>OY041624.1:7532500-8782500 GCA_955876795.1 Eupithecia tripunctaria | reverse complement strand
CGGTGGAACAAGAAAACACCGAGCTCATTCGTATTTACTGGGCCCTCGTATGACCATACTCAAGGCGAAAATGGGTCGGGTAAGATTATCATGGGTATACTTACCTACCTATTGATATCCGAAGATTACTAGAGCATTTTTTTAGAGCTTACCAATGTCATGTTAACGTTCCTACGAAAGGTTCAACTGAGACAAATAATAGTTTTTATTTAAAATTTAGTAATTTTAACACCATGCTTAGTTTCCTTAGCATTTCCATGTAGGTAATAACTTTCTGGTGAATGCTCAACAAGTGAGCCTGAGCCCTGTAATATTTCTATCATTCAATACCTAACAAAAACCCAAACAAAACTTAGGATAAGGTAACAAAAACTGTGAGATGGTGGCAAGTAATAATAATAAAATAGCATAGGTAGGTGGCAGCGCTAGTGCGAGTAGTGGTAGTGACAAAAGCATAAAATAAATATTTCCCTCCAGGCTACTACATGCTCATTGAAAGCACTGCAGAAGCTGTCAACTCAACGGCTCGACTACTCTCCCCGGTCTACGATAAATTGCTGACTGCTGATGGATGCTTCAGATTCTATTACCATATGTTTGGACGGTAAGATTTTGTTATCTACAGTGATACTGTCACCTGCGAAGTTTGTTTACACTCCCAAGTTTTCACATTTATTAAGAGTAGGTACAATCCAAGCTTGTCTGGTAGACAAATTTGGTAGATAGCTCTTGAGCAACTTGTCACTTAATTTTTAAGCTGTTTTGTAGTATTGTCTGTTAAGAAAATGATGATGACTAACTCTTGAAATACCTAATTAACTTCATAGGATTACATGAATCCAGCTTATTTACCTACATTGCATGTGTGCACTGAACCTTAATTTTGGAATGGTAGGGATATTATTTGATTATTGACCATCTACTGTTTTCATTGCAAAACTAGATATAAACATAGCCTGGTGAAGCCGGAATCAAAACTAAAAATCCACCAATGCTCCCCCAACTAAATGGCTGTAAAAATTTACAATAAACTCCCAGAAATCTTAAATTGTCGAGAATTAAATAACACTGAAACCAAACTGAAAGAGATGCTCATAAAAAAATGTTATTACGAACTTGATGATTTCTTCAATGATCCTTTTAGTGATGCGCAAATTAAATTATAAATTAGTATAAATATTAATTTTAAGATACTGCGTGATACCTGCCAATTCTCTATTGCAACACCCATAATGGGTACATACTGTGATCTTAACTTAAACTCACCTATCACTAAGACCTGATTGTATGAATGCAATAAATACTGAATACTGAAAAAAAATATTCTATTAGTCAATCACTTAGATTAGATTATCAGAAGATATTTTATATTCTGATTTACTAGGCGTACCTACTTAACTCAATTCACCCAAATTTTGGATTGAGTCAGTTTACGACTGGAGGTGCGATATCTATTACAAACAGAAAATTACAAAAATAAACTCACTCAGAGTTGGAGCTTGTGATGACACTTTCACACCTTGCTAATATGACGCGGAACTTTAGCTGGCTATTGTCATCATCATTTTTTGGACACTAGCTTAATTAATCCTATTTGAAGAAACAACATAAAAGTCATAATAATAATAAATAAATTATAATAAGTATTAACCATACCTAAGTTAAGTTACTAGATTAAGTTTAAATTGTAATGTTACACATAAAGATTTCTTAATCTTATTCTTATTATTATTATTATGTGTGATACACAACAGGCAGCTCTATGCGTGTATACATATATGAGTCTTTGTCAATGCACTTTAATTATTTGTCCAGTCTATTTTGAAAAGAGTTCCCTGAGGGAGCACTATACAGCTCTATACGGCTATATTCTTATAATATTATTAGCTAAAGATATTTTTAAACTATACATTAGTTTAAAAATATAGTGATAAAATAAAGTGTTCATTTTTTAATTAAATTACAGCACCATAGGTGGTCTCCGGGTATACCAGAAGCCAGCCAGTGTTCCCCTCTACAATCTCCTGAACCCTTCCCCCAATGCCCCGGCGTATCTCCTCTTTGAGCGGTTTGGGGAGCTAGGGGACATGTGGTTCAGTGCTGCGCCCGGACTGATGAGGCTGGAGGAAGACTTCCAGGTATCATTATCATAAAAGCTGTGTGGTGCTGGCTTAGAATTTGCACCACCCCAACTCTTCCCGCGGGTGTCGTAAGCGTCTAAGCGATATCCACTGGGGGCGGGCAGCAGCGCCCCCTGCAAAATAATTGTACCAACAGATTGCGATCCCCAACCGCATGCCCAGCGTGGGGATTATGGGCATTACCCTCCATATGATAAACGCCAATAAGGCGCTTATCAGGGGGAGGCCTGCGTCCAGCAGTGGGCTAATACAGGCTGTTGAGGTTGAGGTAGAGGTATCATACGATAGGTCGTTTTTTCATTCACGGGCTGGCTTCGATACCGACAGTACCCAACGACACTGCAACGACAGCTACATTCTTCTTTTGACCGAAGCGACGGCTTTGTAATGGGGACTATCGTTATTTAACCGACTTCAAAAAAAGGTATTCAATTCGTCTGTTTTTTTATGTTTGTACCTCAGAACTTTTGACTGGGTGATCCGATTTGCATGATTCTTTTTTTATATGAAAGCCGGTGCTTCCCGTGTGGTCCTATTTTAATTTTGTTCAGTTCTGACAATGGGTCCATGAAAATTGATGACAAAACTGTAAAAATTGAAGTCGGTTTATAGATTTTTAAAACAAAATTAATTATTTTGCTCACCAGTTGGCGCCACTGTTCACTGAGATCCAGAGGTATACCTCTGGATAACAGCTTTGACAACTATATTAATATTATAAAGAGAAATGATTTGATTGTTTTTTTGTTTGTATTGAATAGGCTCCGAAACGATTAGACCGATTTATTAAAAATTCTTTCATCATTAAAAAGCTTACTTTTCAGGGAGTGACATAGGCTATGTTTTATCCCGGAATTCCCACGGGAACGGGAACTACGCGGGTGAAACCGCGAGGCGCTGCTAGTTACACTAATATTATAAATGCGAAAGTTTGTATGGATGGATGAATGTTTGTTACCTCTTGTTACCGTTTGTTACGCCAAAACTACTGAACGGATTGGGTTGAAATTTTGTATACAGGTAATCCTAACCGTGAAATCAAACATAGGGTCTTTTTATCCCATAAATCAGTTTCCGTGGGATATAAATCACCTTTAAACGTTTCCATATGATCAACGCGTGCGAAGCTGCGGGGCGCTTGTTCTTTATAAAAATAAAAATAATAATTTATTCAAAATAACTTAGGGCTAGAAGGATAACAAAAAGGTTCATCTTAAATTCTAATCGTATAAAATATTGCGTGTGCCTGAACTATTTATTTATTTATTTTATTTTATTTATTTATTAAGGCAATGCCAACAAAACACATAATAACACATTATTTAAAACAGTTTGAAGACTAAGTATACTATAGAATGTGTCCTAATAACAGGCTTGCACAACATTTGCATTAAGTGCACAAACAATAGCAAAAATACAGAAGAGAGTTAAAAAAGATAAAAAATAACTAACAAAAACAAATTTAAACTGAAAATACAAATTACTAGTTAAATTAAAACTAAATAATTTACAATATAAACTGTGATATAGCTATGTATTATACATAAAGCCACCCACAGTTATTGTCTGTGGGACATGCGTGATAACAGAAAAGGTGAGTGATGAGAGTTTTAATGAGGGTTTTTATAAATCTAACGTGCTTACAGATTGTGATCGAGGGCATTCGTGGCTCCAGTTACATGAGCGACATAGCGGTGGACGATGTGGCCTTACTTCAGGGACATGACTGCGAGGTGGCCAGACTGGAGGCCGCGGCAGTCACACCCAACCCGGAGGTCGTAGGTACGTCATCATCAGCCTAGATTAGTCCACTGCTGGACATAAGCCTGCCCTAATGAGCGCCATAGCGCCATTGATTAATTAAAAAGGGAAGATGAGGTACTAGTTTCTCGAAAATGGCAACCTCATATTGTGTAAAATTGTGTGCTCCCACCTCAGTCACCGTCGGACCGGCGGCACGGGCGGTCGTGATTCGCGTAAAATATTGTTGTCTCGGTCTCACTTCGGTCTTAGATACGTCTTTCCTTCTTTGTTCTTCTTTGTATTGCACAGGACTGGAAATATAACTGTAAGCGTATGTGTTTGCGTGTAGTTGTAACACATGCCAATTTTTGAGTAAGCGCTGGGAGAACGTAACCTATCTTCCCTTTTTAATTAATCAATGCATAGCGCCCTGTCTTCAGCTTGACGCATCCAGCATCTGCCTGCAGTCTTCGCAGATCGTCATCCCACCTGGCCGGAGAGCGCCCTACACTTTTGCCGAGTCGCGGTCTCCACTCAAGAACTCGTTTAACCCATCGGTTGTCGGTTCTTCGTGAGATATGGCCGGCCCACACTTCAACTTGCTAATTCTTTGAGCTATGTCGATAACTTAGGTTCTCTGTCGGATGTGTTCGTTACGAATTGGAAAACCTAATCAGAATAATAATCCTATATGTTTCATTTGAATCATTAAATGAAAATTAGTATATCAGGTATAAAAAAATGAATGCAAGAACACATAAAATTAAAATATACATAAAAATCGCTGTATTACGTATATAATTTCAAAAAAACAAAAACAAAACCCAAAAAAACAATTTTGAGAAGGAGGCCAGGAGGAGGATCCAGCTAGGCTGGGCAGCGTTTGGAAAGCTACGTCGAGACTTCTCGTCATCCATACCGCAATGCTTGAAAACGAAAGTTTTCAATCAGTGCGTCCTACCCGTCATGACCTACGGAGCTGAGACGTGGACACTCATGATAGGGCTGGTCCACCAGTTCAAGGTCGCTCAGCGAGCTATGGAAAGAGCTATGCTCAGAGTATCTGAAGGGATATGGTTATGGTTATGGTGTGTGTACTCTTATTTCCGCACTGAGACTCGGGATGGTCCATTGTGCGTGATTGTTAGCTAGTATAACCAGCCTAACTCCGTCCAGAAGCGCAGAATCTTCCTGGGGTTTTCACAGGCTTGGCGGAGTGACCTCGGTTGATCGAGGATTTCGTGTCGGTGTGCTGTTACCCCCTCGCATTCCAGGACTACATGGGCAGCTGTTTCTTCTTCATTGAGACACCCCCTGCAGAGAGGGCTATCTGTTGCTCCGATGGTGAAGAGGTGTTTATTTAGTTGGCGGAGTCCTGTATCTGAAGGGATAGGTACATAAGGTACGTGTCAGGCATTGATATAAAAAGGGAAGATAGGTTACGTTCTCCCAGCGCTTACTCAAAAATTGGCATGTGTTACAACTACACGCAAACACATACGCTCACATTTATATTTCCAGTCCTGTGCAATACAAAGAAGAACAAAGACGGAAATACGTATCTAGGACCGAAGTGAGACTGAGACAACAATATTTCACGCGAATCACGACCGCCCGTGCCGCCGGTCAGACGGTGACTGATGTGAGAGAACACAATTTTACACAATTTGAGGTTGCCACTTTCGAGCAACCGGTGCCTCATCTACGTTTTTAATAAATCAATGGTGTCAGGTAATAAATGTGATCGAGGGCATCCGGAGACATAATCTGTATCATGGTGGATATAAAGGATCGTGCCGTGGTGGGCGATGGTCCGCCTGCCACACAGGTTGTGGGATCGATTCTCGGGACAAATGTTACGATCTGCTGATTTTCAGGGTCTACTTACCTGTAGTGTATTTTTTTTAGTATATCTGTTATCTAGTACTCATAACCCAAGCTCTGCTTAGCTTGGGGCGAGATAGAAAAAACCCCTACTGAGCTTCTTTATTTTTTTTTATTTTTTTTATACTGGACAATTCACACAGCATTATCTAGCCCCAAGCTAAGCAGAGCTTGTGTTATGGGTACTAGATAACTGATATACATAATACAATACACTATATAGATAGATATTTTTTATTATACATAGAAAACACCCAGAACGCCCTGAACAAATATCTGCAGATCGTACAAATATTTGTCCCGAGGCGGGAATCGAACCCGCAACCTCCTGCGTCGCAGGCGGACCTTCGCCCACCGCGCCACAGAGGTCGTCAACTTCAAAAATTATCAGTAAATAAATTCAAACAAACTGTCAAAACTTTACTATGCAAAAAGGTTTACTATAAAATATCAGATTATATATAGAGGATAAAAAAGCTTGGGTCGGATTTTTCTCCAACTCGAAAAATAACAACTAACAGGCTGAAGGTTTCTTCGTCGTGTCTTTACTTTACGTCTACATACCGAAGCGATCGAAATCATAAATACCACTTTATTTCCGTGTCAGTATATCATTTAATATGATTTGACCTTTTCTAAGTGTACTTTTATTGTAAGTATTTATGGAAATAAAGCCTTTTTGAGTTTGAGTTCGAAATAAAGCTGTGTGAATTGTCCCACATTAGGTAAGTATTTATTTATCGTCTCCACTCTTGTTAATCTAGGGCCAGTCTCTTAATAATAATAATAAATAATAATTCATTTATTTGCAGGAATGTCGGTACAATAAGGTCTTATAATAAAGTAAATAGCTCCATTACATTCTGCCTCGTCAAGGCGTGCAAAATTATTACAGATAATAAAATTAAATTTGAAATTTAATAATTTTAAAGATTCATTAAAGATATATTAAATAAAGTCAAAAATTCAATAATTATATAAAAATATGTCAAAAATTAAAAAAATTATGTAGAGAAATGTCAAAAATTGGTTACTTAACTATTAAAATGTCCTGTAATTAAAATATTCCTTCATGTCATAAAAACATTTTGCCATCAACCACTTTTTAAGTTTGATTTTGAATAAGTTTGAAGACATAGTTTTAAATTCAGCGGGTAACTTATTATAATGCATATTGCCTGATGATAAACATTCTTTTTGGCAATTTCTACTCTACATTTTGGGACACAGAGCCTGTCTTTATGTCTCGTGTGTCTCTCCATCACATCTGCGTGAGACTTAAAGTATTGAGGATATTGTTTTACAAACAAGCTTATCCAGACATGTCCTTTGATTTTTAAAACAATAAATAATCAATTGTTTAAAAAACGATTTACTAAAAAGTATAAACATCCAGAACACCCTGAATAAATATCTGGAGATCATACAAAAATTTGTCCCGAGGCGGGAATCGAACCAGCAACCTCCTGCGTCGCAGGCGGACCTTCGCCCGCTGCGCCACGAAGATCGTCTAATATTACCATTACCATTTCTATGTGCAATATATTTATCTATTTCCTGTTGGGTTCCAGCACAAACGTGCGCCAACCGCTGCGACGGGGGTTTGGTTCCCGGACAGTGCAGCTGCTACACCGGCTGCATACTGGAAGGAGGCTGCTGTCCGGACTTCTTCGATATTTGCATTTACGGACCTTGTAAGTACATCCTTTGTATTTCTCGACGAATCGACCCCCTATCTCGCTTGCCTTGATCAAATCTCGTCACTTTCACTATTTTGCCTGCCTCTCTAAAAGATAGATAGATAGATAGCTACGTTTATTGATTTATAAATGATAAATTTTTATGGTAAGTAGGGTTTTAAATCCTAAATTAGGTATATCTAGACACTAGGGTTCTCTAATATAAACTTAGACACGCTTAATAATAAGGACAGTTACGCACACAGGCACAGCGGTATCACGAGATGGCGCGGTATGCAGTTGCACACGCACGCTCCGCCAATCACGCGCATCGATCAAGCGACCAATGAGTGATAAGTGTGATAAGATAACGCTGCGCCTGAGCTTAGCTATAGGATGCTCCTTTTTATGGCGAAGAATATTAAAATAAATATGCATTCTATGGAATTTAAAAGAATGTCGCTTTCCTATAACGTCACTTTCTGCATCTATTAGTTAGTTTCCTCAACTCGTCTCATGCCTATATCGTCACTTCTCGATCTTTTATAGAATACATTTTGGAGAATGCTCACTCGAACTACATGACCTGATCCCACCATCCCCCTTCCACTCCAGGACAAGCAGACGCACATCGCAATACCATCCATACTTGGTGGACGTACCCTCCACTCGCACTAAGCGGTTTTCCTCCACCTTTATTATTCGCACCGCAAATGAATGGAACTCGCTCCCTGCCTCTGTTTTTCCGGCCAATTACAACCTGGGTCTCTTCAAGACAAGGGTGAATAGGTATCTTCTAGACCTTCGTGATATTCGAAACAAAGCATGAGACCGTCGGCCGCATCTTCGCTTTCCATCAGGCGAGATTGCGGTCAAACAAAGGTCTGATAACAGTAAAAAAAAAAAAAAAAAACTTTCTCAATTCGAAAATCTATCATGTTAGTACCTACAGATAAGCAAAGAAATCTTATTTTGTATATTTTTATTTGTCAACGTCATCATCACTGTCATCATCACCTGTATACGTCCACTGCTGAACATAGGCATCCCCCAAATGTTTGTTTTTTAAAGTTCTTTATTTACAATATAGGTTTTACATACGTAGATAAACTAAACACTGTTTAGAACATAACTAAGTACAAGACCAATTAATAATAATAACTCAACAGGCTAAGGACACCTTTAAAATTACTATTTATATTAAATAACACTTATTAAACTTGTTAAATTGTTGTTGTTAAATGTTGTTGTTATGCTTGTTACTTGTTAAATTTGTTTTGTATAATTTATTAGTTCATGAACTATTAAATTATCCAAAACAAATTTAACATAAAATTGTAACGTTATTACGAGCACTTTGTATAGTGCGCATTTATATAAATAAATTTTTCAAGCATCGTAACCTTTTAAATCAATGAAGGTTATTCTTAAAAAAATCCTTCCTCCCCCAAATGAGGCTACGAATAACGCTCCTGCAGGGGTATTTTAATTTATTCGAATCGTTTCCGAAGCGAAAACGTTTTTTTTTTACGGTAAATAGACCTTTGTTTGACCGCAATCTCACCTGATGGAAAGCGAAGATGCGGCCGACGGTGTATCACGAAGGTCTAGAAGATACCTATCTACCATCTACTATATATACTATCAACCAACAACGTCAGATTCGAATACGAATTCTATTTCGAAGGAACTTTAGAACGCTATTTTAATTTGTCAATAGTTTCCGGTAACAAATCCGACGGCCTTTCCGTGAAAAAGGTCGGGCAAAAAAGGTCGGTTAAAAGGAGGAAGTTCTCAATACGACTGTTTTCTATTAATATGGTTGTTACGTCAGAACTTTTGACTGGGTGATCCGATTTGCATATTTTTTTTATATGAAAGCTGGTGCCTCCCATGTGGTCCCATTTCAATTTGGTGAAGTTCTTACAATGGGATCCATATAATTGAAGTCGGTTTATAGTTTTTTAAACAAAATAAATTATCAGCTATGGTATTATAAGGTTGCCTGGGAGAAATCGCTCTCAGCGATAAGGCCGCCTTTTGTACTATATTTATTTATTATTTAGATATAAGACTTCCATGTATATTGATTTTTAGTAGTGCAATAAGGTGTTCATTCATTTTTAAAATTATGTATTGACAATGTTGTTGCTGATTGTCCTTAGGCGTCGGAATAGGGGTAGAGACGAAACAAAGCATGAGACGAAAAATAGAGACTGACTACAAACAGAAAGTGACGTCACAGGAAAGGTATAAGTAATATGCCTGGGTTATGTATGCCATTGTTATTTATGGAGATAGCGTGGAGTTTGGAGACCTGTTTAAACAACAAAAGAAATTAATACGCATCTTATTAAATATAGAACCGAGACAAAGTTGTAGACCTTGTATTTACATATCAAATAGCTATATTTGTAAGAAAAAATAGACATAATTTTAAATCCAAAATCGAAGACAATTCAATATACAATAGACGAAACAAAAATCAACTCATAATTCCTTATAATAACCATCTGTGATTAGCCACTAAAAGCCCGAATAATAGGATAGTAAAAATTTATAACAAAATCCCCAGCCTGATTAAATACGAAAAAAACGACTTAGCTTTCGGTAGAAAACTTAAAAACCTACTTGCTACAAAATGCTATTTATTACTCAGTTGACGAATTCCGCTCATTAGGGGAGGCCTATGTCCAGCAGTGGACTAGTATAGGCTGATGATGATGATGATGACGAATTCCTATCCGACAAACTACTGCATAACATAAAATAAGATCAATGACCTCGATACCTTACCTATGTGATAATAACCACCTTAGCTTTCTAATTTAAATAACTTGACCCTGTGTGTGAAATAATTATCTAATCTAACCCCCGGTTTCTCGAACGCTTGTCACATTGAATGGATAGTCAACGGCTTGTTATATACGCACTGCGGAATCTCACAGCGTGAATTTTAATCTCGCGGAATATAACCTGCGTACTTAACTTAACTTACACGTACGACGATTCCTTGCTATTTTAGCTACCTACAACTTTATAGTGCTCCAAACATTTATATTTTTCCGCTAGTGAACTTCCATTAAGTTACAGAATTCTGCAAAAATAACCACGCGAGTAATAAAAGCAGTGCGTGTACAGCCTGACAAATTGTCTACAATTTGTCAAAATAATAAGCGTTCGAGAAACCGGGGGTAGATCTACCTATCATATCTAATTTTATTCTGCCACTTTAAATGTATAAATTCTTTTGCAGTGCCCTACAGGGTACATGTACAATTGACCTAAGCATACTTTAAGACCTAAGCTGTATACCATGTACATGTAAGCAAAATAAATAAATAAATAAATAAAAGGTAGCTTCGTCGGTTAACTTTAAAATTTAATACCTATGTAAACTTGTGTCAAAACAACTATTGATTAAAATTGACTGATTAAAATTTAAAAGTTGGTGAACTGATCATAGTAGCTTATTTTTATTAATATATAAAAACTTGATTTTTCAGCCGATTCCTCGACTCCCGATGACGACGACGTCCTCCCAGAAACACAAAAACTTGTCGGAGAGACCACAACAACAACAACAAAACAACCAACAACCGTTAGCACAACACATGTTACAACAACCACAACAAAACCAACGAGAACTGTTAAAACAACACCTAGAACAACAACACCTAAGCCCACAGTTAAAACAACATTCAAACCATCAACTATTAAACA
The DNA here is from genome assembly GCA_955876795.1 of Eupithecia tripunctaria. Lineage (NCBI taxonomy): Eukaryota > Metazoa > Arthropoda > Insecta > Lepidoptera > Geometridae > Eupithecia > Eupithecia tripunctaria. Next base: position 8,771,330 of record OY041624.1, on the reverse strand, counting down.
AACCCCATCAACGACTAAAGCAACAACGCCTAAAACAACACCTACTACAACAAAACCAACACCCACAACCACTAAACGAACAACATCCAAACCAACAACATCAACATCCAAACCAACAATCCCAACATCAAAACCAACAACGACAACATCAAAACCAACAACGACAACATCTAAAACAACTGACGGGAAGCTGTCAACAAAAGTGACAACAACTTCGTTAGATGTTGTGGATGAAAGTTCCATTGAGAAGAGCAAACATGAGACAGAAGTAAATCTTAATAAAAAAGGAATGAGTTCGCTGAAGAATAAAAGTGCTAGTAAGTATTTTGTATGGGTTTTTGATTGTGTGTCCGTAGGAATTTATAAGCATTACATACAGACCCTTAGAATCCGGAACCTTCTGTCTTCATATGGGACCCCTCATATTAAGACAGAAGGTTCCGGATTCTAATACCAACTAAATTGTAAATTTCTGCGATTATAAATTCTTAGTATTTTTAACCGACTTCCAAAAAAGGTTGAGAACCTTCTCCTTTTTTGAAGTCGGTTTTGTTTTTAAATATATTTTTTGTTACCTCAGAACTTTTGACTGGATGTTCCGATTTTCATGATCCTTTTTTATGAAAGGTGTTTCCCGTGTGGTCTCATTTTAATTTGGTTCAGTTCTGACATAGGTATCCATGAAAATCCATGAAAAAACTATAAAGATTGAAATCGTTTTATAGTTTCTTGAAACAAAATTAATTATTAACCCCCTTATTAATAATGGTCTGCTAACATAAAACAGCAGCTAAGCGTTATTTCTCAGTCTGACTTATGTCAATAGAAGACAGAGCGAGGTTTAGAAGTTAGCAGACTATTATGAATAAGGTAACGTTATTATAAAAACTACTAGCTGCGCCCCGCGGCTTCGCACGCGTTGTTCCTATAAAAACATTAAAAGGTGAATTTCATCCCACGGGAACAGATTTATGGGATAAATAGCCTATGTTTTATTCCAGTATTAGAATTACCTGTATGCAAAATTTCAGCCAGATCCGTTCAGTAGTTTTGGCGTGAAGAGGTAACAAACATCCATCCATACATCCATCCAAACTTTCGCCTTTATAATATTAGTGTGATCGTAGTTTGACAAATTCATTACGGATGTAAGCGGGTTAACTACGAACCTTATTTGTGTTGGAAGAACACCAACGGAAGATGTCGCTCGTTAAGGGATGAAGCGTTGGTGTTCTTTCAACACAAATAAGGTTTGTAGTTAACCCGCTTACATCCGTAATGAAGGGGGTAATACAATACAAAAATACTTAATTGTACACCATAAAAATAACATTAGGTACATGAATACATTACATAAAACGAGTACAATGGGCGGCCTTATCTCTTAGAAGCGATCTCTTCCAGGCAACCTTTGGATGGAGAGAATTATACTAATTTAAGAAAGGCAGGGGGGTGTACCAAAAACTGAAAAAATCATACATACAATTTTATAAACTATGTATATATATATATATATATACTACATATAAATGAAATTTGTGTTAGTTACACTATTTATAACTCTAGAACGGCTGAACCAATTTGGCTGAAAATTGGTGGGGAGGTAGCTTAGGAGACGGACATAGGACAGTTTTTATCCCGTTCGCGGCTGAACGAATCTTGATGAAATTTGGCAGGCAGGTAAACGGTATCCCAGGGAAGGACATAGCTACTTGAATAGAGCGTGCGAAGCCGCGGGCAAAAACTAGTAATATATAAATATAAATAACCTTACACTGTTTAATCTTTCTCAGGTATACCCTCCTCATCATGGAACACAGCCATAATAACCATCGTGGTGCTCTCTATAGGCCTCTCGGTGATATACCTCGGGCTCCAGTCGCGTACTGCGCGGGGGCGCCAGGTGCTGGCGCGGCTGCGCGGACGGACCAGCCGCGACCCTGAGGTCACATACCTTAATGCGGCCGTTGATGATGATTTATAGATATACTAATATATTTTATTTAAGATAATAGTCGTTTTTTTATTCGTTTCTGTCCTAACGCATTTTTCTTCATATCGATGCCTAACAGCCAAAGGCCAAACAAATAGTCTTGTGGTAGGTCCGCCGACGATTCACAAAATGTTTTTGATAAATGCTCACTGGTTTCGGAATATAACTAATTGACACAAATTCGAGCGAAAAGATAGCTACTACTTTAATATTATAGCAAATATATACCAAACACACTATGGAAAACTAATTTTAAATAAATAAATAATTCTGGACAATTCACACAGCATTACCTAGCCCCAAGCTAAGCAGAGCTTGTGTTATGGGTACCTACTAGATAACTGATATACTTAATACCATACACTAAATAGATAGATTGTTTTTATTATACTTAGATAGAAAACATCCAGAACGCCCTGAAATGTCTGCAGATTGCGGTACACACATTTGTCCCGAGGCAGGAATCGAACCCGCAACCTCCTGCGTCGCAGGCGGACCTTCGCCCACCACGCTACAGAGGTCGTCAAATGTAGGTTTTGGATAAAAGCTGCGCGTGACGACTTTTGTGAAAGTCTTTAGTGACAGGGCAATTTACTAACTTTACAGAAGAGGTTTAAAGTTGAAAATATACGAAAAAAAACATAAAACTTCTGTTTTAGCTTCCGAAAGCCTGAAAATTTAACCGTTTAGCTTATTATTGACATTCAACCATATTACATAATTAATTAGTTATAAATCATCCTGTTTACACCCTACTGTTGCTTACCTCTAAATGGTCCCGCATTTTTAGGATATTATTTTATTTTTTAGAAATGACACATTATTTTAACTAACCTACCCAATATATTGACACGAAGTTATCCGCCTCGAAAGTCTTCATCTAAGGCTTGGTTCATCATGATAAGTTATGTTATAGGTAGAGTAGAGACAAAACTTACTTTATAAGTTCATAACTTTAAAATCCATCCTCAATCTCAACCTCAACAGCCTGTATTGGTACACAATTAGGTAGGTATCTGCCAATAAAAACTCACTCGCAGTGTCGTCAGATAGTTCGTGATCAAGTGATCATGGCACATGAAACTGCCAAAATATTGGAAAGCTCAAAACTCAAATCATGGTAAGTATACCTACTATACAGGTACCTCCCCGTTGTAAATGACTTTAATCCAGTACATGTTATAGTACCTATTATAATATCTGTGGTAAGGTAAAACTAACTTTAGTCCATAGAACAATACCTCTAACCGTAGGATCACATCCACCCCAACTTCGTATATTCTTCAGCAAAAGATGCGCGCCATCTAGGAGTTCTAACTTAATACAGAGTTTTTTCTTTTTCGAAAAACTCACTGGCAACCAATAAAAAAAACACCTTTTCCCCTCTAGCAACCCAGCAAAAGCCCGCGACAATACAAACGCTGACCTCGATAAATAGCCCGCCTTATCATATCGACCCATGTCACTGCCTTCCGCGCATGTCCTCATCGGCTCAATGCGGTATACGCCTCTGAGACTCGTTAGTCGCCTCAGTCTTACGCAAAACGTGTAAATACAGAAAACTGTGGAATATTATGCGTGTTTTGGAGTAGCGGTGAGTTTTAAATCCACTATTTTTACCCATTTCTGCACTCCACGGGAAACTACAGTCAATTTGACTGTGTATTTTTGTGCATTTCGCGTTTGTGATTCTATAGCTCCGTGTATATACATGTAATAAACCTTGATAATACATAGTAATAAAACCAGATTCAAGGCTGTATATGAGCACTGGAAACGGGTTGAAGTTGTCGTTGTGAAAGGCTATTTTTGTACCTAAAAGATTTTTTTCCTGGCCGTGCTTGATACGTTTTAATAATTAATGATTTAGTTACGCTATCGTATGACACTACAGTTGGATGTTGTTAGGTTTTATTCTTAGCTTAGTTATCTCATATACCTACAGTCTGGTTGGTTCCTACCACAATATTGATCAAACTGCCAATGTAGGCACTAGGCACTGAATAATAATCAGTTATACGATGCTGAAATAGGCATGCATATGTAAGCTGACAAATTAACTTCCGCGTATGACTTCGATCGCGAAAATCCGACTGAAAAATCATTTTGCAGTGAATATAGTTTACCTACACACTCCTTTTTTAACTCTTACTTACATAATTAGGTAGGTACGATGAACTAATTATAAGTACTTTTTTTAAAGTATTTAAATAAAACAATTAATCAATTAAAACTAGTATTTACGAGCTAAGTATATTTTTTACTAGGGTTAATGTTCCTAGTTATTTTAGGTAGGTAGGTGTGATTTTTTTTTTCAATTTTATAGTAGGTAGTTATCAAGGTTTGGTTACAAGGGAAACAGAAGTGACACATCCATGCATCCATATTGCATTGATGTTGATATCTCCGTAACATGTATAAAAAAGGTTTTTATCACTCGTATATTGGAAGATACCTACCTAACTTAGGTACCTATGATAAAATCGAGTCATCATAACATCGAGTGATCATTTCATCATCACTTTATTGATTAGTGCAACTTTTGAAAGGCAGTATAAGGTGCTTCAGTTAGTTAGCGTTTAAATTGAAAATTGAAATTGTCTCTAGATAATTTACTCGCAAAACTGACTCTACCATAATCTGGCAAAGGTTGTGTTTACGAAAGCTAGCTAGAGGCAAGAATCTCGATTTTGATTGAGTGTTACATATAACCTTATAAATTAGTCTGAAATATATTAAGATAAACTATTTTTGCTTATAATTTATCGAAAAAAAGCTTACAAATATTTGTCCCGAGGCGGGAATAGAATAGACCTGTGTCCCCGCTGCAAAGACAACCTTAGGTAACAAGGGGTAGTTACCCTAAGGTATCAAAGCAAACTTTCGGTGCCCACTTAGCTTATCCAGGGGTTACAAACATTTAAACTTTTCCGTTGTGGTTTTACATACCGTACGTTGTAAGTAAATAGGCGAAGCCTGAAACTTTGCTAACAAAAACTGGTTATATAACTTTTGGGTAGAAGATTACACAATACAACTTTGCTACAGATTTTTATTTAAACTTTTGACCAACTTGTTTTTAAGAGTTAAGTTTTTTTAACTTATTCAATCAGCACATTTAAACTTAGGTTAAGTTTTTTAAAATTACGCGATCAGACGTTTCAACAGGTTTACACTCGTCGGGAAAAATAGGTAAATAAACGCGATAAATACCCGTGAATATTTATAATACACTTAGGTAGGTACCCAATTAATTAAATCATTGATTGAAAGAGGAACATTTCAATATGCTGGTATCTCATGGGGCAATGCCTTCGTTCAAAGGTAATGCCCATAATCCCCACTGGGTATCCGGGTTGGGGATCGCAGTTTGGTGGTATTGTTGGTGGTTCGATTTTCATGATTCTTTTTTTATTTGAAACGTGCTTAACGTCCCTTATTAATTTGGTTTAGTTCTGACAATCTCAATGAAAAAAATATTTCAAGCCGGTTTATAGTTTTTTAAAACAAAATCAATTATTATATTTGATTTAGTGGATGACATGTTATAATAGTATGACGAATAAATTCTGTATTCATGCAAAAACTGAAAATACGTAAAATGAAACGTTCAAAATTAAAATTCCCTTGTAAGTAGGTTGCCCAATTGAGGACGCATTGTGTTCGAGGTTCGTGGAGCCTTGAACGCGTGATAGCACTTGAGGCCTGACGTTTTATGTACCTACCAACCGGCTGTGAAGGCGTTATGTTTGTCATATATTTTTGTAGACCGACACTATTATTAAATTTTTTGATTACCTGCACAAAATATAAACAAACCCGCAGTACTTGATCTAACTGGACTTGATCTAACTGGGTTAAAATGGGACCACATGGGAAGCACCAGTTATCAAATAAAAAAGAATCATAAAAATCGGACCAACCAGTTAAAAGTTCCAAGGTAACAAAGATAAAAAAAATACAGTCGGAACCTCCTCCTTTTTTGAAGTCGGTTAAAAATAATACTCAAAGAAGACTTCATTTTGACTTTTATTATAAAAGTGATCCATTTTACCTAGAAATTAAAGTGCATTCATAGTATTTAATGATTTTATCACGTATTTATCGCTTACCTTCTGTACGCAATAATTTCTTATAAATATTACCTTATTATTTCCCCTACGTTTCTACCGCGTTACAGCGATCTTGGTCACGTGGCGACTTGCATACATAGTTTTTTTTTTAAATCGCCTGTCTGAACCGGGAATCGAACCCGCCAACTTAAAAACAAACAAACATGTACCTAGAATCAATGAGGTTTTACCGATATCATTGCCTAGAACAGTTTCTTAAGTCTGCGGTAGTAATATAAAGTTGGTCTGGATTAATAGAAATTGGGTTCAATCAAACTGAACATGGGTAGGTACACATAACTTGGTCCTTATTTCCAATTGTAATTCTCTGAGTACACTCTAAAGTACACAAGAAACAAGCAAATGTCAAGAAACAAAGGGAACCCTAAGGGAATGGATAGTAAATCCTTCACCGCCTAATGAATTAAAATAACTGTCAAGTTGTTTGTTTGTTTCTTTATTAATGTTTCACAGACGTTGTCCCTTGGGGCGGATAGGGACTAAAGTCTTTGGGTTAATTTTCGGTTAAAGAAATAAATAGGTAGAGGTCTACTGGAAAATCTAAGTCGCACATTGAAGAAGAGAACACAAAACTTAGGTCGCATATCGTAAATCCACGGGGAGACAGTACGATTATGTGGAACTCTAACACTAAAACCCTCAGGGTGTTTCCGCAGTGGTGGGAACATGGGGACGCTTTCGCACACTTCCACGAATCCACCGCGGCTGCCCGATAACGGTCCCTCACTGGGGGACGACGAACACCCACCCCTCGCATCGCGCCAGAAACACATGACGCGCTGCAACCACCTCGGATCCTTGAAGTATCGGAGCAGGACTTTAGGTGACGGACAGCTTCGTTTCAACTTTTCTTTGGGTGTGGATTGGGTTGATTCCTCAATTCTTTCTTTTTCTCACTTCAGCCCCGTTTTGTGTCTGGCCTCCTCTGTGACCTTGCAGTGTACCACAACGTGTTCCGCAGTCTCTTCTTCTTGCAAGCAGCCAAGACAACTAACTATTTATCGAGCTGTTTTGATTTGTCCCACATTATTTATTTATATGTATTATTTATTTATTCATATTAGACGTCCACCAAAGAGTGATATGAAAATATAAAAATACCGACTAAATTTAAAGCAACTATATATGATACATGTTTTCTCATAAATAATATTACTTCTAAGTCGATACAATCAAATCAAAATAAAGTTTCAGAAAGGAAAACAAACTAAAATTACTTATCGTACGCAGGAACTAAGGAAAAAAGACGATTATTTCAGAAGGAGCTCGTATTTGTATTTTTAATTATTTACCAAATACAATAAAAGAATATGTGCATTATTTAGTACAAAAAAAGAACTACTCAATAGATATATAATATAACACTATTAGATAACAAAATTAGTTATAATTAATATACTAAGTTAAGCCTACGAGCCCAGTAGTTATTTGCTTACTTAAACTTTTTACAGTTTACATTAAATTTATAACTGTAATTTTGAGAAATAAAGTTCTTTGAACCTAAATCTCGGTAAGTATTATAACGCATTCACTGCCTAGCCTCTGGGATGCGACACGCGTCTCGTCTCGGGCCATGAAAGTGTTAGGAACATTTTAAAATAATTCATTCACAAAGTCTCGGACGTATAGACAGGGTTATTGGTAACTAGCAGCGTCTCGCGGTTTCACCCGCGTAGTTCCCGTTCCCGTGGGAATTCCGGGATAACATATAGCCTATGTCGCTCCCTGAAAAGTAAGCTTTTTAATGATTAAAGATTTTTTTAATCGATCCAGTAGTTTCGGAGCCTAAAGTTTGGATGGATGTATGGATGTATGGATGGATGTATGGATGTATGGATGGATGTTTGTTACCTCTTCACGCCAAAACTACAGAACGGATCTGGCTGAAATTTTGCATACAGGCAATTCTAATACTGGAATAAAACATAGGCTACTTATCCCATAAATCTGTTCCCGTGGGATGAAAATCACATCTAATGTTTTCATTTTCCATAGGAACAACGCGAGCGAAGCCGCGGGGCGCAGCTAGTTCAATATAAACAAACAATCAATTCTGTTCTCTTTATAATATTACCATAGATATTATTATTATTACTTTAGAATATCCCCATGACACAATGTTCAACTATGACCTTAGTCCAGACTTTGATAAATTGGGATATTACAGCTTTTAACCCTGTGGGTGGTGTGTGGGATGAAATGTCGGATTTACTCCTAAATGTCAACTTTGTGTCTTATTTTATCTAAGTGCCTCTTCGCCCAGTAACAGCTGGGTGCTAGGGATTTTAATCTAAGTTGAAATTATGTAAGGTATAGAAAAATACGTCGTTTTAAACGATTTTTTATAATCCTATGAAAATAAGGGGGAAAATAAGGGTTTCGATTTGCATTTATATGAAAAAAATTATTACTAAATATCTCGATAGATGGCAGAGCTGTCGATTGGCTATTTGAGTATATCAATGTCAAGGAAAACAAAAACAACGAAAAATGATGCTAAATTGGCAACACAAAATAGAAACTTGAAAAAGTTGGTTTTATATAAAATTTTTGCATATAATTTGTAAATTTAGGTAAAATCTAACACAAGCACAACTAATTTATGTTCTTACATAACATTGTCATTACAGAACTGTCACAGTCACTGTTTTAATAATTTAATCATGAGCTTTATTTGTGTTTTGAAATGTATTTTATAAAATCCTCTATCGATTCCCATCTTCGATCAGGTATTTCGGGTCGGCGAAAACTATGGTCAATGATTCCTACAATGGATTCACACTCCTATATATTTTTTATTTTTCATTTTGTTTCAGACCTATTTTTTGAAAGTTCCAAAATTACTTGTCTGTCTGTTTGAGTGCGTTTATTAGTGCAGCGCTGTTTGTTTTGAAGACCAGCTGCATATGCCGGCTAGCTCTCTGTTGGTCGTTTCTAGAAGCATGTCGTTTGCTTCTAGCTGGATTCCCAGTATTTCCGTCTGGAAGGTTTTGTGGCCGGGTTTAGTGGTTGGGCTTTTGAGAGTCCAGTTTCAGGACAGGAATAGCCCAGGTCCTGTTCTGTTCTTGGCCCCATCAATGTAGATATAATTTGTGGTAACGTCATATGCAGTAATAGTTTCTTGTTTGTCATGTTAAGAACGCTTTAGATATTACCGAAAAATCACACTAATATTATAAAGGCGAAAGTTTGGATGGATGTATGGATGGATGTTTGTTACCTCTTCACGCCAAAACTACTGAACGGATCTGGCTGAAGTTTTGCATACAGGTATTTCTAATACTGGAATAAAACATAGGCTACTTTTTATCCCATAAATCTGTTCCCGTGGGATGAAAATCACCTTTTAATGTTTTCATAGGAACAACGCGTGCGAAGCCGCGGGGCGCAGCTAGTTCATTATGAATGTAAGCGGGTTAACTATGAACCTTGTTTGTGTTGGAGGAACACCAACAATAGGGTATGTCCCGTTCAGGGTGAGTGCGGTGGTGTTCTAGACCACGCGTACCGCTATCCCTTCGAGCACGAAGTTAGTTAACCTGCTACAGTTATAGTATAGTTAAATAAAATCACCGAAAAACCTTAAAATAAATAAACTTTACCATTTCAACCATTTAAAATGGTAATTCCTACCCAGACACAAAATTATTAAAGTCAAGCAATTTCGCAAAACGCCTCGGTTGTACCGTGCCGTTTGTCTAACGTAATGGTTTCGGGCAAATTGGTCGCTAATTTAGGGTAAAAAGGGTTCTGTATAATTAGCCAGTCCTCTATTTAATTGATTTTGGCGTAGACGGATTGGGAATGGCCTGGGAAAGATTTTACCCGACATGGGTTTGCATTTTCGCGGGTTTTTCTGTAATAATTATCTACTTTAACGTGAATCAAATCGGGTGTTTGGAATTTTTGAAGGATTTTGTGCTTAATTTCTTTATCTACTGTAAAGTTTTACACATCCATCTTGAGAAAAACATTCAGAGACTGAGAAAATATGCCTCCGCCGTGTGGGGAATAATATCTCAATGTCTAAACCAATAGAAACGAAAATATTCCCGAATGAAAATATTTAATAAATTTTCACGACCTCGGTGGCATAGCTGGCTGCGACACAGGAGGTTGCGGGCTCGATTCCCGCCTCGGGACAAATGTTTGTACGATAATGCTGATATTTTTCCGGGTGTTCTTTTAGGTGCTTTCCCTTTTTTAAGATTTGATTGTTTGTTTGTATTGAACAAGATCCGAAACTAGAACCGATTAAAAAAAAATATTTCATCATTAAAAGCTTACTTTTCAGGGAGTGTCATAGGCTATATTTTATCCCGGAATTCTCACGGGAACGGGAACTACGCGGGTGAAACCACGAGGCGCTGCGTGTAGTTATAATAAAAATAACAATATATGATAAGATAAGATAAGATAAGAAATGCTTTATTTGTAATGAAACATTAAAAACTAATTAAATTACCAACACCATTATAAACTATATACTTAATAAGACCTTCTTATAAAATAGATAACTTAAAGCTACAAAATGGCGTTCGACTCAGCATATGTTGTGATAGCTAAATGTTATAGCTACTACAACGCTGATCTTCCGTCGAAACCACTGCGTTGCGTCACGTATGCTATTCTACAATACAGAAAAAAACATAACTTCAAAAAAGAACAATATTAACAGAGAAAGAGCCATAACATTTTCAATGTGTAACATTGGACCGTACCTATAGTAAAACAAAAAAGAAAGAAAACAATGAAAACAAACATGAAGAGACAGATTAAATCCAGTTAATAAATAATACATTACTCAAAATTTTTAGCCAGCCGAGTAATAAGGCGAGGAGTGAGGCGTGGATGTAGGTAGAGCACATAATATTCCGCAGCACACCTACTACAGAATTGAAATTTCATTTCTGAGATCTTCAGTGTTTTTCTGGTGATCTAAAATAAACAAGTATTGAACAAGATCCGAAACTAGAACCGATTAAAAAAATTATTTCATCATTAAAAGCTTACTTTTCAGGGAGTGACATAGGCTATATTTTATCCTGGAATTCCCACGGGAACGGTAACTACGCGGGTAAAACCGCAAGGCGCTGCGTGTAGGTATAATAAAATAACAATTTATGTACATAATGTTAATGTTTTACCTAGTATGTCTGATATACTTACCATAGGTATCAGATATCAAGCATCCGTTACACAAGCTCTGCTTAGCTTGGGACTAGATGATGCTGTGAATTGACCAGGATTACAAAAAAACACTGCTCTATTACACATGCGAAACCGAAGCAGTTTTCTGGTTATAACTAAAGTAAAATTATTAATTTTGTTTAAAAAAACTATAAACAGACTTAATTTTTTTTGTATTTTTTCATGAATTTTCATGGATCCCGTTGTCAGAACTGAACTAAATTAAAATACACAGGAAGCACCGACTTTCATTTAAAAAAAGAATCATGAAAATCGGACAGTCAAAAGTTCTGAGGTAACAAACATAAAAAAACAGTCGAATTGAGAACCTCCTCCTTTTTTGAAGTTGGTTAAAAAAGGGAAGAAATATTCATTGCAGCAAAACATTTTTTTTTTTTTTTTTTTTTTTTACGGTAAATAGACCTTTGTTTGACCGCAATCTCACCTGATGGAAAGCGAAGATGCGGCCGACGGTGTATCACGAAGGTCTAGAAGATACCTATTCACCCTTGTCTTGAAGAGACCCAGGTTGTAATTGGCCGGAAAAACAGAGGCAGGGAGCGAGTTCCATTCCTTTGCGGTGCGAATAATAAAGGTGGAGGAAAACCGCTTAGTGCGAGTGGAGGGTACATCCACCAAGTATGGATGGTAGTGCGCTGTGCGTCTGCTTGTCCTGGAGTGGAAGGGGGATGGTGGGATCAGGTCATGTAGTTCGAGTGAGCATTCACCAAAATGTATCCTATAAAAGATCGAGAGACAAGCAACCTTGCGGCGGTGTTCGAGACTTTGAACTTTAGTCTCTGCAAGGTACTGCTCGTCTATGAGTCTAAAGGCTCTTCGTTCGATCGAGTCTAAGGCTGCAAGGTGGTACTTGGCCGAGCCGTCCCAAACATGGCAGCAATACTCCAAACCAGACCGGACCTGTGCTTGATAAAGGGATAGAAGCTGTTCCGGTGTGAAGTATCGCTTAACCTTATTTAGGCCTAGCTTCATGGCTGCTGTTTTGGCCTTCGACTCGATGAATGTGCCAAAGTTCAAAGTTGGTGTGAGAGTGACACCGAGGAGCTCCAGTTGATCATTTATAGGTGCCGGTACATTCCGGAAAACGGGAAGCTGGACAAGCGGACTCTTTTTTGCAGAGAAGAGACATGCTTGCGTTTTAGAGGCATTGAAGTTAACCCGATTGGCTTTGCCCCAGTCCGAGACTGCCTTAAGAGTTAAGTTCAAGCGCTGCAGCATGTCTTCTCTCTGCACCTGTACGTCATTCCGACTGGCTTTCCCGTTGGATAGGTACCTCTCAACCACGGTGCTGTCGTCTGCGTACCCAATGATACCGGGTACCAGCAGGTCATTAATGTGCAGCAGGAACAACGTGGCAGAGAGAACAGACCCCTGAGGTACCCCGGCGTTGATCGCCAATTGATCAGACGAGCAGCCATCAACGACTACACGAATGGATCTTTCCCTCAGAAAGTCGCGAAGCCAGTTGCAGAAGAGGTCTGGAAGTCCGTATGCTGGAAGCTTGTTAATAAGGCTGTCGTGCCAAACCCTATCGAAGGCTTTAGAGACGTCAAGTGAAACCGCGATGGCTTCACCGTGCTTCTCAATGGCCTCGCTCCATATGTGGGTGGCATACACAAGAAGATCTCCTGTAGAACGTTTTCGGCGAAAGCCGTATTGACGGTCACTAAGGAGGTCATTGTCTTCGAGGTATGCCAGGAGTTTGCCATTCAGGACACGCTCCATGCACTTACAGAGCAGGGAGGTGACTGAAATGGGCCGATAGTTAGTGGGATCAGCTCGACTACCTTTCTTGGGCACAGGCTGCACATTAGCAAGCTTCCATGACTTGGGGACTTTACCAGATTTCAAGGACAGGCGAAAGAGTCGGGTAAGGATGGGAGACAACTCAGGAGCGCAGGACTTCAGCACCACAGCCGAGATTCCGTCCGGACCACTAGCCTTATTCACGTCGAGACCACGCAAAGTTTTGAGCACTTCCTTTTGATGTATGCGGATCTCAGGCATGTTTGTACTACATCGAGGAAGGCTGGGTGGTGAAACATTTGAGGTCTCAAGACGTGAGGCCTCTGCGAATTGAGTCACAAATAAATTAGCTTTCTCATTAGCAGTGTGTGCTAGCGATCCATCCGGGTTCAGCAATGGGGGAAGTGAAGGACGGCTAAAGTTGACTTCGACGGATTTGGCTAACGACCAGAAGGCCTTACTCCCTGCTGGAAATGAGGCAAGTCTAGCTCCCAGTCGTCCGATCCGCTGAAAGCGAGCCTTCCTTAGCGTCTTCTTAAGGGACTTGGCGGCTTTGTTATAGGCTGACTTCCTAAGTGATGTATCTGTTGCTTTATTGTTCCGGGCGTCGACCCACGCAAGATAAGCCCTGTGTTTTTGCGCCGCAGCACTGGCACACGAGGAGTTAAACCACAGGGGAGTCCTATCAGAGGGTGAAGTATCAGTGAATGGAATAAAATATTCCATTGCACTTTTAATCACCCACGTTACAGCATCGGCACAGACAGATGGATCACAGGAGGTGAAGCACGTTTGCCGCCAAGGATATGAAGCAAAGAAATGAGGCATCTCATCCCAGTCTGCTGACTTGTACCGCCATATTCGTCTGTTACCCTTAGGGGTAAGATCTGGAGGCGAATACGACGATACTGACCTTACCATGCAGTGATCTGAGCTTCCTAAAGGGGGTAGCACAGACACTGAATTTCGGTCTGGGTCATTGGTCAGCAGTAGGTCCAAGCAATTGGCGGTGTGGCTATCAACGTCAGGGATCCTGGTCGCCTCTAGCACGAGCTGGGAGAGGTTAAGTGACAAAGCGAGTTTGTAGGCCTCTCGACCAGCATGATCGGTGTTCTGGTACGGAAAGAGCCAGTCGCGGTGGTGAGCGTTAAAGTCTCCTAACAGTACCAGTTTGGCAGCAGGGTAGCGTCGTTGAACCACATCAGCCGTATTGCAGATGTGATCGAACAGCCTGGTTGTCTCAACATCTCCAGTATGTGACCGATAAAGACTGGCATAGATGATTTTATCTAGACCAGTGTCCACCAAAATCCATATCAACGAAAAACCGGGTTCTTCGAGGTCACGGAGGCGCAGACAGCAAATGTCGTCCCGGGCATACACACACGTTCCGGCCTTGGGTTTAAAATTGTGCTCCAGGGTGTAACCTGGGTATGTGAGGTATGCAACATCTGGAGGCTTTCGTATCTGCGTCTCCGTGAGAAACAATAAGTGGGGCTTCGCAGTCTCTAGGTGGTGATGGACTGAGTCGAGATTTGAGTGCAGTCCTCGGATGTTGCAGAGGTGCACGTTAAGCGAGAGGACGTGCTTCCGCTGTGAGCACAACTTATTATTTTTGGACTTTTTCATGAGGAGGGTGAGTTAGGTGAGTGGGTGGACGGCAGTTGAGCGCGGCGTTGGTCAGCGAGCACAGGTTTAACAGCAGGATTGTGCATCATTGGAGGGTTGAAGATGGAGACGGCGGGGACGCCCGAACCCCCCCCGAGAATGGCTATCAGGTCCTCTCATCCGGTCGCCAACCGGCATGGTAGAGCATTCCGGAATTTTTCGCGAGGCGGCGGGGCAGCCTTTCACGTGTGGCTGGCACGCTACTTGGGCCCCCTACAACCTGCGGTCAGCCAGCGGAGAACCGTGCTTCGGATCCCGCTACCCTCCATGTTCAGCCGCCCGATACACTGGTCTGGATGCTGTCCTGCAACACTCTTGCTGTTCCAATGCAAAACTGCTCAAACCCGTCTCCTCCACGATGGCTACTCCGGACCACATTCCGAAACACAACAGAGTTGCTTCACGGTCTGGCTTAGTCCGGAGGGTGGTGACAAGCCACGGCCGAAGCCTACCACCAGAGAGTATCGCTCTTAGCACCACCCAGAGGACACGTGTAGGGCAACAGAGGGTCATCGCCTACGGACGTGAGCGATATAGTCCTCCCGAAACATACAAAACATACAAATAAGAACAGTCATGATAGCTATGGGTCAATTTGTACATAATTTACTGAGCGAATTCCTCCAGTGATTTTCGTCAATTTCCTTACTAGGCTGGGCCTGTATCGAGGAAAAGACTACGTAACATTTTATTTCCTTTATTTCGGGTTTAGTATTCGCTGCTTTCGACTCTTAATAGTCTAGAAAGGAATTTTCTTCCGAAGTTAGTTTGGTGCCAAAACCCATTATTTGTAGTACCTAGGTATCTGTTTTGGAGTTTTGTCACGGGATACAAGAATCGTGTGCCAAGAGTCTTACCAAAAGTAGGCTACCTACTCTTTTTGTCCAATTTTATTATATACTAGCTGCGCCTCGCGGCTTCACACGCCCACGGGAACTGATATATGGGATAAAAGTAGCCTATGTGTTATTCTAGGCCTAGAACTACCTGTATGCAAAATTTCAGCCCGATCCGTTTTGTAGTTTTTGCGTGAAAGAGCAACTAACATACCTACATGTTTCACATACACACATTTTACACATTTTCGCGTTTATACTATTAAGTACCTACCTACGTTTATGATATCAGAACTGAACTGGAGATGTTTTTTAACCGACTTCGAAAAAAAGAGGAGGTTCTCAATTCGACTGTAATAAAAAAAATAATGTTTGTTAACTTTTGACTGGTCCGATTTTCATGATTCTTTTTTTTATTTGAAAGCTGGTGCTTGTCCAGTTTTGACAATGGGATCCTGTATATCCCAAATATGATTAAATTCAGTTTATAGATTTTTGAAAATAAAATCTATTATCTCAAACTTTACTTATCTATCAAATTAATTTATAATGTTTTTTGTGAGACTGTCGTATATTCGAGGAAATAATTTTACCTTAGTAGTACGACTGACAATCAAATAAGTCATGTCATGTCATTGTTTTACTGATTCGATTATAAAAAAAATCGAACGAGAAAAAATACAATCGATTTCGTTGATCAAGAATTTATAATCGATTTTATAACTGTAGCTAACACAACATTTTGTATCATTTTACAAACGGCGGCGTCTAATACCAAATTTCATCTATCAAAATTAAATAGCAATGTTTATGCTCTAAAGTTCTTTTTCTAAATCTATCTATGCAATGTACTAATTATATAAGTAATCAGTTACCTAGTAGGTAAGTATCACAAGATGATCTGATTAGTTTGGGGCTATATATCACACTAATATTATAAATGCGAAAGTTTGTATGGATGTTTGTTTCCTCTTCACGCCAAAACTACTGAACGGATCTGGCTGAAATTGAGCAAAATTTCTGCAAAATTTCAGCCCGATCCGTTGAATAATTTTGGCGTAAAGAGGTAACAAACATCCATCCATACAAACTTTCGCATTTATAATATTAGTGGGATAGTCATATTTAAGTAAACAAAAAGCTACCCTTCTCACTGAAATTCAAACGTTTTGGATTCTCCAATTTCGCTTACAAACTTCGTCTCCATTTGTCTAACTAACTTATTTGGCTTCTAAATACCGAGTGAATAAAATTACAATAAAATGGAATGAGTTTCCGCCGCCTACTTGGCTTCAACGTACTTGGCAATGCTTTAAATTTTATGAACATATCCGATATTTACATTTCGTACTTCTTTACAAACCGATTCGGGTCATGGCCATGTTGAATGAATGATATTGTTTATTATCACAGATAATTACAATTAGATACCTAAACAATAAAAAGAAATAACAAGTATTTTATTTATTACTAGCAGCGACTCGCGGTTTCACCCACGTAGTTCCCGTTCCCGTGGGAATTCCGGAAAAAATATAATCTATGTCACTCCCTGAAAAGTAAAGCTTTTTAATGATGAAATATTTTTATCGGTTCAGTAGTTTCGGAGCCTATTCAGTAGAAAGAATCGAATCTTTTACCTATATAATATTAGTATTTATTTACTATTAAGCTAATTGTAGACCAAAACAGAATTGCATCTCCAAGACGCTGGCTGCATTCCCCCGCTGTATGGCAATGCTGATGCGCTGCGCCAGATACTCACCAGCTCTCGGGTCACGCGTCGCTTCGACCAGACGCTTACAACTTGACTGTAACAAAACCAACACGCCATTTCCACGTCTAAAAATGTTCATTACTTCAAGCCTTCAGTTAGTTTTAACGATCGTTTGAATAATAAAACACATAGGTGCACGCAACCTTACGACTTTCACATTATTTCAGCTGGCGAAAATGGGTGAGCTATACCACTGCGTCCACCTGTGCACAGCTGGACGCAGTATAATTGTTCTGCAGGGGGCACTGCTGCCAGCCCCACGGTGGATATCCCTTAGTCGCATCCTACGACACCCGTGGGAAGAGTTGGGGTGGTGCAAATTCTAAGCCAGCACCACACAGCTATCTTGGTTATATTTCATTAATTATTATTTATCGCATACCTATGTTTTACACAGTACATTTGTGGTTCTATATAATTTCTAATTTTCCATCAATTATGTGCATTGGTTGGTCTTAGATAAGTATCAGTACCTACTGTACCCATTAGAGACACAATTGTAGGCATTTCATATAATTGTAGGCAATGATAACATAAAAAATACATAATACTATCACACTAATATTATAAATGCGAAAGTTTGTATGATTGTATGGATGGATGTCTGTTACCTCTTCAAGCCAAAACTACTGAACGGATCGGGCTGAACTTTTACATACAGGTAATCCTAATCCGAGAATCAAACATAGGCTACTTTTTATCCCATAAATCAGTGCCCGTGGGATATAAATCACCTTTAAACGTTTCCATAGAATCAACGCGTGCGAAGCTGCGGGGCGCAGCTAGAAATACCATAAAAATACATTATACTAATAATAACATATAATCATAGATTTAAATCTATGCATACAATACAATAATCACAATTGTACACAAACAGAGCTCGGCAATAGGCACAGAGAGTAGAAGTGGACGGGTTTCTATTCTAGAAGAATATCTAGTTAGGCTTTAGCAGAAAAGTATAATTTACATATGTTTTAGTTAGTATATGTACGTTTTTATAAATATTGTATGGACAAAAGAATAGTCAAAATCGGTCTATGTTTGACGGAAAAATCAATGAAAAATCATACGTATACTCTTAATAAATATTTTTTTTACTAAATTATGTTTCGCAATTTTTTTATTGATGATTGTTAATAATTAGGAAAATTTAGTCATTGTTAGTTTTTTTAAACGGAGTAAAACCGACAACGTATTGGCAAGTTTTTCAAACGATTCACTAAATTAGATTGGCCTAAAATTGTGCGAGAAAAATCGAACGTTATTAGATTTATATCGAATTCGTCAAACTAGGAGTATAATTTTTTTATAGTAAAAAACATAACATTATTACTACGAAATACAGAAAATTTTCCTTTGCCAACTTCAGTTTACGACGTGAAAAAGATGATTTCGATGTTTTATTTTATATTAGAAAATTAAGCCAGTTTCCACGAACCAAATGGGAAATCATTTTTAATACTCAAAAATACTTACTGAAATCGCAAAGGTTCTTGACAACCGCTTCTAACGAGGCATGTATACTGACGGCTTTTGATTATTTCGCTGAAAAGATACGAATATAATGATTTCATAGAATTTTGTATTATTAAAGTTTATTATACAAAGAACGTTGCGTGTTGAGAAAACTGCGTACAGTCGCGACTTAGCAGCGTCGTCGGTTAACTTTTACTTTTCATAAAAAGTATAAAGCTTTTGCCAACAAAGACAACCTCAACCTCAACAGCCTGTATTGGTCCACTGCTGGACGCAGGCCTCCCCCTGATAAGCGCCTTCTTGGCGTTTATCTAATGGGGAGTAATGCCAATAATCCTCAAGCTGGGCATGCGGGTTTGGGATCGCAGTTCGGTGGTAGAATTGTTCTGCAGGGGGCGCTGCTGCCGATGGATATCCCTTAGTCGCCTCTTACGACACCCACGGGAAGAGATGGGGTGGTGCAAATTCTAAGCACAAAACAGTTACCTACCATCGCCAAACATAATGCCTATCCAGTTTGAAACTATTTTGCTTTGCGTTAAAAACAAAAGATATCGAGCAAGCCGGGGTTGGCAACTATTTACTTCACAGAAAAATCACCCTAGTAGTGGTAAGGCGTAATTTTTCCTAACTATACACTAGCAATAGCAACAACGACAGTCAAAATGTAATTGCCCAATTATCTTTTTGGGGAACACAATATGCCATAGAAGTACTCACACAGTTTATAGGTAATGTTAGAGTCTGTTCAAACAGAGAAGAGTCGTGGGAATTGAGGGCGCTCGTGTGCCAATTGACAACTTTTGTTGCGTTGACAACACTGCTCTGTCAGTGCAGTACGACTAAAAGTGTAAGTTCACTGCAACGCCACGACTCTTCTCTTTTTGAACAGACTACCTACTTACATATTTGGGCTTTGAATGGCCATGAAAAATAACACAAATATTTCTGGATATCTATGTTTTTTTAAGGAATCATCTAGTCCTAAAAAGTTAATAAGTAGTAAGTAGGTCAGCTAGTCATTTCAGATGTATTTGTGAGTGTATGTATCACTCATATTATTTTCTCAGCACATTGGCTTCATTTTGATTACAGATAAAAAATTAAAGAAAACTAACAATATGCGGCAGTAACAGGATGCTAAGATTGTATCAGTCGATAAGCGATAAACTTACTAGTGGTTTCTTTTTCACTTCTTCCGCTAGTGGACAAAAAATTTAATTGAATTAGAGTCAATTGCACCTTATTTCTTGTTTGATAGTAATAACTATTTATGAAGCTGTTTATATAGTAAAAATTTGACAAGTGTTTATTTTGTAAGTCTAAAGAAATAAACGATTCGACTCTGACTCTGGTACCTCCGCACTGCGGAAACTCGCCGTGCGGTTTTTCCGCAGGATTGTGCAACATATGGATTTATTATGAAGTACGCGATAACAATCCGCAAAAAAGAAATCTGAAGACTGATATGCAGATCAATCAATCAATCGATTTTTATGAATAATGCCCAAAAAGAAAACTTGCCGTAGCAATGTGCAAAAGTAATGATGTCCTAACATAAAAATGGGAAGTACATATTTAACTAAAATGGCCGAAACATTTGTCTCTCGGCGGGACTCAAACCCGTAACTGCATCTACGGCGATCGTCCGCTGCGCCATAGATGCCGTATGAATTTTATACCTAGACCCTGAAATAGGTATGATGTGAGCACTTAACCTGTTTTCCGTCCCAGGCTAACCGTGCATGGCTAACACAAGGCCTAATTTACATAGAGCTAAATCAGGTAGATAGCTTATAAAAAGCCGGATGGCCGGAAATATGGATTTTCCGGCATTTTTTCACTCACTGAATTTTGAGGAGTAGCCTTTTTATTAATGTTTTTTTGTTACAGCGTAGTAATTTGATTTCTCTGGTAAAAGTTAGAAAAAAACTATAGGTAAGTAGGGCAAAGGTATCTTTCCCCTATTGCCTATCTATACCCTATTGGAAAACGCTATTACTTTTGCAAATGGCGCCAAATGTCAAGTCGGCTTTGACATTTGTGAAGTAAACAAACGCAGAATACTAATCGACAAGCCATAAATCGGTTTACTCCGCAAGAACGCGGAATTATTGACATTTTGATGTATATTGTGTCTACAGTATTTTTCAGCGTTTTTTACTGATTAATTCTGGATGTAACCGAGTTCCATTTTTAACAATTTTTACTTGCCTTACTTGTAGGTAACCAAAATGAAATAAGTTTGTAAACGAATTTTTGATCACAAATCTGTTTTTGGGGATTTTATGGCACTGGATTTTTTCTATGTAATTTTTATGTATGTATCCTATATACAAAAATGTATTCACTTCATTAGGTTCTCTCCTAACCGTAACCCAAGTTCTGATTTCATTAAAGCTTGATGCAAATTTTTAGTTTTAGTTACAATTTGAATTTAGAATAAATAATTATATTTTAGTGTTAGATGCACATTAATTTTTGATATTAAAGGATATACTAGGTACCATATGGATCAGTTGAGCTACCTGTAGATTCTTTCCAACAGTTTCAATTAGCTTATTTGCGTCAAAAGTATATACTATTTCTAATTTATCTCTATTTTTTCATAATATTTTTTTCAACCTAGTACTTATTTCGGTTTTACTTCGTGGTTTACTTCTGTCCGGCATTTTTTTCCTACTGGCCAATTGAATATAGTCACAACACTATTTTCTGAGTGCTCCTGTATCCGACTCAACACTTCGTGTCTGTTGTTTTATGAAACGTACGTTTTACGACCGTTAAAAAACTCAACAAAAATGGTAAACATTTTTGTTGAGTTTTTTTTTCTTAAAAGCCTATTTGGTGTCTGCATCCACTTCAACAAAAGTGTGGAAATTGAAGACAAATATTTT
The DNA here is from genome assembly GCA_955876795.1 of Eupithecia tripunctaria. NCBI lineage: Eukaryota > Metazoa > Arthropoda > Insecta > Lepidoptera > Geometridae > Eupithecia > Eupithecia tripunctaria. Next base: position 8,749,593 of record OY041624.1, on the reverse strand, counting down.
TAATTAAGTATATAATTATAATTAAAAATATTTTCCTAGTAGTTAAGATATTAATTAGTGTTAAAAAACTCATTATTTCCGTAAAATTTATTAATAATTTTAACATAAATAATCACCTAGAAAAGGTCAAATTATAAAATTAAACTCATGACATGGAAATACAGTGTGGGATATAATGTATGTATACAATGTCTTCTCGTGGATCAGTGGTACGAAAATGAATAAAGACACGGACTGTACGTCTCAAATACACGGACGGCAAGGCGACGGCAGTTGATTGCAGTGGGTTGCCTTGTGGGTCTGCTGACTACTAAGATGAATGCGATTACATTCAGAGCGTAGAACTACTCAATCGTAGAATCTGTTCTGTGCTGAACACTTTCACTGGCCATGACGCAAATGGCTCTTGTAATGCCGAGGCTAGGCGTTGATTGCGTTAAAGATAACTACAAAAACTATGATGCAACTTCGTAGCGCCCGTAGACATTCCGCCAAATTGTAGACCCAAAAGCGTAGAGCTTTCGTAGCACTCTCGTAGAGGACTCGTAGCATTGTCTTGTAGCTAAGCGTAGGGCGTACCTGAGTCGAAGACCTATCGTAGCACCGTAGGTCTCTCGTAGACAGCTAGTAGACTTGTAGCTACGCGTAGCTCGGTCGCAGTGCTATCGTAGCTACGTAGCTCTCTTGTAGACGACTTGTAGGCTTGTAGCCACGCGTCGTCGTCGCGCGTCGCTTGGTTTTAGACCTAGCGTAGCTCTTTCGTAGACATTTGGCAGGCACAAGCACAATAAGCCTACCAGTTACGCGTCGCTGGCGTCGTAGATGATGCAACCACTTGAATCTATGAGTAGCTCGGTCGTAGACGACTCGTATTAGGCCTGTATCTACGCGTAGCTCGATCGTAGACGACGCGTAGTCTTGTGGCTTGGCTACACGTATCTCGGTCGTAACCCTATCGTAGCTACGTAGCACTCGCGTAGACGACTTGTAGACTTGTGTCTACGCTTAGCTCAGTGAGATTTTTTAGGCTTGTGGCTGACAAGTGACAACCAGGCATTTTCTTATGTAAACTACTTGAAATGTGGTCTAATTGTGTCGCACCATAGCACGTCTGAAGTTACTGGTTGCCACCCTAACTGCCCTACAGGATACACGAGCCTGTTCCGCAGGGTTGAAGGTCACTGTCTATTTTAGCCGAGGTCAGCTAGTATTGCAAAGGGCTTATTAGTTTAATGGGACAGGATTGTGTTTCGCAGGAAAATTCTGGAAATAGTTGCTATTTTGAGTAATGATATTCTAGAAAGTTGTCGTTTTCGGATGTTGTCGTTGTCACCCTGAGGGATGATTTTGTCTATAAGTGAGACAGTTGAGTCCCGAACGCACAATTTGCTCTGACGTGATAAAATAATGATGTCTATATTATAATTATTATTAATATACTTATTATTATAATATATATAGAGGAAAGATTTGATTGTTTGTTGTTTGTATTGGATAGGCTCCGAAACTACTGAACCGATTTAAAAAATTCTTTCATCATTAAAAAGCTTACTTTTCAGGGAGTGACATAGGCTATATTTTATTCCGGAATTCCCACGGGAACGGGAACTGCGCGAGTGAAAGACGCGCGATGCGCTGCTACTATTCAATAAAGTTGAATATTTTGTACGTATAGAAATATTTTTTTACATTACGTACCTCTACGAATAAAAACAATAAGGGCCTTTTTCACCACCCTCAAGTAAAGTCTTGAGTAGGCTAACCACTAGATAAAGTCACCCGTAACTTCACATGCCAATTTCACGATGTTCGAGTAGCACTAATCATATGATTAACTGACCAGTAACTTACTCGTCACAACATCTGCCAATTAGCGTATTTACTTTACAGATAAAAGCTGTCCATTGTCATTTTGTGTCGGTACTTATCAGATAATATCCAACGATTATTTAAAATATATTAATAAAATGGATTTATTTGACCTAATTGATCATCAATTGGATGAATTAGAACATTCTACGACGCAACAGGTACCTAGGATTCGTGTATTAAAATTCCGTGTTGATTATTTTACGGACCTAGATGAAACTGATTGTTTTGCTAAATTTCGTCTATCAAAGTATGCAGTGAACAAAGTGCTTATCTTAATAAAGCATAAAATAATCCCTAAATCGCAAAGGTGAGTGGTTTTTTGTCACTAATCAAATGATTTTATTAAAAACGATGATTTTATTAAACTAATCATTCCTTTGATTTGCTCTTCTACGTTATCTTGCGGCAGCGCTGTATTTTTATCACCTCCGGTACGGTAAAGTTCCAAACGTATTGCAGCCGACTTTTTTCTGACCATACGTTTATGGCCCTCCTATTTCACTTTCAAAGTTTAGGTCGATCGGAACGTGCCTCCAGATCGAGCATTGTACTCCTTTTCTATGCTTTCCCAAGCGGCCTCTTTCTTCCTCCACGTCGAAGCATCGCTTTGTTTATTTTCCAGCACATCTTGGTATTTCTGCACAAGATGCACCAAAATGTCCCTCTCATTAATAGAAAGGTTTGCTCTTCTTTCCCTTTTAACTTTATCCATGATAGAAATGAAAGAGAAATAATCATACGCACGACACAACGCTTTTCAAAAACTCCCTCCGAAACACCAAAACAAAACAAATAACAAGACATTTGACAACGGCCTATGACGTTTGACGTTTATTGAACGATGATTAATGGTAGGGTATGATTTTATACGTCATTCACTTAACCAGTAAGTTGCTACTCGAGGCTCAATTTTCGTTTGTGAAATGGACAAAAGATACTCGTGACTTTTACTTGCCAATTAACGTTATCTAAGAAGTAACTACTCAACACTTTACTTGGAGATCGTGAACGAGGCCCTAAAGCTGATATCCTTAACGAAAATTACTATAAAATTTATTTCAATAAATAGGTTAATTTTAAATAACTTCTACATAAAAAGTAAATTACGACTTTTGATTCTAATAACTTATTATTATTGCGATCACAAAACGCAAAGTACGCAAAATGAAGGGACAGATATTCACAATGGAAACTCTATGGGGATAATACTGTCATGGCCAAAACACTGCTATAAGTATTTCTTTCCCGCATCAACACAGCAAAGTGAAAGGGGATTTTCTCCCTCAAGGGATTATCCATAATTGACCTGAATAGGTTTCTGGTCCTCGCTGCTAACGAACCTGACTATATTTACTCTCATTAAAAACATTGTAACTTTGTTCAGGCTTTGCACGCTCTGCAAAACAGTAGATTGTATGGTTGATGAGTAAACAAACATCCTATGTTTGGGTTTGTTTTAAAAAAACTATAAAGCTACTCTAAATTCTTCTAGACGCGACGTGTAGTTAAAATTCGTGTCTAATTTAGTTTAATGTGATATTGACATCGGCGGCCTTCCCGGTAGATACCTAGAACGGCTAGAACCTTACGAAAATGGCACTCAAAATTGTCTACGTCTTGCTTAGACGCAGACAGTTTACGCAGAACCGAAGTTTTTTGCATATGGATCAAGAGATAGTTCGTGGAGTTGAATTTATTTTATTTTGTAAGTAGGTAGGTGGCTGAAAATAATAAAACTGCGTTTTACAGGAACAATCTGTAAATAATACCGTTACATTGTACTTAACATATTTAAATTCATTTGGTTACTTCTAATAACAAATAAAATAAATAAAAATCTTTTGTTTCGGACAGCAAATAGTTAGTTATGTAGGTAGTTAAGAGAAGTCACAGAACTGTTTCTGTGTAGTATATACATACAAATATAGTGCAACAAGAAAAGAAAAAAAACCTAATCAGAATAATAATCTTATATGTTTCATTTGAATCATTAAATGAAAATTAGTATTTCAGGTATAAAAGAATGAATGCAAGAACACATAAAATTAAAATATACATAAAAATTGCTGTATTACGTATATAATTTCCAAAAAACAAAAACAAAACCCAAAAAAACAATTTTGAGAAGGAGGCCAAGAGGAGGATCCAGCTAGGCTGGGCAGCGTTTGGAAAGCTACGTCGAGACTTCTCGTCATCCATACCGCAATGCTTGAAAACGAAAGTTTTCAATCAGTGCGTTCTGACCTACGGAGCTGAGACGTGGACACTCACGATAGGGCTGGTCCACCAGTTTAAAGTCGCTCAGCGAGCTATGGAAAGAGCTATGCTCGGAGTCTCTCTGAAGTATAGGATTCGTAACGAATACATCCGACAGAGAACCAAAGTTATCGACATAGTTCAAAGAATTAGCAAACTGAAATGGCAGTGGGCCGGCCATATCTCGCGAAGAACCGATAACCGCTGGGGTAAACGAGTTCTTGAGTAGAGACCGCGACTCGGCAAACGTAGTGTAGGACGCCCTCCGGCCAGCTGGGATGACGATCTGCGAAATACTGCAGGCAGATGCTGGATGCGTCAAGCTGAAGACAGGGCGCTATGGCGCTCATTAGGGGAGGCCTATGTCCAGCAGTGGACTAATATAGGCTGATGATGATGATGATGTATATTATGTCGGCTGCCTACAATAACTGTACACTAAAAAGTCGCAACAACAACACACAGTCAAATCAACCCTCAACCTCAACCTCAACAGCCTGTATTGCTCCACTGCTGGACGCAGGCCTCACTCTGATATAAATAAATAAATAATGTGGGACAAATCACACATGATTATCTAGCCCTCACTCTGATATAAATAAATAAATAATGTGGGACAAATCACACATGATTATCTAGCCCTCACTCTGATATAAATAAATAAATAATGTGGGACAAATACGCAGGATTATCTAGCCTCAATCTAAACAGAGCTTGTGTAATGGGTAACTTAGGTATATTTTTAGTACAATACACTATATACCTAAATAGATAGATATTTGTTTTTTTAGCGCTGAAAAAATTTATGTTTTTTGGTAGTAAACGCAAAATGGTAAATATATGGAATCTGATTTTACGTTAGTTTCCGAGGTTCGCCTGAAGGCACCCTACGATGACTTAGTTATGGAAGCAAGCAGTAATTTGTTTACCTTAGATAGGTAATCAAATTATCTCTAGCTTCCCTACAAGAATATTAGTGCACGAGTAGTTTATAATGTGGTCTTACATATATTTTTCCATCTACCAGCTAGTAGAGCTTATAAGATTAATAATTAGTTTAAGTTTTAGCATGTATTAACTCAAATTAAGCTTAGTCTAGGGGTTTACCCTTTAACTAATTTATATTTAGCATAATTTTATTAAGATTTCACAAATACTAACCCCAATAAAATATAATACGAACGTTTATTGATCTACCTGTAGGTTCGCCACGCAATTGGCTCAATTGTAAATTCTAGTTCTAATTAGTTTATTTTATTTTCACTTTTTTTACCCTTGTTAAACTTTATTCTTGAAATTGACGTTTTATGGAGATAGAGTCTGTTCAGAAGAGTCATGGGAAGTAAGGGCGCTCGCTCGTGTGCCAATTGAAAACTTTTGTTGCGTTGACAACACTTCTCTGCCATTGCAGTACGCTCGGTACTATATTAACTCTATGGCAGTACGACTAAAAGTGTTAGTTCACCGAAACGCCACGACTCTTCTCTTTTTTTGAACAGACTCTACCTACGGTATATTTTAGGTTTTGAAAAGGTAGAATCATTAATTAATCACTGAAATAAATTGTCTGAACCACAGATATTAGAACGTCTGCACGTAGTTATGTTGAGCACCACCCTATCTAACTAAAATATCAAATTACATACAACGTAAAGGCCAAACTAGAGTTCTATCTTAGACAAGCGATATAATTAATTAATACGTTACTGCGGCTACCTATTTAGAAAACAAGCATTGTTTGTTAGACACAATACATACCACCTACGCACGCTAGGTCTACTATATTATGTTACTAGTTTAAGCCCATGGCTTCCACGCGTTGTTTTTATAGAAACGTTTAAAGGTAATTTATATCCCATGGTAACTGATTTATGGGATAAAAAGAACCCTATGTTTTATTCGAGACCTAGAACTACCTATAAGTTTCAGCCCGATCCGTTCAGTAGTTTTGGCGTGAAGAGGTAACAATCATCCATCCATCCAAACTTTCGCATTTATGATATTTATAAATGCGAAAGTTACTTTGACTGTCTGTTACTTTTACACGACATAACGGCTAAGGTGATAAATTTTTTTTTCGTTTTGTTCGTTTTTTTCATTTGAGTTTTTTTCAGTTGTTTTTTTTTCAAAATGGCCGCGCTCTATAACTTTTTTTATTTGGGGCCAAAATAAAAAAAGTTATAGAGCGCGGCCATTTTAAAAAAAAAACAAAATGGTGACCACTACTGTAACCAACATCTTCAAACCTAAGGCATGAAGATAGATTGTATTCAACGGAGAAAGGTTTATTTAAGTTTATACTTTTTATGCACTAAAATTGCGTGAAAAGTCGCTTGCAGAAACAAACAAAATATGTAGGTACGTATGTATAACGTAGCTCGCAGGGCACAATGCCGATAGGGCGGCAATAAGCATTGTTTGTAGAGCTCTAGGCCATGGGAAGTAGGGCGGGGAAATGCCGTGGAAAGACTGGGAAAGACCGGAAAAATCCTGTTTATCGAGTTAAAATAAAAGTCAAAAACTCTTTATTTCTATAAATACAATAAATGTTAACTTAGAAAAGGTCAAATTATATCATAAAATTACACTGTAATAAAGCAGTATTTTTGATTTCAGTCGCTTCAGTATGTAGATAAAAAAAAGTAAAGAAACGACGAAGAAACCTTTATAGCCTGTTAGTTATTTTTCGAGTTGGAGCACGTCACAACACACACATCCTCACGTAAAAACGGTTTTTAGCCTCTAAATAATATGATGTTTTATAATTAGCCTTTTTGCACAGGAAAGTTTGTTTGAATTTATTTATTGACTATTTATGCAACTCACTGGGTGTTTTGTTGTAGAAGCGTATACTATACATTGCTCTTTAAAGGATACTTTTATTTTATGTAGCCGAGTTGTGGGCACAGCAAGCTTATTATGTTAGTTTATGGTATAATGATAATATTTATCGCTATTTTTAGGTAACCGATTGATATTTCTATGAGTGTATATTTATTTCTTTGAATATATCACGTAGTGATTCTCTGGGACCCATTTTATATTAAAAAAAATTGAAGTCCAGTTCTAGTTTACCCCGTCCAGTTTACCCTTTAGAAAAAAAGTCAAGAGGGAAAATCTTGCCCGACTACAAATTCAGTATAGATTTACCGGCTAAATAAATCCGGACAGAAAGTAAATCACAACACCAAGTTCACGTGAGATTCCCATCCAAGTCACGTGGGAGATAATTGGGTAGTTTTCTACCTTCACCGAAGCCAAGGAAAGTCCCGGCTTACGTACTGTTTTACATTATACCTAGTAACTATGTAGTTTCTACCTACACAGGCTGACGTAAATAGAAAGTAAATCCGAGGATTTAGAAAAATAGATACAAAGTCATGGGAACAGAGGGCCTAGACAACAAATGTAACAATCAATGTCGAAAGCGCAAAAGTCCAAAAATGTATAGGCTTCAAGCCTAGATATGTCACGTGATCTGTTTCGAATTTTTTCCTACGAATATTTCAATTGTTTTGGAATCGCTTCATAGCGAATTCCGGTTGGCTACGCCCTCGGTGCTGGATTTATTCGCTATTGTCATAAATCGAAATGAGTTTCGCAAATTATATGTAATGGGAGATTGGATTAGAGATTAATAATTGAATAGTGTCTCGTCCCGGTTTCGCACGGATGGACATTTATTTTTTTAACATATACTTAACACCTTCATGGCCCAAGACGCAGGTGCCAGTCTCTATCTGCGTGGAGCTGCGGCGCGTCCCTGCGGGTCGCACCGCAGAGCTGGGCAGTGAATGCGTTATACACTAACACCTTCATGGCCCAAGACGCAGGTGCCAGTCTCTATCTGCGTGGAGCTGCGGCGCGTCCCTGCGGGTCGCACCGCAGAGCTGGGCAGTGAATGCGTTATACACTAACACCTTCATGGCCCAAGACGCAGGTGCCAGTCTCTATCTGCGTGGAGCTGCGGCGCGTCCCTGCGGGTCGCACCGCAGAGCTGGGCAGTGAATGCGTTATACACTAACACCTTCATGGCCCAAGACGCAGGTGCCAGTCTCTATCTGCGTGGAGCTGCGGCGCGTCCCTGCGGGTCGCACCGCAGAGCTGGGCAGTGAATGCGTTAAATATAGCCTACTAGCTGTGCCCCGTGGCTTCGCACGCGTTGTCCCACGGGAAATAATTTATGAGACAAAAAGCCTATGGAATAACACATTCCAGGCCTAGAACTACCTGTATGCAAATTTCCTCCCGAACCATTCAGTAGTTTTTCCGTGAAAGAGCAACAAACATACATATTAAAAATTTTGCGTATATAATATTAAGATGTTACATAAGAATAATGTAGCATTGTAGTATGAAAGAATTTTAGAAATCGGTCTAATAGTTTTTGAGTTTATTAGTTACAAACATACAGAAATTCAAATCATTCCTTTCTATAATATTAGTAAAGATTAACAGTTTTCTTGAAAGGCATTAACATAATTATGTTAAAACTTAACCGAAACTGACAAGCCGTTGTTTAAAATCATTAGGCGCATACCCAAGCCAATATGACAGCGCCACCTATTTATTTATTTCCAAGTAGGAGGTTTTAAATTCTACTGTTTTTTATCTTTGTTACCTCAAAACTTTTGACTGGATAGTCCGATTTTCATGATTATTTTTATATGAAAGCTGGTGCTTCCCGTGTGGTCCCATTTTAATTTGGCTCAGTTCTGACAATGGGATCCATGAAAATCCATGAAAAAACTATAAAAAATGAAGTCGGTTCATAGTTTTTTAAAACATAGTTAATTATATTATGATATACTTAACTATGTTTTAAAAACTATAAACCTTATACTTATACTTCATTTATTACGTTGTTTTTCTTTTGCCTTGCTCTAAAATGTATACCTACTTATGTTCTGTCTATAAAATAAATATATTTTATTCTTTATTCTTATTCTTATTCACATAGGAAATTTCAAAAATCTATCGTACTGTTTGTGGTATCTATTGTAAGCTATTTTTGAATACCTCTGTATAGTTTTATCATGTAGGTAATAGTTTAGGCAGAGATGCGAAAATAGAGTTTGGAGGCCAAAAAGCGCAACTTCGTATTATCTGCCTGAGCTTTGTCGGTAAATAAAAACTTTATACTTTTATAACAAGATCCAATCTAGAAAATAATAAATTGATGCCTTCATTGTAATCCATTTGAAATAAGTAGGTATTGGCTATCAACTTAAACCCGTCTAGACTTAATTCTACCAATCAGGATTCTCTCCTGATTATCAGACATTCTATTTAAATCCTCAATGAAATGAAACGGTAGAAATTGCTTTTTCTTTTTCCTTCTCAATTAAGGACTTGAGCATTGCTACTTAGAAGGTTTTCTATTGAAATTTCTGTGCCATATTAAATCTAATAGCAACGAAACTGTCTATTTATTAACCGTGCGTGTACCACAGAGGCGGACTATTGTCATCTAGTATTAATACTAGATGACAGAAGTCCGCCTCTGTGTTTACTAGGCACTGGCAGCATCTCGCGGTTTCACCCGCGTAGTTCCCGTTCCCGTGGAAATACAGGGATAAAATATAGCAAGTAAAAGAAAAGTAAGCTTGTTAATGATGATATAATTCTTTTAATCGGTCTAGTAGTTTCGGAACCTATTCATTACAAACAAACAAACAATCAAAAATTTCCTCATTATAATATTAGTTCGCTCAGCGAGCTATGGAAAGAGCTATGCTCGGAGTCTCTCTGAAGGATAGGATTCGTAACGAATACATCCGACAGAGAACCAAAGTTATCGACATAGCTCAAAGAATTAGCAAACTGAAGTGGCAGTGGGCCGGCCATATCTCGCGAAGAACCGATAACCGCTGGGGTAAACGAGTTCTTGAGTGGAGACCGCGACTCGGCAAACGTAGTGTAGGACGCCCTCCGGCCAGGTGGGATGACGATCTGCGAAAGACTGCAGGCAGATGCTGGATGCGTCAAGCTGAAGACAGGGCGCTATGGCGCTCATTAGGGGAGGCCTATGTCCAGCAGTGGACTAATATAGGCTGATGATGATGATGATGATGATAATATTAGTATAGATTTATAAAAGTTCTTGCCTCTACTTTTATACCTAAGGTAAGCATAGGGATTGTTTGACTGTAGATTAAAATAATTAATTTTGTTATAAAAAACTATAAACCGACTTAAATTTTTTACAGTTTTTTCATGAATTTTCATGGATTCCATTGTCAGAACTAAACCAAATTATAATGGGACCACACGGGAAGCACCAGCTTTCATATAAAAAAGAATCATGCAAATCGGACCACCCGTCCCACCACAGTCAAAAGTTCTGAGGTAACAAACATAAAAAACAGACGAATTGAGAACCTCCTCCTTTTTTGAAGTCGGTTAAAAAAATATCTTGCAACGTTGTACGTTAGGTATATACGAATAAATCAATATCCATCAAAACTATCCCGTCCACGTCAGCTGAAAAATCTTATTCCATTATACAAGCCACTTACAGCAACCCTTTCATTCTGAACTCTATCTATAACACCACACGTTCCAATATCCATGCAAAGTCCATGTTCGCGTTTAGGGGTATGCGTTGAATAATGTAAACGGTTCTACGGAACCCTCGCTGAAGGAATGGATGTGGCGTTCATCAAATTATTCAAATCACTGTATTATGTGCGCGAGGTCAGGGTATGGGAAAAACGCTTAATGTAGATATTCTCAAAAATACGTTAACGCTTCAGGTACTCGGTCTAAGGCTCCTTATCCGAGTGAGAAACACTCATAAGATTAATTTATTTTTATAACAAAAACAAAAATGAAGACTAACTTGTCTGGGCTTTATCAGTTGGTTATTAATTATGTAGGTATATATATATAGATGAATGGCTTATGAAGATTAAACATATAGTGTAGTTCAGTCTTATGAACTACACTTCTACTGTTTCACTGGAGGATTACATCCTCCATGCTTGACAATATTTAGAAGTGTTTTATAAATTGGTGTTAATTATTTGAATGGCAACGTGGCTCGGTATAAGATTAGTTTTCAATGTTTTCATTACGTAGCGTGTCATATTATCGAAGCGCATTTATTTGATGGCTATAAATGACAAAAGTTTTTGTGCCTCCTTAACCTCAATCTCTACAGCCTGTATTGGTCCACTGCTGGACGCAGGCCTTTCGCTGATAAGCGCCTTGTTGGCGTTTATCTTTTGTGTCTATTATAGTCATTTTCCAACTCCCCAAAAATGATGACATACAAACAAATGACATACATTTTCCAACTCCCCAAAATGATGTCCATACATGGATTATGTGAAAGAGTGGTGAAACTGGGCGCTAGCATAGAGATATTAGTCTCCACTTGAATGTACAAATACATTGCTTACTTGTACCACACCACATAACACTTACTTCGAACCTACTTTAATTTAAATCTACCCTCAACTTATATGTTATTTAATTTCATTTTCATTCCTTTTGATTTTACGCACATTGCGACAAGTAAACTGTTTTTTTTAGTAAGAAAGTTTTGTTACTTATAATAATGTATGTAATGGAAGAGCGTTACCTCCTAATACAGGTATTTTATACTTAAAAGGAACCTCCTTTCCGAGCACGGATCATGAACTTTGTAAAAAAATTTGTTAATGAAATAAACATATTGTATTTGTATTTGTATTGCGTAGATTCAATTTATTAAAGTTGATTCATTTATTTTTATATTCAATTATGTCAGCCAGTTTCCCTTTACGTCTTAATTAAATTTGGCAGGATATCCTTTATTTCCCGGGAAATGTCATTGAATATGACGACTCGAAATAATCTCTATGTGAATTTTGTCTATTATATCCTAGACAATAATGAATGATGCTTGTTTGCTGGCTTAGAATTTGTGTCAACCCAACTCTTCTTGCGGCTGTCGTAAGAGGCTACTAAGGGATATCCACCGGGGGGCAGGCAGCAGAGCTTCATAAAATAAAATAATTAAATAAAGCCTTGAATTACCATTTCTATGAATTTTAAAATAACTTCACAATACTGTTAATAATAAGTAGTTACACATTTTATTTATAAGTAGTTTTTAAGTACCTGGATGACCCAGCTTCGCTTCGCTCGGTTATTTTATCGGTAATATTGGTTTTTTACAAATTATAGTAATATTATTCGCCAACAGATGTTAGGAAGAGTCAATTGATTACGATAAAGTTGATGGAAGTTTATTGAAAACACGAATAAAACGATATTTTCTAAAAATGAATCCAAGCTAGATCGATTTATCGCACCCTGTGTACTAAATTTCATGAAAATATTTGAAGCCGTTTCCGAGATTCAGATTATATATAATATATATTTATATACAAGAATTGCTCGTTATTATCTATTTAATTGGACACCCAGGATTGGGTGTAGGCCTCCTCCACATAGTTCCACTCGTAGCGATCTTTCGCCAGACGGGTCCATGTTGTCGTTGCCACCTGTACCAGATCTTCGCACCATCTTTTTCTTGGCCTACCTTGTGAGCGTGAGGCATCACGCGGGTACCAATGGAGGATTCGTTTGCTCCACCTCTCGTCCTGTGCTCTTGAGAAGGCCCACCCACTTCCACTTCAGTTTGCAGAGCAACACCTCATACAGATCAATTCCACCACCGAATTGAGATCCACAACCCGCATGCCCAGCGTGGGTATTAAAGGCAGTACTCCCCATGAGATAAAAGCCACTTAAGATAGGGTACTTTTTTACTATAGAAACTTTCATAGTTTGACAAATTCATTATAAATGCAAGCGGGTTAACTATGAACCTTGTTTGTGTTGGAAGAACGTTTCATCCGTTAACGAGGGACATCTTCAGGGCGCGTGCGGTTCTAGACGCGTACGTACCGCATCCCTTCAAGCACTGCGCGTGAGAGTTATCTACTGTGTAGGATGTTGGTGTCCTCAGGGTACATACGGAACTAACAGTATCTGTTGTTGTTTTATGTGTTCTTCCAACATAAACAATGTTCGTAGTTAACACGCTTGCATTCATAATGAATAAGGCACTTATCAGGGTGAGGCTTGGCAGGCCATTAGGTATATTATTGTTGTTGAAGCATCGATCAAAAATTTCGCCGGCGGAAACTTTGATCGATGTGTTGAAGTGAAGAAGTAGCAATAATGGTTGTTAAATCAGTGGACTGCTGATGCTGATAATGTCCTTGTTTCAGAACTAAACCAGCAAGATGATCGACCCAAGTTCTTCCGAGGAAGACAGTGATGAGGAGCATAAGAAGCAACCCTCAAAAATCGCTGGCAAGCGTAAGTCACTAGGTATCACCGCTTTCAGTACTTTCACTAGCTATATCGGGTTGTATCCTTGTATTCATAGGTTTTGTATTCATGGAAAGCACGTTAAGAGGGCGCATTGAGCGCCATTTTGTGAAAAAGATAGTTATACTATTTGGCGTTCATAGGAGCGGGACAGAGCATACGTTTTTGGAACGGCGAAGGCGCAAAAATGATGTTTTTTGTAATTTACAAGAAAACTACTCCACTTATGAGAAAATCCAACCGAGGAACCAAAAAAGCATAGTAATGACGAATCAAAACAAAAATATTTTCTATAGACAGCGGGGTTCCTGAGATCTAGAGAAAATTAGGCAAAACAGTGCACTTTCATGTATTTTTTATCGTAATTTTGTAACTGAATCGTTTTTTCACAACCAAGGAACCGAAGAATTTTTTTTGAATTTCATGTATTTCTTGGTTTTTACCACGGGGATCCCTCGATTACTGAGATGTAGGACTAGTTTTTTTTATTTATGTTTGTTTTTTAGTTTTTAACTAAATAGGTTCGAGCCTTATGTCGTTGGTCCCTTACCTCTCTTGCCTTTACTCCCTCGATTTGATAAAAAAGCAAATAAAACATTTATGAGATAATGCTGAATGTAATACAAGACTATGAATACAAGGGTAACCATTTAGTTTAATACCTAGTTTTAAATCCCGATATATGCCTGCTTAGCAACACGCTAGAAGACACCAATATTAAAAACATAAAATAGTAGGTTATATAAAAGTAATTACAGTTTAAAATAAAGATTTTAAAGCCTTATCACACTGGGGATTTGCGAGTTATTTCAATTCGAGAGCACAGCAAGTTGCGATTAGCGACCAATCGCGGCAGGATCGCTGCATGCCCGCGTAGGCGTCGTCGCAGCGTAAACGCTGCGCACTCGCCTCGCTTAAAATCGCTTGCAAATCGCCTATGTGTTATGGCTAGGCTCTTATGGTCAACCAACAGTGTAGAAATAATAGTTATCTGCTAAAATCGCTAGAGGAGTAGTTATAGTAAAACTTTATCAACATAATACGAACAAATTATGCAAAATGTAGAGTAGGTAGAGCTTAGAAGAATTTAGAAGAACAGAATAGCTTTTGATTTCACATCATTAGTATTCAAATACTTAGATTACAGATAAATGCCACCTATTAGTAATACTTTTGCTGCTTTCCACTGCGCCATTGATAGACAAAGTACCTACACATACGAGTGCCTAAGTAGAATAGGTATTCACTAGCAATTTACGTTTTCAGGTCAAGTGTATTATTTCGTGCCGTACCTATACCTAATTGCTTCGGTTTAAAGTTTCTGAATGCTGAATACACTAGTCTAACTCGATGTAGGATGTTTGTAAGCAAACGCAAAATTTACTACTTTGCCGCGTCTTTGTATGCACAATTTAAATTGTACTTATCGATTTCAGATCTTTCCTTGAATTGTTTTGCTAATAATTATATCTGAAACTCGATGCCAAGCAGGTGAGTTTTAGTTATTTCTGTTATGGTTTGTTTACAAACATTCTACTCCATGTGTGGCTATTGTATAGGTACTTCATTAGATATATTTAATAATAATAATAATTGTCCTTCTGCCAAAAAAAGAAGGTGCTCTCAGCATGATCAATCGGATCAAGACTTTTGGGGACGTCATATCTGCTAGTCTGTACAAAATTATATTAGGTACTTAATCCCAATTTTTTTGGGGATAGGACACCTAACCTGCCAAAGGATGTCCTGGTCCAAGGCCAACTTTTTTAATCGACTTAAAAAAGGACGTTTTTTTTGTATGTTACCTAAGAACTTTTGACTGGGAGATCCGATTTTGATGATTATTTTTTGATTTGAGAGTTAGTGCTTCCCGTATGGGAACCCCATTTCTATTTGGTCCACATCTAACTATGGTATCCATGAGAAAACCATATAAATGAAGTCGTTTTTTTTAAACAAACCCAATTATGGAAGAACCTACGTATTCAGGAAAAAAAAGGAAGTTTTCTGGGATGTCTACAAGAAAAAGCTTAAAATTTAGGACTGAGAGAGCCTATAATTCGTGAACTGAAGGAAAGAAGGCAGGAAGCTTAGTTGTAAAATAATCTTACTAATATGATACAGGCGAAAGTTTGTGTATTTGTGTGTTGTGAAGATGTTTGGCCAAAGTAAACTATGTAGTTCAAAACTACTGAATGAATCGGAGTACAATTTTGCACACCAAAACATCTAGACTTAGTTTAAAATAAAGGCTTCTTTTTATTCCAAAAACGCGTGCGAAGTCTCGAGCAGAGACTAGTAATAATTTAAACATTCTGAAGGTTTTATTAGTAGATTCAAGGTGTGTTAGACCTAGTACAGTTTCAACTCCTCGCTCTAAGTTAAGTTCTATACTTGTATTGCAGACGCGAGGAATTTTTACCTCGACTATAGCTAAGGCATCTCCGATAGAGTGAATATCTCTACTTCGTCAACACAGATATCTCTGTTGAAGTTGAATACGGTCGCTTCTAGCCTTAGCCCTGTGCAGATTCAAAAGTTAAGTTCAGTTCTATACTTGTATTGCAGTCGCAAGGAATCATTAAGTCGACTATAGCTAAGACATCTCTGACAGAGTGAATATCTCTACCTCGACAACACAGATATCTCTGTTGAAGTGAATAAGGTCCTTTCTAGCCTTAGCCCTTTGCAGATTCAAAAGTTAAGTCTAGACTTGTATTGCAGTCGTGAGGAATCTTGACCTCGACTTTGAGTGAATATCTCTACCTCGTCAACACAGATATCTCTGTTGAAGTGAATTAGGTCCTTTCTAGCCTTAGCCCTTTGCAGATTCAAAAGTTAAGTCTAGACTTGTATTGCAGTCGTGAGAAATCTTTACCTCGACTATGAGTGAATATCTCAACCTCGTCAACACAGATATCTCTGTTGAAGTTGAATACGGTCGCTTCTAGCCTTAGCCCTGTGCAGATTCAAAAGTTAAGTTCAGTTCTATACTTGTATTGCAGTCGCAAGGAATCATTAAGTCGACTATAGCTAAGACATCTCTGACAGAGTGAATATCTCTACCTCGACAACACAGATATCTCTGTTGAAGTGAATAAGGTCCTTTCTAGCCTTAGCCCTTTGCAGATTCAAAAGTTAAGTCTAGACTTGTATTGCAGTCGTGAGGAATCTTGACCTCGACTTTGAGTGAATATCTCTACCTCGTCAACACAGATATCTCTGTTGAAGTGAATTAGGTCCTTTCTAGCCTTAGCCCTTTGCAGATTCAAAAGTTAAGTCTAGACTTGTATTGCAGTCGTGAGAAATCTTTACCTCGACTATGAGTGAATATCTCAACCTCGTCAACACAGATATCTCTGTTGAAGTGAATAAGGTCGCTTCTAGCCTTAGCCTTGTGCAGATTCAAAAGCATCTGTGTTCTCAGTGGTGCCAGCAGGATCGCTGTCTGGCGGACGGCCGTCGGTTCGAGGGAAACCAGAGCTACCCCGGGGGTCTACCGCTGGTCTGCCCGGTGCTATGCCAAAAGGTACGTACTTGCTCCTAGAAGAAATCGCTTATAAGCGATGAGGCCGCCAGTTGTACTTTCGGTGTTTTTTAATTATAATTATGAATGTCTAGGAATTCTGTGTTTTATCTATGTACAATAGAAAGAGTTGTGTTTGTAATCGACATCAGGGCAAAATATTTCATATTTCTTATGACAAAGATTTAAATCGTTTGATACGCCCTTACGCCCAAAAACTGAGGCATTGTCTTTGAATGCGTGCGTTAACAAAATGCCGACGTACGAACACTATAGGCAGATAAAATTAGTGTATTTTACAATAACCCCAACTGTTATTATTGCTACTTATTGTGCACATTATATTGCACGAACCTTTTTAAACAAGCACACGACAAAAACACACAGTAAGTAGGTACACTGTTTCCAAATGGGTGAGGTTTGGCTAATGCTCACTTGAACTACATGACCTGATCTCACCATCCCCCTTCCACTCCAGGACAAGCAGACGCACATCGCAATACCATCCATACTTGGTGGATGTACCCTCCACTCGCACTAAGTTGTTTTCCTCCACCTTTATTATTTGCACCGCAAAGGAATGGAACTCGCTCGCTGCCTCTGTTTTTCTGGCCAATTACAACCTGGGTCTCTTCAAACAAGGGTGAATAGGTATCTTCTGTACCTTCGTGATATATCGTCGGCCGCATCTTCGCTTTCCATCAGGTGAGATTACGGGCAAACGAAGGTCTATTTACCGTAAAAAAAAGAGCTCACTCACTTCGTTTGGCGACAAACAACAGAAATGGCCTATCGAACGATTTAAATCTTTGCCTTATAAACTATTTTGCCCTTAAAATAAGTCGATTTTTATGGTTGTAGGTATTTCTGTTCCTGTGTGTATTTAATGTTCTTTAGGAATTTACTTGTAAAATTGTGTGTATTGTCTATCTGTTGTGTGTGTTATTTATTGTGTTGCACCCCACTTGGTTTGATCTTCTATGAAGTATGTATATGTAAACAGGTAACATAATTTATTTCTTCATACACTGTAAATGTAAAGTAATGCTTTTGTAGATATAAGCGTACCGAATCGTATAGGTTGAGTATAACTCTATTGAGTAAGGCTTAAACGCAGTACTTACATAGTTTAAAAAGCTTTCCGGTGCTTGAGGCCATTAATGTACTTCGGTAAGTTTATTAACTCAACCTCAACAGCCTGTATTGGTCCACTGCTGGACGCAGGCCCCGCCCTGATACGCGCCTTATTCGCGTTTATCGCCACCAAACTCTATTTTTGTATCTCCTCCTAAACTATATGAGATAAAATTATAAAAGAGGCATTAATAAATAACTTATAATAGATACCACAAACTGAACGTAGGATTTTTATAACTTGTAACAGCGTTTAACGTAATAATATGATAAAATAGGTGGCGCTGTCATATTGGGTCCTGTATGCGCCTTAACAGGTTTTAAAACCACAGGTGCCAGTCCTCTCACGACAGCGCCGCACGCCGCACCCCTCCACCCCGCCACTAGGCAGAGAGAGGCCGCTGCGTTGGCCCCACCGCCTCATGCGTGAGTAACCTAGTAGTAAAGGTGACAACGAAGGGAGGCCTGCAATAAGATGTTACGAATTAGTTTTAACATGCTCGTTTAAGCGCTCTTTTGCAAGTTGGTGACAAGGCTCAACTGCAGGCGACGGCAGCCGTCGACTGCAGTTGGTATATGAGCCTAAAAGGCCCCGAAGTTGTTTCGAACCGCGGTCCGAATCAATCCATTACAAAAAGTTTTTAGGTAATTCTCATCGTGGACTCTTGTGCTATTTGCACCGCGCTGCCAAACAACTGTAGACTCGTTTTTGCGCTTTTGGAAAGATGACACTTTGCAGCGATTTTGTCTGGTCTTCGATCTATGCTTTTTTGAGTAACGCTTATGCTATAGAAAAGCGTTGCTTTCTAACCATTTGGTTTAAGTTAATTCGTTTGCTTTTAAGACAAATGTCTTAAAAAACGCTGACCTTTAGAATGTTCACTTTCCAAAAGCTTTTGTAAGCGTAGCTTCATAAGAGGTCTTTGTAATAGGGTCCTGGGAAAAAAAATATTATTCGAGTGACGTTACCTTGCTAAAAAGTGCCGTAAGGTGTGAAGTCACGCGAAACTTTAACTGGTTAAAGAATCATAATTTTTCACCTAATCGACAAAAAAAAATAAAGTAAATAAAGTCTCTATTATTATTTTATATTTTTTTACAAATTTTAAGAACACTTACAGCTATGATTGTACAATAAGGTATTTGCTTATGATAACATGCATGATTATGTACATACATACATGATATGCTTCTGAAGGCTAATCACAAATTTCCACAAATATTTACTAAAAACTTAGGTAAACAACAATAGACGACGTTAAAAGGAAATAAATACACATAAAACGATTAATACACAAAAAGAAAATTATATTAAGAAAAAGGGTGGATAGATGATAAGACTAATTAGAAAAGATAATCTTGAGTTTAGTCGCTGTCCAAAAAGAATTTATCATTAAGAATGTCTTCTGATAATCTAACTTCGGACTGATTAGAATATTTAATGACACTAGCCTATTTTGGACGCCTCGTATGACCTTCAAGGGCCTTTTATAAAACTTTTAACATCTTACTGCAGGCCTCTACATATCAGACCAAATCTAAGGTGGCACTGTTTGGTGAATCGTCTTCACGTCCATCAAACTCATGGACCATTTTAGGCGCTACTTTGATCAAAGCTTGGCGCTTTTGAGAAAGAATTTTAGACCTGCCTAAAACTCTATCACCTATTTTGGTAAACTACCAAAAGCTACTGTAGTATTTTACTAAATAGGTATAGCATTGTTAAGTAAAATAAACATAGTCTGGGGCCATATCCCTATTATTGTAGACCCGATTACCGGGTTGGGTAATCGGTCTACAATAAAATCAACAGGTCAAAGTAGGGAGGAGAGAAAATTTATTAAGCCACTGGGAATAAGTGTTTGCTTCTCATCACATTATTATAAATTCGAAAGTTTGGATGGGTAGATGGATGTTTGTTACCTCTTCATGCCAAAACTACTGAACGAATCAACCTGAAATTTAGCAAAATTCTAATCCTGGAATCAAACGTGGCCTACTTTATATCAGTTCCCGTGGAATAGAAAACGTTTTCACAGAAACAACGAGTGTGAAAATTGGAAATAAAGAATTGACTAACCATAAAAAAAGGTTGTCACCTTGTTCTTCTTGATTTTTTTATATATAATGGGAAGTAGCCAAAATAACCAATGCGAAGGTATCAAAATGCACATCATGATTACCTAACACACATTCGAGACTATGCATTGGGTTTTCTACTCATCTCTCCTCTCTGCCTTGAAAAACGAGCTCCCGACCGAGCAAAAGCCTAGAAGCTCTAGCCTCGAAACTTTACGACTCAGACAGACGACATTGTTACAAACAATAGATAAAGTTTCAATGACGTCCAGAATAGACCGGATATTTGATATTAAAGCTGACAATGCAGGCTTAGATTGTAACTAGACTAAAATAGAGTTGGTAGATATCACAATCTAGACTAGATTAGATTGTAGTTTGCACTACATTACTGTCAGTATACATACACAGACTGGACACTGTTTTTTTGACTGAGAAGAAGATTGAGAGCATTAACTTATGTATATTTTCATAAAGTCGCGAAAAACAGATTTCCCGTTACTCTATTTCACTGAAACCCCGGTGACACGATGAAAACGGGAAAAAATAATTTCAAAGCGACAACGCGACAAATATCCGTAAATAGTTAGAGCAATGAGACTGATATAAGAAGATTTAAAGAAGTGATCGACGATTACAATAATTATACAGTCTTGTATGGAAGAGATCACGTTGTCGTTATCAGAAAAAAACAAAGAACGGAAGAGTATTCGAAATCTTGATGATGAAGATGGAGAAAAAGTGCTTGAATGCGAATGGATAGATAATCCGTAGAGATGAAAGCTACCGTGACAGATAGGGATCAGTACTTAAAAATCCCATACATTCTTTCTCTCCAATGATGTCTCTTTTCCTAGTTTTGTCTTCCTACTTGCAACTGAATGACCTTGTAGCTGAACTTATTCAGAAACACTGCAAGCTACTAGGTATTTTTTGATTACACCTGTCCCTTCAGAAATTTACAAAATTTAAGATATTAATTATATGACCTGTTAAGCACATTCCATTATTAAATAAATGAACTGAACTGAACTCAACTGATACTTCTCTCTTATCTCATCTAAATAGCCTAAACTAGTCCAATGCTGGACGCAGGCCTCCCCCTAATAAATTTAATAAATTTCCACCTTTTAGTCAAAGGTCAAAGGTGGTGTTTGCTCAAGAGTCTCTCAGTCGATGATTATCTACTCATAACAAGTCAACAGTCGAAAAGTCTGGATATGTCTACGACCCTCACTGACATTAACGACATAATGCTATCGATCGAGTAGATCGTTCCTCCGCAGGACGTCGACGGGGAGTGCCAGCTCGGGAGAGGCCCCAGCCCCCAGTCCAAGCCCCTCGGGGGCTAGCCAGTCCGACAAGGACCAGGATCCGCAGGTAAGGTTTGTCAGGTTTTTGATTGATTTCTTCTTAAAGATAAAGAGATAGAGACATTTTATTTGCTTGAACACAATGTAGGTTAAGCAGATGTTAATAGTATTTTAGATTCAATTAATAGAAATAGAAATAGAAATAGAAACGTTTATTTGTAACTCAAACACATACAATTTAAGATAAAAGGAACTAAAACTAATACAGTTTGTTAGAGTTACAAAACGGTCCCAGTCTCAGCATGAGTTGGTTGTAATTGCGTACAACCAACGCTGGTCTTCCGAATGAGCCGTTTCGTGACGTCACGGACTAAAAAATGGACACAAACAAAGACAAACATGTTGAAGAAAAACATTGGCAACGGTTTTGTTAAACAATACAAAACAATGAAAGAAAAATATATAATAGATAGTGCACTAGCTATAAGCTTAGATTCAAAACAAGTTACATACAAGTTGATAAGAACAAATGAAATAAAAATAATAATAATAATAATATATTATATGATACTTGTATCGTTTTTAAGACCGAATTATGTTCTACTAAGACAGCATGCAAATGTTTCAGAAGGTAACTTAAAATTTACTATTTAATTTTAACTATGAGCTATAATGTAATTTTAGACAATGTCAAAAATAATAATAGTAAACAGGCGCAATTGTAAAATAAGGTTATGTCAAAATTTATCTGTCATAAAGTCGAAATAGAAATGCTATTAATATTATAATAGCATTTCTTAATTAATAATTATTTTAATTTACACCTAAATATATTGATATCAAGATCTTTTAATGATTTTGGTATCTATTATATTTTTTATTTATATATATTTATTTCGCACTACAAAATCAGACTTGCTTGGGAAATGATGGGGATGCTTTCTAACAAATAGTGCCATTTTAAATATATTATATAAGGACGGAAGCGTTAGTGTCTTGTGATCAATGAACAAAGGTCTGCAACTATCGGCAATATCTTCAAAAAACTGCTTCATTAACATTTTTTATTCATGTTTATTATCTATTTATTTTTTGTTAAATTAAATCAAATCGCTTATTTGCTTACATGTCGAAAGCTAATCGTCGATAGTAAATAATTGCAAAAATATATGGGTTTGACATTGTGACCCATGACCCATGACCTGTTTCGAACTTTTCCCTACGAATCTTTCAATTGTTTTCGGCTCGCTTCATATTCATAGCGAATGCCTGCTGACTACGCCTTCTGTTTTGACTTATTATGTCTTGCCAGAGATTTGGTGGATTAAGGTGGATAATGGTGTCAGTGGTTTGTTAATTAGTATTTTATTGCTACTTACGAGTTAACTTTGTAAATCGTAATAGGTATTTAATAAATCCCCGTCGATTATTTAGGCCTCACTTATTATAAAACGAAAATGTGGGCGGTCTTGCGTAATTACGATTTGGCTGATTATTATTTATAAATTGCCCATAAATTTAGCCCAAATCAAGCAATTAGAAAACGTACCCATTAATAATGTTGCATGTTTACAAGAGTATTTTTGCTGTTATCAGGAATTTTTCAATTCCCAATTTTCGTCGTCGTTAGAGCATTTTATTTTGATATTCCAATTCATAGTTTTCTTTTAAGGCAACCAGTATAAAGACGTAGGCGTAAGCAAATTTTAGAGGTACCTAGAGGTATCTAAAATTCCTACATGTTAATAGATAAAATTGGTTTAATTTTTCATTCCCAAATGAGATACTTTATTGTGACTTTTTAGTATGAAGTGAACCATGAGTTACGTGACGTCCAAAGGGTGTAAGTTAAAAACAAACATCTATTGTAACCTATGGTTTATCCATTTTGAATGAAGCATGTTAGTAAACAAAGTACGACACAAATTTGTAAATCTCACTTGCTTGGCGTCGAGTTTCAGATATAATTGTAAGCTATTTTTATTGAAGGGAGGATCTAAAATCGACAAGTAATGTAAATTACGTATAAAAGGACGCACCAACAAAGTGAGTTTTAGGTTAAGTATGGGCCGTTTGTTTACGTTTATGCTCCATTCAAAATGTATAGGATACTATATGAACCCTGGGCCCACTTTTCAAAATTGTTTCTAACGGACTTAAACCAGTGACCCTGATTAGTAGTACGCAAGTACTGTGTAGTGGAGGTCAGTAAGCAACCGAACAAGTTATCTCACCCTCTCTGTCTAACGCAGGAGAAGATGGAAAAGCTAGAAGAGGACAAGAAGCGAAGGCTCCAGCTGTACGTGTTCGTGTCCCGTTGCATTGCGCATCCGTTCAACGCGAAACAGCCGACAGACATGACGCGAAGGCACACAAAGTTGACGCCGCATCAGTTAGAGACCATACAGGCTAGGTTTCAGGTAATACTGCAAGTGTAACGTTGACAAGGTAAAAGGATTTCTTTGCAAAAGTAGGATCTTTAGAGAACTAATCGAAGCACGGAATGGAACTGAGAAAAATAACGAAAGAGTTGTTGGTATAAATCTTGTAAAAGAAGATGCTCGCTGCAAACGCAAAACTGAACAATAATCGCTGCCTTTTATACTATTAAGTTACCGTCATAAATGTCATCAACCAATATCGTGTGATCGAGCAAAAACACTATGATTACTACATACATATTATGACACAAGCTATGATTCCTCATGCCTAAAGGCAAAATAGTAGCATAGCTACCTGATTTTTAAAGATCATTGGTCAACGTTTTTCAGTAATACATTTTATCAACATATATTTTGAATATCGGCCTAACGTAACTTAAAGCAACTATTTACATCATAGAAATCATTGGTATCTTTTCTAGCATTTCATTTTATTTATCTTTTGAATATCGTCTTAACTTGTCTTACTTTATGCAGCTACTACTAACATTTGTAAAATGTGCAAAGACTAAAACGCCTATTTGACCTGGAATAGGAATTAGAACTTGATCTAAAACCTGTCCAACTTCTTGATCTAGGCTTTCCTGAAAGGCGAGACCCAGATCCTGGCAGACGAAGCCTTCCAGAACGCTGTCCAGTCGTACCACGACGTGTTCCTCAAGTCCGAGCGGGTCGAGCAGATGGTGAAATCAGGGGCCTGTTCGCACCATGACTTCAGAGAGGTCTTCAGAAACAATATCGAGAAGAGAGTCAGGTTTGGACTTGACGTTTTTGTTCTTGTTTACTCTATTTTTCACTTCGGTGCAAATCTGGAAAATGTGATTTAGTGATACCATTACGTCGTGTAATTTTTCTGGAAGCCTTATTTGCATACAGCAGTAGCGTTCGTGAGTGTATCACCATATTCTTTTTTTTTTTAATATCCGTGATGATTTTTTATAATAATATGTTTTTGAACACGAAGCTGTTGCATATCAGGACTATTGTAATGACAAATTCGAATTGATGAAACTTTACAAGAGTCATTTTGATTTCTGCCGCTAAACAAAGTAGTTCGCGTAATATACATAAGTGCTAAATGTTCTACCGGTTTAATTACCTTTTGGTAATTACACAAATAGCTAAAAGCATACCTGACCTGACCTAGTTATTAAGTTATTAATAATTTAAGTGATCTCAATCGTTCAAAGTAAACCCTTACTAACTATTAATTAAGTTGTTGGTTACCAAACTGATACTGAACTCAGTATCAAGTAAATTTTAAAAGTATATTTTATCGTCGATGATTAAACTAACTTTTTTTTACTTATATATGTATGTTTTCTTGACTTTGTCTTGTTTCTTCTATAGCTTCCTACTTTTTTACAGGGAAACTGTTGTTTTTACACTTTAAGCATAATTTTTATACAGGTCTTTACCGGAAATAGATGGACTTAGTAAAGAAACAGTGCTTTCTTCCTGGCTTGCTAAATTTGACTGCATCATGAAAGGGACAGGTAAGATTAAACCTCCTATACCTATTACTATTAAATAATATAAAAAACTTAGGAGCATCTACAGATAAAAACATAAAAAGACGTGGTAAATTTTCATCTCTTAAGTTCTTTTAATTACAATCAATTACAGGGAACAAATAATGCAGTGAAGTTTTTTAAGACGAAGAATTAAATGATTAAGAAATTAAAAGCAATGATGCTCTTAAGTAGAAGTGTAATCATATTGATTGTTAGCAGAGAAAACTTGAAGATCACAATCATACATGATACTTAGATAAAGACTGTGATTCAAACGAGTTGTTATTAGAGAGATTTTTGAAAGCAAATACTACCTAGTTAGTGAATATTTTATAATGAAAACAAACGACAAAATCAGTGTTACGAGTTATTTGCTGACAATCAATTAAATACTAAATATAAGCATGTTGCAGGCCGTGTGTGTAAAGCTTGTGTTTGCAATGTGCTCTGGATGTTTGTGTATAACAAGCCTGTCTAATATTCTGTTCATTTAGTCCCGGCCAAGGTAAGTCTTTTGATTTTGAAGAGTATCCAGTCCTCAATCAATAATTTTATTTAAATCCCTGTTTTAAAACCTCATAATGACTTGAAGATTCTTCAGTCCATAGCCTATTATTTTATTTGAAAATCCATTGTTTCGAAGTCTCATAAAGACAGTAGTAATGTTTTTACTCACCCCCTTTCAATTAGTAAGTTTGTAAAGCAAACATTCGTGTTAATCGGTGTTGTCTTTGTCTTTCCCATTAGTGTGTGTTTTCAATTGATATTTGTCAATTAAAGAATTTGTGTTAGTCCACGTATCTATAGTAGTTATTGATTCACTAAATATTTGGTATTTCCTAAATTATTAAAGAATATTACAAAAATAAATTGTGTATTTGGATAGCTCCCTGAAACATCTTAAATCATCAAACCTTACATGTATGTTTAGATTGTGTAACATTTCACCGACTGGTACATTAATTTCATTATTAGATTTGTGTAGTTACATAACTGTGTTGTACCCTGAATATGTGTGGCTGCATCTATCTCACTGTCTGTGTTTCTCTCCTTGTCTTTCACAACATGTCTCTCTCACACACCCGAAACAGGAATAACAGGTATCTCACTTTAAAAGATTTGTTTTCATTACTTTTTCCTATTTTCTCTACTTTTGCTATAGTCGTGTGACGTTGCTTTCTATTCGCTTATGTGTTCTTGAATTCCTCGTTTTCGATTTTAATTGTTTTATTATTATTTTTATTATTATAGATATCATTGTTATTTTTTTTCAAGTAAGTGTGATTTCAAATTGGCATATTTTAATATTGTTATTTTAGAACTTGATTTTTATTTTCTAAATTACTTTGTACATATTTTTTTCTAATACTTTACAATTTTGACTACAGTTCCATAAATTGTTATGTACTTATACTGGACCAGAAAAGGTAGGAAATACTTTAACAGTTTTTTTTAATGAAAGGTAAGACCGCACTGCATGTTTTTTTGTATTTTCGATGTTGCTGTGGCCGTTTGTGTTTCAGTATTTTAATTAATAATGTTGTTACCTAAAATGACTATATTATCAGACACTGGTTAACTACCTACTTTACCATATCCCAGGCTAATATTTTTACACACCCGTTACAACACTTTTTGTAGGCCTTTTTTATTCACACTTTCGGCTGTCCGTGACTCACTATGCGTTTTACCGGGAACAAAGATGGCCTACATATATTTTATTCCATAACTACATAATGTACAAAATTTCAGCCCGATTAGTTAAAAGTTGTTTCGCCGTGAAGAGGCAACAAACATCGAAACATCTAAACTTTTGCATTTATAATATTATTGTAATTTAATCAAAACTAAATTTTACAAAACGGTTTTGGCTCTCTATAATACGATATTTTGGATATTAAGCTAGGTATTTCTTCAAGCTCGGTGGCCTGAAACATCTTACTGAATCCCAGTAATATTAAAAATGCGAAAGTTTGTGAATTTTTTGTAAGTATCTCTATAACTAATTTAGTTTGTGTGGCAACAAAGATCTCTGCAGAGTGCAGACAGGGTTAATATACCTACGTTGACTATACTTAGTTTGAGCCACTTACCAAGACCGTTTTAACAGGTTTACATTACACCCTGTCAACCAAATAAACGCGATGAATTCCTGACAAAAGTTATTATAACGTAATATGATATAAGTATTAAAAACATGATTTACCAAGAAGTTATACACTCAAATTAACACTATAGAGTTCCTTCCACCCATGATGCACACGAACAATCTAGCGGAGATTATGCTAGGGCAGCAGTGTGCCAACCACAGAGCAGCTGCCAACTCATATGAAAGCTAAGCAGTCGGCGCATAGATAAATAAATACACAATTTCTTCACTACTCAGCACACACTACATAATACAGAAAAAAGAATAGGGTAGTGGGTAGTGTCCTGAGTAAATAAAATATTATTCTACTAAGTCCGTTAGATAAGATTATCAGAAGATATTAGACGCATATTTTTACAAAAAAATTCAAAATAAAGCGCGTCAAAGTTTGGGCGACACGTCACACCTTGCTAAACGTTTCGTATGATGTCACGCGGAACCTTAACTGGCTATATCTTCATAATTTTTTGTTATAAACATAACGTGAACGTAAGTGTATAACATGATTAATCGACATAAGAAAAATACCTATCCAATATTTAGTGCTAATCTAACTCATGGACTTATTAGAATTATTTAGGACACTAGCCCGGTAGTAACCTGACTCCTTGGCCTCCAGGCATCCCCGGAGACGACGACTCCAAGCGACCCTCACGAGCTCAGCAGCAGAGCCTCAACGCGGAGTGTATCCTTAGCAAGGAACAGCTCTATGACATGTTCCAGCAGATCTTGGGAGTGAAGAAGTTTGAGCACCAGCTGTTGTTCAACGCGCTGTTGGTAAGGAAAAATAAACGTCGAAGAAATTGCTATTGTTATGTAGTCTGCCTCACCAGACAGACGTGGACCTGCTTTGGCCGCAACTCAGTCTCGCAACCATAGTAATTAGATAGATAGATAAACATTTATTTGCTTCTGCAACACTCAGTAGCACTAAAACAACAGTAGTTGCTAAAAGAAAGTAGGTACTCAATTATCCGTAAAAGTATTTGTGACGGGATGTTTATGATTTAGAACCTTTGCAAAGTAACGGAGAGATAAAACTTTTAAATCCATCATGGTTATTAATACTTAAGTTATTTACAACGGGTTATTTACCATGATTTGACTATTGCACTATTGCCGCACTATTGCCTGCAGAGTCAAGGAGCACATAAGAGCGGTAAAAAATCGGGCAATTGAGAAGTCTGCCATAGCCGAGCATCTTCTGGAGTCTGGTTCAAACCACTCTGGATCGAATTACACAATCCACAAGTAATCTCAACAGAGCGAAATTACATACCAAGATTGGTACATTAGGCCATTGAGATTACCAAACAGACAGGTACTTCAACCGAGAAGAAGGTTTCCAACTATCTGGAACCTGGAACCCTGTTGTGAGAATGTGTAAAAAACGAAGAAGTGATGTACTAGCCGAACCGCGTTGTGATACCGTTAGTGTCGTGTGTCGTGCGTGATCGAGTAGCGTTCGATAATGAAACCGGTGGTAGTGGTAACGCTCGTAGCAAAAGACTAAAAATGAGGGTAGATCGATATATCTGCCAATAACAACTCGCTCGCAAGACATTCAGTTATTCCGTGATCATGGCGCATGAAACTGTGCCGAAATATTGGAAAGCTCAAAATTCAAATCATGGTAAATATCCCGTTGTAAATAACTTTAGTAACGGAGAGATGCCGACGAGTGGTCCCCTTCTCTTTTGGATAAGGGTACAAATCGTCAAAATCTAAAACCAAGAGACTTTAGATTCGCACGAGATGTACCCCTCAAAGGTGAAGTGGACATCTCTTCAGCGAACGAGTTTTCCTTAGGTACTCATTCAATAGATGATCACCCTTTCTTTGTGTACCTACCCTATACCTGTAATGTATTTCGGTCATATGTGTTTTCAATTCCTTTGAATCTGTGTTTGGTTTTGTTTGATATCAACTCTCTCGTTACCTACGCGAAAGAATGCCAAAATATATCAAAGCCTATTTATTTCATAACATCATTAACTTTTCACCGTTATATACTTGTATAAAGCTTTTACATATATAGATAAATCTTCCTATCTTACAGTCTTAAAATGCGATGATATAAATAAAAATTTTCCCCTCATCTAGAGTGAGTGTTGCCTTTGTTATAAACATCAGAATTCATTATAATTAAAAATTCATAATTAAAACATGAGTTATCTGATGTAAATATTTATATTTAAACAAAGGTCTGATGAACTTCATAAATTTGCTGAATGTTAAGTAAATAGATTCGGTAGAATTTGTTACTTTCAAAGGTAGCTAGTGAAAATAATGGAAGATAAACCTAGGTTACCGCCTACACGATGAAGTAAATATTTATGTACCTAGCTACCTGGGTCGAATTAGCTTCTTCAAACAAAGATTAACTAATGCAAACAAGAACGAATGAATACTAATTGCGAAATTCTATAATTAGTCTGTTCAAGCAGTCACCCTGTAGCTATCTTATCCTATCTCATTACGTTACTTGCAGAAGGGAAAAAGCTATACATATGCTCTGTCCCCTGTGGTAGCTACAATGTAGCTGTGTTACAGGTGAACAGCTTCTTCCCATATTTAAACTAAAAAAAGGTACATAAATATGTAGTTAATTATCTAGTTTAGTTACGCAAACAATGAGTAGAAGTAGGTACAAGTATTATACTAGTCTAGGTTCCCCATAAAAATGTACCATACCAACTATTATGGTACATTTTTATGGGGAACTATCTAAGTTTTACAGGATACCTATGCCTTGCATTTACACAAATTTATAATGAGCAAAGTTAATAATATAAGCTATGCTAGCTGAGCTCTTATAGATTCGGGTAGATAAGGTTCTGTGGAATATTACTATACCTTGTAGTAATAATGAATCATAGCGATATTAACCATGATGCACACTTTTGTTACACAGCTGGATTCCGCTGATGAACAGGCTGCAGCCATAAGACGAGAATTGGACGGAAGAATGCAGAAAGTCAACGAAATGGAGAGGGTAAGATACTGTACAAGATTCACTGAGAACCGTTGCTAAGCAACTCTAATCTCGTCTTCGATCCCTTTATGGTCGCTTTGCCAGTTGTGACTTCTTCTCATGGCTCACAAATCCCAAGAGATAAAAAAATATATCAAAAAATGTATTCTAGAGATCATTTTATTTTATCTTTATCTCTTAGGATAACAAACAATACTTAAATATTAACATTAATATTATAGTTCTTATGACTAGTTTCGCGTTGCGTTCGGAAACTACTGTGAGCATTCTCGTCATTCATACCGCAATGTTTGAAAACGAAAGTCTCACAATTACCGCTGGAGAACCGATAACCACTGGGATATACTATACGTGTTTTTGAGCGGAGATCTCGACTTGGCAAACATAGTAGGACGCCCGGCCAGGTGAAATGACGACCTGCGAAAGACTGCAGGCAGATGCTGGATGCAGCAAGCTGAAACAGGGCATTAGAGGAGACCTAGGCCCAGCCGTGGATGTATAATTATGATGATGAATAGTAAAAACGAAACGATATATTTAGTAGTAAAGTCGCGATTGATAATAAAGCTCTCCCCGACCTAGAACCGCAAGCTGATGCCCAAGTTCGTCCTCAAAGAGATGGAGTCCCTCTACATCGAAGAGCTGAAGTCATCGATCAACCTACTGATGGCAAACCTGGAGTCGCTCCCCGTGTCCAAGGGAGGGGCCGACTCCAAATACGGCCTCCACAAAATCAAGCGGTATAACAACAGGTCAGTGTTAAAGTTAAGGTGTTGAGTCTGTAGTTCGTAAGATATGATGAGAGATGAGATTGGAATATTAATTGATTTGATTCTGGAGTTGATAATGAGGAATGGAGATCGTAAATGGTAATGACAAAAACGGTTACAATAATCTCGTTTTATAATATTTTTAACCTATTAAGTGGCTACAGAAATAGCTACTATAAATATTTAAGATTTTTTAATGATATTACTTACTACCACTACGTTAGTGTTTTAAAGTTATTCTGTGCCACTCACTACTAAAGTATGAATGATTAGTGTACGATCCGTTTGGTCACTGTCATTGCGATGCTTCTCGAAGAAATAAATGATCATTCCATCATTATTCGATATGGTCAATGTTGTCGCTCAATGATTGATCAATTGTTTAAAAATATTATTAATTTACTTCAATTTCTCAACCTATTTAATGTTTTTATCTTCAATTTGATCAATCATTAAGACTAGATGCAAGTTAATGGATTTGGTTGAGTTTATGTTATTCAAAATTCGTTACATGGTCAGCAGCATCTAACATGACTTTACAAGCATCTTCATTCTCTACCTCTACAATTATTTGTGTTGACTCTCAGTTCGTCCTCTCTGCACTTAGGTTTGTTTAACCTGTAACTTTGTCTGGATGTTTCGTCCTTATACCCAATTCACAAATATATTGGCCTAACATATACCTTCTAGATCTGTTTGTCTTTTAAGTACACGAGTAAGAAATTAGATCCTCAAATAAAAATCACTGGCGTACATCCAGACACATATTATAAATTTCAACTTGTTCATTTCTGTTTTTGGTTTTTCTGTCCCTGGCACTAAACCGGATGGTAAAAAATAAAGGAAGTACAAGTAATGAGTACAAAATTGATAATTTTGCGCACGTGTCTTGTTTAGAGGGACGCCTACACTCTCCTAGCCTGAAAACTATAACTTCAATCCTAATGTTGTCATTCGACCACTGTAGTTTTAGAATGAAAGTAGTTTCGAGCTTCTAGCTAATGTATAACCCCTTGTAGATAAAACAAATCGTGGTCCTTACGATAAATAAGTTTGTAATGACAACACAGGATATAATATTCCAGCTTCCACACCACAGCCAGAAAATAAAGCTTATAGAGTTATTGTCGTAGAACAAAATAACTGTAACATAGACAGTAATAGACAATTACACATAATCGTAAAAAGCTTAGCTTTGACTCAATAATATACCAGAAAACATAGAAATAAGCTTAAAATACACAGCTTTAACTATTTTTGTTTCACTTTATCTTCATTCATTTTTATATATATTTTTTCGATAAGAAAGCTTCAAGCTTATAAAAAGCTTTGCTTTATAATTTACTCAATCTTATATCGATATCATCACAAGTGTTAATACATCATCATCAGTATCTACAATTTCTTTTTAACAAACTTTTCACAACTTTTATAAACATTTCATAATTTTCAATACCACAGTATTGTTAGTACTAACGCTACTTTTTGCAGAGTCTTTGTAATGTTTCCCATTGTATGCTTAATCATTCTTGGTAACGGTGACGGTTCTATTATTACCACCATGCATCTTGTCCGGGCTTGTGAATGTCGGTCCTAACGTTGCTTGACTAACTCCACTAAAAATTCATCCATATTATCCCTTGATTCTCCAATAACATCAATACCCTCCTGTAAATTGTCTGTTTTGAACATTTTATCGTATTTGGCTAAAACTTTGTGATTGTAAACTGAATTAATGTTTTAATGTCTGTATTGTCTCTTGTTGTTTTAATATAAATGTTCAATTAAAAATAATAATGTGACTAATCTGTGAATCCTCTGATCCAATCAATCTGTTTTGAAATATAAATTTGCGGCATCGAATTACTCTATACCATGGTAAATTTGGAACTGGTGTATGGTGGTGGATTTTTGACGCTGGATTCGGAACTTCTATAAGTTAGATCAAACGCCGGACCAGACCCGAGTCCAAGACTGAGTAAGCAGCTGTGTTTCAGATCGCAAGGGTCTCTCGCAAACAAGCTCACTGGCGAAGAGAGTGGGGATGCGGATACTCAGCTCACGAAAATGGATGTTGTGCTTACTTTCCAGATTGAGGTATGGTGATCTGAGATATAGCGACTAAAGGAGCTAGATGAAAGTCTGTTGGCAAATACAAATATTTAAGTACTTATACATAAATAATGTCTATACATTCATGTACAATAAAACTTGTAAACTATTTTCGCTATGAAAACCAAAAGCTTTTGTTTTCTAGTACTTTCCGATGTTTTGAGCACATTGAGTTGAACGATGATCACGGTTTGTCTATATTTTCTCGAACTCAAATTAGTGATAGACCAATTTTGTCATGATGTGACATGTTTGCAATACAGAGAGTGTTTATAACATACACTAGACTAGTATTAAAAATTTGCATAGAATCAGCAGGCTAACGAAATTCAAGCGCATTTGAATGGTTTACTTTTCTACGCCTTTACATTTTCCTTGTAATACTGTTCATTTCGTAAATTATAGGTGGTTGTGATGGAAGTTAAAGGTCTGAAGTCTCTAGCGCCAAACAGGATAGTTTACTGCACGATGGAGGTCGAGGGTGGAGATAAATTGCAGACTGATCAGGCGGAGGCGTCGAAACCTATGTAAGTATAAACTCTGAATGAAAAAGAACACTTTATATGTAATTTAAGTATAAAAACTAACTAACTAGCCTAATGTAGGCGGGTTAATTAATTTAAAAGAACATAAACGTTTCGATGTCGAACGATGTTCGTCGTTAAGGGATGAAACATTGGTGGTCTTCCAACACAAACAAGGTTCGTAGTTAACCTGCTTACATTCATAATGAACATAAACGTTTGTTTAAAAAATAAATCAATTTTTGAACGTTTGATAATGTAACATATTTGTAATTAATTAAGGTTGTGGATTTTCTTAAACTAATAATAAATAAACGTTTCAAACCTTAATGAGAGACATGCAACTAGACGATGGTATTCTTCCAACACAAACAAGATCCGTAGTTGACCTCATATGACATTCGATATCCATGGGTTGATTCATAATGAATCAGCCTATGGATGCCGCAAAGGGCGGGCGGGTAGTACCTACCTCTAGAATCGATCACTAATCCTCCCGATAACTTTAAATGTTATCATCAATGCACAATTTCAGCTTACATCGTAATTATTAATGCCGCCCCGCATAAATATATAAAAGGCTTGCTGAAACCAGATCCCATAATCCTGTGCTTAGGCACTTAAGTACGATATACGATTAGGTACATATACTGAACTGATAACGTATTATCTTTTAAGAATAAAGTTATTTTCTCTTTAAACCCAACCGTTTTACAACCAGAAAATAGAGAAAATGTGCGTTTTTGAAACATAAATTTAAAACTGGACTTGTACTATCGGAATGTCTTTCTAAATTCAGCATTGCCGGAATTTGATACAATTTCATGATGCTGCACACATGTTCTGATTTTTTTAGATATTGTATGTGTTTGATCGACCTAGAAATATTTAAGATTCTCAACTCAGAACGCACCTTCTATATTCGAAAAGATCGGCACACTCACACACAGGACATACTAAATTCCGTCTCTGAATTCCGGCCTTACGACTCCAGCATAAAAATGGCTCTTGATGGAGTTCATATGGTAACAGCTTACATCAGCTAAATGATCTATCCAGGTGGGACACCCAAGGCGACTTCAGCACCACACAGCCGCTCCCAGCTGTGAAGGTGAAGTTGTATACTGAAAACCCTGGAGTACTGGCCTTGGAAGACAAGGAGTTGGGCAAGGTGGTGCTGAGGCCAACGCCGCTTTCAAGTAAGGTGAGGAGTCAGATAAGATATCAGACTTGATATTAACGATCCCGATTAATCCGATACTACGCTCGTGGGATCCCTCTGCAGAAAGGTCTTTCCCTTTTCCATTCATTCATTCATTCTTTCATTTTCTTTTTCAGGTCCCTGAGTGGCATCGGATGACCGTTCCCAAGAACCTACCGGACCAAGACCTTAGGATTAAAATCGCTTGCCGTATGGATAAGCCATTGAACATGAAGCATTGTGGGTAAGTTAAGTTAAACAACTATCTATTTCATTAAATCATCATTATCAGCCTCAAAATCCACAACGGATGGTCTGGAATCTAACTTTTCGTTTAGCGGTATAGGTCAATTTAATGAAGTTGGTTGTGTATCCTTTTCGAAAGAATGATCAGACTGAATCTTCAATGAAAAGTAATAGATTATGCGGTTCCCGAAAGGCCTACTTCTAAAATATAAATCGTAGCTTCTAATTAGCTTTTGCGCAAACGCCATCTTATGTAGGTGGCAAAGGCGTAGATTTCGATAGAAAACGAATCAGAAACTTTGATTTTAGTTTTCCGAGTGGGGTGTACTCGGAAAACTAAAATCAAATTATAAAAATTGTTCTTTCTTGAGTTTTCGATACAGCAAAAGCCATCGTACCGTAGATTTCAATAAAAAATTGGTACTTACAAGGTATGTCATCTGTCATCTCAATTCCTTTTCCAGCTATCTCCACGTAATAGGAAGATCAGTCTGGCGTAAGTGGAAGCGGCGCTACATGGTCCTGGTCCAAGTGAGCCAGTACACATTCGCACTGTGCTCTTACAAGGACAAGAAGTCAGAGCCAGCTGAGATGATGCAACTGGATGGTTTCACTGTGGATTATATTGAGTTATCAAGTGGTATGTTAGGGGATCTGTTTATGCAGATGAATATGCCGTGTGGTGCTGGCTTAGAATTTGCTGCCTCTCTTCCCGCAGGTGTTGTAAAAGGCGAATAAGGGATATCCACCGGAGGGCAGGTAGCAGAACCTCCTGCAAAGCATGCTCAGCGTGGGGATTGTGGGCATAAGATAAAAGCCAAAAAGGTACTTATCACGGTGAAGCCTGTGTCCAGCAGTGGAAGAGGAATATAGGCTGTTTAGATTGAAGATGTTAAGGTCTTACTGATCACAGGTCTCACTAATGGTAAAGACGTGAATTCGTCTAGACTAGAGCTTGCCAAAACAGCCCGAGCTTATAGTTGGGTGTATAGTCGAGCTAATGCAGCGACGTCAAAACATTCCTATGTCGTAGATGGAATGCTTTTTTGTTCAGGGAAGTCGATTCTACGTCGATATTTTTTTTGAGTTGAAACTCAGGAATTACCTTACTCCATGTTATGTGGTTTTTTTACATAGGGAGGTAAACATAGAAAAAGGATTGTGAACATGCAAAATCTGTAAAGTAATTGTGAAGGATGATGTGAAGGCTAACTTACGCTGCAAAATTGTGTTAATGACACTTAAGCTTGGTAAGATGTTGTAGCTCTGTCTCAGAGAGGATGCAAAATCTAGAATCTAGATGGCTACTATTTGTAGTCTCTTATGGTTTCTATAATCCTACTTCCTTTGCTAAAACAATCTTTATCCCAACGGCTTAGTACCTTTTCTGCCAACCCTATCTTGTCTATATCTGCTATAAAATCAATTTCTAGAATTGATTTGCTTCTAACAACTGTTGTATCGTTTCAGCGCAACTTATCGTCAGCCAAGGTACGAGTATGTTTCATTTTTTCACCTTTGTGAGATTATTCCCATGTTGCCGACCCTTCAACTTTTGATTTCTTTCAGAGTTGGAAGGGGCCAAGCACTTTATGAATGCTGTGAGAGACGGGGAGTCGGTTTTGATGGGGGTGACGGATGAGAATGAGTGTCACCTATGGGTGATGGCGTTGTATAGAGCTACGGGGCAGAGTCATAAGCCTACTCCGCCGATGACGTCGGATACGCACCATAAGATTATGGGAGGTAAGGTCATTTTTGTAATATAAACCCAGTTTCGATTACCTTGGGGCAGCAAACATAAGTTTTGTAGCCTCTTTTCCGAGAAGTTCAACTCAAAGTACAACGAGTTGAACTAATTAGTACCTAAACAGATTGTTTTGTGAAGATTTCGTAAATAGAATAACAATTTCAAAAAGTTATGGAAGATCCAAAGAATAGAACAGAGAGATTAATTAATTAAAGACTCCTGTCGTAGGGGAAGGAGAAAAGGCATGCCCTGCCCAGCTGTAGAACAATAGTTATTTGTTATACAAGAGTGCAAAGTTGCTTTTTAACCGCGTGTTCAATTTTGATGACCGAGCAAGCGAATGCGCTCGTGATTCAAAATTAGAATCCTGAGCGTTAGCGAGGGAATCAAAAGAGCACGAGGTGAAAAATCTTTGCACTCGAGTGCAACACGTAACTTTTCATTTCACCTCAGCGAGGAAATGACTAAATGCAAAAACAAACTTCCTCGTCGCTAGAATCACTCATTTTAGTTTTTTCACTTGTTTTCAAGTTTCTTGTTTTTAATATAAGGTTTAACAATGACGTGAAAAAATGCCGCGTAAAGAACCGCGTACAAAGCAAATTGAAAAAAGAACACCAAGAAGGTTCCGAGTCTGAATTTTTAACAAATTAAAAAAAAGTTGTATGATATACGAGTATTCGGCACCATAGAGGTAGCAGTAAATAGGTTTAATGTTTTTTTTAATTCACAAACTTAGTGCACACGATGTTCTAAATTCAATTTACTTTATCCTCTAGAGAATAAAAACGGCTTTTC
This sequence comes from Eupithecia tripunctaria, assembly GCA_955876795.1. Lineage (NCBI taxonomy): Eukaryota > Metazoa > Arthropoda > Insecta > Lepidoptera > Geometridae > Eupithecia > Eupithecia tripunctaria. The sequence goes on along the minus strand of OY041624.1, from coordinate 8,711,586 downwards.
CACTCGGATATTGAAGATTAAAAATACTCTTTCCGAGATGGTGGGATGAAAAATACATTAATTTTACCATGTTGTAGATGCAGACAAAGCCAGAAAGCATGGAATGGAGGACTACATTCAAGCAGATCCGTGTCAGTACGACCATCATCAGCTCTTTTGCACTCTGCAGTCTCTCACCCTGAAGTACAGGCTGCAGGACCCTTACTGTTCATTGGTATGTGACATTGCACACATGTTTATCGCATTCCTCATAAAACACGATCTTCAAGCCTAATCGTCCAAAAACAAGCACCTTCTGACTGAATAATGAACTTTATACTAGGAAGATACCTGAAAGAACAGCGTGCTAAATGGGATGTCTGACACCCCACGCGCATAACTAATGTTAACACAGAAAGTATTCGTTTTGTGAAGAATGTCTAGACTTCCATTGACGTAGATACCTAGGTACGTCTTTCTCCCAGTTTTAGCCTTGAGTCGTGGGTTTTTTTATTTCACATTTTTTACACCACTAATGATAATCAAAGTAGTTACTATCCTAGTCTTCTTTATGGTTCTTAGCTAAATTTTGAAGGGCCCTTTCATATAGCAAAAAAAAATTAAAGCGAGGATCGTATCGGGATTATTCAAAATTGCCATACAGCTGGGCAATGCAGCTAGCGTCTTAGAGACGACGAGCTGCCTGTAGATTGTTAACAACAGTCCTAGAGACTGTTGATAACAATCTACGTTAGCTGTAAGCTCAATTGTAAATACTAGTTCTGATTTTTTTGTTTCTATTATTTGATTTTAATTTTTTTACAAGGATTATTCATAGATTTAAATGTGATTTCATGATGGTTTATTATACTAAGTAATTATTGATGCCTTACGACTCTTAAATTTAGTACATCTAATTACATCAGTTCATCTCTCATCTTTCCAGGGCTGGTTCTCCCCCGGCCAAGTGTTCGTTTTGGACGAGTACTGCGCCCGCTATGGCGTCCGTGGCTGCTACCGTCACCTATGCTACCTCTCCGACCTGCTGGACGTCGCTGAAAGCTCCCAACAAACTGTCGACCCTACCCTCATGCACTACAGCTTCGCTTTCTGCGCCAGTCATGTTCATGGGAACAGGTAGGTCACTTATTATTACTTGCCTGGTTACGATGGTTGTTTCCTGGTTGAATTCAATATGAAGAATCGATACGGACTATCTACTAAGCTGATTAGCTTAAAGTTATTGAAATCTGATTAGATTTCAATAACTTTTTTGTTTTTGCCAACAAAACAAGCTCTTACCCCCGAATACTGAACCGCAACTCAGATAGACTATCATTAGTCGCGATTTTTTGTCAGTTTTCAATGGAAATCTGTCACAAATTTGTCACTTAAGACGTACTCAAAACTGTTTGAGTTTTGTTTGAGTGTTTGGACGTTAGACAAGTAAAATGTTATACTAAGTACATTAACTGTTATCAAATAAGAAATAAAGGTGCTATTGATTTTCTCTTCACTTTTTGTCCACAAAGAAGATTCTTTCGAGGGTTATAAAATTAAATGTTATTATGGGACCACCAAATCTAGTAATGAGTGTTAGGGATTATAATTATTGGGAAGAGGCCTATGTCTACATAGGTAATTCTAATTGTTTCTTATTCTAAGTAAGGGCCGGTTTCCACCAAACTGGAGTGGAGTGGATAATCGATTACATTGTGTCAAAAAAGACCACAAAATATACTACATTCCAATCAGTATCTGTGTATGTTATCGACATTAAATTTATAGGTTTAACACACCTTTGCTACACTTTGGTGGAGCTTTATTTTGGCCATAGTTAGAACAGTAATATTGTTGAGTGTTGTGGATTTAGCAAATGCTTTTGATCTTATTATTAAAACAATAACCTTATTAAATATAATGAAGTATTTGAACATGTTGTCAATAACAATAATGTTTTCTGTCAAAACTTGGGGAGTGATAACCAAATTGCGAAATAACATAAGGTTAGTAATTGCATCTCCCTTGATGTTAGTTCGGTGTTGTGCAAGGAAGTGCATTAGGCCCTTACTCTTTTGTCTATACCTACTTATCGGTGTTTAGATAAAACGAATCTCTAAGTCCTGTTGGGAACTGTATTTAAGCATTCAAAGAAACGATATAAATCTAACAAGAACATATCTTATTATAAGATACCATGTAAATAATTAATTTCAAACTTCCAGCTTTGTTTTCATAGTCCAGCTTACCATATTCAATAATTTTAAAAAGTTTGTGATAATATCACATATGTTATATAATAATAACAACATTATTTTATCTAGACAACCTAGCTAGTCGATTTAATATTAAATACAGTTCCAAAATAAATGTTCTATCTCTTTTATGAACACTTCCGTTGAATGTCTCACTTTGTACCTAATGTATTCGTGCTGTGATTAACCTAATCTTAGCTCCTTACGATTAACCTATTGAATGTGTGCTTATTGTGCATGATAACCTTTACTTATGTTTCCGGTCTTTTGGGGATAGCAGTGTTAAACTCAATGGTACATTCATCATCATTGTTATTTTTGAGATACTCAAAGAGATAACATAATTCGCTAGTTAAATAGAATTCGAGTTCCTACCCACTAGTACTGTCGTTAAAGGAATTGCGTATTTAGAAATTGTGTTTAAAATAAAATAATATATACCTACCCAATCGCAATGTAGAATACAACGTAGAACTTTTAAAAATATGCAAAGATACTCTTTCCACAGTAAAGATTCATTAGATACATTGCATTGCATTGCATTTACATATATTTTATATCTCTCTAAATGGGGGGTCTGTAGATTGAATTACTATAAACAAGGGAAATAAACTCACATTTCTTATATTGTTCGATTATGATAGCAATCATAGCAATAGCAATTCTAATGACAACAATGATGATGAACAAGAACCTATCAACAAACTTAAAGTAAATCGTGCTTATAAATTGAAACAAAGCACAAAACAGATGACAATAGATATATGACTTAAAAGCTGCTACCTCCAAAGCCCAGCCCGCTTTAACCCTACTAGAGTAAGGCCCACACTGCAGTGGTTCACAGTGGTGCTACGTTGCCTGGCAGGCCAGACGGAGTGGGCAGTATCACGGTGCTTGAGAAAGAGAAGTTTGCGGAGATCAAGGAACGGCTGAAGAACCTTCTACAGGATCAGATCACGAACTTCAGATATGCTTTTCCGTTTGGAAGGCCGGAGGGGGCGCTCAAGGTAAGTGCTTCAAGTCAAATAGTTTATCTGCAAGAATACAAAATTATTCTACAATGTCAGATCTTATAACTATTTTAGTAAATGGATTCAGCCTGCAGGTGTATAATCATGCGAGTCATATTATTATGATTTTATAAACTAAATTAGATTACCTAGTCATATGAGCATCAATTCAAATTTCTAGATAATATTCGTTCACAGTATAAAAACATTTTTCATGTAGCCATCCTCTTAACTTTTTATCTTTACTAAATATATTTCATTTATTTGTCTTTAGTTGTTGTGTAACCGAACTATACAATCTTTACGCGAGAATGCCAAAAGAATTAACATCAGATTGGATCCTTATTTCACTCTGATCTACTGAGCAAATCCATTAGAAACGTTAAATAAAAATAAAAAAACCACTTTATGGAGGTAGAAGACTACTGAATTATCTTCGTCTAGAAAAATGTTGGATTTGTTATTAGTATAAACCCTGGTTTTGCGACATTATATGCCATAAATTGAATAGGCGAGTTTGAGATTTGACAAGTTAGATTCCAGAGACCAGTCCTTGAAGACAGACAGATTTTATTCAACTTTGTAATTAGTTAAATCTTCTAGCACCCAGCACCACCACTTTTATTACATTCCTAAGTGAACTAAATCCTATCCAAAGAAGTATCCTTTTTTAGTATAATGCACCACTATGAATTTCTCTAATTGTTGATAGTGATTTTAAAATACAGAATGAACTAGTCCATAAACAAAGATGGAGACAAAATACGTCATTCTATATTTGATCACTCGCCAATAAGTAGAGAAATTTGTGGTGGTGCAAAATGCCGAAAAAAGAAAACTTCTTTGGTATATAAAGGAAAGTGACACGTCTCTTACAGGCAACACTATCCCTCCTGGAGCGAGTATTAATGAAAGATGTGGTAACACCAGTGGCACCGGAGGATGTGAGGTCCATGATACAGACTAGTTTGGAGAATGCTGCGCTTTTGAACTACTCCCAGTTAAGTCAGAAGGCTAATATTGAAGGTAATGTTACTAAAGTAAATCTGAGAAAAGCATTAGGGGGGCAAATTTTAAAGGGTGTTTTCTATCGTTGTACATTTGACGAAGATGCAATTTAACCATGGTACAATTAGGCTATAAATAATATTTTTATATTCCGAGACTGGAGAAACGTTAAAGCTCAGTATGTCCCAAAAGATAAGTAAATTACCTATTTTACAAGTATTGCCGTTTAGTAAGAATATTATAAACTTTCGAAATAAACACTGAATAAAGTGGAAGTTAACCGGAATAACCTTCCTAAAATGAATAAAATAATAGTTGGTGATCTTGAAGTCCTATTCAGAAATAGGATGGTTTTAAAATATAGCTTCTACTCGCAGCTTCGCGTGTTTTTTTTTTAGGGATAAAAAGTTGGCAAAACGTCAGCCAACCTTTGTGCCTAGTTTTGGCGTAAAAAGGTAATAAACATCCAAACATTCTCATTTTTTATGTCAGTGTGATCAGTGAGATTTGATATTATGATGATGTAGATCGGGCGTTACTCCACATCGAAAAAGATAATATACATTTTTGCAGAAGACCTAAGAGGAGAAACAATGGTCACACCAGCCAAGAAGTTAGAAGACCTGATACATCTAGCAGAACTATGCGTAGATCTTCTACAGCAAAACGAAGAACATTACGCCGAGGTAAGGTGTCAGTTCAGTAAGCTACATCATTTTCATGGTAATAATACAATGTTAAAGGATGAAGTTTCAAAAATATACGGATTTGGTATTTTTGACACTCAGCTTTAAAATCGTTGTTATAGTCAGTGTATTTAATGTTGTAATGTGTGGTCAAACGTTTCAAAGAAAATCAGCATCAATCCAAAGTCATTTTTCCCTTCTTATTTATTGTTGTGTGTTTTAAATGGAACTGTTCGTACATTTTTTTTCCCAAAATGGTTTAAATTGCAAATTAAGTCTGTAAATTCTGTCTGATATTACTTTTCATAAGTTCTTACTTTGGTTGATATCTTTGAAATGTTAACCCATCTAAATGTTTCACAGAATAGCACCCTACTTTCCTGTCGCTATTAGTGGGGAATGAGCAGGCGTATTATATTTATGTTCTCTTTCGAACTGAATTGAAAGATTTAAATTATCATTAACATCATTCTGTTCAGTTTTGCTCACATTGAAATCCATTAATATTTATTCGTTAACGTTCCCTGTGATATCATTGTGTGCATTGGTGTTAGTAACTTTAAAGTGTATTTTATTTTCCCGATAAATATTCTATGTCGCTTTTTCGGTAGGTAACTGAATAACCTCTTCAACAATGATACTCGTTTCTTGTAATGAGGAGTTTTTAATTTATCTTCAAATTTATCACTATAATTGTTGAAGTTGATAATGTACTTAATAAAATTATCATGTATTCAGTTACCGACTTCCGCCGTCTCATTGCAATCGTGTAAATTAAACCGAGATAAAGTAATCCTTAATTTTGTATTTTCTCGGTTTAACATAATGCGACTTGGTGAGAGGTATTATGTCCAGCATATATCTATAAATTTATATTCCACTTCTATCTTATATCTTGTCTCTCCGCAGGTTTATAACACAAAACCGGATTCTAGCGGTCAACCAAATGTAACTACTCATTTAAGCTCGGCTGGTTAAATCACTTGTTGATCGTTCACAGATTTGATCATTTCACTTTGATCACTGAGGAGTAGACTAAATAGTTCAAAATCGCTTGGCAAATGCTTAGATGTTAAAAGCATTGCATGGGTTTTAATAGAGAAACGAATAGATCTAATTAATGAATCGACTTTTCATTCTAGGCTCTTGTTTGCTAAATTCTTTGAATCATTTGATATTTCAAAACAATCGGCAGGGTGTTTAATAATGTCTTCAATGAAAAGTATAACAGTTCCGATACAGTCTACTCCATGTTTGACATCACAAAGAATACTGCTTACATCAACATGAAACAAAAAGTTGAGCACATACGAAACATAGCTTATAATACGTAGAATGCTAGTCTGAAAACAAATCGTGCTTCCACAGAAGATTGACACTAGAACATATTAGGCGCACACACATCAAAAACAACAATAGTTACAAACGAAACATTGATAATTTATTTATTTACAGCTTGTCTAGTATTTGAAAGTAGTGTAAGCTTGATTCCTGTCTTTTTCTGTGTATTTTTGCATGTTTTAACTACGAAGTTTGTCAAAATATTGAAGACTTTTTGCAATGCACCACATTTTACAAATTTTGATTTAGGTACAAAGGTTAGCAGTAGTTTAATCTTATCTAGAATATTACAACATCTCAATATTTTGATAAACTCCATTTACATAAGTACCTACCAGACCTTATACCGAACTTACAATCCTGAACTTAAATAATTATCTCTTCTCAATCACGAGGAACAATCAGAGTAGGTAAACATAATGGCGATTCTTCCAAAATTGATACATATTTTTATTAACCTCAAACATGTTGCAATAAAGGGAACAAGGTCAAACCTTTACCAACGATTATCAAATTCTTTCTGAAAATTCGATTTAGTTATATCGAAAGTCGAATTAATTGAAAGAATAAAACCACCTTATTCCACTAACAACAGCTTGATCATACTCAACGGAAATGTCCAAAATCCATTATAGGCCAAGCACAAGAATTGTTATCTAGGGTAGAAAAAATTACGTTACATCGTCATCGCATGCCAAAATATTTAGAATAAATTCCTTCAATTCTTCGGTCAGGTATTTCGCCGGATACCTTGATCGATGCTTCAACTTCATAAAAGTATATTATTAGCTGAACTGATCCATATAAATACCAGTCGGAAGCATCCCGAACACACCATTCTTTAATTTAAGCGATGTATGTCGATGCGATGTTATTATTGTCTATTCTACCCCAGAAAACAATACCTATGCTTGATCTACTGCCCTGCCTTCGGAAACCATCACTCACTATACCCTCCACCGGCAGGCCTTCGCCTGGTTCTCCGAACTCCTGGTGGAGCATGCAGAGATATTCTGGGCGCTGTTCGCTGTGGACATGGACCGGGTGCTGACGGAACAGCCTCCGGACACCTGGGACTCATTCCCGCTGTTCCAGATTTTGAACGACTACTTAAGGCTGGATGGTAAGGGATTCATCGCTTATTATAATTAGCGCTTCATCATCCGCAGCCTGACTTCACCTACTGCTGGGTATAGGCCTCCAAACTTTTGTGCCACTCCACGCTGTCCTGCGCCAGACAGGCTCGTCCCGCGATGGCTACAAATAGGTAAATTATAAATAATGCTGGACACTTCGCTGAGCTTCTTCTAGCCCCAAAGTAAGCAGAACTTGTGTGAAGATATGTTAAATGGGTATTCTTTATAAAACTTATAAAACATCCAGAACACTCTAAATAACTATCTGCAATCGTACAAACATGATACTCACACACATTTGTCTCGAGGCAGGAATAGAACCCCCTTACTTCCTTTCCCTGCTGCGCCACGAAATAATAAAAGAGTGGACAAAAAAATCGGTATTCCATAAATTTTCCTGTCAGGAATTTCCATTAATTCATTATCTAACCTCCTTCAAGTCCTAAAATGGAGTATTTGACCACTATGACCATATCAGTAACCGATCGCCTTTGTTTCCAGAAAATCTAAAAGGCGGGCGGTTCCACGACCATCTCAGAGATACCTTCGCGCCGCTTGTGGTCCGATACGTAGACCTTATGGAGTCTTCCATCGCGCAGTCTTTGCATAAGGGCTTTGAGAAGGAGAAATGGGAGATAAAAGGGTAAGAAATGTATGCTATCCTTCAGAAAAAAATCTGTTTTGTATTCTACAGGCCACGATAATTCTGACCAGCAATCTCTATTCTGGCGTCTTAAAACGAATAAAAAAGTCGTTTTGGGTGCTACTCATAATCTGTGATCAAAAGGATCTAAGTAGGTACCAAATTACTTCTATAACCATAAGCTTAGCTTCTGTTAGAAGACGGGTACTCCTGTCACACAGTTTAAATTAAACAGAAACCATGGATGTGAACTAAAACCAAGTGGCAAGTACTCATTTTGTACTTACTTAGGTAAGTATAGGTATAATGCACCTATTTAATTTTGGGAAAAAATATATTTGTTTTGTTGGCTACAAAACGGTTTGTGTTACAGCTTACGCTACAGCTTTAACCAGCTGTTGTGTTGATATACTCGTACCTACGATCATTACTATTCCGCAAAAACTCTCAGTTACTCAAACGATAGTAACCTAAGTACGATCAGCCTTAGACTCACTTTAGATAGCAATTTTTTTTTCTTTTCCATTATCCTTTTCATTTCTTGAATATTTACTCCAGCAACGGCTGCTCGACGAGCGAGGAACTGTTCTGGAAGCTGGACGCGCTCCAGTGCTTCATCCGCGACCTGCACTGGCCAGAACCCGAGTTCCGGACCCACCTGGAGCAGCGACTTAAGCTGATGGCCAGTGATATGATGGAGGGGACCATACAGAAGACGGAGGGATCTTTCCAGGTAAGTTCAGCAAGTGCCATAGCGTTTTTAACTTTATGGGCTCTTTCATCTGGGTTGTACGTCAATTCTATGCAGGACTGTGAGGTTTTGACAGTTTCTACTCTACTAACATCAATAAGGTTTCTTTCTACCTTAAGATGCATTGGTGAGAGCGGATTTTTGACACTTCTTCATGAATCGTTGCCCCCTCGCTGACAACTAAATTATATGCGACAGTGAAATGACATGACGTAACCACTGCTGGACACAGGGCGTCACAACGCTTGCCGCATCCAGCATCTGGCTGCAGTCTTTCGCAGGACGTCATCCCCATCCCACCTGGCTGGAGGACGTCGTACACTAAATTATTTTTATAACTATAATTTTACGAGTTGATACTATGTTAATGCTAATGGCAATCTTGTCCTTCCAGACATGGTTAAAGAAGAGCGTAACATTCATGTCAACGGACTACATCCTACCAGCAGAGACCTGCGCTATGGTCAATGTAGCTTTGGACGCGAAGAACCAGGCGCTCAAGCTATGTGCCGTTGAAGGAGTCGATGTGGTGAGTTCTCTGAGGCTTTTTGACAGGGCAATCGTGCGGGGGCCAAGGACGGGTCGGGGGGTGGGGACGCTCCCGATTTACTAAGGCAGTGATCCCTCCCTCGTCCCGTTCCGTTCCTTACACGCAGGGCCGGATTTAGAGGTCCAGAGGCCTCGGGGCAACAAAGGTGCGGAGGCCCCCTCGCCCCAAATTATTTTGCAAATAAAATGAATTTTTTTTGTGTCGAGTTTTTCAATAAATAATTTATTAGGTCTTAGTAAAAATTCGAAATGATTTAGATTTGTTACACCATGTTCGCAAGTTCGTATTTTCTCAGACGCACGATAATATATCAAATTCTGGGATTCCCTGCTACAAGCACGCCAGCGGACACTTGTCAACGCTGCGACGGGAATTACATTCGTACAGAGTACAGACATAAAACGCGGGAAACAGGTACTGTCGTTGCAGTTGTATCTCGTATCGACACGCAAATACGAAAAATGGGCTGAATAGGCTTGTAAAATCCGCAGAATATACTATAAATCCCCCATCCGAACTGGCAATTTTTATTCTATTGCGGATTCACATGGACAGACAGAGGGCAAAAAAAACTCGCACTCACTCGCTGGTTGAAGAAAATTATGCTTTTGGAAAATTATATTGAAAAAGGAATAGACAACTACATGAAGACGAAATTACGCACGCAAAATTCAATGAACACATTATTTCCTCGATCATGACTTTATATTCTTCGATAATTAATTATACAAATACAAATTAATTATTATTGATCGACTATGATTTTTTTCAATTTCTTGCATGCAGTAAAGTTCGTGAATAATTGATGGCATTGAATTGTGTCACAACAATAATTATTTGCCTATCAAACTACATACCTTGCTTATTTTTTTGCTTTGAAATATGAAAAAAACTACCAATTAGTCAATAATCATTGATTTGATGATTTGTTTAAGAATTGAAGAGCACCAATTGTTCACATACTGCAATTAATTAATATGTATACAGGGTGGGGCAATTTTTTTGCCCCTTAAGGGTAGCTACCGTTTCTTTTGTAGTTAGAAGGTTTTGTTCTTTGGAACCTTCTGTTTCTATTTTGATGAAAAAGATATTGCTATTTTTAGTTTTTTTTTTAAATGTAATTAAATGTACATGTCGCCCAAAAAATGACATTTGTCAAAAAAAAAACAAGTTGGTCTTAATCGACTCTATTTCCAACCAGGAACACTTTTCCCAAAGTAACATACCAAATCAAATCGTAAGATTTGAGAATAATTAAAAAAACAATTCCCATACATTTTCTATGAAAAAACGAGTAAGTGAAAACAACAATGTCACTCATTCAATGGTTTTTAATTTAAACTCGTATGTAACTACTTTTTTAAGGCATATCTGGTTTTTTTTTTAATCAAGCTATTTACTTACCACACAATTTTGTTTTATTTAAACTCAATTAAAAATGACGCTTGTCAAAAAGGTAGTTAGTAGGTATGTTTCTTATTTGGTCGCGGGCAAAAGCTAGTTTTTAATAAAAATAAAAGTAAGTAAAAATTTAATTCCTGAGATGCCTTTGAAGTTAGCCTACCAACTTAAAAAAGTAGTTACATACGCGTTTAAATTAAGAACCATTGAATGAGCGACATTGTTATTTTAACTTACTCGTTTTTTCATAGAAAATGTATGGGAATGGTTTTTTTAAATTATAGCCAAAACTTACGATTTGATTTGTATGTTACTTTGGGAAAAGTGTTCCTGGTTTGAAATAGAGTCGATTAAGACCAACTTGTTTTTTTTACAAATGTCATTTTTTGGGCCAACCGTACTTTTTTTCAAAAAACAAAAAATGTCAATATTTTTTTTCTTCAAAATTAAACAGAAGGTTTCTAAGAACAAAACCCTCTAACTACAAAAGAAACGGTAGTGACCCTTACGGGGCCAAAAATTTACCCCACCCTGTATATAATAAAAAAATTACGAGATACGGAATCGAATAGCCAACCTCCGAGGTTGCGGGCAAGTACCACCCCACTCAGCCATTGAGCCATTGGGGTACTCCCTCAAGGGGTAGTAAATTGGAAAGGCTTATCAGGGCCATTTGAGATTTTGATTTGATATTTCACTGATTGCCTGATATTTAAGATTAATTATAATCAAATAATCATGTATGTACAAAGTACTGTAGCAAAAAAAAATCAAAGGAAAAGATGTTTACTAGTGTTTACTAGTTGGAATTTAAAAGATTTTTTTTTCCGAAGTCTATTGTGGGGGCCCCCTGCTTGTGGAGGCCTCGGGCTTTCGCCCCGGTTGCCCTCCCCTAAATCCGGCCCTGCTTACACGATTGCCCAGTCAAATCCACATCGAAAACGCCAGTGTCACTGAAGTTTCGCACTCGAGATTGGTCTACCTATAAGGTCTAAAGTACACGAATTGCTGCTTAAACTTAGTTCATCAGAACGAAGTTCAGCTTGATCGATTCTACTTATGTGACTCGGTCGCCCAGCTCTTAAACTCGATTTAGCTCGGCATACAACTGCTACAACTTGAGTTTATCTTATAATGGTCGCGTTTAATTGGAACTGGTGAAATTGGGGCTTAGCTTTAAAATCCCCTTAGAAAAGTTTGAAAATCCTTTTTGTCTTAAGAAGGCTACGAACATCTCCCAAATCTCAGCGGCCGGCTCGTGCGGATTTGTTGTTATTTCACGTAGAATCGCATCGTGTTGGCCGTTCGGCGGCGTTCGAATTTTGCCTCCTGTGTCGCATCGCCCCCCCGCGTGTGAGCGAGCGGTTGCAGAAACTAGAAGGAATTTCATCATTTTGGATATATTTTCGTACTTTCCGATTCATTTTGAATAAACGACTGATTTCAGAAATATTTTCGGTATTATTTATTTTTTAATTCTAATGGTGAATATATTAGGTCCTTACATATGAAATTGGCGTTTTTCGTACTGGCCACTTTAATCACAAATTTCTCCTCTTTGGTAAGGAATTCCAAATTCAAATTTGTACAGCTATATACTCATGTATTTGTGCTTCGATGATCGTCATTCATTTGTTTTTTTTCTTCTGTATTTTTCTGTTTGCGTCACTCATTTTACAAAATGGAAAACTTAAAATATCGCACTATTTACGAGTACGAGTTCCGCCGTGGCACTAGTGCTGCGGAAACAACTCGAAGGGTGAATGATGTGTATGGCGGTCGTGTTGCAAAAGAAAACACAGTTCGTTTTTGGTTCCAACGTTTTCGTTCTGGAAATTTCGACCTGCAGAACAAGCCCCGTGGACGGCCTGAGACTCAAGTTGATAATGAAGAGTTGAAGGCTATTGTGGAAGCGGATCCATCGCAAACCACGTCCGAGTTAGCTGCAGGCTGCGATGTTAGTGATAAAACTGTTTTAATTCACTTGAAGCAAATTGGGAAGATTAAAAAGCTTGAAAGGTGGGTACCTCACGAATTGACTGAAGCAAACCGGCAAACGCGCGTCGACTGCTGCGTTACATTACTAAACCGGCACAATAATGAAGGTATTTTAAACCGAATCATTACCTGTGATGAAAAATGGGTTCTTTACGATAATCGGAAGCGCTCAGCGCAATGGTTGGATCCTGGCCAGCCAGCCAAATCCTGCCCCAAGCGAAAATTAACCCCAAAAAAGTTACTTGTAAGCGTTTGGTGGACTAGTGCCGGTATTGTTCATTACAGTTTTCTCAAATCTGGCCAGACTATTACGGCTGATGTCTATTGTCAGCAATTGCAAACCATGATGGAAAAGCTAGCGGCTAAACAACCTAGGCTGGTCAATCGCTCCACGCCACTGCTGCTTCACGACAACGCTAGACCACACACTGCGCAACAGACGGCTACTAAATTAGAAGAGCTTCAATTGGAAAGTCTAAGACATCCTCCGTACTCCCCGGACCTTGCTCCAACAGATTACCATTTTTTTCGAAATTTGGATAACTTCTTGCAAGGGAAAAAATTCAACTCCGATGGGGCAGTCCAAATCGCCTTCAAAGATTTTATTGATTCCCGTCCGACTGGTTTTTTTAGTAAAGGGATCAATGAACTACCTATAAGATGGCAAAAGTGCATAGAAAATAATGGTTCATACTTTGATTAATTAAATATATTATATTAAAAAATATTCGACTTTTTGTTCCTCCCATACAAAACGCCAATTTCATATGTAAGGACCTAATATTTAGGATGTTTGCAGCGCAACAGATTTTCGAATAAAGGTGTCGTTATCATGCATAAAAATAGTTTGAAAATGACTCGATTTGGTGGTCAAACTATGTCAAATTAGTTTCGCTCTCAATTAAACATCATAATGATTTTTAAAAAAAGTTAAACACTTTAACCATAGTTATTTTTCATCCGATTATGTATGGAAAATTTCAATACGATCGGGGACGTAGTTTCCAAATGAAGCGGAAAGTACGTTTGTATGGGAGCTAAGGTGCAGATGACTGCTGCTCAGTATCAAGCTGCTGAAGGGAATTATTAGATTAAAAAAACTAGAAATCCCCTTAACCTTGTATTTTTGTTGGCTGAAGGGGATGGACCAAAATCATCATAAATCTTTTACTTCCTCTTTCAGTACCAATATCACGCGAAGATCGACAACCAGATAGAGACGTGCATGACGGCCATGATGACGGGGATGACCAGTCGGCTGGCGTCCGTGTTGGAGGCCACGCTCGCTAAGATTGCCAGGTTCGACGAGGGAAGGTAAGGATCGGTCTAGTACCCAGCTCAGCTGGACCTGTGAGCAGGTGAACTAGTGAACTACTATAGGAACGAGTTTAACTGATAGCTCTTACTGGTTCACTTGTAGGAATTAAATCATTTTAGTATTCGTTTATCATTTTAGTACATCGTTTATAACCTACACGCAAGACTAACCTAGCTAGACTATTTATTTACTACCCATACTCGATGTGATATGCTTGTAAACAAATCAAGACACCAAAAGTCACTTGCTTGGTGTCGATCACTTGGCATCGTCACATTACCACAAAATACACTGATTCCAATTGCGTGAGCTAACTCATTTCGCTTGTCAAAAACACGGCGCGGTCTCACTACGGAAAGAGCCTCTTAACAATTCCAATTAAGTTTTTGGCTGGAAGTACCTGCCTATAACAACTCTGCTTATTTTGGAGCTAGATGATGCTGTGTAAACTGTGTGCGTGCATTATTTGTTAATTTAATTTCTTGCCTTCGTTTCAGCTTGATCGGCTCAATCCTGACGATAGCGAACGTGTCAGGATCAGGGAAGGATATTGGACAGGGATATGTCAACTTTATGAGAAACTCCATGGACCAAATAAGATCGAAAGTGAGTTTCTCTTCCAGTATAACAATAACATCAAAATAAAAACATAATCAAGGTGAAATGGAAGTTCCTGTCTCTAAAAGTATCTAAGTTTGCTATCATTTTGATATTACCGGTGCTTTTAATGGCGTCAACGTTGATATCGTCTGCAAAGAGTTGTTAATCATAGGTATTTCCGAAAAAAATGTGGTTGGGATTAACATAATATTTTTGGGGACAGAGAAGTATTTCTGAAATATAATAGATACCTTTATGGCCCAGGAGATTATTCTGTAGGAGTAGGTCAAGGTGGTATCTTATAACCAATAATTATTATTTTGTTTAAACGTCGCTTAAATAGATAAGATTGTTTGCAACATTCTGCCGTTCTGCAGCTCAATCGCAATCACTAGTTCTATAGGAAGGTACTTACCTATTGGTAAATTTATGTCCCCTTAATTTTAGAGGCAAATAAAAATAGGGGCTACGTTCTGTAGCGCAACTCTATTAGCTAAATGCCCAAGAATATTTTATCAGGTCAACATAATGAGCTCTGTGATCTTAGGCATGGAAGCAAAAATTCAACAATAAGTACCTATCTAGTTATATTATCACTGTTGTTGCTGATGCACACTTATATTAATATATCATTGGTTCAATTTCAGGTGACAGACGAGCTGTGGATCCTACAGCTCTTCGAGCAGTGGTACGGGATCCAGGTGAACCTGATCAGCACCTGGCTGACTGGCCGGCCGGCGCTGCACCCCCAACAGGTCGCCTGCCTCTCCATCTTACTGAAGGTACCTACAGCTGTTCAGGTGACAGGCGAGCTGTGGATACTCCAGCTCTTCGAGCAGTGGTACGGGTGAACCTGATCAGCATCTGGTTGACTTGCCATCATACTGAAGGTACAGCTGTGCCGAGGTAACATTTGGCGACGAATAAGACTCTGGTACAAAAATGCACAGCGCATGAGCACTTAATGATGTAGGTGAACCTACATCATTAAGTGCTAGAAAGCAGCACATAGTAAAGAAACTACAAAGTATTAAATCTTTTTCAGTAATTTAAGTTCTAATGTTTTACTATAATGTGGATATCTACCTATTTTTCCAGTACCTATTTTAGAACTTAAATTACTAAGTAAATAAATAATGCTAGACAATTCACACAGCATTATCTAGCCCCAAGCTAAGCAGAGCTTGTGTTATGGGTACTAGATAACTGATATACATAATACAATACACTACATAGATAGATATTTTTTATTATACATAGAAAACATCCAGAACGCCCTGAACAAATATCTGCAGATCGTACACACATTTGTCCCGAGGCGGGAATCGAACCCGCAACCTCCTGCGTAGCAGGCGGACCATCGCCCACCGCGCCACAGAGGTCGTCAAAGTAATTAAATGACAAAAGATTTAATAATTTCTTTACTATGTGCTGCTTTCATAATGTACCTATGGTTTATCCATCCAGCATGGAGCATGTTAGTAAATAAACCACGATACAAATAACAAAAACTCACTTGCTTGGCGTCGAGTTTCAGATATAAATGTAAGCAATTTTTATTGAAGGGAGGATCTAAAATCGACAAGTAATGTAAATTACGTATAAAAGGACGCGCCAACAAAGTGAATTTTAGGTTAAGTATGGGCGGTTTGTATTTATGCCTCATTCAAAATGGACAATGTATAGCTATCACGCACGGTTCATGAGATACCCTGCCTGGTGGACAAACGGTGATTTTTATAGATAACTAGCGGCGCCCCGCGGCTTCGCACGCCCTGTTATGGAAACGTTAAAAGGTGATTTTCACCATCAACTGATTTATGGGATCAAAAGTAGCCATGTTTGATTCCAGGATTTGAATAGGGTATATGCATGTGACTTCAAAATGGCTAAAAAAATATATACGTATTCTCTATTGTTATAGAAACATATCTGCATATTTATTTTTGCATTTTGAGAAGTTTTTATTGTAGAATTTAACCATTGAAAAACTGATATTTTCAATCTCAATCGCAAAATTTCAAAACGCTACGCCATTTGCTAGAGCGGACGTGACATCACCGTACAGACTTCCTTCTTTTTTTTTTTGACGGTGCATCATGGTTTGACACTATTCTACCTACTTCACTTTTCGTTATGTCATGAAGTTTCGGCGGGATATCTTTTTGTACCTAGGTATTATTTCGCGGTTGTTTGGTGTTTTCCGGAGAGCGTAAGCAAAGTTGATTCCTTGAGAAATATTGTGAAGTTTTTCAACCTTCTTACTAAAAACAATGACTGAAAGCGGTTTTGTAAGAGCGCAGTCAGATAATCTTCCGAAAATAGATGTTTTCATGATGTCTACCTTCTTCGCATCAAATTCGGAATTCACATCTGCTGAACTCAGAGGAGTAAAAGCCGCAAGGTAAATAAGTTACCTACTTACCTATTTCAAAATATTTATATGAGGTAGGTACTCTAGTACTACCTACCTATAACTTATTCACGGTTTTGTAAGTGTTAGACGAGAAATATTTCAAGCAGGCAATCATTTTTATCTTTGTTATGTTATGTGATATGACAGAGCCGAACGAGAATCCTACGGCGATGCCGCCGTTGGATATGTACAAGTAAAACGGGTAATGATAGATACTTACACTAGTGGTCTGATTCTGCACATTGGTACCTATTTACACCTTCATGGCTCACGACACGACGACGACTGGCGATGTGGAGGACATTGCGATCGCACTTCAGCCCCGCCACCCCGCGCCGCCGCGCCGTCCGCAAGACGCGGAAACGCCTCGGACAAGCCGAATCGCGACAGTGTGCGTCAACGTATATGTTTTAGTACAAAAAGTTCTGCAAGCAAATATACCAAAATCGCGCGACACAGGACGCGCTTAAAATTTAGCGTTGGTTTGGGCAACTAAAATAATAATAACATAAAGAATTTGATACAGTCATTTATGTTCATGGAGTTTATCGTCAAAATTCAATGAATAGAAGCTGTTTTCGAAAACCTCTTTCCTGAGATGATCACTACCGAGGTCGTCACGAAAGGTTTTAATCGAGTGTGTACGTCGACGTCACTTATACATGGCGCCAATATGACAGCGTTTTTATCACTCGAAAATGATTGTAGTTTTGATTTGTTTTTTA
This sequence comes from Eupithecia tripunctaria, assembly GCA_955876795.1. Lineage (NCBI taxonomy): Eukaryota > Metazoa > Arthropoda > Insecta > Lepidoptera > Geometridae > Eupithecia > Eupithecia tripunctaria. Next base: position 8,693,769 of record OY041624.1, on the reverse strand, counting down.
TACCTTGTTATTGCGAAATTCAGTGAGTGTCATATCATTTTTCGGTTAAATAATGACCTAAATAATCGATTAAAACGATAAAAAAAATCGATGCATATACCCTATTACCTGTATGCAAAATTTCAGCTAGATCCGTCCAGTAGTTTTGGCGTGAAGTAGTAACAAACATCCATCCATCCATCCATCCATCCATCCATACATCCATACAAACTTTCGCGTTTATAATTAGAAGGAAAAGATAGTAGGAAGTAGTGTACGGAACCCTTCGTGCGCGAGTCCGACTCGCTCTTGGCCGGTTTTAGTTATGTTTGTTACCTTATTACTTTTGACTTAGTGAACCGATTATGATGATTCCATTCCATTTTAAAATTTGAAAGCTGGTACTTCCCGCGTGAACTCGCGGGAACTACCAGCTTTCAAATTAAAAAATTGGTCTATTTCAATTTGGTCCAGTTCTGACAGTGGCATCCATGAGAAAACCAAATAATTGAAGTCGGTTTACAGTTTTTTAGAACGAAATTAATTATTGACATTGACAGATTAACAGGTGGTAGGCTAAGTATCATTTCCATAAGATTTGTCATTTTTGGATCTGACCTTGCCACACTGTTGAAATTTTTCCCAATTTGAGGGAATATGATAGGTGGATTTTTATAATGAATATTTATCGGGTATTTATCGCGTACCTTTTACCGATAAATAAGAATTAATTAGGTATGTTACAAAATCGCGAAAGTTTAAAAAGGGTTTTTGTGTAGGGAAGCTGGTTTTGATTTTTAAACACAAAAATTCATAAGTATGTAGTTCGGTTAGTGCTTAAAAGGTTAGGGACCTTCTATATTATTATATACCACAGTAGTAAAACACTCATGGCTTGTGACATTATGTACAGATTTAAATAAAAATGGTTTAAAATTATTTTATAAATTTATTAAGAATTATTTAGAAAATGATCTAGGTAGGTCATAATTTATAATCATAGATAATTAATATTATCATTTTACCTAAAACAAATGTTATAAGCCGTAATAAGAAACACCAAAATTGTATGGTCGTATGCGGTTAATTTATATCCCTAGTTAATTTGTTCTTTTTATTCAACAGAAAATGTACAGTGACTTTGAGTTACAAGGTGTGATCGACGACAAATTGAACTCGAAGACATACCAAGCAGTGGCTACGAGGATGCACACAGAAGAGGCCACATGCAGTCTTCTGCTCACACAGCAAGATTCAGGGTAAACCATACCGATCACCTAACTTACAAATTGTACTGTTGTACTTAATATTTACTTTTTCCTTAACGTAATATAACTCATTTTTGTAGGTAGTTATAGAGTGAATACATTATCAGTGTTTGTTTCTGTTTGAAGTGATTTTGTATTTCATTTGGTGTGCAATAAAGAATACTTATTTGAAAGTATCTGTAGTTGGCTGCTGTAAACCATATTATCTTACTTGTTACTTGGAAATTCCCATTCAGTTTTTTTACAGCATTAAATTTTTTTAACAGAAATTCTTATTTTAGTAAATAAATTATTATTTTAATTTAATTTGCGTTAATTAAATGATTTTTCTTGTTACAGTGCCGGTGATGATGGATCAGAAGAAGGAACGCGAGGAGGAAAATCCAAGCTAGAATCTTTAACAGATGAGGCCAAGCTTGGCAACGTGACTGCTGTTGTTGGAAAGGTAAAGTCATTCTTCATCGTTGAATAGAACTTTACTTATAAAATTGTTAATGGTGATTTGAATGTCTTTCCTGATAACAAAATTATTTATAGGTTGGCAACATGTTCGGACGAGGTATTGGAGAATTATCAACAAAACTGGGAGGAGCTTCATCGTGGTTTTAGTGTTATGAAAATGATAATAATAAACATCTCATTAAAAATCAACCTTAAGTTATTTGTATCGATGTGGAGATAAAAATTGTAACACCTTTTGTCAGTGCATTGATTTCCAAGGTCGCGAGAGTGAATACATTGACATAGGGTTTAACTTTACTGTGATGAGACAAAACCTCCTTTGCAAAGGTATGCATGGAAACACTAGACCGCCATTTTGAATTGTAACTGTAAACAAAATGGTGGCTTAAGCGCTAGGTAATATTAAAAGGCCACATACCGCATAGCTTAGTGTGATTAATAGTAAGGTCTAGATTTTATTTTATAAGCTTTATGTACAGTTAGGCGTCATTTGTTTATTGGAGCAAAAATGTACTAGGTGTGTATAATAAGAGTAGTATTTGATAACACGATTGAATATTACGATAAAAATTATTTACGAAAGCATACTTAATAAACACAATGCTACAATAAAGATACATATCGCTTTGGCAAAAATAAAGTTTATTGTGTTATTATAAATTACTATCGCGATGGTACATTATAAGATTATTTATCAAGATTTAAAATCGGGGAGGTGATGAAAGTTAAATGGAAAATTCTATATTTTAATCTATTAGAACTTTAGTGTTATGTTTGAAACTTTTTAGAACTTGTTAAAATTATCTTCGTGATTTTATAAAACTGTTTCTCCTTTATCTTCTTAAAATAATTTTCACCTTTCATCTACCTACTTTAAAAAGAGTGCTAGCACATAGTTCTAACTTCTAAGTAGATTCAATGTAATCCTCTTTACGCCTAAGAAAAACATATTTTTCTAAATAAATACAAATCGGTCTATTTTGGTGTCTAAAATGCACGTATATCTATGCATTTTTATAAAAGCAAAATGGCGCGAAATGTCTGATTTATTTTTCGATCCTACGTATTGCTAGCAGAAAATCACACTCAATTTTATAGGGATGGGTTTGTTTTTTTATAAGAATGCATAAGTTTCATAGCTACTTTTTGCTATATAACATACTTCTATATTCATTATTTTCGCTATATAGATCTATCTAGTGACATTTAACTAGTCAATATAATATCTATTTATAAAACATAATTGTTATCAGAATAATATTCTTCTACGCTAAACCTTACAAACTTTTAAACTAGTATAACCTTAGGTGAATTTAACAAAAGGACGCTAAATGCTCTCAGATGGTACGCTTTAAAACAAACATCTTATTATAAATTAAAATAATAGTAGTGTAATACAAGACTTGGCGTAAAGTTCTTCTTCAATGGTAATTAAATTTTTTATTCTCTTCTTATAATTATAGATGCAGTTTCTTGAACAAATTACCTACTAAGAGAAAAACTAACATTTCAACACAAATTTCTAAGGATGAACTATTGTCATACAATGATGACAACTGAGGATGTGAGATCGTCATGTAATGGAAGTAGAAGGAACGCATGGATATCTAAAGGATTAAATGTTATAGGTATTAAACCTGTAGTATTCATAATCATGTATACCCACTTACTAGATTGCTGCTCTTTGACAACTGTCTGTTTTTAGAAAATCCTGCATTTAGTGTTTAAAAATGGTCTAAGTCAAAATTCTGATCTACCTGCTGTGCCTATACTAATTGCTCTCGCTACTTATCATTTATTGATTTTGAACTCGGAAAAGCCTATCTACTAGTCCAATTCCATAATTTATTTATTATTTACTTTCTTACCTTCTAAATAACTAGGACGTCTAAGTCAGGTTTGGTAGGATATCTAAGTGCATTATAAGAGCTGACTGAGATGTAGAAGCTTAATATCATTTTGCAGTAGAAACTTGCGATGGTGAGTCAAAAAAATAGAATTAACTTACGTGCCTATTTACTTCACTATTCGTGATCTCATAAACAGTAAAAACCTTATAATGTATGTACTAGACACTTAGTTCTTCAATTTTAAAAATATTGGTAACATCATAAAAAATGTCTTCAGCTGTAAATTCTGTTTGAGATCACGAATAATATAAAGAAGAAAGTTAAATAATGAAATAAATATATCTAACAACATTGTAAGTTTTGAGAAATATGCTTGAAATGCCATCGGGTGCATCGCGATTGTAAGTACAATAAATAATATTTACAATAAAAATGTTTACTGTTCCTTTTTTGTTTTATTTATTTACACCATTTAGGTCACCTTTCTATAAGAAGGAGTAAGTAGTAAAATTAAGTAGGTACCACCTACCTAACCATGTTTTACATGACCAATGGTTTTAAACAACCACACGATGATGATGATGGATATAGTTAAACCTCATTGAATAAACATTGATCCACTCAGTAGTGCGAATGCGATTACGACTGGCGTACCGCAATGCGTGCCAGCAGCATTTTTAAATATTTGACCTATTTTTAGTCAACTCTAATAATAATTACGAAAGGTAACGTGAACCTCTCAGCTCTCAGCTGGCAAATTCCGGAGGTGTCCGCACATCCACTGCCGGCTATATGGCTACACTTCACTAGCGTACTACGTTTTTTTATCATATTAAACAGAGGACACTTAACTTTCAGTTAATTTAAGTTTTCCTAAACAATTCAAATTAAAGCAACACGCACTTTTGGCCCATTTACCATTATATTTCACAGTGATAATGTTTGGTTTCGGGAAAATAAGTTGTGCTAGCTAGCAACACCAAACAACCGGCCTGAGTGAAAAAGTTTGACATTTCGCGGTGTAGTTGTGATCGAAGTGAACGTGTGTGTTGTTTTTGAAGTTTTATTATTTTGACCAAGTGGAAACGGGAATACAGTAAGTTTTTTGAATTAACTATCCATTATAAACATGTATAACACAGTTTTATATTCTAGAAAAGTAGTTCGGCCTGCTACAAACCCGATATGCTGCCCGGAAACGTCTGTTACGTAGGGCTTTTATTTTTAAAAAGAAAAAGTGAAAATAAAACCTTTGTGGCCAGTATCATCAATGCATTCTAAGATGCATTCCGATCTTATTACGTCTGTGAGGTCATGGAACTTTCTTTGGCTTTGATTTGGCGCGTTTTAGTTTGTGTTGAATTCCTACAAAAGTTTTCTGAATCCTAAAATAGATTGATTGGCAAACTTCTCAGTGTGTAATGAGTAGGTAAAAAGAAAATGTGTCAGGAGGTGATGGTCAAAGAGAAAAAGTTTACCTTCGCCTAGATAATTGAGACTATCAGTCAATGACAAACTTCTATTTTTATTTTATTCATATTTTATTCTCTGTAACATACCTTTATGTTTAGGCAGGAACCTAAGCTACATAGTAGTAGGTAGGTGCCTGTTGTGCAAACACTCATGCAAAATGAAACAATACTCTATTGTCCTGCCTACAATATTATGTTATCCTAATGTATGTATGTATGTGCCTAGGAAATGCCATATAGAAAATATTTCACACAAGTACTAAGTGTCCTTAGTAAGAGGAACCCAATAAGAAACTTGTTAGTTTCATTACAGCAAGATAAATAATTATAAAACTTACTTACTTAAATAACACAGGTAACAAAAGCCAAACATGGATTAGTTACCTACATTACGTTAATGTTCCCCAATAAGATAAATAAAAGGCTTAAGGTCATATTGAAGCAAGCCAAAATTGACTTCCTCATTTAGATGCCCCATGTAGATATGTACATATCTATTATTTAAGTTTACTTATTAGGTACTGTTATAATGTTGTCATATAACTAGATATTAGTAAGAGTATAAATGTATTACCTTAAGCAATCATATAGAATATAACATTTCTACCTAGAAATCTAAATATGAAAACAAAAAACTCCATTCTAGCAGTTCACGGTAAAATTTAAAGTTTAGTTTTCTCCAAACCTACTCAAAAATAACAATGTTCTTCCTTATCCTTCACTTCAGATAAGGGCCACATTAAATGGGCATTTGGCTTATCAGAGAGCATAGTTCAGTTTAAGGAATGGTTAAATCGAAGATAAAAGAAGAACCTGTCATTAGTTGAATTCTGTTTGAGATTAAGTTTAGGTGTTACGCACTTGTTTAGTTTACTTTAGACAGCTTTAGTTGGTTAGTTACGTCCGAAAATATGCACAATGGACTAACCTGAGTCTCAGTGCGGAAATAAGAGTACATGCACACCAGTTATGTTTTATCTTAATGTTTTGCTATTTTGATTTTCTATGCTAATCAGTTTTATCTATGAAGAAGTAGTAATCAATTTGTTTGTCTATCAACAAGAAGGGCACATTATAAGCATGCAGAGCCGCTTCCTCAACAGCCTATATCGATTGGTCCACTGCTGGATGCATGACTCCCCCTGTTAAGCACCTTATTGGCTGTTATCTACTGGGGGGCTGTTATCTACTCTACTACTATCTCATGGGGGTAATACCCATAATCCCCACACTGCTGGGCATGCGGGTTGGAGATCGCAGTTTGGTGGTCACCCGCGGGATGAGTTGGAGTGGTGCAAATTCCGGCACCACACGGTTAAAACCACAAGTTAAAAAGCCTATGTCAGTCCGTCCCCAGGACAACGTACTTCCCTGTCAGATTTTATTGAGATCTGTTTAGCCATGAAAACAACAGAGTTTCTTTCGAATGTATAATATTAATATGGATGTAGGTTTTAAAATACTGAACTGACCTTACAGTTGCCGCAACACAACAAGCCAAAACTGAAAATAGCACAAACTGTTTTCTGTAAACAAATACATGTTGCCAAGATCTACCAAAATTTATAGGTTTACCGCAAATAATTAGGTGTGAACTGATTTGTTTTTTCCATTGAAACAATATTTAAAAACATAGTCTGATGATTTTCATGATTTCAACAAATGCCATTGGTTAAAGTAGTAAATAGAAATACATACATATTTTATTTTTGTGAGGTAATAGTGGTTAAGCCACTACATTTTTAACATACATTATGATTATGTAAATATGTATTAATATTATCAGTTAAAGAGCTAAAAATAACAATCAAATTACAATGTGTAGTGTAGCAGACTGTTGACAAACAATCTACAGGCAGCTCAACTGGTATATCAATACTAGTCAGAAGCGTTCCCAAGACGCTGGCATTGCCTTAATGAACCCATATTTTTTAAAAGATTTCATAAAGAACATAGAAAAAAATAATTCACAAAAGCCATCTCAATCGGAGTCACCGCGAAATACCACACTTCTAGGTAACACAAGTGCTATTACCAGCATCTACCTTCTTGCCTGTATTGCACTATGGATGGGAAGTGAAGGCATTAAGATTCAAAGCAGCAATGACAAGTACACACGACAATGCAACTAATTCCACGAATGCTAATCATGCCCACAATTGACTCGATTGGTCGTGATTGAATTAGGACAAACGGTTGTTGTGTGATAACATTTACTTCGGTATTTATTTATTTGTAAACCGGACTTTTTAAATGTACCATTATCATTTTTTACTAACTTTGCAAAAAGAAAGATGTTCGATGTATGTAAAAAAAAGAGTTCATAAATTAAAAAACCGTAAATATGGCAACAAAAATGCCCAGCGCCTGTCCTGGCCGAATAAAAATTCTGATGGCAATATCAGTCCAGTCTTGGTTCATTTCGTCTTTTATTATGTGAGATGTATTTCCTCGTTCGAGTCCGCAGTGAGAAAATTCAGTGCCCCATTTAGAAAGCATAAACAAATTTCAAGATCCTTAAAATACATGTAATTTATCGGTCCGCAGATCGGAGAACAAAATAACAGTTATTATTATATATTTTTACATGCGAAACGTAAAATACCTCGCAAAATTTCGCAATAGCCATTATAATCCGGCTCGAAGGACCACTTAAAAGAAATGGCGACCGTCGACAATTTTATGTGGTCGGTAAATGTAGTTATTCTCAATCTCTCGCGATTATATTAAGGTTGATCATTTCCTGTTGGCAGGAGATTAAAACGTTTTCGGATTGGTTTTTTCTCGTTCTACGAAGATTAAAACGAATGGGAAAATAGTTTGCCGCAAAACGTGAACGATTTTCTATGAACCCATGATTATAACCACCTTTGATTCAATAGGGAAAATATGTTAAATTTGAATGAATTTTAGTGCCCAAAATCTCGTATTTTCCCAAAAGCTTCAAAAGAACCAGTGTGAATCGAAGTAAGTTTAAGTTAAGTTCATAAGTGAATAGAAAATGGTTAACGATTTGCGGTCTCGAGCCAACACGAAACAACCAACCTTAACGCTCGCTACCGCTACTTTTATATCAATTTGATTTGCACGAAAATGTTCCAGTGCCAACGGTATTTAGAATTTGTCATAAACATTTTATTTCTGTCTAGTTTTGGCTTACAAATGTCTGCAGCAAATTTATGTTGGTTTCAACTTTTAGTGTTATTTCACTTGTCACCTGAAAGCGATAATATTCCAGATTTACTAGATGCTATAAAAATTGAAATGTCTCTTTGAAGTTGTCTACTGCAGGACTTTGAGCTGGTTATGATATACTTAACCTGTTTGCTTATAAAATATTACCTATCATTATTTTATTTAACTTATAAATCGATGCAGGTATTTTCGATTCCTCTGTAGATACATAGAACCCTTTGATCAGGTATTTCGCGGCTTACTCCGTATATACCTAGAACCTTACGTTAAAATCGTAATATGTATACATATGCAAACTAAAAAATAATTTTCAAGGCAGATTATTATTCTTGAGGTACCTATAGGGCGGGCATAAAAACATTATAGTGGTTAAAAATGTTAAAACGCTTTGAAACTTTAATCCCGTCCTTTTTTGTGTCTTGGATGTGTGATTATTGCAAGCAAGCTTTCTGTCCAAACGCTAAAATGACATAGTTGAAATGGTGGCCTCAAATGCTTTTGAAACAGATGGTTTCAGCGTGCGCATTGTGAATTTATGGGAGGCCGTCGAAAACTTTGATCGATGATAGAACCTAACAAAACAGGCGGTTTCAGGGACTACTTGGAAACGACGTATTTGGAAAAGAAATATCGCAGTTTCGTTTCGTGCAAAACTAACCTTTCGCTTGTATAAGATTAGCGTTACTATGAAAATGAATCAGAAACTTCGATTTAGTTTTTAAAGAGTATGGGCCCATGGGTCTACGGTGGGCCGGCGAACACTTTAAAAAAATTATTCATTTATTCAGAGCATTGTTATTAAAAAAGTCATCTAAACAACTACTAAATGTTCATTAAAAATTAGAAATAAAATGCCAATTACATGAAGAGATATAGTTAGAATAAAGGATCATAAATACCTAACCCAACCGCCGAAAATTTAAACGTAACTCAGATTGAAGCAGACGGCTTGAGTGACCAATTTTTGACAAATTTTCATAGAAGACTGTCAAAAAATCGCGACTTCAGACGAGCTCAAATGTTAGTTGCGTTTGAGTATTTGTGTATTTTGTGCTAGTATTTTTTTTTGTGTTAGTGTCATCGATGCAATAAGTAACCTAGATCGATGTACATATTTAACTTGTATTTATTTTAAATGTTTATTAAAGTTGAGTAGGTAACTAAAGGAAATTAGAGGTACAATATATTAATGGCGACAACTGGTTACGCGGATGGGTATTTTATGGTTTATCCTAATTTATAATAGCTATTTTACCCAACGAGCGTAAACAGGATAAAGGTAGGTACTTATGTACCTAAATATAATATGTATATATGTATACCAGGGCAACAAGCGACAGGATAATTCCTTCTCGAAGACATGAGATAATTTGTCATTTTAATTAAAGGAAATACGTCGTTTTTCATGAACGATTTACGATGCTTTGCGGCCTAATGGTTTCTCAGATTGCACGCCTTATAAAACCAATCCTCAACTTCAACAGCTTCTATTGGTCCACTGTTGGATGCAGGCCTCTATAAGTGCCACATATTGGCTTGTATCTCATGGTGGAGTAATGCCCATAATCCCCACGCTGTGCGGCTAGGGATCGCAGTTCGGTGGTAGAATTGTTCTGCAGGAGGCACTACTGCATTAATAATACCTACATGTAATTCTCCTCTTGCCTACACCACGGATAATTTATTACTATACCCTACACGAAACTTGAAAATTCATGGTTTGCTTGCTTAGAATTCTTCAAGCATCTTTATTGCAATATAATGTTGTAGCACATAGGTCTTACAAAAACTTAGAGGTGTCAAAGATGCAAGCACGCGTCCCAGCAAAATGTTGCAGTGCTCTAACTGGGTGTTAGAGCACTGCGACATTTTGCTACGAGGCAAATACGAGTATTTATTACAAAATGTTGGAGTTTGAAGGTGAAGAGGTTGCATGCATGTGACCTGTTATTTATTTGAGGTAAACCACCGCGTAACAATAATCATATATATAATATATACTTAAAAACTAAGGCCAAAAAGGATTACACATATATTACAAACAAGTGGAACAACAAAGTAAGGAAAAAATGTTAAACAACGTAAATAAACTTAAATGAAAAGTAAAAATGTATTTAGGTACTGATTGAATAGATATTAGCGCGTGCGTGTCTTAGATAGGGCACTTTAACATTTTGCTAGGTAGCAAAATGCTAACTAAAGCTCCATTCTACATAATCTATGTTCTCTTCAAAGTACAGGTGAATTTCCTCACTCAATCAAATCCGCTTGAATCACTCGCGCTGCGAGTCGCTATTCATAGCGGCAGTGGCGTTTTATTTTTACATCGTAAATGTCAAAACGCAGTACACACTCCGACACAATTGGGTCGAGCAATCAATGCAGCTTTCAGGCATCTTGGTATTTATGGCCTTTTAAGATATACAAACATTACAAAGTTGCTTTGTCGAAAATATGTAAGACTTTTGCTTGATTTTTCCTTTCAGGTTGCCAATTATTTATTTATCTAATAAATAGGGCTACGTCGGTCGGTGCCTATTATTATAGTAAGTCCGTCGTATTGTTAACCCACACTGGTTCGCCCTGTCTTTTCGTCTAAGTCTTTATTATAGGTTGTAGACTAAAATCTCTGCGAACGTATGAGCGGGTACAATTTTCAGGGATCGCGAGTTGCTATCGTGGTTAACTGCCTCGTTGGTCTAGCGTCGTCCTGGGCTCGAATCCCGGGTCGGTCCATTAGTTGATATTGTGGTGAAAAATTCACAGTCACTACCGGAGTCAGGATCCGAAGTTGGCGGTGTTACACCCCGGTGCATCGGAAAGCACGTTAAGCCGTTGGTCCTGCGCCTGACCTCTCCCCGGTCGTGTCGATCTGTCGTCCCATCGGATTATAATAAAGTAAGGGAATAGGCAGTGCACCTGTGTTTGCGCGCACACTTGACTAAAATGTCATGCGCATCCGGCTAGTCTCCGATGACACTGGCCGCCGTGGTCGAATTCGGCTAGGAGTACATTATAATTATCATCGGGGCCAACCATGTCTCAAGAGGATTTAGTTTATTACCGTATTTTGTGATCGCTAAGCTAACTAGAGACTCGACCAAGATGGGTCAAACGCAAATAAATTTCGAGATGCGTAACAGGTCTCACAGTATGATCTGCATGTGAACAAAACATAATATAAACCTGGCAACAAGCACGTAACAGTTTTAGCTAAAACGAATGATTAGGTACCTACCTACCTAATAGTGTTGGTATTTCGTGAACTGACCATGTTTCCGCGTCTGGTTCTCATCTTGTCAAACTAAGAGGTTTAGAAATGGTTTGAGATAATTCGAGCTTCATTCTGGCAGGTGTTAACGTCATACGTGTTTTGTGGTAGTAGCTATACAACTATCTTAGATATATCTCTAAGATGGTCATCATGTACTTACTTCTCTAGACCAGACCCTTTCTGAATAGGGGAGTTGGTACCTGTTGTACAAACAGTTCACGCCTCGAACTCGCATGGATTTGCCAGTGGGAAGACGTGCCTTAGAAATAACTAACGTTTCCCAAAATAATGCAAGTTCAAAGTAAATATCACATTGGACTAGACTAAGATTAAGAATTTTACCAAGTAGTCAGCAAAAATTGCGCCTTACCCCCACAAGGGTGATTTTTCTGTGAAGTGAATAGTTGCTAACCCCGGCTTGCTCGTTATCTTTTGTTTTTAACGCAAAGCAAAATAGTTTCAAACTGCATAGGCATTATCTTTGGCGATGGTACAAAGGACACAACAATCTTGCACGACTGATTGATTGATATCTAAATGAACTTTCTTATTTCCTGGTTGAATTAGCTATCACTATTTGAAATGTTCGTTTTAACCAATACCCAAGCACTCTTCTTACTGTATCCCTCATTTGGGGAAAACCCCCTTTTGAACCCTTAGGTAAGCTTAGGGGATTCAAAAATATGATGTAGCCGTCATCATCACCGCCTCTTCTTAGATACCCACCCATCTCTGCTGGGCATATGCCCCTCTCTATGCTTGCCATTCGTTTGTAGCTCTATGCAAATTTTTTGCACAGCTTATAAAAGGAATATAATAAATAATATACTGGTACTTCTAAAACATTCCTTGCAAATTCTTCCCAAGCGTAAAGCTAAAAGCACGTCAGTGATATTACCAAAGAGGATTAAGTCACACAACCCAAGACGTTTTTAACGCCAATTTAAACTATACAGCGTGCCAACAGCTGGCAGTTTTATCGTGGACACTGTGACATCATATACTGACTACAGCGAGTGTTTATACAAAGATATTTTGACTTGGCGCAGCTCGGAGAAAGTGATTCATACTGAACTATCTTCAAAACAACCAGTGTACCGACTAGACTAGAGTATTCAATACCAGGTTACCATTGGGTAATCTAGGTTCACCGGTCTTAGGCCTTTGGTCCATGTCCACCATGAACTGTCTATAAACAGGCTCTACTAGTAATTTGAATCCTTTTTACTAAACAGCAGCCTCAGACCTATCTTAAGAGTGTGCCATATGCAATTTATTTCAAAATTGCACTTCAAAATCGTTATTATCTCAAAATCTGTGAAAGCTACCACCGTCATATTTAGGAAAATGTTACTTGGATCTTGAATTACGTGTTTTGAAAACACAGTTGGTGAAAGTTTTCTCGATAGTGTATTTTTTTAAATAATATATGTTTTGCATACATTTTGCTATTTTTATCTCGGGAACAGCACCCGTTTTTCTTCGGTTTTTGTTTTGCTAAGACACCTAGAAGTATTTCTTTAGTTGTATTCTAATTTTTAGATTGGTTGTTTCGTTAACTTGTAATTAGGTAAAAAGCGTTTTGGCGCTTAAAAATTCGTTGCACGTCTGCTCTGTACTTCTCACTCGCGAGTAAACCATATCTTGTCATCCCGCTCGTAATCCATCTCGTAGCAGCGTTATTGCCCCAGACTGCTGATAAGTAGGGCTTACCATACTAGTCAATTTGTATGGCAGTATCAAAACCCTTATTAACATATCAGTTGATTATGCAAAACCGATTGTTTCCGACCTGAGTTATTTTTTCGCAAGATACTAAGCTATATCAGTATATTCAGCAGTATGCCCCACTTTTCATCAATAGGGTAATGTACCTAACCTCCCAATGGATATTGGAAACGTACTTTTTCTGTAGTCGATTGAACAAAACAATATGAATATGTAACCAGTTAAAGTTTCGCGTGTTGTCATACATTGCGACACTTTGTAGCAACTAGTAGCAAGGTGTGACGTTACTTACCCCTGCTCCCAAACTTTGACGCGGCTTATTTTTGTATTTTTGTTTTTTATTGACAAAATTAAAAATATATAGGTACCCTATATCTTCTGATAATCTAATTAACACCGGACACTTTATTACCTCCTTCCTCACCTCCACAGTCTATATGGTCCACCGCTGGACGCAAGCCTCCCCTGAAGAGCGCCTTTATTGGCATATCTCATGAGGGTAATGCCCATAATCCCCGCGCTGGGCATGCGGGTTGGGGATCGCAGTTCGGTGGTAGAATAGTTCTGCTGGGGGCGCTGCTGCCTGCCCTCAGGTGAAGATCCCTTAGTCGTTTTACGACTCCCACGCGAAGATATGGGGTGATGCAAATTCTAAGCCCACACAGCATCCTATTACCTACACCGCTTTAAAACTTAACAAATAAGGATATTTTAAAAGACAAAACAAAATCGAAGCGGTCATTCAGGAAAATAACAGATAAAACAGTCTATTTTAGTTGATTACTGTATAGTTCATCCCACATTTTCCTGTTCGCATATTCAACGCAATTCCCGGAGGGCCAAAAACAATGTAGATGTAGCTCCATGCCCTTTTACTTTCGCTCCGGAATTTCTGACTCAAGCTCCGCTCTCACGATGACCTAAGCTTTCAATAATTTCGCCCCGAGCCTTTTGTTTGTTATTTGTGGGTTTTGTTTTGTAGGAAGGTACAGGTGGTTAGCGAATCTTTATCGTAAACTAGCAGGACTTTACGGTTTCACCTGCGTAGTTCCCGTTCCCGTAGGAATTCCGGGATAAAATATAGCCTATGTTAATCCTTAAAAAGTAAGTTAATTTTTAAAATCGGTCAAGTAGTTTCGGAGCCTCTTTAATACTAACCACTCTAATACTACCTCTGTAAACAGACATTGCACACCGTAAAACCGGTAGGAATACATTGAATCATATAATATAGACCTAAAAACACCTGTACCTACCTACATGTATTTCATGCAATAAATGATACTTTACTTTACTTTACTTTAATACAAACAATCAAATCTTTCCTCATTTTATTATTAGTGTTATGTTAATAAGCAAGTCATACTCACATGATATTTTTTTTTATAGTAGCAATGTACAAGGTGAAAATTTGCTTTTAAAAAATGTTATAACGAACTTGGCGATTTCTTCAACGATTATTTTAGCGACTCTCTAATATAATACAAAGGCGTGATACCTACCATTTTTCCATTACACATCAACAGCCTTTATTGGCCCACAGCTGGACGCAGGCCTCCCCCTGATAAGCGCCTTATTAGCTGTTATCTCATGGGGGTAATGGCCATAATCTCCACGGTTTGCGGATCGCAGTTTGGTGGTAGAATTGGTTTACTGTTTTTGTTGTTATAAAGTTATTATACTATGCCAACGGGGGCCTATGAGCTAGTCTATGAGCCTGTCTGTCCGTACGTCACACTAACAAGGTCTGTGAATGAATCGTAGGTACTAGATTTTCTGGTTTTAATAAACCCAATAGTATAGTAAGATCCATTGTGCTTGTGTGGTCTGGTGTCAAGTGGCGAGAGTACTTGTAACACAACCTGATAGCCACAGATTAAGCTTCTAAGAGCTGACACGCGTTCGTAGATTTTAACTTCATACCCTATTGGGATTTTGTAATGAATAATCAAGCAAGTTAAAACTCTTAGGACAAATCAGTCCTATAAAAAAACGTACAGACAAATTGAGAACCGCGAAGTCTGTGTGTCTACCATGAGTTTTGACAACCTGTACTCGCTAGCGACTGTAGTAAATAAAATGTATGGAAACTTCTAAAGCGCCTCTAACGGATAGTTAGGTACTAAAATGCCCCGTGGATAACTATATGCGTATTTACGTAACTACTGTAGTAACGTCAGGCGATTTAACTGTGACAACTCATGGTAGACACACTGGTTTTAAAATCAGCACAAAAGCGCTGTCAATACAATGATCTTACTCACAGATTTCTTTATATTTTTCCTGTAAAATATGATCTATATCTACAAACCCTATATACATTTTTGATAAATCGCTTCAAATACGACCTTCGGACTCTTCGGAATAAGGGAACCTATATATTTTTCGAAATATTTCAAAAGAAACCCACAGAAATGTCTAATATCTCTGTTTCTCGGTTGTCTCTTCTCTCTTTGAAATGTACAAACTAATAATACCTTCTATTTGATTCTACTTGTAGGTTTAAAATGGTTCTAGGTTCTAAAATTTCTTAATTCCTAATTCTTTATTGCACTAAAAAACATACCTACATATAAATAATAAAATAGAGAAATAATGGCAAAGGCGAGCTTAACCCTAAAAAGAGTTCTCTTCCAGAAAACCTTATTGGGAGTTAGAGACAACGTAATATTTAACGTTATATTTCGACACCAGTATTTGTACAAAAAATTGTCTTCCAGGCAAACGTTACATGGACATGAAGCAGTATATAATGTTCAGTACATTGTTTAATAACCATATTTCTCTCATATTTCTGAAAATAATGAAATCTGTCTCATCTGTAAACCTGATCATCCATCTTTGACATCAGACATTAGACTGCAATCTTTAGTATCCGTACAACTAGGTAAAGAGCTAACATGTGTATTAGCGAAAAGTGTTTAAAACGTAACAGTTCCTTACTTTACAATCAAATATTAGTCTTTACAAAGCTACAGATTGTTCCAAGCAATCTAGAGGTAGCTCAACTGATCTATATACCCAGTACAGTTTCAGTTTCTTTATTCTTGAGCAAATACATTTGTGTCGAAATATTTAACAATAAAAATAATACATAATCAAATAATTAGGTACCTATGTCAAACATACAAAGTTTCATGTAAAGTGGCAACATTCAAAGAGATCGCACTCCATAAACTAAAATAAATTAAATCTACTAAAGTAAATTAAATCTACTAAACTAAATTAAATCCATCTGCGGAGATGAAGTGGAAACAAACAGTGATGCACGTCGCAACAAAGATATTAAGAATGAACAGAGAGAAGGACAGGATTCATAAACGGAGAAGGAGCGAAGGTTTGTGGTAACAGTGGACGTATACTTACTCAGATATTATTATAAATATTTACGGGTAATTATCGCCTTTATTTACCTATTTTTCCCGACGTTTCAACACTCAGATAATTGGGTCTGTTTAAAAAAAAATATAAACCGACTTCAATAAGGTCTCCTTCCGTCTCATGGACGCCATTGTTAGAACTGGACCAAATTTAAATGGGACCACACGGGGAGCACCAGCTTTCAAATAAAAAATCTAATCGAATCATCAAAATCGGATCTGTCCCAGACAAAAGATCTGAGGTATCAAGATAAAAAAAATAAGTACATTCGAATTGAGAACCTCCTCCTTTTTTGAAGTCTGTTAAAAAGGAAAATCGAAGTTTAGTTTTCGTTATCGTGCAATTACGGTTTTGCACGGCAACGAAAACTAAACTTCAATTTGCCTTTTTAACAGACTCTTATGTCGCCTGTATGAGATTAGCGGAGTCAGAGTCAGAGTAAATCGTTTATTTCTTTAGACACACAAAATAAGCACTTAGACAAGTCAAATTCTTACTATATAAACAGCTTGATAAATAGTTATTACTATCAAATAAGAAATAAGGTGCAATTGACTCTAATTCACTTCAATTTTGCGTGTCCATGAATCCACAGAAACTTCGGTTTTTAAGAGTAAGTACGTGCCAGTAAAAGTTTCTGTGGATTCATGCACACGCAAAATGACTGGCGCAAAATGACAGTATAAACAATGGTCCCTTAAACTCTGGTTTAAGAGACAATAGTCCCTTTAACCAGAGTTTAAGGGACCATTGTCTCTCAGTCATTGTGCATCCCTCAAGGCCCCAACAACCCTGTATAGTGCCGACTATACAAGGTTATTTGTAATTGACACTACATGAACTGCCGCCGGTTCAGCCCATCACCAAAACGTTGGCCTAGCGTCATAATTGTTATAATTTTGCGTTTAGGTGTAACCTAACTACATAATAATGCACACAGATCCCCATGTTGAATCCAACGATCGTATCCATCCAAGGTTGTCTGGTAGAGATCGCTCTTGAGCGATAAGACCGCCTATTATCACATGTTTTGTAATGTTTATTTACTTTGTGAATTATTTTTAAGTGTGCAATAAAGAATTTTCTATCTATCTATCTAAACTGTACGCGTCTATCAACTTTTAATAAATCATATTTTTTTTAATACTAATACTGGACAATTCACACAGCCAGCTTCATCTAGCCCCAAGCTAAGCAGAGCTTGCATTATGGGTACTAGATAACAGATATACTTTCTTTGAATTTATAACTAATTTTCATTGAAAACTGTCAGAAAATGACGTTCATTTCCTACTTTATAGTTCGAACGGTTTATCAGCGTTGAAAATACCACTAATAATTAAAACGCGAAAGTTTGGATGTTTATATGTATGGATGAATGTTTGTTACCTCTTTACCCCAAAACTACTGAACAGATCGGGCTGAAATTTCGCATACAGTTAGTTTTAAAACTGAAACCGAATAAAACATAGGAGTTTGCTTTTTATGTCTTTCAACAGTTCCCATCGGATAGAAATAACCTTTAAACGCGTGCCGCGGAATTATTGAAATTATTTAACTTTTATCATTCGTTGTTATAGCGGCAACAGAAATACATTATCTATGAAAATTTAAACTGTCTAGCTATCACGGTTCATGAGATACAGCCTGCTGACAGACGGACAGACAGACGGACAGCGGAGGCTTAGTAATAGGGTTCCGTTTTACCCTTTATGTACGGAACCCTAAAAAAGATAGGTTTGTATGACCTATACCTACAATGCAATGTAGATACCTAATGCAAATACCACAATGTCAATGTAATGATAAAACAATCGTCTCTATGTCATAAATATAACGGTCAATGTTATACTAATAGAGTCTTGGCTTTAGATTTCATTAAACAATTATTAGTCATCAATATCACACTAATATTATAAATGCGAAAGTTTGTATGGATGTATGGAGTATAGATGTATGGATGTATGGATGTACGGATGTATGGATGTTTGTTACCTCTTCACGCCAAAACTACTGATCGGATCTGGCTGAAATTTTGCACACAGGTAATTCTAATCCCGGAATCAAACATAGGCTACCCCATAAATCAGTTCCCGTGGTATAAAAATCCCTTTTAAACGTTTCCATAGGAACAATGCGTGCGAAGCCGCGGGGCGAAGCTAGTAAGCCATAAATAGATCACGGAGTATCCACTACTTGTGATAGCGTTTTAGTAGGAAGAAATCGAGTAAGTTAAATCCGTCTATCGATCTCAATTGGGTGGTAGCTTTGAGAAATAGCATACCTTTGGTAGAATAAAAAAATTAAAAATTCTGAAATATCTACTTTTACTTTACGGTATTGTTTTGTGCTGCGCGGTTTTAGTTCAGAACAGGAACCCAAATATTATAGCCTCAATCTCAACCTCAACAGCCTATATTGGTCCACTGCTGGACGCAGGCCTCCCCCTGAAGAATTTGTATTTGTATTTGTATTTATTATTTAGTGAAGCTGAGGTCAGAGTAATAGTAAATATTTTTGATAATCTAAACAATCAACCCATTTTAAAATAAACCTCCGCGCCCCGAATGATTGGCCGAATTCTTCAAATAAACGCTATTACAATTTTATTTCTTTTTTGACTTGATGTCCACTCTGTGGTTTTCTTAGCCCATAAATCGCCAATCCAAATATAAACCCTAAATTCATCCAAAGGAAGAGACCAAATTGCAATGACACGCTGACAACTACGGTGTAAGCGAATCCGAGACGGTGACATAACCGTTGCAGCTAAAATTAGCCAATCCGCGGCGCATCCGTGCAGGTGTTGTGTTGCCGTGCGAATAAAACTCCCTAGAATTAGGGGAAAATTATGACAGTGACGTTTGGGGATTTTTAGATACAGATTGTTTTTATTTGGTGTGAAATTCTGAATATTTGTATTGTATTGTATATCGGTATATAAAAACTTATAAATCTTGAAAACTTTAAACACGCCACTGTCAATTTCGTCACAATTATCGTTTACCATAATAATATAGAAGGAACTTTGATGGCGAATATTGTGCTAAGTTAGTTGTTATGGTTGAGCTCTCGTAAATTATGAATATGGGAAAAGTTAGGTGTTTGTTACTTCTGAAACCTGACTTCACTCACTGCTTATTATAGACCTCCAAACTCTAGTGCCTATCCCTTGTACAGTAAAACCAGTGGGCGAAGAATAAAGCCCGCGACTGACCGGTGTTACGGGTCCGTAGTGAACCAGAGAGCAGAACAAATTACACCGTGTGCTAAAATCCGTCTCGTTGCTCGTTGCGAGCGTCTTCTTTCCCCGTACTGACTGCACGAACGTTTACTGTGTTACACGTTACATTACGCCGTGTAACGCGTAACGGCCAGTACTCGCTTAAGGCCTGTGGGTGTCGGCTCATAATGATATGATATTTACGGCAAAGATTTAAATCGTTAGATGCTACCTTACGCCCAGAAACGGGCATTTTCTTTGAATGCGTGCGTTAACAAAATGCCGACGAACGAACACTGTGAGTAGATAAAATTTGTTTTTCTTGTTGTTAATAGTTCCTTTTAGATTTAAGTGTGCAATAAAGTATTATCTATATATCTATCTGACGATAAACTTCATCTGCGTGAATATAACTTAGGTACTTGGTATGTACTTTACTACAACTAAGTTACTATATATACTATATATTTTTAATAATCTACCTAAATATTATAAATAAATACCTAAAATATCTCTGTAATTTTGTAAGTAAGTAAGTCCTTAAGTTAAGTCTTAGATTAAGATCTATTGCCATACCCTAATATGCGGGTACATGAATACTTACAAAACTGTAATATTTTTTGTAATGCTTTGTTTGCAATAAAAATACTGAATACTGAATACTTATAGTAAAGGTTCAGGAAATAAAGTCGAATATAAACATCAAAATGAAAGAGAAAAGCTCCCTTGTTATGTAAAACATGAATCGGTTCTCATAACAAGGAACATTCGCAGATTCCGTATTATTTTAGCTAGCACAGTATATACAGAAACCCAGATAGCAACACTGAGTTGATATACAGGGTTATTAACGATTGACGACCTCTGTGGCGCAGCGAAGGTTCGACTGCGACGCAAGAGGTTGCGGGATTGATTCCTGCCCCGGGAGAAATGTTTGTACTTGTACGACCTGCAGATAGGTATTTGTTCTAGGTATTCTGGATGTATAATAGAAAATATCTATATTGTAGTGTATTGTATTATGTAGGTTATCTAGTACCCATAATAATCTCTGTATAGATAGATAATGCTGTATGAATTGTCCAGAATTATTAATTTATATCACTGGCATTGCGTGAACTGCTGGTTTTGCATCATCACGAACATGTTCGTAATAACGACAGGTATTTATTTTTAACTGACTTCAAAAAAAGGAGAAGGTTATCAATTCGACTGTATTTTTTGTTTTGTTACCTCAGAACTTTTGACTGGGTGGTCCGATTGTCATGATTCTTTTTTTATATGAAAGCTGGTGCTTCCCGTGTCCCATTTTAATTTTGTTCAGTTCTGACATGGGATCCATGAAAATTCATGTAAAATCTATAAAAATTTAAGTCGGTTTATAATTTTGTATAACAAAATTAATTATTGAACTTGGTATGGGTAGTAGGTACTTCCTACCATTCAATAATCGTACATCAGAGGAACCTGTTTTGAAACCAAATTTAAAAACGGTCTTTCCTAAATTAACAGTGGGCTTGAAAGTGTGCGATCGGTCTTTACTTTGATATTTAGAATGTGTAATCACTAGAGTCGCCATCATCAAAATCTACCTATAGGTACTCATATAGTATTTTAATGCTCTGATGTCAAAATGACAAACGAGACACCACTCTCAAGATTATTTGATAGATTATTTGATATATTTAAAGTCATTCGATCGACTAGTTCATGAATGAGCTCATTCGATAGGTGTTAGATTTTAGCACTTAGCATTGTTGTGGTAAACAAATTGTCATTGTTATTAACCCGTTCGGTCTTTGTTTACAGACAAAAACAAAAACAACTAACTGATATAGTTTTTGTTTACAGACGAAAGCAACTAGCTTATATCTACCTCTAGTATACTGTTATTTATTTATTATTGACGTGATAATGTCTATTAAATCGATGAACATGTAACATGGTAGCATGTTCAAAAACGTTGTTGATGATGTTGTCATGACGACTGAAGCACTAAAGATTAAAGTTCTAATTTCGTGTATAGATAGCGTTGATAGCTAGCTAACACCAGAATGGCAAAAACAGTATATAAACTACGAGGTAAGATTTTCAATAGATCAAGTAAATGACGTTATCACGTACAATTATCGTGCCTAAACCGACTTTAAAGACAATAATTAATTTTGTTTAAAAAAACTAAACCGACTTTAAATTTTACAGGTTTTTCATGAATTTCCATGGATCCCATGGTCAGAACTGAACAAAATTAAAATGGGACCACACGGGAAGCACTAGCTTTCATATAAAAAAAGAATCATGCAAATCGGACCACCCAGTCAAAAGTTCTGAGGTAACAACCATAAAAAAATACAGACGAATTGAGAACCTCCTCCTTTTTTTGAAGTCGGTTAAAAATGACATGACATGACAATATTGACATTCTTAAACCTTAGTTTAGCCACAGATAATATAATACTATACTTAGCTAGTTGTATTGTATCCAATAATTCTAAAATAACATCGACACGACACTATCTTATAAATAGAAATCTATATAGGTACCTATCTCATAATATTTTCTATAATAGGTAGTTGTACAATTAATAAAACAATGTGCCAATGTTTTACGTGCTCATAATTGATGTCTTACCAGCGTGACTCACCTGTCTGACCTACTGCAACAAAAAACTCGCACAGTTAGCATTCTTACCTTAATAATTCTTCAATAGACCTAACCCGGCAATAATTTACATAGAATTTACATCAAAACACGATTCTAGTGAAAGTATTATTGTAATAAACTGTCAATTTGATATTTATGAACGAAATTCATGCGCCGTTTATCACACAGTGTCACAACATGTTTTTAGTGGTATAATGTTTTGACGACCAAGTCCGCTTGCGACGCAGGCGGTTAAGGGTTCGATTCCCGGCTAGACACTACAAAAAACCGCGACTCAGATTTATGCACGTCTCAACGTGAATAAATCTGAGTAACGTTTGAGTATTCCGGGGTTAGTTTTGATTAGATTGACACAGCAAATAAATGTCTGAATCGTTTTAGTTTTTTAGCAAACAACTTGCAGAAATATTACTAGCAATTCAATTGAATAGCTAATACCGCTGAATACCGTTTTTTTGACACTGCTCAATCCTAATTTTAAGCTGATTCTTAAACAACAGAATCGACGCCACTACTTTTTAAGTCTGTTGAGGATTTTAAAAATTACAAACTCACGGATACAGATCGTTTAGGTAGAGTTGTGAAGAATCCTTGACAAGAACAGGTCAAATTTATATTATTTATTACAAAGAAAACCAGATGCTTTTATATACAGAGTTACAAATTGATAAATACCAGTAAGCTTATCGAAGGTTTTCACGGGTAGTTATCAGAATAGTTATCTATAATATTATCAATTGGACTATTCTAATGTCCACATTTGGACTTTCAGTGTAATAAATACCTAGGCTGCACCTCGCAACAATGCAGGGTAGGGAATAGAATCATGATGCAAAAGTAATGTGAAGATTTTGTATTACTTATAAGACTTTACTGACAAAGAAAATTACAATTAAATAATAGAAAAATAAAATTAGAATTAGTACATACAATCGAAACCAGGCCCGTAGGCTAAGGCTCTCCAGGTTTCCAAAAACTTATCAGAGCATCTGTTCGAAGCGACGCATGACCCGAGAGCTGGTGAGTATCTGGCGCAGCGCATCAGCATTGCCATACAACGGGGCAATGCAGCGCGCCTTGCGATTACAATTTCTTGAAAAGCAAACTAGAGTGCAAAGATGAAAGCGACATAGCATTAGAATTAAAACAATTAAATGTAGATTAACGGTTCCAGTTTAGAAAAACGGCAATGAGCGTGAAGATTATTCATCGGATGGGCCGTTCTCGGAGAAAGTGTTCAACTACTTAGATTTATGAACTCCGTGTGTGAACATTTCAGTGTTAAGAGTTAACCTTAATTATTAAACTACTATCGGTGATCTAAGTTGCTTCCAAGGTGGGTTGAGGCCTTACGAACAATAGTACGTTGTGCAACTAGGCGATAAAGTGCCTAATTAAACCCTAGAAGCTAGATTCAACTAAATGAATCGCCTTTCTATAATAATGATACTGTCCCAGAATTACACGACGCAGGCGGTTATGGGTTCGATTCCCGGCTTAAAACAACTGTTTGTACGATCTGCAAATATTTCTTTCAGTTGTTCTGGGTATTTTTTATGTATAGGTAAGAAAAAAATATTAGTTATTTATTTATTGATGTAAGACGGCCTGTGGCTCATGTTTCTATATCACAGTGATAATATTTTGTAAATATATATCAAAGCCATGTATTGTACTTATTAAATAGATCTGCTTAGCTTGGGGCTAGATGATGGATTGAATTGTCCAGCATTAGGTGTTTATTATTTTTTTATTAATTTGAATATGAGAAATGTCATCGAGCGATCTGGGGCCACCCAGATCGCTCGATGACATTTCTCATAGCACCAATCTAAATCCGCCGAGGAATGGCATTCAGTTATCGAATACTTCACACCTGAGAACTTCTGGCAACCATCCCGATGCTTTACTGGGCTACATATCTGTTTATACCTAACCTAAGGTGGTCTAAAGTGGTCTGGTGATCCATTTTAGAACACCTTCATTTTGATAAATACATAGATAGAAAATTCTTGTTTGCACACTTATTGAAAAAACTGGATTGCAAACTTTTTGGGGGACAGTATCGCTCACGTAGGTGTTGACCCTCTGATACCCTACACGTGTCCTCTGGGAGGTGCTAAGAGCGGTACCCTCTGGTGGTAGGCTTCGGCCGTGGCTTGTCACCACCCTCCGGACTGGGCCAGTCCGTGAAGCAACTCTGTTGTGTTTCGGAATGTCTGGAGTAGGCATATAGACCTTCGTGATACACCGTTGGCCGCATCTTCGCTTTCCATCAGGTGAGATTGCGGTCATCGAAGGTCTATTTCTGATAATAAAAAAAAACAATACTAATAGAATAGCTTAAAAACTAAGTGAACTAGTGGAGGTCTCATCGCTCAAGAGCGATCTCTACCAGACAACCGTGGAAGGATCATTGTCATTTCTAGTGGTCTTAAGTGGTCTGGTGAGCCAATCAATACGTTCATTGACTAATTTCTTGTTTTTCCGAGATAAAAAGTAGCCTGTCTTATTTTTTCGTTCAATAAATTTAAATAATAATAATAAATAATATTAATAATGTTTTCAAGGGTGTAGGTTTGAAATCTTTAAAATATATTTATTGCCTATGTCTGTCCGTGCGATGCTATCTACCTCCTTGTCAAATTTCATTAAGATCCGTATAGCCGGAAGACTAAAAACAAACTTTAAATTCATTATGATTTACACAGGTTTTTTTAACTTTAGTTCTAAAAATAACTGCTGGCTTCGGGGGAAAAGCAGATAAAAGATACTACTCATCGCCTCTTTGTTATGTCAAAATAACAGCTTTTTTTAACAACATTTGAATGTACAGTTAAGCGTAGGTACAAACTGCACTCTTAAAGCTAATGAAGAGTGTGTCATAAGCAATTTTGGCAATTTTGAACTTTGAAATCGTTTTTTATCTCAGAATCTGTGGAAGCTACCACTTTCATACTTAGGGAAATGTTACTGTAACAGATTGAAACTGTATTCATAAACATGTTACATAATTATAAATTCTATCCTTGTAAAATGTGTACGTTTGAATTTGGCGCGGTTTTCATATTACGAGCTTGTCTATGACGGCGGAGAAAACATGTTGCTTTTTAGATTTCGATAGCGTCCTCATGGAAATAGATGTACTTTGTTTGAAGATTCAATTCAAGATGTCCAATAAACTATAAAACGTGCGTGCTGTGTGTTATTAAGAACCTGAACCTGATAAACTGAGTGGGCCAGCAAGGATTCCCCACAGTTACTTCCGATCTTTTATCTTGAATGAATGAATGAATGAACACTTTATTGTACTAATAGTAATAAATATACATTAAAGTCATTAAGTCTTATCTAAATAATAAATAAATGTAGTACAAAAGGCGGCCTTATCGCTGAGAACGATTTCTCCCAGGCAGCAATTGAATTACGTGTTGAATTACGTGAAAACAGGATTGGTGAAAGTATTCTCGATAGTATTTTTTTTAAATAGATGTTTTGGACACATTTTCTTCGGTTTTTTAACCGACTTCAAAAAAGGAGGAGATTCTTCGACTGTATTTTTTATTTTTATGTTTGTTTCCTCAGAACTTTTGACTGGGTGGTCCGATCTTCATGATTCTCTTTTTATATGAAAGCTGGTGCTTCTCGTGTGGTCCCATTTTGTTCAGTTCTGACAGTGGGATAAATGAAAATTCATGAAAAAACTGTAAAAATTGAAGTCGGTTTATGGTTTTTTAAAACAAAATTAATTATGTTTCGGTAAGAAACCTAGAAGTACCTATTTCTTTTTATGTAAGATTAAGTCTTTAGGTAAGTCTTTTAACTTTTCGATTGGTTGTTTCATTAACTTTTAATTAGGTCAAAACATTTTTGGCGCATAGAAAATTCGGTAAATAAATGTAATAAATCTGCTAACTGCTAACTTGAACGGCCCGTTGCTTAAAATCAGGTAGGTACCCTATTGAGTGTTTATTGATTAATTGAACTACAAGTTCTAATTCTAAACTGTACATGATGCAAGATGCGATGCGTCAGCTCTCGACGAACAAGTAAATATCTGATGTATACGAGGCGCGAACCGCGATCTTTGATCGGTTGCAAGAATGTGCTGACTAATGCATTCGCACTTGTAAACGGCTGAGATATGCAATATGGCAACTTTGAGTTGATTTATTACGCGACTGCGCGTTCCAGCTTATGTCCCATACTATTTTATCTTATGATATGACGTTAAACGCAGGAAATTTAAAAATCCATCGTTCAGTTTGTGGTATCTAGTTTAAGTTATTTATTAATGCCTCTGTAATAGTTTCATTTTGTAAAGCTTAGGCAGAGATACGAAGTTGCGCTTTTTGGCCACCAAACTCTATTTCACATCTCCTCCTAAACTATATGAGATAAAACTATTACAGAGGTATTAAAAATAGCTTATAATAGATACCACAAACTGAACGATGGATTTTTAAAATGTCCTTTGTTAAGCGTAATAATATGATAAAATTGCTGGGCGCTGTCATATATTGACTCATGTATGCGCCTTAATTTAGTCGCCTCTTACGACACGGAAAGAGTTAGGGTGGAGCAAATTCTAAGCCAGCACCACACAGTGTAAACGAATATCTATTAAAGGCTATTAAATAATTAATTTTGTTTTATAACACTATAAACCGACTTAAATTTTTATAGTTTTTTCATGGATTTTCATGGAACCCATTGTCAGAACTGAACCAAATTGGGACCACACGGGAAGCACCAGCTTTCATATAAAAAAAGAATCATGCAAATCGGACCACCCAGTCAAAAGTTCTGAGGTAACAAACATAAAAAAAAATACAGTCGAATTGAGTACCTCCTTCTTTTTTGAAGTCGGTTAAAGAATCTCTCACAATTTTCTCCACTTGGTAGGTATAGGTACGGTTTCGGGACAATTTCTTATAGAGGTTTCCCGCTATCTTATCACTGTAACATTTGTAACACAGTGTTACCAACACTGTTTGTTTATAATATACTAGCAGCGCCTCGCGGTTTCACCCGCATTGTTCCCGTTCCCGTGGGAATTCCTGGATAAAATATAGCCTATGTCACTTCTTGTGTTTTTAATGATGATTTTTTTTTTATCGGATCTTTAGTTTTGGAGCCTATTCAATACAAACAAACTTTCCTCTTTATATAAGTATAGACACGAGTAAAGCCAAGAACAGTACCTAACCTATAAATACTATCCAGTATCTGCAAATTGACCGATATTCCCGTAGTTTATAAAAATTAACCGTCCGGTTATAATTTCTCGGAACACTGTGACCTGCATTCCGAGTGTGTTAATTCTGTTATACTGTGGCGTGAAGAATTCCGGTCGAAGATGTAGGGTTTATTTTTGTTTGAAAAGGTTTTCTGTGTCACAATAGTTTAGTTCTTGGTTATCTATGTTAGAGGTTTGTTATGGCTGTTCTATTATGGGCTTTATGGTCTTGCTTGGTCTGCGTTTCGGGTTGATGTTGATTTATAAAAGACTAACTTTTGCACGCGGCTATACGCGTTTTTCCGGGGTAAAACACACACACACACACACACACACACACACACACATTACGGACGGACATTACGTTGACTTGATACGACATTTAACACACACAATGTTAAACAATAAAGTAAGTGTCCACAATCCAAATAGATAACATTCATTGCGCGCCACATTTAGAAAAAAAGTACCTAGTGGACGAAAAATCTTCAAGCCCCTTTCATTACGACTTTTTCAGACAAACGGAATCAATATTAACTACGTCACTTAGTCTTCGTGCGTGAATTTATATTTCCATAATATTAAAATTCAAAAATCGAAAGAAATATTGTGTTGCCATCTGAAAAATGGTGCCTTTAACCCCGATGCCACCAACAAACGTCATACCTACACACTTTTGACAGCTAATAAACTTTATAGCAGTTCTATTAATATAGGCACATGTTATATCTTAGTCAGACATGCCTAGTAAAAATTATTTACCAGACGGAGAAAGATTTCATTTCATATTTGAACGAAAGCTTTTGTTTTTTGGCTTATGTTTGTTACCTCATGCCTAGTAAAAATAATTTACCAGACGGAGAAAGATTTCATTTCATATTTGAACGAAAGCTTTTGTTTTTTGGCTTTTGTCTTCATTATAAATAGGCGTCATGTTACAGGATACTGGTAATTGGGACGTGAATTTAAATTTAGAACGAAACGTGTTGCTGTTATCTCACCTTCTTTTACAATCGAATTGAAAATGGAACGTGGTTGTTTTCTTCTTTTTAGGGTTTCGTACCCAAAGGGTAAAACGGAACACTTGCACTAAGACTTCGCTGTCCGTCCGTCTGTCTGTCCGTCTATCAGCTCGCTGTATCTCATGAACCGTGATAGTAAGATAGTTGAAACTTTTTCATATTTTTTTGCCTTTACAACAAAAAATACTAAAAGACAATAAAATAAATATTGAAAGGGGCTCCCATACAACAGACATGATTTTTTTTCCGTTTTTATTGATAATGGCACGGAACCCTTGGTGCGCAAGTGGGACTCGCACTTGGCCGGTTTTATTTCTTTACCTTTGTATATTCTGACATTTATTTATACAACCTCTTTACTGATAAACAACCAAACTTTTTAAACGATTGTATGTGCATAAGATTTTTAATGTTCGCTCCGTTCCGATTTCGAAAATTAAGCCAACAGCAGAAATTAGAAATGCACTTGGATTCCCGCCAGAAACGTCAATGCCACTGCATTGTTTTCCTCATTTGCGTAAAGACAGACGTTTTCTAGAGGTGTCTCGAGTCTCAACGTGGGTTTTGTTTACTCAAATGGTGTGTCATTTTGCGTGTAAGTCATTTTATTAAAATAATTTTCATCTCATCATTGATGCAAATGCAAACGAATACATTACCTGGTAAGAGCACATTCTGAATTTGAATTTTGAAAGCTTGTTCTGCTCATTCTAGTTTTGACCGTCATTGGGTTAAGACGTAAAAATTTTGAACTTTTGCGGTTTTGTGGTTGTTTTTTTATAACAAGTGAATAAATTGTGTTCTTCGTACTTGGAATTAAAGTAATCAGCCACCATGACCGTGTTACCGATGTACTTAAGAAGGAAAGTGGGTGGGTAATTACAGTTAATTAAATTGCTATGTGGTTATGTAGAGTAGAGCAAAGACGAGCCTTTTATTTAAGTAATTTGACGTTAAACTGATAAATAAGTACCTAAAAAGTCATCAGTAACATCAGACGTACTAATTTTTTGTACCATTTTAAGTCAGCTTATCAGTTGATCTACTTTTAGATTGTTTGCAACAGTACATTTAGCTCAACTATTTCAATTGTAAATACATGATCTTATTTGTTTCTATACTCCTAAATTGTTATTTTCTTCGTTACTAAAGTTTTTGTCAGTATGACTAACATCGTTTTTAAATGAAAAGATAAAAACAAAATTACGAGCTAAAATCGGTTTCCGAAAAACATAAAAGTGTTCAGTTCCATTTCCGCTTTCCTGAAAATCTAATATCCATTTCAATTTCCGCAATTTCCGCATTCTTATCTGAACAAGAGGACAGCCACTTTATCTCCGCGGTCGAAGAATTCAATTTTAAAACACCCATCGGTTATAGGTAGTGTGAAACATGACTATTTTAACCGATTTTGAAAAAAATCGGAGGTATGTGCGGCTGTTTTTTACTGACTTCAAAAAAAGGAGGAGGTTCTCTCAATTCGTCTGTATTTTATGTTTGTTACCTCAGAACTTTTGACTGGGTGGTTCGATTTGCATGATTCTTTTTTATATATGAAAGCTGGTGCTTCCCGTGTTTAATTTTGTTCAGTTCTGACAATGGAATCACATAAAAATTCATGAAAAAACTGTAAAAATTGAAGTCGGTTTATAGTTTTTTAAAACAAAATTAATGATTATGTATGTTCGTTGTACTACAAAAACAGCGAAAACAATATCTAAACAGTTAACATGGCTTTAACAAGAGTTTAACTCTCGTTCAAACTATGTATACCTAAGCCGTGTATTAACCGTCGTAAAACGTAGTTTTGTGGTAACGCTTTTGCTAATCACGCGCTCAACAGATGTAATTTTTGTAGTAAAACTCATAAATATTTTTCCTGAAAACAACAAAACCAATTAATAATATCCCAATTCTTTTTCCTTGAATAACTAACATCCTTACCTCAGTTTACAGATTTCACGTTATCATTTACTTTATTTATTTGGAAGACAAACAAACAGTACTTACATACATACATATAATTAATTTTGTTTTAAAAAACTATAAACCGACTTCAATTTTTATAGTTTTTTCATGGATCCCACTGTCAGAACTGAACTAAATTACAAAGAGACCACACGGGAAGCACCAGCTTTCATGTAAAAAAGAATCATGAAAATCGGACCACCTAGTAAAAAGTTCTGAGGTAACAAACATAAAAAACAGTCGAATTGAGAAGCTCCTACTTTTTTGAAGTCGGTAAATAAATAAAGAGATACAATAAGGATTTCCTTAGATTATATCACTGCGTTCCCGTGCCGTCCCATTCGATCTTACTCGTAGGTACCAACATAAGTTGATATGATGTGTAAAAAACTCGATGGTAAAAAACCACATGTTTGAATTAGAAACTGTACGACTTCCAATGACTTCCGATAGCGTATATATTTGCATTTCAAGTTAAACTTGATTAGCAAGTAGTCAACTAGTTAAATGAAAAGTTGGTTAAGATAATGGTAGAGTAATTTATGATTATCATTTTTTAACTCGTGCGAAGTGCAAGTTTTTTGAGGGTTCTAAAACGAAGACCTTTAGAGAGAAAGTTCCCTTTATGTAGGGTCTTAGCTGCTTGGTTTACAAGGTACTTAGTAGTGAGGACGGTATAAATGCGAAAGTTTGTATGGATGTATGGATGGACGGATGTTTGTTACCTCTTCACGCCAAAACTACTGAACGGATCTGGCTGAAATTTTGCATACAGGTAATTCTAACACTGGAATAAAACATAGGCTACTTTTTATCCCTTAAATATGGAAAAACGCGTGCGAAGCCGCGGGGCGCAGCTAGTATTTTTATATAACACAAGCAGCGGATCGCGGTTTCAACCGCGTAGTTCCCGTTCCCATTCCGGGATAAAATATAGCATTATATCACTCCCTTAAGGCGCATACCTACCCGAGCCAATATGACAGCGATATCTATTTTATAATATTTTTACGTTTGTCAAAGGAATTTTTAAAAGTCCTACGTTCAGTTTGTGGTATCTATTATAAGCTCTTTTAATACCTCTGTAATAATTTTATCACGACAATAGTATGTAAGACCAGTTAGAATTAGTTATCCTTAGATTGTATTAGTTGATAAGCCATAAACTTGCTAGTGGTTTCTTTTTCACTTCTTCCGCTAGTGGACAAAAAATTCAAGTGAATTAGAGTCAATTGCACCTTATTTCTTGTTTGATAGTAATAACTATTTATCAAGCTGTTTATATTGTAAAAATTTTACTTGTCCAAGTACTTATTTTGTAAGTCTAAAGAAATAAACGATTTGACTCTGACTCTGACTCTGATCTCATACAGTTTAGGAGTTGCGAAAATAGAGTTTGGTGGCCATAAAGCGCAACTTCGTACCTCTGCCTAAGCTTTACAAAATGAAACTATTACAGAGGCATTAATAAATAACTTATAATAGATACCACAAACTGAACGATGGATTTTTAAAACTTGCTGCGTTTAACGTTCTAATACCAGAAAATAGTTGGGGGCGCCACTTTCACTGGTGTATGGGCCTTAAAGTATTTTTTTTAAGGTAAAAAGTATTTTGTAAATCGATCCTGTAGTTTCAGAGCTTATTCAATACAAACAAACCATTCCTCTTTATAATATTAGATTATTCGCGACCTGTCCTGGCAGGCATTTTTTGTATGCAATAGGGTATATGCGTGGTTTTTTTTTTAAATCGATTATTTAGGTTAATACATAAACGAAAAAAATATAACACCCAAAAAAAATTAAATAATTGAGGTAAAAAACTAAAAGTAAAACTACACTCAGTTTCGGGTGATAAAAACGCTGCTGCTATGTTAGCCATTGCATTTTATGACGTCACGGATCATCGAGTTCCATTATGTAAACTCAAAGTCAAAACTTCATGCCCATACAAAAATGTTCAAGTATGACGTAACGCTTCACGTGCCAATAGCGTTGCGTTTAGACATTTTGCTGTTGAGACTTAAAATATCTGCTTTTCAATTATTAAATTTCACAATAAAAACATCATAAAATACAAAAATAAATATACAGATATATTTCTATATCACTAGAGAATACGTAAAAAAAATATTAGCTTTTTTGAAGTCATATGCATATACCCTATTGTCATCCAGACCGATCGTTCACTGGTTTTTCTCGCGTTTATAACCTTTGGATACCCCGATGGTTTGGCAATAAATACTCCACGCTGCCATGATTTTTTAAACTGTGGATTAAGAGCATTGGTCTAAAATATCGGTATTATTTTAAGTTCGTCATTTGTTTTTACGTTGATCACAATAACAATATTGAATTACATTTTGGTTTTCATTTATTTTCTGAATGTACTACGGTTATCAAAAAATATTAATGGTTGCAATTGCAATGGTACCAATGGAACGACGGCAAACAATAATAATATAATAATAACGCTGGAAAATTCACACAGCATTATCTAGCCCCAAGCTAAGCAGAGCTTGTGTTATGGGTACTAGATAACTGATATACTTAATACAATACACTACATAGATAGATATTTTTTTATTTTACAAAGAAAACATCCAGAACGCCCTGAACAGATATCTGCAGATCGTACACACATTTGTCCCGAGGCGGGAATCGAACCCGCAACCTCCTGCGTCGCAGGCGGACCTTCGCCCACCACGCCACAGAGGTCGTCAAATAATAACAAATAATTGCCACAGTACTACCTAATGTTACCACCACGGTAAACAAACGGTAGATTCATAACCCATTAAGTTCTAACATCAAGTTCCGTGTTACTTCCAGAGCACAACACAATGGCACTGGCGACGGCCTCAGCCAGCATGGAGACCTCGACCCTCGTGGAGTCCAGGGTCCAGCGGAGCTACCAGGAGGTGCAGGTCTCCGAGCGACAGACTGTCAAGAAGAAGAAGAGTAGGAGGCATCATAAAGAGGAGGGCTCCATATCCGTGGTATGTACAGTTTATAGCACCAAAAAGATTCTTCTTAAGATTCAAATTGGAATGGACCTATTTAGCCGCGCATTAGGGAAAGACCAATTTTTCTCTTCAGACTGTCTCGTAGAGCTGTTTAATTTTTAAGTTTAGTCATAGTACTAGTTTTATTTGTTCTGTATTTTACTTTCCCTCTGTGTTCTGTGTCCCTATGTGTGTGCTAAATAAATGTCTATTCTATTCTATTCTATTCTAAATTAATGAAGGCAATAAGAAAGGCTTCATTACATAATATTAGGTCCTTACATATGAAATTGGCGTTTTTCGTACTGGCCACTTTAATCACAAATTTCTCCTCTTTGGTACCTAAGGAATTCCAAATTCAAATTTGTACAGATATAGACTCATGTATTTGTGCTTCGATGATCGTCATTCATTTGTTTTTTTTCTTCTGTTTTTTTCTGTTTGCGTCACTTCATTTTACAAAATTGAAAACTTAAAATATCGCATTATTTACGAGTACGAGTTCCGCCGTGGCACTAGTGCTGCGGAAACAACTCGAAGGGTGAATGATGTGTATGGCGGTCGTGTTGCAAAAGAAAACACAGTTCGTTTTTGGTTCCAACGTTTTCGTTCTGGAAATTTCGACCTGCAGAACAAGCCCCGTGGACGGCCTGAGACTCAAGTTGATAATGAAGAGTTGAAGGCTATTGTGGAAGCGGATCCATCGCAAACCACGTCCGAGTTAGCTGCAGGCTGCGATGTTAGTGATAAAACTGTTTTAATTCACTTGAAGCAAATTGGGAAGATTAAAAAGCTTGAAAGGTGGGTACCTCACGAATTGACTGAAGCAAACCGGCAAACGCGCGTCGACTGCTGCGTTACATTACTAAACCGGCACAATAATGAAGGTATTTTAAACCGAATCATTACCTGTGATGAAAAATGGGTTCTTTACGATAATCGGAAGCGCTCAGCGCAATGGTTGGATCCTGGCCAGCCAGCCAAATCCTGCCCCAAGCGAAAATTAACCCCAAAAAAGTTACTTGTAAGCGTTTGGTGGACTAGTGCCGGTATTGTTCATTAGAGTTTTCTCATATCTGGCCAGACTATTACGGCTGATGTCTATTGTCAGCAATTGCAAACCATGATGGAAAAGCTAGCGGCTAAACAACCTAGGCTGGTCAATCGCTCCACGCCACTGCTGCTTCACGACAACGCTAGACCACACACTGCGCAACAGACGGCTACTAAATTAGAAGAGCTTCAATTGGAAAGTCTAAGACATCCTCCGTACTCCCCGGACCTTGCTCCAACAGATTACCATTTTTTTCGAAATTTGGATAACTTCTTGCAAGGGAAAAAATTCAACTCCGATGGGGCAGTCCAAATCGCCTTCAAAGATTTTATTGATTCCCGTCCGACTGGTTTATATGAAATTGGCGTTTTGTATGGGAGGAACAAAAAGTCGAATATTTTTTAATATAATATATTTAATTAATAAAAGTATGAACCATTATTTTCTATGCACTTTTGCCATCTTATAGGTAGTTCATTGATCCCTTTACTAAAAAAACCAGTCGGACGGGAATCAATAAAATCTTTGAAGGCGATTTGGACTGCCCCATCGGAGTTGAATTTTATCCCTTGCAAGAAGTTATCCAAATTTCGAAAAAAATGGTAATCTGTTGGAGCAAGGTCCGGGGAGTACGGAGGATGACTTAGACTTTCCAATTGAAGCTCTTCTAATTTAGTAGCCGTCTGTTGCGCAGTGTGTGGTCTAGCGTTGTCGTGAAGCAGCAGTGGCGTGGAGCGATTGACCAGCCTAGGTTGTTTAGCCGCTAGCTTTTCCATCATGGTTTGCAATTGCTGACAATAGACATCAGCCGTAATAGTCTGGCCAGATTTGAGAAAACTGTAATGAACAATACCGGCACTAGTCCACCAAACGCTTACAAGTAACTTTTTTGGGGTTAATTTTCGCTTGGGGCAGGATTTGGCTGGCTGGCCAGGATCCAACCATTGCGCTGAGCGCTTCCGATTATCGTAAAGAACCCATTTTTCATCACAGGTAATGATTCGGTTTAAAATACCTTCATTATTGTGCCGGTTTAGTAATGTAACGCAGCAGTCGACGCGCGTTTGCCGGTTTGCTTCAGTCAATTCATGAGGTACCCACCTTTCAAGCTTTTTAATCTTCCCAATTTGCTTCAAGTGAATTAAAACAGTTTTATCACTAACATCGCAGCCTGCAGCTAACTCGGACGTGGTTTGCGATGGATCCGCTTCCACAATAGCCTTCAACTCTTCATTATCAACTTGAGTCTCAGGCCGTCCACGGGGCTTGTTCTGCAGGTCGAAATTTCCAGAACGAAAACGTTAGAACCAAAAACGAACTGTGTTTTCTTTTGCAACACGACCGCCATACACATCATTTACCCTTCGAGTTGTTTCCGCAGCACTAGTGCCACGGCGGAACTCGTACTCGTAAATAATGCGATATTTTAAGTTTTCCATTTTGTAAAATGAGTGACGCAAACAGAAAAAAACAGAAGAAAAAAAAAAATGAATGACGATCATCGAAGCACAAATACATGAGTCTATAGCTGTACAAATTTGAATTTGGAATTCCTTACCAAAGAGGAGAAATTTGTGATTAAAGTGGCCAGTACGAAAAACGCCAATTTCATATGTAAGGACCTAATATTATATTCTTTTAATACAAAATGGTAAAAATTTAAAAGAAAATAATGGAAAAGGCGAGCTTAACCCTAATAAGGGATTGGGTTATTGGGAGAGATAGACAAAGATATATTTAATATATTTAGTTTTAAAAAACTATAAACCGACTTCAATTTTTATAGTTTTTTCATGAATTTTCATGGGTCCCATTATCAGAAAGAACTGATCAAAATTAGCATTAACCTGTATAAGCATTGTACCCAATTTTTAACAGACTTCAAAAAAGGAGGAGATTCTTAACTGTATTTTTTTATGTTTGTTACCTCAGAACTTATGACTGGGTGGTCTGATTTTCATTATTCTTTTTTTATATGAAAGCTGGTGCTTCCCGTGTGGTCCCATTTTAATTTGGTTTAGTTCTAACTATGACATCCATGAAAATCCATGAAAATATAAAAATGTAAGTCGGTTTATAGTGTTTTAAAACAAAATTAATCATTATTTATCTTTGTGTTAATCTTAATTTCTGTGTAATGTTATAATGTGTATGCTGTGTAACCGATAGACATTGTCTGAATAAATATACTTTTTATTTATAGCGTTTCTCTGTAAAAAGCAACCTGGGGCCTGATTCCACTAGCACAATCGCCTCACTATGACACTATTATCGCTTCATTATCGCATTACAATCACTGCCATTGACACCTTTTAGTATTCTACTAACACGAGCTTTTTTTGTTTATGCCATATCTATGACTATTACGATTATGATTATTCGCCCCACCACATTATTGACACGATATTATAAGTCAGAGATTGTAATCTTATGGTATTGGAATAAGTATATCAGTTATCTAGTACCCATAACACAAGCTCTGCTTAGCTTGAGGCTAGATGATGCTGTGTGAATTGTCCAGCATTATTTATTTATTTTATCCACAGTCGAAATCGTCCGAGAAACTTCACAAGAAGTTGAGCGCTAACGCCGATGGGCAAGGTGAACCGAAATGCTCCAAATGCTCCCGGCCCGTGTACGCCATGGAGAGGGTGAAGGCAGAGAAGAGAGTCTGGCACAAGGAGTGCTTCAGATGTGTGCAGTGCAGCAAACAACTCACGTGAGTACTTTGACGTACAGCATCAGGTGACGCGCCGTGTAGTGGCGACGAAATGATACCAGCCCAACTTTTACCGTTGGCTTCGTAATAGAAGAAACGTTAGAAATTATAGAAAGTACCGTATTCTTAGGAATCACCTTAGGTAATAAACTTCAATGGGACCCACACATAGATAAGCTATCGAAGAAACTTAGTTCTGCAGCATATGCAGTCAAAAAAATCCGTGATCTTACAGACGTGGATCTACACCGTATCCATCCAGCATGGAGCATGTTAGTAAATAAACCACGATACAAATAACAAAAACTCACTTGCTTGGCTTGAGTTTCAGATATAATTGTAAGCAATTTTTATTGAAGGGAGGATCTAAAATCGACAAGTAATGTAAATTACGTATAAAAGGACGCGCAAACAAAGTGAATTTTAGGTTAAGTATGGGCGGTTTGTATACGTTTATGCCTCATTCAAAATGGACACGCTATAGACTGGATTATTTCAGCTACTTCCATAGTATTATGTCTTATGGTATACTGCTGTGGGGGAACGGTGCAGATATTAACACCATATTTGTGCTGCAGAAGAGGGCTGTTCGTGCCATCTATAAAATGGGTCCCAGAGAATCCCTACGTAATAAATTCACAGAAATAAATATAATGACATTACCAAGTCAATAAATTTATGAAAACTGGTTGTATGCTCATAAAAATATCAATAGTTTCCTCACATGGATCCCACTGTCAGAACTGGAACATATTAAAATGGGACCACACGGGAAGCACCAGCTTTCATATAAAAAAAGAATCATGAAAATCGGACCACCCAATCAAAAGTTCTGAGGTAACAAACAGTTGAATTGAGAACCTCCTCCTTTTTTGAAGTCGGTTAAAAATAGGAAATTGCAGGGACACCAAACAAAAACAAAGTATACCTGAGAGGTAAAGAAACGACGATGTTATTTTTCGGGTTGGAACAAAATCCGACCCAAGCAGTAAGTACTTAGTTTTAAGATAGTTTTGCAAGCCTTGATGAGGCAGAATGTATAGGACTATTTTATTCTATAATTTTAAGACCTTTGTTTTCTACATTCCTGCAAAATAAATGATTATGATTATGTATATTGTTGCAGAGTGGAGACATACCAGAGCGACCACACGACGCTGTACTGCAAGGCTCACTTCAAGCAACTCTTTGAACCCAAGCCCGTGGATGAAGAGGATGAGGTCGATGGTAAGGGATTCTATGAATACAATAGAATAGAATATCATCTTTTTTTACAAATACAATTCTGGACTCTGCCGTTGTTGTTTGGCGCTCTCAGTGTCAAGATCGAGTGGTGTGGTGTCCTGATGATGTCTCGTGGAGAGACGAAACTAGTTGACGACTTGCTTTGATAAATGTTCTTTCATTTTGTATAAATGTATAATTTTGTATAATTTGTTAGATTTTATCGCAGGAGGTTTTTTCGCGGAATTGTTACTAAATATTTTTCATTCTTATATTTACAATAGATTTTCGCAAAGTAACGCCTGAATCTATTATTTATCTTAAATACAATTCGTTTATTGGTACCATGGATATTTTATAAAACTATAAGATAACGCAACGGTACTGACGCTAAAAGTTCACAATAGGGTATATGCATCGATTTTTTTTATTGTTTTAATCGATTCTTTAGATCATTATTTAACCGAAAAATGATAAGACACTCACTGAATTTCGCAATAACAAGGTAAAAAAAACAAATCAAAACTACAATAGTTTTCGGGTGATAAAAACGCTGCCATATTGGCGCCATGTTTATTTGACGTCGACGTTCACACTCGATTAAAACCTTTTGTGACGACCTCTCGGTAGTGATCATCTCGGGAAAGAGGTTTTCCGAAAAAGCTGAAAATAACCGACAATACGAAATGTGAAGTGGGCAGAATAGTGTCAAATCATGGTGCAGCAAGCAGAATAAAAAAAGAAAAAATGTGAACAGCGATGTCATGTCCACTCTAGTCAAAGGCGTAGCGTAGTGAAATTTTGTGATTGAGATATAAAATATCAATTTTTCAATGGTTAAATTCTACAATAAACACGTCTCAAAATGCTTAAATAAATATGTAGATATGTTTCTATATCATTAGAGAATACGTATATATTTTTTTAGCCATTTTGAAATCACATGCATATACCCTATTGTGTCGCGTTCAGTATCGCCCTCTGGACAGGAAGAATATAACAATTATTTACAAAAAGTGCTCAATTAATATAAGTTATCCAAAGTTTATTAAGTTAATAATATGGTTAGTTCATGCACCCACTTAAATTTAACAAATACAATAGACTAATATGAAGTATGCAACTATGCTGTGTTGAATTTAATACTTATGTATTTATATATTTTATTTTTAGGCTGACCCAGCAGTGGGTGAAGTCGGGCTGATGATGATGATGATAATGTATTTATTGTTCATACTAATATTATAAATAGGAAATGTTTGATTTAATTAAATGATTATCGGGTATTTATCGCGTATCTACGTTAATAATCATTAAATTATGTTAACAAAGCGCCAAGTTTAAAAGTTTTTAATATTTGATTGTTCCCGAAACTACTGGACCGATTTAAAGAATTCTTTCATCTTAAAAAAGCTTACTTTCCAGGAAGTGACATAGGCTATATTTTATCCCTGAATTCCTACGGGAACGGATAATACGCACTATTAAACTATTATAATATATATTTTTTTGTACAGCAACCCCCAAAAAACACCAGATGATCATTTGCGAAAACAATCCTATGGAGCTGCCGCCAGATGTCGTTAGAGGTATGTTATTTATTAATTTATTTTGGTAAATAGCACATGTACATGGTGTACAGTTTTGGTCTTAATGTAGGGTTAGGTCAATAGTTCAAGCACCCTGTAGGGTACTACAAAAGTAGGCGCTTATCAGGTGATACCTACCTATGTCCATCAGTGGACTGGTAAATACTGCCTGAATGACGTGATTTACCGCAAAAATGTACATTCATCTCTCTATACTTCATCTACTCAGAAAGTTGCTTATTCCTTTTCCAATTATAAGGTAGAAAGTACTTTATTGCAGGGTACTAAAATGCGGGACGAAAAACTCTATAGAATATTGTTTCTCACGCGTTTAGCGGGAGAGAAAAGTGTATGAATTTGCGTGTTACGTGAAAAAGTCCATAAATTTGAAACCCTTGGTTGTAGAATTGGGCACTTTCTCGCCTAGGTACCTCAACCTCAACCTCAACAGCCTTTATTGGTCCACTGCTGGACGCAGGCCTCCCCCTGATAAGCGCCTTATTGGCGTTTATCTCATGGGGGTCATGCAGGTTGGGGATCGCAGTTCGGTGGTAGAATTGTTCTGCAGGGGGCGCTGCTGTCCGCCCCCGGTGGATATCCCTTAGTCGCCTCTTACGACACCCGAGGGAAGAGTTGAAGTGGCAAATTCTAAGCCAGCACCTCACGGCACACGGCCTAGATGTACAATCCTACCATATTACTTTATAAACGCGAAAGTTTGTTAACATTTCTGTATGTTTGTTGCTCTTTCACGCAAAAACTACTGAACGGATCGGGCTGAAATTCTGCATACAGGTAGTTCTAGGCCTGGAATAACACTGTACTAACGCATAAGTACATGCAGTAGGTACATTGCAACTCGTGTGTAAATTTAGCTTAGCTTGCATTGACTTCAATATGACCTCAATTTTTTTTAGCAACTAATGTGGAAACAATAAAAGTAGTGTTCAATCACCACTCAACGGGTTCGGTTATTTTAATCTCCTCTTAGTTTTTACCACCCTCAGCTAGCTAGCATCAGTTAGCGTTTTACCCCAGCTTAGCTTATTGATAGCAACCCTATCAAACACATAGGCTTTTTATCCCATAAATCAGTTCCCGTGGGATAGACGTGTGAAGTGTAAAATAACTTGTCTATTCCTCCACAGCATCCGACAAGCCGGAGCTGGGTTTAGAAGAGTTGACTCAGATCGACGTGAAGTCTCGCTTCGAGATGTTCGAGCACGGCGTGTCGCAGCCGCGCGCCGCGCCGCCGCCGCCGCAGACCAAGGAGAAAAGCCGCGCGCTGCTCGCCAAACTGGCCAAGTAAGAGTCATACATCAACCTCAACCTCAACAGCCTATATTCGTCTACTGCTGAACGCAGGCCTCTCCATGATACGCGCCTTATTGGCGTTTATCTAATGGGAGATAATACCCATAATCCCCACGCTGGGCATGCGGGTTGGAGATCGCGGTTCGGTGCTGCCACCGAATTGCGAATTATTCTGCAGGGGGCGATGCTGCCCGCCCCCCGGTGGATATCCCTTAGTCGCCTCTTACGATACCCACGGGTAGAATTGGGGTGGTGCAAATTCTAAGCCAGCACCACACAACTATACATCACATCCACTTGGGAATAGTCACCACAGTCAATAGGGTATAATGCTACTTCAAAAAGCTCATTATTTTTTTTACGTATGCTCTATAGATATAGAAATATATTTCTATATTTATTTTTGTATTTTTTTGTTTTTATTGTGAAATTTAAACATTGAAAATTTGATATTTTCAATCTCAATCGCAAAATTTCTAAACGCAACGCTATTGGCAGCCGAACCGTGACGTCAAAGAATATTCAAAATCGGTCCATAATCGACCAAGAAGTCGACGAACATATGTACATAAAAAATCATACATACAACAGTACATAGAACAGACAGCAGCTTATGTCGTGGCTGCTTCCAAGAAGAAGAGACTGGAACACGTCGTGGTACACTGCACGGCCACAGAGGAGGCCAGACACAAAACGGGGCTGAAGTGCCTCATTGCGGAACCAACCCCATCCACACCCACATAGAAGCTGAAACCAAGCTGTCAGTCACCTAAAGTCCTGCTCCGATACTTCAAGGAGCTGGGCTGGTTAGGGCCTGCTTAGGCAGGGGGATAATACACAATACACTCCTATACGAGACGTCCGTGCAGATCTTAGTTCCCCTACTTAGAATTAGAATTAGTACATAGAACTTTCTCCCTTTATGTCAAAGTCGGTTAAATATACGCTCACACAGACAGATACCGTAGCTACAAAGCAACTAGTAACGTCAAAATAAGATGAAAATTTGTGGTAAAAATCATGGCGTTATTAAAACAAATCGTTATATAGGCCCTTTCCGTATTGAGACCGCGCCGTGTTTGTTGCCAGACAAAGTTTGTGAACTCACAAACTTGTCTTTGTCATTTGGAATCAGTGAATTGTGTGTGTTTTGTGCATGTTCACAGAAAATCGGGCGTGTGATTGCACAATAAAAAGCAATTAT
Organism: Eupithecia tripunctaria; assembly: GCA_955876795.1. Classification (NCBI taxonomy): domain Eukaryota; kingdom Metazoa; phylum Arthropoda; class Insecta; order Lepidoptera; family Geometridae; genus Eupithecia; species Eupithecia tripunctaria. The sequence goes on along the minus strand of OY041624.1, from coordinate 8,650,932 downwards.
AAATAGTAAGGTTTATTGACGAAAACAATAATTTTATATACTCGTAGTGTGCGTGCGTCGGCATTTTGTTAACGCACGCATTCAAAGAAAATGCCGTAGTTTTTATGCATAAAGGCGTATATATATTTTTTTTCAGGCGCATACCCAAGCCAATATGACAGCGATACCTATTTTATCATATTTTTACGTTTTATCATAGGATTTTTTAAAAATCCTACCTTCAGTTTGTGGTAGCTATTATAAGCTATTTTTTAATACCTCTATAATAATTTTATCTCATATAGTTTAGGAGGAGATGCGAATATAGAGTTTGGTGGCCAAAAAGCGCAACTTCGTATCTCTGCCTCAGCTTTAGAAAATGAAACTATTACAGAGGCATTAATAAATAAATTATAATAGATACCACAAACTGAACGATGGATTGTTAAAACTTGCTGCGTTTAACGCAATAATAAGATAAAATTGTTGGAGGCGCCACTTTCACTGGTGTATGGGCCTTAAATATTTTGTTTAAATTACCAACTATAAAGTACATCCTCTTAATTTTACTGTCTCATTTTAAAAACTAATATCACAACCGTACTGCTCCTAGTTATTTCTAAATTCCAAAAACCCACTCACAAATTAATCTTCTTAAAACAGAACCAACATTTTGATAACCCACATCCACGGGAATTCTACTTTCATCTTTTTATTTCCACGTTAGTATCACCGTTCTATTTTCAACCTTATGACAGGTGAAATTATAGTTCAGTATTAGTCATGTCCTTCGGTTGGTATCGCTCACACGTGTGTAGTGTGGAGGGATGGTCTTGATCTTTGCTCTCAATCTCAACCTCGACAGCCCGTATTGGTCCACTGCTGGACGCAGGCTTCCCCTTGATAAGCGCCTTAATGGCGTTTATCTAATGGGTGTTAATGCCCATAATCCCCACGCTGGGCGTACGGGTTGGAGATCGCAGTTCGGTGGTAGAATTATTCTGTAGGGGTTGCTACCCGTCCCCCGGTGGATATCCCTTAATCTTAAGAGTTTACGACATCCACGAAGAGTTGGGGTGGTGCTAATTCTAAGCCAGCACCAAACAGTCTTGTTTGGCTCTACTTATACATAAATAAATAAGAAATACTAGACAACTAACACCGCATTTTATAACACAACCACAACACACACTGTCTTAAATTATATAAGCTTTGCAAATTCACTATTTGATACTTTTTTGTGAGTGACAGATTTGGTTCCAGAAATCTCCTCTGAAAAAACTAAAACCTTAGAGAAATGTAATTTAAAAGACAAACTATTTTTTTGCATTTAGTATTATGTACCTACCTACTTTCTTATTATAAAAAAAGTTACCTCAACATCTTGTTCGAATTTTAATTTTAGTAATAATCTCACTCGGCGGAACCGTTCGTTTTACATGAGATTGCTCATTAATTAAATATTGAATAATAAAAACATATTAATAGCTTATGATTGAATAATAAAAACATATTATAGCTTGCAAAACCAATAAAGATGTCCAATAAAAATTAATCGTGTATCAATTTAGTCTTGAATTAAGTATCAAACTACTGAATCACTGTATCAAAAGACTTGCGTCATTGAAGGAGCGTCGATTTAGTCTATTTCTGTTCCCTTGAGAACGCTTCCTTACCAACAACTGAAAACAACCATATCTCTTATTTCGTTGTACATTGCGTGATGAATACCAACTGTATCCGTAAATTTAACACCTCTAGAGAATAATAAAGATGTATGTGTGCATTATTTTGGCATGTGGGTACCTAATTAATAAACTTTATGAGAAAATATACATATTATTACTAGCTGCGCCCCTCAGCTTCGCACGCGTTGTTCCTATGGGAACGTTCAAAGGCGATTTCTATCCCACGGGAACTGATTTATGCGATAAAAAGTAGCCCATGTTTGATTCCAGGATTAGAATTACCTGTATGCAAAATTTCAGCACGAACCGTTCAGTAGTTTTTGTGTGAAGAGATAACAACCATCCATCCATACAAACTTTCGCGTTTTAATATAAGTGTGATGTGATAGTGTGAAGTATGATTATTTCATGATTTTAATTAGACTAAGACAACACTGTAACAAAAATGGCGGAATTCACAATATTTTACTTTAATTTAAATAAAAAGCAATCAGCTTAAATAAATAAGCCTATATATTGCATTCCGCTTACCATTTTTGTTGTTAAAATGTTGTATACGGTCGCTATTAATAGTCAGGTCTTCAGATATATTTATCTTTATAGAATACGCGTTGTTATTCTTGATAGCAGATCCAACTATCAAAAAAGCTGAAAAAGCTCTTTTCTCATTTATTTCTTACAATGAAACAAGGTTCGTATTTAACCCGAGTTAAATACGAACCTTGAGCGAGTTAAATACGAACCTTGTTTCATTGTTCATCTAAAAATATACATAAGTTATGTATATTTTTAATAAAAAAAATAGTCATACATATGAGAAATCTCTTGATAAAGTAATTCTTTAGATTTATTTTAATTCTACTTGGCACTGAACAAGCAATGTACTCCCAACATTGACTCAACACCACTCAATATTCAGACGAACCATTTTTTCAGTCAGACATACCACATGTGTAAAATCACCTGAAAACACATCCAAACCAAATTAAACCTTACCACCCATAACACAGAATCCACACTTATTTTATAGCTATAACATCTGTTTTCTCACCATGTTCAATGGAAATTTAACTTTCAACCTTTGTAATATGATGTTATTTGCTTATTTGCGGGAGAAAGTTGAATGATATTATTATAAAAAGTAGTTGCGTGGTGTGTGGTTGTTTTTTAAGCAGTCTTTAATAAGTGTTCGTCTGACGCGGTTTGTTAGCAACGAGTAATTAGTTTGTGTGACCGGAAATTAGCTGTGGTGATCTTTTACAGAAGTGATGAATAGGTATGTTGTCTTATTAGCGTGTGTTATTTATTTATATATTACAAGGATACCTAGATGCTTTCATATACTGAGTTACAAATTGATAAATACCAGTAAATTTATCGTTTTCACTGGTAGTTATCAGAATAGTGTAACAAATTAAGGCCCGTATTACGAAAGCTTGCTCAGTCATAGAGCTAAGCTTGAGTGACGTTTATGCTACTGAAAAGCGTTGCTGAAGCAAAGATCGATGACTGAGCAAGCTTTCATAAATCGGGCCTAAGACTATGAACAATGTGACGAATCTACATGTATCATCTAAATCATAAATTATGTACTAGATGCGACCTGCGGCTTCGCACGCGTTGTTCCTATGGAAACGTTTAAAGGTGATTTTTATCCCGCGGGAACTGATTTATGGGATAAAAAGGGTAGCCTATGTTTGATTCCGGGATTAGAATTACCTGTGTGCAAAATTTCAGCCAGATCCGTTCAGTAGTTTTGACGTGGAGAGGTAACAAACATCCATCCATCCATACAAACTAGTGTGATTGAAATGACTATTTCTGCGTTGTTAATAGTAAAGATAATTGAGATGTTATGAGTAATCTTAATCGCTTAAAAACTTAATCGAAGTTGCTGATTTTTCGTGCAAAGATCTTATGAAAGCGAGATAAGAGTTGACGACGCAGACGCCTTATTGGCTTTATCTCATGGGGAGGTAATGCCCATAATCCCCACGCTTTGCATGTGGATTCGGCATCAGAGCTCGGTGGTAAAATTGTTCTCCAGAAGGCTCTGTTGCCTGCCCCTGGTGGATATCCCTAAGTCGGCTTTTACGACACCCGTTTGAAGAGTTGGGTTGAATTGACATCGATGTTCAGTTATTTACCTTCATTGTACTGTTCGCGCGGCGGGGATTATGGGCATATTACCCCTCATGAGATAAAAGCCAATAGCCTGTGTCCAGCAGTGGACCAACATAAGCTGATTAGGTGCACTGATAGAATGTGTTTTATCACACACATACTCAAGAACACATTTTAAAATGTTTTTTATTTATCTAGTTAGAGGATATTTTGTTTTTTATGTACAATAAAAGTGTTTATTCATTCATTTATAAAAAAGCTTAAGGTGGGTATAAAAACGATGCCATTCTTATTATTTTGATCGTCATGACAAGGCACAGCGACACTTTTGTACTGTCAAATTAGTTTAGTTTCGTTTTGACAGCTACTAAATTGACACAATTAGCAAAATTATGTGTGTATTATGCCATTATAAGAAGAAAAGAAAGAAAATTATGTCGTTCAGACGTAGACCCCATTAAAGAAGAAAATATCTCTTCCAACTGTTCTTATTATTGTAGTTATGTGAAATAAAGATTTTTTGATTTGAATTGTTACAGGTTCAAGGCAAAGGGCATGGACATCGGAGTGTCAGACGAGTACCTGAACGGAGTCCCCGTGGAGCCGAGCTCCAGCGAAGCGGAGGAAGATGACGATGGTACGTCTTTTACCACTTACCATCAAAGAGAATACAATAACTTCGTAAGACTTACCATCAATTAGCTGTCACTTTTGACATTTTCTGTCATTTTTGGCATAAGCCTTTTTAAATGGCTTCAAAAAAGGAGGAGGTTCTCAATTACGAGTGTTCTTTTTGTGTTTGTTACCTCAGAACTTTTGACTGGGTGGTCCGATTTTTATGATTCTTTTTTTACATGAAAGCTGATTCTTCCCGTGTGGTCCCATTTTAATTTGGTTCAGTTCTGACAATAGGATCCATGAAAATCCATGAAAAAACTATAAAAATTTAAGTCGGTTTATAGTTTTTTAAAACAAATTAATTATACTCGGACCAATACGAGGTCTTTTACCACTTACCATCAATTAGCTGTCACTTTTGACATTTGCTATCAGTTTTGACATTAGCCTTTTTTGCATCTTATTATTCTCAGCATTTTTAGGGATTCTGTGCGTCGCTATAATATTTATTTTATGTGTTTTGTCGATAATCCAGCACCAAACAGCATTTTATCAGCATTCAGCCCCAAATCTCAGTTTTATATAGCCGCTCCATCTCATCACCATCGAGCCCTCATCTCTCCATCATCGACTCCATTCATTCAGCTCTTTTAGCATCATTGAAAACCATATCTCAATATAATATAATATTGTTCCTCTAATAATATTATATTGTTCTTCTAACCCCCCATCTGGGCATGGATGAGTAGGTATTAGTTCTATGCTATGTGGCACATACTGTAAACAAAATCAATATTTCTATTAAATATAAACTTATACAGGTACCACGGAAAGGGTAAACTAAGCCAGAAACAAAACTACTAAAAAAATATATTCCAAATTCAAAAAAACATTATTCACAAGTTCAGAATCCTGGATGGATTCTGAACTTGTGAATAATCTTCGATGTCCAGAGTCCCCTTTCAGCGTAGTACCTATACCTTTCAGTCACACCATGTATACTTCGCCCGCGCGTCATCATCGAGCCTCCACATCATCATCAGCCCCCTATCTAACCCCCCTTCTCATTCCAGACGAAGACTCAGTCCTCCGCAAGTCCTACAAGCACTCTTCCTCCCGCGAGACCGCTCCGTCCTTCTGCAACATGTCGGAGATCATGTCTCGCTGGGAGAGCGGCGCCGACGCGGCCGGCGAGAGACACCGCCACCGGAAGCAGGAGATACAGAACATACGCAGCAGGCTCTTTATGGTAACTAAGTGGGGGTGGGCGTGGGCGTGGGCAAGCGCCGTGTTGTAGCAACATGTCGGAGATCATTAATCGTTCGGTCAATCGTTGAATAGCGTGGCAACCTAACGGGCTGATATAATAAAAAAAACAGTAATGCGACCTATACTATGGAAATTTATCTATGTATCCCGCTGCAATGTATCTACGTCTCCCGCAATAATTTATCTACGTATCCCGCAATAATTTATCTACGTCTCCCGCAATAATTTATCTACGTATCCCGCTATAATTTATCTACGTATCCTGCTATTATTTAGTTTCGTATCCCACTATCATTTATCTACGTATCCCGCTATAATTTAGTTATATCGTAACAACTAGACAGAGTTACTTTCGAATGTGAAATATTTGTTTGTATCGGCTTATAGTTTTTTGTATGGATGGCCAAGGCGTAGGTGACTAGCACTTGTGTTAAACAACTGTTTTAAATATGCTTTATCTTTGTTTCAGGGTAAACAAGCTAAAATAAAGGAGATGTACGAACAATCCGTGCTGCAAAGCGAACAAGGTAAGTTTTTCTCACTCATAATCGACCTTGTGCGAGTTTATTAGTTTTATTAGTTTCACTGCCCAGTCCCTTATAAGCATTCACTGCCCACTGGGCCGCTATGCAGTGAATGCTAATACAATGTGAATGGGCAGTGCCCAGTCTCCGTCGCCGCTTCACTCGGCAATAGGGTATATGCATGTGATTTCAAAATGGCGAAAAAAATATATACGTATTCTCTATTGATATAGAAACGTATCTACATATTTATTTTAGCATTTTCTGATGTTTTTATTGTAGAATTTAACCATTGAAAAAATGATATTTTCAATTTAAATCGCAAAATTTCAAAACGCTACGCCATTGACTAGAGCGGACGTGACATCACTGTACACATTTCTTCTTTTTTTATGTTTGGCGCTGCATCATGATTTGACACTATTCTCCCTACTTCACATTTCGTTTTGTCGGTTATTTTCAGATTTTTCGGAAAACCTCTCTTCCTGAGATGATCACTACTGAGGTCGTCACAAAAGGTTTTAATCGAGTGTGAACGTCGACGTCAAATAAACATGGCGCCAATATGGCAGCGTTTTTATCACCCGAAAATGATTGTAGTTTTGATTTGTTTTTTTTTACCTTGTTCATGCGAAATTCAGAGAGCGTCTTATCATTTCTCGGTTAAATAATGACCTAAAGAATCGATTAAAACAATAAAAAAATCGATGCATATACCCTATTTAGACATCCGCGTCTTGGGTCATGAAAGTGTTAGACTTTGGGAAACAGTTTTGGAAAGTACGTGCTCAATTCCTATCGAGTGTTTAATAGGATGGATGGATGCATGGATTTTTTTTATTTTTTAAAATGATTATTTAGCATACAGAGCGAAAATATACAGGGTGTCCGGTAATTAATAGATAACCCCACAGGTACTTATGGAGGGCAGGGGGGCAACTCAGAAAAAAAATTTAAAAAACTATCTGTAATGGTCTAGCATTATTATTTTTTACGTCCCAAATTTGATACCTTTGTTAAAATTTTTGAACACTACACGGCTACAAATTGAGTAGCTGATTTTCTCTGGAAATAACCAATTGTCAAATTACCGAGTTAAGGCTAAGGTTATGTTTCTCTAGCCCTATATTATTCTTATAATAAAAACAAATAATAAGATTAGAAATGTATTTCCAAAATCAGTGCGAGTGTATTTTTATGGAAGTTAGGGTGTTATAATAATTGAAACAACAATCAAATAGGTACCCTTATAATAAATGTTCAAATTGTTTGCCACCTACTCCAATACAGGCTCTACATCTTCTTATGAACGATCTTTTGATGACATATCTGTAATGTTCTTAAGTCTGATTTGTACTGTGTAAGTAGCAAATAAATGATTTTCTATGTCTACAATGTGTACGATTTTCTTTCGTCCAGGAGTGACGTCCGCCGACAAAATCGCGCGGGACCTGGACGTGGACGCAGAAAAAGCTCGCGCCATCAAACAACGCTTCGAGGCTGGCTTCAATGACGAGAACCAGCCGCCGAGGAACAGAGAGGTGGTCGATACTTCACTCTTCAATGAAGGTAAATACAACTATGTATGAATTTTTCGCTATACCACGAGCACAACACTAATCACAGAGTGGATCCCAAGGAATGTAATGAATGAATGAACACTTTATTGTACTAATAGTAATAAATATACATTAAAGTCTTATATCTAAATAATGAATAAATGTAGTACAAAAGGCGGCCTTATCGCTGAGAGCGATTTCTCCCAGGCAATATTGATATCTAGATCGTAAAGATATCTAGAGGTCGTCCGGAGAAGAGATGGCAAGACATATTTATGTTTGTAAATAGATAGCACATTAGTAGATAAATAAGATGTAGAAATAAAGACTATTTTATTTTATTTTATTTACCACTAGCCCAGACAGTACGTCGCACGTCGTCTACTACAAAAGAAGTTCGGTTGATTTGATATTGAGATTCAAACTTGCGCTTTGTACGCACATTCTACCTGCTTACTTAAAGAAAGAAAGAAAATAACTTTTTTTAACTTCAACCTCACAAATTCTTAGGTGATATTTACAGACCAAGTATTAAAATAATTAAAACTAAATATTAAAGCTCTGTTGCGCTCCTATATAGGTTATAAAACATATGGAATATTGTTGGAAAATATTTAACGACATTGTGCATTGGTAGCATCGAATCTAAGCACAGATAATCAAAATATTTTTTTGATTTGAAGGCTTTCATTTAATTGACCTCTCTTTCGTTTTTTGAATTTGGTGTTTTGGTTTTTAGTGATAACCTTATCTCTCCTCCGTAGACCGAGACACGTTCTCGGTGACCCCGTTAACCCATTCACTGCCGCTAACCCGAAGGTGACGTCAACCGATTCGTTACCGCACACTATACAGCCGACTAAAAACCGACCCCGCCGGAAGGGTCGAAGAATTCCCTCCTTCCGCCCACAAGTGCATTCGTGAACCAAAGGCGTAACCTCCATGCCCTCTCGTAGCATCTGACGACAGCCCAAGCCGAGGCTCGCACCTAAGTGGTGGCCCTTGTGCGTGTCGCCCCAACCTAATTGTACCGGCGAGGCGCCATCTGCGCCCGCCAAAAGTCCGGTAACGCTGTCATGGCCATCTGCGGTCAACAGCAGTATAGTCCATTCGAAAAAAGAAGTGATAATTGTTGTTTTCTGTTATTTTTATGAGATTTTGTCAAGTTTTCATCGATAAAATATCTTGGTTTCTGAATAGTACAGGCCGGATGTTGCCCAGTTCCACACACTATACACAATAATAGTATGTAAGAACATAATAATAAGAATGGTATGTAAGAACATAAAGTAGTTGTGTTAGACTTAGATATGCAAAGATTGTATTAGTTGATAAGCGATAAACTTGCTAGTGGTTTCTTTTTCACGTCTTCCGAGTGGACAAAAATTTAAGTGAATTAGAGTCAATTGCACCTTATTTCTTATTTGATGGTAGTTACTATTTATTTATCATGCTGTTTATATAGTAAAAATTTGACTTATTTTGTCAGTCTAAAGGAATAAACGATTTGACTCTGACTCTACAAAACATTGTATATAAATAAATAATAGAAACAATATTTTGCAGGAATCAGCAAGAAGTCCCGCTCCATCTTCTTGGAACTAGACGCGAACGCGAAGAACTTGCCGCCAACCTCTCCGCCGCCGCAGGACGCGCCCAAACGGAAGGAAATCGTGAGTTTTATTGTAGAAACCTGTACAATAACCTTGTATAGCCTTGTCAGCAAAAATTGCGCCTTACTACCACTAGGGTGATTTTTCTGTGAATTGAATAGTTGCCAACCCCGGCTTGCTCGATATCTTTTGTTTTTAACGCAAAGCAAAATAGTTTCAAACTGGATAGGCGTTACGTTTGGCGATGGTACCTCAACCTCAACAGCCTGTATTGGTCCACTGCTGGACGCAGGCTTCCCCCTGAGAAGCGCCTTATTGGCATTTATCTCATGGGGGGTAGTGCCCATAATCCCCACGCTGGGCATGCGGGTTGGGAATCGCAGTTTGGTGGTAGAATTGTTCTGCAGGGAGCGCTGCTGCTCACACCCCGGTGGATATACCTTAGTTGCCTCTGACGACACCCGCGGGAAGAGTTGGGGTAGTGCAAATTCTAAGCCAGCACCACACAGCTCCTAACCTTAACCTTGTACAACGATATTTAATAAGCTTATGTTTGATAAGAGAGTACCTATGGTTTATCCATTTTGAATGAAGCATGTTAGTAAACAAAGTAGGTACGACACAAATAACAAAATCTCACTTGCTTGGCGTCGAGTTTCAGATATAATTGTAAGCCATTTTTATTGAAGGGAGGATCTAAAATCGACAAGTAATGTAAATTACGTATAAAAGGACGCGCCAACAAATTGAATTTTAGGTTAAGTATGGGCGGTTTGTTTACGTTTATGCTCCATTCAAAATGGATACGATATAGTCCAATTACGATCATGTCAAAATTAAATAATATTGGCCCAAAAATAAAATAACGTTTATATTTCACACAAGCTGCGCATCGCGGCTTCGCCCGCGTTGATCTTAAGGAAACGTTTAAAGGTGATTTATATCCCACGGGAACTGATTTATGGGATATAAAGTAGCCTATGTTTGATTCCAGGATAAGGATTACCAGTATGCAAAATTTCAGCCCGATCCGTTTAGTAGTTTTGGCGTGAAGAGGTAACAAACATCCATCCATCCATACATCCATATACACTTTCGCATTTATAATATTAGTGTGATTTTTCTCTCATAATAGAAGCCTAGTTGCTAGAATACATTTTTGAGATTCTATTAGTTTAAATCACACTAATATTATAAATGCGAAAGTTTATGGATGGATGTTTGTTACTTCTTCACGCCAAAACTACTGGACGGATCTGGCTGAAATTTTGCATACAGGTAATTCTTATCCTGGAATCAAACATAGGCTACTTTTTATCCCATGAATCAGTTCCCGTGGGATGAAAATCACCTTTTAACGTTTCTATAGGAACAACGCGTGCGAAGACGCGGGGCGCAGCTAGTAAGTATATATATATATTTGATTGATTGATATGTAATTCCCCCAGCCGTTCATCCCCAAAGACCTGGTCCGTTCTGACGACAAGGTGGAAGATGTGAAGATCGAGACAGCTGACATCTCCGACAGATTCAAGTTCTTCGAGACCTACCGCCCAGAGAGCAAGCGGAAGGAGTTCCGCATGACTCCGCCGAGGCAACTCCAGGTTGGTACTCGCTTATGTCCACTGCTGGACATACCTGTCCCAGATACCTCCGTGTGTGGGGTTTGTTTCTTATGCTTATCTTAGTGGTAATGGTGGAAAGAGAAAATTATTTTGTTATTAATTTTATGAAATTTGACTTTTGCGCAGCGCCATCTAGTGTCGTAATAAAAAGCGTGATTGTTTTTTTTTAAGATTGGCTAGATAATGCTACGTGAATTGTTCAACATTATTTATTATTCCATAGAGACATTTGGTCATACGAGTAGGTCCAACCAGCTTTTAGATGCCATGATGATGAAGTTGATGGACATTGTGCAATTTATTTATCAGCTGTTATCTCACTTTTTCTGTATTTTTTGATTTTTATTTTGCTTATTTTGCAAATCTTAAGAAATAAACGATTTGATTCTGACTCTTACGCTGATTTATATAAAATCTATGATATTTGGTTTTGATAAAGAGTAATGTATTGTTTTGTTTTTACCCGCGACAGAACGGAGACGGTATATGCGTTTAGGATGTGATGTTGTTTGTATGTATGTATGTGCAATTTGCTATGTTCCCAATTATCTCCAAAACGGCTTGACCGATTAAGGTGCGGTTTTCAGTTTCTGGTTTGAAATTTGGAGGCGATGATTCTTAGCTAGTTGTTATGGTCTTCACTCACCCAGGTGACCGACTTCATTGACTAGGTTCCTTGTTAAATAATAAAAGACTAGCTGCACCCCGCGGCTTCGCACGCGTTGTTCCTATGGAAACGTTTAAAGTTGTAAAGGATTTTTATCCAACGGGAACAGATTTACGGGATAAAAAGTAGCCTATGTTTTATTCCAGTAGTAGAATTACCTGTATGCAAAATTTCAGCTAGTTCCGTCCAGTAGTTTTGGCGTGAAGAGGTCACAAACATCCATCCATTCATACAAACTTTCGCATTTATAATATTAGTGTGATTATAATAAATTATTCGATTTCCAGCGTCCAAAGTCCCCGTCTCCGGAGTTGTACCACGAGCCGGGGCTGGCGCGCAGCAGCGAGCCGGCGTCGGACGCGGGCGCGGGGCTGGCCGCCTCGCGCCAGACCGCCTCCAAGATGATCTCCGTCTTCCGACAGATGGAGGAGCAGAGAAACAACCAAGAGGATACTGGTTAGTTCACACTCCTTACATGCCAGATTTCCATAACACGAACAGCGCGATATCGGTAGGTAGTTGTGTACCGAGGAAATAACCTCGATTTTTAAGCTATTGCATAGCTTCTATCGCGGGCCTTGAGCGCGGGGACCGAATCCAGAAATTCCGTAACGAAAAAACCTCACGCTCCCCACTCCGACCGGAACAGTGGTGATACTTTTTAGTTTTGCCATCTATCGATGAATAGTAGAACTTAGAATGACTTTTTGAAATATGACGTTTGTCTCTTTAGATCAGCAACTCGCCTCTAGATGGCATTGCAATAGCTTTACCGCGGCAGTCCCCGAGTGCCACGCGTCTTTTTTTCTCTTCAGACTGTCTCGTAGAGCTGTTTAATTTTTAAGTTTAGTCATAGTACTAGTTTTATTTGTTCTGTATTTTACTTTCTCTCTGTGTTGTGTGTGCCTATGTGTGTGCTAAATAAATGGCTATTCTATTCTATTCTATTCTATAAATTGCTACCTATTGACTTGCGTGGTGGTGTTGTGAGAGTCTGACACAAAAGGTAGGTACCAACTTTTTCATTTTACATATTCCGTTGTTTTGTATTGTTAGATATAGATAACTACGCCCACCGGCGAGTTAACACAACAAATGCTGAGTCGGGCGCCATTTTGTAACATTTAAGTCATATTTCTTTCTTTTAATTTAGTCAAGTCTTTATGTTGTTCTTTTACGTACCTAAGTTAAGTTACTAGATTAAGTTTGAATTGAGATGTTACAAATAAAAATTTCTTATTCTTATATTCTTATAAACTTGATTCAACTATTTTTGAAACAACTACGGTCAATTCACATATTGGACGACTCAACTACTGTTACCTTATTTTAATTAAACTTATTTTATTTAAGACTAGCTGCGCCCGCGGCTTCGCACGCGTTGTTCCTATGGAAACGTTAAAATATGATTTTCATCCCACGGGAACTGATTTATGGGATAAAAAGTAGCCTATGTTTTATTCCAGAGCTAGGACTATGTCTATTTTAAATTTCAGCCAGATCCGTTCAGTAGTTTTGGACATACATCCATACATCCATACAAATTTTCGCATTTATAATATTAGGTCCTTACATATGAAATTGGCGTTTTTCGTACTGGCCACTTTAATCACAAATTTCTCCTCTTTGGTAAGGAATTCCAAATTCAAATTTGTACAGCTATAGACTCATGTATTTGTGCTTCGATGATCGTCATTCATTTGTTTTTTTTCTTCTGTTTTTTTCTGTTTGCGTCACTCATTTTACAAAATGGAAAACTTAAAATATCGCATTATTTACGAGTACGAGTTCCGCCGTGGCACTAGTGCTGCGGAAACAACTCGAAGGGTGAATGATGTGTATGGCGGTCGTGTTGCAAAAGAAAACACAGTTCGTTTTTGGTTCCAACGTTTTCGTTCTGGAAATTTCGACCTGCAGAACAAGCCCCGTGGACGGCCTGAGACTCAAGTTGATAATGAAGAGTTGAAGGCTATTGTGGAAGCGGATCCATCGCAAACCACGTCCTAGTTAGCTGCAGGCTGCGATGTTAGTGATAAAACTGTTTTAATTCACTTGAAGCAAATTGGGAAGATTAAAAAGCTTGAAAGGTGGGTACCTCACGAATTGACTGAAGCAAACCGGCAAACGCGCGTCGACTGCTGCGTTACATTACTAAACCGGCACAATAATGAAGGTATTTTAAACCGAATCATTACCTGTGATGAAAAATGGGTTCTTTACGATAATCGGAAGCGCTCAGCGCAATGGTTGGATCCTGGCCAGCCAGCCAAATCCTGCCCCAAGCGAAAATTAACCCCAAAAAAGTTACTTGTAAGCGTTTGGTGGACTAGTGCCGGTATTGTTCATTACAGTTTTCTCAAATCTGGCCAGACTATTACGGCTGATGTCTATTGTCAGCAATTGCAAACCATGATGGAAAAGCTAGCGGCTAAACAACCTAGGCTGGTCAATCGCTCCACGCCACTGCTGCTTCACGACAACGCTAGACCACACACTGCGCAACAGACGGCTACTAAATTAGAAGAGCTTCAATTGGAAAGTCTAAGACATCCTCCGTACTCCCCGGACCTTGCTCCAACAGATTACCATTTTTTTCGAAATTTGGATAACTTCTTGCAAGGGAAAAAATTCAACTCCGATGGGGCAGTCCAAATCGCCTTCAAAGATTTTATTGATTCCCGTCCGACTGGTTTTTTTAGTAAAGGGATCAATGAACTACCTATGAGATGGCAAAAGTGCATAGAAAATAATGGTTCATACTTTTATTAATTAAAAATATTATATTAAAAAATATTCGACTTTTTGTTCCTCCCATACAAAACGCCAATTTCATATGTAAGGACCTAATATTAGTGTGATACTGGATGTTTGCGCTATGTAACTTTATAAAATACCTAATGTATGACTCGCCTACGGTTTCTTCGATATGCCCCCCAGTGCATCGGGCTTTGGGTGCAATTATACATAAACACATCCCTTTCAGTCACAGACCGTACTTGTTTCAAAAATAACTGAATCTAATTTAGTTATTATGATATGTAACTGATAGATCATATCTTGGGTCTCTTGGTGGGATTATTAACAACCAGGCAGCAAGAGCAATATCCAATGTCATGTGGTAACAGGAGAAATCAAAAATATAGGTCTTCAATAAAATATAAGAATTAGCAAGCTGAAGTTGCAGTGAGCCGGTCATATCTCGCGAAGAACCGACAACCGCTGTAAACGAGTTCTTGAGTGGAGACAAAGTCTCAGAAAATGTCCTCCGGCCAGGTGGGATGACGATCTGCAAAAGACTGCAGGCAGATGCTGGATGCGTCAAGCTGAAGACAGGGCGCTATGGCGCTCATTAGGGGAGGCCTATGTCCAGCGGACTAATATAGGATGATGATGATGAAGACTTCGATAGATCACATCTTGGGATCACGTCTCCGATTAACAACTTGACAGCAAGACAAAGAAAGAAGAAAGAAAGAAAGAAAATACATTTATTTGGAACAATTACATAACACACACATAACACGACACATTATTTAGAAATTATACAGGTATACAGTCAATAAAGATGTCACAATCCGTTCACCACTTCTCCAACTAGTTCGTTTTTTTCAATCGGTACCTCTTTTAGGTACCTACTAATATTAAAATTTCCCATCATAAAAGTTGTAACTATTGTACACTCTATTTGATTCTTAATGTATTTATTTTAGTTGTTTGTTTTTCTATTTCATTTGTGTGTTTGTATTTCTGTTTACTTTATGTGTTTTTTTCTCTGTTTTACTTAGGTTTGTGTTTTTTTTTTCTACATTGTATTATTCACTCTATTTGATTCTTAATGTATTTATTTTAGTTGTTTGTTTTTATATTTCATTTGTGTGTTTGTATTTCTGTTTAATTTATGTGTTTATTTCTCTGTTTTACTTAGGTTTGTGTATTTTTTTTTCTACATTGTATTATTTTTGTGTGAGTTGCGCCGTAACTCACGCGTTTTACTATGGCCTCCACGGAAGACCAGCGCTCTGGCAGGATGTGTTGGTCATTTTTTGTAACCTATATCTTGTGTACCCATCTTTTTTCTATGTCTAATTATGTGTAATGGTTGCAAAATAAACGCCTTTTTACTTTTACTTACTTTACTAAAGAAAAATAAGCGAAGAATTACATATTAGACAAAGGATAGTAAAAAACGTAGGTATGTAAAAGTAAAAAGAGCAGGAACATGTTAAAAGAGTGTTATATAAGGGGCCAAAAGGGTCCCTGTCTCAGCATTATGCCGCTACAAGCCGAAGCTGTAACGGCGCAGATTTCAAAAGGGTCCCTGTCTCAGCATTATGCCGCTACAAGCCGAAGCTGTAACGGCGCAGATTTCAAAAGGGTCCCTGTCTCAGCATTATGCCGCTACAAGCCGAAGCTGTAACGGCGCTGATTTTCAGACAGGTCCTGGAATGGACCAACAGTGGACAAACACGCATTGTCATAATATGGTAACAGGAAAAATCTAAATACATATAGGTGTTCGCGGTCTTCAATGAAATATACTAGGTCGTAATTGAGCACCGCGCCCCTGGAATAAATTGATATTTGTGTTTTGAGTCTTTTTTGATTATGTCAAGTGATATGTGTTTTTTAATTTTTATAATGAATTGCGTTACTGCGTTTTACTTTACAAATTGTTAAATTTCTGACATGCCTTGTTTAACGACCTATGTTCTAAATGATAAATAAATAAATGCAAATACTTTCAGGTCCGAAACCCCTGAAATGCTTCACTCCCCCTCCCCCCGGCGAGAAGACGCACACGGGCGACACCACGTCCGAGGGGGAGTACTCCTCCGAGGAGTACGACAGCGAGGAGGAGCAGGAACGGTACAGGGAACATGATGAGGACCTCAAGCAGGTATACCTTCAGAACCTTCATCTCAGCTGAATGTTCACTGCTTAATACCACTATTGGTTGTTCTTTTCTGTTAAACTAGCGTCTCGAGGTTTCACCCGCGTAGTTCCCGTTCCCATGGGAATTCCGGGATAAAATATAGCCTGTCACTCCCTGAAAAGTAATCTTTTTCACATCCACAGCCTGTATCGGTCCTGCTGGACGCAGGCCTCCCCCTGATAAACGCTGTTTTGGTGTTTAACTCATGGGGGGTAATGCCCATAATCCCCACGCTGGGCATGCGGGTTGGGGATCGCAGTTTGGTGGAAGATTTGTTCTGCAGGGGGCGCTGCTGCCCGCCCCCCAGAAGATATCCCTTAGTCGCCTCTTACGCTCCCACGGGAAGAATTGGGGTGGTGCAAGTTCTATGCCGCCGGCACCACACGGCATCTTTTTAATCTTAATAATCTTTATAACCGACTTCAAAAAAAGAAGGAGGTTCTCAATTCGTCTGTATTTTTTTTTATGTTTGTTGCCTCAGAACTTTTGACTGGGTGGTCCGATGTGCATGATTCTTTTTATATGAAAGCTGGTGATTCCCGTGTAGTTCCATTTAAATTTTGTGCAGTTCTGACAATGGGATCCATGTAAATTCATGAAAAAACTATAAAAATTTAAGTTTGTTCATAGTTTTTTAAAACAAAATTATTTATCTAACTAGCAGCCCCTCACGGTTTCACCTGCTCAGTTCCCATTTTCCTTGGTAATTCCGGGATAAAATATAGCCAATATGATCCTGAAAAGAAATCTTTTTATTAGTGAATTTTTTTTTATCGGTCCAGTAGTAGTTTTTACAATCAAACAAACAAATAATTCCTCGTTCTAATATAAGTATAGATAAATAAATAGAGCTGGACAGTCCACACAGCACCTCTCCAAGCTAAGCAGAGCTTGTGTTATGGGTACTAGATGACTCATACATATTCACATCTCATCACACTAATCCTTCAGTTCACAACCGATTGCCCGACTGGATCCGTGACGCGGCTTCCACTGCTATTTTCAAAATTAAACTAAGAAAGTGGCTCACTGAATTGGTATTATATGATACAAACGATTTTTTTAATTTTCCGTTATTTTTTATATTTAATTGAGTGTATGACATGTAATAATGCTATTACAAATAAATTCTGTATTTCAGAATCGACACCATTGTGAAACATTTAGACCCTTACAATACTACATTACACGGATTTTTATTTCGGGTTCGGAATTCTGTATTGTAAAATAAAATAAAATATTGAACCCTCCAGGCGCAACAACTGGCTCGTACCAAGAGTTTCCGCGACCGTTTCGAGAAGTGGTCCGAGTCTGAGCCGGCGCGCTCGCCCTCCGCCGTCGTGCTGCAGCGCGAGGCGCAGGACAACGAGGCAGACTCGCAACTCGACACTGCGAAGAGGTAATACTAACTAACACTATACAACAACTGGCTCGCACCAAGAGTTCAGCCTCAAGCTGCGTTCCGATTCACGCTTACTCAAGCCCTGCACAAGCTATGCGCGCACGTAGCCGTCTTCCGTTTTATCTGAGCGCTTTGTTGCGTTGGCACGATCGTTAAAATGGAACGCTCAGTAAGCGCTCGTTGGAACACAGAAGTAGCTTAAGAATTCGCACTTGGGTATTTCTTTATCCCAAATATTTTTGAAAAATTCAAACTTAAGGTGGGTTTCACTTTTGAAATTTGCCGCCTTATGCACTCATAAAAAAAGTTGAAGGAACGCACGAGTTGCCTTGTCTCAAAAGGTGAGGCAGTTCATGCGCTCCCGGGCGCTCGAGGGGTGTGGCGAAGTGCGGTCTGTCAGCGCGCTGAAAGTTGAAACGGAACGACCTTCATGTGCGCGTTAGCGCTATACGCGTATATCGGAACGCACCCTCAGACGTCTGTTACTTGTGCCCGCATCGGCCGCTTAGAATTCGCAACTATGGTTGCCGAGACGGTCATGCCGATTATTTTTGGGCAAACAATCAAATTAATAGCATTTAATTACCTATTAAACGCTTTAAAAGTAGCTCGTAAATAGAGCTATTTGCGAGCTACCTTAATTTAGAACGAATGAATGTGGTCTTTAAATATAATTTGTTTCAGTTTACGACAGAAGTTTGAAAGCATGAACGTGACCACAAGCTCTGTGTCGAAGACTGGCGCCGCCAAAGTCAATAGATTTGTGGTGAGTTTAGTTACTAACCTTACTAGTTTTAGTCCGTGTGGCTTAGCGCGCGGTTTTTCGCAATAAAAGGCAGTCTAAAGTTATACGTCCACTGCACCGGTATCGGAGCGTAAAGCCGCACGCCCACGGCGACTTTTTGCAGCGATGCTGTCGCGCGTTCGTGTAAACGCGCGACGGTATTGCCAGAGCTGAAGTGACTGTATCAATGCAAACCGTATCAGACGATATCGGGGAACCAGGAAATGGATTGGGTGGGGCAGTCAGTCATTGCATTGCTGTCGATGCCGAATCGCGAGCAGCGATACAGAATCGTGGTTATGTAAGCGAAGGTACGCAGCCAGCGATAGAATCGCGTCTGTATCGATTCGAGCACACGTGAACATCTCGACAGCGTCGCTACAAAAAGTCGCCATGGGTCAGCGCTATAATAATTTACTTGCTTTTTTGTATTGATTTCTAAAACTGCAGGCTGGATGCGTTAAGCCGAAGTCAGGGCGCTATGACGCTCATTGGGGGAGCCTATTTCCAGCAGTGGACTAATATAGGCGGATGGTGATGATGATTGGATTTCTATGGTACAGGGTCAACTGGATCAGTATATCTGCCGATACCGACGTTCGCGGCAAACTCGAGCACTTTAAAAATACCTGTACTGCCGATACAAAATCCGAAAGCAGTGAACGTTTATCTTCATATTGTACATTCCGACGCCGCGCACGCTTTGGTGCCGATGCATGCTTAATTGTTTTTCGCGTTGGAGTATCTATCATATATTTGATGTGGTAGTGCCCACACAAATTTCAGAAAAAAAATGCTAAGCTATAAGTTTACATTACGCTATTTCTTTGTTATGATTTATTAATTAGGCATATCGCGGTATCGCGTGCTTTTTGTTGCTTTTTCCCCTTATTTATTTTAAAAGTTAAACTTCGTTTCTTTTGTTCCAGTAACCATCGAGTGTGAATCTTCTCAAACTACCAAAGTGTTTAACCCCTATCGTTGTAAAGTCATACTTGCCTTCTTATAGTTATTGGACTCACTTATAAACATTTTGCGCAAACACACAGACAAACCAACATTTTGACTAAACCAGTAAAAGTTGTAAAACTTAACAAATGTTTATGAGTAAGCCCTTATTTTGACGGAATTTTTAATTTAGTAAAATATTTATTTTAGGACTGATAGTTGATGCATTTTGTAAAACAATCTAAAAAGTTAGCATGTTTGTAGATATTTAATTTTTTCACCTTGTAACAATTGCGCCAACGTGTATAGCTATGTAGGTACATCTGTTTTCAAAAACAGGCAAAAACGCTCTCTAAATCTATTGCCTAAGGTTGTAAAATGTCTACAGCTACAAGGTGCCGCGAAACTTGTGTACTTAATCGAAGCGGGGTGATTCCCCGAGAATATCAAGTTTTGTTCTATGATTTTTCTACGTTTTTGGAAAAAAGTTACCTACTTTTTCTTGATATTCGTTTTCTTATACGTGAATTCTTACATTATTTTAGATAATCGTATTAAAATGTAAAAAAAAATATTATTCTCTAGTTGATCTTCTCGGGACCCTGGAACACCCTCTTTGGGCTTAGTAGGTGCACATGTGACGTGGCAAACTGTAAAGTTGTTGGTGTAATTGTTCAAACAGTGCAGTGAAAAATAAGCTACCCAATATCCCTTCATATATTCTTAACAAGTGACTTACGAGCCTTTGAAAACTTTTCGTCGTAGTATTGCTTAGTATTTTCTGTTTTCTGTGACTTTATTAACGAGGAAAATATAACAGAAACAATTTAAAACTAGTATTTACAATTATAACAGTTTAGCTAACTTCAAAGAATCTACATATCGCTAAACTGATCACTATCAATACCAGTTGCAAGCATCGCCAAGACGCTGGCTGCATTGCCTTACTATGACGAAACTGCTCATAATTCTTTTTTTGTTCTTCAAAAGTTCATGTTTATTTCTCTCTTACCTAACTTTTAACTTAGCTTATTCTTCACTGCTCTTTGGGTCTAGCATATAACTTAGTGCCTTATATCGTGCAATCTCTATATTTACAATTGAATAGCTAAATTTTATAATATTATATTTACCTTTTTTATATCTTATATCGAATTGACAATAAATAATATAAAATAGTTATTAAGGATATTTGCGAAACCGCACAAAACTCTCTTCTGGCCTATCTTAATTCATCTAGATTCCAAAAATATGTTAAGTGCCACTTATATCTGTAAAACGGCCTAAAGTGAGTGAATTTCTGGATTCCAGGTGAATTGAAAAGGAAGTTAAAGCAAGTATATTAATTATTCAATGAGATATAGACGTATATATCTCATCTCGAATAATATATTTTCTGTAAAACTTTAAAGGTTGTACTTTATTCACCTATTCTATATTAATTGACATGTTCAACTCAATTTTCAACAGAAATAACGCTTTAAGTGACTAAAATTAAAAAAAAACCATTGAGAACTGAATCTCAAAAGGTTGAAAGAGTTATCTTAA
Source organism: Eupithecia tripunctaria (assembly GCA_955876795.1). Taxonomy (NCBI): domain Eukaryota; kingdom Metazoa; phylum Arthropoda; class Insecta; order Lepidoptera; family Geometridae; genus Eupithecia; species Eupithecia tripunctaria. The sequence continues at coordinate 8,629,651 of OY041624.1, read as the reverse complement.
TCTTTAGATCTTGCCAAAGTGCCATTTTCAATTTTCTAATAAATAAATGTTTTTGTATTAAAAATAAGTATTTATCATAGTAATACAATTTGACTGAATATCGAATGTATTGTTTGTACTTAATATGAATCTTCATGTTTTATACCTTGAATCTGCCGTAATGTTAATAAATATGAAAAATTTTACTTATTTCTTTCATTTTCTTCCTTGGTTATAATTATAAGTTATAATATAAGAATAGGGAACTGGAATTGTAAACTAAAATACAAATAATTATGTATTACTCTTTATTTCTTTAAATTTTAAGTCTTTTATTTTACAATTTTATCGATTCATGGTATCAAATTGTCATAACAGTATTTGTGTGGTTGTAGAAAGTAAATAAATTGCGAAACTAAAAACAAACTGCCTTAACCTCAAGTTAGACTCAAGATAATTCCGTATAAATAAAGTGACAAAGAAGAAATAAACCAGATTGGGACTGGATTAAACGGTAAAACTGTCTTTATTATTTTTGTCTAAAAACACACAAATAAAGTTATTTCACGGTCTATCGCACGAGCTATTCGAAACTAATGACAATCACAAGACTCAAGAATAAATTATAAATAAAACCACTTACACTCTGGGTGGTTATTTACAGATTTCGCTTTTGGTTTTGTAAGACAGGTGACTTTTTACAAGCTATTTTTAACTTGCTCTGTTAGTATTTAATTTTGTGGAAATCTGAACTGAATTTTAGACCAGTTAACTTCAACCGATTGAGCTGAAATTTGGCTTACTTATGTAAGTGACAGTGCAATGTGATGGTACCATCGCGCTGGTCTGATGATGGAGTCATAAGGTGGTTATAGGAATTACTAAACAAAACGACGCAATGTGATGTCTTCTCAGACACTTTGGTAAAGGTTTGTAGTTTAGAAAAAGTTTTTTATTTAGATTGCAAACGAAAATGTTGAAATTACCTTTAAATATTAGCAAATTATACACCAGTAATTACCAAGTGCATGTTGTATTCGAAAAAAGGAACATTTACAAGATATTGTGTAATGTAATGTTACATTGAATCCATAATGAAATCTTTTTGTTCCATTTCTTTTCTTTTCATTCAAACCCATGTGCCACATTCATGGTCCCAAATACGTGAATTTTGAAATGGAAAGCTTGATGCATGAATCACAAAACCAAAAGCGCAACTCTATGTGAAAGCAATGACTTATTTTAGGTATTATAATCTCTGATACAGATTCTTAGTTAACATATGTACCATCGCCAAACGTAATGCCTATCCAGTTTGAATCTATTTTTCTTTGTGTTAAAAACAAAAGATATCGAGCAAGTCGGGGTTTGCAACTATTCACTTCACAGAGAAATCACCCTAGTGGTGGTAATGCGCAAGTTTTTCTGACTGTACATACATGACCAGTATTATAAATTTTGTATAGAACCTATTGGTCAAAGATTTCTGAATAGCGCCAGGTTATACTAAAAATCCAAACAATTTAGATATCTTTCACGAAAAGAATACAGAAAATTATTTTAATCTTCGACCAAAGCTTTTTTCCTTAGGATAACATGATAACTGTAATAATGGTTGAACAAACAAATTCTTAGAAACTTTCATCCAGAATCATAATATCAGAGATGATAAAAAAACCTGCTGTGCAAGAAAAGTATGGTAAGGTGACATCAATTTAAAATTTAAAATCATTTTTATTAATAAACTTTTCATCACATACAACTTCGCAGTTTTAGATTCTACACAGAATAACGACATTCTTCCTATTTGAGCTATAACAGAATATTTTGTGTAAAAATAAAAATAAACCGCATGATTCAGACAAATTATACAAATAACGTAAAATTTAATCCTAAAAATGAAAAAGAAGTAATCCCTGTTTCTAAGGCAAGTGATAGGCTTTTAATCCTGCTATGACAAAATAATACTGATTATTAATTATAATAATAAAGAACAGAATAATAAAAAGACCAATAATTAAATTTTTCAATGTGTAATCAGAATCTAGCTGTATAAAAACAAACAACATGGTTCATTCAACCTCTTACGATACAGAACCCTAATATTAAATTGCTAAAATAAAAACACTGGTACTTAATAAATCTAAAACTGCGTCAACCATCCAGCATCTTCACTTAGCCGGCCTCTAAGAGACCTTCTTAGAATATATTTACAAAATTACCCTAAATTACTGAAAGTTATCAAGGGCGGCCGAGTTGCAGTGATACCTAGCTTGTTACCTTCAACTTTAGAGAGAAGCGTCAGTAACAAGTTGACATAAATTAAAATTTAACTGAACTGTTATGTTTGCTACATACTTTGAATATCTTTTTAGAATGAAACAATAAAGATGCACTGACGCTTCTCTTCAAAACCTAGATTTTAGCCTCCTCATCTGTCAAAATATTGCAGACAGGCGCCTAAGTGTTTTGGTATTCACTACCTAAATATTTATATATCTACTTGTTAGTATCAATAAATAAATGTTCATTTAAAATGCAGGTCAAAACCTTAACATACAAAAATAATTTACAAACATCATTATCAACCATTTTCTTAAGGCTTTGTCAATGTCCTAGCGTGAAAAATACATGACAACTTAAAAGTTATTATCTGAGGAACGAGTCTTTTGGACGTTAGTAACGAGAAATGACCGTGACGTCTCGTTTTCGTATGGGATTTATGTATCCCTATCCGCACGATAAAGGCTCTGTACAAAATTGTATGTAAAAAGTCACGATCAAGTCTCGTTACTGTCAAAAAGACTCATCCCTCTGGACTGGACGTGATCTATGTAGAACATTTGACATCAAAACTATCCAATCTGTGTATTTTTCTTGACAGAACATTGATCAGATACTCAAAAAAATGATTGATAGACAAATAATCAAAACTTCTTGTTTCTTACAAGGCAATAGCTACCTAATTAATAGGAGTTCTAACATGGACCTTCAAATCATTCCCTCCCTGGGGACCTAGATTCGTTTTTGAGATCTACACTGCAGGCCACCCTATCACATTTTGTCACTTTTCACTTTCACTAACATGATAGTTCTTAGCTTTTCATTATTCAACACTTTTAAAATCAAATTCACAGAATTTTTTAATTCTGTCAGATTAATTTGTAGATCTTCTTCAGATGGGGCGTCATATTCAAGTTAGTCAGCATATTTTTTTGGTTTAACGGCGTTGGTTGACGGATTATTACGTATTTCTGTCAATATCCATCCTAAATCAATAATTATTATGATGAGCTACCCTGTTAACAGCTCGATTAAAGTGTCTCACAAACGTTAAGAGTCTATCAGTCAGTGAAAATGGATCAAGACTTCTTAATCTGGTGGTCGATGGGATACCTCAGGTATTCTGGTTTCCATTACAGAGTTTTTAACATCTGAACGGTCCTTTTTCTTATCATCAGACTTGTCTTTCTTGCGTTCTCTAGAGCGGTCAGAGCGATGGTGAGAGGACTTGTGTCGAGATGATGATGAGTGTCTTCGGTGATCTTTGTCTGACCGGTCAGATCTATGTTTTTCTGAACGTCGGTGTGAATGGGTTTTATCTTTGTCAGATTTTTCTGTTCTGTCCAATTTGTCTTTATCAGATTTGGAATCTGATCGCGATTCTTTGAGTTCTGCCTTTTCTTTGTCTGGCTTCTCAACCTTGATGGAGTTTTCCGTTGCTTTAGGTTCAAGTTTATCTTGTTTTACTTCTGGTTTAGCGTCTGTTGCTTTGTCTACCTTTTCGGGCTTGAACTCGGTCTTTTCCATCTTAACTTCGACTTTTTCTGTCTTAACTTCGACTTTTTCTGTCTTAGCTTCGACTTTTTCTATCTTAGCCTCGACTTTTTCTGTCTTAGCTTCGACCGTATCTGTCTTAGCTTCAAGCTTTTCCGTCTTAACATCAACTTTATCGGCTTTCTTGTCTTTTTTCTCGTGTTTGTTGATGTCGAAGCTCTTACGAGTGTGAGACAACTTCTGCGGCTTGTTCAACTTCTCGTGGAACTTGGCGCTGAGGGCTCGCATCTCGATGACACCCGCTTTATGCTTTGTAGCGGACGATGTCTTGGATTCTGTAACAAGAATTAATATTTAAGTTGATATAAAAAGGCGTGATATCTAATCTTTACTCATCATTAGTATACATATTTCTACTACTAAACATGCCTCCCCTAATGAGTCCCATAGCGCCCTATCTTCAGCATAACGGATCCAGCATCTGCCTGCAGTCTTTCGCAGATCGTCATCCCACCTGGCCGGAAGGGGTCCTACACTACGTTTGCCGAGTCGCGGTCTCCACTCAAGAACATGTTCATGTTCACCCCAGCTATTGTCAATTCTTCGCGAGATATGGCCGGCCCACTGGCACTTCAGCTTGTTAATTCTTGCGATGCCTCCCAATGACCCCAATCAATGTCCGAAACAAGAGGGGTTTTACCATAATCACCACACTGGGCAGACAGATTGGCGAACAAAATGGTGTTATTTAAATACATAGGAGGCTGCTTGCACCTCTGCAATACTGTATTTTATATTTCGATTCGTTTCCGAATGGAAAACGTCGGATTCGTAATTGAATTCTATTCCGATGGAACTTTAGAATGCTATTTTGATTTGTCAAAGTCTCCGATATCGACTAAAATACCTGCTGTTCTAGATTCTATTAGTTTTCTTTTACGACACCCACGGGCTGAGTCGGAGGTCTATTCTAACCAGGGTTCGAATGGATTGAATACGACCAGGGTTGAATAACAAATGGATAATTATATAAGATAATTCTCTATAGATAATAACAAAAGATTGCGCTCGTCAAAGTGGACAGTATTCTGAAAATAGAATTCCCATGGAATTAACATATTCCTTTGGCTTCTTTAGTCACTCAAATTTAATGTTTTTACCATGTCAAATCTGACGGACACAGATTTTTACTCAATTTACCTTTAAATTAATGTTTATTTTCTTGGATTTTAAGTGAAATTTAAAAAAAATTGTTTAATTTATAATGCGTGAAACAATAGAACAAATTAATTTCCTACAGTTGTGAATTATCAAGAATCGTAATTATCTTGAAAATGTCGAACCCTGATTCTAACTCTGCGACAGCCAGGTCTCACCTGAGGAGGGTCCGTTGGTGGTAGCGGCGTGTGTCGGCGTGCGCGGCGCGAGTGTCGGCGGCGGGTCGGCGGCGCGCTCGTCGGCCGGCGAGGAGGAGAGGGAGCCGGGGTAGTATTGCTTCAGGCGGAGGTGCCATGCTAAAACAAACATAAACATCAATAGGGTATATGCATGGATTTTTTTATTTTTTTAATCGATTATTTAGGTTAATACATAAACGGAAAAAAATATAACACCCAAAATAATTAAATTATTGAGGTAAAAAACTAAAAGTAAAACTACACTCAGTTTCGGGTGATAAAAATGTTGCCTTGCATTTTATGACGTCACGGATCATCGAGTCCCATAATGTAAACTTAAAGTCAAAACTTCATGCCCATACAAAAGTGTTCAAGTATGACGTCACGCTTCACATGCCAATAGCGTTGCGTTTAGACATTTTGCTGTTGAGACTTAAAATATTTACTTTTCAATGATTAAATTTCACACTAAAAACATCATAAAATACAAAAATAAATATACAGATATTTCTATAACAATAGAGAATACGTAAAAAAATATTAGCTTTTTTAAAGTCACATGCATATACCCTATTATAAAGTCTTTTTTCGGGTACATGTTTATTTATTTATTAATTCAATAAAGGTTCATGTTATTTTTTTTCAACATGTTGAGGCAAATACAATAATTCCTTCAATTATATCGTTTCATTCTTAGAACTGGACCACAAGGGAAGCCACCAGCTTTCAAATAAAAAAATAATAATCAAAATCGGTTCACCCAGTCGTAAGTTCTCAGGTAACCAAAAAATACAGTCGAATTGAGAACCTCATCTTTTTTTAAATCGGTAAAAAAATAGGCAGCGATAAACGCCCACCTCCGGGATTAGAGTTGTATAAGTTCCACGAACTGTAGGTACTTCATTATATATTATGTAGCATAAACAAGGTACATACCTGATATTGGAAAAACCAGATACGATGATGATAATATATATTTTTAGGGTAAATAAGTTCCTTCTGGAAAAGCGTGCTTCATCTTAGGCTACATCTTCGCTTTCTTAAAGTAATCCATCAGCAATAAAAAAAAAAAAATTATAGCTTCGCACAACGAGCAAGAATTATGGACGTTTGGATCTTGTTAGATTCGAACATTTTGGTTGGCTTCGAACATTTATCTTAAGACTTGCATGGTACACACGTTCGTACCTGCTCGGGATCGAGCAAGTTCGAGCATGTATAGTCAGCAAAAGTTGCGCCTTACCACCACTAGGGTGATTTTTCTGTGAAGTGAATAGTTGCTAACCGGCTCGATATCTTTTGTTTTTAACGCAAAGCAAAATAGTTTCAAACTGGATAGGCGTTACGTTTGGCGATGTACGTACGTTTGTATCCGTTATATGTGGTACTCACCAACCGAAGCCACTGCCGACACCGTCCTGAACTGATGGATGATGTTCCTCGGCAAGAAGTAGATATCATCATCACACAGCGGTAGACGCGAGTAGCGCACGCCTTCGCGACGGAGTTGGTTCAGCTTGGCTTCCTCCAACCTGTATAGATAGAATAGAATAGAAATAGAATAGAAAGAACATTTATTTGGACACAGGTACAAAAAGAGTTTAAAAATAAACAAATGACAAACAAAAACAGTGGAGGTAAGTGACATGAAATGGTGGGTGGTGGTTTACATTGAATATATGGGTCTGCCTCCACGTCCCTGTGCCGAAAAAGGTGTTGGCTCAGCGTGTGCTGAACATATGCTCAGCGCTGTTTTTCAACCAAGCCGATCTAGATGATATAACATGAGGAATTTGTGAAAGAATTACAGCCGATTCGAACGCTTCAATTCAATGGATGGTCTACGGTTTGTTTCATACGCACTGCGGAATCTTAACCTACACGTAAGGCAAATAAAATTCTTCGCTATTTTTGGCATAGGTAGGTAGGTCCTACAACTTTATAGTGCGCCAAACATTCATTTTTTCCGCTAACATAATGGAGGTTTCCATTATGTTTCAGAATTCCGCAAAAAAACAGCGCGTATAATAATAGCAGTGCGTGTATAGCCTGAAAAGTTGTTAACAATTTGTTCCGGTTTAGAATTTGCACCATCACAACTTGGCCGCGGGTGTCGTAAGATGCGACTTAGGGATATTGGGAGGCAGGCAGCAGCGCCCTCTGCAGAACAATTCTACCAATACTCAACCCGAAGCCCAGTGTGGGGATTATGGGTATCAGTTATCTAGTACCCATAACACAAGCTCTGCTTAGCTTGGGACTAGATACTGCTGTGTGAATTGTCCAACATTATTTATTTATTATTCATAGAAATGTTATTATACCGTTAATGATTTTCTTATTGACAAATTTTGATTTTATAATAATGTATGTACCAATTGTAATATACATATAATTAATTTTAAGTATTTTTGATAATTTTTGAATATAGTTGTACTACTATTTAAAAAAGACATATCACATTAGTGACAAACCGGCAGTGTGCCCTCTCCTATTTTGCACGCCAGTAATGGCAAAACATGTAGGTCTTAATTAATTTATATTTTAACATAATTACATGCTCATACCATGTTAATACTCATGTTTTGTCAAATAAATGATTCTTATTATTATTCTTATTAATATTATAATCTTGTGTGCTCACCAGGTAACGCACTGCGAGATGGGAGGCTCGTAGAGGTCCAGCTGCAGCAACTGCACCAGCTTGTTGAAGTCTGCCGCGTGGAACGCCACCACGTCTTTGGTGATGCGCCCGCGGTCCGACGTGTCGGAGCAATGGATCGCCTTTAACACTCCTGAAAGAAAACATTAAGATAAAAAATCATTTATTTTACCCAATAACAAAAGTAATGGTATATAATGAAATACATATAATATAATTAAAACTATATGTAAGTAATTAACTATATATAGAGGGTTACAGGAAAAATCGTGCTAGCTCTGTTGAGGGCGAGGAGTGCCCATCAGCTCTGACTTATTTCACAGTGAAATAAGTCACAGGAGGGTCCCTAAAGTTAAACCTTTTCGAGATATTCGACTTTAATTTTTTTATGGAAAATTGGCGATTTTTAGGCTAAAAAATTTAATTTTGTTTATTTTGTGTGTCTTACTATTGTTTTTGCATTTTTACATAAGATGCTTTAGGACGTCAATCATTAAAATAGTGCATAAGTTAATTGAATAGACCGCAGTAGACAAGTGAAAGTTAAGAAATAAAAAAAAAATTAAGTAGATAGTTTAAAGAGATATAAAAAAAAATATTATGGTAATTGTTCAACAGGTGTTTTTTAAAATATCTACGTTTCATCAGCTATCTAACGAAGTATAATTATCTAGGGTTTTATTCAACTGCACTGAAATAAATTTGGTTTCATAAGCGACAGTGGAGAAGAAAATTAATACTTAGCCCTAAAAAGTACTTAAATCTATCAATACATTGGGTAAAAAGGGACTCTAGCTTAGTAAAAATAAAAGTAAACTTAGTATCAGCACTATAAATAACGGGGATGGCATATTTAAATCTCAACCTCAACCTCAACAGCCATTATTGGTCTACTGCTGGACGCAGGCCTGATAAGCGCCTTTGTTCGCTGTTATCTCATGGGGGGTAATGTCCATAATTCCCACGCTGGGCATACGGGTTGGGGATCGCAGTATGGCGACAGAATTGTTTGGCAGGCGCTGCTGCCCGCCTCCGGTAAATATCCCTTAGTCGCCTCTTACGACACCCGCGGGACTATTTGGGGTGGTGCAGATTCTATGCCGCCGGAACCACACGATTAATATATTTAAGTCATTTTCATTTATATCATTATTTATTATGTTATTGTATTATGTATATCAGTTATCTAGTACCCATAACACAAGCTCTGCTTAGCTTGGGGCTAGATAATGATGTGTAAATTGTGTCCAACATTTTTTTTTTTTGAGAAGCATCCTATTAATATTATTAAAGCGAAAGTTTGTAAACATGTCTGTTGTGTATGTTGGTCTTTCACGTAAAAAGAACTGAACGGATCGCTGAAATTTTGCATTCAGGTAGTTCTACAAGTAGGCCTGGAAAAACAATAGGTAACTTTTTATCGGCCTTATCGCTATGAGCTCTCGGTGAACGGATGAACTGGGTATGTAAGAATGATTATATCAACAAACTTAAAATATTAACCTAACACTGTTGTTACCTATTTAATCATAATTATCGATATAAATATGTGATCCCCAACCCGCATGCCCAGCGTGAGGATTATGGGCACTACCCCATATGAGATTAACGCCCATAAGGTGTTTATTACTACTATTTATCAAGCTGTTTATATGGTAAACATTTGACTTGTCTAAGTGCTTATTTTGTAAGTGATAGAAATAAACGATTTGACTCTGACTCTGACTCTGAGTAAATATTGGTGCCTCTATTGGTATACTGCTGGACGCAAGCCTCCCCCTGATAAGCGTCTTTATTGGATATTATCTCATGGCGGGTAATGCCCATAATCCCCACGCTGCGGGTTGGGGATTGCAGTTTGGTAGTGGTTAAAACTAAGATATTTCCCCATAAACTATACCTAGACTAGTATAATACTTGTACCTACTCGTACTCATTGTTTATGTAACTAAACTAGATATTAACTACATATTTATGTACCTTTTTTTAGTCTAAATATGGGAAGCTGTTCACCTGTAAAACAGCTACAATGTAACTACCACAGGGAACAGAGCTCTCATTTTAATTGTACTAATATTTTGTTAAATTTGTATTTGTATCATCAATGGCCTTTACATCCACGAAGGATGGTTTATGTAGTTGGCACTTACGTAGATGACTTGTAAGGCCTATACGGGAACGACAGATGCGGCCGCAGTATTGGCATCCGTGTACCCTGGTAGATAATGGTGGGTCTGCGGCAGCCGCTGCAGCCCGTTTGGCCTCATAAACCAATGTGAATGTGTTGAATGAAGCATGTTAGTAAACAAAGTACGACACAAATACAAGTTATTTTACACACCCACAGCTTCACACGTCTATCCCACGGGAACTGATTTATGGGATAAAAAGACGAGAGCCTATGGCCCGTATTATGAAAGCTTGCTCAGTCATAGAGCTATGCTCGAGTGACGTTTATGCCATAGAAAAGCGTCGCTCAAGCATACATCGATGACTGAGCAAGCTTTCATAATACGGGCCTCAGTGTTATTCCAGGCCTATGGTTTGTCCACGTTGAATGGAGCATGTTAGTAAACAAAGTACGACACAAATAACAAAATCTCACTTGCTTGGCGTCGAGTTTCAGATATTAAGTAGTACTCGTAGTAAGCAATTTTTATTGAAGGGAGGATCTAAACAAGTAATGTAAATTACGTATAAAAGGACGCGCCAACAAAGTGAATTTTAGGTTAAGTATGGGCGGTTTGTTTACGTTTATGCTCCATTCAAAATGTATACGATATAGGCACCAATATGTACTGTGTCTCGCTGTACACGGCACTCACCGACGGCCGCCGTGGTGATCCTATCGAGTCCGTGGCCCACGTGGTCGGCATGCGCTCGCGTGCGGTCCTCGAAGAGGAACTCCCGCGCCTCGCTGTACCGAGGGAGGTACTGCAGGTTGCGGAGCTCGTTTATACCGGTTCTGTGAAACAAACATCAAATCATTTATTCAGATCATATGTCAGATCTTATAACCAGAGTAATATCGAATATATTCAACCCGCAAGCAGGTGTGCAAATATTAACTATCGTCGATTTAATTAGTTTCAATATTCAAGCATTTTAGGGCTCTATAAAAACTATCGTAGTTTGACGAATTCAGTGCTCGAAGGGATGCGGAACGCGCGCGTCTAGAACCGCATTCGCCCTGAAGATGTCCCTCGTTAAGGGATGAAACGTTGGTGTTCTTCCAACACAATAAGGTTCGTAGTTAACCCGCTTACATCCGTAATGAAGGTATTAGGTTAATAAAACCGAGCTTTTAAAGGATAAAAGTATGCCATAGGCAGTTTTGGAAATTTTGTAAAGTCAAAGTCAAAGCGTTTATTTCTTTAGACTTACAAAATAAGTACTTAGACAAGTCAAATTTTTACTATATAAACAGCTCGATAAATAGTTATTACTATCAACAAGAAATAAGGTGCAATTGACTTTAATTCACTTCAATTTTTTGTCCACTAGCGGAAGAAGTGAAAAAGTAACCACTAGCAAGTTTATCGCTTATCAACTAATACAATCTTAGGATAACTAAGTCTAACTGGTCTTACATACTATTGTCTGTATGGAACTGGGCGACATCCGGCCAAGCATTAACATCATTTACGTAGTCATCTACGGAGTAATAGGCTTTCTTGATAAGATTACGTTTTATGTAAATTTACAAATAGGGAGCTCAGTTGCTTCAGATGGAAGCTTATTATAGAATCTTACGCAATTGCCCACAAATGATTTCCCTACCTTTCGTAATCTATATGAAGGGATGTGTAGTTTGTTCTTGTTTCTTGTATTTTTATCGTGAACATCACACCTTTTCATAAAGTTATCTCTGTTTTTGTGTGTATACATTAGATTTTCATAGATGTATTGCGATATTACTGTTAAAATATTTATTTCTTTAAATAATTCCCTCAACGAGTCCTGTGTACTTTGAAATACACACATCAACATTGTCTAGGGATATTCAACATTTTGTTTATTTTTACAAAAACTGAAAATAATTTCTTTAGAAAAGAGGTATGGCAAGAATCTTTATTCTGTGTAGTTTATTATTAATAATAAAACACAACTGTTTCATATAAATTTTTAGTAAAAATTTAAGTGGGAACAAAATTTGAAAAATTAGAAAATTTACTAAGTTCGGTAAATTGTGTTTAAACTACACTCGAGAGCAATGAATCCGGGTCACTTAAAGAATGTTAAAAATCTCGGAAACTAAAAATGATAGGTTAATGCAATAAATTGTATTTAATAGACAATGTAATACTCCTTAAATGAAAGTAAAAAAAATATGAGTCACCATACATTTTATTAACACAAAATTACATAAAGAAAAAAACTGCTGATCTCTCCTTAAAACAAAAATAGGAAACATGAAATTTTTGAACTTTATTACGATTTTCTTGAATTTTAATACTTCGTATTGCCTCCTCGTGCTTCCATTACTGCGTTTACGCGGTTTGGCATGCTGTACACCAAGTTCCTTATACGATTTTGGGGAATATTCTCCCATTCCTCTGTGAGAGCAATTTTGAGCTCACGAAGCGTGATTGGGGGAGGGTTTCGTTGTTTTACGCATCTGCCTAGCTCGTCCCAAGCATGCTCGATCGGGTTGATATCCGGGCTGCGCGCTGGCCACTCCATACGAGTAATGTTCATCTCTTGAAGGTAGTCATTCACAATCCTACCTGTATGAGGTCGGGCATTGTCATGCATAAATATAGCATCCTCACCTAAATTGACCATAAATGGACCAACGTGATCATCGAGGATTTCTTGCACATATCTTACGCTAGTTAAAGAGCCGTTTTCTATGATCACCAGCTCTGTGCGACTTTCAGAAGAAATTCCGGCCCACACAAGTACAGACCCACCACCGTAGGCTACTTTTTCTTCGATGCATGCTTGCTTGAATCTTTCCCCTGGTTTTCGATACACTCTGTGTCTTCCATCGTGCTTGTAGAGCATAAATTTTGATTCGTCGGAGAACATAACTTTTGACCAATCTTCATTTTTAGTTTCCGAGATTTTTAACATTCTTTAAGTGACCCGGATTCATTGCTCTCGAGTGTATTTTAACGTTGCCATGACTTTACAAAATTACCTTTTAACAATTTAATAATCGGTGTTGCCTACCCTGACGTTTAAGTTATGAATCTGCACCGGTTATTCATACTCAAAATGAGGTCGTCAAAGTATCGCTGGGGTATGCGATCACAATGTTCTTTTTAAATGGCAAAAAATTGGTCTTCTGTGGTCAAATTCGACGGCAAATTGCTGAAAGCCCTTCGCTGCAACATGCCCCAAGCGTGTTCAATTGGGTTTAAGTCGTGTGACTGTGCAGGCCAGTCTAAAACCGCGACATCATGTTCCTGAAGGGCAGCTGACACTAAACGCGCCGTGTGTGGAGGGGCATTATCTTGCATGAGCTGGAATTCCTGGCTAATTTGAACTCTATGAGGGATGATCACAGGTTCTACGATCTCGTTCTGGTATTTTAGTGCCGTCATGCTGCCTCGTATCCAAATGAGCTCGGTTCGCGCTCCAATACGAATTCCCGCCCAAACCATGATTGTCCCACCTCGGTACGAATGGACCTCTTGAGGCTGCTGGAGACGACTTTATCTGCCTGGAACTCTCAAAACACGTGTTCTTCGTGAATCGGGGTGGAATCCAAACCGGGACTCATCAGTAAGAGAACCATTGTCCATTGGCCATTGTTCCATAACAAATGTTCGTGAGCCCAAAGTAGTCGCCTTCCGCGATTGCCTCGTCGTAGAGCTGGCACACGAAGCGGCCTACGAGAATGAAGATCGACTTCATGTAGCCTTCTTCTGACGGTTTGGTCGCTGACTGACAGCTGATGGGCTAACTGAAGCCTTTGCACTAGCTGCTTTGCTGTGAGATTGGGTTCCCGCCTGGCGGAATTTTGGAGAAAACGATCCTGTCTAGGGGTGGTTACTCGTTTTCTTGCAGTGTGGCGCTCTCTTAAATCCTCAGTAATACGAAAATGTGACCACAATCGAGAAATTACGTTTTGATTGGTGTTTAGGGTATTGGCAACCACGCGTTGGATAGCACCAGCTTGTAACATGCCTATCGCTCTTATCATTTCCTTTCTGCTTAAATGTCGACGTTCCATGACATAAGAAATATCACAAGATCCGTTAAAATTAAAAATTACTTAGATAACACTTATTGTTAATTAAATAAAAGTAAATTTATGTTAGGCAAAATTAACGTTGTTTTATCTAGATCGGAGTCCCCATTCTATCTTTTGTTTAATGCGTTCTATTTTTATTCTTTTTACAAATTTTGAAAAGGGAACAAAAGAGGTTTAATTCCATGTATAAACTTTTTCTAAAAAGCAAATAGTTTGTAAGCAAATCATTTCGAAATGGAATATCCCTAGACAATGTTGATGTGTGTAGTTATTTATCTTAGAATCTGTGAAAGCTACCACGTTTATATTTAGGGAAATGTTGCTTTGATCTTTTATCTTGAATCACGTGTTTTAAAAACACAATTGGTGAAAGTTTTCTCGATAGTTTTTTTTTAAGTAGTTGTTTTGCATACATTTTGCTATTTATCCCAGGAACAGCAAACGTTTTTTTCTTCGGCTTTTGTTTTGCTAAGAAACTTAGACGTATTTCTTTAAAGTTATCTTTGAATTATTTAATTGGTTGATTTATTAACTTGTAATTAGATAAAAACAGTTTTGGCGCATAGAAAATTGAGTGCACGTCCCTGCTCTGTACTTCTCACTCGCGAGAAAACCATATGTTGTCATCCCGCTCGAAATCTATCTCGTAGCGGCGTTATTGCACGCTCTTAAGAATCATTCTGTGCCTTCAATCTAAGCTTTCATCTTCAATTAATTATAGTACCTTCAATAGAGATGAAAGGTTTTAAGTGCGACGAACAATGGTAGTAATTTTTAAGTAAAAATTTGAGTTTTATGTATACGTACCATATGTTCTGTTTATGAAATAAAGATATTTTATTCTTTTATTCTTATTCTTTATTTTAAAGTAAGTTACCTTCGTTTCTTGATGGGACTCTTGCCTAGCTCCGCAGTGGGTACCAGTTGCTCCCCCGGCCGGATCCACAGGATGGGGCCGTCGTTGGACTCCTGGGGTTCCATCTCCACTGCAGACATTGGACCCCACGGCATAGTCTGTAGGAGAAATGGGAATTAGCACTTGAAGCAACATAGACAATGATGACTTGACACATAGTATAGAACGACAATAGACAAAAATAAAACTAATGATGGCCGAGATTGGGCTGTAAATATCAAGAATTTAACGAGCTGTGTATGGAGCTGTCTTAGAATTTGCTCCAATTCTTTCCGTGGGTGTCGTAAGAGGCGACTAGGGGATATCTACCGAGGGGCGCGCAGCAGCGCCCTTTGCAGAACAATTCTACTACCGAACTGCGATGCTCAGCGTGGGGATTATGAGCATTGATAAATGCTAAACTAATAAAGATTCCGATTTAGATTCATTTATTGATATAAGATAATATACATGTCAAAAAGGTGTACGTACATAATAAGGTACACAATACTTTAAATTATTATGACTGTACATATTAATGTACAGTCAATAATAATTTATGTACAGTCATTCACCAGTGATGATGATGTACAGTTACTCACCAGTTGTAGGAAGGGACATCGGCCCAGCAGTTCCAGCATCTCCGGGAAGTATCCCCCCACCTCCTCGTGCACTGTGCCCACCAGGGAGATCTGGTGCAGCGGCCCGCAGCGGCAGGTGCCTGCGGAGTACGACTGTTGCACCTGGAGACAAAGGGATTCAAAGATTCAAAGATTTATTTGCGTCAATACAGGTGTTAAAGTTACAAAAAATGTGCTCATGTCTCGCTATGTCTAGCATGCAATAATATATTAAACAACAAAAATAAGATTATAAAATTTCAATACAATTATAATTTAGTATTAAAAAAAATAAAAAATCGTTTACGTCGTAAAAACCTCTTTGCTTCAACCATTTTAACAATCTGATTTTAAATAAATGGTTGTTCATTATTTTAAGTTCCTTTGGTATATTTTTATACACATTGACAAGCAGCTTAGGGGGAGCTTAGGGATATTTCATATTACATTATACACGACCATATTACAACAATATTATTACCTTAGGCATGTTAGTTCTTAAGAAATTTATTCTCTAATCTTATATCTTGTTTTAACTTGTGTGTCATGTTTGTAAGTCTAGCTAGATAATCTAAGTTTGTACATATCAGAATCAGAATAAATATATTTTCATTTCATTTCAATATTACAGTGGATACAGACATGAGATGCTACGTGGTGCTGGCTTAGAATTTGCACCACCCCGACTCATACCGTGGGTGTGAAGGGTATTCACCGGGAGCGGGCAATAGCGCCCCCTGCAGAACAATTCTAACACTGAACTGCGATCCCCAACCCGCATGCCCAGCGTGGGTATTATGGACTCAACTCGTGTTTTCAATAATCAACTTTATCCTAATCAACTTAAACACTAAACTGAAAAATATGACTCTTCCTGACATCTATTGGTAAATAATAAATCTAAAATATATGAATTGTCCAGCAATATTTATTTATTTATTTATATCTAAAAAAACTAAATTTACTGAAAAAAGACGGTAATCCTTGTACTTTATTTTAATAATACCTGTTGGTAGTATCTACTGATGGAGGTGGTTTCTATATCGCTCGCACGCGCCAACACGCCCGCCTTCACTGTTAGGTTGGGATGTGTTTCCGTCAAGTATTGCAGGAGGCATGGAAACTGTCCGGCGGCGCCGCGAACAACTCCACACACGAAGTAAGCCCAGCCCGAACTGTCTTCGGAGAACACCAGCTGTGGAGCAGAAATTATGGTTGGTTAATTTACACTAATCTATATAATATAAAAGAAAGTTGTGTTAGTTACACTATTTATAACTCAAGAACGGCTGAACCGATTTGGCTGAAAATTAGCGGGGACCTCCCCGCTAATTTTCTTAGCTTAGAACCAGGAGACGGACATAGGATAGTTTTAATTTCGTTCCCGGCTGAACGAATCTTGATGAAATTTGGCAGGGAGGTAAGCGGTATTCCGGGGACGGACATAGCTACTTGAATAGAGCGAAGCCGCGGGCAAAAGCTAGTATTCAATATAGGAAAGATGTGTATGTTTGTAACGATTAAACTAAAAAGGTCCATTATTTACGTGAGGCTCTAAAGGGAAGGTCATAAAAAATCACGAAATATCACAAGGAGTAATATAATCACGTTTATATATTTTTCGGCAAACGCGCCATACTGAACCGAAAAGCGGCGTTTTATTTATTTTTTCGTCTTGAACCTCACTATGTATCAGCAAGGGGGGGAGGGGGGCGGCAGCATTATCTAGAGTACAGTTTGGTGGCCACATGGGCTACCTCGTATCTCTGCCTTTTGTATAATTTAGCCAGAGATGCGCAAATAGAGTTTTGTGGCCACATGGGCTTCGTATCTCTGCCTTTTGTATAATTTAGCCAGAGATGCGCAAATAGAGTTTGGTGGCCACATGGGCTACTTCGTATCTCTGCCTTTTGTACAATTTAGCCAGAGATGCGCAAAGAGAGTTTTGTGGCCACATGGGCTTCGTATCTCTGCCTTTTGTATAATTTAGCCAGAGATGCGCAAATAGAGTTTGGTGGCCACATGGGCTACTTCGTATCTCTGCCTTTTGTACAATTTAGCCAGAGATGCGCAAATAGAGTTTGGTGGCCACATGGGCTTCGTATCTCTGCCTTTTGTATAATTTTGCCAGAGATGCGCAAATAGAGTTTTGTGGCCACATGGGCTTCGTATCTCTGCCTTTTGTATAATTTAGCCAGAGATGCGCAAATAGAGTTTGGTGGCCACATGGGCTTCGTATCTCTGCCTTTTGTATAATTTAGCCAGAGATGAGCAAATAGAGTTTGGTGGCTACATGGGCTTCGTATCTCTGCCTAAGCTTTCATCCTAAGTATCACCTTGAGAAACTCCTTAGCCAGGGCCTCCTGCTGGTACGCATTCAGCACGTCCACGTCTCTCTGCTGGAGGTAGACCACGCTGGCTCCGCCGTTCGGATGCGTTTCCACTCGCATCAGCCTGGAAATTGAAACAAGAAGTTAATCATTTTTCTACCTCGGGACACCAAGGACACCTAGGGAGGCATGCACCGGCATCAGCGAGCTGCTGGCTTTCCTGGAAGACATCGGGTGGTTAGATTAACAGCCCCCCACCCGACACGCAAAAAGGGCCCGCCTGCAGCCTAGTTGCGGAAACCAGCCCAGAAACAAGTAACAAGTAAGTAAGTGCGGTGGAGGTACCTGTGATACTTGAGCCCCTTGACGGCCGGGTTCTCTGCGAGCGCCGTCCACTGCAGGTCGGTAGAGGCGCGGTCGCGGCGGCACTGCACGCCTATGGAGCAGCGCTTGACGCGCGCGCGGCGACGGCAGCCCGTGCACGATGATGATGATGAATGACGGGACGAGTGCGATCTGGAATGTTACATTACATAAATAAATAAGAATATTGCACACTTCAAACTATGAAACAATTTACAAATTATTATAAATATTCACGGGTATTTATCGCGTTTATTTACCTATTTTTCCCGACGTTTCAACAGGTTTACACTCTGTCGTGGTCAAAATACCCGTGATATTTGTTTAAAAAAGAAATTTACAAATTAACTAGTTAATTAAAATTATGAATTAAAAAAAAAGATAAGACCGCCAATTTTCACTTCTTCCAAGCTAGTGGACAAAAAAATGAAGTGAATAATTAGAGTCAATAATTAGAGTCAATTGGACCTTTTTTTCTTGTTTGATATTAATTACTATTATTATCAAGCTGTTTATAGTAAAAATATGTCTTGATTTAAGTGCTTATTTTGTAAGTCTAAAGAAATAAACGATTTGACTCCGACTCTGAATTATCAATTGGCTGTCTTATCGCTCAAGAGCGATCACTGCCAGACAACCTGGTATGAAATAAGGTGTATAGGTATATAAGAATATGCATAAAGGTAGTAAATCTAAGCGGTGCTCAGGCTTTTGTTGGCTACGGCGTAAACTAGAGCTAAATACAAAAGAAACCGCAAAGTCACAGCCCGATTTAATGCGTCCCTCTAAAGCCTCCAATACATGTTGGCCTAACGTTGCCGAGTGAAAGCTTATACCAACGTGTAGATGGCATGTTTGCATTGCATTGCCATCGCTCTTATATTTTTGTTTTAGTTTATTTGACAATGCCCCTATGCAGCAGCTATATTTATGTAAGTACATATTAATTTAATCTAAATTATTTTATGACATTATTATGTAATTTTGTACATTATTTTAATACAGTTTGACAATGCCCTTTTACAGCAGCATACTTTGACATATTTTATTTTATTAATTTATTTGTTTTGTATAACTAGACTAGACTGACCTCTCATATTTAAGTTTTTAATTTCTAATTAATTTTTGTCTGTCGGTCCTTTTTTTCCCTTTGTACCCTATGGTGTTTTGTAAAGCCAAGTTTGTGTATTGTAATATAAATATAGTACCTAGATTAAATAACGACATCAAGTGTACCTACGGTGTAAAAAAAAATACAAATACAAATCGGTATCGCTCGCCTGGCTGGCCGAGTGAATACAAGCGCCAAAGTGTATAGAGGTCATTCGCAGTGACTTGTCACCGCTCGCGGCCACTCGCCTCAATTCGGAGTCGGTTTTTCTGCACAAATCAAAGACGCTTGCCTGCGCTCGGCCAATCGTGTCCACATGTTTGTGTAGTTTGTGGTGCAATAGTTTGCTTAGACTTGCCAAACGTCTGGACGGTGGCACTTGCCTTGTATCAATTTGCCTACTCTCGCGTTGGCCTTAGCTACAACACCCACGGGAAGTGATGGGGTGGTGCAAATTCAGCACCACACAGTTAAATCATAACTTTGTGTTGTGTTTTTGTATCGTTCTTAACTTTGTGTTGTGGCATTAGCTCGGCCAACATGTATTGGGGGCTTAAAAAGGGAGGTGTCTCAAAACCACAAGGATTTTTTGATCGATTTGGTTTAAGCCTGTTCGACCTCCCATGTATTTATGGACATTTAAATTGTGACTGTTTTAACCGACTTCAAAAAAAGAAGGGAGGTTCTCAATTCAGACATTGATTGAGAACCTCCCTTCTTTTTTGTATTTTTTTTTATGTTTGTTACCTCAGAACTTTGGACTGGGTGGTCCGATTTTCATGTTTATTTTTTATATGAAAGCTGGTGCTTCCCACTTCGTCCCATTTTAATTTTGTTCAGTTCTGACAATGGGATCCATGAAAATTCATGAAAATACTATAAAAATTGAAGTCGGTTTATAGTTTTTTAAAACAAAATTAATTATGAAAAGTATGTAAGGTAGCACACACTACACTCTGGCATAATAGGCGAGCAAACTCATTCAAGAATCAATAATTGATTCAGTATTCTCAATAGTCACAATTACAAGACAAACTATCTCATAATGTCACTAGCACCAGAATAAACTAGAATTTATCTCACCTTTCTCTTTCTTTATCCTTGTCCCGCTCTTTCTCCTTCTCTCTATCTCTCTCTCGTTCTCTCTCTTTTCTCTCTTTAAC
The DNA here is from genome assembly GCA_955876795.1 of Eupithecia tripunctaria. Taxonomy (NCBI): domain Eukaryota; kingdom Metazoa; phylum Arthropoda; class Insecta; order Lepidoptera; family Geometridae; genus Eupithecia; species Eupithecia tripunctaria. The sequence goes on along the minus strand of OY041624.1, from coordinate 8,609,152 downwards.
CTCCACAACTTTATCCTCCGTCTGAATACTATTCACAATAAAATGCGGCGAGGTAGAGTTGTCCTGCTTTATTTTAAAAGGCAACTCCAAGTTTCCATAGCACGGCAGCCTCCGCTGGTTAGATTGAAACTTTATTGCCTTCATAGTGAGGCTAAAATGCGTTGCAGGCCTCCGTAGGTTGCAAGTTTCCAGCAAAACGTTGGAGCGAGTGACTCTAGGGTACTTATAGCGGAACATCGAATGTTGGAAGTGCGTGTTGATGATTTTCAACTGACGAGAGACGGAGGAGAAAATCTTCTTTGTGACATCATCATCTTGAATTTTATTTGAGATTTGTGTTTGCCTCCATGATGCTTGGAGACCGCCGAACCAGTCTTTCTTCAGGGGCCCGTGAGTGAAGCTCAGAACGGCGTCGTGGTGGAAGAGTAGAGGGTTCCGTGCTGCTGCTGTCTTGCTGAGGACGTCGAGGTTGAGCATGGTCGCGTCGCCAAACCCTCCGGAGTCGAAGACCGGCCATATCTTTGGGAGTTTGGCGGGACTTTCGTTGGTAGCGTAGACGCAGAGCTCTCGTGACGGGCTTAGCTTGCGTTTGCGACCTGGAAAAGACGAAAGAACATTGTAAGTAAAGATAAAACCGGCCAAGTACTCGCGCACGAAGGTAACGTACATCATGCATCCTTCTTGGATGAATAGGATCGAGGACTACCGGCTATATGCCCCTGCCTGCGATGCAGGGGCCTATAAACCCAATAGGCTGCGAGTACAAGTCCCCTCGGAAGCGACCTAATTCAGCATTTAGCGCAGCTGATATTGGACAACTCACACAGCATTATCTAGCCCCAAGCTAAGCAGAGCTTGTGTTATGGGTACAAATACACTTAATACAATACACTACATTATATTTTACATAGAAAACATCCAGACCACACTGAACAAATATCTGCAGATCGTACACACATGTGTCCCGCAGCGGGAATCGAACACATTCTGTGTCGCAGGAGTACCTTTGCCCGCCGCGCCATCGAGTTCGTCATATACCCGTCTGTCATATCATAAGCCAGTCAAATGTGACCTTATCAGCTTATTATGTCCACTACTGAAGATGCCTTCCAAAAACAAGAAAAAGGTATTGCCATGATCAACACTATTGGCAGACTGGTGATGGAATGGGACGTAAAAACACGTAGAATCAAAGATTTAAATCGTTAGATAGGCCCTTTCCTTAGTGCAGTTCGTTGCCAAACGAATTTTGTGAGCTCACAAACTTGTCTTTGTCATTGAGAGAATTGTGTGGGCGCGGCTAGTATTATATAAAAATAAAATTATAATTTTGTATTGTAACGGTTCTTACACTTTTGAATTAATCAAATAAATTAAGTGATGACGAAAATAAATTAAGTGAGACAGAAGATATACTATGAAAAAAAAACGTGGTACCACTCCACAGATCATTATCTTGTGGTATAATAGAGTCTGTTCAATAAGAGAGTATTTTTGAGTATTTTTCGACGTGACGTTTCGGTGACCCAACACTTTTAGTCGTACTGCAATGACAGAGCAGTGTTGTCAACGTAACAAAAGTTGTCAATTGACACACGAGCACCCTCAATTCCCACGACTCTTCACTTTTTGAACAGACTCTAGTAATAATCATATAATTCAATTCAATTTCAATTTCAAGCCTTTTTATTCAAACGAAAATATTTACATTTTGTTACTTATATACTATTGTCACGACATCGGTTCCGTTTGTTTGCCCTCTTTTGGCAAAGGCCTCCTCCAATTCCTTCCACTTCACCCTATCTCTCGCCAGCCTTATCCATGTTCTTCCTGCTGTTTCGTTCAGCTCGTCCTCCCATCTTTTAAACTTTGTATATGTATAATAATCATATAAAGAGTATTTCAAATACAGAATGACTGTAAAAAATCAACATTTACAGCATGCTTAAGCCCGTTGAAAACTATTTGTTATCTACAATTTAACTGGGTCATAGAACTTAGCAACAGTGAAATATGATGGTTTAATAATTTAAATTATAAGCCGAAGCAAGTCGTTGCGTAAGAATCGAACCCTACTAGCCGGTACTAGCCGCTCATCTATTGATACAAACGTGAAAGGGTAACTACGCTGTTTGATGTTGACCATCCAAAATTAAGGATAATATCTAGGTATTCATACATCGTCATTATATATGTTTGTATACAAACAAAAACCTAAAAAGTATACATTTGAAAAATACAAGCTTCTAAACTTTCGTATTTCAACACGAATTTTAGCTTAACTTTGGGCGAAAATAGATAACATACGGAGAAAGAAAACCGACATAGTTTAGTTATTAATAAATTTAAATAAATTTATTTTGAAGAGATACACTCAATAGTTTTTCTATGATAAGTAGGTATGATAACAACCAAGAGTCTGTTCCAATTTTTTAGACGGCCGCCGTCGTTTTGCCAATAAACCATTGTGCATTTCATTCTAGCGCGCGGTTATGTGTATTATGACAGGTGAGATAGTGCAATTATACATATAAACCCGAAGCCCCCGCTTCGCGAGGATTGGGCGGGCTTCGTTAGGAGTAAGTTAATGTTGAGGGACCCTCGCTTCGACGGGGTGTAACACCTACAGGTCGGGTCAGCTCAAGAAAAGTTTTTAGTCGAATTGTGTTAGCCCTCTGTGTATTTCTAGTAGCTCACTTAGTTATTTAGTCGCACGGCTAGATTTTATATGATCGTTTTATAAATCATCGATCTAAAATTTCGCGGCCTCCCGGCGAAATTTTTAATCGTAGATCCCCATAGTGTTATTATAGTAATCTATCTATTGTATTAGGTATATCAGTTATATCAGTTATCTAGTACCCAATACCCATAACACAATCTTAGCTTAACTTGGGGCTAGATAATGCTGTGTGGATTATCCTATATAATTTATTTTGTTCAAAAAACTATAAACCGACTTCAATTATAGTTTTTTCATGGAATTTCATGGATCCCATTGTCAGAACAAGACCAAATTACAAATGGGACTACACGGGAAGCACCAGCTTTCATATAAAAAAAGAATCAAAAAAATCGGACCTCCAAGTCAAAAGTAACAAACACAAAAAAACAGTGGAATTGAGAATTTTCGTTAATCACAGCATCCGCGTGAAGAACCTATTTGCTAATTCTTTTTTGTTGGTCAGAAGAAAGTAAGTATATATTATTTTAAGAAACATGTAAGAAATTAAGACGGTTGGAAAAAAGCGGGCGAAGCCGCAGGTCGCAGCTAGTACTGAGATAAAAAATTACATCTATTTAACTAACTGCGAAAGTAGGAGTCTTATGGTTTGTAGAGGGAATTTTATGGAATGAAAATAATATCCCAAAAACAAATGATTGTCTCCAAAGTCGGTTTAGGAACGAAAATTGTACGTTATAACGTCATTTACTTGATCTATTGAAAATCTTACCTCGTAGTTTATTATACTGTTTTTACCATTCTGGTGTTAGCTAGCTATCAACGCTATCTATTAGACGAAATTAGAACTTAAATCCTTAAGGCGCATACCCGAGCCAATCTGACAGCAATTCCTATTTTATCATATTTTTACGTTTATCATAGGAATTTTTAAAAATCCTACGTTCTCTTATATAACTCTTTTATAATTTTATCTCATATTGTTTAGGAGGAGATGCAAAAATAGAGTTTGGTGGCCAAAAAGCGCAACTTCGTATGTCTTCCTAAGCTTTACAAACTGAAACTATTACAGAGACATTTATAAATAGCGTATAATAGATACCACAAACTGAACGCAGGATTTTTAAAAATTCCTGCGTTCAACGTAATAATAAGATATAATAGTTGGGGGCGCCACTTTCGCTGGTGTATGGGCCTTAAAGCTTCAGTCGTCAGGACAACATCATCAACAACGTAACATGCTATCTATTTACATCGATATAATTGAATAGACGTTATCACGTCATAAAATACTCATTGTTTACCTTCTTGTAGGTTAATTTTTTGTTAAGAGGACAGGAGTGTTTTGTTTTTTTTATTGTTTTTATAATCATTATTTTTTTTCACTCCTCCCCGCAAGCAAGCAACCTTTTAGCTTCTACATGCGAAGACATATAAATTGTTAAAAGTTAGTATCTAAGTTTATTCCTAAAGTGTGTAAAACTGTTTGTTCTCCAAATAAAGCAAAATAAAATAAATAAATAAAAAACTACTTTGACGGGACTTGAACCCGCATCCTTCCTCAGTACGGGAAAGTGCTAACTAACTGCACCACAACTCACATCACAACGTCAAGTGACATAGGGGTAAAAAAATCTAGGATTTCCTTCGGATTTTAACGCCGATAGCTTCACCTACAGGGTTTCCCTGTTGAATATTTATTTTCTTAGAAATAAACTTGAGTGTGAGTGCTTACTCACTATAATATCAAAAACCGTATTTTGTACTACATCTTCTTAAACTTTCGCGATTTCTTAACATAGTTAATGATTATTTATTTGGCCACTTTCTCAACTCGGTGGACAATGTACTCTAATGGAAGTATTCATTGGACTTTCAATTTCATATACAAAGTTATGAAAGTTTCATGAATTTGGATATGGATGAGTGTTATCATCAGCATATCTTAGTTCACAGCTGGACCTGTCCTAATGAGCGACATAGCTTGACGCATCCACTATCTGCTTGACAGTCTTTTGCAATCCTAATCCCACCTGGCTGGAGGGCGTCCTACACTATGATTGCCGAATTGCGGTCGCTAAGCAAAAAAGGTGCACAGTCAGGTCCGAAAACAAAATGATGACTATAATAGTGGTAGTAACCAAAACAGTTATAAATTTTTTAATAGAAAACTGGTACATTATGAGGAAAACATCAAGTTTACACAGAGCAGTATCCTGAGTGTGTTCTGCCATACTGTTTACTCCAAAGAAATGTAACTTTATTACTGGGTTCGAAAGGAACCATATAAAATAGAAATTGACAAAATAAAATTAAGACAGAACAATTATTTAAAATCAAAATAAAAAAAAATTACATATCTATTATTATATCTGATGGATACAAACTTTTACTTAATCTACATTTAATTAATGTTAATTTGTGTTGGATTTTAAGTGAAAATGATCAAAAACTTTTGTTAGAATTGCCCAATTTATAATGCATCTGTTAAAAAACAATATAACAAAGGTACCTACATATTTCTTACACTAGTTATAATTATCGAATAATGAAATAATCACACTAATATTATAAATGCGAAAGTTTGTATTGATGTACGGATAGATGGATGGATGTTTTAACTATGATATGTTTTCAGAAAACAGAAAGATGGAAACAATCAATGCCTTATTTCAGATTGTTATGACACTGGTTCTTTACTGGAAACCATTGAAATGTGGGAATAATTGGAGAGGCAGAGGGATGTTATAATAATTGCAATTCTTTTGGGTACTATTTACTTTCGCCCCTTGGTAAGAAAATGTCTGTAGATAGATTTAATAAAAGTAAACATAGCTCGGCTCAACCTCAACAGCCTTAAGGTCGATTCACACATATCAGTGAACCCACAGTTCCGGCACAGTACCGTTACAGTTCCATATCCGTGCTACAGTGGTGCGTCAGTGCTTCAATTCACACATATCAGGCACAGTACAGTTCTCTGCGGGTCTACGTGCACGACGTTCCCTTCAGACGTCAGTGATCCGTGATAAAATATCGTCGTCGCCGATCACGTCCGTGATGGCCGGTGCCGGCACTGACACTGATGGTACTGAGACGACACTGACACTGACAAGTATGAATACATCCATAGAGAATGTTTGAAAGAATAATTATCACTGATGCGGTACTGTGCCGGAACTGTGGGTTCACTGATATGTGTGAATCAACCTTTATTGGCCTTTATTTAAATTACATGCCTTATCATATTTTAATTTGACGTTTTTGTATGGTATCGAAAATGATATCTGTATGCAAGTAAACCTTAATTCTAAAGATTTATTCCAATTCCTTCTTCAATAGGGTATGTATTAAAACCAACAGCTTTGTATAAAGCCTTGTATAGAATAGATAGATTAGGTAAAAATGTATATAAAATTGACTTCCGGATAAATATTAGAATTCTATTAGGAATTTACATGGCAAGGTAATTTTTGTAAATGTTTATCAAGCCTATACAAAGCAATGTCTAGGTTGTCCATGCTAGTCCCCGTTGACAGAAATTTTACCCTTTTAACTGTTTAAGCAGTTTTAAGTCATATTTGCAATAGTATCTTAGGATTTGATGAGATCTCTCTGAAAATTTTAACTATGTAAAGGATAAGGTTAAAACAATAGATAATTTACACTAATTCTAGTCATTCTCAATGTACAATGCAATGTTTACAAACATTGTATATTCAGTTGGCTGGACTTACTATATACCATGGCTAGAGCATTGGTCCTGTTATCACAATAGTTTCTGCATTTTTTTTTTGTTTTCGAAAAGATTTGTTAAGTATTTAGTTAGAAGTTGAAATAATGAGATATGCTTTACAACATCATGCAAAAGCACTTGTACTCTATGATATGGGAAAAACCTCAGCTTTAAAGCCAAAGATCTGCTTTGTCTGAGCAAGCAGCAATATAGCTGATATGGTATAGGTATGCATATACTGTTAAATATGTACGTGTGACATTACCTGCCTTTCGCCTACACTGAAATCCAGCTCTGGGTAGACACACCAGATCTACCCAGCACAATGTGTGGCAAACAATTAAGTCTAAATCTAGAGTTTATTAAGTTAAGTATTAAGTTAGTTCAACAGGCAGGAGGTGGCTAGCGACCAGGCTATTCATTTGATATTGATAAAGCTATTTACAATGTGCACAAGTTAGTTATTGTGTTGTATAGTTTTGAGGGAAATAAAATAAGTTTTCTTTCTTTTGTTTACAGTGTTTAGTTTGAACTTGAAGAGAAGTTAACCCGGTTCAAATATTTCAGTTATTTTATACTTTCAATTAATTTTTCCCAGATAATGTGGCAAAAGCTTTAACCTCTTAAGTCAAGGATAATAAATATTACATGTATAGCATGGCCACCGGCGGCCTCCTGCCTGTTGAAGGATTAAGAAGATATCAAACAACACTCCCAGCATTCAGACAAGTGTTTTGATACCATAGTAATCAAAATAGCTTCAGCTGTTTTGTTACTTTGAAGTAATAAAAAAGTAATCCCAGCTAACATACTGGATATGTTAAAAAAAATGTAATGTGGTGTCGAAAGTCACAATTATGTTAAATTTCTCATGAAATAAAAACCAGACAGAAGCAAGATAGGTCTTTAAGTGAATAGAAAGTACATGGAGCGAGGTCGGCCATGATGCAACTGCAAGCAAATTGCTTTAGATGCATTGAAATAGCTGTAAACATGTTTATTAATGCATGATCACAAAGAAAATGGCCTTATAAACCTGGATGTGGAACCAAAAACGGCTGTGTATGTTTACAAACATATTTGACCTCTGTTGTAATGTAAGAAAAGGCTTGATAGGTTAATCTTTTTCCCACCAAAAAATAACACGATAAATAGAAGACAGTAGGTCGGTGGCACCTAGGAGAGGTTTGGAGACACATGAATAAGATAATTAGGTATGTATAGACTGCTGTACCTTTGGATTCAGTGAACGGAGCTTGTGTTTCTTCAGGTGACACACTTGGACCGTTTCCCATTTTCGGCAGTTTACTGAAGTCATGTGAAGGACGGCGGTGATGGACGATCCCGCCGGTGCCACCTCCGATCCCCGAACCGCGATAATCATCAATGTAATTACGATTTTCACCGACTCTTACATGCGAGAGTTTATGCTCTCGCGATGACGCCATTGTCCGACCGCCCGTGATTAAATCGACGCAAAGTAGACACTGCTCGTCAATTAAACATTGACGCTAATAATTCGTTCTATTTTCTGAACTTGCACAGAGTAACAACGGAAGTCTATTGATTAGAACAACGCATTATTCGCGAATAGAAAACAACTTGCGACGCCATTTCTGCGCTGCTCACGAACATTTTGTTTTTTTTTTGTTCAAGAAAAAAAGATGAAAGCGAGACGTGGAGGCAAGAGTACAGCTTCTATTCTACCACTTTCATTTTTGCCTGCCTTGCCTAGTAAATAACTGAGATAGATTTCCTTTCACACAGATAAACTAAGTTAGTTTTGGAGTAATAGTATATTAAGTTTATTTTGTGTTGTATTGTAGTCAAAGGTTTTATGATTTACATGAGATTTTCACCCGGTCTGTCACCCTTTACAAGCTGTCACTGAGACGTGTCACCACGAAGGCACGAAACGGAAATAGGAACGTCACCTACCTCATTGACGTAGATTTGTATTGTACCCACTGCTACCATCATCCGACTGCGGCAACCGCCATCTGTTGAAAGACGCAGAAAACGTTATATTATTCTGTGCAGAAAATTAAGTGACAATCACAGCAAACGATTTCTGTTTTCCCTATGAGGGCGTCACTCACTCACTTTACAAGCTTACACCTAGTATCAAAGTTCCGCGACAGATGGCGTCTAATTTATTTATAAGTTGTTTGTGCACACCTCCCAACAGGACCGTACTAAGTAATGAGTTTGAACCTAAAAGGGGTTATAATTTGGGTGAAATTCGACTAATATTATACTACGTGAATTTTTGGCCAAACACAAAGTTACACTCATCGGACACAGTCATCCTTGCACGGATCTATAAGTACTTGGAATAACTTATAGTTATAGGCCAGGTACCTAAATGCGAAGCCGCCAGCAGTAGCTTGATTTGTTTGTGTGAAGAATTTTTTTCGCGTATTACAATATTATAAAATAAAAATAAACATTTATAAATATATCATCAATTCATCACTTATCGGTAAGTACACAGGACGCCTAAAACAAGAAATTATTAGTTCTCAATTATTAATTAATTATTACTCCCTATTTATATCAAAGTATCTACCTACTTTTATGGCATTGTCTTAGTGCTACTATAAAAAAGGCCATATAAGATTTGAATTTTTCAAACTATTACTATTCGTGTTCATAAATTACCTTCATTAGTAGTCAGCTACGGTCCCAGATTCGATTCCCGTGTAACAGACAAATACTGACGTCATGATAAGTGACCATGAGTGGCGAATATTTTAGAGGTGGTGGGTGGCATAGTTTTAAGAATTTAAAAGTAGGAATATACTTAGGTAAGTTCCTAAGTAGATTTGAGTGCCACGAAAACGGTCTAGCGGTCAGTTTGTTCAACCGTTGATTATGAGGTAGAACAGAACTTCGTAATCAACGGTCGAGCCAATAGTTGATGTGATTTTTCTAGCAGGAAAAATTCAGTCACTGCCTGGCGTCAGGAAGTTGGCGGTGTTACACCCCCGTGCATCGGTGGTCCTGCGCCTGACCTCTCCCCGGTCGTATCGATCTGTCGTCCCATCGGATTACGAGACTAAGGGAATATAGAGTGCACCTGTGTTTGCGCGCACACTTGTGCACTATAATATGTCCCGCGCATCTGGCTAGTCTCCGATGAGATTATTATACAATTATACATACTTACTAAGCGAAAAAGTGGTAATTTTCCGACTGAACTTTTTTCTACGATTTTTTGAATTTCGATGTTATTATTTTACTCTTTTATTTTTTTAACAAACTAAGTACGAGTCGGGCGCGATGATGAAGGGTTCCGTACCATAATCTATACATCATCTGTGATAATTTTAACTGTCTAACTATCATGGTTCATGAGATACAGACGGACAGTGGAGTCTTAGTAATGGGGTCCCATTTTATTCTTTGGGTAGGTACTTACTAATGCGAATAGGAAGAAAAAAACTAAATTTTGTATGCAATTATGAAGGTGGTAAGGAGGTTGTGTCTGGAGGTTATCCTCCAAAATCAACCCTATAAGCTTAGTTTAGGTTTTAGGTATTGTTGTTAGGTAGGTACTAGGTACACATCTAAACGGAGAATTTGCTCAATTTGCTAAATGCAAAAGCAATATAGCCCTTTAAATATAATAATACTCTATGGATGTTATTTCACACACACACTCCATGTACTAACTTATTAATTTTGGTTATTCTAGGTAAAAATCATTTCAAAATGAAAAAGGAAAATAATTTAATACGTTCGCGCAAATCCTTAGTTAGGTAGCGCTTATTGCGGAGAAAGTCAAATAAACTGATAGTTTGAAAGAAATGAAAAACAGTCTTCAAAATAATTAATATTTAGTTTTTTTTTTGTATAGGAGGTAAATAATTAAATGCGTTCGCTCAAATCCTTAGTTAGGTACGCTTATTGCGTAGAAAGTCAAATAAATTGATAGTTTGAAAGAAATGAAAAACAGTCTTCAAAATAATTAATATTTATAGTTTTTTTTTTGTATAGGACCGGGATCCTTTTTTATTATATACTTGACAAATATACGTAAAAAAAATACAGCCAAATATTTACTGAAGTCGGCTAAATATGGCTTTCATCAAAACAAAGTTGTTTTTGACTTGACTAAGGATAATTTAACTACTAAGGTACTAGGCGGTATCAAACGTTGTATTGGTAGGCTTGAGAGCTAAATAAAATAGTTCACAAAGTTATTATTAATTGATTACATACTAGCTGCTAGTTAGATTGGATTAGATTATCTGTACCTATGCAAAATTTCAGCCCGATTCGTTCAGTAGCTTTGACGCGAAGAAGTAACATCCAAACTTTAGTAGGTTGACGCGAAGAAGTAACATCCAAACTTTAGTGAAGTGTGATTTTGTAATTTAGTGGCAGTTCTTAATTAAGCCTTAAGAAGTATGTAAGTAATGTAAGATATATTTCGGTAGCATAGCATCAGAAAATGTCAGAATACCTAAGTGCTTTTTTTAAATTAAAACAATATCTTTTAGAATTTTGATTAATTAAACACAGTCACAGTATAGTACAGGAATAAGCGGTAAAAGGCCTGTTTTGTGCCTGCCAGATATAAATACTTAGCACAAGTTGATTATTCAACGTTGGTAATAACAATAATTGTTTTACTATGACGTCAATTTGACAAGATGTTTTAATAACGCCGAGTTATTTATCATTGGAGCTCAGATTATTTATTGTATTGCGTACGATACCAATATTATGTAAAGTAGATTATGAGTAAAAACGTGCGAAGTAACTCGCATGATGCAAAATCTATTGAGATGCCCTGATTTACCCGGGATTTAATCAAAGAAAAAGATCAAGACAAAGAAAAAGATCTCAAGGAAGCTTGTGATTCAGATAAATATTATTTCAAGGCTATGATTAAAATTCTATCAACACAAGATAGCTAGAATACACAAAGAAAGCAAGTCGGTAGCTTTAATATAGCATAAGTACGTAATTGTTGGGGAGGTTTGCTAGCTAACTTACTCTGAGCAGGCAGGTTTAATAATTCCCATGCCATTCGAAGAGCTCACGATAAGTTTACCTATAACTACATAATATAACTCATCAAGTATTTAGTATGTGAAGGTATATAGATATAGTGCGATATAATTTGAATGTTAACAATATTCGCATAGACAATGAGTGGGGCCCAGGCATGTGGCCTCGCGAAATTAAAAATAAATGCGAAAAATCTATGGCTGCGGCGTCCGTCTCGCTCACGTTCCACATTCGAAATAATAATTGTATTAAGGAAACATGAGCGCGGCGCATGTGTTTGTTTGTTTGTTTACCCGCCGATGACGTCATATGTTTATTCTCGTTGGGAGACTGGGGTAGCTTGGACACCGTGAGTGTTTCATGACTTGTTTAATTGTTTCGTGGTTTTTTTACTATCCCTTACTTCATCTTTGTCATTTATTTTGTGTGATTTTATATTACTTTTATAAGCTGCTTTGTTATGAAGTTTAGTACCTACATATTACATAATGTAACGCCTTGGCTGTAAATTGCTGTAATATAATATTTGATTATTTCAAGAAATCCGTAAAACTATATATTACCTAATAAAATCTGATCCAAAATTAATTAAAATATAATAACGTAGAAATCAAACCAATCTGATCCAAAATTTATTAAAACAAATAAGTGCAAAAATCTACTTTTCATGATCTCATTTAGTGATTTGGTCATACACAAAAATAAGACTAAGTCTACTAAATTAAGTCCTTCGATGATTAAAATATCTTAAATTTTTAAAATGGACCATTAGTAATTGCTTATTTTTAACATTCTGCATCGGGTCAGCGTAGTGTAGGGAATCTATACTGCCTACATGGTAGAGCACCATCATCTACTCAATACTACAGTGTAGGTAGGTTGATGGTGATTTACCAAGAAGTGTAAAAAGTGTTGATCATTTTGTCAAAGATATCATGCATGCCCTGCTGCCCCTTGTTTACACACGCACACACCGATACTCACGCACACTCCGCCACTCCCGTCGAGCCGCTTATTTAGGTATATTGTTGTTTATTTTATTCGGCGCTATGCTCCGACACGGGGCGAGCCTTTCGACTCAGTTTTAACGCGCACGTTTTATGAAACGACAACTATGCGTCGATGTTCGCTCGCCGGCGATGATAATTATTCATATCGGAACCGCTTCGACCGACCGAAATAGCAACGCGGTAAACAAATTCGCGATTTTATTGGCAGGTTAACATTGATTATAATAATTGTGCGTGTTTATTTAAATTACTTATTCACCTATTTATTTTGCTGAACATATTCGCATGGAGCCGGTGCCGCCTCGGTTGTCTCCGCGAATCTTAATAGCAGTTAATCATAGTTTATTTTTACCGTGAAACGTGTGTTAATAAGTGTTGGGACTTGGGGCCACTTGTCGCGATTCTTTTATTAGTTTGATCGAAACTCGCGAGTTAATTGCGGAAGTGATATGATGCGATATTAGCATGTTTGCGAATTCGTGCGATTAGTTTTTTCACTTAAGATTCCTATTGGACCGAATGGACTGGACTTACATTTTCGGATAATGTGTTATTTTGGATTGTTTTAATTTTTGAATAGGACCTTTGGAGTGAAAAACGCGCCAGATTTTTGAGTTTTGCTCTAGTAACCGAAAATAAGTTTTTGGCGGGAGATACAGTTCAGAGGTGCTAATGAAGAAGTAGGTTTGGTTGGACACAGAAAGTTTGGAAAAGTGTTAAGCACACAATATCGGATGCTGGCGAGTGTTTTTTCAACGCGTTTTCGAGGCTAAGCGCTAGTTGTTTGAACAAGTGTGTTTTCTAATGGATTTATTTTGAGGTGAGTTTAAATTTACTTGTGTGTTGGTGTTTGTATTGTTTGCTCTTCGTGTTTTGTGTGCGTGTTCGCGCCGGTGGTGGCGGGAAACCGAATACCTAGCCAGTTCTCTGTGTGTGAGTGTACAAACAATGGGTATGTGTGTGTATGCGACTTATTGTCACTTCGTGTAAGAGGGGAGACAAGGAGGGAGAGGTTACTTGTCATGTATTTAGGCGAAGACGAAACATTGATGAGTTGACTTTTTAATTTATGTCCGCCGTTGTAGAAAATGAGAAACGTAACTTATATTTACTCACGTATCGAGCCGACCGATTAATCTTTATTGATTTTAGACATCACACCACCAAATATCATAGGAACGCGAAAATTTATGCATAGTTGACATCAACTAATAATAGGTACCTAACCTAGGTATATAATAATGTCGGTTAACACGCAATAATTGTTTTTCACTAATTTATGGAGCTTTAAAAGTTCATGTTTTTTTTTTAATTCCAAATTTAGTTTTCAAGTTTCTTAAATTAAAGCCCTTTTAATAAATACTCCAATTTGTTTTTTTTTCATAAACAAAGTTTTTTATAAAATCTTTGAAGATATCTACAGATTTATTCTAAAATCTTAAAAGATAGGTACGCTACATCTCCACGTGTAGAGAATAATTTACATAAATATTGATAGTTGGCAATACATAGCCTTTTATTATCTGTGACAATACCAATAGAAAAACAACAACACCTTTATGATAGTCGCTAGCTGAGTGATAGTTACTAAATTTGGCGATTCAATTACTTTAACATGAGGTTTTCATTAGGTACAAGTTAGTAAGCATGCCTAGGTAAATAAATTTAAAAAACCGTCACAGAGCAAACAATCAGAATTTTCATTTAAATGATATAACAAGGAAATAGTTTTTTTTATTGCTTGGATAGGTACGATACGAAGAGATTACAAGACCTTCAAAGTTAAATTTTAACCAATTATGTAGGTAGGTGTCTCTTAGTGAACTGGTTTCTACCTACATGCCTTTATTTTTTAAACCCTATATCTCTTAACAACTAGTTTATCATATAAATAATATATAATAATGTCCTGACCTGAAGCATCATCCCTTTTCACAGTGCTTATGCCTGCTGTGCTGACATCTGTTGATTTATTTATTTGTCTATCATTATTTATTTGTTTATTAAGACTTATTTCAAACAACCACATACAAAACATAATACTACCACAAAAAATAATAATTTTATAATAAACTTAATTGTAACACCACCTATGTGCAGTTCAATACAGAAAAGCATAACTAATACTAAACCAAAACATGTAGAGCAAAAACATGAACCATTCAAATATTTAAAACTAAACTAAACTGTAAGGAATATTAGCAATTACGCTTACATTCGTAGTAATGAAGGTTAAATTCACTTTAATAAAGCACAGAATCAGGGAGCTAGTTGAATTTATTTTAGATTTCCGAGTAATTCTCATAATTATTGTCAGCCTATGTTTCTTCCTAACTCGTCAATTCTAAGTAATCAAAAATTACAAAATACAACAACAAAATTAAATAACGTACACTAGGCGGCTTTATCGCTAAGAGTGATCACTTCCAGTCAACCATGATCTGGGAATTTGTAAGTGTATCGCACAAAGAAAATGAGATAAACGACCGAAGAAAATATTTCGCACTCATCGGTCATTTTCCTTTTTTTATTCATAAGTAAGGCAAAAACATTATGAGTGAAACACCCATAAATAAAATACATCTTATTAATTTATTTCAAGGAAAACCAAAGGCTTATTATAATAGAATCGTAAAATAAAATGGAATATGAATGAGCAAACTACTCTACATGCATTATTTTAGTATCGTAATTTCCTAAGTTTTGTGGTTTTGATGTGTATAACAAAAGTTTTTGGTTATTTTACTATAGTTAGCTAAGGGTAATTTCTAAGGAATCAAATAGTTTTTCAAATATTACATTATCTGATTTCTTATGTATATAACTTTTTATAATTGTGTTTTATATGGACCACACCACACACAATGGTCTGAGTTGAATGAATTTTATTTTTATCTATACATTATAGTTGTTTATGTATTTAAATTTTAAGTTAAGTAGGTACATTTTTTTGAATTTGCACCACCTCAACTCTTCCCGTGAGTGTCGTCAGAGGCGACTAAAGGATATCCACCAAGGGGCGGGCAGCAGCGCCTCCTGCAGAATTATTCTACCACCGAACTGCGATCCCCAACCCGCATGCCCAGCGTGGGGCTTATGGGCATTACCCCCCATAAGATAAACGCCAACGCGCTTATGAGGAGGAGTCCTGCGTCCAGCAGTGGACCAATACGGGCTGTTGAGGTTGAGGTACATTTTTATTAAATTTTATTTTTGTCAATTATTGTCATAATTATTTAGCAGAACATATACAGACAGCGTCTGTATTATGTAACCCCCTAAAAACACAATGCAGGTTAGAATCTATTTTTTTTATTTATCTATTCGTTCAGTTTTTATTACTTACCTTAATAAAAATACAATAAACAACTTTCCTGCAATAAACAGGTTTGAATTTAAACCTGCATGTGTCATGCATGAGGGATGCTTATTACTGACGCTGTCTGTACCTACCTATTTAGTTATAACTTAATTTAAAATTCCTGAATGTGGCAAGGCTGGGGTTCGAATCCCGGCCCTGCAACGACTGGGAAAGGCAAATAAAGGGACGGATTATAAAAACAAGGGTTTGTAGACTCTTGAGCTTTTTCTACCGACCCGTCTGTATTTAGATTGTTCTGTTTGAGATGATTTTTATTTTTGACGGAAAGTTTTCACTGCTATGTTATTTTTCAAACTACTGTGAGTTTTTGGGGATTTTGTAATTGTGAGGTAATATTCGATCATTCGCTTGCTTCTTTATATTAAAGATAAATAAAGAAATTCTCTAGAGAATTTCATTAATTATACTTTATACCAAACAAATTGGAATAATCAGGCTTAAATTTTGCATACTTCTCGATTTAGTCCTGGATTATGTATGTTATAATAACACTAGCTACTTTCTGTTATCTTTTTTGTCTATTGTAATATTCATATCAGGTTTTGTTCAGAAAAAAAAGAATTCGCTATTGTCAGGACAAGCATTTAGTCCAGTAGTATAACTAGTTTATAGTAGTCGTATACAGAATAACAGATAGCCTTTACGGTAAGGTACCTACTAAAGTGTACGTACATTATTATTAATAAATTGGGTATCGACCATAGAGATGTCCTTCAGCTAGGTATAACTAGAATGACATTTAAACTAGAATCAATAGTTTAAAAAAAAGGCAGAAGTTTCTGGAGCCAGAAATGGTTTTCATTTCAATTCCGAACTGTTCCAACGGGCTAGCGGAAGTTCCAGGGCAGGACTAAGGGCATTTACATGACGTCAACTCTAATTTGACGTGTTACCAGTACATTTTATTGACTCACCTCTTTTGCAAACAATCTTAGTTCTATAAAATGTGGCTCGCACTAGTTTCAGATTGTTTAGGAAACAAAAGGAGGTCGGAAGCGTAGCTGATAGCCGCATATTTAGATTTCGAGGCCGCAACATTATTTAGGTTGTTTTGTTTTATCAGTAGGAAGGCGCATTTTTGTACTAACAATGTGTAAGCGAATTTTTCAGATGAAACAGTTTAGATGAGCCTAGTTTTGTTCTACGGAGAATGGTGTACAACTTTTACAACTACAATTTTTAATACAACTTTAATACAACTTTTTATTGATTATATTAAAATGAGTCATCATACTTACACTAAAACACTTAACGATTGTAGTCGAAGGCCAACGTTTCTTGTTCAGTTAGCACAACACAATCGCAAATAACAAGACTAATCGAATAAGCATTTCGTGATTAATAAAGTCGCATTGTAAAAAGCTGAATTCAGAACTTTGTTGTAATGAATAGAACATTGTAGCAATACTGCCGGCCAACTCTTGAGACTCGATTCCAATCGTAATTTGAAATTGGGATCGAAATCGTGCAATTTGGTACTCTTGACCGAGCAACTAGCGCACGATTGGAATCGAAATCGGTGGAATTTTATGGAACTAAATGAAATCGACTCTTCTCGAAACTATGAACTTTTTTGGCACTCTTGATGCGATTTTGACGTTTTGTATCGAGAATGGAATCGAGTTTGCGATAGAAATTTCACAGTTCCCAAAAGTTAACTTTTTAGAGATTGTGCGAGGATTATTAGTGATTTACAGAGTGATTTTAAACGAGAAAATGGCACATTTGGCGATTATAAGTGATATTTTAACCAATGCTCATCGAGAAGACACACGGCAAAGGCGAAATGCAAGAAGAATAGCCCGCTATTCAGAAAATGCTTTTGCCATGACCGACGACGAATTCAAAAAGTGCTACAGGGTCAGCAAAAGCCTTTTTAAAGTTATATGTACCGATTTAGTGCCTTTGATGCCTAAGCCTTCGCGTCGTAGTGATATAACCTCAAGATACAAGGTTTGTAAACACAAAGTTGAACTCTCATGCGTGGTATTTTGTAGTGGGATTTTCACTCTGCAGGCCTCAATGTTTTAGTCATGTAGGCTTGCTGGCTTGGTTATGTTTACCTATGCACCTACTAGAAAACCATCTATTTCCGAAAAACTTCATGAAAATTGTAGGGTAAATTTTTTTAAAATATTTTATATTATTAAAATCTAGACTGGTTTATTTCTAGATTTTGGTGGCTCTTTCATTTTACGCGACGGGAAGTTACCAACGATTAGTGGGTGGAACACATGGCATCATGATGTCCCAACAATCGGTTTCAAGAGCAATAAAAGAAGTTACAACGGCGCTCAACAATGAAGGAATTCTCAACAAATGGCTAAAATTCCCCCAGACAAGACAAGAACGGGATTCCATCAAAAGAAGGTACCTACCTAGTTATATTTTAGTAATTTTCTCTTATTTGAGAATAGTAGAGTATTGTATTTATGAACTAAGTAAATACATACTCCTTTACCCTATTTTATACTTATTATAATTGATGAACACATTATTTTGATGTGTGATAGTTATAGGCACTATTTATGAATAGTCTATTAAGCTTAACATTAAATTCTGTTTCAGATTTTATGAAAAGTTTAAAATTCCAGCGGTTGAAGGCTGCATCGATGGTACCCACATTGCCATAATAAAACCAGCAAGGAATGAAGAACGATTTTATAATCGCAAAGGCTTCCATTCAAGAAATGTTCTTATTGTGAGTATTAAAATGAAACCCATAGCGGATCTCTTTGCCATAAATCATTCTGTTAAAAGTAAACTATGGTCTTTCTTGCAGATTTGTGATGCAGACCTCAACATTCTTAGTGTTGATGCTTCGTTTGGAGGAGCTACACATGATAGCTTTGTTTGGAACCAACATCCCGTCAAGAATCAGCTGATAACTTTGAACAATGCTGGGGAAAGAGTGTTCTTACTAGGTAAATTTTTGTTAAAATTGTCATGAAAACAATTAATTTTGAGTTATTTATTAGAGTTGCAATAGTGTAATTGTATTTTTCTGTTTTTATAGGTGATTCAGGTTATGCTCAAAGGGAATACCTAATGACCCCTATAGTGAATGCTCCTGAAGGCTCCGTTGAAGAATACTATACTAAACTGCACTGCACAGCCCGCAATACTGTCGAGCGCACTATAGGACTACTGAAAAATAGATGGAGGTGCACTTTGGGGCACAGAGTTCTTCACTATGATCCTGACACCGCTGCTAAAATAATTAATGCTTGCTGTGTATTGCACAATATATGCAACAAAGCACGTTTATGTCAGGATGACATTGTACCTGTAGCATCCATGGAAGGAGTGCAAGACCCACAGGAGGCACTGACAGATAACCCACAAGGGCCTGCCTCTGCTGAGCTGAGGAGGGGAGTTGAAGCTCGTGCACGCCTAGCTCAAGAACTGTGGGCAGCCCGACATCTTCATCACATTTAACATAATTTTACACCAATAATAAACTTTTAAATTATAATGTTTATTTTAATGTTATATATAATCAGTCCAGCAAAATAATAATAATAATATAAATACTACACTGGCCGAAGAGCAGCAGCAATCATAATTAGAGCATCAGCCACAGCCTGGCAACCTTCTCTTGTTGCTGCAGACAGACCCTCTATGGCTGTTGATAAATTTTTCAGCTGCTCCACAGCTTGAGATAAAGCTCTCGCCGTGAGGGTCTCGGCCTCAACCCTCTTTGCTTCTATCTCTGCAAATTTCTCCCGGTCTTGGTCCAGCATGGTCCTCCCAGCCCGAGTACGCTGTCTCTGGTTGCTGCGAGGAGACCTCCGCAAAGGACTTCTCTGTCGTTGCGGTGATGGAGGACGTGTGACAACTGATGAAAATATTAAAAAGATTATATATTTAAACTGAAAAATAAACTAATCATTCAATAGGTATCTACATAACTATTTCATGCACGCACATGTAGCAGTCTCTGCAACCTGCATAGGAGAAGCAAGGGGCACCATGTCCTCTTGTATTAACACCTCTATCTCCACATCCTGGCTTGGCACGTCCTGGATTTGAGACTGCAATAATAAAAATATATATATTGAATATGCACCTAAGATTGCCTATGCATTTTCAAATGAACTACTTACAGACGGAAAAGGATTGACAGCGACGTGGCTGTCTCCTGCAGCAAATTGAGGGCCACCCATCACTGCCACCAAGCGCTGGTCGATTGGTGTTAAACTGGGGATATCGTCCGCGACCCCGCCCCCTGTGCGGTTCAACGACTGTGCGTGCTGGGCACACGTCTTCTTCAAAGAACATTTCTTGTCTGCCCAGTACTAAAAAAATATTAGGTATGCATGTCAAGTCCCTCAATTGGATAAGTGTATAAAGATTGAATCACAAACGTGCAGGGAAACCATATTTTTTTTCATATACATATAGGTATAGATTTAGTCACAACAAAATGTTTATTTTTTAAATTAAAAAATCCTACTTAGTTTGTTTTTTTTATCTTTGTCACAAAGGTGGGTAATCAATAGAGGGCGTTGACCGCACATATTAGACTTGAGGTAAATATTAATAACTAATTAAAAAAAATATCATAAATGATGTACTTATTTACCTTTGCCCAACCTTTTCCATCTTTTTGGGCACCGCCTAGCGCATTGAGGATTGCCGACAGCTCGTCCCACTTCCTCTTGGTATCTAATTTCCCATGCGCTGAGCGGAGGAGACCCTTAGCAATCCCTGGGTTTTCCCCCAGAAAATCTGCAAGAGCCTCCAGTTGATGGTAGGTAGGCCTACTATTCATTGTCCCCTATTGGAATGGACGAAATTTATTAAAGTAGTAATTTATCATTTTAATTGGATTCACGTAGGTACAATAAAAAAGATTACAGCTTACCTTGATAATAAGTGATAAAAAAAACTGAATTTAATTATTTACTTTCAACTTTGCTGCACTCTTCAAGTCTCTGAGCAAACTAGTTGAAGATTAATTAGGCTGAAAAGCTTGTGTAAACATCGAGAAGCACTTGAAAAAGTGTGACCCTTGTTTGTAATTCCCCGCCTTTTTTTTTTTAAGCCGGTACTCATTGTGATATTTCATTCTGCCACTGTCATTAACAATGTGGAGTCGATCAAGAGTCGATCTCAAACTCGATTCTAATTTCAATCTCGATTTCGTTCCAGAGTGCCAATTTTACGTTTGGTGAGATTGGAACTGATTCGGATTGGAATTGGATTGAGATTGGGATTGGATTCAAGGGTAAGCCCGCTGTTTTCACCTACGAAGCTGTAAAGTAAGTTTTACAGTGTAGTGCACCATTCGTTTTGCACACCTTTGTTTTAAATAAACAAATAATTATTTTAAGCTAGAAATTACTGCGAAACCTCGTGCAAACACTAATAAATGACCGTTTTTTATTTATTTTACCTACTTAATTATCGCTAAACCACACCTGTGTTTTCTGTGTGTTTTGCATATACTGTGTATGTTTGTTGTGTATTTTTGCAAGCCGAGTCGATAACGCTATCGGCCGTCACGCCTACATGCGCAGCCCCACACATACAACACAACATGTACGAAAAAAACAATTCGTGAAGTGTTATGTTGCTAAGTCCAAAAGGCTTGTTTGGTTAACGATTGTACTCTTAGCCAAATAAGGTGTCGCTAAAGATCTATGCCAGTTGTGCTCAAATAGTTGTCGAATAGGTAATGGTAAGTTTTGGCAAAAAAGTACTAGTTAAGATTAAGCAAATTGACTTGTAAAACTGGCAGTAACTTGTCGGAAAACCATCTATCTATTAACCGTTTTAACCTAACTCAACGTTATACCTACTAGATTTTGGAGAAAAAAAGATATACACTTTCTTCATTTCTTTTGTATGTAGTATTTCTGCCCAGAACTACCAATATGAATTCAATTATAAGAGGACAATGAAAAATTTACTTTGTTTTAAAAAAAGATTACAAAATATTTAAAAAAACAACATCATTTCTTAGGTCTACCTAGGCCTTAGTATTTTCTAATATGCGCAAATTATATATAAATTACACATCTCTATTTATGATAATCATATTACTGATTTCATTGATTTATTTTATGCTGAATGTGCTCTGATATTTATTTTGATAATAACTGAACCCAAGCCAGGAAATCACACTCATATCATAAATGCGATAGTTTGTATGGATGGATGGATGTTTGTTACCTCTTCACGCCATAACTACTGAATTTTGCATACAGGCAATTCTATTCCTGGAATCAAACATACTTTTTATCCCATAAATCAGTTCCCGTGGGATAAAAATCACCATCAAACGTTTCCATAGGAACAACAAGTGCGAAACCGCGGGGCGCAGTTAGTGAGTTAGTATTTGTATGTAATATGTATGAATGTATGAATAGTATTACTTCACTTAGTATTTATTATTATATACCTTTACTTCACTTAGTATTTATTTTGTAGGTTCCAAAATCGTGTTAATGTGATTACCTGAACTAACTTGTAGGTACCCGTAGGTTATCTAAGCAATCAGACTTTTCCCCACAATCTAGTGCGCGATATAATCGCAACACAATTAATTATTTGTAAGTCTGTCTGCACACACAAAACAATAAGAAAGACATTCCCACCGTCATTGTTTGCTGTTTCCCCCTTGTCTGTTACTAAATTGCATAACTAGACTAGTACAATGAATTTATCTAATAAAATGCTAGTTAAAATAAACTTTCATGCTCGTAGTTACAGTTCAAAATACAAGTTAAGTGTAGATCATTAGATCAAGATAAATCTAGGTACGTAGGTATCTGCATATTCAATGAAGTGAATTGTGTCTTGTTTTTAAAATTACTCAGTGATAAGAAAGGTAGGTGAGTTTCAGGTATCTACCGACAATTTTCCTATGAAATACTTAGTCAGTAATTGTTTCACGATGTTTTACGTTAAGTAGGTACCAGTTAAGCCAGTATTAACTCAGTATAGGTAGGTACCTAGACTACCTAGATAATTAGTGCCTATCAAATTTAAAAGTGTTTAAAGGCTAGTTTAGGTTATTAGCTAATTCATTATCAACTGATATAAAATAACTGATTACAGATTTCTTTACTCATCATTATAGAATAGGTACATAACGAATAAATAAAAAATAGACACATTACAAGTAAAAAGTAGGTACCTACCTATACATAAATTATGTAAGTTGGTACCTAACCTACCTAAATACAATATAATTAAAATTGAAATTATTGATTAAAAAAGACAAAAACATTACGGTTGTCTCCAAATCGTTATAAAATCGTCGTAGGTTCCTTACCTACCAACCTATAAAATGGTGATGCGATTTATTAACCATCAGCTCCCTTTCAATCCTTGAGTCTAGCCCTGGAATCATCTCAAGGATACTGATTTTTGATAAGTACCTACCTACTTAGCTACCTACCTACTTACTTTATGGAACAAGAAAAGAAAATCTCTTACGATTCGTTTTTCAAAAGTTGTTTCAGAGTTCAATAACTTGACATGAATGACTCCTTCCTTTTTCAAAAAAACGACGTTGTTTTAGCCAGCTACCTACAGATTTCTTAGCCATACTAAAAATATTATTTCATCATCAGCGTTCAGGCACAATTTATTCGTGCCGGGCCATGCAAACAACAACATTTCGTGTAGGTATACCGTCCTCGAAGCACACAGTCGACGGCTGTGAAAACACAGCGTACACACACAGACACGTATCCACACACAAAACAACCAGGAAACGTCTAGCGAAAAACAAACAAGGGTCTTTTGTATTGTGTAAACAATTGGCTGGCCGTATGCAACAGGCATGACGTTGTACGAAAAAAAATAACTTAAGGTTATCTTCAATAGATGGCGTTGACTTGAAGTTGGAGGTTAAGGGGTTCACGGGAAATTGTGAAGATGGCGTTACTTGTACATTTTCACGAGTTTTCCGATAAATTGATTCGAGTGTTTTCAAAGTATACAGGTGTCCAGATTAATGCTGGTGATCAGAGCGTATGAAAATTACGTGTACTTTAATTGACACTAAATATGTAGACTTTTAAAAGTGACTTTTTGGAGGAATATCACTGAGCAATTTAATTTCTTGAAAAGATGAAAGAGGGAAGCCTTATATTTAATAAAACTATACCTAGGTATATTTAATAATATACGTAATAATCTAATAATACAGGATGCTTCAAGCTTTTCAACTGCACTAATAGGGCTGTTTTTTTTTTTTTTACATTAAATAGACTTTTGTTTGACCGCAATCTCACCTGATGGAAAGCGAAGATGCGGACGACGGTGTATCACGAAGGAATTTTGCATAGATGCAGTCTGGAACAAATACAATTTATTCCAGACTGCACATGCTGCGTTTTAGAACTAAAGTAACCGCAACTGATTCAATTTACACAAATTACAGACAAAATAGAAGGCTACAGCTTCTACTACTAAAATCTATTTACAAGTTACAAATAACAAACATTAACCAACCAACCTTAGAAGGTACTACGTACTAGGTACCTCATAATACAAACAATCCTACTTATAGCGAGTTTATTATTGTTTTTTCTTTTCTACAGATTGTATTCAAAACATTAGACTACGGGCAGTCGCGCCGCGGAGTGCCACAAGGGCCGTGCCTTGGTCCGCTGCCGTTGACTCGTGTTGGTTTGTGGGTGTCGCAAGAAACGTGCTGGGACCTTTGTTGTTTATAGTGGACGGATTGTGAATGTGTCTACAAAGGGATGACCATGTATACGTGAATGAAACGGTGAGTTTTGAGTTTTTCTTTTTATTTCCTCTATAAATAAAAACAAAAAGGTACGCGATAAATACCCGATAAATAATTATTGATTATTCAAGTCGTGATTTTTGAGGTTTTAAGGTTTGATCGTTTTGAGTTGCCGCGAGATTCAAATTGTTTTGTGGTTTTTAATTTTGTCTGTCTTCTACACTGAATAAAACTAGCGGAAAAGTAATTTGCCGCTAAATGTAAATTATTTTTTAAACAATTTCGAGAGAAACTTAATCAAAACTTAATAAAAATGTGTCAAAAATTCGTCTCCTGAGATGTGCATGACTTGTATTTGGATACTTCATTATTAATTTTATTATTTATTTTACTTTATTGAATATTAAATTTACATATTCAGGCGTAGGTAAGTTTTGTTCATATGTTAAAAGGAATGTTAAATGTGCTACATGTACTGAGTTGGTTATTTTACAAGAAGGTATGGAACCTTCTTGTAAAATAACCAACTCAGTCCTACTAAATCTTAGTAATGAATAACTTTATGCCCGCTGGTATTCAGGCAGTGCGATACACTACAAACTAGCGTCACCACCATTATAAGTAACTGTAGTAGGTATACGTTACGTACGAAAAAAGGAATTAAAAAAATATATAAGCCACTTTGTGATAAGTATCATCAGCTTTTTTCAATATCTCTGTAATAGCTTATTTTGCATAGTTTAGGAAGAGATGCGGAAACAGAGTTTGGTGGTTGTAGTGCTGTTTCGCACATTGATTAATTAAAACCCTTTTTAATTAATCAATGGTTTCGCAACAAATTTTTCGCATCACAATGGTATCGTTTCTGTTATTTTAGAAAAAGATAAATTAGCTAAAATAAGGATTTACGAATGTCAATTATACGATAGCTATTCAAATTGAATAGTAATCTTTTATTTGACATCAAAACTAGTAAAAATAAGGATTTAGGAATCGTTAGGAATCGATTATGGAATCGAAATGGTTTGACTTTCCTAAATCCTAATTTTAGCTGATTAGCAAAATCTAAAACAAAAGTATCGACATCAATCATGTCCACCAAGTGCAAATTCGCATATCCTTATCTGTCAAAAGTTTGTTTTGGAGTTTATTTTGAGTACTTACTTACCTATTTGAGAAGGAACTTATCAAAAGGTTGATTATAAGTATTGTCAAGAAAAACTAGTGTTATGGATGCGATATTAATGTAATAATTTGCTTGCAAAATTAAAATAAATACTTAAAGATATTTTGCCTACTTGCTTTTATAAAGTTTAATTTCAATCCACGCAAAATACATAAGTTTACCGATTCCGTCGTTGCCTTCCAGTCAATTTATGGGAAAAAAGTAGCCTATGTGTTATTCCAGGCCTAGAGCTAACTACATACCTGTATGCAAAATTTCAGCCCAATCCGTTCAGTAGTTTTTGCGTGAAAGAGCAACAAACATACATAGATGTTTGTATATCTACATGGTGTCCAAAATTTCGGGTTTATAATATTAGTAGGATTATTGATTGAATGTCATAAAATGGAATTAAAAATAAATCTTTTAATATTATTATTGAACTGTTTCTTTGAAAACTAGTTTTTCATGTTTGATGCATTTCTTATAAACCTATACTTGTTTTTTAACTAATGAAAATTCTCCTGTCCATTTTTCTTGAAAATTATCATCAAAACATATTTTGAAACCTAACTAAGCATTTTTGGAGGCCCTTTGTTCAATGAGTGCGCTTTTTCTGAGCGTGACGCGCCGGTTTTGGGAAAAACATATTTTGATGATAAGCCCTTTCGAAAAGATGGCGGGAAAAGGTCTTATTAATAGGGTAGAGTCTGTTCAAAAAGAGAAGAGTCGTGGCGTTACGGTGAACTAACAGTTTTAGTCGTACTGCAATGACAGAGCAGTGTTGTCAACGCAACAAAAGTTATCAATTGGCACACGAACGCCCTCAATTCCCATAACTGTTCTCTCTTTTTGTGAACAGACTCTTTTGGTTATTCTATTCATTTTCGAAGCAAGTCAATATTGGAATTATCAAAGGTGTCGAGGTAGATCACACTAATATTATAAATGCGAATGTTTGGATGGATGTTTGATACCTCTTTACGCCAAAACTGAACGAATTGGGCTAAAATTTTGCATACAGGTAATTTTAATCTTGGAATCAAACAAAGGCAACTTTTCATCCCATAAATCAGTTAGATATCACCGTGGGATAGAAATCACCATTAAACGTTTTCATAGAAACAACGCGTGCAAAGCTGTGGGGATAAACTAGTGTTTGATAGCCGATACAAAAATTACCCTGTATATTTTGTTAATACATAAACTAAACATAAAAGAAACATTAATAATAATAACATTAATAACACTAGAAAACAGTCTTAAATTGATATCTGGTACCAATAAAAATATCGACATGTCATTATAATGTTTCTTACCCGATACAAAAGTTACCCATGAAGGTAAAGATTCGTTTTAACGGAAAGGGCCTATCCCTTTCCGTAATTTGTTGCCAAGCGAAGATTGTGAATTCACAAACTGTCTATATAATTTGGAATCAGTGAATTCTGTGTTTAAGTGGTGTGCTTGTTCACAAAAGTTCGTGTTATGTGATTGCACAACGAAAAGGAATAAGAACAATAATTTCACCTACTCATAGTGTGCGTACGTCGGTATTTTGTTAACGCCGCTTTCAAAGAAAATGACACAGTTTTTGGGCTTATGTGTATCTAAAGATTTAAATCTTCGCCTGTAAGTATGTTTTGTAAATGATACATGTATGTGTTTATATAATTATGTACGTATATGTAATGAAGGACCTCCCACACACAAAAGCACACCTTTTATCGCTTCGCGAAACATAAACAACTGATGTTTACAAAAAACATTCGATTTAAAGGTAAACTTCTTAAGCGAGAGCAAATCTAAACAATTTTTTCTCGACGTACCGATTATGGTCGGTTATTCGATTATTATCAACATGAAATCGATTAAAAACAAACATTTTCGTACAGGGCCGGTGTCAGTACGTACAACCAATAAGTAAAAGTGTAAACATTTTAGAGAATTTATTTTCTTCATATTTTTTAGTCACTGGGTCCATCCTTTCTCTGATAATAATAGGAAGTGAAATATTCTTGAAAAGGTAGTAGAGAAAAGTGTTTTTGGACGTTGGTTTTATGATAAAATTAGATGAAAGCTCTGCCTTCCGAGTGACCATTCTGTAGCGTAGTTTCCGTGATCATGGCGCATGAAACTGTGCTGAAATAGTGGTAAGCTCTCAATTCATGATAAATATGCTGTTGTAAGTGACTCTAGTGTGTAATATCTATAATAGTTTTGAAAGTTTTATAATAATAGTTTATTCCTATACTGCTTTAGTCAGTGTTGCCAGCAGATTACTTTTTCTTACATTCTTCGTAGCTTTTGACCCCCTTTCGTAACATGTAGGCAAGTAATTTTTATATCTAAGACAATTTTGGTACTTAATAGTTGAGAAAAATGAGATTTGTGATACCAGATTTTCCTTGCAAACAGTTTACCACATCCACATTGAACTTATGTATAAACTAGCGAGTCTAAACAGTAACTTTTGCAGCAAAAATTCAACATTTCTGAAACAAACCGTAACTCAAGGACCCTGGCAACACTGGCTTTGTATTCGTTCCTATCGTCACGTTTTCTAGAAAAAGAGTAGTTTAATTTTAATCTTCTAAGGATATTCTCAACCTCAGATTAAAAAGATATAACTTTATTGTTTTTTGGTCGTGATGTGACATTGAAACCCTGAGAACCCCTATTTATTGATCGACAAGATCTAAACTTGGCCCTGGACGTGTCAAATTAATATAAACATGAAAATCGTATGACAACACTCGTTGTAAGTGAAACTTGTATACATTTCTTTATTTATAAAATAAGCGTCGATTATAATGGCTCAGGTGCGTGTCGATTGCCATTTTTATAACACAAACAATGTCGTACAGCAACGACAAAAACTAAACAATATTATTGTGTCCTTTTAAAAAAAAATTGTTAGGCACTTTTAAATTCGAGTCGGGTTTTGAATCGTAAAGTGGTTTCTGTTGTTGTTGTATTTTAAAAAGAAAATAATGTAATCAATATGTAAATAACATTTTCACGAGTTATGTCGTACAGCAACGACAAAAACGAAACAATATATTCTGTCCTTCTTAAAAAAAAAGCAGTTAGGCACTTTTAAATTCGAGTCGGGTTTTTAATCGAAACGTGGTTTCTGTTGTTGTTGTATTTTCGGGAAAGTAAGGTAAACATGAATATCACACTAATATTATAAAGGCGAAAGTTTGGATGGATGTATGGATGGATGTTGTTACCTCTTCACGCCAAAACTACTGAACGGATCTGGCTGAAATTTTGCATACAGGTAATTCTAATACTGGAATAAAACATAGGCTACTTATATCCCATAAATCTGCTCCCGTGGGATGAAAATCACCTTTTAATGTTTTCATAGGAACAACGCGTGCGAAGCCGCGGGGCGCAGCTAGTTTTATTATAAAATGCACAATCTTATAGATTTATTAGATTATTAGTTAATACGTATTTTAAATGCAAAGCGGACTGCACGTCGAGTTACCGACGTCGTAGGTTATTCTAGTAGTTTAGTCTCTAACTACTAGGAATTATTCTAGTAAGTATTCTAGTAGTTAGAGTAAGTCGTAAGTTACCGACTTCAAGGCTCGACTTCAGTTGACTGCAGTGGGTGTAGCCTGTTTAAATTTTTTGTGAAAAAAAGGCAATATCCTTTTCAGAAAATGGCGTGCAAAATGGCGCTCTTAGTCCTAATACAGGGTTGTTACCGTGGAATTGGAAGTAGGTCAATAAAGTGCCTCTGCGTCCCAGTCAGTGGATGCAGAGGCGAATTGTATCAAAAAAGTAACAGAGAACCTATGCTACAAATTACAGCGAACCTGGAGAAAGCAGCTTGTAGCCTATAATCAAGAAAACGATTGAAGGAGATGAAATTTACATTCACAAGTTATCAGTTTGTGTAAACATTATACCTACCTACGCACACGATTTTATCTTTATTTATAAAAGCCTATCTGTAATGATAACGCGAGCAAACAAAAACAAGTCAATTGGTGTTGTGTACCTAGTTAGCTATATAGAAAAAGATTGATTAATGTGTCTTTTCGTTGCAAAACTAATTACTTTAAAATATACTAACCTACACACGTTCTTGAACAGTATGAAATCAGCTTTATTACATAATCGAATTTTCGACACAATTGTTTATCTATAAAACTATTTTTTTTTAATTTTATGATAACTTATTTTATTATGAATACTCCATTTTGAAAGGTCAATATTTTCTTGATAACCCTATAGGTTCCAAATTATAACGAACTTCATTTATTAGAAGTTCGATTAACGTGTTCTTCTAATCACAGGGGCGAGTTTATTTGACGTTAGCAACGAGTTGTGATCGCGACGTCTCCTGTTAGTACGAGATTTACGTAGTTCTCTGTCCGCACGATAAAGTCGCTGTGCCATATTGTTAATAATACTTGATTTTATTTAAAAAAAAACAATAAAACGACTTCAACTATATAGTTTTTTCATAGATCCCACTGTCAGAACTGGACCATATTAAAATGGAACCACACGGGAAACATCAGCTTTCAAATAAAAAAAGAATCATGAAAATCGGACCCCAGTCAAGAGTTCCGGGGTAACAAACATAAAAATAATAATAAAAAAGTTGAATAGAAGCTGAAAAGGAAGAGGTTCTCACCTCTTCCTTTTTTTAACGTCACGATCGCGTCTCGTTACTATCGTCGTTTAGACTCACCCCTCAGATTGTTATTAGAGAGATATCATAGGTACTTTTTGCCTGTTTAATATTATTTATAATTCAAGCTCTTTACAGATAAAGTACAATAAAGTATTTATTCAATACTTATCTTTAACATGTTTGTATAAAAGATATGGTTCAATTCATTATTTTATTACGTTGACTCATTGATGCTTTGTTTTATCAAAACTTATAATAATTTCTTGAGGCGACCTCTCTGGCGCAGTGGGTAGTTAGCTGGGTGTTAATGGTTGCGCGTTTGATTCCCGCTACGGGATTAGTTTTCGTATAAATCATGAAATACATATATATATTTTTTATTGTAGTATCTGATACCTACAATTATAAAATATACAGGATTGATTTTTACGGTGTAGTGCACAGACATCAATAAAGGTTTGTTGTAAAATGCCCATTTGATTGCAAATTGTAGTACATTTCACAAAAAAAAAACTATTTTAATTTGATTAATTCGTTACGTATGTAAGCGGGTTAACTACGAAAAGTTGGTGTTAATCCAACATAAATAAGGTAGGTATCAGCAAAAATTGCGCCTTACCACCACTAGGGTGATTTTTCTGTGAAGTTTGGCGATGGTACGTAGTTCACCAGCTTACATCCGTAACGTGAAATGTTGTAAATTTTTTTGACAATAGTAGTAGGGATAAAAAATGTCTCTAAAAATTATAGACTTATCTTAAGACTTTTCCTGTAGCACCATTTTTCGTTAAAGGAATCTTAAAGGAAGGTAAGGTATAGGGTAGGGTAGATGCCCTAACTGCCCTGTTCAGAAAATCCGCCCTGTAGCATAAGAATAGAGACTGACTGTCAGTCACTATTCTTATGCCTGTAGAACATGCAATAATAAAATTAATAATTATTAAAATAAAAATATTTGATTGCAGCAAATAATACAAATATAAGACAGATAAACTTAACCTAACACACATGAAATAGGAAATTTTGTATATAATTTGCTGAGCGAATTTAAAATAGTGATATTCTTCAACTTCCTCACTTGGCTAGGCCTGTATCGAGGATTAATTATTGATTATTAAAGTATTTTGGAAGCATTGAAATGGTCTTTTTTCTTTTTCAGAGACCAATGGTGCAACTACCTATAGTGGTAAGTGAAAAACGTCCAATTATCACTTTAATACATTCACTGCCGAGCCTCCGCCACGGGGACGGAGCCTGGCATCTGCGTCTTGGGTTGTGAATGTGTTAAAGTGGTTTTTGATTAAAGTAGGTGCATTAGAGTAGTAACTTAGATATTCTAGGCTACGTGAAGAAATAATCGTGTGTTTAGCAGTCATTCAGTTTGACAGAAAATAGCATTATTATGTTGACAAAAAAAATACACTCGTATTGAGAACCACCTCGTTTTTTGAAGTGGGATAAAAATTGCCGTGAAAATAGTTTAAAGGATCCATCGGTAAGCTAACTGTAATCGGAAAATTAAAATTAAATACTAACTCGATCTATATCGTATCCGTTATGAATGGAGCATAAACGTAAACAAACCGCCCATACTTAACCTAAGATTCACTTTGTTGGCGCGTCCTTTTATACGTAATTTACATTATTTGTCGATTTTAGATCCTCCCTTCAATAAAAATTGCTTACAATTATATCTGAAACTCGACGCCAAGCAAGTGAGATTTTGTTATTTGTGTCGTACTTTGTTTACTAACATGCTTCATTAAAAATGGATAAACCATAGGTATACACGTGAACGGAGAATGTAATCAATTTATCAGTGGTCCCAATTTTTTTTATGTAAGCAAGAATCAAATCGCAGCAGCGCAGCTAGTAAATTATAAAGGCGTAAGTTTGTGCCATTGTGTTTGGCGAGGACAACGCCAAAACAACTGAATGGACCAGGCTGATTTTTACACACATTAAGATTTGAACGAAGAAAATAACATAGGCTACATTTAAATTCAAATAAAGGCGTTCGTAACCACGGGCAAAAACCAGTAGGATGATATTTAAAAAAGTAAAAACGGCCCTTTCATCCATAATCATTAAAAGGGCTGCACCCTTGTTTATGGTTCAGATTGGATGGTAAGCCTCTTGCCCTTTGTATCTAGACTTAACTAACCCTTGTTTTGAACTTGAGAATTCATTCTGTGAACATTTCGGTTTTTCGAATAAGAGGATTTATTTAATTTTGCATCATAGATACAGTCGACCGACTTATACAGTCGTAGATCCTTAACGGGTTGTAGTTTCCATCATTACCTACTGATTTGAAGAAACAAGCCCCATACTATGTTATCGGTAAAATATACATGAATATTATTATACCTTTATTTATACATATTAAGTAAAGTAGGTATTGCACGACCTTATCCCATCTTCTCCCTTCTACCATAGGACCAGCAGATGCACAAAATCAAACCACCCATTCTTGGATCACATACCACAGTATCGAACCAAAAAAATCTGCTCTACTTTCATAATATCCACAGCTAAAGAGTGGAATGACCTTCCTGTGTCCGGTGAAATAAGTTCCTTGTGGAAAAGCGTGCTCCATCTTAGGCTACATTTTCGCTTGTTTAAAGTGAGTTCGTGGCCAAACGCTTGACCATCAATTAAAAATTATTTTATTTTTTTACTCTGTATGCGATGTGTTTTTTCTGTTGAGTGTCCATAAATAAATAAATTAAAAAAACTACTTATCTCGGACCCCAGACGAAATAATATAGTAACATACTGGCTTGGGGCTAAATGATGGTGGTTGAATAGGGTATTGTCCTGGGTAAAACACATATTTTTCTATTTATTGTGTCTGTCACTTAGTTTATTAGAATAATGAACATAATTTTACTTTTATTATGCAATCCAAAAATAATAAAAATAAAGCGCGTAATTGTTTGGGGGTTAGTGACGTCATACCTTGCTAAAAATTGTGGCAAGGTTAACGTAACGTAAACTTAGCTTAAACTTAATAATTTTATGTTTAACCGACAAAATAAAAAAAATGCGTGTCCAATATCTTCTAATGTCTAACTAAAGTAGTAAAGTAAAAAAACTGACAGACTAATTAGATTTTTAAGGACTCTAGCCTATCTAATTATTTATTTAGTTTATTAGGAACACAAAACACATCACAATCAATAATAGAATAACACAAAATAATTAATTATGATATGATCTGGCTTGCAACGTAACTTATGTGCATTCAACAAATAATAGAGTGACATGTTGAGTAGTAGTAATACATCATAAAATTTTAAAGAACTTATATATATAAAATTTATACTTTTAAATGTTTTACCATATTTTATTATTTTATTTCAATTTTAAACAGTCTATAATTTAATTCAACTCTTCGAAGAACCAACAGTTATTTCCGTTATTTGCATTTGGCTTTCTATCAAACAAAACCCGCCTGCAGCCTCCATCATCAGCCTATATTAGTCCACAGCTGGACATAGGCCTCCCCTAATAAGCGCCAAAGCTTCCTGTCTTCACCTAACAAAATCGTTAGGTACCAAATAAACCGAGACACTAGTAAAGAAAAGTGACAAAAATAGCTCCATAAAACGGTTTTTCCGACATTGTCGTCATAAAAAAAACCGCTTCACTGACGAGATTTTCTTTACAAGACATTTAGTAGTAATAAAACATTTATGGTATGTTTTAGGGTTAATATTATTACTTACAAAGAGGTTTTTGTAAGGTCAGTAACTGTGATTTAGGTTATTTAAGTCTTTTGGGAGAAATCGTAATATTTTTTACGGTAAACCGTTAAAAAGTTTTTCAGTAACCTTACATAAGTCACTATCTTTGAATGACCCCCTCCACATTGATATTGTTACCCGATTTTCAAAATATTATCTCGTAATATTATATTTTTTACAAAATGAAAGGATAAGTAAATTTTTTTTTAATAATTTTTATTATGTTATTAGTTTATTTATCAAATTTATCAAGACTTTATTGAGTTTCATGTAGAAGAGACCCCTAGAACCTTTACTGGTTGTCATGTCAGCCTTTTACTACCTAATAACCCTGTATATAATCTGGATTAAGGTCGTACAAAACGAATTTTTAAAAAACCAGCCAAGTGCGAGTCGAATTGATGGGTTCCGTACCATAAAATGGGCATTTTTGCCTTTTTTGTGGTATGAGCATGTCTATTGTATGGGAGCCGTTAAAATGGTTGAATCTGGCGCGTTGTGTTCACAGAAAAATATACCTAGCTACAAAGATAAAAATAATACTTACCTAGGTAGTGAGGTATTCTAACTAACCGAGCTGTGTTTGAACACCATTTCGGTAAAAATATCTTAAACAATCGTACCTACCACAAGTGATGTGAACTGTAAGTACCTACCTACAATTCCAAATGGAAATACAACTGTGTGATGCTAGAATGCCTAGATTGCTCAAAGAAAACCCTTACTCACAATTTACGCTACCAGCGTAACATCAATATAGCGGGATAGGAAGGGGTAAGGGGGTAAAAGGGGGTAGGCTAACCCCCTCTTACCCCCCTACATAAACTATGCTGAGCACTTTATTGTTCTCCGAAGTACTTGGTGCTGGCTATCATTATATCGTTAACAGTTCTCCGCATTCGGAGAACTGTTAACGAATGTAGAGTAAGAGTGTGGTATGATTGTTTTTATGTAGGTTATTATTTTTGAATTATCCTCAAAATGCCTTGCGGTGCTTAGAATTTTCATTTCACCACTCGAACTCTTACCGAGAGTTCGGGAGTCGTAAGACGCGACTTAAAGATATCCACCAGGGGTGGGTAGCAGTGCCTCCTGCATAACAATTCTACCACCGAAGTGCGATCCCCAAACCCCATGCCTATCGTCGGGTATATGGGCACTACCCCCCATGAGATAAAAGCCAATAAGGCGCTTTTCAGAGAGAGGCTTGCGTCCAGCAGTGGACTAATATAGGTTGTTGATGTGAGGTGAGGATTATTATTAAGTTTATTGGCGTCAGTTAAAAGCCACCTAGCTTTACTACTGACTAACCGTTACTGTGTGGTAATCTAACATCTGCAGCGAGCATATGATACGTCATGAATGACCTACGGAGCTAAGACGTGGACACTCACGATAGGGCTGGTCCACCAGTTTAAAGTCGCTCAGCGAGCTATGGAAAGCTTAGAGCTATGCTCGGAGTCTCTCTGAAGGATACGAATACATCCGACAGAGAACCAAAGTTATCGACATAGCCCAAAGAATTAGCAAACTGAAGTGGCAGTGGGCCGGCCATATCTCGCGAAGAACCGATAACCGCTAGTGTAAACGAGTTCTTGAGTGGAGACTGCGACTTAGCAAACGTAGTGTAGGACGCCCACCGGCCAGGTGGGATGACGATCTGCGAAAAACTGCAGGCTGGTGATGCGTCAAGACACGGCGCTATGGCGCTCATTAGAGGAGGCCTGTGTCCAGCAGCGGACTAGTAAAGGCTGATGATGATGATGATGATATGATACGTTACACCACGTGTTAAAATCCGTTTCGTTGCTCGTTGCGAATGCCTTCTTTCCCCGTACAGACTGCACGAACGCTCGCTGTGTTACACGTTACATTACGCCGTGTAATGTCGGTCAGTACCTAAAGATAACACTCACATGTAATTTGAGTGTTATCTTATATAAAAATTATCTTATATATAAATATAAAATACCGAGAGAGAGAGAGAGAGAGAGATAATTATTCACCCAAAAACACTTAAATTGGTAGGTACAATACAGATGGTAGGTAACTTAAAACAATCTTTCCATCAGGTGAGATTGCGGTCAAACGAAGGTTTATTTACCGTAAAAAAAAAACTTACTGACTAGGTACTTACACTTAATAGAAGAGTAAAGGGTAAAATGGGTCCCTGCCTCAGCATGTTGCAGTATCAGGCATTGTCCAACACTGATACTGGTATCAAGAATATCAATACCAGTCGTCGCGTCCCCGCTACGCTGGCTGCATTCCCCCGCTGTATGGCAATGCTGATGCGCTGCGCCAGATACTCACCAGCACAATTCCACAGCTTTTTAGACTAAATCAAGCGTCAAGTTTATAATATTAAGATTTTTATAAAAACTAGTTAAAGGGGTCTGATATAAAATGACTAATTCAGGCCTGATTAAGGCGATGAAATCAAAGAATTGTCTACCAATAAAAATGTGTTGATAAAAAAAATTACCGTGGTGCTGGCAGCGTGAGAATAATCTCTAGAGGAAGAACTGTGTGCTGATGGAGCTGTGCTTTGCTGGCTTAGAATTTGCACCACCCCAACTTATTCCGCGGTTGTCGTAAGAGGCGACTAAGGAATATCCATCGCGGAGCAGAGCCCCCTGCAAAACAAATCTACCCCCGAACTGCAATTTATACCCCGCATGCCCAGCGTGGGGATTGAAGGCATACTTTATGTCCCGCTGTCTGGCAATGCTGATGCGCTGCGCCAGATACTCACCAGCTCTCGGTCACAATAATACATAAATTATAGACAACATTTCCAACTCTAAGCTCGTGATGATTAGTCCAATAACCCCCTTTATTTGGGCATGTATAGCAATAAATATAGTGAGCTAATGAGCTACAAAAATAAAAGAATTTCATCCAATATTTCAGCGCTGTAAGCTTTTCTCTTATAAGCTCCTGTCCGTAGGCGGTCGCTGAAAAGCGCTCTGGGCGGCGCTGTTCAGAGGTCGGACCACGCCCATCGCTCATGAGGCTCAAGCGAAGCCTGTTTCAGGAAAAAACTTGGAGATACAGCTTTTGTTTATATATCTATCTATATAAGTAATCATATCTATATATATATAAATAGCGTATTAAGTATATCAGTCATTTGGGTTGACGACGGTAGTATAAAGACTTGATGACTTGATGATATTGATTGTCAGTTTGTACACTCCTTCTTTGAGGTTGAAATTTAGTAGTACCCGTAGTTAGTACCCATAAAACAAGATCTGTTTAGATTGGGGCTAGATGACGCTGTGTTGATTATCCAGCATTATTAATCATTATGATGTAGCCCTTTAGCACAAGCTCTGCTTAGCTTGGGGCTATAATTGCTGTGGGAATTGTCCAGCATTATTTATTTATCATATTAGAAATAAGAAGTTGTTTCAATTGCGGTCACGGTTTTAGATATTTACTAAATGCATTTACTAATTGGTTTCTTTTTTACGATCATAGCAGTAGTTTCTAAAATAATAATTATATCAAATACCTATGTCACTTTTATTTATTTAGGCTGATAAAACAGTTCATAGACAAGTCAATTTTCAAACTAAATTATGTATATTCCAAATAGCAGTAATAAAATATTACAAAATAAATAAAGAAAAAAAATGTCAACTGATTCTCTTCGCTTAATTTTTGTCGTTATTTTCCCGTAGTGTCATTTGCACCATTGACCAGTACCATTGATGGTGCAAATGATACTATGATGTACCGTTTGCACCATTGCTCCATTGCTACCATTATTGATGGTGCAAATGATACTATGATGTACCGTTTGCACCATTGCTCCATTGCTACCATTATTGATGGGGCAAACATATCCAATGGTGCAAATGGCACTTATATTTATTATTAAACAGAGTCAAGTTTTCAACTACTTAAGAGAGTTAAAAGCACTTAAACAATATAAGTATATTAATATATATTCTCCTTTCTTGAAGTGTTAGAAACTATTTGAAAATTCATTCTAATGACTGACATTCATTGCGTTTGTTTCTTGTGTCGTTCATATGATTTGATTGTCATAAAAAGCAGAAAAATGTGCGAATCCGATTTAATTTTTCTGAAACAGAGCCGGGGCCGACTTTTATTACACAATGGGTATCAATACCATTTTCACACAAAGTATAAAAATTTAAACAGAGTATGGAGGTGCCGCTATTACAAGAAAACAAAATGTAAGGGGACGATTACTATATCACAGGTATGTGTAACTGTCTTTTTGCCCGCAGTGCCACTAGCTGATGCTATTTATTTTTCCATTTATTTAGCTGTATATTGTGTATAAGTATATATAGTATAAATATTTTTAAAGTTCGTATCTTATGTTTTGTTTCTTTTTTAGGATGAATCAAAGGTGGTTAAAAAAATTAAGCATTCTGATAACTGCAAGCCAGATGAAAATAAAAACACGGTTTGTGAAATAATAGGGTCCTTCATAGAAAAGGCTACTACTTCAGAAGAAACAGTTCCAGCCGTTTATAAAAAGACTGTAGCCTCAATCAAAAATAAAGGACTTAACATTGTTCAAAAAATACCATCTTATGAAAAATTCAAATCTGTGGCATACAGAAGAATAAGAAAAATTAATTCTGTTAAAAAAATGGCATATAAAGATGTTACAGAACTTGAAATTCCTCTTGACCATAAGGATTTTTGTTTAGCTGATTATAGTCATGAAGACGAAAGAATTTTAGTCTTTGCATCGGAAGAAGCAAGAGAACTGCTGAAAATTGGTAAAATCTTTTTTTGCGACGGCACTTTCAAGAAATGTCCGAAGCCATTTACTCAGCTCTACGTATTTTTCTGTGACTTAGGAAGCACTGATGACAAAAACTTTGTTGTCCCTGTTGTATATGTGCTTTTGACCAATAAAAAAAAAGAAACATATATTCTCATGATGAATCTCATCAAATCTCAAATCCCAGAATGGGGTCCTTCGAAAATTATATCTGATTTTGAACAATCTTTCATTAGTGCAGTCAAAGTAGTGTTTCCTATGGTTGAACATCACGGTTGTTTTTACCATTTTCAAAACCAATTGCGGAGAAAAGCTAAAAGTCTCAATTTAAAAAAGACTAACGCTACAAAAATTGTTTCTCTTTGCACCATCTTACCTCTTCTGCCAGAATCAAAAATTGAAGATGGATTCAGATACATCATAGCAGAGAGTGATGCTAACGGAAGTAATAAAAATTTGCAGCAATTTATTAATTATGTGGCTAGATTTTGGATGCCGAAAAAAAAACTGTGGTGTTGTTTTGGTGAGAGGCATAGAACAAATAATGTATGTGAAGGATGGAATGGACATATTAATAACTGCTTTAAAAGAAGACCCGCGACAGTGAGTCACTGCTTAAAAGTGCTTAAGGAGGACGCTGCATTTCATGCAGTCAATGCTCTTACACAAGACCCGTACAAAAAGCGATCAAAGGAGGTTAGGGATCGGAATAATTATATACAGTACCTACATATGCAATTAATTAATAGTGAAATAGATATTCCACTATTCTTGGAAAAATTAAGATAAAATAATTAAGCATTATTTGTCATTGATAAATAAATATATTTTTTAATAGTGTCATTTGCACCATTTGCCCCATCAATGGTGTAAACGGTACATGACAGTGTCGTTTGCACCATTTGCCCCATCAATGGTGTAAACGGTACATGACAGTGTCGTTTGCCCAATTAATGGTGCTGGCCAATGGTGCAAATGACACTACGGGGTTATTTTGATTCAAAAAGTGAAAAAAATTACAAACAAAATAATGGGTAGTTTGCAGTACCTACATAACGTAATACTAAAGATTTTACACTGAAAATGCCTTTAACATGCCTTTAAAATTTAAGGTTACCGAAATCGAACCAAAATCATTATTAGATTATAGTATCTCTAGATTGGCTTTTAGAAAGTAAACCTTAATTTTTGTAGATGCCAAATGTCATGAAAATTGAAGAAATTTGCTATTTATATTTACTAAATTTGTCAGGTTAAGTAAACATAAAAAAATTGTTTGAATTAACGTGATTTTTATAACATAGGTACTTGCTTATTAATTAAATAGAACATAAAACAATCATTAAACTGCGATAAGCAATACTACCTGTATCGACGTAATTTTTCTCGAATATAACAAACTAAAATTTAAAATTTTTCTCCCAAGCGTAAAAATGGCAAAGTCCCTACACTAGGTCACACGTTTCACCCTAATGTTGACTTTACCCCAATTTTAGGGTAACCCGTCGCAATGATTCAAACATCGAATAAATTCTAATTCCCGCGGATGAATAGTGGCCATCGATCGAGTCCAAATCACTTGCCAATAAAAATGTCAGCGGCCTCCATCGGGCGCAGTCACACCGTATATCCTGAAAAAACGTTTAAAAGCTTAGGCGTCGTGACGGTCATGACATGACGGCCACGGTGAATGAATCCGAACGATTCATTCACCGTGGCCTAGACGACCCCTCTAACTCAACCCGTCGCCGGATGACTTACCGCCGAGTACTAAAATTCGACTCCGATTTAAGCACGTCTTAAGTGACGAATTTTTGTCAGATTTTAATTGAATACTTTCAACAACTTCGCGACTTCGGACGTAAGTTTTATTTGAGTTTGGCGGAATAGCTACGCCAAAGTATTACCACATCCACGGGTTGAGTTGGATGGGGGTCGATTCTTACGCCGCGACCGCCACGGCATATGGAGTAAATGATATAAGTTATTTTTTTATTGAGGAAATGATATTCTGTTAGTAGGTACTTGTTATTATAAATAAATTCTAAAGTACGGTTAATGAATAGTCAAGAGAAATAAAATGCTAAATGTTTTAAACTAGTTTGGATAAATTAAGGTAGGTAGGTTGATAATTGAATTAATTTTGCAATTAAGATGAGCGAAAACCTACTAAACAAGAGACTTATCAAAATATTTGAATACATAAAAACTTTTGTATTGATTTGTTTTTTATGATTAAGTTTATAATTAGCTAATACATAAGTATAAATTGATTGAAGATCATAAAAAACTTTATTAACGCAGAAAAAATTAACTATGGAATGGAATCAAATTAGAACTAGAACAACTTTACAACTGAAACAGTTGCAGACTGTTGTAATTGCAAGCAGTAGGCAGTGCAATTGATCCATCCATATCAACATCAGTCGGAAGCATCCCTAAGACGTTGGCTGCATTACTCCGTTGTATGGCAATACTGATGCTCTGCGCCCATCGATTAAAGTTTTCGCCGGCTGCGAAATACCTGATCGAAGGCTGCGCCAGATATTCTTCTGCTCTAAAGACTATAATATAATTTATATTAAATATAACCAACCACAGTCTCATTTCAGTCCTTAACAAAAATTACAGCTAAAAAATTGGATCTTCATTCAAAACTAGTTCCTAACTTCCCAAGTTGAAAAATACCCAAGATACTTGATCACAGGAAACTAAGTTAGAAAAAATGTTAACCGCAAAGCTCTTACCTAAATAAAGAATTCGTGATTTCGTGGAACGAATCCTACCTATTGCATAGCAAGTAGGCCATGACTGTCTCGGAAAGCGCGTTATGCCGTTGGTCCTGCACCTGGCCTCTACTTGGTCGTGTCGGCCTGCCGTCCTTTCGAATTATGAGAGTGAAGGAATAGAGAAGAGAATAGAGCTACTGTAATATAACCTGTGCACATGGCGAATACATGGTAAGACTGGCCGCCGAGGTCGAAATTCGGCTTGAAGTACATCAGTAGGTACCTAGTATGTAGGTAGCTCCTACCTTAGTCATTACATCATTAAAACAAACGTGCTCATTCGCCACCTACGACCACACCACTTATTTATATTCAAATATACAAACACATAAAATAAACTCACAAAACTAGAAATATGCAAAAAATGCGGAACTCGACGACCTTGTGTAAACATGTTGTATAATTTTAGCGTATTATATTATAACTGCAAACACAACAACAAAATACGAACAAAAACAGTACTGTCGGAGGCACAAATCACATACATATATGTGTAAATTTTTTCTTAATATATGATTGCAAATAAGGTCAGACAGGAATGAGATGACTTGTCATCTTTTTTTTTGTTTTCATATTTTTTATATTTTATATAAGTTTGATCTCTGATCCAGGAATCCTATGGATAGGCCCTAAGATTCCTTTGTGTCAAATCACAATTTTAACACGCAAATTTTCGTTTCACCGTGAAATTAAAATATTTCCTGTAATACTCTAAGAAACTGTTTTAAGGCAAAGTTTGGAGGTGTCTGTACCGAGATTAGATTTTTTTATCTACTTAAGTGCTTAGTAACTAATACTACACATAATACCTATATTAGTAGGTACACCGCTCCCACAGTGAATTATTTATTAATATAAAACAATTACGTCAAAGGAAGCTATTATTTAGAATGCTGGCAAATGAATAAAAGCTGCTGAAATAATTAATTATGAAAATTACCTGCGCAACAAATCAAATATTAACTTAAGGTTATATATAATATATATAAGAAAATATATGATTTGTTACGATAAACTTAATATTAACAAGTAATTGTTAATATTCTGGTCGCTGAAAAGTGGTTTATTATTTTTAGCTGAAAACAATGCATTTGAATTCATTTAATCAGTGTAAATGCATCCACGCTTGCGCAGTACCCTCATATCGGTTTTTAATTGAAATAAATTCAGAATTCTCTCAGAACCGCTGAAAACTGATTACTTTCGTATCTTGTTCGCAGTTACATTATGTTACTTCATTTTTATGACATCTAACTTTGAGAAACTTTGGGTGTTTGTTATGAGACCGCGTTTAGACCGATTTACAGCAATCTCGCGGTACCTAGTTTATGAAATTCCGTTGTTAATAATTATATCGATAGGTTTTTAGAGATTTTAGTAAAATGTCATGAAATAAAATGGCTCCCCCTGCAAGAAAATGTTCGCTTAATGTGTGCGCCAAGCATAAACATTTTGCATCGTCAATATTTTCGCGCTCGCCTGTGAGCTTCACGCATGCGCCCTGCGCAGCTCAAACAACGCCGATCCTGTCAAAAATATGCAAATTAATCCATAAAAACGTAATAAAACATTCACACTATAACATCTTTCATAGTTTTTATCTAATATTTTTGAATTTAAACGTCTCTGTTGCCAGAGAATGCGTTTTAGGTTGTATTTTTTGGTTGTGTGCGCGTATTGTTGTCCCATTCTGCCTGCACCGCGCATGCTCAGCTGTAATGTTTATATTATTTGTATTTGAGCTGTGTATCAAGTAAACTATAACTACCACAGGCGTAGCGCCAATACTGAAGCCCGCCCCACCCCTCGACGGTAGTTAAATATTTCTTGCTTATTTCGCTAGCATTGTTGTTGCCGCCGCGTCCACGACTGTTGTGTATTGTTTATGCCGCGGCCAAATATTTTAATACAAACACGGTTTAGATTTTAGATCGCCATTTTTATTAGTAAATGTTTTTTTTTGTTTTTCGTGGGGGATGCATAAAATTGCATTGTGGTAAATAATTTGCATCGGGGGCTGCAGTCGCGGTGGTGCTTATGAGTGGTCGAGTTTGTCGCTGATTAGTGTTTCGGTATTTTTATTGATTATTTATATTTTTTATTTGTTTTCGTGAATGCTGTGAGTGAAATAAAGGTAGAAAGCGGATTTTTGGCGGCGATTTCGTAAGTTTTTACGTTGTTTAACTAAGCTTTTCCGGAATTTAAGTCGTTATTGCAGCAGTTTTGATCTAATTTGAATATTTAAAAAAAACTTTAAAATTTTATTGCGTGATAAATTAATAATCACTACGTTTTCCTTGATTAAAAAACACGGAACATTTAACATATCAACAAAATATTTTCCTTAACCAATTTTAGTGTCAAACAAGTCATTGCTTCAGATAAAATAGTTTCAAATAGAACGCACTAAAAGATAGTACTGTGAAAAGTTTGAAAATTCAAAGATGGAACTTATAAGCACGTGGTCTGTCGCTCATGTGCGCCGCGCTCCGCCAATCAGGGCGTCGCTGATCAGCGGTTAACCAATGGGAGGGGACCGCTGAAAAGTGCTGCCTTTGACAGCT
Organism: Eupithecia tripunctaria; assembly: GCA_955876795.1. Classification (NCBI taxonomy): domain Eukaryota; kingdom Metazoa; phylum Arthropoda; class Insecta; order Lepidoptera; family Geometridae; genus Eupithecia; species Eupithecia tripunctaria. Next base: position 8,564,914 of record OY041624.1, on the reverse strand, counting down.
GATAAGAGACACGCGGGAAAATCATTTTCTATTTTCAAGTTTCACATTTCTCTTGGTTATAATTTGATGTGGTGTAAATGTGGCATCTTTTTTGTTCACTTATCATTTTTTTCCGGATTAGGTCATCAATTAAATAGTTATGGTTTTTCAATATTGAGATTTAATAATGCTATAGCTAAAAATAAAAAAATCTTGAATATAATGATTACGAAACTGTAAAATAAAATCAAAAAACTGGGTAACTGGGTATTAAGCATCAGTTCAAATTCAGATTCACGATAAAACTTTTTTTTACTTTATGTAAGTACCAATTTTTTCCACATAAAACTCATTTTAATTAAAAAAGTAATTATTTGCTGTAGAAAGAGATAACTCACGTGAAATCTTTTTATTGATAAATAAACACAAGAAAAGTCATGTTTAGTTCACAATAATATTTTGTATTCATAATGAAATCACATTTTGGCACGTTTTATACGGAATAGCACAAAACGTGCACATTTTCATTGTCATTATTTAAAAAAAGTAAGTAGCTACTTAAATTCTAATTTAGAAATATAGAAAGGTACATTTGTATGAAATTACCTATGTAGTCTATTTTTGAAAAAAAATATGGATGTCAGCGGGTTAACTAAAAACCTTATTTGTGTTGGAAGAACACCAACGTTTCAACCCGAGGGATTTATCAGAACGTTAGTTAGTATTATACATTACATCCGTACTCATGAATGCGTCAACCTATGATAGTTTTATAGTAAAATTATAAAATTAAGTCAACGTAAATATAAAATATTGCTGGACCAGCTTAGACCCAAAGTAAGCAAGCTTCCATACTTTTTTTGTCCGCTCGTCTTCAGAAAAGAAGGAAATCAATGACGTTTTATATATTATCATTTCACTATGTATTATTTCTTATTATAATATGTGTGTTGGTATTTAAAAATGTGACTTACCTGTAAGCTTATTAAATGTTATTGATTTTGATTTTATGATTTATTGTTTAGACTTAAAATAATTCAATTATGAAACTAAGTTCATAATTACGATAAGTAACTAATTAAGCCTCCTCAACCTCAACAGCCTGTTGTAAATGTCCACTGCTGAACGCAGGCCTCTCTTAGATAAGCGCCTTATTGGCGTTTATCTTATGGAGGGTAATGCCCATAATCCCCACGCTGGACAAGGGGTTGGGGATCGCAATTTGGTGGTTGAATTGTTCTTCTGGAGGCGCTGCTGCCCGCTGCCCGGTGGATATCCCTTACTCGCCTCTTACGACACCTACGGGAAGATTTGTGATGGTGCAAATTCTGAGCCCAGCGAAGAAATTAAGCCTCAACTCAACTCAACAGAAATCAACTTCAACGAGTCCAATATGCTTTTTTAAACGTCATGCTAACGCTTAAACGTAGTTAAGAGGAGTTCGTCGCGATTAACGAGTACGGTGAAAGAAGTCATTTAACTCCTATAAAGTTTCTGTTAAGTTAAGACCCTCTGCAGCGCCCCTCTTCTTCACATACGTCCACTATGGAACATACCTCCCCAAACAGCCCCACTGTCATCTGTCAATGATGATTATGGCAACACAACCCCTGGGTTATGCCGTTCGTTTAAGGAGGTCCGAGGTCGAATAATAATAATAATAATAATAATAAAAATAATTTATTGCCTAAAAATTTCACAAGGAACATAAGCTAGAATTATACACATAACAACCAAACTATAAGCAAAGGGAGTAGATTCAGCCATATGCTGCATGCAAGGAGCGTGCGATGGCATATATAATGGCTCATCTTACGACATGACCCCACGGCCTGATGTGTTTATTAGTGTAAGATTTTTTGCAATTGGACCCGTACGAAGATTCCTTCAACAGTCTATATTGGTCCATAGCTGGACGCAGGCCTCCCCTTGATAAGAGTCTTTTTGGCTTTTATCTCATGGGAGTCACCAGTAATCCTCATGCTGGACACGCGGGTTGGGGATCGCAGTTCGGTGGTGGAAAAGTTCTGCAGAGGGCGTTGCTGCCCGCCCTTGAAGGATATATATACCTTAATTCAAATAAACTCAAACTAAAAAATGCTCAAAAACAATAAATGTACTTGCACTTTGAAAAAATCAAAATATAATTAAAAAAATACTGACACGGAAATAAAATGGTATTTTTGATTTCATTCGCATCGGTATGTAGACTTCGTAATGTAGATGTAAAGAAGCGACGAAGAAGCCTTCAGCCTGTTAGTTGTTATTTTTTGAGTTGGAGCTAAATCTGTTCCAAGCCTTTTATTCGATATAAAAGTCTAGATAATCTGATATTTTATTGTAAGATTTTTTGCAGAACAGATTGTTTAATTTACTGGTATTTTTTACAACTCAGTTGCCTTTTAGGACACCCGCGGGAAGAATAGGGACAAAAAAATATGATTACTGGATAACAATAAGTTACGTGTTAAATCAACACAACGCAACAACGCAACAGCCAATTTCACCAAACGATCAATGTTTTTACAACCAGTTAAAAGCTTAGACTGACAGCTTTCCTGGCCCAGATTTACCGTATATGACACCTAGGTATAATATCTGTCATACGTAACCACACCATAGCTAAGTATTATACATTACTTTTCCATCTGTCAATAAATTCATTTATTTTTAATAGCATTTAAGTCATCACAAAGATTTTTATCACACACAGAATCTAATTTCTCGCTTAACTGTTTTCAAATAAAACCTTTTCGGGCCTTTCACACTAAACCTTTTTACTGGTAAAAAAGGCTAAGCCAGTCAAATCAGGTTCCAATCAAAAACACTGTTTGGAAACGAGCTGTCAAAATTGGATCGTTTGATTGGTCGAGCTTTGAATTCAAAATAGAAATTGAATTGCCACCTGTGATTGGTTGTCGATTTTAAAAACTTTAATAAGAGAGTTGACATCGACTAGCAACTCCAAAAATCAACTGTTTTTGTTAGAAGTCCGGATTGGTAATGGTTTTCTATAGCTAGATAAATACCTAGCTAATGACATATTTACGCGACCTTCTATTGTAATATGAAAATAAACGTTTGCTGGAGCAAACTTAAAACTAAACAACCCAACAAGGCAAAGGTTTCCTATTCGCTTCTTAAAGCTTTACCCTAAAAATATTGAAAAGAACAAAAAATCAATGTCAAATCAATCTTTATTCATATTTGACCAAATTGATCTTAAATCATGGTCTAACATGGTAAATATTCCGATAAAAAAATATGTTTGTTATGAAAATGTGCTGTGTGCTGGTTTAGAATTTGTACCACCCCAACTCTTGCCGTGGGTGTCGTAAGAGGCGACTAATGGATATCCACCGGTCATCAGCGCCCCTCGCAGAACAATTTTACCACCGAACTGCGATACCCAACCCGTATGCCCAGGCGTGAGGATTATGGGAATTACCCTCCATGAGATAAACGCCAATAAGGCGCTTATCAGTGGGAGGCCTGCGTCCAGCAGTGGACCAATATAGGCTGTTGAGGTTGAGTGAAAATAATCACAATAGTTTTATAAAAATTAAGGTTTTTATTCGTACTGCTTAGGTTTGGAACTCACTGCCGGTTTCAAGAGAAGAGAAATCTGTGTCTTGACTTTCGTGATACAGTCGACCACATTAAATTACCATCGGGTTTTATTATTATAAATAAACAATTAATAAAATAAGAATAAGATAAGAATAAGAAATCTTTATTTGTAACATTACAATTTTACAATTTTAACTTAATCTAGTAACTTAACTTAGGTACGTAAAAGAACAACATTATAACGATTCTTCTAATAAGGTACCATTTGGTTTTGAGGATAGAAGCCGGTAGCGATCTATTGCATCAGAGGGCAAGACCCACTTTAGGGTCGATCCGCCAGTAGTAAGTAGTAGTAAATGTTAAAAATTAGGGGTTGCCATAACGACTAGAGTAGTACCGCTTCGAGTAGTATGTAGGTTGAATAACCTGCACACTACCCTTGCGATGCCGGTTGTAGTTCTTAATGTATTGGTTGTTGACTAACTGAAAGGAGATATGGTTTTTTGAATAAATTATTAATTTTGATGTAGAGTATAGAGAAGTTTAGAGTAAGTATAAAGAAAGAAAGAAAGATTGTGATTGTGTGAGCCAAAAATATATTTTTTATGCTAAATAGGTAAATAATCTCGATAATCATAAAATCCTTGTACAACCAGATCTCTAAAAATAACATGATTCCATATTTAAATACAATTCTGGAGGATGGTGTTCAGCCAATGATTTCCAATTTTGCATGACATCCAATATTAATCTTGCTTTAGTTACGCAGAGAAAAAATTCTACAACTAAAAATAAAATAAGTACGCCAAGCAATTTCAGAGATAAACCTCGAGTCGGCGAACATAAAAGGCGGCACTATAAAGCGGGTGGGCGTATCACTTTTCAGCAACGCTCTCTCATTGGTCCGAAGTTCCTTTGATCTCGCCGACGTCACTTTTCAGCGGGAGGAGTGTCGCTGTACAGGGGATGGCCTGAAATTACAGTTTTCAGTACTTTCAGTATTATTTATGGATATAAGCCAACTGTGGGGTAATTAAATACTGCTAGAAACCCTAAAGTTGATAAGTTTTTTGTAAATAAAGCTTATTTATGATCAAATTAGCTGAAAGGGATTTGTTATTTGGCTTTCTTTCGCAAATTACTATATAATGAAAATAAGCATTTCTGCTTACTTTGGGTTTAGTTAGAAAAAACCTTGTTTTAAAATATGTATAGCAAATACAAAATAACCTGTATATATGAAATTCAAAGGGATGAAATTCCTAATTATTCACGTAAACTGTCAAGTTTCTTGACAAAGCGTCACATCTTTTCTTAGATAATAATTATCTACTAGTATACTCGTACTTCAATAAGTTTTTGCTGAACCTAAGTACACATGTTTCCTTCGCGAATTGGCCTGATTTACTTTTATTTATTTTGAACGGTTTGGGAGCAGGTACTTTATTAACAAAGAAAATTGCAATTTAGGAGTAGAAACAAATTATTAGAATGTACAATTGAAACTGTTAAGCTGACTACAGACTGTTGCAAATGATCGAAAGGTAGCTCAGATGAGCCATATTTATCCCTATCTGAACGGTCTATAAGACTGCGCTGGCTGCGTTTTTTGCCAGATTAGGAATTATTCCAAAACCATTAATTCATCGACGTGTCAATCACCTTTCCAGACTTTTTCCATAATTCTCCGAACAGCAGCCATTTTGTAATTCACAACGATGTAATTCGTTATAAGTTTTTTCATCAAACCCAGTTTTAATTAAAAATTCCGCGCTGTACTAACTACTTTTTATTCTGCGCCGGCGTAGAGGCTCTACGAGCTCCGGGCTACGGATATTGCTACGAGCGAAGTGCTACGAGAAATGTACTTCCTTTCTTTGTAAAACAAAGGAGGAATTTCTAGAGAGACTCTAGGTAACCAGAAGGTACTTGAGTTCTTTGTAAAAGTCTTTTCCAGTTAATTCTACAAAAATATTTTTGCTGGCGCTTCTTGGGAAAATTTAAATTGTTTCAATCAATTAAGTAGGTGAGTACCTAGGTACTTATAGATCTAATATTCAATCAAAGTACAAAACATTATCCGTTATTTCACTCACGCATTCGTTTTATTTTTTGTTATACTAGAAACTCTTTGATGGAAGACTCGACTTTTATTAACTAAATGAAAGGTGTTCAGTTATTACAATAGAAAAAATCATTTCAGATCACGAAAATTTTAGCACAATGATTATCGTAACAAAATCGATCAAAAGTATGGATAGTTAGTAAAATTGAGTATTTTGGATCACACTAGAAAATTTTCAACGAAGTATTTATCAAGAAGAAGAAAGAAGATTTTGAGATGCTGTATGCAGTAAGACAGGTAAGAGATTTTTCCATCATCAACATCACTAGCTTAAGGTCACATCATCATCATCGGCCTTTATCATCCAATGATGGATGGTTTATGGAGTGTTCGTCAGCACGGGTTGTTATTTAATCCCATGAAGTAATAAGCTTTTTAACGCCTCCTCCTCCATAGTAAATGTTAATGGTAATAGTAGATATACTCCTATTTCCGTATTTGGACTCTTAGTTAGTCCTTTATGCGGTACGCTAGCATAGCCAGCCTAACTCCGATCAGAAGCGCAGAATCTTCCTGGGGTCTTCACAGGCATCGCGGAGTGACCTCGTCAAGTTGAGGATTTCTGTCCGTTGTGCTACTCCCACGCATTCCAGGACTACGTGGGCAGCTGATTTGTCGTCGCTGAGGCACCCTCTGCAGAGAGGGCACCTCCATGGTTATACATGATGAGGTTTTGAACCACCTACTTAAGCGCAGCGGTGGTACACGATGTAGGTCTTTTTTAGCAGAACTAACGAGTGCCGCTGGGTCCTCGTGAGTCCATTATGGACCACGTGGACGGAGGCTCTATGGCACAATATCCCTGCCGCGTAGGTAACCGTCTTCGCCTCGTATGTCCCCCTTTAGAGGACCTTAAGGGCCCTGTGCCGAACTCCCCACTTATAGGTCCTACTTAGTTTTTCGCCTATCAATGCTGCGGGCGCGAAAGATCACGTGTATTTTTTTTGTAGATACAAGTTTAAAAAAAAATCTTCGACAGATTGTATTCCGAAATTCAATTAGGATACCGACAGGTTTTATCGAGAAAATTAAGCATCGTGATTAAAATGTATTTGTGTCCTGTTTAAAAATCGCGATGATTGAAAAGAATACATGTGATATCTCTGTACACCTATTAATTCCCCTCCGACATTTCCGAATCTTCCACACTGGCCAACGGCCCGAAACTAAGAGCAAAAAATATTCAAACTGTAAAAATATTCGATTTTCGGGCGAAACTGTGTCAAATTCCGCGTCGAAGCCTCGGAAACGGAATTTCGAAATAGCCACACTTAACCATCGAAGGACACCGTATAGTTACGATGTTTTATTTTCATATTTACACATTAAGGCACATAACATCTAATGTCTGTGGACGGGTACTGGTGACTTGTAACACAGGTTTTAAAACCTATCACTGGCACCAGTCTCTTACAAACAGGTACCAAATTTTCTACTCTACATCTACTTAGCTATAACCAAACCTCAGAGAGAAAACTCGGGATCGGAATTTCAAAATAGCCTTTTATTAAGGGGCTGTTCAAGTATTACGTAAGCAGATTTATAACAATAGGGAATATGCATGTGACTTCAAAAAAGCTAATATTTTTTACGTATTCTCTATTGATATAGAAATATTTCTGTATATTTATATTTGTATTTTATGATGTTTTTATTGTGAAATTTAATCATTGAAAAGTTGGTATTTTAAATCTCAACCGCAAAATTTCTAAACGCAACGTTATTGGCAGCTAAACCGTGACGTCGCACTTGTACTTTTTTGTATGGTCATGAATCTTTGACTTTGAGTTGACATAGGTGATTCGATGAAACGTGACGTCATAAAATGCAAGGACTAACATGGCAGAGTTTTTATCACCCGAAACTGAGTACAGTTTTACTATGGGGTTTTACCTTCAAAATTTTGTGGACGTCATATTTTTTTTCGGTTACATATTAACCTAAATAAACGATAAAAAAACATGCATATTATTTAATTATTTAGTGGAATAAGAGCCCTGGAAGTTTCTACCTTCCGTTTGCGAACTCCTGCCCAACAGTGGACGCGAGACGATTACATCATCACAGTACAATCAAATGCTTGAGTCAGCGTGTTTACTTATTAGGTTTCATTGTTTAGTATTTTTGTTATACGGCGTAATACGAGGCCGCGCATTAACACACCAATATAGACGGATAAACTACTGTTTGGTAGCATTCCAGCATTATTATTCCAAAGTTACTACCTCTTTGATAAACGTCCACCTTATTTGAACGTTACCGGAAACGAAACGGCTACGTACTTTCCATTTGTCAACCTTTTCATCTCGCAAACATTTGCATCCCTGCTTGGGTCATGAACGTGTTAACTTATGTAATCATATTTTCTAGCAGAGAAAAAACGATACCTACGTATCAGAAACAGGATCGATTAGCATCAAAGATGTTTTTGTTAAAGGTTTCTTCAGTTTTGCGCTATTCAATAACAGAGGGGCATATTTTATTTGTCCAATACGCAATTTCGTGCTTCGTTTCATTCAATTGGTACTCTAATGAAAATGAAAATAAAAATGTTTATTTTGGAACCACAATAACAAAGAACAAAGTTTTGGGCATTCCTGTCTTCCGTTTTAGTTTCTAAAAACTGTGTTACAGAAGGCAGCGTCTTCCCAATGCAAGGTCCCATTGTTTGTAGTTTCAGAAGGAAACGATAAACATAATAGAAGTAACGCCTAATCAAGCCTAGATCTATCCTAATACCTACACCTAATAGGAGTATCAATATGCACAAATGCGTATTTGGATAATTTAAATAAAGTTCTTTACAAGGGGTCCTTTAAAACATTTAAAGGGTCGGCAACGCGCGTGTAATTTCCCTGATGATGCAGACTTCCATAGGCTGCGGTAACCGTTTACCATCAGGCGGAGTGCATTTTTGTTTGCCACCTTGGTGGTAAAACATCTTATACCTTTAAACGAGCAATTCTTGTATATATATATATATAAATACGTTGAAGCCGTTTCCGAGATCCGGATTATATAATATATAATTCAACTTCTTCGATTTTCATGAAATTTACACAGTATACAGGGGGTTTCGGGGGCGATAAATCGATCTAGCCAGGATTCATTTTCAGTGAAGGTTTTATTAGTTGAATTATGTTTTCAATAATTAGATTTATCGTAATTAATTGACTCTTCCTGACTGGCGAATTGTACTACTATAATATCTAATTAGCACAATTTACTAAAAAATAACCAAGCGAAGCTCGGTCACTTAGGTACTTTACTGAAATAGAGTAAAACCCGACTACGTGGTGCTTATTTTTTTAGCAATGAAATTTTCAACCTTTACTTAGACCCCGGTATCTCGTTAGACCCCTAATATCTGACATGTGACGTCATATACCCTATAACCACCGGGGTATTGAGACGAAGCAATCGATACCTCATTTGTTGAAATCGAACGAGTAGTTTCAGCGCTACGTGAGAACATAAAAATAATAATAAATAAAGTACATACAAACATAGGGTGCCAACCTCATAACCCGCCTACATTGGTAGTCGGTTAAAAAGGCCTCCGGCCTCGGTAATTTTGTTAAAGAATTGTCCAAGGTTTGTCGTGTACCTACTCGGTTTCGATAGTACCAATGAGTATTCTGTGTATTATTTTGCAATGTTGCATAAACAGTGTTTGTTTATCACGTCTGATAACGGGATTACGTGACAAATAAATAATGTATTTGCAAAATAATATATTATGGACGTGATTTATTACCATAGATATTAACTGCTGTCTTTGACTTACAAAAACAACATTATGTTGGAACCTAATCGAATATATAACGAATACCTAATCGAATAGATAACGATTTTTAAATGGACTTCGATTAATTGGGTTTGTTTAAAAAAAACTATAAACCGACTTCAATGCCATTGTCAGAACTGGACCAAATTAAAATGGGACCACTTCATCAAAATCGGATCACCCAGTCAAAAGTTTTGAGGTAACAAACATAAAAAAATACTTACAGTCGAATTGAGAACTTCCTCCATTTTTAAAGTCGGTTAAAAAGGAAGCGTCGGTCTTTATGTAGATGTATATTTTATGTATGTTCACAGATTTATCCCTCATATAAAGTAAAGTAAACATATTTATTGCAGAAAATATATAAAAAATAAGAACAGAATAACTAAAAACTTAACATAAAACACATGGGGGGGCCTTTTGTTTATAATTTGCTGAGCAAATTTCAACAGTGATTCTTGTCGGCGTCCCCCTCTTGGTTGGGAATGTATCAAGAAAGCCATTTGTAGATCGATTGAAGAATATTTCGTTGTATAGAGAATAATTCGAGAATAAAAGAGTTGTGCAGCCTTAAACAGAATCCCAACCTTAAAAGTCTAAATGGATTAGGATCCTGGATTCTATTAAAAGACTGCATGATGGGCGAGGCAAACTTACTACCTACAACCATTAGGATGGTGTTGAAATAAAATCACAGCAGTCGATACTGTGACCGCCTGAAGGACCACTCCAATCCTCAGCAAGAGCTCTCGTAGATAACACGATCAAGACAAAGCGGTTGAAAAGGAGCCTTATCGTGGATACAAATCTGGAAGAAAGAAGGACTACATAGTCCTAATCCTTAATCACAACAGCGCACTCAAAAAATTAGCTTAGTCATTGACTGAACGCGGATGGACAAAAGAACAAAAAAAAAACGTGTGGCACTCGGGGACTGCCGCGGTAAAGCTATTGCATAGCATAAGTCATTAAAAGTTCTGCTATTCATCGATAGATGGCAAAAATAAAAAGTATCACCGCTGTGCCGGTCGGAGTGGGGGGTGTTAGGTTATTTTCGTTACGGAATTTCTGGATTCGGTCTCCACGCTCAAGGCCAACGAGAAGTCTTCTCGTTGGTCTATCTTCGACCACGGGTACCCTCACGAGTATTGTTACTAGGTGCATGCTTTCGCTTATCTTATCTTTGTTTAAAAAAACTTTTGATCTTGACTTTATTAAGATAACAAACCAGGTTTAAGTGAACTTAAGACAAATCACAATGGATAATTATAGCTAAAAGTTAGTACAGTTATAAATATAGGCCTAGTACTTATTGTTGATTCCTAGTAACTTACACAGTAGGTAACATAGGTCCGCTGTGTTATTGTACTATGTTTTCATAAGTAAACATATTTACAGTATGAGGTCACACCGGGGAGATATGTTTTGATATTATTAACGCTACTATAAACATCTAGAAGGCGATATTGTAAACTATTTTTAATAACATCTCTAGGCATGTGCAATGATAATGTGCATAGGTTACTACTCTACTTTCTCTTAAGTTTTGACTATATTTTCCGATTGCAGTTGACCTGAGCCACTTTTTAATCACATTATAATTTTTATTGTGTCCCTATCTCCCCTTGCGTCGTTTTCCCCGTAACAACGATTACTGTTTTTTTTTCAAAGAATGTACCATGCAATGTTTTTGACACTGTACCATAGATTTTATAACCAAAATAAAAAGCAGAGCTGCTTAAACCATTGTAATTTCTTGTGATATCAAAATTAAACATTTTTTTATTTTATTTTTATCGTACTGATACATGACATGCTCTGCTTTTGACATATTACTGTCGAGTGTGGTAAGGATTAGGTAACTTATAAAAACATACCATTCAAAATTATAGCTATATTCTCGCTGAAACGTAATCGCATTCCAATACTCTTAAAAATTGAAAAAAAAATAACAATACACAACAAACAACAATTTTAACAGGGTGATTAGTCTAAGTCACTTTGATTTCTGAAATTCCGTAATTTTTAGTGTTTAGTAATAATGCTGCTCTTACTCGCGAAGGATACAAGGATTAGCAATCCTAAGTCTTTTATCCTGAAAAATATTCAGCAGGCATCACTTCCGTTGACTAGTTGCTAGCTAGCCATCTGATATATTAAGCTATACGAAACTGATCTTTATGATGAATAGGAATAAAAGTGTCTTCTATCCTCAGGGTCCGGAGCCGGCACTGAACTCGAACTCGGGTGGCGCTGCAAAGCCGCTCATCAACTCATTCGAGCTGGACCGTTGTTTGGATAGGTAAGTTAATTTCATACCGATATACTGCATTCATAAAAGCCAAGTACATCTTTAATAGTTCCAAACCCGCAACGCCAGCTAATACACCGCATCACAATGAATGAGTTTTCTCTTTCTGCGTTATACCGCTTATAAGCGACAAAGTTTCTAGCACATTCATTCAGCACGGGTACCGCACAGGACAATTGTCGTCAATATAAAATGCATATAAATATTACAGGGTTAAAGCCCTAGGGTTAAATGATCATGTTTGTGCTGTACGGCAGAGATGCGGTTCAGATCCGTGACAACCTTTCTCTTCTCTTCTCTATCTGCAGTCCGCATCTAAAACAACCACACACAGAAACCGTGGCCGGACCGGAAGCGAAGTAGGCTTGTTCTTGCTTGGTCAGTAAAGAGATCGCTCCGTCCTGGATCGAGTTTAACCCTTATACTCGATTGTCACTCAGACATATAAGCCATGATAGGTGACAATCGAGTATAAGGGTTACCTGAATAGTTCTTACTCGTTCACTTGTGGGAATTAATTCATTTTAGTACATCGTTCCTGCACTAGCCAAGACTAAGGCGAAAGCGTGCGGGTTGTAATGCGTGAATTTAATTGTAGGGTTATCATCATGTCAGATTGTTTTTCCGGATACACTTGCCACTATGCCGATATCTAACCATCCACATCCTCAGTCACTATGCCGATCTCTAACCATCCACATCCTCAGGGAGGAGTCCAGGTGGGGAGGCGAGGCGGCGCGGCGACGCAGACGCAGCTCGCCCCCTCGCCGCGCTTCACCCCCTCGGGATCATGAGCCCCTCGCGCTGGCACGGGTAAGTTTTATGTTAGATCCTAACGTAGGTAGTGTAAAAGAGTTATGGTACATCTCATCTGAATATTAAATTTATCCGCACACCAGATGTCCACTTCACTTTTGAGGAGGAGTACATTTCGTCAGAATGTAAAACCTTTTGGTTTTAGATTCAGACGAGTTGAACCCCAATGCAAAAGTTGAGGGGACATCTCGTCCGAATCCTTTCGTTTCTTTTTAAGGGCCTATCATAAACATCCAGCCACAAATGCTGCAAATTTCTAAAGGTAAATTGTAGTACTCTTCGAGATCTACATTTCGGGTGACAGCTGTCAATCGACGCCATGTGGTGAGATGACGATCTGCGAAATACTCTGGCAAACTGAAGACAGCAGACGCTTATTAGGCAAGGTCAATGTCCAGCAGTGAACTAGCTCACTGGTGAACTACCCTGATGATAAGTTCTAAATGTATTTCTGGGCAAAAGACCTCCTTCCATATAAAGCCGATTGATCAAAGATTCATTACAAAACTTGGCAGCTAACATTGAAGGAAGGCGTTTCCGGGACAAAGCATCATCATCAATTGTAACTAAAGCTCGTATGGGGTTCGAAACAGAACAAAACTGTCAAAAATCCTCTCTCAAAACCTAAACGCACCCGAAACTTACGATTCCGTTTTTAGGCTACCATTCTCACCTGGAAACTGTTCTGTCATTCAGTCAGAAACTTTAAGATCCACCACACATCTTCATTAGAATTTGTGACCCAGGAACCTCATTGAAAGGGTATTCCATTCTTCAACCTGCAGGCATCAGCTCCAACCTCCCCCACCGCTGGGTCAGCACATTCCAGCCCTGCCCCCGTGTCCCCTACGGGGTCAGCCGCTGGAGGCCGCTCTCCCCTCCCACTAGTGGCCCCTGATCTCCTGGCGATGCAGCTGCTTGACCAGCATTCGCAGCTCCAAGCACTGATGAAGCAACGGCTGTTCCATCAGCATCATATGCAGAAGCAGGTTAGTTGATAACAATAAGACATTCATTTCAAAGGGTTGGTTGCGATGATTGACGGATATAAAATTTTGAACCTCGTTTGACACTCCCTTCTGTCCACTAAAGCGGAAGGAGATGTACAAAGCAGACTTATAGAACCTATCAAAACCATGTGATGTTCGTGTGACACGCATGTGATTTTGATGCCGTTATGACACGTTATTTTCTCTTCATTTCGTATCTCTACATAAAGTAGCATCTACCACCTCATATTCCTAACTTCTTCTTTCAACACACCCTCGTTATTCCAGCATCTTAGCACGGAAGCAGCTAAACGCCAGCTAGAACAATCCCGGATGCAAGACCAGCTGAACCTTAACCTGCTCTCGCAGTCACACCTCCCCCCGGACAGCTCCCCGAGCTCGCTTCAGCAGCAGCTTGGCGCGCAGCAACAACAGCTGGTGCAGCAACTGCAGGCGGTGCAGCGGCAGTATCTGATGCATGGGCCGCTGTCGGTGCCCCCGAATGCACCTCCTGGTAAGTACCATCGAATATAGGTTGTTCATTTTTAGCCTCCAACGAAAAGGCACCTTCTTTTTGTCGGAAATTTTAAGTTTGTGTTTGAAGTTTAAGTTTGTATGCGCAGGTATTTTTTGGGTTTGTTATGTAGATATGGTTTCCAAACTGATGATCCGATTTTATTTAATTTTAATTATTATTTAAAATGTGACTTTTTCGAGTATTAGGATAAAATTAGTGCAGCTGATCTCTATAATCGTATTTCTAAGCTCGTTTCTAAGTAAAATTGACAGGGATAAATCAGTTTGTCGTCAACGACAGTTTTGGTTGAAACTGGCTAGATTTGTTCGCGGTTCTGTTTTTAAACTAACTTTGATGAGAAGTTCAGGATTCTCCTAATTTATGTGATTGTCATATCAGGTCTCATGCTGTGGGGAAGCGAGATGGAGGAGCATCCTCTATTTGGAAGAGGAGTGTGCAAATGGCCAGGCTGCGATGCTCTGGCTGAAGATTACCAGGCTTTTGTTAAGTAAGTACTACTAACGTAAAACTGCTTATGGTTTTAATATTAAAGGAAATAGGGACAAGCAACTGGATCTGACTGAATCTGAAAGAAACGAAAAAGTGTAAAAAGGACACCAGTTTCTGGTTAAGTAACTCAACCAAAATAATTAATTAAAGTAACACAAAACATAGAAATTAGTACTTACTTAACTAGATCTGCTGTAAATGAGCATTGCCAATAAACTGAATAATTACAAATAAAGACTGCTGTAAAAGGCACGTGTATCAAATAGTCTACAGTGTATTTTTTGTTCTTTCATGTGACATGTGTTTCTTTCCATGCAAAACAGATTCAGATTTCGGAGTTTACACTCACATAACATTTAATCAAATCAAATATTGATTTACGGATGCAAGCGTGTTAACTAAGAACGCAATTTGAGCTGGCAAAAAACCATTATTAATGGTCTGTTTTCACTCAGGCACCTGGAAGCAGCCCACACCTTAGACGACCGCTCAGCCGCGCAGGCTCGCGTGCAAATGCAGGTTGTGGCCCAACTGGAGCTCCAGCTGCGCCGTGAGCGCGACCGCCTCGCCGCCATGATGCGTCATCTCCACGCTGCCAGGGACACTTCGCATCATGCTGCGAAGATTGCTCATGGTGAGAATTATCCTAGGAGTCAATTAGGCCTATTTAAACCTCTATGATATGAAGTGAGGTTGATCGCCTCGTCGCCATGATGCGTCATCTCCAAGCTGCTAGGGACACCTCGCATCATGCTGCGAAGATTGCTCATGGTCAGGATTATCCTTGAAATCTATTACGTCTACTATAACCTCTATGATGTGAAGTGAGCTTGACCGTCTCCCCGTCTCCCCATCATGATGTGGCAACTCCGTTCTGCCAGCGACACCTTGCATCATACTGCGAGGGAAGATTAGCGCGAGATAATGATAGTGAGAATAGTTGGATGAAAGCAAGACGAAAATTTACGTTACTACACGTTTTTGCGACTACGGTATTCCAAAATTAAAAAGTTTTTAGTACATAGAGTAGGTGGACGATTAAGCCGTTTTTTGATTCTAAGCCTCTTAACCATAGAACGTCGCAAAAGGCAGAATTGAGACAAAATTGAAGTTGTCGACGATGTTATTATTTATACAGAAGAAGAGTTAAATTTTCTTTGTTTCTAGGAGCCCCCAATGAAGGAGCCTCTCCTGGACCGGTGAGACGTCGGGTTTCCGACAAGTCAGGAGTGGCCATCGCTGGTGGTAAGACATTTTGATATAAATATTGCCAACACCAATTTGAAACAGCATCCAATTTAATAATGCTTGTTCCTTATTAAACTTTGTTCTATCGATACGATCAAAATTTGTGGCCGCTAGACAAATGTGTTATTAAACCCAAACGAAGTTTTTGAGCTATAAATTTCAATTTTCATATAAATTTCCAATCAGAGCGATTGCCTTTTAAAGCTACTCAACCGTTTGTTTTATATAACATAAGCTCTGCTAAGCTTGGGGTTAGATGATGTTGTGTGCATTTTCCAAAATTATTTATTCATTTATTTTATGCATACTTCTTTGTCTAAGGTCTTCCGTACATGCTCGAAAGAGCTGGATTAGATGTGCAACAAGGTAATATAAGTTTAGAATGCATCTCTTCAGGTGCGTGTATATCTTTACTACCTTTCTAAAATATACAATTTTACATAAATTTATTTTTATGTTCTTGTCTTTATTTTGTTTTAAGTATTAATTGTTTCGTTTACAGAGATCCAACGCAATCGTGAATTTTACAAGAGCGCTGACGTGCGACCTCCATTTACTTATGCCTCGCTAATTCGCCAGGTGCGTACTTTGCTTTAGCTTTTGATACAGTTAAGATATTTCTGACATAATTTTTCTTAATATTCCACATAGTTTTCGTTATTCAATAGAAAATAATTTTTTTGAAAAGGCCTCAACCTCAACCTCAACAGCCTGTATTGGTCCACTGCTGGACGCAGGCCTCCCCCTGATAAGCGGCTTAATGGCGTTTATCTAATTGAGGGTAATACCCATAATCCTCACTCTGGGCATGTGTGTTGGAGATCGCAGTTCGTTGTTTGAAAAATTTTGATCAAAACTTAAAATGAATCTACAAATGAAAATTACAATGAATATTGAAGGTGTTGGTCAGGGATAGGTTCAAGGTCCATTTTTATTCAATATCTCTAAATTGACTTTGTATATTACTTTAGCAATATTTTTGTAATTTCCAGGCTATAATAGAATCTCCGGATAAGCAACTCACTCTGAACGAGATCTACAACTGGTTCCAGAGTACATTCTGCTACTTCAGACGTAATGCTGCCACTTGGAAGGTAGGTTATAAGGTTGGATTAATGTCGTTGATAAAAGGGTATTTGGCTATTTTTTAGTTTAGCGAAATGGAGTAATTCAATAACTAAATAATAAGGACAGCTTTTTGTTGGTAAATTGACTTTAGAGATGAATTTTAAATACTTTTGGGACCGAATTGACAAAAGTTTGTTACTGTTAACTAAAGCTGATTTGGTTAAATTGCTGACATTCCGCTGAAATTACATAAATAGTAGCCAAATATCTTGAATGATGAAAATCTGATTTATTATAATCCTTTGTGTACTATGTTCATAACTTGCTGGATTCTTTGTTGATTTCTAAGTCGCCAGAACGTGGAAGGTAAATTAGAATACGAATTATGATTTCGTGTTTTATTTTTGTTTTCACTTGTGCTATTTTCAATGCTTTTGCTTGTTCATTGTTAACTAATGAATTCGTTATTCGTATAGTTTAAAACTTAATCTTTTATTTTGATGGCATTGAAAATAACGCGGTGCCATTTTAATTTAGACTCAATTGTTGTTATGATGTGTAGTACTGTATATTTAAGAACTTTTATTTACGACTATAATGCATTATATCAAACTTTAAATCAGTCACTAAAAATGTTTATAATTTTTCAAGTCCTTTAATATCTATTTAAGCAGTAGGTATCAATTAACGAGGTACTGACGCATTTTAATTAGCTGTCAGAATTAACCTACCGCTTTTAATTGCCAGTAAAGTTTTCTTGGCGCAGCCTGTGAAATTTGGTTAGAATAATCCTTCTGGCGCAGCTTTTTGTATTTTAAAACAAATAATGCATTATCGTCCCATATCCCTAAGACCCCATAAAAACAAGAAGTGAAACACAGAACGCAGTGCGGCACAACCTGTCGCTACACAAGTGCTTCATGCGAGTCGAGAACGTGAAAGGAGCAGTCTGGACGGTGGATGAGGTGGAGTTCTACAAGCGCAGGCCGCAGAGAGCAGCCCACGCGCCGCCGCCGCCCATGCCGGGGTACGACCCCCGGCCCAGACCGATTCTAGAGTTTACACGAACAGTTTTACACTTATACATGAACGCTTACACTATTGTACAGTATACACTTACACATAGATACACACATATTGGAATCACACTCGCCGGTTTTGGGCATACAAAAGCTAACAACGAAACGAACACACCTTTTCACACATTTCTCTAATGAATACCTACTATCTACTTTGTATTTTTACATGAACTACACATCAAAACTTTCAACATCATCGTACACGAAGCACGAAGTCACACTGCAAATAATTACTTAGCTTACACAATTCACTCATAAAATTCTACACTCATAATTTACACTCACAATACTTTAGGAACACGCAAAGACGTCAATAAATGACAGAATTTACATACTATATATTTTTCACTTAAACATGAACATCCAGATAACACAAAAATATACCTACCTTTCACGTTTACACAAAAACTAACAAACTGGTTACTACTCTTAATGTAATACTACCATTGAACACTTGTGTGATCAGCCACTGAGCACATTCACAGTTTTACACATAAACATACAACATACATTATAATTGATATTACAATTACAACACACAAGATGATCTAATTTAGATCTACTCGCACAAAGTTTTACACTTGAGGTGTCGTTCAAATCACCTACAACATCAAACCTACCGCCACGATCATAGTAACACATAAGCCACATAATAGGTACCACACAAGATAATCGAATTTACATCTATTGTCACAAAATTTTACACTTGAGGTGTCGTACAATCACCTGGAACTTCAAACCTACCTACACGATTATTGACACTTACATACACACTAACAACTTAACCACCAGAAGAAGATCAAATTCAGATGTACTTACATAAAGTTTTACACCTGAGGTGTCGTTCGATCACCTACAACTTCAAACATATTTAGTATTCACGATCGTTGAAACTTACACAGTAACTACTTAAAGACGAAAAAATTTTTATCTACTCACACAAAGCCTTACACTTGAGGTGTTGTTCAAACACCTTAAAATTCAAACCTACACACGATTACTAACACTTACATGCACAAAAACACTTAAACACGACAAGATGATCAAATTCAGATCTACTCAAACACAGTTTTATACTTGCGGTGTCGTTCAATAACCTACTACTTACACTCACATCGACATTTTACACTAAAACTTACTAAGGAAAAATATCACACCTTAGTATTTTGTATCGACACAACACAAAACTAACAAATCTACTGGCAAAACACACAACTTTACATTAATAACTTATAATATGAACAATGATTTAATTTCGAAATGTAGACCAATTTGGAGATTAATTATTAGGCAAAATTATGTAACCGCGTACTTAAGATATCTTACACACATAATTATCACACTATACCGGTAACAGCAGAAAATGAACACAATACGATCTTCTTCAAAAATAGTTTTTCCTAACGTGAGACGGGGTCATTCCCAACGTAAAATGCAGGTACATATTGTTGACATTATTTAATAGATGTAAAGTGCTTGCATTTTACTCTCATGGCTCTATTGGCTCAATTTTTTAAACTGAATAAACCTGAACTTAAATCTAAACTTAACTGAATATTAAGCATGCATAAACCAAAAAGATACAAGGCTTTTATGAAGTAAACCTTTTACACACTAACAACAAAATTCACTTAAAAAAATAAACATAAAAATCTCCGCACACGATGTTTAATCATAACGTTTCACACACCCGAATTCAATAAAAAAGAACACAGACACAAAACCCATTAAATACCATACAACCAAATACCTAACCATAAAAAACAAAACTTTCAAAAAATATATTCAATACCTAGAACACATTACTCACGGATGTTTTTACAAATCTTACTAATAAAAATGACTAAGCAGTAAATAATTACTGTTACATTCAAGATCAAACAGTAAATATTGAACATAACATAATTTTACCACAAACAAATATTCAACCAATAACTTACCATATTTACATGCCTTGTGTTAAGGGTCTCATAACAATATCATAATGATGAGGTTCTATTGTCAAGTAAAAGTTCACTAGACTATGAATATTATGCATTAAATAACAAAATTGTCCACTGCATCCGAAAATGTTGGATTTAATTTAATATAATGTATAGTTCCATTTTGCACTTAATCTTGGAAACTAATAATTTTAGAACACAAATAAACACATGCTACTCAACTGGTTCACATTCTTCCTCTGTTTACTTACACACCTGATTACGCAACACCACAATAACCACAACACCCACACTAAACACATTACACTGAACAGTTTTCGGTATATTTTAATCTTCTCTTAAATATTTTCTATCTAATCTAGCGATGTATCTCTTATCGTGTAAATAAACGTCTCATCTTTTCAGATTTGAATTTGTAATTATTTGTGTAGTGGGTTTGAATTTGTGAGTAGCGTTATAACTGGCTTCAGCCAGTTCTGGCGCTACGTCGAGGTCTTGTTATTTGGTATCCTAGGTCTCGTTTTGTGTGTGTGGATATCGCAGCGGGTGGACTAACATTTTTCTCGCTTGCCTTTAACCAGCTCCTGTCACTTCCCGTCCTTCTGAGTCCTCCTGCATGTCATGACGATGTTTTATCTCCACGACGATCTGATGTGCTTTCATCGGGCTTTTTTTATTCAGTACTTTAATTCGAACGATGAGAGCACAAATTGACATGTGATTTCAGTGGTTTGTAGATTGTGCTAAATTATAGAACGCGATTCGGACAAACCTGTCTCTGCACAAATGTTTCGTGCGGTACGAGGACGACTTCGGCTCTTTCTGGATGGTGGACGATGCGGAGTTTGTGAAGAGACGGCACCTGAGCCGGGGCCGGCCGCGGAAGTATGAGCCCACGCAGCCCGGACCGGCCGCCTCACAGTAAGGGCGCAGCGGCGACAGTTGCGACCGTCCAACGAATCTAGGAAACTAACCCCGACAGACAACGCGGTAACGATGTTCCAATCAAATGCTTCTGTAAATAACTAGAAAAAATTGTCAGGTCTTTCTGACGAAATTGGCGAGTCCGTGACGTGGAAATCTGAACCATTAACAGAAAACTTTTAATAGAACGCAAGATATTTTATGAAAAAAGATCAAATCAATCAATGAAAGAAAATCATTTAATTTAGTAGCAAAATACAAATACGCGAGTAAAAATAAAGAATGATGATAATGTTCGCCTTTACATACCTAGAAATTAGAACAATATAGAAAAAAGAAACAAACCTGGCAGATTACTAATACAATGATATCAATGATACACGAAGCGTTGTGAACGTCGTTGCCGTTATGCAATCTGCAAATTGTCTAGCGGGATACAACGGTCACCAAAAATTGGCAATTATAGGAAAAAAATATAATAAAAATGTATTCATTCACATAAATTTTACATAATAAAGAGTCGTTGGACGATCGCGTCCAGTTTTAGCATCATTTGTATGTGATATATTCAATTGCCGAAAATTATCATTCAAATTATATGTGATAATTTCTGGTATAACTTTAGATTGATGTCTGATCATTATGTAAAGTGTATCACTGTGTTAGATCTGTTCAACATGTTATGTTAGTTTTAGAGACACGTGATTGTTTAAAAATACTTAGCATTTATGAAGCAGTGTGATCTAATGGAGTCTTAGCGTTTGCTATATCATCTAGATGAAAGACAATCACACTAGTTTCATAAATATTAGTCCGCAGAGCTATAACAAATTGTTTTGCAATAGATTTTAACATCACATCGACAATGTTTGAACTAGCTTAATTCATAACGATTATTTTGCTATTGTAATTTAAATTTTGTATACGACGGCGTAAGTTTTATATGAATTGTACATTATGCATGAGCTAAACGTGTGTGTAAAGGATCGTCGTTGGATTCCCAAGTAAGATTAAAGATAGTAAATTTTTCAACTCTGAATCTTTAATCTGAGCATGTTTCCTAATGTTTCAAAGGTGAGTGGGCTTCTTGAGCTTTGCATGTATACTACTACCGTTTCTGTCGCATGTTCGTTTTTCTCTCTTTTCTTATATGCTTGCCGTTTATCTTTTTTCTCTTTATTCTATTTATATTATCTCTCTCTTTCACTGACACTCACACATACACTAACTGTGACACAGATGACTTGTACAGACGAATTGGAATAACAGTCAAAATTTTACACTCCACAAGATTGACTCGTACAAAATCACTAGTTTTAAAATGATTGGGCTTCGGCTCGATATTTTAGAAAAGGTCTCATTGGCCGGGGTATGATTTTTTATTATTTTATTTTCTGAAGTCAAGAACTGAATTTTCAAGAAAGTTAACATTTGTTTCGAAACCTTTAGTTTGGCCTCTGATGGTGGAAACTTGAACTTTGTCTCTGTGTTCAGGTTCATGGGAGCTCAGAGCCCTACGATGCTAACGAGCCCTCACAGCTACAACGAAGCCCTAAAGAGAAACCTCCAGGTGATTATTTACATCCTAGTTTCTGT
This sequence comes from Eupithecia tripunctaria, assembly GCA_955876795.1. Classification (NCBI taxonomy): domain Eukaryota; kingdom Metazoa; phylum Arthropoda; class Insecta; order Lepidoptera; family Geometridae; genus Eupithecia; species Eupithecia tripunctaria. The sequence goes on along the minus strand of OY041624.1, from coordinate 8,542,452 downwards.
CAGCGGTACACACGTTTTGCCTATTTCGTTTCATAGGAAAAACGCGTGCGTAGCCAAAGGACTCATTCAAACGATATTTATATCCAATGGGAACTGATTTATGGCATAGCTTTCCGCCTATGTTTTATTCCAGGCTTAGACATATTATGTGCAAAATTTCAGACCCGGTCTGCAACATCTTCAGTAACAAACATCCAAACTTTCGGTCAGTAGTTTTGACAAAAACAAGTACCAAAGTAACCTTCTAGGCATCAAGCCAAGCATAGATATAATAAATCTAAGAATTAATAAATTGTAGTAAAACCAGCACCACTCTAAATGACTCAACGATGCTTAATATGCGATGGTTGAGATTAAAAAACTATTTAAGAAATTTGTACAACAAAAATAATTTCTTTCTTCCAGGGTATGATGGAAGACTGCAACTTGTCGTACATGTCTGGCGAAGACCACATGATGCAGACCGAGGAGTATCCTTCTTCTCACGACGATTACAAGTAAGCTATAACAAAAAAAAATATGATTTTGCCCCTACATTTCGCGAAATATAGTGAAAAAGTAGGGGGCTGAGTCTGGTCTTTTATAGTTTTCAATTAAATAATAGATTCATATGTTTCTTCGCTTAAAATCCATTGCAAATCTTTATGATGATGAGATGAGAGTTTCTTCGTGGGAGAGGGCGAATTGGCACGCGAATTGCATATTTCAAAAAGGTTATTTTAATTAAATATTATCCTCATAGTTTTCAATTAATTACTTGTTTGTTGAACTTCATTAAAGCATTATTTAGTATATCCAGTTAACTACGAATCTTATTTCTGTTGCAAAAACACCAACGTTTCATCCCTTTACGAGGGGCCGTATAAATTCGTCAATTTAAGATAGTTTTCAAAGTATCAATCTGTTAGATTTAGTGATGTGAAGTTAGTTACTATCATCAACATCCTTAATATTGCTTTCATTTCTTTAAGTTTTTCAAACGCCACCGGCTCTCTTATCTCCAGTCCATCTCAAGGTTGCCTGGAGATATCAAGTGACAAGACCGCTTTGTACTTCCTTGATTCTCTACATTTCCATATTGTATTTTATGTTTGTGTGGTGTGATAAAGAGTTCTCTATCCTTTATCTTCTTCTCTCTATCTATATATCCTTTATCTTCTTCCAGCCGATCTCAAATGATGAACGGCTACGGAGGAGGGTCTTCGCACGACGTGAAGGCTGAAGACCTTAGCGCTAACGACACCCAAGACATCAAGCCCAACATCTATGCGCTTAAGAACGAGATGCAGGCTTCTGATTATTCCAACAAAGGTACATTGATAGCTTTATTTATTTATTCAGGGCAACCAACTAGAGATAACACAAGGAATACAAATTATGAAACAAAATACTTAAAACTAGTGCTCTCTAAATTACAGGTTAGCCACAACATGCGTATGTAAGAAGACTTTTTTCCATTTGTCCTTCGAGGCACTTTTTGGAGCTTTAACAATAGAATATAGTTGAAGAATAGAATAGAGTCAATCGAATGAATGAATGAACACTTTTATTGTACATAAAAACAAAATAACTTATATCTAAGTAAAACAAATGAAACAAAAAACGTACGATAGGCGGCCTTATTGCTTAAAGCAATTTCTTCCAGGCAACCTTAGAAGGTTGGATTGAACATAGACTTTCGACGTTTTAGGAAATATTGTCAGCTATTATATCATTTACTTTTTGGTATCAAAATCAAAGATTAATTACTTCAATCTCTTATTTTTTGTTGGTCTGTTATTTCAATATATACAATAAATTTACACCTAAAACAGATTTACTCTTAGAAAACTTATATCGATTTTTTAAATTTCTGTTTGGTGGACCTTCAAAAACAATCCCTTCAAAAATGTGAGCTTCTAAGTATGGTAGAGCGCTAGGTTCGGCACCTACCTACCTATAACTGATTACTAGTAGTAATTATTCCGTGATCATGGCGCATGAAACTGTGCCGAAATATTGGAAAGCTCAAAATTCAAATCATGGTAAATATCCCGTTGTAAATAACTTTAGTGTTAATAACCATGATGGATTTCAAAGTTTTATATAACAATAACTAACACTCAACAACTTGTATCGGTACACTGCTGCACGCAGGCCTCCCCCTGATGAGCGCTTTATTACCGTTTATCCCGTTGGGGTAATGGCCATAATCCCCACGCTGGGCATTTTGGGTTAGGTATGTGGCTGTGTTGTGTGGGACTCACCATATAAACCTCATTTTTGGTTGTTCTTTCAGGAGACTACTCCAAGGAACACGTGCCTAGCAGTCGCTCCGGACAAACCAGTCCATACGAAGACTACCCGCGTGAGGAGCCGAGAGGATATCGTCCGTCTCTGTCGCACATCAAGGACGAGGCTGAGAACCTCTCGCTCGAACGATCTGACAAGTAGAGTCAAGATGAAAATGTTCATGATTAGAAATGTTCATAAATGAAAATGTTCATAGATTAGACAGTGGTTTAAACATAAGAATTTGAAGGGATTATGTTTAAAATTGGAAATGCAGAAATGGAAGATTACGGTTTAATATGGAGATGGAACTGGTTTGCTCCAAATTTTCATATCTAGATGGAAATGTTCAAACGTGATTAAAAATGGACGGATTATGTTCGCGATTGGAAATTTATCTGGTCATGTTCAATGTCTGAAGAGAATGTTCAGTGAATAAGTTACATGTTTTTTATGGATGAATTATGTTAGATGAAAATATTCTTTAGATGGAATGAATCTACGATCGACAAATACTTCAAAAATTGTGGACTGCCAACATTAAAACAAGGAATTTTCACAACAACTTTGCGTCAGAATTTTTGAGGAGCGTATTTATGAAACAAAGAATAAGGATCGAAGTATTTTACAGTAGCTCTTGTAGAAGTACATGACAACACCGATGTTATTAATGTTCCACGAAAATCAAGTTGATTGACCAATCCTCGCGATTGGGAACAATTTGGAACACCTGAACATTGTTATGTTCTATTTATTAGCAGAAAACTGGGAAACCGAGAAGAGTTAAAGGAATTGTCCAAGTTCACAAGCGTTCAGTTCCACTTTGTGCCAGTACCCAGTTGATGGCTGTGTTCATTGTGAACATAATACGCAAGGACGTTACAAATATCACAGTATGTAATACATAATATTTACGGGTGTAGTTGTATTTCATAACTAGGTAGAGCGGTGTTAGTATATAATGTGTTCACATACGGAATTCTTATAATAAATAGACGATCTCTATTGTGGAATTGTACTATAGTAACCAAATATTATTCAGTTTTCCCCGGTATAACGGGATTCGAAGTATTAATAGTTTTTATTTTAGTTTTTAGTTTAGATTTGGTAGCTGCGCTGATCCAATTGTTAGTTGTTTAGTAAGCGTTAGGAAATGTAGAAATGATAAGAGAAGTCAACGATTAAAAACCTTAAAAGGTCCATATCAATATTTAAAACTATTTAATCATTGTTACTGATAGAAAAACAATAAGTAGTTGTATTGCTCTTAAACTTATGGTTACGCCAAGCGTTTCAGTTGAAATTAAATGAGTTATATTAATTTTTGAAAATTATCACAATACCTACTTAATAGCGCGTAAAGTGAATCCATACGTGTTAGTTACATATTATGACGATTATCTGTCAGTAATCAAATAATGTTTATGTAAAATTATTTGTTAAAGTTAATTTATAATAAAAATACAAATTGCACGCGGCCACCTTATTTTAACATCGTAATAAATTACTGTTATAAATTACAATGATAAATAATTCTTTTTTGTGCCTAATGTATAATAATAATACGATAAATAGAAAACAAACTTATATTAGAATACACTTAAAAAATAAATGTTAACAAAGTGTTTAACCCTTAAAGCCCCGTCGCTCAAAACACCGTGATACGTGACTTAAGTTTTACGCTGCCAAAAACGTAAACATATTTTACTGACAGATGATTGTCATACTTCTCCCCCAGGATAAAAAGATCTCAGTAGTAGTACTTTACTGTCCAGAACAGGTACAAAACAGCTCTTATTATAAACAGTTTTAAGTAGCGAATAATTATTATTTTTGTGATGAACGATCTGACGATTATTTAAAAATATTTTTTTATTTTTTATGTTGAGTGGCATTATTTGACGCTTTTGCGGCATTATTCCATTTTAATAACGTTAGTGTATGTTAAGTTGTAAATATTTATCATGAGTATCATGAATTGTATAAATTCTTTAATAATGGTAAAATTAGTAATCATAAATATAAACGTTTACTTATAAAATATCGCTTAAATCGTTCATGTTGTAGAAATCTAGATGAATAATGTAGTTAAAATGTTCACTTATCGTACCTACTTTTAATATTATTGGAAATGTTTTCTGTTTCTAGTTTTTGTGCATTTTATTGCATTTATGAAAACAGCTGGATTTATTTTCATTTTCAAAGTCATACTTGGCACACATTGAGATTCTGCCATATATTCATGTTTCTATTTCATTTTCGTAGTTTTTTATGAAAGGGTGAAGTAACCATATCACATCTATGTATGTATACTTACTATAATCTAGTGTGTACTCTGATTCGATATGTAAAAATAATCTCTGCGTAATTGGAATTAAATGTTCATTATAGAAAATATAATAACCGCCTTTGAGAGTATACCATGTTTGAAATAAACTGTTAAAGCTTTTGATAGCTCCTTCTTTTTTTTATGTTGCAGTACCTACCAAATTGGTATGAATTTTATATACCTTTGAATTTTGTAGGAATATCGTAGCGCTCACAATTTTCTTTAAAAAATAACGACACGTACACTAATATTTTCATACCGAGTAGTCTTTAAAATAAAAACCATGCAAATGTATAAAAAGTAAATTGTAATGGATTGATTGTAACAAAATCAGTCAGGCTCAGAATTTATTAATGTTCGTGCCGTTATTTTTTACTCTACATTATATATACATTTTCTACTGCTTATTTAAAAAAAAAACCTAGATGGATAGAATGTGATTTTGGAATTGTTTTCTAATTGCACGGTACTGCAAAATGAAATGTTGGAATTGATTTTGTTGTTATAAAGGTTATTTTTATTTTATTCTGGGATATACCAAAATGGAAATTTATACATATTTTACTCATTAAGGTCAGTTGTATTAATAAATGTAGCATCGTAAATTCTTTTCGAAGATTTAGTGTCGCTTGTCTATTATTTTTATAATTATGTACACAAACACGAGAATTTCCCAAAATGTTCATTACATTTTTTTTTAGGTATTTTTATTACGTGGTGGTTGACCCTAAAAATTGCGCCAAGGGTTAAAACATTTTTTCCACACTGCCCACTTTTTTAGAAGAAAATAACATTATCTGTCACAATAAATAGTGTTTAAAATATGTTCAAATAAATACGATTTTCCATTTTGATATTAGAAATGCGACTGTTGGTAGCCTCTTTAAAGGCTCGAATACATTTAGATCATTGTAAATTATACTTAATTAGTGTTGTATTAAACGAATTCATTACAATATAAAATATTTTATTTATTTCTCACATTTTCTTGCATACCTCAACCTCAACAGCCTATATTGGTCTACTGCTGGACGCAAGCCTCTCCTAATAAACCTTACCGGCTTATCGTATAGGGATAATGCCCATAATCCCCACACTGGGCATGCGGGTCGGGGATTGTAGGTAGCAGAATTGTTACTACCTAACTGCAACACGCTGCTGCCGCCCAAGGTGGATATCCCTTAGTCTTACGACACCTACCGGGGAGAGTTGGGGTGGTGCAAATTCTAAGTCAGCACCACACGGCATTTGCATGTGACCATTTTATTTAACAACAAACAGAAGGTGTTATTTAAATTGGGGAAGGCCATGTTCAGCTGGATAGATATTATACGCTGATGATATGGCTGATGATGATGATGAAAAAGCAGCCAGAGATCACATCGGGGTAGAAAAGATCTGTAAGTTAGTATAAATTACATACCTAATATATGTATATTATTACTTTCCTAAGTCAAGACCGTACCTTATGTGATTGACAGGGTACATGAATACCTACTTAGAGTCAGAGTCAGAGTCAAATCGTTTAATTTCTTTAGACTTACAAAATAAGCACTTAGACAAGTCAATTTTTTAATATATAAACAGCTTGATAAATAGTTATTACTATCAAACAAGAAATAAGGTGCAATTGACTCTAGTTCACTTAAATTTTTGGTCCACTAGCGGAAGAAGTGAAAAAGAAACTAACAAAACTATAATATGTTTGTCATGAAATAAAAATACAGAATAGCTACTCGTATATAATATTTTTTCATGGATCCGTGGATTGTCAGAACTGAACAAAATTAAAATGACCACACGGGAAGCACCAGCTTTCATATAAAAAAAAGAATCATGAAAATCGGACCACCCAGTTAAAAATTCTGAGCTAACAAACATAAAATAAATACATTCGAATTAAGAACTTCCTTCTTTTTTGAAGTCGGTTAAAAATTGTCAAAAACTAACACAGCACCGTAAACTTTTTATTCAAATGATTGCTTTGAAATCTAAAATTAACCCTAAAACATCCCTATTACAAATTCCATAATTATTTTGTCTGTTGTATAAATTTATATTTTTTTTTAGTTTTAAGATTGTTTAATTAATTATTTAATGTACGATTGGAGACAACCGTAATGTTATCGTCTTTTTTTAATAATAAATAATTTTAATTTGAATTTGAAATTAGCCCATCAAACGACAGTACCAAAAAACAGCAACTCATAAAATATCTTCGAACACTCGAATACCTACACTTCAACGTCATGTCATACTTGTATGAAATGTGTCACATCGGATGTGTGTCTGTGACACTAATTAATTGGTCATTAGTTTCAAGAATAGTTGCTTGAACTCAGGCAAAAAAAACTGTGCATATTTTAGACTTCACTAGATGGTTACTAAAATCAAAGAATAGCGTTGTTGGACAAACCTAAATGAGACTAGCTTGGAACTGCAGGGAATGATAGATTATATGTACCTACTTACAAGAAAGAGGAGGTCTATTTTACCAGATAAGTAGATAAAAAAAATATTTCGTGTTCAGTAAACACATCAATATTTCTAAAAATAAACGTACAGATTTCGCCAAAGACCTGATGTTTACCTTTTTATAACCTCGCTAATGAGTTCCTGGATCTTGCTAAGTCGAAAACTTGCGGTAACTTCCATTTGTTCTATAGGACTGTGACGTCATAGAACTGTTACCACTTTTTATCCCTGTAGGTCCATGGTAGAACTATTTAAACGAAACCTGATCTAAATGGGTTAAAGATGTTAATATAAATATTCACGGTTATTTATCGCGTTTATTTACCTATTTTTCCCGACGTTTCAACAGGCTTACACTCTGTCGTGGTCACGGGTTGAAGATGATTTTGATGCGTTTTTTTTTCAAAAAAACCGCACCAATATCAGTTGCGCTGTTTCAAATTTATACACATTTTATTTTCAAATTTATGCATACATAGGGACAGACACTTCTTCTTAACTGAACTAACTAATGTAAAAGTCATGTTACTCTCCTTCAATTTTATTTTTGTCATCTTTGTAGTTATTAAGGTTTTTAATTGTATTTTTTCTAGAGTCAACCGGCTGCCCTGTTTATTAGTCTTAAATATAGGTAACTCAGTTTGTAATTCGGCCTCCCGCGATACATGTTCTGAACCTAGTGCGGGGACCAACAGTAAACTATATAACCCCTTTTGTAATAATAAATAAATGATTTTGTATTAGACAGCGGGAAGCGCCTTTGTTATATACTATGTAGTGAAGTGTGAACTAAAACGGCATGGTATTTTTATCAGTTATTTTTGCGGAAGTGTCTGGACGGATGCTTAGCAAATGTGACGGCAGACGGATGATTCAAGATGATGCACCGACATTCCGATCAAATGTCCTAAAGTACAGGCTAAATATAAACATTTGTTATTTCTGTTGGTGTCAAAATGATAACCATTGATGGCAGAAGTTCTCTTCTTGGAAAGTTTGAAACAAAATTATATTTCCTGAGTACTCTGTAACTATAACCGGACAGCTGATTAGGTAGGTACCTACCTACCTAATCAGCTGTCCGCTTTTTTGTGTTTTTTGGATTTTTATTAGCTTAAGTTAACTAAAAAAGTGTTTATTAAGTTCAAAAAACGAGTTGACCATATTGTTAAAACACCTACGTAGAAATGTACCTCCATATTACAACCTAACTTTAGAGACTAAGGCTGACGGACAAACCGAAGTGTGGTTTATGTCAGTTGTAAAACAAACAAGTTAATAATGTGTATCATAAACAAAAAAAAAAATAAAATAAAATAAAAAATAGATGATTAATTAACTAAAGATAGGCTTTGCACGCGTTTTTTGGAGTTGCTACTTTATGCATTATATCTTAGTCGATTAAAGAATTTATTGTCATAAAAAAACCTTACTTAATTCATTTGATGAGATTTAAGGTAGACACCTACCTGACTTATTTCTAACTTGTTCATAGCTAGCGCCCAAGCTCTATTATTATACAATATCTATTAAAAATAACATGTTTAACTTTATAGTTAAAATAAAATACGAGCCTAAATTATATATATTTTTTTAAAAGCTCTTAAACCATAATGGAGTTATACCATATTCCAGGTTCTGATCTTATAAGTGTGCAAAATTTCAGCCTGATATATTCAGTAGTTTTTATGTTGTCCTCGGCTGAATGCCGGCACAAAATACGCAATACTTTTTACAGTAGTATTGCAATTTAATATTTTAAGAGCATTAATATATAATAAGCAATTTATTTCAAAAAATTTACTTCAAAATTCGTTATTTATCTAAGAATATGTGAAAGATACTATTCAATATACGATACTTTCATATTTAGGAAATTGTCTTCGATATTTTATCTTGAATTACGTGTTTAAAAACACGATTAGTGTACATTTTCTGGATTTTTTTTTGTAAATATTTTTTGGTAACTACACTTTTTGTTATCTGATCTCAGTAACAACACAATTTTTTTCTTCGGTTTTTGTTTTGGTAAGAAACCTAGTTACGTCTCTTAATTTTTCATGGGTTGTTTCATTTACTTATAATTAGTTATAAACAGTTTTGGCGCATAGAAAATTCGGTGCACGTCTCTCTTCTCTACTTCTCACTCGCGAGAAAACCATATCTTGTCATCCCGCTCGAAATACATCTCGTAGCGGCACACTCATTGCTCAATAAATACCTACTTGTAAACACATGAAAGCATTACCAATGAAGAAGTAGGTAGGTACGTAGAATAGGCTAACTATTGGAAAGGCATGGCATATCGATATACCGTGTGCCGGATGATTTATGAGTCGCAGCAAGTGTAATGCTAGGGATGGTATTTCATCGACTATCGATAAATATTGGATTCTACTCTCAAAATCTACATAATATAATAAATTGAGAGGTAATTACTGATACTGATAAGGTGAATAGAATTCAAATATAGCACAAAAAAGTTATTTTTATCATAAATTTACTAAAATTAAATTATTAAATCAATTAATAATAAAATGATTAAAACTTTATACGCAGTACACATATCAGGTAATTTAATTATCAGACTGGCTAAATTAATATTTAAGTAGGTGAGATATCTAAGACAACAAGCACTATCTAAGTCAAAACTTTACAGTGAAATATGAGCGAGCGTTGAAGTTTTTAAACAAATCTTTCATTTGTACAGATATCTCAAACGCACTATAATCTAAGACATTTTTTTAAATCTACTAGGATGTTTCACAAATTCACAAAATGGATATCCAAAAATTAAAATTACTTAAATTTAAAATTACTTTTAAATTACTAAGTACCTAAAAAACTCTATCGTAATATGTATATTTTTAACGTCTAACTATCACATCACTAAGCTACTGACATGTGGTCCTTAATTATAACTCAACTCATACGCCACAAAACCACTGAACCGACAAAAAAAACTCTAAAATAACTTTATTTAATCCCAACGATCTGGTTACTGAACTCTATCTATAGAAAAAAATCTTTTTTCTTAACTTTTTACGCGCACATGTTCAGGAATGGGTTAAAGATTCATTTTTTTTCTTTTTTTTTGTCGTACGAAGTGTCATTTAGATTCGAAATGGAAAGTTAGGGGTTAATATAGTATTTTTGTTAGTTTTTAATGCGGTTTTTCAGGAAGATGAGTAATGGGTGCATGTGGGAATCATTTCGGGGGATACACGTGAGAATCTTTTTTTGGAATCTGCGTCAATTTCATTGAACTGACAACACTATAGCAAAAAGTACTAAAACATAATCAGGCCTTATTAATTAAGCGTTTACGGTTGACATTCATCAAAATTACTTTCAAAGTTCTTCAAAGTTCAAAGTTCCAGATACTTTTACCATTTATTATATTATTATTTTAAATATTTTATCTTATTATAACGTTAAACGCAGCAAGTTTTAAAAATCTATCGTTCAGTTTGTGGTATCTATTATAAGTTATTTATTAATGTCTCTGTAATAGTTTAATTTTGTAAAGCATAGGCAGAGATACGAAGTTGCGCTTTTTGGCCACCAAACTCTATTTTCGCATTTCCTCCTAAACTATATGAGATAAAATTATTACAGAGGTATTAAAAATAGCTTATAATAGATACTACAAAATGAACGTAGGATTTTTAAAAATTCCTATGATAAACGTAAAAATATGATAAAATAGGTATCGCTGTCAGATTAGCTCGGGTATGCGCCTTAATAATTTTTTTTGGAGATGTATGATCGCTGACTTTCGGCCTGATTCACAATAAGCGGAATTGTTACTATATATTTTCATCCATAAATTCTCAATAACAAGCTCCAAGTCTTTACGGCTTAGCCAGTTAAATTTATAAATATTGCAGGACAAATCACACATCATCAACTGTTTGGCAACTGTTTGCTGGCTTAGAATTTTCACCATCCCAACTCTTCCCGCGGGTGTCGTAAGAGGTGACTAAGGGATATTCTCTGGGGGCAGACAGCAGCGCCCACTGCAGAAAACCCTACCACCGACTTGCAAACCCCAAACCGCATGCCCAGCGTACGGATTATGGGAACATATATCATGGGGGGTACCCCATGATATAAAAACCAATAAGGCGCTTATCAGGGGGAGGCCTAAGTCCAACAATGGAACGATACAGGCGGTTGGGGTTGAGGACCATTCACACAACATTAACTAACGCCTTGCTAATTTGAGTTTATTTAATTTTTAGGTAGGTACGAGTACCTACTCGATAACTAATCCCAGTAGTGGCATCTTGGGTGATCTAGCTGTATAGTAAAAAAGATACATCGAGCATAACTGTCGAACCGTTTATTATAGATATATATATAAGGTTCGCCAACAGTATACATAATAATAGCTTAATATAACTTAATGTAATGGCAGTACTTATTGTTCTTATATGTACATACTAGCTTCGCCCCGCGGCTTCGCTCGCGTTGTTCCCGTTTCCATAGGAACAACGCGGACGTGTTCCCACGGGAATAAATTTACGGGATAAAAAGTAGCCTATGTTTTATTCCAGTATTAGAATTACCTGTATGCAAAATAGCCCGATCCGTTTAGTAGTTTTGGCCTGAAGAGGTAACATACATCCATCCATCCATACATCCATACAAACTTTCGCATTTATGATATTAGTGTAGGTGGACACAACATTCTTAAAAAATTAACTTAAAGATAATTACAATAATAAATAACCGTTGTTGATCTGATTTGCGTGAAATGACGATATTTTAGATGTATCATGCATCAACCTGATAGGTTGATACAATCAATCTGTCGATACAAGAGACAAGAGTGTCCAAAGGGAGGTTAAATTAATAAATTAAATCAAGTTTAGTCTCATTTAAAAGGTATACTTGAGTACATTCTAGAATGTTACTGTACCTACGTTTGTATTTTTCTAGCATGTATAGTTATTTAAATAATCTTAGTTTTAATTTGTCCCGATATTACATGTTTCAGTGCACACTGCACACACACTCTACAAACTCGTACTTGTACTTGAGAATCTCTATCAAATGAGAGCTTTTATAAGGTAGATCAAGCTCTCATTGGAACTACAAATTCCTACACCAAAATCTAGCGCGAACTTAGCTTACCTCTTTGATCAAACCAGAGGGCCTTGGCCTAGACAATGCAAAAATCGATGTCGAAAGCTGTAGTGTTTGTAACAATTCGGGTAGGACAAGCCGCACTCTGTTGTATGTACCTTCAATGAAAATAAATCATTCGGTCTGCTCGTGAACCAAACTGAGTTTCTATTGCGATCCCTTTATCCCGAATAATCCCAACAATCCAAAAGCGATCATAATCAATGAAAGCGATAGTCGAAAAGTCCAAAAATGTATGGGTTTGACATAAGCCATAATGTCACTCGATCTGCTTCGAATTTTTCCCAACAAATCATTCAATGGTTTTCGAATGCCAATTTTTATATTTAATTAAGTGTATAAATAATAATAAATAATAAATAATGTGGGACAAATCACACAGCATTATTTAGCCCAAGCTAAGCAGAGCTTGTTTTATGGGTACTAGATAACTGATATACTTAATATAATACACTTACAAATATCTGCAGATCGTACAAACATTTGTCCCGAGTTAGGAATCGAACCCGCAACCTCCTGCGAGACAGAGGAGCATGACATGTAATAATGGTATTAAGAATAAATTCTATGTTCTGTATTCTGGCGGTGCCTACACCCTTTTGCTCTTGGCTTAATCAGATTAAGCCAAGAGCAAAAAAACAAAATCAATGAAATAAAATGCTTTAATAAAAAAAGCATCAATTATACAAACATAACCGTACGTCGCGATAGATTTCTGTTAAAATAAGAATTAGTACATTCCATTATTTATTTTTATTTTTGAATGTATTTTGCTGACTAATATATTGCGTAAGAATAGATTTTGAATAAATATCTAGGAACTAAACAGTATACTTAAACTTACTTACATACATAAAACTTAATACAGTCAACAACCTCTTAAACAAACATCGAAGACATCTCACCCATCAATTAACTCAAAAACTTACTTTTAAGATTTTTTGTTCAAAAAATTAAATAAACATTTGAAATGAAAGTTTATTTATAATTGTTTTTTACATCTGCGTGAAGAGTGTGGCACAATTACTCGCTACCATTATTGTATTTCTGTTTTTTATCTGAACATGTGCGCGTGCTTCGCTTTTGTACCTATTCAAGGAACGTCAAGTTGCGGCCCGCGGAGAAAGTCACTGACAAAGTAAAACCCGAATAATCTATCTTTAAATTTAAAAAGGAATTGCTGTTCGTTAGTCTCGCTAAAACTCGAGAACAGCTGAACGGATTTATCTTGATCTTGAAATGTTCGTGGAGGTCTAGGGAAGGTTTAAAAGGTGAGAAAAATTTGAATGACTGCCGGGAAAACCTTATTTATTTATAAATGTCCACCCGCGCAAAGCTGGGGGGCCGCTAGTAGGTAATAATTAATTGCTTATCCATAATGGGTATTGGTCGGGTACCATCCTATCGTCTGCTCAGCGCCTGATTGCGTTGATAGTACGGTTGACTCGCGTTAGCCAGTTTTATTTGTGGAAGTGTTAGAAGTTAAACAATGTTAGGTGCATGCAATTTGTCACAAACATATTCAACAAGATGAGACTTGAACAAAAGATCATCGTATACAGTAAGGCTCTTGTAGTTGGATTTGATGGACACTTCATTCCTCAACCTCAACCTCCACAGCCTGTATCGGTCCACTGCTGGACGCAGGCCTCTTCCTGATAAACACCTACTAGATACTAAGTTAAAACAAAATGCTTGATGTATACGCTGTTGGCGTTCCTTTTTAATAAATAAATAAACACCTTATTGGCGTTTAACTCATGGGGGGTAGTGCCCATAATCCCCACGCTGGGCATGCGAATTGGGGATCGCATTTGGTGGAAGATTTGTTCTTCAGGGGGCACTGCTGCCCGCCCCCCGATGGATATCCCTTAGTCGCCTCTTACGACACCCACGGAAAGAATTGGGGTAGTGCAAATTCTAAACTAGCACCGCACAGCTACAACTCTTCATTCATCATCATTAAATTCAAACCAAACTTCCTTATTAATTTAGAAAATCAAACGGAAGAAAAACGGAAAAATGCTACAGCATTTTATAATTCACTAAACAGACAAACAATAAAACCAACGAATTAGATTTCGATCAGATTATTGTGTGGTCTAAAAACACTGCGTATTATCTGGAAAGTCACCATCTTGCCGCGGGCCGTGGTTGACCAGCCTTTTATCGGGTAAACCTTGATCTTTCCGCGGGCCGCAGTTGACCAGCCCTGCTAAGCACGGGTGTGTTAATTTGGTGTACCACCGCGATGATCATTGCATCTCAAACTTTCTAGTGCTTTCACTATTTATAGAAAAATCGTTAAAATTTTATAAAAGTCAGTTAAAGATAAACCTCACATAAAAGTAGAGGTTACTACTTCAATGTGAGGTTTATCTTGGGATAAATCATAATGAACGCATAGAATAACTCAAACTTCTGAAGTTCCTTACTTATAAGGCAGTTCAACTAATTAATAAAAAATTGTAGGTACTCTAAAAAAGTAAACATCCAGTTGTATTATTTATGAAACAGTTTTAGTAGGTGCGGTAGTTTACTTCCATTTAACATTTACCTATTTCGAATAATTATTTTATGCATATTATCGACTCTTCAGTAAATGATGTCGTAATAAGTAAGTACTTACTACGCTCTTTCTTTCCTTTTTTAACCGAGTTCAAAAAAGGAGGAGGTTCTCAATTTGACTGTTTTTTTTTGTTGCCTCAGAACTTTTAATTGGGTGGTCCGATTTTCATGATTCTTTTTTTATATGAAAGCTGGTGCTTCCCGTGTGGTCCCATTTTTATTTGGTTCAGTTCTGACAATGGAATCCATATAAATCTATTAAAATTCAAGTCGGTTTATAACAAACAAAAATAACTATGTTTGTTATTATTCAATTAAAGGCTTAATGTCTTATATATTAGGTCCTTACATATGAAATTGGCGTTTTTCGTACTGGCCAATTTAATCACAAATTTCTCCTCTTTGGTAAGGAATTCCAAATTCAAATTTGTACAGCTATAGACTCATGTGTTTGTGCTTCGATGATCGTCATTCATTTGTTTTTTTTCTTCTGTTTTTTTCTGTTTGCGTCACTCATTTTACAAAATGGAAAACTTAAAATATCGCATTATTTACGAGTACGAGTTCCGCCGTGGCACTAGTGCTGCGGAAACAACTCGAAGGGTGAATGATGTGTATGGCGGTCGTGTTGCAAAAGAAAACACAGTTCGTTTTTGGTTCCAACGTTTTCGTTCTGGAAATTTCGACCTGCAGAACAAGCCCCGTGGACGGCCTGAGACTCAAGTTGATAATGAAGAGTTGAAGGCTTTTGTGGAAGCGGATCCATCGCAAACCACGTCCGAGTTAGCTGCAGGCTGCGATGTTAGTGATAAAACTGTTTTAATTCACTTGAAGCAAATTGGGAAGATTAAAAAGCTTGAAAGGTGGGTACCTCACGAATTGACTGAAGCAAACCGGCAAACGCGCGTCGACTGCTGCGTTACATTACTAAACCGGCACAATAATGATGGTATTTTAAACCGAATCATTACCTGTGATGAAAAATGGGTTCTTTACGATAATCGGAAGCGCTGAGCGCAATGGTTGGATCCTGGCCAGCCAGCCAAATCCTGCCCCAAGCGAAAATTAACCCCAAAAAAGTTACTTGTAAGCGTTTGGTGGACTAGTGCCGGTATTGTTCATTACAGTTTTCTCAAATCTGGCCAGACTATTACGGCTGATGTCTATTGTCAGCAATTGCAAATCATGATGGAAAAGCTAGCGGCTAAACAACCTAGGCTGGTCAATCGCTCCACGCCACTGCTGCTTCACGACAACGCTAGACCACACACTGCGCAACAGACGGCTACTAAATTAGAAGAGCTTCAATTGGAAAGTCTAAGACATCCTCCGTACTCCCCGGACCTTGCTCCAACAGATTACCATTTTTTTCGAAATTTGGATAACTTCTTGCAAGGGAAAAAATTCAACAAAGTCAAAGTCAAAGTCAAAGTCAAATCGTTTATTTCTTTAGACTTACAAAATAAGTACTAAGACAAGTCAAATTTTTACTATATAAACAGCTTGATAAATAGTTATTACTATCAAACAAGAAATATGGTGCAATTGACTCTGATTCACTTCAATTTTTTGTCCACTAGCGGAAGAAGTGAAAAAGAAACCACTAGCAAGTTTGTCGCTTATCAACTAATACAATCTTAGAATAACTTAGTCTAACTGGTCTTACATACTATTGTCTGTGTGGAACTGGGCGACATCCGGCCAAGCATTAACATCATTGACGTAGTCATCTACGGAGTAATAGGCTTTCTTGTTAAGATTTCGTTTTATGTACAGTTTAAATTTACGAATAGGGAGTTCAGTTGCTTCAGATGGAAGCTTATTATAGAATCTTACGCAATTGCCCACAAATGATTTGCCTACCTTTCGTAATCTATATGATGGGATGTGTAATTTGTTCTTGTTTCTTGTATTTTTATTGTGAACATCACACCTTTTCATAAAGTTATCTCTGTTTTTGTGTGTATACATTAGATTTTCATAGATATATTGCGATATTACTGTTAAAATATTTATTTCTTTAAATAATTCCCTTAACGAGTCTCGTGGATTTAATTTATAAATAGCGCGTACCGCCCTTTTCTGAATAACAAAGATAGTCTGGATGTCAGCTGCCTGTCCCCAAAGCAAAATACCATAAGACATAACACTATGGAAGTAACTGAAGTAAACTAACCTAGCTGTATCTTCATCGGTAATATATCTAATTGTTCGAACCGCATACGCTGCTGAACTAAGTCTGTTTGCGAGAGCATCAATTTGCGGTCTCCATTGAAGAGAGGAATCAATATGTAACCCTAGGAAAACAGTTGAGTCTACAAGGTGAACAATCTCATCCTTTAGCATTATCTTAGTTGGGAGCTCTCTTACATTTGGTAACATGAATTTTATGCATTTGGTTTTTGAAGCATTGAGTAAGAGGTTATTGGCGGTGAACCAATCTAGTATTTGTGAAAGAGAATTATTTACTTCGTCATAATTATGTTTATTTCTGTCAACTTTAAAAATCAATGAAGTATCATCAGCAAATAAGACTATATCACAGAGATCTTTTGCTAGAAATGGGAGATCATTTACATATACTAAAAATAGAAAAGGACCCAATATTGATCCTTGCGGGACTCCTAAATCGATTTTTGATCCCCTAGATCTTTCTTTACCAATATCTACTTTTTGGACTCTATCAAATAAATATGATTGCATAAGGTCCAGTGCCTTGTTTTTAATTCCATAATGTCTTAGTTTATTTATTAATGTACCATGATCCACGCAATCAAAAGCTTTAGAAAGGTCACAAAATACACCAATAGCGTTTTTCGCTTTATCCCATGCAAAGCACATATTGGATGTGCTTTAATAGAACTTTACCAGCATCAGTTGTCGATCTACCCTTGGTGAAGCCAAATTGATTTTTATGTAACAACCTATTGAGGTTGAAGTGAGAGGACAACTGTGTAAGAATAATTTTTTCAAAAACTTTACTCATTGCAGGAAGTATTGAAATTGGCCTGTAATTGGCCGGATCAGTGTGGCTACCAGATTTATAAAGAGGAACCAGTTTACTATATTTCATGAGATCAGGGAAGACTCCTGCATCAACACAACTATTGAAAATGTAGGCCAAGTATGGAGCAACTTCCTTAATAATAGAACTCAGTACTTTGGTTGAAACAACTCCGATGGGGCAGTCCAAATCGCCTTCAAAGATTTTATTGATTCCCGTCCGACTGGTTTTTTTAGTAAAGGGATCAATGAACTACCTATAAGATGGCAAAAGTGCATAGAAAATAATGGTTCATACTTTGATTAATTAAATATATTATATTAAAAAATATTCGACTTTTTGTTCCTCCCATACAAAACGCCAATTTCATATGTAAGGACCTAATATAAATCTATACTAATCGAAAGTCGAATATTTTTTAATATAATATATTTAATTAATCAAAGTATGAACCATTATTTTCTATGCACTTTTGCCATCTTATAGGTAGTTCATTGATCCCTTTACTAAAAAAACCAGTCGGACGGGAATCAATAAAATCTTTGAAGGCGATTTGGACTGCCCCATCGGAGTTGAATTTTTTCCCTTGCAAGAAGTTATCCAAATTTCGAAAAAAATGGTAATCTGTTGGAGCAAGGTCCGGGGAGTACGGAGGATGTCTTAGACTTTCCAATTGAAGCTCTTCTAATTTAGTAGCCGTCTGTTGCGCAGTGTGTGGTCTAGCGTTGTCGTGAAGCAGCAGTGGCGTGGAGCGATTGACCAGCCTAGGTTGTTTAGCCGCTAGCTTTTCCATCATGGTTTGCAATTGCTGACAATAGACATCAGCCGTAATAGTCTGGCCAGATTTGAGAAAACTGTAATGAACAATACCGGCACTAGTCCACCAAACGCTTACAAGTAACTTTTTTGGGGTTAATTTTCGCTTGGGGCAGGATATGGCTGGCTGGCCAGGATCCAACCATTGCGCTGAGCGCTTCCGATTATCGTAAAGAACCCATTTTTCATCACAGGTAATGATTCGGTTTAAAATACCTTCATTATTGTGCCGGTTTAGTAATGTAACGCAGCAGTCGACGCGCGTTTGCCGGTTTGCTTCAGTCAATTCGTGAGGTACCCACCTTTCAAGCTTTTTAATCTTCCCAATTTGCTTCAAGTGAATTAAAACAGTTTTATCACTAACATCGCAGCCTGCAGCTAACTCGGACGTGGTTTGCGATGGATCCGCTTCCACAATAGCCTTCAACTCTTCATTATCAACTTGAGTCTCAGGCCGTCCACGGGGCTTGTTCTGCAGGTCGAAATTTCCAGAACGAAAACGTTGGAACCAAAAACGAACTGTGTTTTCTTTTGCAACACGACCGCCATACACATCATTCACCCTTCGAGTTGTTTCCGCAGCACTAGTGCCACGGCGGAACTCGTACTCGTAAATAATGCGATATTTTAAGTTTTCCATTTTGTAAAATGAGTGACGCAAACAGAAAAAAACAGAAGAAAAAAAACAAATGAATGACGATCATCGAAGCACAAATACATGAGTCTATAGCTGTACAAATTTGAATTTGGAATTCCTTACCAAAGAGGAGAAATTTGTGATTAAAGTGGCCAGTACGAAAAACGCCAATTTCATATGTAAGGACCTAATATTATAACGAGAGAAGATTTCATTGATTGTTTGTTTGTATTAAAATGGCTCCGAAACTACTGGACCGATTTAAAAACATCTTTCGATAGCTGACTTTCAGGGAGCGACATAGGCTATATTTTTTCCTGGAATTATCACGGGAACGGGAACTACGCGGGTAAAACCGTGAGGCACTGCTAGTATTGTATAATTTGTACTGTGCGTCGCGATTTTGCAAAAATTACAAAAAATGACCGATTTTAGGCGGTTAGGGCCAAAATATTTAAACCTTTTTAATATGATATACTATGTAGATCGTCGCGATTTTGAAAAAGTACAAAAAAGTGACTGGATGATGCTAGGTGATTAGGCCAAAATCTTTAAACCCTTTTGATATTATATACTATACCGTATCCATTTTGAATGAGGCATAAACGTATACAAATCGCCTATAATTAACCGAAAATTCACTTTGTTGGCGCGTCCTTTTTACGTAATTCGCGTAATTTACATTACTTGTCGATTTTAGATCCTCCCTACAATAAAAATTGCTTACAATTATATCTGAAACTCGACGCCAAGCAAGTGAGATTTTGTTATTTGTGTCGTATTTTGTCTACTAACATGCTCCATTGAACGTGGACAAACCATAGATCCACTTGCCTAGACAATACAAGACTGTAAAGTTTGAGAACCACTTAATCGCAACAAGTGTAAGCATTTCTCGACATCTCCTGGCCTAGATAATACAAGTTTTACATTCATTAATCATAACATTACACTTTAAAACTAAACTGGTAGTTTGTGTTCTATTAGTCCGCTAAAGTCCTTGATGAAAATAGATTTTTTGGAAAATTTGGCTGTTGTTTTGCAAATGTGTAAGATGGTGCAAGATTAGAAGGAAATCAAAGTAAGTAGGTACCTATAATTTGTAATGTATTAATATTTGTATATTATCTGTGCAGTAGCGCACGCTGTCTTAGAATTTTCACCACCCCAACACTTCCTATGGGTGTCGTAGAAGACGACTAAGGGATATTCATTGAGGAGCGGGCAACAGCGCCCCCAGAATAATTCTACCGCCGAACTACGATCCATAACCCGCATGCCCAGCGTGGGGATTATGGGCACTACCTCCATGAGATAAACGCCAATAAGGTGCTTGTCAGGGGAGGCCTGCGTCCAGCAGTGGACCAATAAAGGCTGTTGAAGTTGAGGTTGAGGTAAGATTTGTATGGTAAGTAAGTATTATCATTATCAGTCATCCCCTGCAGATCCCATAACACAAGCTATGCTTAGCTTGGGGCTTGATGTTGTGTGTATTGGCATTATTTAATATTTTTATTTATAACTAGCTGTGCCCCGCGACTTCGCACGCGTTGTTCCTATGGAAACGTTTAAAGGTGTTTTCCCGGCAGTTATTCGAATTTTTCTCGCCGTAAAAAGCATCCTTGAACTTCAACGAACATTTAAAAAACAAAATCAGCCAAATCGGTCAAGCCGTTTTCATGTTGTCGTGACAACGGAAAACGGGTTTCATTTTTATATATATAGATTTGAAGCCTCTGGTCGAAGCGACGCGTGACCCGAGAGCTGGTGAGTATCTGGCGCAGCGCATCAGCATTGCCATACAGCGGGGGAATGCAGCGTCTTGGGGACCTGACGACTGGTATTGATATGGATCATTTGAACTATAAGGTTTGCCTATTATTCTGACTCTACTTATTTTTATTCGGGAGCCCGGTGGAATGAATTCTTGGAGCGGGGTGGAACTACCCCTTTGCAACAGTCTACCGTTAGCTCTATTGTTTCACTAGTTCTAATTTGTTTCTTTTATTTGATTGTAAATTTGTTAGTAAAGTTTTGTTTCCGTAAGGCCCCATACACCAGTGAAAGTGGCGCCCCCAACTATTTTATCTTATTATTACGTTACACGCAGCAAGTTTTAAAAATCCATCGTTCAGATTGTGGTATCAATTATAAGTTATTTATTAATGCCTCTGTAATAGTTTCATTTTGTAAAGCTTAGGCAGAGATACGAAGTTGCGCTTTTTGGCCACCAAACTCTATTTTCGCATCTCCTCCTAAACTATGTGAGATAAAATTATTACAGAGGCATTAAAAAATAGCTTATAATAGATACCACAAACTGAACGTAGGATTTTTAAAAATTCCTATGATAAACGTAACAATATGATAAAATAGGTATCGCTGTCATATTGGCATAATCTGCGAAAAACTGCAGGCAGATGCTGGATGGGTCAAGCTGAAGACAAGGTGCTATGGCGCTCATTATGAGAGGCCTATGACCAGCAGTGGACTAATATAGGCTAATGATGATTGATAATGAAACGAAATTAATTGAGCAAAAAAAGAAAATTCTTAATCTTATTACAACTGTTTACAAATAATTTAGAAAGTTGCACGCGCATGTTAAATTTTACGATCGTGTTAGTGTTTTATTTTATTATCTCTAATGCACTTGGATGACACGTGTGGATTTAGCAGGGACTGGTAGGGTTAACTTCTGCCTGCGTCTTTCCCCGCTATTAAAATATTCTTAAACTTGCTTAGACTCAATCAAGTCTTCGTAAAAAGTTCTTAAAACATGGTACATTATGGTGGACCTCACTGCATCTGAATAGGCTATATTGGTCTTGCTGAACGCAGGCCACCCTCTGATAAGCGCCTTTTTGGCTGTTATCTCATGGGAGTAATGCCCATTATCCTCACGCTGGGCATAAGGGTTGAGGATCGCAGTTGTAGAAATGTTCTGCAGGGGGCGCTGCTGCCCGTCCCTCGGTGGATATCCCTTAGTCGCCTCTCCACCCACGGGAGAAGATGTGGTGGTGTAAATTCTAAGACATCCACACAATACTAATTATAATTTAATTCAAATCTCTGATTGTATGTGTTTATTAACCGACTTCAAAATATAGGAGCTTCTCAATTCGTCTGAAAGTTCCACCAATGATAATCTTCAAGGGGGAAAACTCGAATAACCAATCTTCCAACGGAGGAGGTTTTTTAAGAGGTTGTCACCCTATGTTATGTATGTATGTAGCTGATTTTTATGTTCCCACGTAGCGCTGAAACTACTCGTTCGATTTTAACAAATGAGGTATCGATTCGTCTCAATACTCTGTAGGTTATAGAGTACATGAGATATGACGTCAGGCGATATTGGGAGTCTAACGAGATAGCAGGGTCTAACAGGTCGACATTTTCATTGTTAAAATAATTCGCACAATCGACCCGTAGTCGGGTCTAATAAAACCCGGCTAAGACGTTCATCGATAGTTTATTTTATTTTATCTTGTGCCTCTAATCTGTCATTGACAAATCGATCTTTGCTCTCCAATAGCCACACATCGAGGATAACGTTTATAGGCTGTTCACCTTCTTACAATGTTGATTATCATCATCAGAAACAGAAGGTCTGGAGGTCAAGATTGGATATTTGTTTGTAAACTATACAAGATTCATTACGGATGTAAGTAATCGCTTTCATCCTTGAATTAGTCGAACTACGATAGTTTTTTCCTACTAATATTATAAACGCGAAAGTTTGTAAACATGTATGTAAGCATGTATGCTTGTTGCTCTTTTACGCAACTACTTAAAGGATCGGGCTGATATTTTGCATACAGGTATTTCTAGGCCTGTTATAACACATAGGCTACCTTTTATCCCATAAATCAGTTCTCTTGGGATAGACGTGCGAAGCCGCGGGGCGCAGCTAGTAGTAAAATAATTCAAAGTTAATAATTTACTACGTGACCACGTCTCCTCTTTGGCGCAGGATTTATTTATTATTATTTATTTATTTATTTATAGAACACTCAACAAACAGAAAAATCGCATTACATGAAAACCTATTACATAACAAAGTGGTCATGATGTCACACTAATATTATAAAGGCGAAAGTTTGGATGGATGTTTGTTACCTCTTCACGCCAAAACTACTGAACGGATCTGGCTGAAATTTTGCATACAGGTAATTCTCATACGGGAATAAAACATAGGCTACTTTTCATCCCATAAATCTGTTCCCGTGGGGTGAAAATCACCTTTTAATGTTTTCATAGGAACAACGCGTGCGAAGCCGCGGGGCGCAGCTAGTTTTTAATAAAACAATGCCACAGCGCAGCGTGTGCAAATAATGGTTCGACTAAACGTAAGTCTATGTACATTGCACGTTTTATATAGGATACAAAAAATTATACCTAGGATAAAATAATATGGCTACTCGATAAATATCGCAAGAACAAGAACTGTCAAAATAGCGTGATATTGGTTCGAAGCAAGCAAGCGCATTGCCGGCATTTCTTTGATATGTTGCTAGAGAAGCAGTCTTTGGTGGGACTCGTTAGGGTATAATCTGTAATATTTATATCATTAAATTTTATCATATATATGAAAATATCACGTGATGCATAGAATAGTTTCCAAATACTAAGATCTCTCAAAATAGGTACAAGACTAAAAAGTAGGCCATATTTTTTTTTGCTCGCTAGACTTTTTACGATTACTATTAAAGATTAGAAACAAGTTATGTATTAGAGACAGTTGAGCCAAATGCAGACGGTTACAATCAGTCTAGAGATAGCTCAACTCAACTGAGTTGGTTACTCAGTATTTTCTTGGCACAATAATAAATAACTACTTACCTATTAATTTCTAAATAGCTCCATATTATGTACATCTATGTCAACAAAAATCTTGAGAAATAAAAAAAGCCTAGAGAAATATTGACAAGTGTTTTAATAAAATACCTACTAATTGGCGCCAAAAGATGGTTAGCTTGACAAAGCTACATTTCAGTAGCTTGTTTTATTTTAAGCCTTCGGAACCTTGAAATAAGGATCATTTGCAAGTTTCGGAGGAATTCTGAAGTTGGACGTGTGATGCACATGTTTAGAGGAGTTAAACAAAGAGTTTGAGTTACTGGATGAGGCAGAAGGACTTTTTTTTAACTGAGTCGCTGGTAGGATAGGATAATAATTATACTTATTAGTTAGGTAATGGGCATGCCTTTTGCCATTTTGACTCATCCGTGTATGAATAATTCGGAAGAAAAAAAGATGAAATTCAGAAATTTACTATACCTACTTACGTACTTCGAACGTTTTGACTAAGTACCTATGTAAAACATTGTAAGATCTTGTCTTGACTGCAGGTTGGATGCGTCAAGTTGAAGACAGGGTCGCTTGTTAGTTAGGGGATGCTTTTATGTTTAAGAAAAAAAATTAACAAATAATAATTATAAACGAATTAAAAGTAGTAGCCCTCTGGCCAGATGCTAGATGAGGTGGTGGTTCCCGTGTGGTCCCATTTTAGTTCTGACAATGGGACCCATATAATTGAAGTCGGTTTATAGTTTTTTTTAAACAAAATTAATATAATTAATTTTGTTTTAAAAAAACTATAAACCGATCATCATCAAGCCTTTACATCCACGAAGGATGATTGTAATACGACCTACCTACGTATCAAATCGAAACTAACGAAATCTTCGAATTACCTATTAATTAATCAAAAATTAATACTTAGACAGATCATAGTTGGTTCATTAAAATATTCAGTCGATAACTACGTTGTCATATCCAGTAAACCATACACCACGTGTTTCAGTGAAGAAATAATCCTATCCCGGTGTATCCCTGCCACTCCCGTGTTGTTCCCGGTTGTGTGAGCTCGTGCTGTGAGCCGTCAAACTGACAGCCGCCGCCATTTTTGTGAAAACGTTCCGTGTTTGAAAATTTTCTGACTGGTGAGTGAAAAACTTTCTGTTTGTTTTTTTCTGACTTTTAAGGCGCATACCCGAGCCAATCTGATTATCTGACAGCAATTCCTATTTTATCATATTTTTACGTTTATCATAGGAATTTTTAAAATTCTACGTTCAGTTTGTGGTATCTATTATAAGCTATTTTTTAATACCTCTTTTATAATTTTATCTCATATAGTTTAGGAGGAGATGCAAAAATAGAGTTTGGTGGCCAAAAAGCGCAACTTCGTATCTCTTCCTGAGCTTTACAAAATGAAACTATTACAGAGGCATTAATAAATAGATTATAATAGATACCACAAACTGAACGTAGGATTTTTACAAATTCCTGCGTTTAACGTAATAATATATGTGATATGTGTGTGTAATAATGTATGATAAAATAGTTGGGGGCGCCACTTTCGCTGGTGTATTTTTGTTTTGATGGGTAAGGGTAAAAATGTCACCAGGTGAAATTGACATCGTTAAAATCTAGTGTAACTTTATTACGGTTGGCAAGTAGTTAACTACTCCTTAAGTACTAATAATTTTATGGTTATGTAGGAACAATATAATTATATAAGCTAACCAAGCTTCTGATAAAATATATTTTTATGTAAAGTAGGTAATCTGGGTCTTGAAGTACTACTTACCTAGGTACCTTATAATTTCAACCGAAACACGTTCACTGCTGGACTGAACCTGCAAAAATATAAAGTTGATAGATCATTTAAATTAAACATTTACCTTTAAACATTTACTGCTAATTTAAGGTTACTTATACCTAAGTACTAAAATATATTTAAAATAATATAAGAACCTAACCTACCTACCTTCCTATAATTAAAAAGAAGTTATAATATATAAAATAAAGGAGCCATGAGATATTAATTAATATCTTACTATCTAGGGCTCCTTTATTTTATATTACATGGAATTTTAAGAACTTAGCCTAAATTCATATTATAACAAAATTTAGGCTAATAAGGTTTAGCCTTATTGCTTAAGATAACAAAATCAAATTTAGAATATTTTTTTATCAAAATTAGTTTTGTATAATTCATATGATGATTTCTGAAAATCTTACTAAGATATTTATCTTTAAAATTTAAAGGAACATAACATAAATAAAGTATTTCATCATAATAAATGACGTATTTTAATGTTTAATTTGATGTGAGTTGGTCACAAACCACGATAAGATTAATGTGAAGACCACGTCTCAGAAAACTTAGTGTAGGACGCCCTCTGGCCAGGTGGGATGACGATCTGCTGAAAAGACTGCAGGCAGATGCTGGATGCGTCAAGCTGAAGACAGGGCGCTATGGCGCTCATTGTCGGAGGCCTATGTCCAGCTGTAGACTAAAATAGGCTGATGGTTATGATGATGATGAAGGAAGCGAAATCACATCACACTTATGAATTTATGTTATAAATCCACACTAATAAGTATTATAAATTCGAAAATTTCGATGCTTAGATGTATGGATATTTGTTACTACTTCAGGCCAAAACTTCTTAACGAAACAGGCTGCAATTTTACATAAAGGTAGTTTTACTTCTATCCCATAAATTATATCACATGGGATAGAAATCGTCTTTATATCTTTCTATAGAAACAACGCGCGCAGAAATTAGTAATTCACAATTACAACCTATCTGATGGTAGTTGGTTATGATAGATACATCTAATAAATAATTAGAGGTTAACGACTTCTCAATCGGATTTTTCAGCACACTTGTCTCAACAAAAAGTACCGTAACTTCCTCAGAAAAAAAGGAAATAGGTAGCAACGGCGTCGAACACGTGTCACGTAATAATAAGACAAAATAAACGATTAAATTTATAATTCGCAGATGCTGGGACGCGCGCGATGAAACTTTAGAGAGAAAGTTTATTTTTATAATAATAGCAAGAAGCCATATGCGCAAAACTTGAAGGCATAAACACCACATGCCATCTACAAGCACCTCTCGAAGATTACTGAACTCTAGTAGGTAAATGAACTTAGAAATATGGCGGAATATGATATCATACCTTGTTACGATGATGAAGAACTATTTAGTAGCAGAAAAAACAACCCAACTGATCTCCACGCTTACTATATGACACAGTTCAATTTAGAACTAGAAAACAGCAAGAAAAAGAATGATAACTTCAAATTCGGAGTCGAAGAAAGCTTTGATTTCGAAGTTTTAGACAGTTGGAATGGAAATGAAAACTCTGGAGCTGATTTCGAAATAATCGATGAAGTTATTGATAGTAACATTAACGAACAAAATATAAAAGAGGTCCTGCTAGACCTAGACAGCATAGATTTTGAAGAAAAGAGTTACAAAACTGATTCCACCATCAAAGTACCACAAACCAACGAACCCTATATCAACAACGATTATATTGACGACGAATCTCTAATTGACGAGCTCTGCAGAGAAGAAGAAACAAGACTAACACCCGACGGGTTCAAAGAAGAATACCTAAACACAAACATGTCTGAAAACAATCTTCTTCCATCTATCGATACAGTATTCAACAAACGATACAGTTACAACTACGAAGACGGTCAAAAAAGCAGCGTTGATGTAAACCCTGTGAACACTCAAATCAATAGCATAGACCACTACAGTTATCCAAACAACATACTGTACAATATGGATTGTAGCAACAAATACATTTTACCAGACACTCCATCAAGTTGTACAGAATTCAATTTTGATAGATGCGAGAGAAAGGTCTCCGTTTCTGAATCAGTGGAGAGCGATGTCCAAAGCTCTACATACTACGATGAAAATTCAGAAACTTTTGATGAAGATGACTTATTTGTTAATCTTGATGATTTCGGGATTCATATGGATGAACAAAATGACAATAATGACGGAGAAAATCAAATAAGGACAACGAGAAAGGTCGATAAAGACAAAAGTCCAGGTAACGAGCATTTCAAGTTGGTAGATGTGAAAAATCAAATATAAATTCAAAGCAAGCAATAATGAACTTTGTTTACAGGAGAACGTGTCTGCCAATGGGAACAGTGCTACGAAAAGTATCCGAATCAAAACACTCTGGTTGAACACATTGAAAGAGCTCATGTCAACACTTACAAAGGTAACATACTCGTCACTACAATATTTTAAAATAAAAATTATCCTACCTCAAGGAAAGTACAGCAAAGCAATTTAGGCCGGTACTCGAAAAGAGTTCTAGCTACTCATAAAATACAATTATACTCGATATTTAATATTCAATATTATATATTTTAAAATTACTTACAAAAAATCTTTGCCTCTTCATGATTAATTGTTAAAGCTACAGATTTTTTTTTAGCCTAGCAGAGCTCTGTCCCTAGCACGCTACTAGGCGGCAATAGTCGGTGTGCCGATTTAACTACTGCACGACTCTGTGACTTAACTAACTGCATTTGCATGCAAAGATAAATAAAATTCAATGAACGGCGAAAATAGTCTGAGCGAATCATACAATGCCAATGATTGATTGAAGACGACCTCTGTGGCGCAGCGGACGAAGGTCCGCCTGCGACGCCGGAGGTGGCGGGATCGATTCCCGCCTCGGGACATATGTTTGTACGAGTTGCAGATATTTGTTCAGCGTGTTCTGGGTGTTTTTTTGTATAATTTAATTAAACTTATCTATTTAATTTGTATAATAAAAATTATCTATTTATGTGGTGTATTGTATTAAGTACGAGTATATCAGATATTATCTAGTACCCAAAACACATATCTAGCCCCAAGTTAAAGCTGAGCTAGCTTTAACTTGGGGCTAGATAAAATATAATGTTGTGTTAATTGTCTAGCATTATTTATTATTATTAAAGATTGACTTGCTGATACTAAACATATTCCTTTTTGGCGTTTTTGCTCCCAGAAAACCTAGAAAATATACTTTATTTGCGAAAACTGACATATAAATTAATTTGTTCTCAGGAGATGAGTTTAGCTGCCACTGGCGGGAATGCGCGCGCGCACGGCGTCCGTTCAACGCGAGGTACAAACTACTGATCCACATGAGGGTCCATTCCGGGCACAAACCTAACCGTTGTCATGTAAGTTTCACATTTTTCCACCAAGTACAAATTTTTCACCCGTGGCAGGCAGCCTGACAGCTAAATTTATTTATTTTATTATTTATTTTGCTTTAATTAAAACGGTAACATACCACTTACAAAAAAAGATAAAAGATACACCATTTGATTAATTGCCTAATTAAATAGATTTTATACAGACGAGTATGATTTCTGTAATCTAATCATACATCGCGCTCACAAAACCGCAAATATTCCGACATCACATCACACTAATATTATAAAGGCGAAAGTTTGTATGGATGTATGGATGGATGTTTGTTACTTCTTCACGCCAAAACTACTGGACGGATCTGGCTGAAATTTTGCATACAGGTAATTATAATCCTGGAATAAAACATAGGCTACTTTTTATCCCATAAATCTGTTCCCGTGGGATGAAAATGACCTTTTAATGTTTCCATAGGAACAACGCGTGCGAAGCCGCGGGGCGCAGCTAGTACTATATAAATGAATAGTTACAATTGAGCATCCTTGTTTCCAAAATCATGTATAAATCTATCCTTGTTGATCTTAAAACGCTTAAAAATCAAATTAAATATTCGATCAACGTTTTTTTTTAAATAAAATTGTCCTATTTTCCATCCTTCAATAACAAGTCAGTCACGGACAGACAAAGCGAGGCCATAGGTAAGTGCTCTGAGACACAGACTGCAAGTCTTATTCACCACGGCGGCAGTCAGATTCATAGTCAAATCGTTTATTTCTTTTTAGACTTATAAAATAAGTACTTAGACAAGTCAAATTTTTACTATATAAACAGCTTGATAAATAGTTATTACTATCAAACAAGAAATAAGGTGCAATTGACTCCAATCCACTTCAATTTTTTGTCCACTAGCGGAAGAAGTGAAAAAGAAACCACTAGAAAGTTTATCGCTTATCAACTAATACAATCTTAGGATAACTAAGTCTAACTGGTATTACATATTATATTATTGTCTGTGTGTAACTGAGCTACATCCGGCCAAGCATTAACATCATTGACGTACCTAGTCATCTACGGAGTAATAGGCTTTCTTGATAAGATTTCGTTTTATGTACAGTTTAAATTTACGAATAGGGAGCTCAGTTGCTTCAGATGGAAGCTTATTATAGAATCTTACGCAATTGCCCACAAATGATTTCCCTACCTTTCGTAATCTATATGATGGGAAGTCGGCGACTGCAGTCGGCTGCAATCGCCAACAGTAAAGCCTATGTCGGCAATTTGTCTTCCGTGTATTTGAGATGTGCAGTCCGTATATAAGAGCCCTAAGGGTTTCGAAACCGATCCCGAAACTGTGAAGAAGGTCTGCCTCTATCTTTTCAATATTATTTTTAACCGACTTCAAAAAAAGGAGGTTCTCAATTCGTTATTTTTATGTTTGTTACCGCAGAACTTTTGACTGGGTGGTCCGATTAACATGTTTTTTTTTTATATGAAAGCTGGTACTTCCCGTGTGGTCCCATTTTAATTTTGTTCAGTTCTGACAGTGGGATCCATGAAAATTCATGAAAAAACTGTAAAAATTGAAGTCGGTTTATAGTTTTTTGAAACAAAATTAATTATATTTTATTTATCCGACCGTGTCGACTCGACCACAATTCGTTCCTCGTATCCGAATCAAGCATCATCATCAATTTTATTTCACAACCCTTACAGCATCCCGGTTGTGGCAAAGCCTTCTCCCGTCTAGAGAACCTGAAGATCCACGTCCGCTCGCACACCGGGGAGAGGCCCTACGCCTGCCCAGCGCCGCACTGCCGGAAGGCATTCTCCAACTCTTCGGACAGAGCTAAGCATCAACGGACTCACTTCAATGCTGTAAGTACGACGTAAACCCTTATTATAAACCTTACAACCTCAACCTCAACTTCAACAGCCTGTATTGGTCCACTGCTGGACGCAGGCCTCCCCCTGATAAAAATGTCACTTCATTACTTCTAGCTGCGCCCCGCGGCTTCGCACACGTTGTTTGCTATAAACCTCACGGAGCCCGAGACCTTTCCAACGAATGCAAAACCGTGGAAATCGGTTCGTGCGTTCTGGAGTTATAGCGTCAGGAAGGAAAACCCGACTTATTTTTATGTTATAGATGATAGACATGATTTTAAATTTACGATTTGATTTATTGACATTTATTTTTAATTTTACTAATAATTTTGAGTTATTTTTAATTTAATTTTGTTATTTAATTGTAATAAAACGATTGCATGCTTATAGGCAGAAAACAATGATTGCAATTTAATATATTTAAGATCTTTTTAACAGTGTATTTCAAGCAATAAATGAACTTTTATTTTACTTTACTTTTACCTGATAAGCGCCTGGCGTTTAATTCATGAAGGGTAATGCCATTAATCCCCTCGCTGGCCATGCCGGTTGGGAATCGCAGTTTGTTATTAATTCTTCTGCAGGGGCCGCTGCTACTGGATATCCCTTAGTCGCCTCTTACGTCAAGAGTTTTGGTGGTGCAAATTCTAAGCGCCACACAGCATGGCTTGATCCGCCACTGTATTACTCTCACTTTTACAGAGACCCTACGCTTGCGGTGCAGTTGGCTGCGGTAAGCGCTACACGGATCCCTCCTCTCTCCGCAAACACGTCAAGTCTCACCCCCATATGGCGGCTGTTCCCAGGACCTGTCTGCCCCCCACCAGGTAAAAAAAACAATGAAGAATTGACATAGAAATAAATAAGTAATGCTGGAAATTTCACACAGCATTAATGCTGTGTGAAATTTCCCCAAGCTAAGCAGAGCTTGTGTTATGGGTACTAGACTAGATAACTGATTTACAAAATACAATACACTACATAGATAGATATGTTTTATTATACATAAAAAAACATCCAGAAGGCCCTGAACAAATAAGTGTCTGCAGATCGTACACAAACTCCCGAGGCGGGAATTGAACCCGCAACCTATTTTAAAGTTAAAGACAATGTCAATAGTAATTACATAATTGATTTTGTTTAAAAAAAAACCATAAGACGACTTCAATTATATAGTTTTTTCATGGATCCCATTGTCAGAACTAGACTAAATTAAAATGGGACCACACGGGAAGCACCAGCTTTCAAAAACGAATCATGAAAATCGAACCACTCACTCAAAAGTTCTGAGGTAACAAACTTAAAAAAAGAAAAAAAAAACAATCGAACTGAGAACCTCCTTTTTAACCGACTTCAAAAAAAGGAGGAGGTTCTAAATTCGACTGTTTTTTTTTGGTTATGTTTATTATCTCAGAACTTTTGACTGGGTGGTCCGATCTTCATGATTCTTTTTTTATATGAAAGCTGGTGCTTCCCGTGTGGTCCCATTTGTAATTTTGTTTAGTTCTGACAGTGGAATCCATAAAAATTCATGAAAAACTATACAAATTGAAGTCGGTTAATAGTTTTTTAAAACAAAATTAATTATTATTATGTAACATTTGTAAAACCTTGTGATTAAAATAAAATAATACATGTTTAACACATGTTAAGCTCAAACAACCTCAAACTCCCTTATCTTTGTCATCACGGTTTTTATTTTGACAGTAAAATTAATAATTTATGTATCTCCAACAGGCCTATCAGGAGGGAGGAGCATGCTGTTCCTAGTTCTCCAGCAAAACTGACAACGCTGAGATGCATCAGGGATAAACTGACGGTGCCAAAGATGCATAGAATGTAGGTTGATGAAACGATAAACCTCAACCTCAACAGCCTGTATTGGTCCACTGCTGGACGCAGGCCTCCCCCTGATAAGCGCCTCATTGGCGTTTATCTCATGGAGGGTAATACCAGTAATCCCCACGCTGGGCATGCGAGTTGGGACTCGCAGCTCGGTGGTAGAGCCCCTGATGGATATCCCTTAGTCGCCTCTACTGCTTGAAGATGTATAATTTCCTCATCAACTCCGTTAGTTGGTTTTGTCAGTGTTAGTAACTATTAGTTAAGTCTTTGAGTTCTCGTGGTGCCCCGTAACGGCCTAAGGTTCGCTTGCAGATATTCTACTTCTTTTTTAATGGCGCCTCTTGCTTTTCGCTACGAATCTGTTAGTGTCAGTACGGAGTTTACGGAACTTTAAAAATTCTGCGTTCATAAGACCGTATCTAACAACAAACTTACATATTTTTGGGTTGTTGGCT
This sequence comes from Eupithecia tripunctaria, assembly GCA_955876795.1. NCBI lineage: Eukaryota > Metazoa > Arthropoda > Insecta > Lepidoptera > Geometridae > Eupithecia > Eupithecia tripunctaria. Next base: position 8,509,040 of record OY041624.1, on the reverse strand, counting down.
TGGTGTTTTAAAGAATACATATCTAAATAAGAAATATTTATAAAATGTTTAAAATGAAAATGAAACCTATTGTTCAAAAAATTTAATGTTGGCTTGGTAATGCGGTTCTGTACTTACTTATGCAACTTCTACCTACATACCTAAAAAAGTGGTTATGTAACAGTTTGAAAGATACGAATAGGAAGGGTGAAAACAATTTCAACGTGTTATGTAGTAATATATAAAGTACCTAGAGGTTTTATTTATAAGATAAAGTATCAATAAGTAAATTGAAGCTCCATTAAAGACTGAAAGAACTCAATTGGCTCAAATTTAATTAGATATTGTATTACTTGTAAGAAGTGTGTTTTGAACACAACAGCTTAGACCAAAGTATTTTAATGTTAACTAACTACGTACTACTACTTGATGTATTTTTAAGTATTTCCATATTTGGATCTCCTTCAAAAGACAGTGTTTTTAGATAAGTATTTTAGGAACTACTTCTAAGAAAACTTCCAATTGCACCTACAATTGCTCAATTATGTAAAAAAGATTCTACTATTATTAGTTGTGAATTGATTAATATGTTAACATATTTTTTACATTTACTTAGTTGTTATTTATAAGTAGCTTTATTTTTATTAAAAAAATTTAATGCATAACGTTTAAGTGATTAAAATCTAAGTTAAAATGTACAAAATGGATGCTTTCCAAAGAATCTCGTATTTTGTAAGTATTTCTTCCATTATGGGATCTCTTTTTGCTCTTTAGTTTTTAACGATTCTAATGTCTGAACATCTTTAAACAATTTTAAGACGTTAGTTTTATGACAGTTGCTGTCATTAATTATAACAATTAAAAGGAATAACTTTATGACATGTGTTTTTTTCCAACCCTTTGCTTTTTCACCAATAAATACTTACTTACTTGTAATAAAATTATTTCAAAAGTTTTTATTTAATAAACTAAATAGGCAATATTTTTTTCTTCAAAATAGAGTAGAAGGTTTCTAAGAACAAAACCTTCTAACTACAAAAGAAACGGTAGCTACCCTTAAGGGGCCAAAAATCTGCCCTACTCTGTAAAAAAGCTTATAACTTACTTATAAAAAAAAACATTTTTTTTCTTCATATTTTTTTATAATTAAAAAAAAAACAAAATATTTATTAATTTAGGAACACATATTTACCCCCTAAGAGTCAAAACCACAATCTCTCATGTCACCTCTCAGAAAAAAATATTTTTCTTCCGAGTGTCAACTACTCGACACTGTGTAAAACTTACTAAGGTCTTCTAATATGATGACTACCTACTCGCCTAGACCCCAAGACGTATCTAAGTATTTAATTAATTACGAACTGATGGAAGATATCTATCAACAACTTTGTAATTATCAGTACTTAAGGTCTAAGATTAACACGTGTTAATTGATGAAAAGTCATTGAACTCCTAAGTTAGGAAGTAGGTAGAACTTGTCAGCACACACACAACCTACTAACCTACCTACTATTGCCGAAGATGCCTTCCCCAAATATATCTGGGTTTTGCCGTAATCGTAACCTCCATAGGTTAGGGCACATCTCGTCTAAATCTAAAACTAGTCCGCAAGCGAGATGTCCATTTCACTTTTAAGGAGGGGTAGGTACCTGCGTCTCGTCCGAATCTAAAGCCCGTATTATGAAAGCTGCTCTTTAGTCGACTGGCCCCGCTCGAACTGGCCCCTCGAGTCCAGTTGACCTAGTGCATGTTTTGAATTGGTCGACTGGCCCCGCTTACAGAATTTGTTATTAGTATAGATCTAATCACTTTAGATTACTACAAGAAGAATGCTCAGATATCGATCTATGCTTGAGTGATGCTCATGTAGGTTATGTAGGTTTGAGTAAATACTAATTTTAAAACAATACTTGAGAGCTCATATCAAAATCTACACTCACTCATGTAACTATCATGTCGATGCGTTCTTTTCTTACCACGTTATTACGTATTATTGAACGATTACCAAGCATTACTTGAGTAATTGCCTATTTAGAACGATTTCAAACTTTCATATCTCTAGTGATTCTTGTCAAGTGTGGTCTGGACCACGCTTGAGTAAGGCTTGAAAAGTTTATCTACGCCAAAGCTTTTTTTTTAAATAAATTGCCAAAAATGTTTGAAATCTTTGCGTTTCGTTTTGAAAAAAGCACAAAAAAGCTCTAAAAAATAAATTGTAATAGTTAGGTTGATAAGGTAAAGGAACGTTTTTCGCCCAGATAATAATAAATGTGCAGACCATAGAAAAAACCCTACTTACTCAAGTAAAGATTTTTCTAGTGCAACTAGGTAAGTAGCGTCAGAGTTACGTTCTATAATAAATATATACTTGAGCAGTGATTCTTAGCTTGAGTAGAACTCACGTAATGACTGCATAAGTAATGCTTGGGGAAGCTTTCATAATACGGGCCTTAATCCAAGAGACTCTAGATAAGGACGATTTTAAGATTCGCACGAGTGTACCCTAACCTGCATGCGGGTTGGGGATTGCAGTTTGGTGGAAGTATAATTTGTTCTAAAGGGGGACTACATTGACCTAAAACTAGCTTAGCTACCCCGCACACCTCCACAGCCAGGTCCACTGTGGGATGCTGGCCTCTTCCTGATAAGCACTTTATGATGATCTTATGGGGATAAATGCCCGTAATCGCCCACGCTATGCTGGCGGGATAGCGTTCGGAGGTGAAATAATCCTACAGGAGCGCTGCCCGCCCCCCGGTGGATATCTCTTTGCGACACTTGCGGGAAGAGTTAGGGTGGAGCAAATTCTGACCGGCAGCACGCAAGTCACACCTTTTGAACCATCATTTTTATGGTCGGTATTGCCAAACACAAAACGGGGCTGAAGTGTCTCTCACACCCACGGAAAAGCTGGAACGAAGCTGTCAGTCAACAAAAGTCCTGCTCCGATACTTCAAGGAGCTGGGCTGGCTAGGGCTTGCCTATGCGTCGTACTCCGTGCAGATTTTAGTTTCCCTACTAAGAATTAGAATTAGAATGGTCGGCATTCCCACCGATAGTTGAGACGGGCCGCCTTCAACGAGGACCTCATAATCAAGGGAGAGAACTGCCGCAGAACCTAGGAAGGTTCCATTTCAACATCAGGTGGACCTTAGACTATTCTTTGAATTGCTTATCAAAATATATAACTCGACTCGATCTCAGCGGAAACTTAGGTATTTGTAACTGTAGGTAGTTCACATCAAAGTAACTATCTCAATGTAAGTTGAATGACCAGCTAACATTCTAACGCATGCAACATGTTTAACCCCAGATAGGATAATCTAGGTTCAAGTCCAATCCACGTGTAGGTGCATATAAAAGCTGGATGCTGGATGTAGAACGGCAGAAGTCAGCTTCTCTAACAACTGGTGGCATTCCAAAGGCAAGATGAAGTTATTGGTACTGACGGCGATTATCGGTGAGTTGTTTTCAACAATAAAATATACAAATAAGTAGGTACGCATTGATATACAGAAATATTAATAAGTAATGTTTTTGTGAGGATTTTGAATTTTTTCTTTTATTTGTGTGTAATAATGTTATCTTAAATCGCCAATGCTGATACATGCTTGCCTTGCCCTATAGTCACAACGGACGTTGTTATACGGTACCTATTCACATTTCCCTATTTTTCAATTAGCGAATTTTCAAATCAAATACCTAGCGAATATACCATTACTGTCTGATATCCAAAATCAGAGCAAAGCATTGCAAGTTCCTAAAATTTCTTAAACGAATGATATGTTGTTTCAGCCGCTGTCTCAACATCCCAGTTGAGCGGAAACCAGCAACCCGAAGGCCAGTCGCCATGGCAGGTAGGCAAGCTGTTCCGCTATGACGTGGAGGTAAGAACGCTGGCGAAACTCCAAGAAGGCGCCAGCACGGGCAGCGCCTTCCGAGCGCGCTTCATCGTCCGCGTCCCCGCCCCCGGCCAACTCCTCGCCAAGCTAGAGAACCCTCAGCACGCTCAGGTCCACCAACAACTCCCCAACAACAGGGATCTCCCTGAGACCCTCAAATACGAACCGGTACCCAACCTCGACAAGCCGTTCGAGATCCTTCTCGAAGGAGGCCGAGTAGTCTCGCTCAACGTACCCGCGGATCTTTCTCTCCCCTACGAGAACCTCCTGAAGGGTCTGATCAGTGCACTCCAGGTGGATCTCTCTACTCACCGCAACATTCAGGGGTCACTGGACCACTATGACAAGGAATCCCAGCAAGGTCTGTTCAGGAAGATGGAAACTGATGTCACTGGCGACAGTGAGACCCTATACGCTGTCTCACCCGTCGCTGCTGAGTGGCGCCGCGAGATCCCCAACTTCGCTTCGGATGAGGATCCCATTGAAATCTCCAAGACCAAAAACTACGGACACAGCCACCACAGAGTAGCCTACCACTTTGGAGTACCTAAAGGTGCAGAATGGACCGGAACCGCCCACAACTCCCGTGAGGACCAGTTCATCAGAGGAAACACCGTATATCGCATTCTCGCTTCCAAACAAGGACAGATCTACAAGGCTGAATCCACAAGCACTGTCTACGTCCACCCCCACCTCTACGGAAAGCAGAAAGCTGAAGTATACAGTAACGTTCTACTCAACCTGGTGTCAGTCAAGCAGGACAGTGAACCTCAATGGCAGAAACCCGAGAACAGTCGCCTGATCAAGAGCCTGTTGTATTCCATGTCCACCAAACAGGCCGCGTATCATGACAGGTCGTCGTCTTCTTCCTCTGAAGAATCTCTAGAGCACAACCACATTATTAACCAAAAAAACCGAGCCCGCCGTTTTGCCCCGAAAGTTGTAGCTGTGAACCAGGTTATGGCTAACCGCAGACAGTCCAGCTCCAGCGACAGCAGCAGTGACTCCTCATCAGCTTACGTAAACGATGAGATTCCCGCGATGAACGAGCCCGCCTACGCTGCCCTCTACATGAGCCCTCAGCCCCACGCTGATAAGAAGCAGAACACGATGAACGTTCAGAAACTCCTGCAAGACATTGCTCAGCAGCTGCAAAATCCCAATAACATGCCCAAAGCTGATTTCCTTTCCAAATTCAACATCCTGGTCCGTATCATCGCCGCCATGAGCACGGAACAGCTCGCCCAGACCAGCCGCAGCATCGAAGTAGCCAAATCCTCTAACAATATCATCAAGTCTGACATGTGGATGATCTACCGCGACGCCGTCGTGCAGACCGGTACTCTGCCTGCCCTTCAGCAGATCAAGACATGGATCCAGACCAAGAAACTGCAGGGTGAGGAAGCTGCTCAGGTAGTCGCTACTCTAGCTAACACGCTCCGCTACCCAACCAAGGAAGCCATGACTATGTTCTTCAAGATGGCTGTTAGCGAAGAAGTCAGCCAGCAGAGGTTCTTGAACACTTCCGCCCTGATTGCTGCCACCCGGTTTATTAACATGGGCCAAGTCAACAACGAGACCGCGCACTCCTACTACCCCACCCACATGTACGGCCGTCTAGCCCGCAAGCACGACAACTTTGTCCTTGATGAGATCCTGCCCCATCTGTCTCAACAGCTGGAGAAATACGTGAAACAAGGAGACAGCAGCAAAGCTCAAGTGTACATCCGCGCCATTGGCAACGTCGGCCACAACGAAATCCTTAGGGTATTCGCTCCCTACCTAGAGGGCAAAATCCCCATTTCTACCTACCTCCGCGTACAAATAGTCAACAGCCTTAACGTTCTCGCCAACCAAGGAGACAAACAAGTGCGCGCTGTTCTCTACTCAATTCTGAAGAACACTGCTGAGCCTTACGAAGTCAGAATCGCTGCAATTACCTGGATCTTCAGAGCCAGGCCTACATCTGCCATGATGCAGTCCATGGCTAGCATGACGCATGATGACCCTAGCGTGCAAGTCCGTGCTGCCTTGAAATCAGCTATTGAATCTGCTGCTCAACTGAAGCATCCTCGCTACATGCATTTGTAAGTTTACAGCTTTCTTTACCTTATTATTTAATCTTAAGAAATATCTAATACTCACAATTTTTTGCTTCTTATTTAGGGCCAGGACCGCTGAAACAGCTAGATGGATGCTCACCAAGGAAAAGTTTGGATACCAACAGTCATTTAATATCTTGAACGACAACTACGACAATGACTACGAAATGAACCTCTTCAGGTCTCTTTCTTATATCGGAAGTGAGGACAGCGTGTTCCCTAAATCCATGTTCTACTCTTGGAGCAGCAAGTACAGCGGACTTAACTACAACAAGGTAAAATAAACAATTAAGCACTCATGGCATTTCGTTGCTGCACAATAATTTGTAACCTATTTAATTATACTTTTTTGGTGTTTTAGATTCAAACATCTTTCTCAAGCGTTCAGCAGCTGGTTGATTTCCTAACACAATCCGTTGCCGGCCAGCGCTCCCAGGCAAACCATAAATACCCCGCCGAAAAGATCGCCCAGATGCTCAACATCAAACGCAATCCTGAACAACCCCTCGAAGCCTCCATCTACATCGACCTCATCAACCAGCAGAGGCTGTTCACCTTCGACGAACATGACCTCCAGCAGCTGCCTCTTGACATCAAACAGTACATGGCTGAAGTCGCTCAAGGAGTCGACAAGCATTATACCAAAGTTCTCAACCAAGCTCAGGTGTCCATCATGTTCCCTCTGGCCTCTGGTATGCCGTTTATTTACAAATACAAGGAACCTGTCGTCATTCACATCCAGAGCAAAGCCAAGGGAAGTATTGACTTCATCCGCCAGCCAATCGGTTTCCATGCTACTTTGGATAAGGAAATTCAGTTCACATACGCACGCAACATTGATGGCAGTGTTGGATTCATGGACACGCTTTCGAACCAGTACGCTAGCGTTGGTGTTGTTAACAAATTGCAATTGAACGTTCCAGTGAAGATGAGCATCCAGCTCCAGCCCAAATCACTCCAGGTCCGCATTCAACCTCTTCACCCCGAGATGGACTCTAACCTCGCCCATTACAGCGTATGGCCCTACAGTGCTAGCCAGAAGAAGGACAGCCTGGTTACGATTTCTCAAGACCCAACCACCAAAATTGTCGAACGCTCAAGGAAGGTTTACGCTGCTGACTACAAAGTTGGCCAGAAATTAGGCATGCTATTCCACTACCAAGGATACTCCTATTCCCAGGACTTCAGAAGTGTGAAGAGCTATTTCCCGTCGCAAGATATGCTGTCAAACATTTTCTACATCACGCAACAGAATGATATTGCACTGACCCACTTCAACGTCAAATACCTCGGAAAACAGTCTCAGAACAAAGCTGTTACCCTGAATGTTGCCTTCGGTACGTATATCTTAGTAGACGTCTCACGTCAAGTCACTATGACACAGCCCTGATCGTATTTAGCCAAATTTTATATTTAATTTTTTTTTTCCATTTTATTTAATTTTTTCCATTTCAGACTCCTTCCAAAATCAGCAACAGGCAGGAGAAATCAGTGATGCTTCAGACGTTCAAGACGTATCGCCAAATAGCCCAGCACGCCGCCAAGAGCTCGTGAAGCGTGCTGCTTCCGGAATAAACACCGCTCAGGTCAAGGTCGCAGATGTCTCCGCCATCTTTGAAGGGACCCAGAAGTCCGAGTACATTTTGACCGCTGCTGTAGCTGAATCCCCAGTGGACCCCAAGATGCAATTCGCTGTGTTCGCTGGAATGAACACTCCTCATGGCAAGAACCAGGTTAACGCTGTCTTTAAAATCGAGAAGCCCGAAATTACAACCCTGAACTTCCTGCAAGCCCTGCAGAAGGAGCTTAAAGCTTCAATCACATCTGACATCAAGTTCGGACAGGCTGGCCGTATTCAGATCCAAGCCCTGGCTCAGCGCAGCGAGAAGTACACCCAGGAACTGCAGGCTTTGCCCGCAGCTAAGCAGAGCGCCGAAGAGATCGCTCAGAACAACTTATACCAACACGCTTCCCGCAAAATGATTGTCATGGCACACGCCCCCGACACCCTTGAAGCCACCATCACCTACAAGAACGTCGATCAGCATTACAAGAACATGACCTACCACGTCTACCAGATGGTGAAGCACCTAGGTTTCTGGAACAGCGATGTGAACCCCATGAAGATGAACCCAGAAGGAAAGATTCAGATCAAGGCAAACGCTGTTTACACTCAGGGTATCCTTGACTGGTCCATGACCTCCAAATACGGCCACATCCAGATGAACAACGTGGCCATCCCCAGATGGAGTGCTCGTGCTTTGTCTTTCTACGAGCCTTTGGGATTATCCGACCGTGCCTTGAACTTCTACACCCGCCAGCAGTACCAACGTGAGTATACTTTGATTGTACATCCTTAATTCTTATATACCAGAAAGCTATCTGACAATAATAATTAAATAAAAAGGCTACACTTTACCAAGATTTTCTCTCTGCTCGTCCTCAGCCTTCAGCACTGTGGATGGCTCCAGGATCCGTACTTTCAGCAACCGCAGCTACGAATACACTCTCTCCCCTGCGTGGCACGTTGTGATGCTCGACCAGGCTCAAGAGCTCGGCAACCAACAGGACCTGGTCGTCCTCGCCAGGAGGCCCAGCCCTGAACAGATGGAAATCTACATTTCATACAAGTAAGTGGCTTGAGTTGCAAACCTTCTTAGCATCATTGTAATAAATGCTAGTAAGTGGTAGTAGTGGTCAAGCTGAAGACAGGGCGCTATGGCGCTCATTAGGGGAGGCCTATGTCCAGCAGTGGACTAATATAGGCTGATGATGATGATGATGATGATGAAGTGGTAGGCTAGCATGGTGGCAGTTAGTACTACCACCATGCTTTTACCTACTTCCTTAGTCTTTGAAGGAGCCATTTGACAAGGGGTCCTACTAAACCGCTGCCTCTGATATCCCTTAGTCGCCTCTTATGACACCCACGAGACGGTCGGGGTGGTGCAAATTCTAAGCCAGCACAAGACAGCTGGCCAGCACCACACAGCTGGTTCATATTTTATGTTTAATTAATATTGTCATATTTCCTTCCAGGACCGTAACTGGCAAGGAACTGGAGATCGTGATTACACCCGAAGGACAGAAGTTCAACGTGCAAGTCAAGACCAATGCCCAGAAGCTGTCCGAAGGAAAGCTCAACATCTACTGGGATGAAGCAGCAGACAGCAGCCTCCTTCAGTACTACACCCAGAAAGACGGCGTCTTGGTCTTGTCCGTTGACCAGAACCAACACCGTATGCTCTACGATGGCCAGAGATTGGTCGTGCTGTCAAACAACCACCGTCACTCCACTTGGGGTATCGCTGGCCGCATGACAGGTGAACCCCGTGATGATTACGAGACTCCGTATGGCATTGTCGACCAGCCCCAGCTGTACGGCGCTTCCTTCGTACTTAACGAAGAGTACAGTGACCCTAAGACCCAGGAACTGCAGAACCAGGCCAAGCAGCAAGCGTATCACCGCCAGAACAAGTACACAGCTATCCTCCGATCTGACATGGACTGGCAGACAAAAATGCAGTCTGCTTATGAGCAAGACTGGAGCGATCAGGCCGTGTTTAGGTCAAAGAGCTACTTGAAGCAGAAGGCAACTTGCCAGATCCAGCAGCAGGTGCAGTATTACGAGACCCAGGCTGAGATCTGCATAACCACTACTCCTTTGTCCGCTTGCCAGTCCCATTGCCGTGGACAAGGGTACCTGGTCCAGTCAGTACAGGTCACCTGCAGGCCGAAACTTGACCAGCAGGCCAGGACCTGGAGGAACCAGATCCAGCAGGGTCAGAACCCTCAGGTTTCCGGAGTACCTCAGCTGAAGCAATACAGAGTACCATCGATGTGTTTGGCGTAAGATTATCTTTATAATTTCAGATTTTTTCCAACGAAACGGCCTAAAAAAGTTTAAGTTTTAATATCGTATTTATTTTTTATTGTTTGGATTATATGGTACTTATCTGTGTGTATATATTCAAAAATCTATATTAAAATGTTATAATTTTATTCTATATGTAGGTATTGCAAGCGTGTAATATAAATACCTATGTCGGTAACTTTTTATTTATGTATGTATGTATATGTATTGCATTTTATTATTATAATTTTATAGTATTATTATAATTAGATAGTAACCTATTAGAGTAGAATAAAGAGCAAACTGAAAAAATAATAAAAAAAACTAACCATCAAAAATAAAAACATTTTACTGTTTTACTCTTTGAGCTCTCAAAGCTTAAAATTAAAAAATCACCCATAGTAATAAGCAACTGTTCTCTATTCTTTATGTTTAACTTGACACCACACTGAGTACCTACTTAGACTCTCATACAAAATATTTATTTAAAGTGCATGCACGAGTGGAAGTGGCGCCACGACCTATTTTATCTCTATTATTACGTACCTACACAGGAAATAAAAAAAAAACACAGGAATATTTAAAATCCATGGTAGTTTGTGGTATGTATCTTATTTATTATATATGAGTAATAATGCCTCTGTAATAATTTTATTTTGTAAAGCTAAAACATAGATTATATGAAGTTCTCTTTTTTGGACACCAAACTCTATTTATGCATATAAGAATGAAAAATATTTAGTAACAATTCCGCGAAAAAACCTTCTGCGATAAAATCTAACAAATTATATAAAATTATACATTTATACAAAATGAAAGAACATTTATCAAAGCAAGTCGTCAACTAGTTTCGTCTCTCCCCACGAGACATCATCAGGACACCACACCACTCGATCTTGACACTGAGAGCGCCAAACAACAACGGCAGAGTCCCACCAGGGATGTTGCCACTTCGAGCTCCGCGCGCCAAGTTAAAGTACTTAACTAAACTTAGAAATGGTCAAGTTGACTATAAAATACCTACACCTACAAGCTATAGACTACGAGTACAACACTGACAAGGAAAAAAAGTTATATCTTTTATTTCGTACGTACTTTTACGTAGGTACCTTTTCCCGTAGCTGAAATCAGCATGGAGGACATAAACTCAATGCAATGATAATCGTGTAAATAAAACATCGATCAAAAAGTTCGCGGCCTCCCCCGCCGGTGAAATTTTTATTCGATGAATTTATTATAAGTTATAAATAGGTTCCTAATCCTTATTGTGTTAGAGATTATTTTATGTGAAATAAATGAATAATAATAATAATAATAATTGCCTACTTTACCTACTAAAGAAGCGATGAAAAAACCTTTAGCCTTTTAGCGGTTATTTTTCGAGTTGGAACAAAACCCGTTAGCTGTCAGCAAGGCTTAGACAATCTATTAAAATTTATATCTTTGAATTTATAACGTAAGGTTTCTTTGGGACTGGGAAGAATAACATTAAAAACAATTTCGCAAACACTTGAAAATTTCAAAAAAATCAAAAATTCCATCCTCGCAAAATCCTTCTTCTCTATAAAGAATCAATCAGTCTACTTTTTGACTTCGACGATCTGTCACTGTCACTGCCATTGTCATGCTCTGTTTCTGTTAGGTTACGTCAAAATCAAATGAAAATTGTCACAATCAATTTAATTTAGATCAGTTTTATTTTCTTGTGGTGCTGTACCTAGTTTACTATGATTACGAATTTACGACTTTTATAAAGTGTAACCTACACCATAGAATAAGCAAGAATTTATTGACAAGTGTAAGGTTCGTTAACTACAATTTTGCAAAAATCACATTTTCTGTCACCTTGTTTGAACTTCGAATCCGGAACTTCGCTCAGCTGTTTTGCTGGTAAGTGGCTTTTATTTTCATGTAAATTTTCTGACTAAAAAGTTTTACCTATGTATTGATTACGTATCTCGTGTTCGTCTACGTAAAATAACAAGCTCCATTGTCAGACAGGAGTAGTTTTTCTGTATCTAATCCAAATACATTATTTTTTGCTCTAAATAGTGAGTAGGTAGGTACCTAATAAATTTAAGAATATTTACACCTCTTTGGAAGAGGTGAACATTTTTGTTTATTTTGAACTATTTTTTGGCCACAGCTTCACTTTGGCACTAAGTAGATTTTTTATGATTGACCTATGCACTAGGTTCCTTGCAAACACACACTTGGGTCTGATATTTGATCATGATCACACACTAATGTTACCTATAATACTAATAAAACCTGTATGTTGTTTACAACAGTCTGTACTTTCAAGTTTTTTAAACTTATGTGATCAGAACACATTATTATAGCTGAACGCTCATTACTGACTAACACTTGAACCTTATAAATATTCATGGAATACTCATTCACCTATTTTCAAGACAACAGAGTGTAAACCTGTTGAAACCCAGAAAATTTGCTAAATAAACACAACAAATGAGTAGGTTCCCTTAAATATAAAAAAAATTGTTTCCTTATTTTCTGTACAAAGGTATTTGACAATATAACAATAGATAGACTAAGATTAAGGATATTTATAATAGTCTGCGGTTAGCTCAGTTGTAAATATTATGTGATTGTAATTTTGTTTGTTAAAAAGATATTTTAAACTGCTCTGCAACTTGTACAAAGCTGAAAGGTGTGAGTTATTCCCGACGTCTCACGTGAGCCGTTTCCTATTCTCATTGTCCCACAAAAAGTCAGAGAGCTTCTTATTACAATGGACAACATAGTGTTGGATATAAAGGTTCTTACAATAAATATGATTTAAAAAAAAAATATCTGTTAATCATATAAATATGATAAATTTATCAAGAATTAACTAACAATAAAGGAGTTGAGTTACCTCAACATTGTTTGTTACAGTGTGCAATCAGGGGCCTAATTCCACTATTTTTAAAGTAATGCTATAATGGGGCCATACGACTAAGATAGAGATTTAGTCATAAATTTAGTTGGTATTCTATTACCATAACACTTGCCCCACAACACCACTGAATGGTCAAATTGTCAAACGGTTGTATAAAAAAAATTGTGTTAGTAGAATACCAAAAGGTGACAAATGGTGGTGATAAGCGATAATATTGTCATAGTGAGGCGATTGTGTTAGTGGAATCAGGCCCCTGCTCAACTGTTTAAATCTAGTAAAAAACATTTTTTTTAAAGTGGGTGGCTTCAGCATCTCACTTCAGATGAAAATTATCCACATTTCAGTTTTCTTTGTGCCTTGATGGTAGGCACAGTTTATCTTTAAAATCGATCTACATTTATATAAAAATGAATTGATGTTTGTTAGTCTCAAAACCACAATAAGGGACCGATTTGACTAATTTTGGTTTTAAAATAAAGTCCAAGAAGGTTTTTTAAGGTGAGAGTGGTAGGAAGTTTGCCGGGACAATGGTTAGGTTAATAGGTACTCCATAAAAATAGGTGCTTATCTATTTGCACCATAGGTACCTATTGTATTTCCTAATCATGCATCGTTGCATAGTACCAACCAGGATGTAGGAAGAAGAAGATTTAAATCGAGACAGCAATTTCTAAATAGAAAGATAGTGAATTATTTCACAAAATGCAGTATTGCGTCAGCCAATTCCGTCATAACCGTGCCTCCGCGGCTTGCATCGCGATAGGTCGCGCGTGGCTCACGTCACGTGTGTTCGCGCATGTCTGCAATAATCATCATCATCAGCCTATACTAGTCCACTGCTGGACATAGGCATCCCCTAATGAGCGCCATAGCGCCCTGTCTTCAGCTTGACGCATCCAGCATCTGCCTGCAGTCTTTTGCAGATCGTCACACCACCTGGCCGGAGGGCGTCCTACACTACGTTTGTCGAGTCGCGGTCTCCACTCAAGAACTCGTTTACCCCAGTCGTTATTGGTTCTTCGCGAAATATGGCCGGCCCACTGCCACTTCAGCTTGCTAATTCTATGAGCTATGTCGATAATTTTGGTTCTCTGTCGGATGTATTCGTTACGAATTCTATCCTTCAGAGAGTTTCCGAGCATAGCTCTTTCCATAGCTCGCTGAGCGACTTTAAACATGTCTGCAATGGCCCTGCTAATCTTGAAATAAATAAATAAGAAATAAATAATGCTGGACAATTCACACAGCCTATTCTAACTAGCGCCTTGCTAAGCAGAGCTTGTCATTTTCCTCATAGATAGGTACTAAATTAACACTTTCATCAGATGTGCTTCTCCATCCCGGTCGTCGCACCGCTGATGCTATTTCAAATCATTCATTCATAGGTACCATAGATTCACAGGGAATACTTAGTCAAGTCGAATAGATTCAATACATTTTAAAACACAAAATAAAACCTCTTAATAGGTGTACAGATAGAATACAGATTAAATACAATCATGGCTGCAATAGCATTGTCAAAATGTAAAATAAGATATAATAAAAATAAAAATGTCCAATTTCCAACTTTAAATGTCTATGTAAGTAGGTGTGTTCCTACATTAATCAATCGCATGGCAGCTAGCTGCTAGGCAGTGAATGCGTTAAGGTGCCTGCCCAAATGGGATTGGAGATTTTGCTATAATCACCAAGCTTAGCATGCAGATTGGTAAAGGCAGTAGAGGTGTTAACACAGTAGAAAGCTGCTTTCCTTTCTCTGTCTGGTATGTTCCCGTCGACACAACATCCACGGGCTGAGTTGTAGGGGTCGATTCTTACGCCGCCGGCGCCGCCGCGAGTCGCATACAGTGACGACCTATTAGGCAATGTTTCTTATTAGCTTGACTGCACTTCACCTAAATATTGATAAAAGGTAGCCATTTTCGGTACTTACTTACTCTAATTTGATTTAAGCCCTTGCCTGTAACTAAATTAGTCGACAATTTGCCATCCGTGTATGTATTTGAGGCGTGTTAGTCTGTGTATATAATTAATTTTGTTTTAAAAAACTATAAACCGACTTGAATTTTTACAGTTTTTTCATAAATTTTCATGGATCCCATCGTCAGAACTAAACAAAATTAAAATGGGACCACACGGGAAGCACCACCTTCATATAAATAAAGACTCATGCAAATCGAACCACCCAGTCAAAAGTTCAGAGGTAACAAACATAAAAAAAAACAGACGAATTGAGAACCTCCTCCTTCATTACGGATGTAAGCGGGTTGTCTACGAACCTTGTTTGTGTTGGAAGAACACCAACGTTAACATCCGTAATTCGTCAAACTACGATAGTTTTTTATAATAAAATAGCAAACCTCCTCCTTATTTTGAAAGCGTTTAGAGTTAAGATTTTTAAGGAAATTTAACGATTTATTTCACAAATACACTGATATTGCATCAGCCATACCGTCATAACCGCGCCTCCGAGGCCTGCGTCGCGATTGGCCGCGCGTGGCTCACATCACGTGCGCTTGCGCATGTCTTGTAGTCCATGGACCCGTTAACCTTTACTTAGAATTCTGGGAACTTTAACATGTACCTACCTACCTAATGCGACCGAAGCTGCAGCTCCTTAATAGACATTTCGAAAGAGCATGGCTGACACCAAGCTCCATTGGTAGATATGTAGATCTAGATACCATGTAGATAGTCACTGCTGTGTGGTCCTGGCTTAGAATGTGCACCACCCCATCTCTTCCCGTGGGTGTCGTAAGAGGCGACTAACGGATATCCACCGGGGCGGGTAGCAGCGCCCCCTGCAGAACAATGTTTGTATTTCGACACCATTCTCAGTAATTTGTATCCCACGGGAACTGATTTATTGGATCAAAAGTAGCCCATGTTTGATTCCAGGATTTGGATTACCTGTGCCAAATATACTCATACGCACCTACCTGCCTGCGTTGTCGTCGTAATTAGAAGTGGATTTTAGCCGGGAATTCGAAGGATTTTAGAAAATCTTCATACGATATTGAATCCTATCTCTACATCTTCATTCAGCTTACAAGGTGCAAACTTCTTTCACGATAAAAAAAGTCGCATACGACCGAATGCTCGCGAAAGCCCGAAACTGTTATGTTAGATTGTATACACTGCGCTGTGGTGATAATATTTAAAATCCTATCAAAATCTTTGAAAATTGTCATCTATTCCGTTAAGGGTATATTGACCCTTACTTAGGTTCTGTACTTTACTGTATTATGAAAACCACCAAGTTTATTTGAACGCGTCTGCAGAGAGCGCCCCAAGGGAAGAAATGTATGAAAACAAAAACAAACTACGTATAATAAAAGTGACGCAATGACTAAATTCAGCACTGTGTGATATGGACACATCAGTCACAGGCTGCTCGTCCATCATCAATAAATAAAATAAAATAAAAAAACATAGTTTTTGGTTCTACGCGCTCCTGTAGCACCGTCATCGGTTTCAAATGTATGAAAACAAAAACAAACTAAAAAAAGTGACGCAATGACTAAATTCAGCACTGTGTGATATGGACACATCAGTTCTCACAGGCTGCTCGTCCAACATCAATAAATAAAATAAATAAAAAAAAACATAGTTTTTGGTTCTACACGCTCCTGTAGCACAGTCATCGGTTTCAAACCGTTTTAATAAAATGTGTTTTAAATAAAACAAGTGCGAGAGGACTCGCGCACAAACAAAACAAACAAACAATGTATGGAAGCACCCTTAAATTATATTAATTATATATTATGTTTTTTTTAAGTCATAGCGGCAAAAGTAATACATCATCTGTGAAAATTTCAAATGTATCACGGACCAAGGTTCGTCTTTAGGGGCCCCATTTATAAGAAGATAGCCAAACAATAGCCAAACGAAAACTTTAGTAAATAAAGCAATAAATAAAGACTCAATAAAAACTTATTTTGTCTTTTCCCGGATCTTGCAAATGTTATTCATTATTTTATTGTGGTCTTATTTGATTCTTGACTTGTTGACTTTATAACTCGTCTATCTGGTATGAACCGCATTTACGATAAAAAAACAACTGTTAGAAACCTGAAAATATTGTTATTAATATAAAAATTATATAATATTTAATAAAAAACAGTAAAAGCTATAATTTTTACTCACTGTATTATCCTTACATCTACTTGAATAAAAAAATCGCCTTATTACATGTATCACACACACAGTTTGTATGGATGGATGGATGTTTGTTACCTCTTCAACTTAACGGATCGGAATGAAGTTTTGTAAACAGGTAATCCTAATCCTGGAATCAAACATAGGCTACTTTTATCCAATAAATCAGTTCCCGTGGGATACAAATTACCGTTTAACGTCCCCATAGAAACATGGCGTGCGCAGCCGCGGGGCGCAGCTTGTTTATTCTTCCGCCCACGGCTTTGCCCACATTTTCCGGGTTATAAGCAGCCTTTATTTTATATAAAGTTATATAAGGTTAAAAGTTTATATAAAGTTAAAATTATAGGTCTATACTACTTACATCTGCAATGTTTCAGCCTGATTCGTCCAGTAGTTTCAGTGTGAAGAGGTAACAAACAACCAAAATTTTCATGTATAATAAATAACTAATGTAAATGTGATTCTGCTTGTTCCATCAATTAGTAACAAAAAACGAGGTGATTATTTTCAATTATTATCACTTACAGAAGCAAAAACAGCCGCCAGTCAAGGCCGAAGCCAATCTAGAAATTGATATTTATGATTCTAAAAGAGTATCAACTACCGACCCGGTTATTGATGATATAAACAAATTAGGTAGAAATAACATTGCTGACGCGTCAGTTACAGAAGAATTTGATACTTATGATGAGGAAAAAAGAGTCGCAAATAGAAGACCTAGTTTCATTTGAAGTTCCTGGTATCAATGATGGTACTACGTCAGATAATGCAGCACAGGATATTAATGCTTATAATAGGGGAGCAGAGTTGAGATTGCGGGATGCTATTGACGTCATAGCCAATTGTTTTGATTCGCATCGCAAGTGGGGGCTTGGCTAGTAATTTTAGAATTGACGTCAGAACCGCGTGATTTGTTGAATTGCTAGTGGGAACGTAAAAAAAACAAAATGATTATGGACTCTATCAAACCGTGCTTACAAAAGCAGTTGTAAATCTGAATACGATTTAGGAAAACTGAGTTGCATTTTTTAAATGAGTGTTTCAACCGCCAAGCCTTGCTTGTTTGAGTAAATAATTGTAGATGTCTTAGTAATTTTATCAGTCTAGCTAGTAGATAGTGTTTGTCAAAAATCTGGAGTATGTACGTGGGAGTAAGCGCAAAATAGAATATGAAGATCATGCGATAGGTATCTATAATTATTGCTGTTGATAATTTGCCACCAGATATATCTTGTGTCTTGTGATTATGATTGTGAAAGAACATTCGATTCAGGACCTGAATAACTACAGGTCAGAAAGATCCGAATCATGCGTCCCCTGGCGTTTATAATCCTTACACGAAAATTGTTTGTGACTTTGTTAGTTTGTTATCCTTCAACGGATTAGGCTTAAACTTGCTGAGGTGATGCTAACTGGCTCTTCCTTACATCGTTTAGTATCAATACACATGGTATTGTAATTATAAAAAGAACCTGTATCTGTCGAAGAAATAAGTAAGAATATTACCTTACCCTTGGAGGTACCATGGTACCAGGTACGTGTTCAATAGTCCTCAATAAAGTATATCGCAAGACTCTTGTTCATGCCCAGTTTGTTTATCAATGACTTTTCATCATTAACAAGGTGTTGACATATCACAGTGTGCTCGAGACACGTACGTTGGAAACTACCGTTGTGTACATGATCGATCGCATCTGTTGCTCTATCAAAACTTTCCTTTATTTCTATTAACTTTTTTACCTAATTATTATCTTTTATTTCATGGTAATTTCAACATTTGCCGCATGCCAAATATCAGCGGTTTTATCAGGCAAATCAAACGTAGTTTCTTCACAGGAAGCAGAGCAACCGTCTTCGCAAAATAATTTAAGTCATAGGACTTTTGAACACCCAAGTGTTGGCTCTCTCTCAAATCATAGAATACATATTACATACATATTTCAGTACGTTTACTAAAATAGTGAAAATAATCTCATCAAGTAAGGAAGTAGAAACAGTTACAATTTATTAATTTATTTAGTTACAATTTATTGAAATTTCTGATTGGGTGTAAATATGTTTTTCTCAATTTATTAGGCAAGAACAAGGTGTTACTGTAGATTTATTTCCTGTACTAATACATAAATATTTTTAGTTAGAATCGGTGGAAATCTCTGATGAAATTTCGGTGTTATATTATACTCAAATCAAATCCGATTTTTACCGGATTGTTATCTAAATATCTATCTTTAATTGCGGAATTTTATGACTATATTTGCCGTAAACTTATCCCAAAATACATTATCCTAAGCAAACAGTAACCTACGTCAGTCCTCACATCTCATGGTGTAATCACGATGAATTCAAAATACGTTTGTGACTGCGTGCGTGACCGACACTGCGTGCGTAGTCAGCCGATGGAGCTTTCCAAACCAGACGAAATTAGTTACAGTTCATAGAAATTACTTACAGTTAGTTAAATTAATTTCTCCTGAAATTTGTGCCATCCACCACGGTCCTATGCTAACCGCCTCCATTGGCCTATACACAGCAGTGGGTAAAATCCGGCTGTGGATGATGATGATATTCATATATCTAGTTTTTTCCAGTACCTGTTTATAACAACAGTAAGTTTGATTTTGGAAATAAATTAATAATAATAATAATAATAAATTCATTTATTTTCTCTTCACAAAAAGGTTTTATAGCTAAGTACCTAGGTATAGTATATAATATATATAAATTGGTTTTTGACCACTTGGATCACAGCCTACAATTTACTGATTGTTTTATCTGAAAATGATATTTTGCCAATGAGGTGGTGTTTTTCGTATTCTTGTCAGTCCCTTGATTAAACCCTTTTTAATCTTCTATTTATCATAATGATTATTATGATAAAGAGTATATATTGTCTATCTATCTAATCTACAGCATCCTCTTCCATTCAGAATGTCTACGAAATTAAAGATTTAGAAATATTCACTGAATAGCTTAACATTTACCCAGGTTCTGCGGACAAAAACTAGTGTCCAATTATACTAATTAACTAGTGTCTAAATTGACTTTTCATCCTAACCAGACACAACTTGTAAAAAATCTTAACAACCTGACTGAAAACTAAAACTTGCTCTATGTAGGACATGCGTCAAAGTATGCAATTGCGCAACACCCAGGCTGATTTCATACTCATTGCAGATGATTTGATGTGCAATATCGCTAAGTAGTCCGTACCTACGTCACTTGGTGTATCTAGTACGTCTAAACTAGTTCCGGGCTAGTGTCTCTTAGATGACCTACTTTTAGATAAAAAAAATTGCTGTTGCAACAGCTATTACCATGACACTATAAGAAGTTTTGAAGGCCTATACGGAAGCGACAGCGTAAATGCCGACAATTTATCCGATTTCAATAACTTTTTACATTGAACCATTTTTTGTGAATGGTTAACATTAAAAACACATAGCCCTTTGTTGGGAAAAGAACTAACTAGTCTTGCCATGCTTCGAATCGTCATATATTTTAGATTTAAGCAACCCTTAAATGCCATGTATGTTTTTACTATGATTTGACCTTTTCTAAGTGTACATTTATTGTATTTATGGAAATAAAGCATTTTTGAGTTTGAGTTTGAGTTTGTATAAGTCAAGGAAAAATCCTTGATTTCCTTGATATTTTTTACACTTTTTAATCAAAGGGATCTCTCAAGGCGATTTTCTAGTCCTATTTTATTAATTGCTTCCATCGATCGGTTTAATATAGATTATGCTATCTCAATTTTCCTGAACAATACTGGTTTTTATTTCTAGTTTAGCTGAAGAGTTTTATGTGCAAGTTTCCAACATATACCTACAGCAACAATGATATCTCAGGAAAGCCTCTCGATTTCCGCATTCTACTTTATTTTACTAATTTAGTCCAGATTACGCTGGCTGTGGGGTGTGTTTCGTACTTACAAGCCTGTCTGCAATTTATGTGGCGTGTTGCAGAAGGCGTAAGGTCGGTTACTTTCTAACCGGGCTTGTGTATAGTGGGTTAGCGAGCGGGCTTATATTTTTCAGGTTTATTAGTTTATTTATCGATCTTTCATAAATGTCAAGGAATTCGTAACTATTGTTAGGAAACTATGTCTCTTCAATGCGCGGTTATTCTTGCTCATTGCCACTTTGTTTTATTATATCTTTTCATCTGTATTGGCATTGTTTCTCAGTATTTGCAGATAAGTAAAAGTAAGTATGTTTCTAGAATCCTTTCAAACGCTGACCTTTTAAAACGTGATTTCATCAATATTTATACTTGCTATACCTATTGGATATACTATACTTAAAACCGCTCGCTTATCTATAGCCTCCGATAAACCTGCGCTCGAGTCGATGACGTAGAAAGGCGCGTTCCTCTCAGCCAATCAGCGGACGACGTTCGAGAGGCTCGTCATTAATGGCCGCCATTTTTGTCGGTGTGCGTTTTCCTTGAATGCCACGAGGAATTTATCAATATCAATCAATTATTTTGGAATTATAAAGGCCTATTAAAGTATTGAGTACCAATTCGCTTGCCAAGCTTGATTGTAATGGCATTAACCTCGGATTTGGAAGGAGGCTCATGTCCAGCTGTGGGTGCTTACAGACCGTTGATGAAGTTTATCATCACCCAAATACCCACTGCTGAACGTGCCTCCCCAGATAAGGGGTCTTTTACCATGATCTACATCTCAACCTCAACAGCATGTATTGATCCACTGCTGGACGTTGGCCTCCCCCTGAAGAGCGCCTTGCACGCGGGTTGGGGATCGAAGTTCGGTGGTAGAATTGTTCAGCAGGGGTGCTGCTGCTCGCCCCCCGGTGTATATTCCTTAGTCGCCTTTTACAACACCCACGGGAAGTGTTGGGGTGATGCAAATTCTAAGCCAGCACCACACAACAGTGTGGTACACGGTACGTGGCAAAAATACACAGAAGGAAGCGGCTATTCTTCCTCTGGTAGGTTTCCATAGTCAGCTCTTTCGACATCCACGGGCTGTTTTAGGGGACGTTTCTTTCTTTTTAACCGACTTTAAAAAAAGGAGGAGGTTCTCAATTTGACTTTTTTATATTTGTTACCGCAGAACTTTTGACTGGGTGGTCCGATTTTCATGATTCTTTTTTTTATATGGCTGGTGCTTCCCATGTGATCCTATTTTAATTTTGTTCAGTTCTGACAATGGGATCTATGAAAATTCATGTAGAAACTGTAAAAAATTAAGTCGGTTTATAGTTTTTTAAAACAAAATTAGTTATATTTCTTCTTCTTTTCTTTCTACATTATATTGCATGCCATGTATGTGGAACCCTTCTCCGGTTATCTTGTACTTTCTTTACTCTGGCTACAGATGTCTTCAAAGTCATTTCATCGTCTTTCCATCATATTCCATCATCTATAAATAAGAGCAATGTAAACAAATTGTTGTAACCAGCAAGAATTTAATACCCGCATGAAATCTCTCAGTCATTAATCTTTGCTTTAGTAACGCTTTTCGCTTTTACATTGAGTTTATGCCCGCGACTTCGCACGCGTTTTTTCTATGAAAACGTTAAAAGGTTTTTTGTATCCGATGGGAACTGATTTATGTTAAGAAAAGTGACCTATGTTTTATTCGAGGCTACCTGTATCTAAAATTTCAGAAGAGGTAACAAACATCCATCCACCCAAACTTTCGCATCACACTAATATTATAAATGCGAAAGTTGGTATGGATGGATGGTTAGATGGATGGATGGATGTTTGTTACCTCTTCACGCCAAACTACTGAACGAATCGTGCTGAAATTTTGCATACCTACAGGTAATCCTGATCCTGGAATCAAACATAGGCTACTTTTTATAATATATTATTAGTAGTACCTTGGTGACCGAGCTTCGCTCAGTTTTTTGTTAGTAAATTGTGCTATTAGAAATTATAGTAGTACCTACTATTGGCCAATAGATGCCAGGAAGAGCCATTTTTTTCACTTTAATTCCTAAGGTGTTTTGGATAAAGTTCATTATTGAAAGGTAGTTTTGAAGCAGGCAGCATTCTCAACCTTTACTTTTTATCCCATGTCGATAGTAATAACCAAAAACGTTTCCATTCCATAGTAACAACACAATGAAGTCGTGTCCTAAAACTAATAAGCTGGTTAAAAACGTAAACTGCCTGTTAGATACTAACTTATTAAGTAATTATGTATAAAAAAGTTTATGGTAAAACCTGAGTCATGTTTAGCCATTAATTACATAATAACTGAAGCACGTGTTCAATTATAAAAGGAACGTGACAATCATTTTTAATACCCTTTTTAACCGACTTCAAAAAAGGAGGAGGTTCTCAAATCGACTGTATTTTTTTAAATGTTTATTACCTTAGAACTATTTGACTGGGTGGTCCGATTTTCATGATTCTGTTTTTATTTAAAAGCTGGTGCATCCCGTGTGGTCCCATTTCAATTTGATCTAGTTCTGACAATGGCATCGAGGAGAAAACCATAAAATTGAAGTCAATCGTTTTGTTTAACCAACCTAATTATTGAACATCAATGCTTTATACCCATTTTACCCAGACACTCCAGTAGAGTGCTTGGATAATGCAAGTTAGTTATGAAAGTTTCATAAATTTTGCTATTTAACTATAAAAACTATGGTAGTTTGACAAATTCACTAAGGATGTTAGCTACGAAGGGTCCGTAGCTAACCCGCTAATTAATTCGCATTTGTGTTGTGTTGGAAGAACAACGATGGCGCCTTTTGCTGTTGTTGATTTTATTAAATACTTAATTGGATAAAAATATTTTGTAAAAATTCCGCGCAAAACTCTTCATATTTTTTTGTGTATGAAGTTTACTATACGTGTATTTGTATTTTAACCGACTTCAAAAAAAGAACGAGGATCTCAATTCGTCGCCGTCAACAAACATGACGTACACACATAGTCTATCATTTAATTTTTTGGTGAACCTAGCTGTGTTTTTTCAAAATACTGAAAATACGATAAAATAAATAAATGAATTCCGTGGCACACATCATGCATGATCCTTCCTTCGTTTTTTTTACGTTTGTATTTAAGTAAGTTTAAATGCCAAAACTTACTTGAATACAAACGTAAAAATTTGCTTGCTATACATACAGCAAGCCAATGAAGCCAGGGTCTTGGGAATGCTTCCGGCTGGTATTGATATATGGATCAGTTGAGCTACCTGTAGATTGTTTGCAACAGTCTACAGTTAGCTCAATTGTTTCCACTGTAAATACAAGTTCGAATTTGTTTCTATTATTTGCCGTAAAAAAAAAAAAAAAAAAAAAAATTTGATTGTTATTTTCTTTGTAACTAACTAGTACCTACTTAAGTATTTAGATTCAGAATGTAATCTTATCAAAGTCAAGTACAGTTTGATCAATCTGGCTTGAAACACTGACAAACATCCCTCGTCATACATCACTAAAACAAACAAGCAGACAAGGTGACTCAACGTTGGCTACACTTGACGGATTACCACCGCATCTATATATACAAAGTTATGTAATGTTTGGATGGCACAGGTGACGTGGCTTCTAATCTTATACAGGGTATTGCTGTGTCTTATGAGCCCAGCTCTTCCCGTGTCGTAAGAGGCGACTAAGGGATATCCACCGGGGGCGGACAGCAGCGCTTTCTGCAGAACAGTTCTAACACCGGACTGAGATTCCCATCCCGCATGCCCTGCGTGGGTATTATGGGCATTACCCCCCATGGAATAAAATCCAATAAGGGGATATAAGGGCCATACGCTTATCAGGGGAGCTCTGCGTCCAGCAGTGGGCTAATATAGGGTATTGAGGTGAGGTAAAGGATGTGCTGAAACTTAGGTGTCTTCTAGACTTTCGTGATACACCGTCGGTCGTCGGTAACATCGTCTCACTCTTTCGATCACCTTTCCATCTGGTGTGATGGAAAGAGAGAGCATAGGTACATAAAAAAACATACCGATCCATAGAACCTCCTGTTTTAATTCAGAACAGAAGGTTCTATGGATCGACTGTATTTTAATTTTTTTACCCTTCAAAACTTTTGAATTCGTTTATGGTTTTATAAGTAAAAAAATTACCATAATAAAATTCCTATCAGACAGTTGATAACGTTATTTACCTCTATACCTTTATGATAAAAACTAAGTTTCCTCCCCTTACTGCTTAAACCCACCTGCAGAACCACGTGTTCAGTAAAATCAAAACAATTGAAGACCAGCGCAAGCGCATATCGGAAGATACCCATCATTCAATCAGATAAGGGATATTTCTGTGTGATGTAGGTATGCACCAGACATTTAAGGTTTTCCCCGGCCGCCAAATCCTGTTCTTAGGCAGTATTTCATTAAAATACACTGCCTTTATATAATAAAACTAGCAGCGCCTCGCGGTTTCACCCGTGTAGTTCCCATTCCCGTGGGAATTTCGGGATAAAATATATATGTCACTCCCTGAAAAGTAAGCTTTTTAATGATGTATCTTTTTTTTTAATCAGACCAGTAGTTTTGACCATTGTTTGTGACAAACAAACAATCAAATCTTTCCTCTTAATGATATTAGTACAGAAACAAATACTTATAGCAAGAAATGTAGGTTCGTCGATTAATCCATAAACTATGGACCGAACACAATTATAAATTTTCTTAAAATAGTTTGCTAATAACTGGTATGCACAAAATTTACTCATGATGAGACATCACGACACGACTCATAAAACCAGGAATTAGGTGGTAAAATATATACACTAGCTTACAAAACTAAATAAGTATCACACATGTAAAATTTCATTTTTTTTCTTTACCATAGCTGAAGGAGATTTAAAATAAAAAACATCACTTATAACAAATTTTATCAGCTTTGTTTGAAACTATAGTTAACTAAACATTAGTAACATATTTAACTTAAAAACAAGATAAAACAGCCGTTTTTAGCTTGAGCCCGTATTATGAAAGCTTGCTTGCGCTTTTCTATGGCATAAACGTCACTCAAGCATAGCTCTATGACTAAGCAAGCTTTCATAATACGGGCCTAAGTTTGTGTGTTAGTGTCCTATGTTGAAAAGCAATATAATTTTCCTTATAAGTTTTCTCAGTTCGTTGTATCAGTCAATGACTCACCAGGTTTATAAAAAAAACATGCCCAGTAGCGTAAGGGTTATGGGTATTAGCCCCCATGAGATAACAGCAAATAAGATGCTTATCAGGGGGAGGCCTGACCTCCAGCAGTGGACCATTGTGAGCTGTTAAGGTACAAGAGTATCCATCTTTACCTTTGATTTAAAAAGGGAAGATTACGTTCTCCCAGCAGCGCTTACTCAAAAATTGGCATGTGTTACAACTACACGCAAACACATACGCTCACAGTTATATTTCCAGTCCTGTGCAATACAAAGAAGAACAAAGACGGAAAGACGTATCTAGGACCGAAGTGAGACTGAGACAACAATATTTCACGCGAATCACGACCGCCCGTGCCGCCGGTCAGACGGTGACTGATGTGGGAGAACACAATTTTACACAATTTGAGGTTGCCACTTTCGAGCAACCAGTGCCTCATCTTCGTTTTTAATAAATCAATGATCTTTACATTCACTAAAAAAACATGCCAACTCTCACTCTGCCCAAACCCTTGGTTTCCTTTAATTCTACAGCCCGGTAAAAATAAAGACCAACTACGTCCAAAGTCTCAAACTACATAATTGTATAATTTTTCAAATCAGCAACACGTCAACAAAATCCGTAGAGCGTCATTCAGCCTGTTGTCCACTGCACACACTCAGGCACTGCTATCTATTCTACATCCACACACACACAGTTCTTTCATCAAACACCTTGGGGTCGCACTATATTTATCGACGTGGAATCGATCAGAAGGCCCCCTTTTTGCTGGAGATATTTTTTTTTTCTATTGCGATTAGCGTTTGGCTACCAACTCACTTTAAGAAAGCGAAGATGTAGCCTAAGATGGAGCACGCTTTTCCAGAAGGAACTTATTTACCCTAGATTTAAAGACTCCAAGATTGTACTCTAATGGGAAGACAGATGCAGGAAGGTCATTCCACTCTTTAGCTGTGGATATTATGAGAGTAGAGCAGAATATTTTGGTTCGACATATATAACACACAGTATGGCCTGATCATCGATCAAAGTTTTCGCCGGCCCCTCTTAGATTCACAATGCGCGCCCGGATACCTATACCGATAGCTTTTGATACCCTCTGTATCAAAAGATTCCTTTTTTGGCATGTATGGAAAGCATTTGAATTAGTGTCATTTTAGCTGTCAGACCGAAAGCACGCCTAGCAAAATTGATAAAAAATCACACGTTCAAGACACAAAAATCGACGACGATAGCATTATTTCGCTGGGTTGAGTTGAGCCGATTGCGTGTCGATAAGTATAGTGAATCTGTGAAATCCATGGCTCCTGTGTGCGCGTGCGACACAATGCGAAACAACATGAACGGAACAATTCAGTCAGTTGATACCTGGCCGTCAACGCGAGCGGACGTGTGTGTAAAGTTTATTGCTAGTGCGTTTGTGTTGTGATTTTAACACTGGTGAGTTACCTAACCATGATCTTGGATACACTAGTACAGAAATAAATTGGCAGACGTTGCCGTTACGCCCTTGGAGTATTTAATGCAATAGTTTAACCACTAATATCGTAATATTCATCTGGGACTAAATTGCACACGTCCTGTTTTTTTTTAGGTTTCAGTTTACTTGTGTCATTCTTTCCACGTGTATCGTAAACTGACGTAGGTAAATTATAAAATAGATACGTAAAGACTTATCCAAACTGAAAGTTTCATGAGCAAACATTTACCGATTTGAAGCCAAGAAGTAGTTTATTTAATTTATTAGACAATAGTCCAATAACTTATAGACAGTATAGTATGGAAGGATTGGTTATACAACAGTCCTTTCGTATATTTCGGTATATGCCTAGCAGGCGCATCCATCGGACAGATAAAATAGTAGACAACTCGCACATTTTCAGCGTAGTCCTTTAGTTAGATGACAACTGACAATAGACGAGTTTAGTATTATCTACAATAAACGGCGCAAGTGATGTGAGTTCGATTCTTGCCTTGGGAGTTGGGACAAATGATTCTACGATCTGCAAATATTTGTTCTGGGGGTTCTAGGTATTTTCCATGTATAATCAAAAATATCAGTCTTCTAGCAGCATAACACAAGCTCTGCAAAGCTCGGGGTTAGATGACGCTGTGTGGATTGACCAACATTGTCTATTATCTTTTTTTATATATTTTATACCACACACATCGCCTAATTGGTACATATTTACAATATTTTTAACATATATAAATGAAAACTAAATACTAATTTTACAGAAAAAACTTAAAGCAAGGTTGTAAATTTTTCGGGCTTCTTCAGACAATGGATTGGACGTCTATTATCTTTACAATGATCTAGTCTTTTACTGCTTCAGGTTAATCCATCGTATCCTTTGTTATAAATCAGACGTCATTCGTCTACGTTTATAATAATAATCTCTGAATTATGTAAGTAGTTCTGTCCTTTGGATGTGGCTGCTTGAGCCGGGGAGGGTTGGTAGCTAGGCACGCCTCTGTCCCAGACAATATATAACTTCACAAAATCTCATCTTAACAAAAGAATCATCTAAATCGGTCCATAATTGACGGAGAAATCGAAGAACATACATAAAAAAACACACAGCCGTAGAATATAGAACATCTTCTTTGCTCGTGGTTGGTTAAAAAGAATATATAAGTTCAACGTTCTTTTTCTAGCGCTAATGGCTACAGCTCTAAATCTCTAGATTTCTTTTTTCATTGGTCTATAATCTAATTCCACCTTAAGGCTAATCGACCTTACTTATTGAGGTAAAAGGGTATACCTACTCAGGTCAGGTCCAAATCGTAAAAAAATCCAAGGTTAAGCAAGCAGTGTTTGAATCTTGGTGACATTAAGAGCGACCAACCCATCTTACTTTTCATACAAACGCTATAACTTGATTATGGAGTTGTTATAATTATGAGCAAGCAGTGAGTGTTTGAGTCTTGGTCCTACTTTTCATACAAACGCTCTTACTTGAATATGGCGTTGCTACAGATCTTTTGTTTGAAACTTTTAAAACTAATAGGTTTCTTGTGTACTATATCTAGGTTTCTATCATACCAAAATTTGGAGAATCAAATTCAGTATAAGCCTCCAATAATCTGCTTTTTTCACAAATTGTACCTGAACTTTGGGCATTCATAATGTACTCATTACGTCAGTACTACTTAAGCTTAGGATCTCTGCCCAAGTAAATCTTTATTAGAGAACTCTTACGCTACTTAGCTAGTGGCACTACCAAAATCTCTACTTGAGTGAGTAGAGTTTTGTCTATGATCTACACATTTATGTATTTATACGAAAAACGCCTTATCAACCTGACTATATTATTAAAGCAGAATGTTGTTTTTATGGTTTTTGTGAAGCGAAACGCAACGATTTCAAACATGTTTGACGCTATTTCAAAAAAAAGCCTTGGCGCGTAGAAATCCTTGGTGCCTTACTTAAGCGTGGTCCACCACGCTTAAGTAAGGCTTGGGAAGGATTTCTTCTTTTTTTGATAATAATTGAGTAAAGATGAGTTCAAAGAATCACTAGGCAGAGATCTGAAAGTTTGAAATCGTTCTAAAATAGGCAATAACTCAAGTAATGCTTGGTAACCGTTTTATAATACGTACATAACGTGGTAAGAAGTTAAGAACGCATCGTTACTTGAGGGTTACATGAGTGTAGATTTTGACACGAGTTCCCAAGCATTATTTTAAAATAAGTATTTACCCAAAACTATACATATATCTTTCTACTACGTAGCTATATAGATTAAGGCTTGTATTATGAAAGCATGCTCAGTCATCGATCTATGCTTGTGTGATGCTTACACAAGCATAGATCGATGACTGAGCATGCTTTCATAATACAAGCCTTAATCTATATAGCTACGTAGTAGAAAGATTGACACAGTGCACCTGTATAACTTACGTTATTATCTTATAGTTATACATACCTACATTATAACACAGTCATTTTCCTTATTGTTATAAGTACATTGCACTTAACTACTAATACAATAAACACATACGTATTACATTCCTTTGGCATTTTATTGTAGAAATATATCTCTTTAACATTTGTTTTTCATTTCATTTCATTTATTGCCGATAATGTACGCATATAGAATTACTAGCTGCGCACCGCGGCTTCGCACGCGTTGTTCCCATGGAAACGTTAAAAGGTGATTTTCATCCCACGGGTTGATTCCAGGATTAGAATTATCTGTATGCAAAATTTCAGCCAGATCCGTCCAGTAGTTTTGGCGTGACGAAGTAACAAACATCCATACATCCATCCATCCATACATCCATACAAACTTTCGCCTTTATAATATTAGTGTGATGTATCAGTTATTGTTCAGTAAATACTGTAATTTATTTATTATCCATAGTAAATATGTAGAACAACCGAGAAATTCGGCGAATTCACTAACTTGTGTTTAGTTATCTTTTGGCAAAAGTTAAAGTTTTTAAACTGCTAATGCAAAATATTCGACTGAAACAATTCAATATTTAATTTATTTTATACATACAGGTTTATTCGAATTTTGTAATTGGAACAACTTTATGTTAGTAACAGTCTAAGAAAATAACAATTAAAAGAAATTACAAATTCAAATATAGAACCGTGACGCGTTCGAAATTTAAATTTTACCACGGTATACGTGAGCTAATCAATGCAATGCAAGTATTGTGTTTGCTAACGGCTATCGGTATAAAAATCGACGTGACGATATAGAACGGGAATAATCCAAGAATACCATAAAATTTAAATTCGAGTGGACTTTGGAAGGCACCACACAAGCTGTGTGGTGCTGGCATAGAATTTGAACCACCCCATCTCTTCCCGTGGGTGTCGTAAGGGTTATCCACCGGGGGGCGGCCGCAGCCGCCCCCGCTAAACAATTCTACCACCGAACTGCGATCCGCAACCCGCATGCCCAGCGTGGGGGTTATATAGGCATTAGCCCTCCATTAGATAAACGCCGCTTATCGTAGGGAGGCCTGCGTCCAGCAGTGGACCAATATAGGCTGTTGTGGTTGAGGAGCTTGAGGTTAGAAGGCACTTTAACCAATTAAATGTTATATTTTCAAACTCTACCTCAATATCTCCAAAATTATCAGGTCCCTACAAAACTGTGTTCCAATTCTTCATTCCAATTTTTCGCTGGCCCCAATAAAATACCTGATCGAAGTAAAGCATAATTTATAAGCAAAACACATCTTATATACTACCTATTACACCTTACAACAACCTTGATCTTCTAAACCAGTCCTAACCAGTCGGTGGTGTCAGATTGAAACTGGTAAGTGATATCTACCTAACATACTCCTACCTAGCAACGGTATTGTTTAACATTTTATTAAATTTACTGCAAATTCGTACCTGCACGATCGTTATTGCGTCAAACCTTTTTTTAGAGGGATAATCCCTGTAGTTTCATTTACCTGTTTTTTACTGACTTCAAAAAAAGGAAGAGGTTCTCAATTTGACTGTTTTTTTTATGTTTGTTACCTCAGAACTTTTGACTGGGTGGTCCGATTGTCATGATTCTTTTTTTATATGAAAGCTGGTGCTTCCTGTGTTTAATTTTGTTCGGTTCTGACAACAGGATCTATGAAAATTCATGAAAAAACTATAAAAACTGAAATCGGCTTAATGTTTTTTAAAACAAAATTAATTATTTAGAGGGATAATAATCCTTATAGTTTCATTTTCCTGTCTTTTTTTTTTAATCTGGCTCATAGTTTTGTAATCGCATTGTTTTTTTTTAACTTCAAATTGACACACAGTGTAGGATAGGTAGAGTCTGTTCAAAAAGAGACGAGTCGTGGCGTTACGGTGAACTAACACTTAGTCGTACTGCAATGCCGGAGCAGTATTGTCAACGCAACAAATTTGTCATACCGTTTTTTCACATACCTACCTTCTTTTGTTTTTGGGATAATTTTGTTTGTAGCATTTGTTTTTTCATAAAATCGCAAATGCATACTGTCATTTCATTTTCACACCTTTTGTATTTGGATTAATTTATTGTTTTGTCTTACCTATAATTGTCCCACTGCTGGGCAAAGGCCCAAACTCGTCCAGGAATTTAATTAAATTTATTTTTGAATATTTTAGTTTATAATATGTCGGGAGTTATGAATCGTTCGTAACAAAATGTCGTAAGATACTTGCTAATTTTCTATTATCTCTGTTTGTATGTATTTTTAGACCTTGTTTCTTACAAAAATGTCTTCCTGTTAACAGTAAAGCTCAACATTCGTAAATTTTAGGGTTTCATAACAATCAATTACATAACATTGTATAAAAAGGGACCTCTCAGCATTTTGCAGTGTTAGGCATTTGCCCAATACTGCGCTGGTTTTCAGTTAAGGCCCGACAATATACTAAGTTTAAAAAACCCATAGACAAACTAAATAAAAAACATCACATGATGGGTACGGAACCCTACGTGCGAATCGACTCGCACTTGGCTGGTTTTATTGTGTTATAAGCGTGATCCCGCTAAGTAGCGAGTAATTTGATCTAATTTACTCCTTACTGACGCCTACGTCTCTCCTATTAATAGTCTTCGTCTTCAATTGTCTTACAAACGGCTTTGAGGATGTAAGATTATTTGGATCTATACATTGATTTATTAAAAAGGGAAGATGAGGTACTGGTTTCTCGAAAGTGGCAACCTCAAATTGTGTAAAATTGTGTGCTCCCACCTCAGTCACCGTCTGACCGGCGGCACGGGCGGTCGTGATTCGCGTGAAATATTGTTGTGTCGGTCTCACTTCGGTCTTAGATACGTCTTTCCATCTTTGTTTTTCTTTGTATTGCACAGGACTGGAAATATAACTGTGAGCGTATGTGTTTACGTGTAGTTGTAACACATGCCAATTTTCGAGTAAACGCTGGGAGAACGTAACCTATCTTCCCTTTTTAATTAATCAATGGATCTATATACAGAAGTTAAGAGTACACTGTTTGTCATCAGTGAGCGCGGCTTAAATGTATGCTATCTCACCTGTCATTATACACATACCCGCGCGATAAAATGAAATGCACAATGATTTATGCCGCCGAAAAGACTTTAATACAAGGGTTATTATTATTATTATAGAAAAACTATTGAATGTATCTCTTCAAATTAAATTTATTTTAACTTATTAATAACTAAACTATGTCGGTAAACCCTTCATTTTAGGGTGTTCTTTCCCCGTGTGTTATTTATTTTCGCCCAAAATTTTGGTAAAATTCGTGTTGAAATACGAAAGTTTAAAAGCTTGTATTTTTCAAACGTATACTTTTTTTACTGTTTTATTTGTATAGAAACATAGTTTATGACGGTATAAATTGATTTCATCCTTAGTTTTGGATGGTCAACATCAAACAGCCTTGTAGTTACCCTTCCACGTTTGTATGAAAAAAATGAGCGATTAGTTCCACCTTCATATGCTTTATTGCACTAAATATGTACATAGGCGAACATAATGCTAGATAACATTCTCTACTTGATAACCTTTGGGTAGTGTGAACAATAATTTAGTAAGAACACAGCCGGTAGAAAACAGAACAAAGAAAGAAAGAAGTCGTCTCTTACGACACCCACGGGATTTGTTGGGGTGGTGAAAATTCTAAGCCACCACACGGCCGGCCTGCTGAATATGTGGGGTCGATTCTTACGCTGCGCCTGCCACGGTTATCACCTTCATGGCCCAAGACGCAGGTGCCAGTCTCTATCTGCGTGTAGCTGCGGCGCGCCCCTGCGGGTCGCACCGCAGAGCTGGGCAGTGAATGCGTTATACACTAACACCTTCATGACCCAAGACGCAGGTGCCAGTCTCTATCTGAGTGTAGCTGCGGCGCGCCCCTGCGGGTCGCACCGCAGAGCTGGGCAGTGAATGCGTTAATAATAATACAGTGATAGATAATGAATGACGTAAGCTTAATCGAGACGAAGTTCAACGACTCATGGATACAGCCAGTCTACGATTATGTCAGCTTTATAGTTTAAGTTTAAGACTGCCTACTTCTCTCTAAGTTATTACCTTAGCTATATGTAAAACTATCCTATTTATAACCACACTATTTATGACATCAAAAAAAGAAGAGGAGGTTATGTTCAGCTGTATGTACATACAGTTTTCTGTTAAAAACATGAATTTGGGTGGAAGGTTGTAAAACTAGCTGTGTGGTGGATGCAGGCTTAGAATTTGCATCACCCTAACTCTTCCCATGGGTGTCGTAAGAGGCGACTAAGGGATATTCACCGAGGGGCATGCAGCAGCGCATATTGCAGAACAATTCTATCACCGAACTGCAATCTCCAACCCGCATGCCCAATGCAATGCAAATTGTGACTTTAAAACAAATTTTTAATTAGATCTGTTCTATGTAGGTATTTGTTTATAGAAATGGATCTACTGAGAAATAAATTTCTCGATAGATCCATCATGGATCTAACGAAGACTTTGTTACAATAAGTTGTTTATATAAATATCTGTAATGTGTTTGATGCGATGGACCGACGATATCGTATCCATTTTGAATGGAGCATTAACGTAAACAAACCGCCCATATTTAACCTAAAATTCACTTTGTTGGCGCGTCCTTTTATACGTAATTTACATTACTTGTCGATTTTAGATCCTCCCTTCAATAAAAATTGCTTACAATTATATCTGAAACTCGACGCCAAGCAAATGAGATTTTGTTATTTGTGACGTACTTTGTTTACTAACACGCTTCATTCAAAATGGATAAACCATAGTAAAGGTTTCGGGAAGTCGCTGGACGCTGGGCAGCGCAAAATCGGTCATTGTGGAGATATTTAGGGGAGGCCTATGTCCAGCTGTGGACGTCGATCGGCTGATATAATAATGATGAATGTGTTTGACACGTAAAAAAAAATTCTTATCAATAAATAACTGAAACAGAAATTAAAACGAGAATCGTCCAAATCTTCAAACCCCTTTGAATTTGAATTAACGAATGAACTCACGAAAAACTACCTGTTCTTATGGAACACTTGTAGAGTTGTTGAATTTGTTGATACTAAAATTGTAAACTAGATTCTACCTGATGTTCCACACGTGTAAGGTTATTGATAAGCACTAGACATTATGAAAAGGCCATCTTTAAGGCGCATACCCGAGCCAATATGACAGCGATACCTACCTATTTTATCATATTTTTACGTTTATCGTAGGATTTTTTAACTATTTATCAAGCTGTTTATATAGTAAAAATTTGACTTGTCTAAGTACTTATTTTGTAAGTCTAAAGAAATAAATGATTTGACTTTGACTTTTGACTTTAAAAATGCATTGTACAGTTTGTGGTATCTATTATAAGCTATTTTTTAATACCTCTGTAATAATTTTATCTCATACAGTTTAGGAGTTGCAAAAATAGAGTTTGGTGGCCAAAAAGCTCGTATCTCTGCCTAAGCTTTACCAAGTGAAACAGAAGCATAAATAAATAACTTATTATAGATACCACAAACTGAACGATGGATTTTTAAAACTTGCTGCGTTTAACGTAATAATAAGATAAAAGAGTAAGGGCGCGACTGTCACTGGTGTATGGGCCTTATGGCGAAAAGAGCATTACAATGTAATGTACCGTTGCCATGTGGTGTCGGCATAGAATTTCCA
The DNA here is from genome assembly GCA_955876795.1 of Eupithecia tripunctaria. Classification (NCBI taxonomy): domain Eukaryota; kingdom Metazoa; phylum Arthropoda; class Insecta; order Lepidoptera; family Geometridae; genus Eupithecia; species Eupithecia tripunctaria. The sequence continues at coordinate 8,473,405 of OY041624.1, read as the reverse complement.
CTACCCCAACTCTTCCCGCGGGTATCGTAAGAGGCGACTAAGGGATATCTACCGAGGGCGGGCAGCAGCGCCTCCTGAAGAACAATTCTACCACCAAACTGCGATCAACAACTAGCATGCCCAGTGTGGGATATTACTCCTTATGAAATAACAGCCAATAGGTAAGGCGCTTTAAGGGAAGGCCTGTGTCCATCAATGGACCAATTATTTTAGTTTGTTGTCCTATATGCATCAACTTTGTAAGCCTCTTGTTTACGTCCGTTGTCATGAGAACAGAAATAAATTCTATATTCTATTCTATTTCTATCTGAGGATAATTTAGATACTTTTTCAGCGCACACATAAATTTCTCGTGATTCTTCCTTTTATGGAACCACCTCAAGTTCAACCTTGACACTAAAGAAAGAATCGTCAAACTTTTTTTTTTTTTTTTATGGTAAATAGACCTTTGTTTGACCGCGATCTCACCTGATGGAAAGTCAAGATGCGGCCGACGGTGTATCACGAAGGTCTAGAACATACATATTCACCCTTGTCTTGAAGAGACCCAGGTTGTAATTGGCCGGAAAAACAGAGGCAGGGAGCGAGTTCCATTCATTTGCGGTGCGAATAATAAAGGTGGAGGAAAACCGCTTAGTGCGAGTGGAGGGTACGTCCACCAAGTATTGCGATGCGGATGGTATTGCGCTGTGCGTCTGCTTGTCCTGGAGTGGAAGGGGGATAGTGGGATCAGGTCATGAACTTCGATGAGAGTTAAGGCGAGCCAGGAGAGGATGGCCGCACTTTTGTGATTTTTAAAACCATCTGAGACATAGAATATAGTCCTTATAATTCCGAAAAAAATATATGTATTACTTGAGGATCTATTCTAGTCAAAGTCGCAGTCAGTTACATGATCGAATGAACTTCACTCGATAGAAAAAAATCCCAAAGTTACCTCTTTTCGTCATGTTTTTTCAATATTATGACTAAACTACTGATAATTTTAATATTTTTTTTGTACTAACCTAAGGACACTTAACATTTCTAAACATAGTCGCAGAGTTTGACTTGATAAAATGATTAACTTAATGACTATGCTTAAATACCTACAAAATCCACGAGTCCGGCAACTTGGCGGACGTGATCAGTCGCGCGCTGGCGCTCACGGACGACGGACCTGTGTCAATTTTTTCCGCGGCAATTTAATTTTGTCGAGTTTTCGTGAAGAATTTATAATTGTTGCAAGTTATCCATAATGGGTAATTGACCTTTCATTCTTAGAATCTTCAATTTCTGATCGATAAATTCCTAAAGATAATACTCGTATTATCATGCTTCGAAACTTACGGTCATAGTGCCGACCAGAATATCAGAAGGTATAACTACTAATCTCGCTATGTATGATTTATAACCGACTTCGAAAAAAGGAGTAGGTTCTCGATTCGGCTGTCTGTATGTTTATTTTTCTATGTATGTTCACCGATTACTCCGTCATTTATGGACCGATTTGGATGATTCTTTTTAGTTGTATAGAGGATGCTTCCGACGTGGTCATAAAAAAATTATTGCCGAAAGATTCGTATTTATCCCATCTAACTTAAAAACAGTTTCAAAGTAAGGGATTCGAAGCCTGTTTTTAAATTTTTCAAAGTAATCAAATTATGATATTTAAAATTTTGTCTAGACCGGAACTGCGTGCCGTTTGCTAACGAAAAATAAATGTGTGTGTACTTATATCTAGAAATGAAACCTGTGCAATAGGTGCTATAGCTGATGATGATTATAGGTGGTGGTGCAATAGGTGGCCTACTTTATTTACTTTTTATCGTAGGACAATAGGGCAGCCCAGCAACACCCGCACAATAAATAAAAACTAAAAATTGGTTCTATCAAATACAGGGACTTTACGTTACTGAAAGACGACTCTGGTCTGGAGAAAATCAACCCTTACTTACAAAACGTCCTCTCATCTCCTGAGCCACAATCAGATTTGCAACCACGTACACAACAAAATGAATTTTAGAGAATTTTGAGATAATATCTATTCAATTTAATAAATATGTAGTTTTTTTGTTTATGCCAAACGGAATTTGAAATCAATAACTAAATAAGGACGTAGTTATGCAAACAGGGACCAACCCATAAAAAGTTACTTTCGAGATAATAGGGTATATGCATGTGACTTTAAAAAGGTAATATTTTTTTTTACGTAATTGCTATTGATAAATAAATATACCTGTATATTTATTTTTGTATTTTATGATGTTTTTATTGTGAAATTTTAACGCAACGCTTTTGGCTCCCGAACCGTGACGTCATACTTAAACATTTTTGTTCGGGCATGAAGTTTTGACTTTGAGTTAACATAGGGGATCCCATGAACTGTGATGTCACAAAATGCAAGGGCTAACATACTCGTAACAGCGTTTTTATCATCCAAAACAGAGTGTAGTTTTACTTTTTGTTTTTTTACCTAATCATTTAAATTTTTTTGGCTGTTATATTTTTTTTACGATTAACCTTAATAAACGATTTAAAAAAATATCCATGCATATACCCTATTTAGTTTAAAGAAAAAAACTTGTGAAGATGTCGAGGTAGCTCATATGTGGTCAATTAATTTACAGTCTTGTGTGGGGGTGTTAAGGGCTTTATAGAGAGCCTAAATTGTTTAGATTTTTTATGCTCAAACAAGTAGTATTATTTTTGTGGGTTGTTTCCCCGTAACAAAAGGTTTGTCAGGTTCCTTTGTGTAAAAATAAAAGTAAATAATTAAGTTTATTTATGTTTAACTAAAAAAAAACTTACAAACTAAATATTTAACACAGGTAAGTTAAGTGGTTCAAACAATCATCAAAAATTATCATTATGACTCGGATACAAGCTAAAATTAGTGTGTTTTTAATCCATTATTCCAAGTTGTAATACTATTCGTATATGATTATTTAAATGTCTATGTAAATCCGGGTTCTGACCAGCGCGTAAATAGTGCTGATACCCATACTGATTTTGTTATATATAATATAACAATATCAGTATGGGTATCAATCAGCACTATTTTAATGAAGTGTACTTATTGTCTTGTTTTATGTTACAATGTTAAACGACAAGTAGTAGTTATATTAATTAATGATTTTATTGGTATTATCGCGCCTTCTGTTATTACCCGATAAAATCATGAATTATGTTAACAAATCGCGATTTTTTAATAAGTTTTATTAGTTATATTACATGTTAATAGATTTCTAAATTTCCAATGCTAGGTTGATCAAAAAATTATGGTATTGTCTATACAGATCTTAAAAATACCATTATTAGAATGTTTTTGAAAATCTAAAAACCTCTCTGTGTTGAGTAGTTGGGTGTTGCTGTGAGCAAAATATGTTTTATTTTCGAAAATGTTATTTTAAAATACTTCTTGACATGGATCAAACAGTTCATCCATTTGTATGAGAAATCGTTTAGAAATTCAAATCGATACCAGTTTAAAAGCGATAAATTTTAATCATGACCTTATTAGATGCCTGCTAAAATTAGGTAGACGTTGAAAATATAATGAAAAAAAGAGTTAAAGCTACTTTCACCTAAATTGAGTGGTTTTGGATCTATCGATCTTTTTTTAGAGATGTTATCCTAATTTAAAATGTGTCAGTCTAATTTTTAAACCATAGAATAAGTAGCTTTTATTTATTTGAAATTCCTAAATCCGAATTTTAGCTAATCCTAAAACAACAGAATCGGCTCCATTGTCGTCTTCTTCTAAAATCTATTTATGATTAAATTTGTGTCCAGCTTGTTTATCTCCCCCCCCCCCCCTGTCAAGGAGGAGCGTTTTTTTAATAGAGTTGTATTTACCCTCTTTTTCTTTGACCTTAAGAGTTTTTAAAAACATAAACTTATCACACACAAAATTATCTTTTAGCTAATACTCTCGAGAAAACGTTCTAGGCCTGTTTTTCTTTGAAACATCAGTATTGAGAAGGTACCGTTCACAGGTTCCCGTGTGACCTACTCATATCTTTGCTGCTTTCTTTGCTAGAGTCGTTAGATAGCCAGGATCTTATTTGAGCACATAGAATACATGACTTGGAACCTCCCTGTGCACATAACTCCATTTCGACCAAGTTGTGGGTTGGTCCCTGTTTGTATAACTACGTCCTAAAGAAGATCAATAACCAATTAGAGAATATAACAAACGTAGTTAGACTTACTACTTTTTATCAAAGGTTGCACTAAAAATCATTAACATAAATAAATTATGTTGGATAATCCACACAGCATCATCTAGCCCCAAGCTAATCAAAGATTGTGTTATAGGTACTAGATGACTGATAGCAACCTATCTATACTAGAAAACATTACATAGATAGTTAAATTTACCATACATAGAAAATACCTAAAACACCCGGAACAAATATTTGCAGATCGTACAAACATTTTCCCAATGCAGGAATCGAACCCACAACCTTCTGCGTCGCAGGCGGACCTTCGCCGCTGCGCCACTAATATCGTCTAACAGACAATAACCGTAATCATACCAATAACTCTTTCCGTCTCCATGTTGTAGGTACTTATATAAATAAAAACTTTTTTTATCATCCTCCATTATAATAAATATACAGGTTACTTTTTTTATTTACGAAACTTACGAATATTTTACTATTCTATAAACAAATATAATCTAAAAAAAAGACGTGTGGCACTCGGGAACTGCCGCGGTAAAGCTATTGCAATGCCATCTAGAGGCGAGTTGCTGAACTAAAGAGACAAACGTCAAGGTTTTTTCGTTACGGAATTTCTGGATTCGGTCCCCGCGCTCAAGGCCCGCGATAGAAGCTATGCAATAGCTTAAAAAATATCATAAAAAATGCATAAAATTATCCTACTGCATTCTATACATACTGTGACGCTGGCGGAGTTACGCAAGTTCACCGGCGCTGCGTCCGCGCGATGTATTTTACGCGCGGCCCTGGACAGCGCTAAATGCCTACTAATGCAAGTCTACGCGGCCTTAAAGAAGATCACCAAAATGTGATCAAACAACCGTTCTCTATACAAAGATAAAATATTTTTAAATCAAAATTGGAAAATAAATGCCTGGACTGAGTATAGTAGCTATATTTGTTAGTTCTCTTCACGATTGCGGAACGCCAACCTGAACTAACCTTGTCGGTCTACCGAAGGTTACAATGTCAAATGCCTTTCGATTTGCTATTTTAACGATCACGCTATATTGTATTCTGCGTTTGTTGGTAATTACAGCCGGCTTGGCATCACGTATTCTGTTAGCAAATGTGATTAATAACTACACTGACATACCACTACATTCATCGTCACTACGTTTCTACTATGCAAATTTACGAAGTATCCGCACTTCCACAAAATTTGATGAACTGAAATGTATTATAAAAGCAATACCTACTACAACGCATGTACTTATTTTCACCGAGACGTGGATAAGGTCAGCAAACGAAGCAGAATCATATCAAATTCCAAATTATACTCATATCTATAATTATAGACCAGCTGACGAAAGCATAAAGAAAGATAATACTAGAAGACAAGAAAAGAAGAGGGGAGGCGGTGTCTCTATCTATGTTCACAAAAGCATGAAGTTCGATGTTTCTGAAGAATTATTTAAAGACGGGAACCACTACCTATGGATATATTTAGAGAAGTTATCTTTGAACATCGGAGCAATCTACAAACCCGGAGAAACGAATATAAAGGATTTTCTAAGTATATTTTTACCACAAATAGAGAAAAGAAAAAGGTCAATCATATTTGGTGATTTTAATATAAATTTTTTGAACAAGGATAGCAAAACTACTGAATACATTAGTGAGATAAAAGGAAACGGATACCAAATAATAAATAAAATACAAAAAAACTACAGTACACGTCAAACTGGCACAACTAATACCTTGATAGACCACGTTTATTCAAATATTGATAATCACACATTTAATATGTCAATTATAGAGTCATCTTTGTCGGACCACAAACATATATATTTAGAAATAGGGAATCTTAAACCAAGTAAAAACGAAAAAATGAAATATAGAGCAATAAACTACAAAGATCTACAGGACAGTGTTACCAAAGCAAAATTTATAAATGTTAATAACAGCTATGAAGATTTAGAAAGATTTTTAGTTGACCAAATAGAAAATAATAAAGTTATAAAGACTAAATTTCAGAACCCACCTAAAGATGATTGGATTAACGGAAAAATCATTAAAGCAATCGAATCTCGTAATATTTTATGGCAAAAAAATAAGCAAACCCCCCTAGATAAACAGATAGAAAATGACTATTATAAAAAAAGGAATGACGTGAAAAAACTTATAAAAGCAGAGAAAAAGAATTATTACTACACAAAATTTAACACAATATGTCAGTCTGACTCTAAAATAATGTGCGAAACCATAAACAGTTTGGCTCTTAATAAAATAAAAAGTAATGTTGTACTACCAAAACTAAAAATAGGTTCAGTTATTGTAACAGATGGTTTTGAAATATGTAATTATTTTAACAAATTCTTTTCCTCGATTGGGGCCAACCTTGCTAATAAAATACCTAATGAATATCACATTAATAACAAATCAATCCTAATGTACGAATCAACACACACTCATGATAAAATTATGAACAAATTCTCACCTTGTAACAGGGATGAAATAGCCAAAATTATTGATGATCTTGACAGTAACACTAGCTCGGGAATAGACGAAATTAATACTAAAACAATAAAATGCCTGAAACCTTTAATTGTCGAACAACTTACGGACTCTATCAATAAGTGCACATGGTGTTTTTCCTGATTCTTTAAAAATTGCAAAAGTTAGTCCCCTTTATAAATCTGGTATTAAAAATGACCCAAACAACTACAGACCCGTCTCAGTTTTACCGGTAATCTCAAAAATTTTTGAAAAAATATTATTTATCAGGTTAGAGAAATATTTAGAGGAAAACAACTTTTTCATTCAAGAACAATACGGCTTTCGACCTAAATCAAGTACTCTGACGGCGGTAATAGACTTAGTCACAAAAATCAAAACAAATATCGATCAAAAAAATTATGTCCTTGGAATATTCATCGATCTAAAAAAAGCTTTTGATACAGTTAGTCATCAAAAACTCTTGGTAAAACTGCACAATATAGGCGTTAGGGATGTGGCACATGATATGTTTACGTCCTACCTAACTAATAGAAAACAAATGGTAAAGATAGACAATTTTACTAGCTCTTTGGAAAACGTCACTTATGGTATACCACAGGGATCAATATTGGGACCTTTGATGTTCTTAATCTATGTAAATAATATAAATATGATTGGGTTAACTGGACATTTAACATTATACGCAGACGATACTTGTCTTTTTTACTTTGGTAATAATATTCACGACATTATTACTGAAGCACAAAGTGATCTAAAAAAACTAAATGAATGGCTTAAGTACAATCTGTTAACAATAAATACATCTAAAACAACTTTCATGATTTTTGCTGCAAAAAATAAACATTTACCAGATCTACCTAGTTTAACAATAGACAATAATCCTATATTGCGATCGCATGTAGAAAAATATTTGGGAATATGGATCGACGATAAGCTGACGTGGAAACAACATATAAATCACGTAAACACTAAATTATCATCGTTTCTAGGATCGTTACGAAAAGTAACAAACTGTATTCCAGCTAAGGTGAGAAACATCATATACAATTCTTTAGTGAAGTCTCAGATAGAATACTTGATAGAAGTATGGGGCACAGCTGCTGCAACAAATCTGAACCCACTACAGCGAACTCAAAATAAAGTAATAAAAGTACTACATCACTACAACTTTCTCACTCCCACAGTAGAACTGTATAAAAAAACTAATTATCTAAACTTAAACCAACTTTATATTTACAAAACTTGCTTACTTGTTAAAAGAATAACAGACAATTCATTACAAACAAACATAAAATTACATTTAAGAGAAAATAAATACAGTTTTAGGAATAAATTTAAATTACAAGTAGCAAATAGTAGAACTAACTATGGTAGGAGGACGATATTATCAGAGGGAGCCCAGCTTTATAACAATTTACCTAACAATGTGAAAGAATGCGAAAATATGAAAACATTTAAAAATACGTTATTGAAATATGTAATCAACAAAGAAAAATAGAGTACTCTGTAATTTATTCATTCATTCATTAATTCTTTTCCTTTTCTCTCATCACTTGTACCACACACCATAAAATGCTTCGTCGAAGTCATACTACTGCTGATAGTTATTTTTTTCTATCTACCCTATTTTATTTTGTGTTGTCAGCTTGTTGTTGCATTTTGTTTGTATAAATTTATTATAAGTGTTTATACCTATCTATCCTAAATTATATTATATAGCGCTATTATATAAGAGCTTGGATTACCTACACCTACGTATTTATAAGTAAGCCCTAGAGGTAACATGTTATGGATACAATATTTGTTACGAATTACTTATTCTCATTTTAAGTGAACTTGTATAGTTTTTATGAGAAAATAAAGCTTCTTTAACCTCAAATCTTGAAAATGGTCCAAAAACAAAACCAGATCTATAATAAAAAAATCATGTCTGTTGTATCGAAGCCCCCTTAAATATATATTTATTCTGTTTTTATTAAATACATTTCTTGTTGATTGATTTGCTGGAATTTCAACTGTTTACCTATCACGGTTCGTGAGATATAGCCCAGTTTCACCCGCGTAGTTCCCGTTCCCGTTCCCGTTGGAATTCCAGGATAAAAATCATTGATATAAAAAGGGAAGATAGGTTACGTTCTCCCAGCGCTTACTCAAAAATTGGCATGTGTTACAATTACAACTACACGCAAACACATACGCTCACAGTTATATTTCCAGTCCTGTGCAATACAAAGAAGAACAAAGACGGAAAGACGTATCTAGGACCGAAGTGAGACTGAGACAACAATATTTCACGCGAATCACGACCGCCCGTGCCGCCGGTCAGACGGTGACTGATGTGGGAGAACACAATTTTACACAATTTGAGGTTGCCACTTTCGAGCAACCAGTACCTCATCTTCGTTTTTAATAAATCAATGATAAAAATATAACCTTTGTCACTCCCTGAAAAGCAAGCTTTATAATGATGAAAGAATTTTTAATAATCGGTCCAGTAGTTTCGAAGTCTATTTAATACAAACAAACAATAAAATCTTTCCTCTATATAAAATTAATATAGATACCAGTCGGAAGCGTCCATTTTTTATTAGTCTGAGGGAAATGAGCACGCATATTGTACTGCCACGGGGAGACAGTACGATTACGTGGGACTCCAACACCACTAAAACCCTCAGGGTGCTTCCGTCTCTGCCGCTTGTGGTGGGACGCTTTCGCTTTCTTTCACGAACCCACCGCGGGTTTCCGGTATCGGGTGTCGAGCACCCCCCTTCGCGATGCGCCAGAAACACATGACGCGCCGCAACCACCACGGGGACCTTACCTGCCAATGGTTGCCGGACAACCCCGTATCCGAATGCCCTAGGTCCCAGTGCGACGGGTCAGTCGAGTGGCCGCATAGGATAGGAAGAGACAGCGGCTCTTGCCATACCGTCACTCCTCCTCAGCGACCCCACCGCGCCCGCCATAAAAAGTCGGAAGTGTCCTCAAAACGCTGGCTGCATTGCTCCGCTGTATGGCAATGCTGATGCTAAAATAATTGGGTTTGTTTTAAAAAAACTGAAAACCGATTTCTTTTTTATGGTTTTATCATGGATTCCATTGTCACTGATGATGATGAAGTATTATCTTTAAAGCAACAATATAAATACACACTCTGCATTGGCGAAAATATCACCAATATTGTAACTGTCAGTCGTGCTTTCAGAAGTTTTTTGTTTTTTGTTGTTTTTTTAAGCTTGATGGGATAAATACTAATCCTTCGAGAATAAATCTTTTATGTGATCAATTCGGAACCATTCATTAAACAAAAACGAAATATTTTTTTCAAATCGGTCCTTCATTGACGGAGAAATCGGTGAACATACATTATATATAATACAGTAATCCCGCTTTACGCGAGGGATACGTTCTGGAAAAAATCGCGTTAACTGAAATTACGCGAATTTCAAATCAATTAAATGTTGACTATGTAGTCAACATTAATACAAAAAATACGAATCATTTTAATCGATCACTTTAATTATAAGAACACTGTATGCAATAAGTACATACTATTAATTATTTTTTTACAGAAATATAAATCTATTGTCTTTTGGGTAGCGTTGTTTTTACGTTTTTATAAGATACCTACGTTCACAACACCCAACACTGTTTTTAATTGATTGACACACGGTCATCATTATTGTCAATAGTCTGCAATATGTCCAAGCCTGAATACATTTTTGGCATTTGAGGGCGAAATTTGAAATTCACGTTAAGCGGGGTCGCGTAAAGCGGGGTATTACTGTACATACCAAAAAAGCACACAGACGAAAATAGAACCTCCTCTTGAAATCGGTAATAATAGGTACTTCACCTACTGATAATAATAAATCTAATCAGTTTTTATGCAACTGATGTTTTGATACCGCAACATAGGAAGTTATCTGTGCGGTATCAAGATAGCTTTTCTGATTACCTTGAAACTAATGTACAGTAAATATTGCACGATTTTTTTGCGTAGTAAAAATACTGCGTTCAATGCTAAACTACAAATAAATAAAATTAAACTTTTCTGCGAATCTATGCGATATAACAACAACGTTCAAAACAACTAACATAATACTTTAGTACCTGGGTGACCGAGCTTAGCTCTGTTTTTTTGTAAATCGTGCTTATTAGAAAATATAGTAGGTAGTACTATTCGCCAATAGATGGCAGGAAGAGTCATATTTTTCAGTTTAATTCTTAAGACAGTGAGAATAAGGTCGCATAAAATAGTATTACTATTCGCCAATAGATGTCAGGAAGAGTCAGAGAGTCATATAACCGGGTTAGTGCCTTACTCGCTTAGACTCGACCCGAAGAATCACAGATGTTGTTAATTAAAATGTTACTTAATTTTTTAGTAAATTTTCAGCAACACAAATTCAACAATGAAGAATAAACAATCAATATCAAAACAATTCGTTTAAAAAAAACTGAGTATCTTTCAGTACATACAGAATTCAAATCAATATGGAGTCTGACAGATTTTTGACATGACGACGTCTACTAAATCGATGAACATGGGTAGCATGTTCAAAAAAAAGTCACGTTGTTTATGATGTTGTCATGACGACTGAAGTACTGAAGATTAAAGTTCTAATTTCGTCTAATAGATAGCGTTTATAGTTAGCTAACACCAGAGTGGCAAAAACAGAATGCATAAACTACTAGGTAAGATTTTCAATAGATCAAGTAAATGACGTTATCACGTAAAATTATCGTTCGTAAACCGACTTTAGAGAGAACCATTTTTTTATAATTTACTAGCTGCTGCCTGCGGTTTCGCAAGTTTTTTCCCGGGATAAAAAGTAGACTATATAATGTATGTCCCCGGGATACCCTTAGGACAAAATTTCTTTGTTATATAACTAACTATATCCCACCGCTGGACAATGGTCTCTCTATACACATCTTGTAGTAACCAGGTGTTTCCAGGTACCTAGTCCTACGATTCATCAGATTTTTATAAAACGATATGATTTTCTTTATAATGCTCTAAATTCGCGATCTATACTAAATATATCTTACTTATAAAGCAAAAATTGCAGAAAATTCAATTCCATTTGATTCAGATTTAAATAATAAAAACCTTCTTCTTTTGATCGTCTTTAAATAACAGAGCATCTTGTACCTGTGAAGTTGATGCAACAACACCAAATATGTTATTTACCCCTATCGCGTTAGTGTTAATTCTCTTCAAGTTTTTGCTTAGGCTTTAGACTGTCGTTTCCAAATACGATGTTCTGACCTTCAGAAAGTCGTCGACCTACTCAATTGCCAAATTATGCTAAAATTACCCGTAATTTTGTAGTTCTGGCTGCCTGCCACTGTAAGGACCACCTCTATAGACTATAGACTCGTGGCGAATCCAAAGAATTGGTTGAGGTTTGGAAACCTCGCGTCAAAAAGATTGCCATAGCGTTTTTTTCTTATTTGGCTCCTGCAGGAGTTTTTAATTCATTCGATTCGTTTCCGAAGCAAAAACGTTACATTCGATTTGAATTCTATTCCGATGAAACTTAAGAACGCTATTTTGAATTTTCAAAAGTTTCCGATATCGAATCCGACGGCCTTTCCGACTAATTAAAATATCCCTGCAGGTGTCACTGTAGCCTGCCTACATAATGCCTTTCCCAAGGGTTTAGCTGTAATCAGCACGCTTGGCAGGCGGGTTGTTTATCGCTAAGGTGTAAAAATATACAGAAGGTTACTGCTTTGGTCTGGTCTACCAGATTCTCCCTCTAGTTACTCAGTTCTTACTTCCACAATCTGAGCTGGAGGAGCCGGTTTTTACGCCCCGCGACGACATCTAGATCCTATGAATAATAATCGTATTGAATCATGATGTTCTTGATGTACCAACAAATTACATAAGAACATGTGATGCATCACCTGATTTTATTGTCCACTCTATCAATAGCAGGTTGACAGACAACACCCACAAATCATTATTTATATTCAGAGGTGTGACCATGGTCTGACAATGGTACTTACTTATCAATGAGTTTAATTACTACTATTACTAGTAACTTTATTTGTTCATTGCGTATTATAGAGTTATCCATAACACTAATCAATTTAAGTTCATCATAATAATGAGCAGCATAGCGCGCTGGCTTCAGCTTGCCGCATCCAGCATCTTCATGAAGTCTTTTACAGGTCGTTATTTTACCTGGCTGGCTGGTTTGCCTTTACTTTAAAGTTGCGCTAAATTAATCTTATGTAAACGGAAAAGCGTCGCTGTAATGGCTCCGGTCGAACTAACTCTTCTCTTAGCCGTGCATGGGACTGCAACCGATAGCAACGGATATATTGTTATTTTCGGCTTCGTCTTATTGTATAGGGATCATCCTCGAAATCCCTTAGCTGGGTATAGGATTTTGCGTTTCAACAGGTTTACACACTGTCATGCATGGTTACGTAAGACCACGTAAGTACAGATCGCGGTAGTTTGAAAATATATATTGTGAACTGTGATTAACGTGTTGTCGTAGACAAGAGAAATGCGTGTATATCAGGTGGTGGCCGAAAGTAAACGTTGCGTTGGCGCGACCAGCTGACCGGTGGACCGTTGGCTCGTTCGGCACCGCTGATGTTGGTGGCTATAGTAGTTCTAGTAGTGGGAATTTGAAGCAGTTGTTTCCTACACTACGGTACTGTACTTCCAAAGGATACAGTAGTCCTTGGATATTTTGACGCTATTCTAATTAAGTAGCCTCTTACTGTCTTGGTCGCCATCCTGTCTACTTGTACTCGTAGGTGTCCTGGCCAGCTCATCTGCCCATATTTTGTGTAAGTACTTAATGATTTTTGAGGATCATTTAAATTCAGAAATATACAAGATTTGGATTTCCATATTAATAAAGCCCTCGAAGAAAAAGTAAATTGTTTAGAAATCTGAACCTGACATCGTCCTGAAAGACACTCAACAACTCTACTTTAAATTTTGGTAAATATAACTTGTTTTGACTCAACTTTCGACACTTGATTAAAATTTCAGATACCTTGGTATAACTTGAGGTGTTTTGTGAATGGTGTGATCATTGTACTTATTATGCTATAAAAGAACTATAATCTACGTCAGTTTAGGGGTGTGACCATGACAGTTGGCATTGCAAAGCGCACGTGGGCTGCATCACGTTGTTAATACGTAGTTAAAGTGTGGGACGGTCACGTGAACGTAATGAAATCTAACGATTAAATGGAATTGGTTTCGCTATGGAAATTGACTCCTACAAACGTTTTAGGTATATTCGTAATGATTTTATAATAGCTTGTAGTCCTCTTCAGGACAGCGTCTTCCGGCCTTTTCTGTCCTATTTTAGACGATAGTGAATGCATCAAGCAATGTCAATTTTTAATTAGGATCAAAGAAATTTAATGCAGCGGTGATCGACGGATTTGAGTTGAGCCGCCTCGCTCTTTTATCAGCAAGAGAAACAAACTAGACTTTGTTGTAGATCTTCACGTTAGCTTTATGGCGATTCTGTTCTGTTCTCTGAAAGTGCTAACTAATTAAAACACACACATAAGCACTGCCATGTCCCTTGTTGCGCAATCTTTGCATCGGAGCATGAGTCTCCCAAAGTCTCCTAACTTATAGACGTAGACCTCGACAGTCTTCAGCTTGACACAATGAGCGTCTGCCTGCATTCATATAAATCATTTGATATTCTGACTCTTCTATATATTTTATGTGTATGCGTTTCGATCGCTGTGCTTCTATTACGATAATGAATCATAATTTTACGAAATTATCAGGATTAAATCTTTCCTCATAATTAGTAATTACTCGTAAATATAAACCAAGAAGTCGGTTTATAAAACTCGAAATACAAACATCTTGAATGTATTAATTGACAAAACGTCAAAAACTATAGTAATCCTTACGATGTGTTTGTAAAGTTCGACGATGAAAATCGAACAACTAACCAACCGGACCTACCATCCGAAGATTCCGAGCCAGGGAAGTCTGCCAGAACAGTCGAGTGACTTATTTACGACTCTCCTTCGTTCCGCCATGAATGGACATGGTGGTAATATGAACATGTCAGGTGTTTGTACTACTTGAAGAATCATTTCATTGCTTGTCATGTAGCCATATTTTGCATAAGTGACTGACAGATTGCGAAGTCGGTCGATGACCATGGTAGATATTGCGTTCTTAAAATGTCTTAGGTTTCGGTGTCTCATTGTATAATAGTTCCATTATTCATGTTATTACATCTCATTATCACACTAATATTATAAATGCGAAAGTTTGTATGGATGTATGGATGGATAGATGTTTGTTACCTGTTCACGCTAAAACTATTGAACAGGTAATTCTAATCGTGGCATCAAACATCAGTGGGATAGAAATCACCTGTAAACTTTTCCATAGGAACAACGAGTGCGAAGCCGCGGGACGCAGCTAAATTACATCTACAAATTTATTAAATACTAGCTGCGCCCCGCGGCTTCGCATGCGTTGTTCCTATGGAAACGTAAAAGGTGATCTCTATCCCACGGGAACTGTTTTATGGGATTAAAAGCCTATAGCCTATGTTTGATTCCAGGGTTGGAATTACCTGTATGCAAAATTTCAGCTAGATATGTCCAGTAGTTTTGTCGTGAAGAAGTAACAAACATCCATCCATACGAACTTTCGCATGCATTTATAATATGAGTGTGATGTTTTTATCGTGACATTTCAGAAATAAATAGAATAAGGTCAATTAAAACAATTTTTAAAATTTGAATTAATAAAGAACTGAATTATTTTTTTTTCAATTTAGCTGCAGAAAATCTCTTGTGATATTTACAAACACGCAGAAATCATGCGCGGAGCAGCAAACTGCGATTTTCCTGTGTTGATTCAACCAATTGGCTCCTGCAAATTGGAAGATTGGCTTACCTTCGTCCAACCTTGGGACAGAACATTCTCGTCTATTTTGCTTGGAAAATTTGGAAATTTTCGAGGTTTTTTACCTTTTCTATTAGGATTATTTATTGGATAATCTCAATTTGAAACCATCACACTAAAACTTGTATTATAAACGCAAAAGTTTAGTAGTGTCTGTATGTATGTTTATTGCTCTTTCACGCAAAAACTACTGAACAGCACGGGTTGAAATTTTGCGTACCGGTAGTTCTAAGCCTGGAATAACACATAGGCTACTTTTATCCCAGAAATCATTTCCCGTGGGATAGGCGTGCGAAGCCGCGGGGTGCAGCTAGTTGTTTATATTTATTATCGAATAGCATATAGATAGAATTTACTTTATTCCAACCAGCCTTGTCTGTCAAGTTTCGTGTTCGACTTCGCACACTCAATTACATTTCGCTTATTGAACAAATTGTCTGTGACCTTAGACGTCATTTGATTAGATTACGGTTGATTGTCTTTAGTTGCATAAGTCAGGGTTCTTGCAATTTTTGACCTCAACAAACGGTATTCTTACAAATCTTTCTGTTATCGATAAATTTATAAGCCAGCCTGCAAAGGATATGATAAAGGAGAACCCTATTATCACATCACACTAATATTATAAAGGCGAAAGTTGTATGGATGGATGGATGTTTGTTACTTTTTCAAGCCAAAACAACTGGACTGATCTGGCTGAAATTTTGCACACAGGCATTTCTAATCCTGGAATCAAACATAGGCTACTTTTTATCCCATAAATCAGTTCCCGTGGGATAAAAATCACCTTTAAACGTTTCCATAGGAAAAACGCGTGCTAAGCCGTGGGGCGCAGCTAGTCAATTCATAATCCTTGATTAAAACAAGTTATCAATACTGTGTGCTCCTTTTTCACCTTGTTTCTAGCTTTTATATACTTGTAGTATACAATACAACTATGGACAATATTCCTGGTAATATTCTTCCACCTACTTCAACCACATTCTCAGAAAATTCCATTTGTACAATCATATTGGAAAATTTCGCTCTATTATTTATATGTTTACCTTTCGACCCCACGATAACAATAAGGGTCAGTTTTACTACTCCTTATCTATTACCAGACCTATGTCAATACCGTCAAGGTTGATTATTGGAACTCTCATAACTTGTCATTGAAGATAATAATCATCATTCTCATAAGTTAAACGTTTTTTGTAAATTATTTTATCGGGATACAGGGTGTCACGTAACAAGCCGTAAGGGGGTGATTCTTCATTTTCCGAGGGATAAACTTGTACATAATGTATTTTTATATTAAATTGAGGTTATGTTCTTCCTATTCGTGTTCTTTTTAACCGACTTGAAAAAAAGGAGGAGATTCTCAATTCGTCGGTATTTTTTTTTTGTTTTTTTTTTATGTTTGTTACCTCAGAACTTTTGACTGGGTGGTCCGATTTGCATGATTCTTTTTTTTATATGAAAGCTGGTGCTTCCCGTGTGGTCCCATTTCAATTGTTCAGTTCTGACAATGGGATCCATGAAAATTTATAAAAAAATTAAAAATTGAAGTCGCAACCTTGCATCATTAAAATGATAAAATATAGCACAAAATATCCTTTGATTTGAAAAACTAGTTTTGTCATGATAATTATTATTACGAATATGGTGTAAATCCTTTCGATTTCAAAACAATATTACTAACTTAAGAATAAAAGACACGATGATGGCAAGAAAAAATACCTAATTTAAAAGCAAAAAAAAACTAAATATAAACAATTGTGATTCAGTTGATTTTGATCACATTGGGGTCCAGAATCACCCTCTTTCGGATTATGAGAAATGTTTCGTGTTACCCTTTACTAATTTGATCATCAGACTTGTTGACTTGATAAGATAATCATATCAAAATTTTTGATATTGTTTGTATTACAGTCTGGGGTGCAATCTTTCTAATTATAATCTTATCTATCAATTTTTGATCCAACTTGTTACTTTGCGTTATCTTTCATCACCAAAACATCATTCAAATCCCGGGCTGTCCATAAATAACCCATTCTATTCCGTTGATCGTTAAGTCTAAGCTTCCACTGTTAACCAAACTATTAACAGTATTAACACTACCTAGGTACTCAATAAACTGTCTAAATAGTTCTTCCAACATCGTTATATGCTACAAAATTTACGAGAATCTCTATACAAAGTGAACAAAATTACCGTCATGACTAAGTCGCACGGCACACCGCGGAATTGTCTTAAAAACCAACGTATTTATGCAGTTGGACAAATTTCAAACTACATCTGTTACGGCAAAACTACTATGTGATTCTAAATAATACTCACCACTAGCGCGGAGTAGCGCCTCGGTCAGCTGAACAAATAACTTGGTAGCTGATGGTACTTATAACTATGACATTGTGCCCATCACTCTGTCATTCATCCTCTACATGCTAAAATTAGACTCGACAACCTCACGTGTCGGTTATTTCGGGTTTTTCGTCTCTAAGGGCTCTTAAATGTAATTTAAAATTGAGGGCAAAGATATGATCCTTGAGTGACCCAAATTTTTAACTTGTTTACTTTTCTGTAAAAACGTTTCTTTTTTGCTTTATAAACGAAATCATTTTGAAGTATCTAATCTATGGCATAAGTCTATGGTCATGTTACTATCCTACTGCCAAGTAGTCTAGGGATTATCATGTTAAGATTTCTATGCAATGAGAACAAACGCCTTTGATAAACTCAAGAAATACTAAACTATTTCTCCTTGTTTCAGAATGACCTGGCACAGTGAGTGCCATGATCTAGGCTTCCAGTAACGTAGCCATACCACCCAAGATGACCAGCCCACCCTTCAGAAGGAAACTATTTAAAATCCTCAGCGTCTTCCTTAACACGTGAAGTGTCAATCAATCTCAAACCAAATAAACTCGAAATTAGTTCCTTTAATTTATTAACAGTGATATTAGTGTTAAGTGTCTAGTGCTGTGCCATTATTGATAGTGTTTTGTTGTTTAATAGTAAGGATAATGGATAAGATGTGGTGTTTACTTGGTGTTATGTTGGTGGTGGCTGTAGCAGCGGACAGAAGGACTCTTCCTCCAACCTGTGATAGGTAAGTTTTTTTTATTATATATTCAAAAGTTAAGTGTGGAATTGTCTAGATTTTAACGTACTACAAGAAATATGTTAACTTCTTGTCTGTGTTAAGCTCGCAAAAGTGACGAGCGAATTAATTCTAATATTCGGTATAACGATTTATTTTAAATTTCATATATGATTTATCATATAAATGAAATCATAAAAATACCTCGCGCATTTGTTTGTGGCAAATCTGCGTAATAGGGATAATGTTTTTTTTTTTATATTTTGTTTCCGTCCTTATTTATTTTATATCAAGATGATCATTGAGGTAAAAATAATAATAATAAATAAAAATAATTAAAAATAATTCCGATAACCGTTGGGGTAAACGTGTTCTTGAGTGGAGACCGCGACTCGGCAAACGTAGTGTAGGACGCCCTCCGGCCAGGTGGGATGACGATCTGCGAAAGACTGCAGGCAGATGCTGGATCCGTCAAGCTGAAGACAGGGCGCTATGGCGCTCATTAGGGGAGGCTTATGTCCAGCAGTGGACTAATTAAATATAGGCTGATGATGATGAAATAAAAATATGATTTCATACTTAAATCATACCTCACGCTCTTGTTCGCGATAAATCTGCCTAATAGTGATACATATTTTTTTCAGTTTGTTTCCTTCCTTCCTAAAGATGATCGTTTAGCTAAAAATAACTCTCAAGTAGTCAGGTACAAAAAGTGCTTGTCATCATTTTGTATTGATGCCACTTACAATGATTTTTACAATCATCGTGAACTGTCATGATTTTCAGAACACTCATTCTGATATTGAGAATCGTTTATTCAGATTTTTATCTCTGTCCTTCACGTATCAAACAAAGCTCATCATTTTCGCTTTGTCCCACTATAGATGGGGTCGGCACACATAATTTTTCTTCCACTAGATCACATAGATACATTTTTAAAAGCTGTTTTTCGTTACTGAAGCCGGGATTTACCACGTCAGCTTGGACAACTATATGAATAATTAATTTTGTTTTAAAAAACTATAAACCTACTTCAATTTTTACAGTTTTTTCATAAATTTTCATGGAACCCATTGTCAGAACTGAACAAAATAAAGGGACCACACGGGAGGCACCAGCTTAAAAAAACCAGACGAATTGAGAACCTCCTCCTTTTTTGGAAGTCGGTTATAAACAAAAGCTAATCGCATTATCTTTAACACTTTCATGGCCTAAGCGATGTAGGTAATACGCTGTCTTCCTTCAGACCGTTGTTGTTGGTGTAAGCGACGCGCCCCTGCGGGTCGCACCGCCAAGATTGGGTAGTGAATGCGTTAAAAAGAGAATTTTATCTTCTCTTTTAATCCTCACAGCTAGCATAGCCTAGCTAACTACAACTTGGTACCTCGGTACGTTGTGTAGTCTACTCTTATTCATTACGGAAGTACTTTGTTATGTAGCAACTTCTCTAGTTTATATAAATTGTTATTATAAAACAAACGGCAAGTTCAATATCTTTATAAAATCTATCCGTACGTACTTAATTCTTTGTAAAAGTGTGACAGTCTGTCTGACTCTGTCTGTCTGTAACCAATTTTACTATAAAAAAGACGTATGGCACTCGGGGACTGCCGCGGTAAAGCTATTGCAATGCCATCTAGAGGCGAGTTGCTGAACTAAAGAGACAAACGTCAAGGTTTTTTCGTTACGGAATTTCTGGATTCGATCACCGCGCTCAATGCCCGCGATAAAAGCTATGCAATAGCTTAAAACATTCGTTGTTCGAATAACTTAAATAATGAGTGTAAGCGAGTTAACTACGAACCTATATCGTATCTATTTTGAATGGAGCATAAACGTTAACAAACCGCCCATACTTAACCTAAAATTCACTGTGTTGGCGCGTCCTTTTATACGTAATTTACAATACTTGTCGATTTTAGATCTTCCCTTCAATAAAAATTGCTTACAATTATATCTGAAACTCGACGCCAAGCAAGTAAGATTTTGTTATTTGTGTCGTACATTGTTTACTAACATGCTTCATTCAAAATGGATAAACCATAGTTAGTTACTAATTCTTCTCTACTCTTCCCCGTAGCAAATCTTCGGCTTTCTGGGTAAAAAAAATGTCTAGAGTTTCGTCTTGAATAAAATAGAATATCATTTATTATCCAACAAAATAACAAAATTGTCCATATCAAACTATTATTATAAATTCCAAAGTCTGTATGGATGGATGTTAGTTACCTCTTCACGCCAAAACTACTGAAAGGATCGGGCTGAAATTTTGCATACAGATAATTCTAATCGTGGAATCAAACATTAGCCTATACTTTTTATCCCATAAATCAGTTCCCATGGGATTGAAATGAGAGGAACAACGCGTGCGAAGCCGCGGGGCGCAGCTTGTTAAAACATACTAAGCGGTTTTCCTCCACCTTTATTATTCGCACCGCAAAGGATTGGAACTCGCTCCCTGCCTCTGTTTTCCCTGCCAATTACAACCTGGGTCTCTTCAAGACAAGGGTGAATAGGTATCTTCTAGACCTTTGTGATACACCGTCGGCCGCATCTTCGCTTTCCATCAGGTGAAATTGCGGTCAATCAAAAGTCTATTTACCGTAAAAAAAAAAAAAAACAACATAATGCGCGGCACAATGCAATGGAGTCGTCAGATGAGTTTACACAACAAAAGTAAACAATTAAAAAATAGATAGATAAAGTGTAGGCAACGCGTGTGAAACCGTAGGCAGAGGCTATTCTCAAATAAATCTTGTTCATCGATATCGTAGATCATAGCTGCGGCTGTGTTGACGTGAGTGCCGGAAGCTCTGTGACCTTGTACGTAGGTAAGTGTCAACGGTAACAATTACCAGTGGGTAATTCTAATTATGCAAGATGCTGCGATAAAATAAACTTGTCTGTAGGTAATAGTGATAGGATTTAGACGAACGTTAGTAGACCCAGTAAATTCTTTGATGGCGATATTCAAGGAGGATCCAGCTAGGCTGGGCAGCGTTTGGGAAAGTACGTCGAGTCTTCTCGTAATCCATACCGCAATGGTTGAAAACAAAAGTTTTCTATCAGTACGTCCTACTTGTCATGACCTACAGCGTTGGGACGTGGACACTCATGGTAGGACTGTTCTTCCAGTTAAAAGTCGCTCAGTGAGCTATGGAAAGAGCTATACTCGGAGTCTCTTTGAAGGATAGGATTCGTTACGAATACATCCGACAAAATAACAAAGTTAACGACATGGTTCTATAAACTGTAGTAGCAGTGGGCCAGCCATTATCTCGCGAAGAACCGATAACCGCTGGGGTAAACGTGATCATGAGTGAAGATCACGACTCGGAGCTAAGTGTAGGACGTCCTGCAAGGTTGGATGACGACCTGCGAAAGACTGCAGGCAGATGCTGGATGCAACCTAAGAACAGGGGCCGATGGCGCTCATTAGGGGAGGCCTATATCCACTAACATATATTGATAATAATATATAGTTTGATAAATCCATTAACGAGCTATTTTTTCCTTCATTCCAGTATAATCTACTGCCATGGACCTCTCCTAGACACGGTCCAGATGGCAGGCCTCTACAACGACTCCAAGACATTCGTCGATATGAAGATCAAATGGTCTGCCAACATCACCTTGGACCACTTCTTTCAGATGATGAACAGGTAATCATTAGGATCTATACTCGATTTATTTATTTATTTATATTTTTTAGCTGCAAAATGATGAACAATATCACAATATTTTATCTAAAATTAACTTGGTTATTGCTGATTTAATGTACGTGTCGACCTTTTTAAAAATACTACTTTATTTCCGTGTCAGTGTAGTTTTATAATATTTGACCTTTTCTAAGTTTTCGTTTGTTGTATTTATGGAAATAAAGAACTTTTGATTTTGGACTCTGAGATCCTTTTTCAATAAATATTGTTAACAGATATATGTTTATCTTGACTCCAAGCATCACCAGCATGTGAATTTTAGTTTTTATTGTTCGGATTTGTTAACTACCTAATTTGCAGCTAACCGTCAGCTCGTATTTAAATTAAAAAAAGATTCAACGCGTAAAAAAATAATAAGTAAGTCATCTTCAAAACTTAAAAGGTACGTGCAGGAACATCTGATGACTCCACGTAAATTGTTTGAGAAAATAAATAAATAAATAAATAAATAAATAAATAATAAATAAATAATGCTGGACGAGTCACACAGCATTATCTAGCCCCAAGCTAAGCAGAGCTTGTCTTATGAGTACTAGATAACTGATATACATAATACAATACACTACATAGATAGATATTTTTTATTATACATAGAAAACATCCAGAACGCCCTGAACAAATATCTGCAGATCGTACAAATATTTGTCCCGAGGCGGGAATCGAACCCGCAACCTCTTGCGTCGCAGGCGGACCTTCGCCCACCGCGCCACAGAGGTCGTCAAATGAAACACCCATACCACTTTACTAGCGAAAATCATTTTTTTTTGTAAAACAAACAACGGCACTTTTAATTCACTGACTTGGCGGATAGTTTCAGATATATAATAATCAATATAAATAATCTTTGTTTTTTCTTTCTTCTTTTTCGACTAGTAACGTTTATTTTGTATCCCGGAATATCATGTATCAATACGCGGGCGTAAGCTAGCTAATCATAATTTAATGATCCATTTTTATCCAGGACAGACTCGCATCCGACGAAGGCTGATATCCAGGAATTCGTAAATCAAAATTTCGATCCAGAAGGCTCAGAGTTTGAAGAGTGGCGACCTACGGACTGGAAGGATAATCCAGGTAAGAATTTATCATCAATAGGGTATATGCATCGATTTTTTTTATTGTTTTAATCGATTCTTTCGGTCATTATTTAACCGAGAAATGATAAGACGCTCACTGAATTTCGCATTAACAAGGTAAAAAAACAAATCAAAACTACAATCATTTTCGGGTGATAAAAACGCTGCCATATTGGCGCCATGTTTATTTGACGTCGACGTTCACACTTGATTAAAACCTTTTGTGACGACCTCGGTAGTGATCATCTCAGGAAAGAGGTTTTCTGAAAAAACTGAAAATAATCGACAATACGAAATGTCAAGTGGGCAGAATAGTGTCAAATCGTGGTGCAGCAAGCAGAATAAAAAAGAAGAAATGTGTACAGTGATGTCACGTCCGCTCTAGTCAATGGCGTAGCGTTTTGAAATTTTGCGATTGAGATTTAAAATATCAATTTTTCAATGGTTAAATTCTACAATAAAAACATCTCAAAATGCAAAAATAAATATGTAGATATTGTTTCTATATCAATAGAGAATACGTATATATTTTTTAGTCATTTTGAAATCACATGCATATACCCTATTGTTGAAAACACTTGTTGTCTCTTGGCGTCTTGTTGTAAAAATCTAATTAAAGACTCCTTTAACTGCTCAGCAGTGGGGCCGTTTTCAACAAAAAACGGAAGTCGCATAACTTTTTACAGAGTAGTCCGATTTTGATAGTTCTTGTTTTGTTGGAAAAGGTATAACCCCGAAATTGGTATTTCGGTTTCGGCGGTGGTTTTTGTAAAAAAGTGCTTAAAAGGTAAATACAAAAGTCAACAAATACGAGCAGCATTGTCTGGCGGCATGCTGATCGATGCTGATGATTATGAGCATCACCCCCATTAAATAAACGCCAATAAGGCGCTTAGGGGGAGGTCTGCGTCCAGCAGTGGGCCAATACAGGCTGTTGAGGTTGAGGTAGGTACTTTAGCAGTTGGTTTGAATATCCGAGACGTCGCTTTCACCTATTTTAAATGTTAAATATAATAAATAATATAAATAAATAATGCTGGACAATTCACACAGCATTATCTAGCCCCAAGCTAAGCAGAGCTTGTGTTATGGGTACTAGATAACTGATATACATAATACAATACACTACATAGATAGATATTTTTTATTATACATAGATAAACATCCAGAACGCCCTGAACAAATTTCTGCAGATCGTACACAAATTTGTCCCGAGACGGGAATCGAACCCGCATCCTCCTGCGTCGCAGGCAGACCTTCGCCCACCGCGCCACAGAGGTCGTCTGCAATGCAATAGATGCTTTAGATGCAAAAAGAGGTATGCACGTTGTGTGGGGACCCACATCATAAAAATCTTTCGGTAGACATTCCGACCCTTCAACATCGATTAAGACATATGTATTACTCCGGAAGTGGTACGTCAGCATCGATTAAGACATATGTCTCACTACTTTGTAAGCCATATGGCTTCTCTTGTTTTTTCGGTTTTTTGATGAAGTTAGGATATAATTTCAATTGCATTTATGTTTAACAACTTTATTACCAACAACTGCACACTTTTTGACAACTTTTTGAAACCATTTTGAAAGAAATATTAGAGATATACCGGGTGAAAGTTCAGCGTGCGAAAGTGACGCCATTTTTTTTGCGAAAGTCTGAGTGAAAAGTGTGTTTTGTGTACTTTATCCCAAAGAATCGGTAAAAGTTTCTTATTTATTATACGTTTTAGAGGGTTACGCAGGTTTTTACATAGTTTCAATAGTATATGTTGATAAACATAAGAGTAGTAGTAGTAAAAGTAGTAGTACGATTTTACGACCATTTTTTCAAATGAAGGGTCTGTGTAAAATTAATCAAATACACAATAAAAAACATTTATAGGCAGTTTTATAGCTTTATTGCATAGCTTTCAGATTAAGTAAGCTGAATCATCCTACTCAAAAGCATTCTATAGCTAGACGTAAAATAACACGTGAGCGTGCGAATCCGCATTCGCGTGCAAAAACCTGTCGATGTTAGCGGTTTTTTAACGCAAAAAATCTCGATATTAAAGAGACAATTGTGGAAGTTGGAATCTAATTCTGTGTAATTAAAATCGAATTATTACATTGTATTTGTAGAACACTATGTAGGTAAGTACGTTACAGCAAATATATAAAAACTAAACCAAAAAGTGTTTCTAC
This sequence comes from Eupithecia tripunctaria, assembly GCA_955876795.1. Classification (NCBI taxonomy): domain Eukaryota; kingdom Metazoa; phylum Arthropoda; class Insecta; order Lepidoptera; family Geometridae; genus Eupithecia; species Eupithecia tripunctaria. The sequence goes on along the minus strand of OY041624.1, from coordinate 8,447,745 downwards.
CTCCAAATTGGAATTTAAAAAACACACAGGACAGACCAGCAAGGGTATTTTAATTCGTCGGAAAGGTCGTCGGATTCGATATCGAAAACTTTTGATAAATCATAATAACGTTCTAAAGTTCCATCGGAATAGAATTCAAATTCGAATCTGACGGTTTCGCTTCGGAAACGAATCTGTCTCTAACTCATTAATTAATAAAGATCTTCGCCCTTCCAGCATTCCTGCAAAGGATAAAGGATCCATACCTACACAAGTGGGCGGCAGAGCTGAACCGGCTGTGGCTGCAGCTCGGCCGGAAAATGAAGGAAGAAGTCAAGGAGAATCAAGATTTGTACTCCATCATTTATGTGGATAACCCTGTGATAGTACCTGGTGAGTTTTATACTATGATTGAATGCCTCAAAAGCGGGTTTCCTTCATTAACTTGAATAAGCACGTGTAGAGCCGGCTTAGAATTTGCACCACCCCAGCTCTTGCTGCGAGCGACTAGGGGATATCAACCGGGGGGCTTGCAGTTCAATAGGGTCGTGTCCTGGGTATAAAAAAAGATTATTATATTTAGTATAGTCTGTCAGTTCAGTAGTGTATCATTAATTAGATATTGGAAACATATTATTCTTTTGAGAATCAATCAAAAATGACATTAATATTAAAAATTACATTTAAAAATGACAATAATAAAGCTCGTGAGCGGGAGCGAGTTGGGAGTGAGCTAGTAACGTCACACCTTGCTAACAAGTATCGCAAGGTGACGTCACTCGGAACTTTAACGGGCTCAACCTTTATCATTTTGTTTAATCTACAAAAGAAAAAATACGTCCAATAAATAAATATCATCTGTTAATCTAACTTATGGACTAAGTCGAATTTTTTGGACTCTAGCCTATTCTAAAACCAAACTGCTATCTCTAAACAGCCCAGCGTGAAGCTTATAAGCATTACCGTTGGTCCACTCCACATACAGGACACCTTCGACGGAGATTGTACTAACTTGATCAAGAGATGCCTGATCCCTCATCAGGAGAGACCTTAACCCTGTAACTTGCGGATAACGGGGCTGGTCATACTTTTACCTTTACTGTTCATATTTAAGTATGATTGTTTGTTGTCCCTAAGGGATAAAAATAAAATAAAATAAATTAACCCAACTGCGTTGGTCCACTCCACAAACAAGACACCTTCGACGGAGCTTGTTCCATCTAGCTCTGGAGATGCCTGATCCCTCCTCAAGAGAGACCTTTACCCAACTGCGTTGGTCCACTCCACATACGGGACACCTTCAACGGAGCTTGTTCCATATATACCGTGTCCATTTTGAATGAAGCATAAACGTAAACAAACCGCTCATACTTAACCTAAAATTCACTTTGTTGGCGCGTCCTTTATACGTAATTACATTACTTGTCGATTTTAGATCCTCCCTTCAATAAAAATTGCTTACAATTATATCAGAAACTCGACGCCAAGCATATGATTTTGTTATTTGTCTCGTACTTTGTTTACTAACATGCTTCATTCAAAATGGATAAACCATAGCTCTGGAGATGCCTCATCCCTCCTCAGGAGAGACCTTTACCCAACTGTGGGACGTTGTGGGCCAGTATGTTAATTTCTAATGTTTCCCAGGTGGTCGTTTCCGGGAGTTCTACTACTGGGACTCATACTGGATCATCAAAGGCCTCCTGCTGTCGGAGATGCGAGCCACGGCGCGCGGCATGGTGTCCAACTTCCTGGACGTGGTGGAGCGAATAGGGTTCATACCTAATGGAGGCAGGATCTACTATGCTATGAGGTGAGTCAACTAACTACGGGGATTCCGAGTCTCTCAAGAGTCAGTTCAAAACGAGAAGAGTCGTGGCGTTTCGGTGAACTAATACTTTTAGTCCTACAATAGGGTATATGCATCGATTTTTTTTATTTTTTATTCGATTCTTTAGGTCATTATTTAACCGAAAAATGATAAGACGCTCACTGAATTTCGCAATAATAAGGTAAAAAAAACAAAGCGCAACTACAATCATTTTCGGGTGATAAAAACGCTTCCAATATTAGCGCCATGTTTTTTTGTCGTCCACGTTCACACTTGATTAAAACCTTTTGTGACGACCTCGGTAGTGATCATCTCAGGAAAGAGGTTTTCCGAAAAATCTGAAAATAACCTACAATACGAAATGTGTAGCGTACCTGATCCTTCGGCTGTCCAAGCGGTACAGCTTGAAGGTAATTCAGGTTTACGCACCGACCTCGGCACACTCGGATGATGAAGTGGAGGATATGTACGAAGACATATCCAAAGCCTTACATAACACCACCAAGGCTCACTTCAACGTTGTTATGGGGGACTTTAACGGCAAGGTGGGAATCCGGACTGGCAACGAATCCCGAATAGGCTCGCATGGTTATGGAGTTAGGAATCACAGGGGGCAAATGCTTGTCAACTTCCTTGAGAAGGAGGGGCTGTTCTTAATGAACTCTTTCTTTAAGAAACCGCCCCAGAGGAAGTGGACGTGGCGAAGCCCCGACACTGTGACTAAAAATGAGATCGACTTCATCATGACGGATAGCAAGCACATATTCAGAGATGTCTCAGTGATCAACAGGTTTAATACCGGATCTGATCACCGACTGCTCCGAGGCTCTCTGAATATCAACTTAAAGCTTGAAAGAAACCGTCTGATGAAGTCCACGCTCCGACCTAATCCAATCCAGATCATGGCGGGCACCGAGAAGTTCCAGCAGCTTCTCGGGAATAGATTCATTGCCTTGGATCCCACTGATGACGCTGACGAGACCCTACACAATCTGGTCGAAACGTTGAGGAACGAGGGCATCAGATTCTGCCAAAAGCAGCGTACTGGCAAGAAATCCAAACTCTCGGATGAGACTCTCGGGCTGATGGCAAAAAGACGAGAAACCACCCAAGCGAGTTCTTCAGACAGGTCAGACCTGAACAAGCGAATTGCGAAGATGGTACGGCGCGACCTTCGGAGCTCCAACACACGCCTCATTGAAGAGGCAATAGAGCGAAACCGAGGGTCCAAAGTATTCACTCAGCAGCTTGGCAGGAGCCACCTGACGAAGCTTAAAACGCACGATGGGAGGACCGTTTTGTCGAAGCTGGAGATATCCGCCGAGATAGAGGATTTCTATGGCCGATTATACGCTGCACATGCCCCTCGTCCCCAACGAGTCGACCACGATTCAAGAGCCACCCTGACACGCCACTATACCGACGAACTGCCAGACATCAGTCAAGACGAGATTGTGCTAGCTCTGAGGCAGCTTAGAAATGGAAAAGCCCCCGGTGAGGACGGCATAACATCAGAGCTTTTAAAAGCCGGAGGAGCCCCTGTTATACAGGAACTACAGAAACTCTTCAACGCCGTCTTTCACAGTGGGAGAACTCCAAAGGCGTGGAGCGGGAGTTTGGTGGTGCTCTTTTTTAAGAAGGGAGATAAAACCCTCCTTAAAAACTACAGACCCATCTCACTCCTGAGCCACGTCTATAAGCTGTTCTCACGAGTGATCACGAACCGTCTCGCCAGGAGACTCGACGAGTTCCAGCCACCGGAACAGGCCGGGTTTCGCGGAGGATATGGCACCATAGACCACATACACACAGTGAGGCAGATTATACAGAAGTCCGAAGAGTATAATCAGCCCCTGTGTCTGGCCTTTGTGGACTATGAGAAGGCCTTTGACTCTGTCGAAACCTGGGCTGTTCTGGAATCCTTACAGCGATGCCAAGTAGACTATCGTTATATCGAGGTGCTGAGATGTCTCTACGACGCCGCGACCATGAGTGTCCAAGTACAGGACCAGCAGTCCAAACCCATCCAACTGCGCAGAGGAGTGAGGCAGGGGGATGTTATATCCCCGAAACTGTTCACGAGTGCCTTGGAAGATATGTTTAAGACACTGGACTGGAAAGGTAAGGGCATCAACATAAACGGCGATTACATCTCACACCTTCGATTCGCTGATGACATAGTCGTAATGGCGGAGTCGTTGGAGGAGCTAAACCAGATGCTGGACGGCCTAGCTTTAGCCTCACGATGCATCGGTCTCGGCATGAATTTGGATAAAACCAAAATCATGATCAATGGCCTCATTGATCCGGGACCGGTCGTCGTACATGGCCACCCTCTCGAAATTGTTTCCGAGTACACTTACCTTGGACAAATTCTGCAGTTGGGTAAAAACAATTTTGAGAAGGAGGCCAAGAGGAGGATTCAGCTAGGCTGGGCAGCGTTTGGAAAGCTACGTCGAGTCTTCTCGTCATCCATACCGCAATGCTTGAAAACGAAAGTTTTCAATCAGTGCGTCCTACCCGTCATGACCTACGGAGCTGAGACGTGGACACTCACGATAGGGCTGGTCCACCAGTTTAAAGTCGCTCAGCGAGCTATGGAAAGAGCTATGCTCGGAGTCTCTCTGAAGGATAGGATTCGTAACGAATACATCCGACAGAGAACCAAAGTTATCGACATAGCTCAAAGAATTAGCAAACTGAAGTGGCAGTGGGCCGGCCATATCTCGCGAAGAACCGATAACCGCTGGGGTAAACGAGTTCTTGAGTGGAGACCGCGACTCGGCAAACGTAGTGTAGGACGCCCTCCGGCCAGGTGGGATGACGATCTGCGAAAGACTGCAGGCAGATGCTGGATGCGTCAAGCTGAAGACAGGGCGCTATGGCGCTCATTAGGGGAGGCCTATGTCCAGCAGTGGACTAATATAGGCTGATGATGATGATGATGACGAAATGTGAAGTGGGCAGAATAGTGTCAAATCATGGTGCAGCAAGCAGAATAAAAAAAGAAGAAATGTGAACAGCGATGTCACGTCCGCTCTAGTCAATGGCGTAGCGTTTTGAAATTTTGCGATTGAGATTTAAAATATCAATTTTTCAATGGTGAAATTCTACGATAAAAACATCTCAAAATTCTAAAATAAATATGTAGATATGTTTCTATATCAATAGAGAATACGTATATATTTTTTTAGCCATTTTGAAATCACATGCATATACCCTATTACAGACCTTAGTACTGCAAATACAGATCAGTGTTACCCAACAAAAGTTGTAGATTGGCACACGTGCGCCCTCAATTCCCACGACTTTTCTTTCTCAATAGATGGAATGACCTTCCTGCATCTGTCTTCCCATTAGACTACAATCTTGGATTCTTCAAATCTAGGGTAAATAAGTTCCTTCTGAAAAAGCGTGCTCCATCTTAGGCTACATCTTCGATTTCTTAAAGTGAGTTGGGAGCCAAACGCTTATCCATCAGCAATAAAAAAATAAATAAAAAAAAAGATGGTGGCGTTACACAGTGTAAAATAAACCCCAATTTTGTTTCATCTCAGTTTTATCACGAAAACCAATAGTTTTTATCATTTTAAGTACTAATGATGATGATGATGATAGTTATTATTAAAAAAACTACATGATCTATCGATGCCGGAGTTCTACTCTAGTACTTAAAATGATAAAAACTATTGGTATTCGTGATAAAACTGAGATAAAACAAAATTGGGATTTATTTTACTCTGTGCGTTAGTGTGAATTGAGATTTCACCGTAACGTATGCCGAAATACTTTGTTCTATGCTTAACAAACTTGTTTTTACTTTCAGATCACAACCCCCACTTCTAATACCGATGTTGAAGTTAATACTAGATGATTTCGACGACCTAGGCTTTCTTCGCCAGCACATACACACGCTGGACAGAGAGTTTGACTTCTGGATGACCAATCACACTGTAGAGATTGACCATAATGGACATAAGTAAGTTATGGCCATAAAACAAAATGTGGTAGGTACAAACACTACTTTGAGCGCACAACACCCAGTTATGTGCTCATAGTAGTGAATTTATTATAAGAACCATTGTTTGAAGGGTCACCTTTTTAGGGTTCCGTACCCAGAGGGTAAAACAGGACCCTATTACTAATACTAAGACTCCACTGTCTGTCTGTGCGTCTGTCACCAGGCTGTATCTCATGAACCGTAATAGTTAGACAGTTAAAATTATCACAGATGATGTATTTCTGTTACTGATATAATAACAAATACTAAACAGATTAAAATAAATATTTAAGGGAGCTCCCATACAATAAACATCATTTTTGGGTTCACAAGAACCCAAGACACAATTTCCTCCTAGGAAATGTATATGCAATGAAATGAATCCTTTAGTTCATTGCATCGAAACCCATATAAGCGCAATGACATCCAACTTTTGCCAGTTACTGGCAAAAGTTGGATGTCATTATCATATTCTTTAAAATATAATGCCAATTTATTTATTTTCTTACCCTCTCATTCATAATGGTCTGCTAGCTAATATAAAACAGCTGCTAAGTGGAGTTATTTCTCAGTCTGACTTATGTCAATAGAAGAAAACAGAGGGAGATTTAGCAGTGTGCTAAGTTAGCAGACTATTATAAATAAGAGGGTTAGGTTGTAAAGTAACTTATAAGGTTTTTATATGTATTTCAGGTACAAACTAGCTAGATATAACGACATGTCCCAAGGACCTAGGCCAGAGAGTTATAAAGAAGATATCGATGTCGCCAAGTAAGTTCGCGCATATTGTGTACAAATAATTGTTTCGAGTCTTACAACTAAGGAAAACTATAAATAAAGCAAAGGTAATAAGTAGAGAGACCAACAGGGGTATTTTAATTCATTCGATTCTTTTTCGAAGCGAAAACGTTATATTCGAATTTGAATTGTATTCCGACGGAACTTCAGAACTCTATTTTGATTCATCAAAAGTTGCCCAGCTATATTTTGCCCGGAATGCCCCCGGGAACGGAAACTACGCGGGTGAAACCGCCAGGCGCGTTATTAATTATATTATTATATCGTGTCCATTTTGAATGAGGCATAAACGTATACAAACCGCCCATACTTAACCTAAAATTCACTTTGTTGGCGCGTCCTTTTATACGTAATTTACATTACTTGTCGATTTTAGATCCTCCCTTCAATAAAAATTGCTTACAATTATATCTGAAACTCGACGCCAAGCAAGTCAGTTTATGTTATTTGTATCGTGGTTTATTTACTAACATGCTCCATGCTGGATGGATAAACCATAGTTATTTATATTATATGATGTTGTGGTGAGGTATTTTATTGATAATTAATTTACCATTATGTATTTTTCAGACATTTCGACAAGCATGAAGAGAGAGAAGAACTGTACGCTGAACTGAAGGCAGCGGCTGAATCTGGGTGGGACTTCTCGTCAAGGTGGTTTATACTCAATGGAACCAATAAAGGTAACTATTTTTTTTATTGAGGATATATCTTTATTTTGCTACAATCTCTCCTCAAGTGTCCCGTTAGATTTCAGAGATATTCACTGATGAAAATAGCTATTGCTCTTATAAATAAATAATGCTGGACAATTCACACAGCAATAACTAACGCCAAGCTAAGCAGAGCTTGTGTTATGGGTACTAGATAACTGATATACATATACAATACACTACATAGGTATATATTTTTATGAAAACACTCAGAACACCCTGAACAGATCAGATCTGCAGATCGTACACACATTTGTTCCGAGGCGGGAATCAAACCCGCAACTTCCTGCGGCGCAGCGTACTTTCGCCCGCCGCGACAAGAGGTCGACTCTTACGTTTTCATATGCGAATATCTCAGAAACCTGACGCTCAAAGACATTTTGTCATAGGACCTTTTTTATTTGTATAAGTGTCCTCTATCCAAATGGAAAGTTTAATTGAGCGCCGCAGTTAAAAAAAAGACAGTTTGGTAGCCAATGGCTTCAAACCCCTTACAGCCCGATCTGTAAAAACAGAGGTTTATAAAGAATGCGTGAGTCTAAAACGACTTAACATCAACAGCCTATATTAGTCCACTGTTGAACGCAGGTCTCCCTTTGATAAGCGCCTATATTGGCTTTTATCTTATAGGGGTATTGCCCATAATTCCCACGCTGGGGATGCGGGTTGGAAATTGCTGTTCGGTGGTAGAATTGTTCTGCTGAGAGCGTTGCTGTCCGCCCCCGACGGATATCCCTTAGTCGCCTCTTACAACACCCACGAGGAGAGTTGGGGATTATTCGCTTACTTTTATTTATGATTTAGGCAAATTCTACCGATACATAAAGGACAGAGATCAAGGTTTGCTGACGATCGCGGGATACGAACAAGTTGGTGGTATGTGGTGTGACTCCATCTTGTGAATACCAAAACATTATGGACATATAGTTAGTTCCTCATTTGTAGAACATACTAGAACAGACAAAAGTTCCGCATTAGTGTTACAGAAAATAGATGTTTAGTGCATTTTATTATATAAATAATAATGTTGGACAATTCATACAGGATTATCTAGCTCCAAGCTAATCATAGCTTGTGTTAGCTTGGGTAATACATAACTGATATACACAACACACTACTTACTTCTTTTTTACTTCTTCCGCTAGTGGACAAAAAATGTAAGTAAATTAAAGTCAATTGCACCTTATTTCTTGTTGATAGTAATAACTATTTATCAAGCTGTGTATATAGTAAAATTTTACTTGTCTGAGTACTTATTTTGTAAGTCCAAAGAAATAAACGATTTGACTTTGACTTTGACTTAGATAGTACATACAGACGTGTGTATAAACGGTCGGCAACGCGCGGGTAATGTCCCTGATATTGCAGGCGTCCATAGACTGCGGTAACCGCTTACAATCAGACGGACCGTATGCTTGTCTGCCATAGTAGTCTAAAAAACGTACTGACAAACACAGATACAACAATGATGACAAACTGACTAACAATGATGACAAACTGACTTACAATGATGACAATGAAAAACTGACAAACACAGATATAACATGAAACTAAGAAGTAGGCACATCCTGTACTCGGTTCGTTCATGCAAAATAGTTGGTAAAGGTTTTATAAATACTGACATTTCAGTTGTTTAATTTCAGTGCATTATCTGTTCACCAATATTCAGTGACATTGTTTTTTGTGAAATTCTTGAAGTAGGTTACAGACCACCATTTGTATTTAGTTCAAATTTATTAAGGACATCAAAAAAAGGTTCTAACGACGTATTTTGTTTGTGTCCGAGTGTCCGTTTAGTTTTTTTAATTGTTCGAAAATCTGGAATAATAATAATAATAATAATAATGCTGGACAATTCACACAGCATTATCTAGCCCCAAGCTAAGCAGAGCTTGTGTTATGGGGACTAGATAACTGATATACATAATACAATACACTATACAATAACTCTAGTCAAATAATTCTTAAAAAATAAGACATGTAATTATTTCTTCCAGGTAACCTTACAAACCTGAAGACCCGCTCCATCATCCCGGTAGACCTGAACGCTATCATGGCGTGGAATGCTGAGCTGATGAAGGAATTCCACACGCGACTCGACAATAAAGACAAAGCGGAGTACTACAGATCCGTGCATGCTGACTTCATGAATGCTATTGACGAGGTAAGTCCACTACTGGACATAGGCCTGCCTTAACGTTGAACTAGCTGCTCATTTTTTCATACAAACTTGGAAGGGTACTACAAGACTATTTGATGTTGACCATCCAAAACTAAGGATAAAATATTTTTATATCGTCATAAACTATGTCTGTATACAAGTAAAACAGTAAAAAAGTATACATTTGAAAAATACAAGCTTCTAAACTTTCGTATTTCAACACGAAATTGAGCATAACTTTGGGCGAAAATAAATAACTATTAATAATTTATTATTCGCACCGCAAAGGAATGGAACTCGCTCTCTGCCTCTGTTTTTCCGGCCAATTACAACCTGGGTCTCTTCAAGACAAGGGTGAATAGGTATCTTCTAGACCTTCGTGATACACCGTCGGCCGCATCTTCGCTTTCCATCAGGTGAGATTGCAGTCAAACGAAGGTCTATTTACCGTAAAAAAAAAGTATGTTTCAATTCAATTTCAATTCAATTTATTTATTTAATTGGAACGGTCACATAAAACCACTTACACTAACTAATTAAAATTAAATAGTACAAATAACTATACAAATTTACAATAAAAATTAATAATAATTACGCTGTTTTAAATAATATCTACAATTTAAAATAATGTTTTAAAGTTTAAAGTTTCTAAACTTTTTCTTACTCCTGTCTTAGGTCCTCTGGCACGAAGACGTCGGAGTCTGGTTAGACTACAGCCTAGAGTCGCGCAGGCGTCGAGATTACTTCTACCCGTCCAACCTGGCGCCGCTCTGGACCGGCAGCTACGACAAGGGACGGAAGGACTATTACGTTAGCAGAGTCATCAATTACCTGGATAAAGTTAAGGTAAGGCACTCAAAAGGTAACCTAGCCGTTAAAAATAACGTCTCGTTCTGTTGCTTTTTAAGCTTCAAAAAGCAGACAAAACGAGACACCATAGAGAAAGCAATGACGACTTGAAGATACTGGATCAGCATAGTCAAAGTGCAGAACTTAAACAGCTACACAACTGCAGGACATCAATTAGGCAGATACGACATGGAGATGTTAGCAAAATCAACGTTCTAGACCCGAATACAATAACAGTTGAAATGATATACTCAAGGTAGAGGTGACATGAGGATGCTACAGTCTGGTTAGACTCCAGCCTTGAGTCGCGTAGTACCTCTATTGGGCTAACCGGCGCCACTCGGGACCTTCAGCTACGACAAGGTAAAAAATTACAGTCGGATTAAGAACCTCCTCCTTTTTTTGAAGTCGGTTAAAAAAGCAGACTAAACGAGACACCATAGAGAAGGCAATGACGACTTGAAGATATTGGGACCGGCATAATCAACGCCCAGAACTTAAATTGCACTAAAACTGCAGGACGTAGATTAGGCAAAGACGTCATAAGAATTATAGGTTCTGTAAAATCAGCGCTCTATACCCGAATAGCATCACAGACTAAATGCCATACGCAAGGTATCTTTATTGATGCCTAAAGCCCATAGTTTTGGAAAAAACAACTATTTTCGCAAAACAATATACTTTAAATTTTTTATAATATCGTTACTGTTGTTATGTTACTCAGGTGGACATATTCGAAGGCGGTATACCGACAACGATGGAACATTCTGGAGAGCAATGGGACTATCCTAACGCCTGGCCGCCGCTGCAATACATCGTCGTCACTGGACTGGCTAGCACAGGTACTACCACCATCTTTATTTTAGACTTCTCTGAAATCGGAAAGGCTGTGTGACTAGTTATTAATAACTAATAATATTAGGGCGTCATAATCGCATGTGCGACAAAGCCCTTAATCAAGAATAAAAAAAAACTAATAATAAGCTCACTACCTCAATATTATAGGACTTCAACCAAACATTTTCATAACGATGCAGAAAGCTGCAATACTGAATACCTGTAGAACAGTCCGAAAATTCTTGCAGGACGACCAAAATACAACACAACCATAAAGTGATACTCACTTGGCTTAGGCCCGTGAGCTTCATAAATCACCGGAATATTCCGAGAAAAATAGATATGTAAAAATAATAATAATAAAAACGTTTATTTGTCTCTCACAAAGTTCTTAAGTAACTAAGAGTACGTAAACACTATTGTTAACACTATTAAAATACCATGACCTATGTTGTGAGAGACTGGTGCCTGAGGAAGGTCTTTTCAAACCTGTGCTACAGGTCACCAGTCCCTTCACTCCGCGGAAATAGGAATTGGTAGACATAGACAATAAGTAGCTCATGCTTACAGACAATGCAGGTTGTTTAAAGAAAGAAGCTTACGACAGAAATTTTGAAAATAAAGCTAATTTAATAATAATTAAATCTAAATCACTCACTTTATCTTGCGCAGGTAGTATGCAGGGTGCGCGTGGTGAGGTGTGTGTGTGTGCGTGCGTGGGTGCGTGTGTGTATGAGTGGGTGTGTGTGTGTGTGGGTGTGTGAGGTGTGTGTTGTGTTCGATTGGTTACTAATAATATTATAACTGGTTTCTGTAAATAATCTGTGCGGAGCAAAGACAAGATGACTTCACAAAAAACCGAAAAGGCCCGGTGGTCTTGCAAAATAAGAAATTTCATAACATAAAAACGGCTTCACCACTTTTCAAACACATGAAATCACCTTTCAAGCATAATAAAAAGTCAAGTGCGAGTCGTGCTCGCGCACTTAGGGTTTCTTATAATTATATGACCTTGGTCTTGCTAAATTTTGATTCGGGTCACCGTTTTAAAAATTCTATGCCATTCTTTTAGCGTTTAATATTTTTCCGTTTGGGATTAAAAACTACCAGACCCAAATCAAACGTTCTGTCCAGCCCGGTGTGATTTTGTCTCTTTTTGCGTCTACGAGGAATCGAACCTGCAACAAATGATTAATATAAATTTACATTTACTTCTCAGGTCAACCAGAAGCCATGAGGTATGCGAGCGAGATGGCCACGAAATGGGTGCGGTCGAACTTCGAGGTGTGGAAAGCAAAGACGGCCATGCTTGAAAAGGTATTCTCACGAATATGATGTAAAAAAATAATAATAATAATAAATAAATAAATAATGCTGGACAATTCACACAGCATTATCCAGCCCCAAGTTAAGCAGAGCTTGTGTTATGGGTACTAGATAACTGATATACATAATACAATACATTACATAGATAGATATTTTTTATTATACATAGAAAAACACCCAGAACGCCCTGAACAAATGTCTGCAGATCGTAGACACATTTGTCCCGAGGCGGGAATCGAACCCGCAACCTCCTGCGTCGCAGGCAGACCTTCGCCCACCGCGCCACAGAGATCGTCAAAATCATTGCATTGCTCGCATTTAGTTGGACAAATAAACCAGTTAGGTTCGCACCTTAATACGGTAGATATAAACTTTAAAGATTTTAAATTCTTAAGCATAAAGAAAATGGAAATCTATGCGTAAACCATATCTATCTATGTTAGGTATTTTATTAGGTACTAGTAGCGCCCGCGGTTTCACCCGCATAATTCCCGTTCCCGTGGGAATTCCGGGATAAAATATAGCCTATGTCACTCCCTGAAAACTAAGCTTTTTATTAATGAAAGAATTATTTAAATCGGTCCAGTAGTTTCTGAGCCTATGCAATACAAACAAACAATCAATTAATTCCTCTTTATAATATTAGTATAGATATCAGTCATCTATAAGCCTTGGCACAAGCTCTACTTAGCTTGGGATAAAATTAATAACACACGGGGAAAGAACACTCTAAAATGAAGGGTTTACCGACATAGTTCAGTTATTGACGACCACTGTGGCGCGGTGGGCGAAGGTCCGCCTGCGACGCAGGAGGTTGCGGGTTCGATTCCCGCCTCGGGACAAATATTTATACGATCTGCAGATATTTGTTCTGGATGTTTTCTATGTATAATAAAAAATATCTATCTATTTAGTGTATTGTATTATGTATATCAGTTATCTAGTACCCATATCACAAGCTCTGCTTATCTTGGAGCTAGATAATGCTGTGTGAATTGTCCTGCATTATTATTATTATTATTATTAATAAGTTAAAATAAATTTATTTTGAAGAGATACATTCAATGGTTTTTCTATGATAACCCTTGTACTAAAGTCTGTTCGGCGGCCGTTTACCATTGTGCATCACACTATCACATCACACTAATATTATAAGTGCGAAAGTTTGTATGTATGGATGGATGTTTGTTACCTCTTCACGCCAAAACTACTGAACGGATCTGGCTGAAATTTAAAATAGACATAGTCCTAGGTCTGGAATAAAACATAGGCTACTTTTTATCCCATAAATCAGTTCCAGTGGGATGAAAATCATCTTTTAACGTTTCCATAGGAACAACGCGTGCGAAGCCGCGGGGCGCAGCTAGTTATAGATAATGCTGTGTGGATTGTCCATCTTATTAATTTATTCCTACAGTACGACGCGACAATATTCGGCGGTCTCGGCGGCGGCGGTGAATACGTCGTACAAACTGGCTTCGGATGGACCAACGGAGTTATCATGGCCATGCTCAACCAATATGGAGGTATTTATCACCATGAGTAGTTTCCATTTCTGTGTAGTGGCGGATTAGAGTTTGCACCAACTCTTCCCGCGGGTGTCGTAAGAGGCGACTAAGGGATATCCACTGGGGGCGGGCAGCAGCGCCCTCTGTAGAATAATTACAACTTCTATCCTGTATACCCACGCGTGGTGATGACGGACATTACCCCTCATACGAAAGCCAATAAGGCTAATCAGGGGGAGGTGTATGTCCAGCTGTGGACTGGTATAATCTGTAGTTGATTATTATAATAATAAGGAGGTCTAATAATGCCAAACTCAACTTTTCCTCTCACCTATTCTATGAGATAAAATGACTAAGCCATTTACGATGGAAACATTACTAAGTTAAAATCATTCACCATTCATATAATTTTGGTGAAGGTTTTGTAACAAATACCGATAACTGATGAAAGTTACTAAAACTTATCTACAAGGTGCCACAACATATGAACAACGTCGAAAGGGAACACGGAAACGAAGAAAAAATTATATAATCATTATCAAAAATTAAATAAATTTAGTAGAATAAAAGTTGATCTCCTCTGGATCTAGAATTAGTCCCTTAGGCTTAATACACATGTGGCATCTTGTTTAAGTCGGTTAAGAACTGGGTAGTCAACGTGGTAAAATGTTCAAGGGGTAGAATGCCCCAGTGTCAAAATATACAATAATCTACCTCTAGGCGTCCCACCCCAGAGGGGTCCCTCAACATTAACCTATCCCTAACGAAGCCCGTGTGGTGCCGTGTGGTGCGGCGTAGAATTTTCACCACCCCTACTCTTCCCGCGGGTGTCGTAAAAGGCGACTTAGGAATATTTACCGGAGGCGGGCACCAGCGCCTCCGAAATTCTTGACGAACAATTCACCAAACTGCGATCCCCAACCCGCATGCCCAACGTGGGGATTGTGGGCATTACCCCTCATGAGAAACCAGCTAATAAAGGCGCTTTTCGGGGGAGGCCTGCGTCCAGCAGTGGAACAATATCGGCTGTTGAGGGTGAGGTAACGAAGCCCGCCCAACCCCCGTGAAGCGGGGGACGCGGGTTCGTGGCGACTCTATGGCCCGTAACGTTTATGCCATAAAAAAGCGTCGCTCAAGCATAGATCGATGACTGGGCAAGCTTTTATAATACGGGCCTATGACT
Source organism: Eupithecia tripunctaria (assembly GCA_955876795.1). Lineage (NCBI taxonomy): Eukaryota > Metazoa > Arthropoda > Insecta > Lepidoptera > Geometridae > Eupithecia > Eupithecia tripunctaria. The sequence continues at coordinate 8,432,560 of OY041624.1, read as the reverse complement.
GAAAGGGGTGTGTTTATGTATAACTGCACCCAGAGCTCTATCGCCCCCGACGTAGTATACAATATCAGGAAACGGCGTATAGACATTTTGACTCCCGGACATTCCAACCGTTGAACATTTTATCAAGTTTACAACCCAGTCCCTAAATGATTTAATAACATAGTTTTTTTTTCTGCTTGATATTAACTAATTCATTTTTTTTTTTTTCACCCAAACAATCGCCGGGCTAGGTATGTCATCAAAAATATCAATTTTTTATCTGTATTGATGTTGTAGTCATATTATAAAAGTAGACGTTTCGTGTAATGCCTAGATTATATAAGTCTGTAGAAGAATGGTAATTAGCTTGTTTAAGATTATTGAAATGGTATATTATTTGTAATCAAATCGAATGTATTTAACTTGTTTATTATACTTTTTATTATTATTCTTGAAGTATAGTTAGAAATAAATATAAACATATTGTATTATGTATATCAGTTATCTAGTACCCATAACACAAGCTCCGCTTAGCTTGGGGCTAGATAATGTTGTGTGAATTGTCCAGCATTATTTATTTATTTATTGTTAATGTTATGTACAGTACACCTCTGCTATTTATTGAATAGGCCTGACAACTAAAAAAATCTAATTAGACTGTCAGTTAGATATCAGAAGATATTATATAGTTTTTTTGTCTTTTAATCAAAAAATTATGAAGATGTAGCAGTTAAAGTTCTGCGTGACGTCACGGTTCAGTAAAAGTGTCACACTTTTTACTGAGCCGTGACGTCACTAGCCCCCACTCCCAAAGTTCGACGCGCTTTATTTTTAACCGACTTCAAAAAAAAGGATAAGGTTCTCAATTCGTCTGTTTTTTTGTGTTTGTTACCTCAGAACTTTTGACTGGGTGGTCCGATTTTCCTGATTCTTTTTATATGAAAGCTGGTGCTTCCCGTGTGGTCCCATTTTAATTTTGTTAAGATCTGACAATGAGATCCATGAAAATTCATGAAAAAACTATAAAAATTGAAGTCGGTTTATAGTTATTTAAAACAAAATTAATTATTGTAATTTTTTGTTTGATTGACAAAAGAAAGAATAAGTGTATATCTTCTGATAATCTAACTTACGGACAATTTTTTTTTTTAAATTAATTAAATCAGTTACTAGTGGTGTTGTCATACTATTATAATTGGTATTTATATATTTTTATCTCGCTTTCAGTGTTATATTGCATTTAGGTGCTGATCTAGTTAACAATTATACCTACTAATATATACATTTTATTTCAGATTATATTCTATTTATTATATTGTTTTTGCATGTTGGGCTCTCGGACTAACTTTGGTTTTGGCATTAATCGTATTTTTTTTATAATTTATCTATACTGTAAATAAAGCACATACCTAACAATTAGTTAAATGCACTTTTCTTCTAATTGTTAATGGTAGCTGTAAAAATAGTACTTAAGTCAAGAGTATTTTTGTCTTAGTTACCTTAAAATATAGATTTATAGTTTTTTCGTAAAATAAAACCCTTTTTTCCACAAAAAAACTTTGTACATTACCAATAAGGTGTTTTTCATAAAAAAAAACACAAGCCTTCTAGTGCCTTTAATTCCCTGAGTTTTTAAATACCTACTAATTTTATCCTCGAATTAATTCACCAAAATCATTACAGAAAAAGTTGTACCTGTTTAATCCGCAAATAAAACCAAACAAGTCCTTAAAAGTCAGTCTCTTTACACAAAATTGGATACCCCAAAACCACTTGCGTCGCGATGAGCCCAGCGATGAAGCATTCGTACGCTTACCCTGGGCTTGTTCAATCGACACGTTGTCTGCACCCGAGGCGTAAAGCCCAACTTCACCGGTACTTATTAAATTCTCTAATAAACCCCCTTTAAACCAAAACCCCCTAAAATAACCATATACAACCCAAAACCACTAGTTTGAGCCTCGATAAGCTCATAAGCGATTGCACGCTTACCTTGAGCTTTTTCAACAGACGCGTTGTCTGCACAAGACACGTTAAGTACCGGCGTCATCTGTAAATTAGATACCTCGAAAAAACCCTCTTTAAACCAAAACCCCCTAAATAACTACCAATAAACCCTCTATATACCAAAACCCCCAAAAAAACCACCCAAAGCCATTGTTTCGAGTCTCGATAAGTTCATAAGCGATCGCACGCTTACTCTGGGTTTGTTCAACAGACGCGTTGTCTGCACAAGAGGCGTTAACCATCGGCGTTATCTGTTCCATAAGGTATATATGTACCTCTAAATATACCCATTAAACCAAAACCCCCTAAAATAACCATATCCAAACCAAAACCACTAGTTTGAGCCTCGATAAGCTCATAAGCGATCGGATACTTACTCTGGGTTTGTTCAACAGACGCGTTGTCTGCACAAGAGGCGTTAAGTACCGGCGTCATCTCTACCATTTAAATACCTCGTAAAAACACCCTTTAATCCAAAACCCCAAAACCATTGTTTGAGTCTTGATGAGCCCATAAGCGTTCGTACGCTTACCCTGGGCTTGTTCAACAGACGCGTTGTCTGCAGCTGAGGCGTTCGGCACCGGCGACGGCGCTGTCTACGGCGCGGCGGTCGGCGCTGGCGGCGTCGCGACGGCCGTGCTGGTGGTCATGGCTTCTGTGGCCGCTGGGGCGTTGGGGTGAGGTGAGTATCTTCTACAGTATAACAGAAAAATATGTTGAGATTTATGTAATTCTTGTTTTTTACCACGGGGAACCCGTGATTACTGAGATCTATATCGTATCCATTTTGAATGGAGCATAAACGTAAACAAACCGCCCATACTTAACCTAAAATTCACTTTGGTGGCGCGTCCTTTTATACGTAATTTACATTACTTGACGATTTTAGATCCTCCCTTCAATAAAAATTGCTTACAATTATATCTGAAACTCGACGCCAAGTAAGTGAGATTTTGTTATTTGTGTCGTACTTTGTTTACTAACATGCTTCATTCAAAATGGATCATAGGTCTAGTTTTTTTTAACAAGGTTCGAGTCTTAAGTTACGTTTTAATTACATTAAGTTACGTTTTACTACTTATTATTACGTTAAACAAAAGTGTTTTCAAATATCCATATGTACATCAGTTTGTACATTTGGGTATCTTTAGCTTTTAAATCTCTGAAATAGTTTAGTTTCTTATAATTTGAAAGTGAAGCGGAGCAGAGTCCGTGGCCATCAAGAGCAACTTTGCTACTCTGCATAAAGGAAATTAAATAAAACAATTTTCATTAAAATAAGCTTATAGGTACGAGTAGGTACCATTAACTGTACAATGGACTTTTTAAAAATCTTTTGATTAATGTAGTTTTATGATAGAAAAGACAACGGCGCTAGTTTGAGGCATACCACCGCCTTAACGTGTTATCCAAGTCAGGATGGGGGTAACGCTGCCAATTTTCTGTCGATTTTTAACCGACTCTAAAAAAGGAGGAGGTTATCAATTCGACTGTATTTTTTTGTTTTTTTCCTTAGAACTTTTTACTGGGTGGCTCGATTTTTATGATTTTATTTGGAAGCTGGTGCTTGGAATTTGGTCCAGTTCTGACAATGGGATCCATGAAAAAACTATATAATTGAAGTCGGTTTAAAGTTTTCTAAAAAAAAATCAATTATCAAATAGTTCCTTTATCTATTAAAATTGAAACACCTATTATTTTTCAATACTGTTATACAACGCCGATGGCCTTTTGACCAACATAATAAGCTTAAGTTTTTTATATATCAACTAAACGTGTTTTGATTGTTTCAGATATACATTTTTTTGGACTATCCCGTTTTACCTGAGGCCCATAAAAGTAAGACCATTCCATTATATTCTAGTTATAAAACACAAAAATTCCTTATAATTAAGTAGTTCGAGTACAAAATAGCTTATTTTTATTTTATAAAATATTTAAAAATTATTCTAGTGCAAATATCAAAAAGGTGACTCTATGTGACGTTAGTAAGGAGACGTAATCGTGACGTCATCTTTTTACCCGACTAGCAACGGAGGTAATGAGGTTGGCATGCTGTTTGTATCCATACTCGTATAATGCACCTAGCCGATTTTTATGTTCCCACGTAGCGCTGAAACTACTCGTTCGATGTCAACAAATGATGTATCGACTATTTTATTACAAAAACTATCATAGTTTGACGAATTCATTACGGATGTAAGCGGGTTAACTACGAACCTTATTTGTGTTGGAAGAACAACAACGTTTCATCCCTTAACGAGGGAAATCTAGACGCGCGCGTTCCGCATCCCTTCGAGCACCGCACTCGCCCTGAAGATGTCCCTCGTTAAGGGATGAATCGTTGGTGTTCTTCCAACACAAATAAGGTTCGTAGTTAACCCGCTTACATCCGTAATGGATGTATCGACTAATTCGTCTCAATACCGCGGTGGTTATAGGGTATATGACGTCAGACGATATTGGGGGGTCTAACGAGATAGCAGGGTCTAAGTATGGTTTGAAAATTTCATAGTTAAAATAATAAGCACAGTCCATGAAAGCCGTAAACGGTTTTTAATTTATTTTATCTTGTTCTCCATACAATTTAGTACTATCCCTCTATCATCCGGATATGGAACTACTCAAATCCCATCCTAAAAGGAGATGTCATCGCTTCTCGTAACTAACGTCAATAAGACGCCTGTAATAGTTTCAGAGAAGGTTTCTTTGAAAAGCAGCTAACGTATGAATTATTTGCTTGACAAAACGTTTAAATCCATCATGGTTATTAATACTAAAGTTATTTACAACGGGATATTTACCATGATTTGAGTTATGAAACAGTGCCGAAATATTGTTAAGCCCAAAACTCAAATCATGGTAAGTATCCCGTTGTAAAAAACTTTAGTATATTTGCTTGATTTAGCATTAAGTATATATTTTATGTTTATATTCGTCGGACTTAATGCTCGAATTTAAAATTTATACTATTTTTTAGCTTATACGGTAGTTGTTACGAAATTTTGCATAAAATTGCAATGTGATAATGAAAAATCGCCAGTATTGAAACATTATTTTAGTAGTATTTGATACATTGTATTTTGTAAGTAAGCATATAACAAATTTAAGCTATTTATTAATTATTATAAGTACATAACACATAAATATAAGCTTAATAATATAAATGTAGTATAAACTCCTTATACATTCCATCTTATGTAGTAATTATGATTATCATAAAATGATAAAAGATATCAAACGTATTATGTTTTCTATTTATTAATTAGTTTTATTTCTATAACTACATTATTATTAATAAAGAAAAATACTGAATTCAAGTCGACATTCATATTTTAATAATAATAAAAAAGGAACGCTAACAGCGTATACTATACATACATAAATCAATTTTAGGAATAGTAAAAAAATATTATAAATGCAATACCTTAATAAAATTAACACGGAAAATTACCTTTATAGGTATGTAAACTGAAAAGGCTTCATCTAAACATTGAGTAAATAAATAAAGCTGGACATTCCACACAGCATAATCTAGCCTCAAGCTAAGCAGAGCTTGCTTGTCTGATATATCTGTAATTCTGTAATTCTTTATTGTACACAAATAATACATAGTATGAACTTATTTTAAAAAAATATGTACAAAGGCGAGCTTAACCCTGACAAAGAGTTTTCTTCCAGCGAAACCTTAGTTATAGGAGAGGCGATGGAATAGGTAGAGGAAGTGTACAAATTACATATAATAAGTTATAAATATACCTATATGTTTATAATAAACATACATAGATTAAAATAAAAATAATAATAACTAAAATAAACGTAATAAATACTTCTATAAATAAATACACATTTATAATATACTACTATCCTACTAATATTTTAAACGCGAAATTTTGTAAACATGTATATATTATGTTTGTTGCTCTTTCACGCAAAAACTACAGAACGGATCGGGCTGAAATTTTGCATACAGGTAGTTCTAGGCCTGGAATAACACAAAGGCGAAGGTACGCCTGGTTCGATTCCCCTCTCGGCACAAATGTGTGTCCGATCTGCAGATATTTTTCAGGGCGTTCAACGGCGGCAACATTTTATATGTATAATAAAAATATCTATCTAAGTAGTGTATTGTATAAAGTACATCAGTTATCTAGTAGGTACCCATAACACAAGCTCTGCTTATACCGTGTCCATTTTGAATGAAGCATAAACGTAAACAAACCGCCCATACTTTACCTAAAATTCACTTTGCTGGCGCGTCCTTTTATACGTAATTTACATTACTTGTCGATTTTAGATGCTCCCTTCAATAAAAATTGCTTACAATTATATCTGAAACTCGACGCCAAGCAAGTGAGATTTTGTTATTTGTGTCGTATTTTGTTTACTAACATGCTTCATTCAAAATGGATAAACCATAGGTTGGGCTAGATAATGCTGTGTGAATTGTCCATCATTATTATTTTACTTTTAGTGACTGTGAGATTCTACAAGCTGTAGGTATATTCGCATATCTATAACCTTGTATGTACTTGGTGTACAAAAGGAATTGTACTATAATTGCAACAGATTGTGAACACATTATCTTTAACCTTCATACGCGGTTCTCTTTTATTCTCTGTATAGATACAACTTTTATTTATAAACTTCGTTAATTTGGTAACTAAGTAAAGTTTTAATGACAGAATTTTACTGTAATATGCTAATTTAGTTTTTATGTTAATTGGTGTATTTTAATACTACCTTCTTATAAAGTTGGTAACAGAAAAGGACTGGTTTTAAGTCTACATAATTACAGACATATTATTTAAAAAAAAAAATAACATACGTATTTATTTCTTTAATTTCTGATAAAAATAAAATAAAATAAAAACAAAAAATCATAAGTGTTTACTCTGAAATATATTTGTAAGCTGCGCCCCGCGGCTTTGCACGCGTTGATCCTATGGAAACGTTTAAAGGTATCTCCATCGCGCGGGAACGGATTAATGGGATAAAAAACCTATGTTTGATTCGGATTAGAATTGTATGCAAAATTTCAGCCCAATACGTTCATTCGTTTTGGCGTGAAGAGGTAACAAACATCCATCCAAACATTCGCATTTAAATATTAGTGTGATTTATTTGTTTCAAATTGTCGCACACTAAAGCCTTGGTTCCACTACTAGACATCCTGGAGCTATAATTTGAAATTATCTCTGTATCCTTTCACACGCCAGGCTATTTTCTCATAATCCTACTTCCTTTTGAACTAGACAAAACTAGGAATCACGGACACCACCCACGTATATACTTATACTTGTATACTTGTCTTGTAGACAGACATCCTTACCTTACGTTGCGTGCCTGACGAAAGATTAAATTCGTTAGGCCCTTTCCGTAGAAACGGCGTTCCGAAACCGCGCCGTGTTTGTTTATAGTTAGCGTATTCACAAACTTGTCTTTATTATTTCGAATCAGGAAAATGCGTTTTTGTGGTGTGCTTGTTCACAAAAATTCTGTTTGTTAATTCTTATCACTCCTTGAGGTAAAGTGATTTAAATTTTCTGACTATCCACAATTTCTGTAAGGTCTAGGACTAAGCTCAAGGAATAAAAGCAATTTGATATTTGATTTAACACATAATACAAGCTCTACAAACTCATTCTTTAAAAGTTTGAACTCGAACTCGAATTCACTCAAGTAACTCACTTCGAACGCTCATAACTACGCTCGTCACTGAGGCGCAAGCATTATCGAGTTTTAAAGAATACAAAGCTATAAATTTACAGTGGATTCAGCTTATTGACGTTCGAAATGAGCTTATAGAGCCTGCTGCTTAGCTTGGGGCTAGATGATACTGTTGATTGTTCAGCATTATTTATTCATTTCGTGGGTATGGGTATGCGTCCGGGTCTTTCTTCATTTCCGCCTTGGTTTTCCACGTGGACTGCGTTCCTTTGAGGTCCAATCTGTGATAGCTTTCACCCAGAGCTCCTAATTTTTTTTTTTCGAGGAAATTTGTTTAGGACTGGAGGGCCCTGTGAAGGACGTAATTCATTTTCGCCGTACCACGGAAACATTTAAAAGCTCCTGCATACTTTTGTTCAATAATAAAGCTACAAGCGGAAAACAATAATCATCTCCTAATAATCCACTAATTTCCTTTCATTGGCTGCGTTTTATTACCATAACAGAGTTTACTATTGTCCTTATGATTAATCTATTTATGAGCCATGTTAATAATGGTTCTTTGTGGGATATAAGCTTCGAACAACCTATTAAAGCAATTTCTTTGGACATATTTTGACACGGCAACGATCTATCGGCGACTCTATACCTATTGAAAACAGAGTATAAACAATAAATGTGACAGAAAATCTCCTTATTTATAATCAAATAGTAGAAACAAATAAGAACTAGTGCCTTTTTACAATCGAATTACCTGCAGACTGTAGCAAATAATCTACAGGTAGCTCAGTCCATATCATACGTCGTAAGCGAATATTATCAATTTAATAGTAAAATCTTTTGTTGTTGGACCTATGTACCTATATTAGGTATAGTCAGCAAAAATTGCGCCTTACCACCACTAGGGTGATTTTTCTGTGAAGTGAATAGTTGCCAACCCCGGCTTGCTCGGGGTTATTTATTACAATATCTTTGGTTTTTAACGCAAAGCAAAAAAGATTCAAACTGGGCCTTTACTCTTAAAAGCAAAATCGAAGTTTCTGTTTTGTTTTCGTGCAAACGCTAATCTTATGTAGGCGACATAAGCGTTGGATTTGCGCGACAACGAAAACGAAACTTCGATTTTTCTTTTCCGAGTGGGCCCCCTGGATAGGCGTTTTCCGATGGTACATCAAAAGATAATAAACCAATGGCCGCCGAATAGTATAATCACTCGTACATACTTACGATCACATCTAAATCGACCACAGCTGTTCAACAACAGCCTGGACCCTATGGTCAATGTCAACCCTGGTCTCCATCTTCCAAGATCAATGTCAAATCTTGCCGTTCATGCAGATATATTACAGGATGTATAAAATTAACTCTAGCTCTCGACGAATCCACGTCACCAGTCCGTTGTGGGGCCTATTTCTGTCCCTTGATTGTACCAAACGTAGGAACTGTACTTTTATATAACAATCACACGGTATGAATGAATGGGTTAACTGTACCAACGAAGATATTTTTTTACGGTGGTACAGTTAGTCAACTGGACCACGGAATGAAAGAATCTTCCGTGGTTAACGGAACCAGCTGAACGGGGCCACGGGCAAGGAGCGGTTATTTGATAATGGTTAGATTCTTCCTGTGTCATAAAAATACCAGTATCATTAAAATTTCCCTTTTTCTGCGTTCATCAAAAGTATACGAGCAAGACCCTTCAAAGGTTGTCTAGCAGCGGTCTCTCGATAAGGCCGGCCACTTCTCTGGCTTGTCATACCAAGCTTTTAATTGCTACGATGAGTTCATAGGCTCAAAATTACATTATATCTAATTATTTATTGTATTTAATGAATTTTTATTACTTCTCGTGTAAGGTATTTTATAGATTATTTTTAATGTTATTTTATTGTACTATATTTCTACAACAATTTGTATTGTATGAAATTGTTGTAACATAGTTAAAACAGTGATTTATCGACCTAACATGTAACATTTTTGTTATTAATAAAGAACGATTGATCTAAATCTAGAGTTACCCAAAGACTGTTTCTCTTGGAAAATGCGTGTGAATGTACATGTTAACACTTTTAATGCCTAAGCATACATGGCTTACATCACTCCCTGGCGCTTCGATGTTAGGCAGTGAATGTGTTAACATGGTAACTAATAAAAGAAACGTTCGTTCACCGTGGTATCATAGTACTGTGGCATTATTGTTTGCCGTCGTTCCACTACATAAAAAACATAAAATTCTTTATTTAGGAACATAATTGAGGTACAATAATAGAATAGGCAGCGATGCGACCTGCAGAAGTATAATACTATGTCGCAGATCGCATCGCCTACTTCCGGGATGGTCATGGTACCATTGCAAATAAAATTTATTGTTAACCGTAGTACATTCAGAAAATAAATAATCCAAGCTGCTAAATGGTTGTTATGTACAGGACATAAGATAATATTTGCCTATTACCTACGTAGATATAGGATTATTTCCTCTAGAAAATTTCCTACACGTTCGTGACTTGTAATTTTCCTACGTTTTATAGTAAGGAAGGAAGTTGGTCTTTTTTATTGAGGATGATAAAGAATGATGTCCACCACGTCGCACTTCCTCGAGTGAGAATTTGAGTAAGTGTAAATGTGGCCTAAGATGAAGCAGGCTTTTCCAAAAATAACTTATTTACTCTACACTTGATGATTGGATTGAGATCGTACACCATGTATACCTACTATATAGGGTGCCTCGTAACTTTTGTATTAGGCCGAAATAGGAATCCCCGCTCTGAACCCCGAGGAGATCTGTTTTTGAATAACTTTTTTTTAAATCTTGATTTTTATCTACCTATTTGTGTTCTATGACACACATCTTTGCATTATATTTAACAGGAAATATTTCACAAATGTTTTTTCTGCTTTGTTTTTCAATAAGACATACGTTTTTGTTACGAAATAATGAAAAAAATATTTATTTCTTTGAAATTTCAAACCAATAACAGTAAAGTTATTAATAACCCCATGTAAATAACACGAATATGAAGAAATTATGTCCCTAATTTTAATTTAAATGTAAGAAATTCTCAAAATATCACAACAAAAGTCTCTCTTTGAAGTGCAGAATCACGGTCTTTCGGCTTAAAACACTGGTCGGATGTGGGTCGGATCCTGTACCCTATTTTTCCGCTACTTTATTATTTACCCCCGGTTTCTCGAACGCTTGTCACATTGAATGGATAGTCAACGGCTTGTTATATACGCACTGCGGAATCTGACAGCGTGAATTTTAATCTCGCGGAATATAACCTGCGTGCTTAACGTAACTTACACGTACGAATAAAAATCCTTGCTATTTTAGCTACCAACAACTTTATAGTGCTCCAAACATTCATATTTTTCCGCTAGTGAACTTCCATTGAGTTACAGAATCCTGCAAAAAAACCACGCGAGTAATAAAAGCAGTGCGTGTACAGCCTGACAAATTGTCAACAATTTGTCAAAATAATAAGCGTTCGAGAAACCGGGGGAGTCTTGAAGATTAAAATACCTATTTAATTATAATTCAGGTACTAATCCGTAACGCTGTGTTAAATCAATTAGGTATGCTTACTGTTAAAATTACAAGCACGAGAAACACCTGTATGCCTCGACGGATAACGTAAAAGTCATCTCTACTATAATCTTCTCATGGGTAAAAAATGAAGGCGTTCTACGACGAATTTTTAAATTCTGAATATACTGCATTAATTTTATTAGTGGTATTTTGTTTTGTTAAAACAATTGTTACATATAATCCTATAACAGTGTTGGGCAATTGCCTGATACTGCAACATGCTGAGGCAGGGACCCATTTACCCTTTACCACCCTGTATTTAGTGTAAGTACTTAGTCAGTAAAATTATTTTAAGCTATTTACTCCATAACTGTATTGTACCTACCAATTTAAGTGTTTTTGGGTAAATAAATCATCTCTCTCTCTCTCTCTACTAATATTATTAACGCCAAAGTTTATAAACATGTAGGTATGTGTGTAAACATGTATGTATGTTTGTTGCTCTCACGCAAAAACCACTGAACGGATCGGGCTGAAATTTTGCATACAGGTAGTTCTAGGCTTGGAATAACACATAGGCTTTTTATCCCATAAATCAGTTCCCACGGGATAGGCGTGCGAAGCCGCGGGGCGCAGCTAGTTTGATATAAAGCTTATGTCCAGCCACTTGCAATAAAGTTCTACAAAATTCGAAATATTAATTTCGAGGCCAGTCAAGCACACTTATTGTTAACTCAGTCAACTAGGTACTTAATACTATAATGACACCTAATTATGTCGCAGTGTAGAGCAAATCGTTGCTAATGATACCTAGATGGTTATAGTTATTATACAGGGTGTCCTACGGCTTTGCCATATGAGGGGAAATATATTGTAAATATAAATAAATGTAACTGACAAAAGACTTCATTTTTATTTTAAAATTAAATTAAAATTGCAGGCAAATATTTTTTAATAATCCCTGTCTCGAACCGTGAATCTAAACCGCCAAATTGAAAAATAAAACACCCGCAAATTTACAATACAGATCAAAAAGCTGAATCGTAGGGGTTGTTATTTCCAAATAACATAGCATCTTCAATAAGTCGAAGCCCATGAATTCTTTAACATTCTTTCAGTAAAATTTATATCCACAATATTTAAAGCACTATCTATTTGGCATAGTCGTGGACACCCTGTATATAAAACCTACATTACGTTGTGCTGTAGTGTGATTACACTGATTTATAATTGATTTCCTGTGGAAAGTTCTATACAGGGGGTGTATTCACTGATGAAATTTGTACAGATTAATGTCGGAACGAAAAAGAAAAACAAATGACACTAAAATTCATACAAAAGTTAGAATATTTATAGTTTTTTTAGTCACAAATGTTTGTTTGCGTTTACCGTTCCAAAAATCCTGAAATAAGACTGAAATTTTGAATAAGCTGCTTTTTATCTCGGGAAAACGCGTGCGAAGTCGCAATAATAAGCTAATTATAAACTAATATTATAAAGAGGAAATATTTGATTCTTTGTTTGTTTGTATATGGCTCCGAAACAACTAGACCGATTTAATATATTATTTCATTAATATCTTACTTTTCCGTAAGATAGGATTTTATTCCGAAATTCCCACGGGACCGGGAACTACGCGGGTGAAACCGAGAGGCACTACTACCAAATAATAAATAACGCTAGGTATTGCCACAGAGCGTTTGCTATTATATTAGTTCAATTACAAGTATCACACGGAGGCCAGAATGGAGAAGGTTGGAGGAGGCCTTTGCCACCTGGCAAACGGACATACAAAAGTGGAACAAAAGAGAAATATATGAACAACAAAGAAACAGTGTCTTGTCCGATTAAAAGCTATTCACGTATCACACGGCGATTACGTAAAAAAAAGCACTGGCATATCCTGTCATTATTTTTTATTGAAATTGCTTACTAAGTCATGGAAAATTATGTGGATTTTTTTCCGGCGATATATTTGACCATGAAAGTGGTCCCTATACACTAGCTAAAGTCGGTGTGGAATGTTAGTAAACAAATCGCCCATACTTAGCTTGAAATTCACTGTGTTGCCGTGTTTAAACCTATATTATAATAAGATTGTTATTTTTGTGGTTATAATATTTAGTGCTTTGAAAAATTTACATTACACGTCGATTTAAGATCCTGTTTTTAATAAATATTGAATATATCTTTTTCTTCAATCAAATAAGAAAAAAAAATATTAATATTATCCATGTTTTAAATTAGGTATTTGAATGTAATTTTCTTTTTAAATAAAGACACTTAATTATGTATATCTGAAACTCGACGTCAAGCATGTGAATTTTAAGATACATATTAAATTAATAAAGTTTAGTCCTTATTAAGTGAGTTTTAGTTATTTGTGTCGTAGTTAGTAGTTGGTTACCAAAATTCTACATCGAATTTGGCTAGTGTATAATGTATTGTAACCATGATTGTGTACTTATCTTGTATAGCAATAAATGCCTACTTTAATAGCCATTATTTAAATGCCATTGTGTTCATCAAAACTGATTGACAGTGATAAGCTCTTGTGTGAATCAGCTTACGTAATTAGCATTGTTTATTGTATTGTTGTAAAATGTTTTGTACATAGTTTTATGGAATGTTTAAATGAAACTCTGAACAAGTTAAATGTTTATTTGAAAATTCAATGTTTCTACTTACAATTTAACTGTGTAAATTAGAAAGGTACCTGTAAAAAAATTATGAAATGTCTGTAAATATATATGTCACTTATTGCACAAATATTTTATGTAACTAGGTACTCATTACCTAATTAATGAATTTATCGGGTATTTATCGCTTACCTTTTCTTATAATTTCACCTACGATAAAACGCGATAAAACACCCGATAAAAACAATAATTATGTTAACAAATAGCAAAAGTTTAATAATTGGGATTGTTCTAACAAATTTCAATTACATGGTTTTCTAATGGATGATATTGAGACCAAATTGAAAGCTTTCAAATAAAAAAATCATCATTCTGAGGTAACAAACATAAATAAAATACAGACAAATTGAGAACCTCCTCATTTTTTGAAGTTGATTAAAAAATAAGTGACATATTTTAAAGAAATATTTTAGAAACAAAATATAAAAAAGTATAAATATGTCCTAATCATAATACTCTTATATAAAAAGAAGAAATAATGTAGACACATAAAATATTTTAGTAGAAATAGAAGAATTTTTTTAGTAATTCTAAATTAGCGCAACAATTATTTGTCACGCTGCGCGCTGTACATTGATACAGTCACTTTACTATGTTGGAGCTGCAAGACGATTATAAACAAAAAAAATTGGAGACATTAATTTCTTAAAATTTCGTTCCTTTGTTAAAGGAAACGAAATCTATCAACAATAATCGTTACCCTAAACTTGCCTAAACTTACACGATCAGGACACATTATAATGACTATTTAGGGTAATTTATCGCGTATATTTACCCATATTTTCCGACGTTTCAACAGGTTTACACACTGATGCCTGGAACAAACGAGAAAATGATTCATTGTATATAACTGTAAAGGGTGACGATTATTAGTATACGCGCAAACCTAATTTTTTATCAAACCAGCGGAGCAAAATCTAGATTTGTTTCGACAATTAGGACAACACTATGTATGTAACGAGGGTAAAATTATTGTATATTTCAATGAGTTGGCAGACATAACCTCGATTTTTTCGACGACACTGTTTAAAACGAAATAAATTTAAAGAGTGTTCAAAAAGAGTTGTCGGAATTGAGGGCGCTCGTGTGCCAATTGACAACTTTTGTTGCGTTGACAACACTGCTCTGTCATTGCAATACGACTAAAAGTGTTCACCGTAACGCCAGGACTCTTCTCTTTTTGAACAGACTCTATATTATTTTATCTCCGATATTAATAGCACCGTCTCTCCGCGGTAACTTTACACGACTGAAAGCAAAAGCTAGATCTCACGTGAACACCTGACGAAGGTCGCTTCGTCACTGCAATCGCAGCGACGCGACGTCGCCTGCGCGCACGCAAGTAATCATTTGATTATATCGAACACAGGGTGATGCTTTTATGCCACCTTGATTTTAAACGGTGTTTTAATTTTAACAGGGAATTATTTCGTTGAGAGTTGTTAAGGGGTACAAAAAGAGTTAAAAATAAACAAACGAAAAACAATAATTGGTTTTGATTTAAAAAAACTATAAACCAACTTCATGTTTGTGGTTTTCTCATGGAAGCAGAATTTAAATGGGACCACACGGGCAGCACCAGCTTTTAAATAAAAAAAGAATTAAGTTCTGAGGTAACAAACATAAAAAATACAGTCGAATTGAGAACCTCCTCCTTTTTGAAGTCTGTTAAAAACAGTATAAACTGGAGGTAAGTGACATAAAAGGTTGCTCTACGTCCCTGCGCCTGTATCAGTCATCCATAACACAATTTGTGTGAATTGTCCAGCATTATTTATTTATTTTATTAAGCTATTGCATAGCTTCTATCGCGGGCCTTGAGCGTGGAGACCGAATCCAGAAATTCTGTAATTAAAATAACCTAACACCCTCCTATCCGACCGGCACAGCGGTGATACTTTTTAGTTTTGCCATCTATCGATGAATAGCAGAACTTTTAAAGACTTATGCCATGCAATAGCTCTACCGCGGCAGTCTCCGAGTGCCACGCGTTTTTTTTTATTTATCTCTGGGCTATATGATGCTGGATTGGCCTAAATTATTGTATTTTTATAATATTAACGCATTCACTGCCCAGCTCTGCGGTGCGACCTTCTTTTTTTCTTCTTTATAATTTTAGGAATCAAATAATCATTCGGCATGCTTTCCAATCAAATGCCTTTAAATGGATTTAAAAGTATTTTACTTACATATGAAGAGAACAATAAAAAGTTTGTTTTTAAATTAATTTTATTAAATAATACAAGCGCTTATAAAAAAAGAACATGTTAAACATAGAACGGAAATCTTGTCAGTCGTGCACGGTGCGTTCTTGGGAGGTAAACTATTACACAAACACTGACATTTGCAGAACATCTGCTGCTACGTAAACAAACGTGTTAGTACCTGGGATCTACATTATTTCCATGGCTATTCATTATTGACACGAGACGTTTTTATTAACAAAGAAAATTAAGAAATAGAAACAAATACGAACGTGTATATACCTACTTACAGTTAAGCCAAGTGCAGACAGTTGTAATCCAGAGGTAACTCAAATGATCCATACCAGTCGGAAACGTTCTAAGACGCTGGCTGCATTGCCTGATGCACTGTATCTCGTACTAATAATGAGAACTTGATGACTAACTAATTTATTCACGCTATAAACAATTATTATGAATTCTTGATCAATATAATAGTTTTATAGTCAATAGTATTTTTTTAGATTATTAAATCGTAAATTGATTATATTTTTTCTGTTAATAATTATTATCATCTCGTTGGGTATTAGAGACTACATCTAATTGCATGATATACGTTTAAACCTTATAAAATTTATTCTGATATCTGCTATAAAATGCTATAAAATGATACTTATAATAATATGTGAAACTTGATATAACTTTTAAATTTTAAGACATTACAACAGTCTGTAATAAGCTCAACTGTTTCAATTGTAAATAACAATAAATACTTGTTCTCATTAGTTTATATTCTGTGAATATATTTTTAAACTATCATTTTACTTTATATATCTTATAATAAAATGAATCCCTATTTGCCTTGGTCTCGGGATCACGCATGAACGACTGTACCAATTTCGCTATCTTTTTTTTGTTGTTTTGATAAGATCAGTAGTAGATTCAGAAAGAAAAAATTAAAAGGTTTGAACCTAATTTTTGGGGTGCAGCTATTACATTACTGTCTGTTCAAAAAGAGAAAAGTCGTGGGAATAGAGGGCGCTCGTGTGCCAATTGACAACTTTTGTTGCGTTGACAACACTGCTCTATCATTGCAGTACGACTAAAAGTGTTAGTTCACCGTAATGCCACGACTCTTCTCTTTTGAACAGGCTGTACCTAATAAAGTTTTTAACAATATTATACCTTATATACATTAGGTCCCGATCCGATTAACATCGTAAAGTAGCAAATTTGTTTTGCAACCAGGTGATGTCATCCAAATATTTGTACTTAAATGTTTGCGAGATAATTTCCAATGTAAACGAGTTCTGAAGCTGTTGTTATCTAGAACTGTTTGTAACGTTTCAGTTCAATTTATAAATATTCAAGATTTAAACCTACTTATACACTAGCCAAACACGGCGTAGACAAACGACGACACAAATAACTTATCGAGTTCAGATATAATTGTAATCAATATTGAACGAAAGATCTCAAATAGACAAGTATGAAATATATGTAAAGCATGTTCCACCAACACTATCTGTCCACTCTTGATAAGTCTTCTTGATATTCTGTTAATTATTATTATTATTTTCTGTGTTTATTTATATATTAACGTGTCATCAATTACGCAACCGTCAGCTTCTATATACGTACCGATCCTATCCATCCAAAGGTTGCCTGGAAGAGACTAACATTCGCTGTTAGCGATAAGGCCGCCGATTGTGCCACTCTAGATTAGTTAGGAGTAATTTATTTGTTTTTGTTATGTATTGATGGTGCAATAAAGTTATAATCTATCTATCCATCTAATCTATGTTGCGTAGGTATATAAACATGGTTCTTCCGATGATCTCTGATCTACCAGACGAAATTTGTAATACCTCTGCTGTGATAAAACAGTCCGCCTGCCAATCATGGTGATTATGGCAAGTCCTGAGCGTTAGCGAGGGAATCAAAAGAGCACGAGGTGAAAAATCTTTGCACTCGAGTGCAACACGTAACTTTTCATCCCACCTCAGCGAGGAAATCAAAGAGAATACAATAACTGGAGGAAATTACTAAATGCAAAGAAAAATTTACATTATAATTGTACAATCACCAAGTATATATACCTACTTATACATACATACTTATATAAATACATACATACATATATCTATATTGTTTAAGGAAATAAGGGTGTGGTCAGTGACAGCAAGACAAATAGTGTTCCTTTACCATACTTTTGAATATTTAAAGTGACTTTGCACGCCTTACTTTTAAAAAGATTTAATGATGTTTTTAATTTACAAAATTAGTGCATAGGTGCACACGATGTTCTAAAATCAATTTACGTAATCCTCTAGCGGATAAAAACGGCTTTTGCACTCAGATATCGAAGAGCAAAAGTACTCTTTCCGAAATGGGGGATGAAATTTTTAAGTTTAGATTTAGCGTAATTATATGATTAAATAGGTAGCGTTGTCATATTGGCTCGGGTATGCGTCTTAATGTTGAATACGTAGTTATAAAGATAGTTAAGTAATAGGTATCATTATTATGATAAAATTTAATTTAACAAATCAAAATTATTATTTTGATTTAGGTATATATATTTGGGGACAGTTCCGCTCACGTCCGTAGGTGTTGACCCTCTGTTACCCTACACGTGTCCTCTGGGTGGTGCTAAGAGCGGTACCCTCTGGTGGTAGGCTTCGGCCGTGGCTTGTCACCACCCTCCGGACTGGGCTAGTCCGTGAAGCAACTCTGTTGGGTTTCGGAATGTGTTCCGGAGTAGCCATCTTCTAGACCTTCGTGATACATCGTCGGCCGCATCTTCGCTTTCTATCACGTGAGATTGCGGTCAAACGAAGGTCTATTTCTGATAAAAAAAAAAGGCATAACATTACTCGTAAATTTTAAGCAAAACATCTTGCGTTTTATGGGCCTCTAATTTTCAAAATAGTCATGGTATTCCAAATCTTGGTATCAAAACTTAAAAGTTCTTTTTCCGTTCCAGGCTGATGGTGTACAAGAACAGAAAAGGATACCAATCTCTTTCTTCAGGCGGTTCTGATGAAGTGAAACTTCTGTCCAAACCTTACACTGAATTGAAGAGCTTTAACGGGCAATCTGGCCAGAGGATGCGGTAAAGTCGAAGATTTAAATCGTTGGATACGCCTTTACACCCGAAAACTGTGGCATTGTCTTTGAACGCTCGCATTAACAAAATGCCGACGCACGCACACTATGCGTCGATAAAATTAGTGTTTTTGTCAATAAATCTAACTGTTATTATTGTCACTTATTGTGCAATCACATTGCACGAACTTTTGTGAACAAGCACACACAAAAACACACAATTCTCTGATTCCAAACATTGATTAATTAAAAAGGGAAGATAGGTTACGTTCTCCCAGCGCTTACTCAAAAATTGGCATGTGTTACAACTACACGCAAACACATACGCTCACAGTTATATTTCCAGTCCTGTGTAAAACAAAGAAGAACAAAGACGGAAAGACGTATCTAAGACCGAAGTGAGACCGAGACAACAATATTTCACGCGAATTACGACCGCCCGTGCCGACGGTGACTGTGGTGGAAGCACACAATTTTACACAATATGAGGTTGCCACTTTCGAGAAACTTGTACCTCATCTTCCCTTTTTAATTAATCAATGATTCCAAAAGACAAAGACAAGTTTGTGAGCTCGCAAACTTCCTGCCGCCTTTCTAACGATTTAAATCTTTAAGTAAAGTGCATTGAACTGATGAAGAATTGTAGAATTTAGACCATTTGATGGAATGCTTGCTAAATTATACAAAATTTAAATCCAAGGGTTTTTATAATCGTATGAAACTCAAGAGTTTTAAAAGTTGTATGTAAAGGTTAATTTTTAATGTCAGTTTTTAGTTTCGAGACCTAAATGACTTGTACAAAGTAGAGAATCGATTTCCCAGTTCTTGATGTGCTGTGAATATAACATTAAATAACATTAAATGTAGCAACTATTTATTTTTATATCGAATGTATTCTTTATAAATTATTATTGAAACATATAACCTCATCAAAATCCCAAAATAGTTAAAACTGTTACAATTTAACTTATTTTATTTGTATAAGTTATTGTATTTTTTGTTAAATAATTCATTATTAAATGTGTTACGTGTGAAAGCTCAAATAATTGTAACTAAGTACAGTATACAATTTGTGTCTTGAAGTCAGTATTCTCAACTTAAACAGTGTTTAGTCATGTCTCCTGTTAAAATCTGTTGCCTTAGTCAGAAATTTTAATTATATAAAACGATAGTTTTAGCCACATAGTCAAAAAAGTATATTGTAAACCTAGGCGAGAACAGGCGAGAAAAGGCCAAATTCCTGCCGAGTGACGCTTAATATACACGAGGTAGGAACCGCTCTTTTTCCCAAGTATATTATACTTAGTTCTTTAAACTTCACCTTCGAGTTAAATCATCGCTTTATAATCTTCAAACAACTCGAGTTAATTCAAATTGCAAAGAAAAAAATAGTAGGAATATATACGCGCAAATGCGACCACATGGTTATGTTTTTGAATTATTGTTCTGAATACAGACCGATAAAATTTAAAGAACTATCTATATTGAATAAAACTTTTTGTCATTTGACCTATTATGAAAATAACGATAGCTTCCGGCTGATATTTCAAAAAATTCAAAAAAATAACAGGTTAGAAATGGATTTCCATTCCATATACGTTGGACGATGGATTTTCTCGCTCGCTAAACGCAATGAAATTCCATAAAGTTTTCCCTCGCTCAGTACGTCTGCAATGACGTTGTTTCTACCTTCTATTTGGAAAAGGAATGTGCATCTTTCTGAGCAGGCGTTGTTTATAGGCGTATTTCTCGTTCCACGATATAATAACGCAATATTATAGTCACACTCTTTTTATACATATAAACATCGTATTACAAAGTATTATTAGTGTTTTAGATTAATTTAGTATAAGTAGGTCTATTAAAGTAATTTTCCGGTCATTATTTAGCATGAGAAAATCATTTACTTACTTGTATGCTACTCGTGACTTGGCTAGCATTTTTCTTGAAATAATTATAATGAGTTTCACATTAAGTTATTATTTTTGAAAATCACATTGGTACATTTTTATTAGGACGTTCTACTTGTTATTCTATGCAGTATCTTTCTAGCCTTTGGTCCATTATCATAACTAGCTACGAAAAAGGCAATTTCCTTCACTGTTTTGTAACTAGTTATTAAAATGGACCCTTTGTTCCCTTAGTAGTGATCGTGGTACATCCAGTAAAAAGTAGTTTTTGCATTTATTATATTTTTTTTCTGTGCGACTTGAGAATACTGACAGAATTAGTTATCATGTCTGTTTTATGAGTAATTATAGTATAATTTGGGTTACACCCTTCTTCCAACGTAGGGTTTTTCATGTAGCAAAATGTAGGTAGATTAATATTATTTTATTTAAGTAGAAAAATCATGTGTGTGAGATCAAAAGATCTTATATTGATGTTCTTTTCTAGATAGACCATCGAAATTGCGACTTTCTAGAAAATTTATCATTTTTGAATGTTGCCAACAAAATAGGACTTAGATGAATAATTAATTTAATATTTAGTTTTTTTGACAATATTGCACTTATACCATTTCTTTTTGCGACAGCAGACGAAAAATCTTCGGCGCTGGTCACCGAAGTATTAAATGTAGGTACAAGTCATAAATTAGCATTTATGACTGCAATCTCATGTATGTAAATAATTTAGCAAAATGTACTCATGACATCAATTAAAAGGACATTAAGTATCAATATTTTATATTTAGACAATGTTAAATAATTAAATGATTTATTATTTTAATTCATTGTTGTGTATATCGTGAGGACATTACAGTATTTTCTTTAGAAACAAAAGTATTTATTTTCCTAATTTGAATCTGATAATGCATAGATAATAAATTGAGTTTTCAACGTATTGATCGAAACTTTTAGTATTTTAACGAGAAAATGTATTGTATTGAATTGTATTGCCTCCGAAAAGCTTGTTGTGATATTGTTTGTATTATCGCGTTCTATGAGTAGCAATTTGTTCCTAGGTTTTTTTTTTATTTTATTTATCATTATCTTGAGTGGTTGAGCTACTACATTTTATTTGCGGTGGCTTTGGACTTGGCATTGTGATGCCGTTGAGTAGTTAGTATTTGACAAATAAATGAATCATGAATTTACATTTTGTTTTCTTTCATGCTTAAAAATACGAATTATAATTTACCAACATTGATAATGTTAAGAACAAATTATAACATACTAGCAGTGCCTCGCGGTATCACTCGCGTAGTTCCCGTTCCCATGGGAATTCCAGGATACAATATAGCCTGTGGCACTCCCTAAAAAGTGGTTTTTATTAAACTAAAATGAAAAATTGTGGTGTGGGTGGTGCAAATTCTTAGCCAGCACCACAAAGCTGTAAACCTGACGATGGTAAACTAAAGCTACCTACTAAGTACCACATAAGACCAATGTACACATTATCACATAGTCCGTTATCATTCTCATTATTACAATGAAATAATGTTCTTTAAGTATGTAGGTAATAGTATTTCGAACTCTCAAATAGCTTGGCATAACAAAATAAAGTTAAAAAAGACGCATAGCATAAGTCATTAAAAGTTCTGCTATTCATCGATAGATGGCAAAACTAAAAAGTATCACCGCTGTGCCGGTCGGAATCCAGAAATTCCGTAACGAAAATAACCTAACACCCTCCGTGTTAGGTTATTTTCGTTACGGAATTTCTGGATTCGGTCTCCACGCTCAAGGCTCGCGATAGAAGCTTTGCAATAGCTTAAAAGATCAGAATTGTAGGTAGGTACAGAATGTTACAAGGACTGCTTTAGATATAGGAACCTACCTATGTCCCTGTCATGTTATGTTGAGTTTGAGTTTGAGTTTGAAATAATTTGCAGTTACGTAGGTACCAACTAACCACGAACGCAACATAATAATATGAAGTAGGTACTTATAGTAGGTATTTTTGATGCTCAGCATTAGGTATTTCAACATTATTATTAGCTTAACTACGAAATCAGCACAAATCACTTGGTGCATGATCAAGTATTTTGTAGTTCAGTAAGATATAACGATGCATTTGTTACTTCTATTTGGTTATTTCGCATTAATAACATGTCACCTAAATTTTACAGACACAACAAACAAAATGAAATTTGTTCTCAACCAATACAAAAACAGTTCAAAGTGTTCTAGATTCCAAAGATGCTTGAAAAAAGATAAAATCAATAATTTCGTCGGAAAAACTTTAACCTTTCTTGATAAGACTGAAAGATTTGGCGATTTTTTAAGATACAGGAATATAAGTGAGTGCGATACTGAAAATAGTGATAGTTATACGAGAGAGCATATTCTAAAAGGTCTGTTGGTGCACGGAAATCTGCCTGACAGGCATTGGCATGAATATAAGGTAAATAATTGATTTTGTTTTAAAAAACTACAATTTGACTTCAATGATATAGTTTTTTCAAGTTTTTTCATGGACCCATTGTCAGACTTGGACCAAATTACACACGGGATGCACCAGCTTTCAAATAAAAAAGAACCATGAAAATCGGACCACCCAGTCAAAAGTTATGAGGTACCTAACAAACATAAAAAAAGAAATAAGGTCGAATTGAGAACCTCCTCCTTTTTTGAATTCGGTTAAAAAGTTATCTTTATTCCCCATATCATATAAGTGGCGAAGCTATTATAGGGCCATGGTGTGCTGTGCAGTGCACGGGCCCCGGCAAGCAAGAAAGCGCATCGCTGTTTACTTATGTATGACCTACAATTTTCCTTTATTTTATTACGCCTCCTCTCTCTCCCTCTACGTGTGATGTAATATCTATAGACTCTATCCCTCATATAGACGACGACGTATGGATTTATTAAATACCTACAAGGAAATCCAGCAGCACATACAAATTAAATATATCAAGTCAAATCAGAAGGCTGTTGAGAGGTTTTCACGGTTATAACGTGAATACCTCTATAAATGTATCGTAGGTATAAGTTCAACTCACTGTATCCAATTCATATTCCTATCTGTAAGTTTGAAGACCCATAGGTATAAATTCAAGCTACATGGAAAGAGAAGGTGTGGGCCCGATTCTTTCTGTATGCACCGGGGCCCAAGTCCACCTAGCTACGCCCCTGCATATTATAGGCTATTTCATTATTTCTATACATTTATTATACTAGATACAGAATTCCTAAAATATGCTATAGGTAGGTAGGTATACAAGTCAATAAGATATCACTATTCGTTTTCTTATTAAACAATGTAATTCTGACGCCCTCGGTTTTAGATATTTTAAACTTACACCATTATTCCAGACGGCGCACAAAAAGCTATATTCCTCGATTCACCACGAGATGTCAGCTCTTTCAAAATGGCGGAATAACCTGAAAATTGTCGCTGAACACAACAAGCGATATTTATCGGGAGAGATTTCATATTCCTTGCATTTAAATCATCTTGCTGATTTGGTAAGTATTTTTTTTTGTATTACTCTTCGATGTGACTGTTAAATAAAAAATAACCGATTAAACAAAAAGCGCCACCTTGTAGTTACTTCCAGAACTCAAAAGTTGCTTGCTTACCTTCAACCTTTACAAACTGTGAGATGACAGACGCAGAGCTCTAAATCTTTGCCAGGCTTGTCGATTTAGTTCTGTTGGTTTATAAAAGAGGACGCTATTTCACATTTAAGAACAAAATACAAATAGAGTCGGTCAAAGGTAAAAAAAATAGTAAAAAATAAGTACGTGCCTAGATTTTAATTTGAGCACCCAGTAGATCACACAAACTTGCATAATGGTAATGAAAGAAAATCGAAAAAATGACATTTATGAGATTTTGACAATCCACTGCCGATATTCTTTATTTCTGTATGGGCTGACCACTCCCGAAGAACCAACAAACGAAGACCACAATTCGGAAAACGTAATGTAGGACGCCCCCGGTCAGGTAGTATGATGTCCCCTCTTCAAAAGGCGCTATATCGGTCTGGATTCAGCTGACTTTTCTCTATGTTCCCATACCTATGTACATTACATATGTCCAGCAGTGGACTAAACATATGCTGAAGATTATGATAATATTAACACCAATTATTAACCCCTCCAATTATGCCACTAGGTTTCTCATTAAATACTACATGTATTCAGCTGATCTGGCGGGGCCAGCAAGCTCACTTCGTGTTTCAGAAACTAACATAACATAACATAATATGCCATTCTCGAGGTACAATGTTTATAAACAACTCACAGCACGCAAAACCGCGTCGAATTTGATAAATAATTATCAGTATCTAATATACATTGCAGTTATTAGTACTATTATATTATTTATCAGTTCTATTATATACATATATATATTTCGTTTGTAAGAGTTCTTTTAAAGCACTCTTACGAGTGCTCTAAGCTCCTAGAGCAAATTCTGACAAAAAATCAACAAGGAAGGGAATTTTAGATTAATAGAGGAGTAATATCAATGTTCGAATCTGTTGCTTTAGGATTGCCAAATAAAGCTAAAAATAGGATTTAGAATAATAAATAAATAAATAGACGAAGGCTGTTATGTTTTAAAAAGTTTGAATGACCGGTCTTAAATTAGATAAAATAGCTCTATCCTTTTCTGTTGAAAATTTATCTAAACGACAAATCAGAATCGTTGATCTTATTTTAGAAGCCATAATTAAATTTATCTGCAAAATGCTACAAACTTGTGCTTCAAAAACCCATAATTTATTCCCAACAACAATAACAACGTCGCGCGTGTGACGGGTAATGGTGATGATGATGACTGACGGGTAAATTGTGATGACATAACTCACGATAACATACCGAATACTCAAACCTCAAACGCAACTCAGATTTAAGCAGGTGTCATGTCAAGTGAACAATATTGACAGATTTTCATTGAAACTGTCAAAAAATCGCGACTGTGTGCTGGCTACGTCTCACGTAAGCTCGTGAGCTCAAATGTCCCATTGCCAGAACTGAACCAAATTAAAATGGGACCACACGGGAAGTACCAGCTTTCATATAAAAATAGCTTTCATATAGAATCATGAAAATCGGACCACCCAGTCAAAAGTTCTAAGGTAACAAAGAAAGGAAATAAAAAAAAGACGTGTGGCACTCGGGGACTGCCGTGGTAAAGCTATTGCAATGCCATCTAGAGGCGAGTTGCTGAACTAAAGAGACAAACGTCATATTGAGTGGGGAGCGTGAGGTTTTTTCGTTACGGAATTTCTGGATTCGATCCCCGCGCTCAAGGCCCGCGATAGAAGCTATGCAATAGCTTAAAAATACAGTCGAATTGAGAACCTCTCCCTTTTTTAAAGTCGGTTAAAAAGGTGTTTTATAGCTCAAATGAGACTAGTCCTTTTTGAGATATGGCCTTTTTAAACTTTGACAGCTAAACTAAACTTTGACATCTAAAATATAAATTTTGTCCTCAAAGCTGGAGCTTCTAGAACAAATTAATGAAGTAGCTGCCTCTATCTAATATAATATTTGCTTATTGCCATTAGCAATCCCTTGAACGCAGAGATGGCAGGTAATCAGTCTCTTAGTTACCTACCTAGATAATCACAGCAATTAACCACCATACGCAAATAGACCCATAGACCCATAGGTAATTGGGTCTATGGGTCTATTTGCGTATGGTGGTTAGCCATTCGTACTCGGATCATCATCATTATCACAGCGAGGCGAGTCTATTTGACGTTTGTAACGAGACATGATCGTGACCATACAATTCACACAAATAATTCCATACAATTTCGTACAGCTCTTCTATCGGACCTCACCTAACCTAACCTAACCTCAACAGCCTGTATTGGTCCACTGCTGGACGCAGGCCTCCCTCTGTTAAGCGCCTCTTTGGCGTTTATCTCATGCCCATAATCCCCACGCTGGGCATGTGGACATGGAACTACAACTCCAACAAAGTCCTATACGTACTAAAATAAGACATCACTATCACGTTTCGTTACTATTCTACAAACATCAAATTTCAAGTATTATGAAACTGTATATTTCCCAAATAAAACACAATAAATTAAAACATCAATGTATGTAGGTCATGGTATATACGCTAGTGGCATATACACTAGTGGTGATTAGGACTTAATTATGGTGTACATAGCATTGATTAATTAAAAGGGAAGATAGGTTACGTTCTCCCAGCGCTTACTCAAAAATTGGCATGTGTTACAACTACACACAAACACATGCGCTCACAGTTATAATTCCAGTCCTGTGCAATACAAAGAAGAACAAAGACGGAAAGACGTATCTAAGACCGAAGTGAGACCGAGACAACAAAATTTCACGCGAATCACGACCGCCCGTGCCGCCGGTCCGACGGTAACTGAGGTGGGAGCACACAATTTTACACAATATGACGTTGCCATTTTCGAGAAACTAGTACCTCATCTTCCCTTTTTATTAATCAATGGTATATAGATATAGTGTAGCATACGCACAGTTCAGCTACCTACGTCCCTACCTGCTTATTTCTTTTCACTGTGCCTGATAATTTTATCAACACTTAAATGTCATAACTTCTTGCAGAGTGCCACCGATTACTTCAGCAAAATACTGAAGCTCTTTCAAACTATACCCCTATTCGATCCCGCTGAAGATATTCATAAGACTGCTTACCGAAAAAGCTTGAAGAAACATATTCCTGAGAAGGTAATATAATTAGTTTTTTTTTTTTTTTTTTTTTTTTTTTTTTATTGTCATAAATCAAACATATTAAAAAGTGTACAATAAAAGGTACCTTAATTAAATGCTGAGTCTATGACTCTTTATTAGTGAACAGGGTTTATAGATAATACTTACATAGATCCTGTTCATCAGTACTTTACTACATATACATATATACTACATATACCTCCTGATAAGCGCCTTATTGGCGTTTATCTCATGGAGGGTAATACCCACTCTGATATCTGTGGTAATGCAAATAATCCTCACGCATGCGAGTTGGGCATCGCAGTTTGGTGGTATAATTGTTCTGCAGGGGCGCTGCTCACCGATTAAACAAAAAGCGCCACCATGTAGTTACTTCCAGAACTCAAAAGTTGCTTGCTTACCTTCAACCTTTACAAACTGTGAGATGACAGACTCAGCTCTAAATCTTTGCCAGGCTTGTCGATTTAGTTCTGTTGGTTTATAAAAGAGGGCGCTATTTCACATTTAAGAACAAAATACAAATAGATTCGTTCAAAGGAAATAATAGTAGGTAGGCAAGTCCCGTTATCGTTGGGAAATACTGGGGCAAGACGCAGTTTGGTGGTATAATTGTTCTGCAGGGGCGCTGCTCACCGCCCCCTGATAGATATCCCTTAGTCGCCTCTTACGACACGCACGGGAAGAGTTGGGGTGGTGCAAATTCTAAGCCAGCACCACACAGCTAATAAAGGCATAAAGGCCTAAGCTCACTGTTTTCCAGGTGGACTGGCGTACCGGCTTAAAGGTCTAAGCCACTGTTCTCCAGGTGGACTGGCGTACCGGCATAAAGGTCTAAGCTCACTGTTTTCCAGGTGGACTGGCGTACAAAGGGCTTCAAACCTCGTCGTGAGGAGCAGTCGGCGTGCGGTGCTTGTTACGCGTTCGCAGTGACGCACGCATTGCAGGCTCAACTGTATAGACGACACCGGCTGTGGGGGGAACTCAGGTTAGTCCGTTTCACGCCTTGGTTTATCAAGACGATCTGCGAAAAACTGCAGGCAGATGCTGAATGCGTCGAGCTGAAGACAGGGCGCTATGGCGCTCATTAGAGGAGGCCTATGTCCAGCAGTGGACTAGTACCTATAGGTTGATGCTGATGATCATGGTATACTCGTACAAATGATATAATCACACTAATATTATAAATGACTTGATGACACTTTTGATCCCATAAATCTGTTCCCGTGGGATGAAAATCACCTTTTAAAATTTCCATGAGAACAACGCGTGCGAAGTCGCGGGGCGGAGCTAGTTACAAATAATGTGATCATATCTCGCTGTCTATTGTGTGTAATACACACATTTATATGTATAATATAGATTATTATTTCTGCTTGCTTTAAACTCGTTTGTTTTCAAAATGTTCTCTTTCAGTCCTCAACAGATAGTCGACTGCAGTCACAACGATGGTAACATGGGGTGTCACGGCGGATCCATCCGAGCTGCCTTCAGATACGTGGCCAGGAGGGGCCTGATAGATGAACAGATCTACCCCTACAGAGGCAAGGTTGGTGACACTAGAAATTGAGTTCTATTGACACCATCTTCTTGGAGATAGTGAAATTAAATGAATGAATGAATTAACACTTTATTGCACTACTAAAAATCAATATACATGGAAGTCTTATATCTAAATAATAAATAAATATAGTACAAAAGGCGGCCTTATCGCTGAGAGCGATTTCTCCCAGGCAACCTTAGTATGGGAAGAGATAAGAAGGAAAAAAGGGTCGATAGTGTACACTAGTAAAAACAGAACTTATATTATACATACATAATTAACTACAACCCATAATAACCTATAATAAATAATACAGTAGGTTCTAAGGAAACATATTCATATAAAAGATTAAGCCGCAATCACATCTAAAGTTCCAGAAGAAGAAGATGCGTCGTTTACAATTTACATTTATTGTTACATTAGTTGTTCCTCAGATCACCTTTTTTTTTTATTAATATCCTGAGGGAAATGAGCACGCATATCGCACTGCCACGGGGAGACCGTGCGATTATGTGGAACTCCAACACCACTAAAACCCTCAGGGTGCTTCCTCTGCCGCTTGTGGTGGGAACATGGGGACGCTTTTTCGATAGCCCAAGCTGAGAGCGTGGTGGCACTTGTACGTTTCGCCCTAAGCTTATTTTACCGGCGAGGCGCCGCGCCCTCTCAAGCTCAACCAATGCGTGAAGCTGAAAACACGGCGCTATGGCGCTCATTGAGGGAGGCCTATGTCCAGCTATGATGATGAAACATAAAAAAATACAGTCGAATAGAGAACATCCTCCTTTTTTGATGTCGGCTAAAAAATAATCTATCTATGATTAATATTATAGGTATAGAACCCATAACTCAAGCTCTGCTACTTGGGCAAGAAAATTATGTGTGGATTGTCCAGCTGTTTGAGCATAGAACTCCTCTGTTTTTAAAGTCGGTTAAATATATGAATTTCAACGAGATAATACTGTCTACTCGACCTCGACTCGGGAATATAATTATCTTCAAATGTCAAACTCAATATCTGCAATAACCGGTTATTTCTGTACCTGGCTTGCATAGAGAACTGACATCCGGATATAATCTAAATGGCTTTTCCTGGTGAATGTCTGATGCATTTGATTGGACTACGTTTTGACGAGTCGGTAATAACTGGTACAGGAATAGAACTTAATGTGGCTGTCAACTGCGGCACACGGGTACGTAAGTACGCCTTTATCTTTGTTGCCATAGTGAGTGTTGTACTATTGGAATCGCGCATCAAATCGTTTTTAATGAAAAAGAGTTTCTGGAACAGTTCATAATTTTCAAAATTCCGACGAAAAATTATTAGTCTTGCACCAGCTTCAGCTGCTAACTTCACACGCGTTTTTTGTAAAAAGTTCCATAACCATGTTTGTTGATGATCGCAGGATCCTTGGTTAATTACGTTATGACACAGTTAACTCTCCTATTTACTCTTTATATTTGTGGTATTTAATGGATTATCCATAAATATCTACATAAATACACACAGGATACGGTTTCATATTATATGGTTATCTAAGATACTGGCAGCGATGGCTGAAGACCTGAACGGCCGTTTCCTGCGGCATTAGGTGGGGATGCATTCATCCCTTGCAACCTACAACTTTCACTGAGTGTACACCTACCTTTGAAAACAATGTATGTTATATGTGTGTGTGTGTATTAAAATTGTGTAACTGTGTGTATATCTATGGACCACAACGGGTCTGAAATAAACGAACCAAAAATTCTGCTCTACTTTCATAATATCCACAGCCAAAGAGTGGAATGAACTTCCTGCGTCTGTCTTCCCATTAGTGTACAATCTTGGAGTCTTCAAATCTAGTTTCTTCTGGAAAAGCGTGCTCCATCTTAGGCTATATCTTCGCTTTCTTAAAGTGAGTTGGTAGCTAAATGCTTGCCATCATCAATAAAAAAAACGATTTTGATTTAATATTTTTGAGCGCAGCCGTAGGCAAAAGCTAGTTTCAAAATATATTCCATAATACTTATACTAAAATATTGATGCTCTGTACAGAAAGGCCACTGCAAATACAGCAGTGGTCTAGTCACCGTTCGTCCTACACGCTGGGCGATGCTGCCCGCGGGAGACGAGGCCGCTATGGAGCGCGCGCTGGCCTCCATAGGCCCGCTGGCGGTCGGCGTCAATGCTGCTCCCTTCACATTCCAACTCTACAGGTCAGTATTTTTCAATGGGCAAAGTTAACTAGAGTTGTTAGATAGATCTATCAAATCTATCTATCAACTGATATCGTCTACAAAGAAGCTGGCAAGTACAGTCATTAAAATGTTGCCTTATTACTTTTTAACTAACCCACTAATAAATCCTCCTCTCTCTCCATACTATTGTGTGCCCAGCAAGGTCTATAGTGAAATTTTATTATATAAACTATCGTAGTTTGACGAATTCATTACGGATGTAAGAGGGTAACTACGAACCTTATTTGTGTTGGAAGAACAGAAGGTGTTCTTCCAACAAAAATATAGTGAAACATAATAATATAAAATGTAAATACCTCTGTACACGTATGGAATACAATATATGATTGAGTATTAAGTATTGAGTCCTTATCCCATTAGATTGAATTGAAATAATTTAATGTAGGTACATTTTGCAAATTTGATCAATTTGGATGAAAAAGCTAAAGTATTTTTTTGCTGAAAATGCTGCCCGCGATAAGTAGGCCGATTTTATATTAAGGTAAGAGCGGTCAAAAGTCGGCTTCTACTCTCGCTGCCCACTGAAAACGCATTCTTCATGCAGAAGCGGTATCTACGACGACCCGTTCTGTCTGCCATGGCAACTCAACCATGCCATGCTGCTGGTTGGTTATACTCCGGAGTACTGGATCCTGTTGAACTGGTGGGGCAAAGGATGGGGAGAAGATGGGTATATGAGGTAAGGGAGA
The DNA here is from genome assembly GCA_955876795.1 of Eupithecia tripunctaria. Taxonomy (NCBI): domain Eukaryota; kingdom Metazoa; phylum Arthropoda; class Insecta; order Lepidoptera; family Geometridae; genus Eupithecia; species Eupithecia tripunctaria. The sequence goes on along the minus strand of OY041624.1, from coordinate 8,400,276 downwards.
CAAGTTTTATGGTTCGGTAACCAAAGGGTAAAACAGGACCTATTACTAAGATCCCGCCGTCCGTCTGTCCGTCTGTCTCCAGGCACATGCCTGGTCTTAGTAATCTCATGAACCGTAATAGTTAGATAAAGGAAATTTTCACAGATGCTGTATTTATGTTACCGCTATAACTAAATACTAAAATAACAGAATAAAATAAATATTTAAGGGAACTCCCATACAACAGACATGGTGATTTTTTGACGTTTTTATAGAAAACGGTACGGAACACTTCGTGCGCGAGTCTCTTTACTCATTCTAAAGTTTGTATGAAGAATGTATTTTGGAGGCTATACAGGTGATAAAAATGGCTTCTAACAATGCAAATGAATATCTTTCTGACGCTGAGCAGATGACGCATCTGGTCGACAACAGGCTTAAAATCTTTTGAATTGCGATGGTAATTATTATAAAATATCTACTAGCTCATGCCCGCGGCCTCAAAAACACAAACTGGAACACTGTAATTAGTGTGACTAGATTCTAATAGCGATTTTGCGTGTTTTACTGGATGAAATACTCAATGTCCTCAGGATAAAAACAAATAGATTGTTTTTTATTTCAAGACTAAATCACTAAATGGATTTTAATGGAATTTGGCTAGACTGTAGATTGTGTCCTCTTACCTATGGTACTTTGAGATAAAACTACAGCTACTACCTATGTAGTCTCAAAAAATAAATTGTTATTCTGATAAATAATATTTCACACGTCCTTTCCTCTTCATTTTTGTTATAATAGTGTGTTAGCCCTGACACTTTGGGTTAAGATTGTTTAAGAATACATTGAACGTGTTCTAAGAAGTTCAATAAATAATCCTTCCTTCTTATTCTCTGCGATGGACGATTTCTTTTATGAATCTGTTATTAACTAAAATACTGTCTTTCAGAATTCGCCGAGGCTTCAACAGATGTGGAGTGGCCAATATGGCTGCGTATGTCGAACTATGAACGGAAACGTTCCGTGCGCCGCAGTGAGTTAGTGCCTTTAACCTTTTACCCACCGGTGAGGGCGACGCAATTTTGGCATGAGATCTGATGACCTTTTGGTCTTCATTTAATTGATTTTCTTGATATGTTACTTATTCATCATCAAAGGTGACAGCGATGAAGTTTGATTATTTGTATCATTAATTTCATTTATTTTTTGTTCAATCTGTTTTGTTTAATGTCAACCGCTGTTTGTAGATTTTAGTAGGTTTTCAGTTTACTCAGCCTGTTCAGACTTTTATTTAACTATTATTGTTTTTAACCGTGAAAACCTCTTAATAGCCTTATGCTTCGATTACTTATTTTTTAATTTGTATTCAATAAATCCTATATTATAAATATGAAAGTCTGTGTGAATGTTTGTTACCTCGTATCTCCGTTACACCGACGCAAAAGTACAGGTTGTAAATTTTAACAGATTTTAATCGGTTCCATGCCCAGGTATGGCAAGCGAATTTTCGAAAATCTTTGAATGCATTTGTCTCCCTTTTCAAAAATAAAGGAATGTTATATTTTAGTATTTTTTTCTATCTACAGTATTAAGAGTACTTTCCCTCCAGGTGGCATTACGAAATTTCACCCCCACCACATTTATCCTGATCCTATCTATCCATGGTTGTCTAGAAGAGATCGCTCTTGAGCGATAAAACTGCCAATTTTCGCTTAGTTTTAACTTTTCCTGTTGTAAATAGTTTCTTTTAGATTTAAGTGTGTAATAGAGTATTATCTATCTGATGCTATTCAAGAAAACTACTAAATAAATGATCATTTGATTAAAATTTAAGGATAGGAACATCAGCCTTCACACAGTACTTCGTTGAACTATTTAATGATATTTAATGTGAAGGTTGGAATTGTTTTGCATTCGCAAGTTGTTTTTTTATATTTTGGGCTTAGTTTCACTTGACGCGCATCTTAAATCATGTTCCACATTGAGACGGTTTCTTTTCTAGTCTTTGTTTTTACTGTCACTAAAGTTGAAAAACCTCACTATTGGTGCATGTACTATGCCATAGTACAAGCACCAATGGTGTTTATTCAGACGTTGCCAAAACTAGACTAAACTAAACTGACAGGACTAAAAATTATGCCATCCTTATTATTTTGTTCGTTATGACAGGGACAGCTACATTTTAAGTCCTGTGAAATTAGTTTAGTTTAGTTTTGGCAACATCTGAATAGACAACCTAGTCTACCTAGTACAAGCACCAATAATGAGGTTTTTCAACTTTAGTGACAGTAAAAACAAAGAATAGAAACCGTCTCAATGTGAAACATGATTTGAGATGTGCGTCAAGTAAAACTAAGCCCAAAATAAATAAAAAACTTGCGAATGCAAAACAATTCCAACCTTCACATTAAATATCATTAAATAGTTCAACGAAGTACACAGGTACACTTACATAGAAATTGTGATTAGGTCTTGAAATTTTTGTGCAATTTTTGATTATTAAAGGCTATTTATAAGTATGCATTTGTTGTTTTCTTCTATAATATTTTAATTGGGGGTCAAACCAGTTTTTCTGACAGGTCATACCGGTAGCCAGACCAAAAAGGTTAGGAACCACTGTACTATGGCGTCACAAAGTTTCACTGATACACATAAACCATTACATTTTTACAAGTTTTACCTTCCCTGTTTACCTCCATCAGGTGTCTGTCCGTCTGTCACGGCCGACAGAGAGTTATGTTGAAGCAACTCGGGGCTGAAAACTATATTTTTTGTTGTTTTCCACTGTTTTTGCAAGGCCATTCATCATTTTGAAACGTTGAGCGTAATGAACTGTGCTTTGTTTTTAAAAATGTCTACCTACGTATTTGTTTTGTGATAATGTATCACAAGACATGGTGGTAACATTAAGAAACCCAAACCGTAGACTGGCCAAAAAGTTATCTGTTTACACCATGTAAAATTTCATAAAACAAAATACAAAATTAGTTCTGAACTTAAAAAATGTGACCTTTTTATGAAAAAGATGAGGAAATCGTAATAAGAAAAACCTATTACACTTGTACTTGTATTTACCTTAATGTGGTAAATTACAAATTTAAAATTTTTACATTCTTATTTAAGGTAGAGATAAACCATTCAATGCACCCGCCTTGTACTAAACTTCATACAATCGGCGTGCGTTTTAAGACCGTTTTATTTCTACCCAGTTTACTTAAATTTTCTGGTCGTACATCTCGAACCTGAATCAATCGACGGGTCAGGCTGTATCCCATAATAACACTATTGTTATGAACATACATATTTTGTGTTTTTATCTTTATATTTTTACTAGCTACGCCCTGCGGCCACACGCCTATCCCACGGGAACTGATTTATGGGATAAAAAGTAGCCTATGTGTTGTTCCAGGCCTAGAACTGTATGGAAAAATTCAGCCCGAGCCGTTCAGTAGTTTTTGCGTGAAAGAGCAACAAACACACATACAGACATGTAGGTATACAAACTTTCATCTGTAATGTAGGTATACAAACTTTCGCGTTTATAATATTAGTAGGATAGTCTTAATTTTGACAATGCTGTTTTATAGCAGCTCTAGTCTTTATTTATAATTATTCTGTTTATTGACAATGCTCATTTAAAGCACATCTTTATAAAAATATACTTATTTCTTTGTTTTGTGTTACTTTAATTATTTATTTTTATTATTACAATGTGTGTAAATTGACTAATCAAGTGTGCCTTATGATCCTGCGGCGAATAAATATATAAATATAAATATATTGTATAATAAATCTATTTATATAAAAGAAAGTCGTGTTAGTTACACTATTTATAACTCAAGAACGGCTGAACCGATTTGGCTGAAAATTAGCGGGGAGGTAGCTTAGAACCAGGAGACGGACATAGGATAGTTTTTATTTCATTCCCGGCTGAACGAATCTTGATGAAAGGCAGGGAGGTAAACGGTATCCCGGGGACGGACATAACTACTTGAATAGAGCGTGCGAAGCCGCGGGCAAAAGCTAGTATTATATAAATAGGTATATTGATACACTATATGCGATCCCCAACGCAGGCCCAGCGTGGAAATTATGGGTTTAACCCCCCATGAGATAAAAGCGGAATAAATAAATAAATAAATAACGCTAGACAATTCACACAGCATTATCTAGCCTCAAGCTAAGCAGAGCTTGTGTAATGGGTACTAGATAACTGATATACATAATACAATACACTACATAGATAGATATTTTTTATTATATAAACATCCAGAATGCCCTGAACAAAGTCTGCAGATCGTACACACATTTGTCCCGAGGCGGGAATCGAACCCGCAACCTCATGCGTCGCAGGCAGACCTTCGCCGACCGCGCCACAGAGGTCGTCGGAGTGGTATAATTGAAAGAAAAATAAGAAAAGTGAGAAATTAAATATCATAGTTATCCCTCCCACATTTTACTACGCCTGAAATGACGTACTTTCCACCTTCTGTTTCGACTTTTGGAGAAGGAATAAGCAACTTTCTGAGCAGGTGCAGTTTAAAAGAGTACTAGTAAACTACTCTGCTACCCGCTCAAAGCCGGGGGCGAGTTGCTAGTTTATTAATATGGTTACGTCAAACCGACCAAATCGAACCGCTTAAATTTTCACGAGACAGGAAGCGGCGTCGATTTCCGTCCATTTCCACTTCCGGTGGGGCGTTCAATTATTCCTCTGACTTCCGGTGACTATTTATTGGCTAAATGCCGACGTTTGGTCGCAGTCGTATTTAATTCATATTTAGTTTATAACTAGTTTCAGCCGTTTTTGCAGTGTGGTGCCGGCATTGAATTTGCGCCATCCCAACTCTTCCGTGTCGTAGAGATAAGGGATACCTACCGAGGGCGGGCAGCAGAGCCTTCTACATAACAATTCTACCACCAAACTGTGATCCCCAACCCGCATGCCCAGCGTGGGAATTACAGGCATTAGCCCCCATGAGATGAAAATCAATAAGGCGCTTATCATTTTCAGTTCGTCCAGCTCTGACAATGGAATTCATGAGAAAACCATTATAATTGAAGTCTGTTTATAGTTTTTTGAAACAAACCCATTACCTAATTTACCAAATATTCTGACATTTACGATGATAAGACCGCTTATTGGTGTCGATTCTGTTGTTTTAGAATTAGATAAAATAAGCTAAAATTAGGATATTTACGAATTCTAAATAGACGATAGCTTTCAAATTGAATAGTTACCTTCTATTTGACATCAAAACTAGCTATAACAAGGATTTAGGGATTGTTAGGAATCGATTAAGGAATAATCGATTAAGGGATCGACACATTCTAAAACAACAAAATCGACACCATTGTCTCTATAATTTCTATTGTCTCTTTAAATTTTACTTTAGAACTAAGATCTTTTTCTTATTATAATTGATACCTTCTAGTTAAGCTTACTAAATGCTCTAATGGCGTTGTCGATCAATAACTCTACTCTCAAGCAGGTGACCCTCAGGGCCTCGCTTGAGTATAACAAATGTTATTTTTTCACCTCGAATCATTTATCAGTCTGTGGACATGACAGGCGTGACAAAAACAATTCTAGGTGCGGATAATTTGGAGGGAATTTGCGGTGGTTGTAAGGAGAATGTCACACTTGAGTTGCATATAATTTTCTATCTAACTAGCTGCGCCCCGCGGCTTCGTGCGAGTTGATTTTCTCACCTTTTAAACCTTCTCTAGACCTCCACGAACATTTAAAGACTTATCGATGAAAATGTAACACTAATCAATAAACAAGACTACTTTTGGAAAAAGAATTCCGTAAATTGAAATGAGAATTCTTAGACAAACAAAAGTTATTTTGATTTGAAATGGCCAGTACTGCAGAACGGCTATTTCATAGCATTAGTATAGACTACTTTTACTTTTTAGGGTACGCGAAGTTGGTGAAAACGGAGCCCTACTACTAAGCCTCCGCTATCTGTCCGTCCGTTCGTCTGTCAGAGGGCTCTACCTCTCATGATCCGTAAGAGATATCCCGTTGAAATTTAAGAATGTGTATTTCTGTTGTCGCTATAACAGCAAACATTAAAATTAATTTGTCACCTATCAAAATATCCACTTTGAATAAAATCTTGAATAATGGATTAAAGTGGTCAAAAAGTTGCAAAAAGATCCATCAAAGGATCATAGCTGGATTTTAGTGGACCTAGGAAATTGGAAGGATTGGATTGGCTTCTACAAAAAACGTGTTTTTTTTGGCTAATTTCGCTTTGTTTGTTAAGACTGTACCTACCTATATATTGAATAACAGTAGTGTCTACTTACTGTGGTTCAATGGAGCTTTTTATAAGTTCTATTATCACTTCAACTGCAATAACTGAACAAATAAAAATTCGATGTTCTTATAAAAAGTTGCCTGATTTTTACGGTACTACGGAACTTTTCGCGTTCGAGTCGACTCGCACTAGGCGGTTTATTATATTTTGGAGTAGTATATAACTCAGAAATTATCCTGTGACAAAATTTTCAGTAAGTACCTTTTTGGAGTTTGAAACTTCGCAGTCTTTAAGATCATATTTTAGGGATACAAGACGTAATCTATTAAAAACATTTTAAACTTTTATGTAAGGTAAAATGTAAGTAACTTTTCACAAACACCGCAATTTACCAGGTGTTTTTTTAAGTAGTCAGCTTGAAAAAACTTCCTAAATATCGACTTTCAAGAACAATTCCAAAACGAGAGCTGCATTAATACAATAAATTTTAAAATTATTTGTAAAATCACTTAAAATCACTGCACCAGAGCGACCACAACTTAATAATTTAAAAACTTAAATTATGAAATACTGTTATAACTTAATTTAATGGACTATTCGTTTGTGGAACGACCGGGAGCTTAATTTTCAAGTTATTGCAAGTTTGGACCGCGACGTAGAGTTATTGCAACTTTTTTGTAGAATAATTGTGAGAAACATTAATTTAGCTTTTTCGAGAATTTTTTGATAAAGAGTGCACACTTTTTGGGTTGAATGACTGCGGAACTCTAAATTGTGCTTCTATTTATTATTTTGTCTAATTCTGTACATACATCTCACACTTTGTGAACGATATTTTCAGTTGCTTTCTAAACAGTCATGTGCTAAGCTTTGCCGACGACATGAAGATTTTTAAAACTATTAAGTCTCAGAATGATGTTCTTGATCTTCAAGCGGACCTCTCCAGGCTAGATAACTATTGTCATATAAATAAACTCGAGCTCAATCCATCTAAGTGTTCCATTATGACTTTTTCTCGGAAGAAAACAATAATTCCGTTCAATTATTCACTGAAGTCAGAGTCTCTGCAGAATTGTCGCGTTGTTAGGGATCTCGGTGTCATCCATGACTCTAAACTCATGTTCGATAATCACATAAATACAATAGTTTCTAAAGCCTCTAAGGCGCTCGGATTTGTCATGAGGAGTGCATCTAGCTTTCACCGCGCGAAAACGTTTAAGATTCTGTTCTGTACGTTCGTAAGAAGCATTTTGGAATATGCATCACAGATTTGGAACCCTTGTTATGATGTCTATATTAAACGAATCGAGCGTATTCAAATTAAGTTTATAAAGTACCTTTGTTTCCGTCTAAAAATTCCATACACTTCCGATAATTACCTCAATTTATGCAAGCAATTTCACATTCTCCCTCTTTCTAAGCGGCGTGAGATCGCCGACCTATCTTTTTTACTCAAAATCACATCGAATAAAATTAACTGTCCCAACTTACTTCAAAAAATTAAGCTCAACGTACCCTTCAAATCTATTAGATTTAGCCCCCTTATCTCCCTTCCTCATGCTGGCACTAACTACCGGCAAAATTCCTTCTTATGGCGAGCGAGTAACAATTTTAACCACTTAAGTAAGCAATTCGACATTGACTTATTTTGCACAAGTGTCACTGCGGCCAGACGGCGGCTCGGTGGAGGATTTTTTGGCGTCAATGACGATAATGATGATTAAAATTGCTTAGTCTAAGATATTGTATTGTAACTCAAAAACACTATCTATAGGTGATACATACGTGTAGATTAGTCACATTGTTCATAGTCTTAATTTGTTGCACTATCCTGATAACTACCCGTGAAAACCTTCGATAAGCTTACTGGTATTTATTAATTTGTAACTCTGTATATAAAAGCATCTGGTTTTCCATGTAATAAATAAATAAATAAATAAATAAATAAATAAATAAAAATAAATAAATAAACTCACATAAAGTCCTCCCTACTCCAGCCAAATTCAGCGTGAAATGTTTGTAAACAAACTATATTAGCATCGAGGGAAGATCTCAATTCATCAAGGAATGTCAATTGCGTAAAAAAAATACCTCAACCTCAACCTCAACAGATGTATTGGACCACTGCTGGACGCAGGCCTCCCCCTGATAAGCGCGTTATTGGCGTTTGTCTCATGCCCATAATCCCCACGCTGGGCATGCATGTTGGGGATCGCAATTCGGTGGTAGAATAGTTCTGCAGGGGGTGCTGTTGCCCGCCCCCCGGTAGATATCCCTTAGTCGCCTCTTACGACAGCCGCGGGAAGAGTTGTGGTGGTGCAAATTCTAAGCCAGTACGACAGCTGTGTACTAAAAGTGTTAAAGATCAAACTTAAGATTGTATTAGATATAGACATAATATGTGTGATGTTTGTGTTCTTTAAATAAATAAATAACTTGTTAAGTTTGATCTTTCGGATCAATGGTCTAATTTGTCTGCTTATTTATATTCCCATTGTACAATGTAGACACAAATTAGTTTATTTTACTTTTACCTCAATAAATAAATAATAACTTTGTCATTAATTAACTTTGAAATACCTATTCAAAGCATAATAATTTGCGAACTTTATTGAATTTCAATCAGAATTCTAGTTTGACAGTTGTATGATTTATGAAGAAACTTTTGTACCTACATTATTAATTTAATTGCCAAGTTCATGATCACTGCGATGCTTTTCACGACCTCAATGGCGTAGTGGGCATAGGTTTCCCTACGACGCAGAAGGGTGCGGATTCGATTTCCGCCTCGGGACGTTCTGTACGATGCAGATATTTTTGTTATTATCGTGCGCAAGCTCTCCCACTCGGGGTAATTTAGAGTCGAAGAATTTTGATGAACTCTGTGGCTTAGCGGGCATTGGTCCGCCTGTGACGCAGGAGGTCGTTGGTTCGATTCCCGCCTCGGGACATATGTTTGTACGATCTGCAGATCATGGTGTTCTGCGTGTATTCTATGTACTTACTAATGAGGCAGTCTGTGGAATGCTCTTCCCCTGGACATCAGACGTGCAAAATCACTCCCTATTTTCAAGAAACTGCTTCATTAACATTATTTATCAGTTATCTAGTACCCATAACACAAGCTCTGCTTAGCTTGGGGCTAGATAATGCTGTGTGAAATGTCCAGCAATATTTATTTATTTATTTATTTATTTATTTATTTATTTATTTATTTATTTATTTATTTATTTATTTATTTATTTATTTATTTATTTATTTATTTATTTATTTATTTATTTATTTATTTATTTATTTATCCGCGTACAATCTATTACTTTTCTTTTTTTACGTGTCTTAAGTTTCATCATTATATTCATTATGTAGGTAGTATGAATGCATGTTAGGTATTGTAAAACCTATGTAGTGTAGGTATATTAATTTTGATTTCTGTTCCTTAAGTTTTTTTTAATGCCACCGTCTTTGTTGTTTTTTTTTCGCTCAAAGCGATAAGGCTGCCTTTTTATTTCCTTGATTCTCTACATTTCCTTCTGTATTGTATTTTATGTTTGTGTTGTACAATAAAGAGTTAACTATCTTTCTATCTAATAAGGGGTTTTCGATTTGCATTTAAATAAAGTTCCATATTCCTTGATAGATGGCATTGTCTTAGTGAGTATATCAATGTCAAATGTAAGGAAACCCAACTTTTTCAAGTTTCTAGTTTGTATTGCCAATGCAAAACAAAAACAACAACAATGATGCTAAATCATTGTTGTTGTGTTCCTTTCATCTGAAATTGAAATGCTCAAATTGCCAATCGATGGCCCTGCCACCTATCGAGATATTTAGTACTGACAAACTTTTTTCTATATAAAAAAAATCGGAAAACATTAACATTAACTTAATGAGATGTTTCTCTCGAAGAGGTCTGTTTTTATGAGTTGTTCATAGAACTTCATTATTTCAGCATTTCATGGAACTCGCTTATCAAAATCAGTTTTTCAGGAATCTGATTAAATAAAAAGGAAACCGTGCGTCAGCTGTAAGTATCAACATGTTCCAATATCCTCTTTTTCGTTTCCTTTTTCATTTAGTATGCATGTATGTAAGTATGTATGTATGAACGGGTAGGGTCTACTAGCTAGCTAGTGAGTGAGCTTAACCAATTTTCTTCAAAATCGTTATTTATATCAGAATCTGTGAAAGCTACCTTCATATTTAGAGAAAAGTTACTTCGATCTTGAATTCGTTGAATTACGTGTTTTAAAAACACGGTAAGAATTGCTTGCTCGTTTAAAGATTAACACATTTTAACTGACTTCGAATAATTGAGTATGTTTTAAAAACTACATTTATTCAGATTTTTAGTATTTGTTGTTATAGCGTCAATAGAACTACATGATCTCTGAAAATTTAAACTGTCGAACTATCACGAGATACAGTCTGCTGACAAACGACACAGACGCACGACGGATAGCGGAATCTTCATAGAGTCGTTTTGAACCCTTTGTATACGAAACCCTAAAAAAAGTATTTGGAGTCGGTTCCAATTTTTTTCAAAACAATCAATTTATTTCGTCATCATCATCATCCGCAGCATAACTTCACCAATGACCAAATAAATTAATTATTATTTGGTGATTGGACATCACCCACTGCCTGGTATAAGGCAGGGGCGGATCCAGGATTTTATTTTGGAGGGGGCCATTTTGACAATGTTCAGATATAGGGTAAAAAAATCACAACCTCTTCCTCCACAGCCTGTATTGGTCCACTGTTGGACGCAGGCCTCAGGTCGAGGGGGGAGGGGGGGGGGTTAATAATATCCCAATTTTTTTTTACTTTGACGGGACTTGAACCCGCGTCCTTCACTAAAACTACTTAGAAGAGGAAACAGATCATTGTTGCCAGGGTTCACAATATAAATTCATACATACAAATAGCAAGAAACCCATAGGAAATGAGATATTTACAAAAAAACTATTTTTCGTGACCTTTGACCTTGAAATGTAATAGTTTATTTTTTATTTATTTATAAAAAGTTATGTATAAAAAGTTGCGCACACCCTACCATATGTAGGTTTTGAGTCAACTTTTAGGGTGTCGATATACAAGTATTTACAGACTTACAGCTAGGTATCTCGAATTCCGAGATTCTTACCTAATTTAAGCTTAAATGACTGGACTAATAGCCAGGATTCTGTAAAGGGGGGTCAGGTGAAAAAAACAAAGAATATACCTAATGTACCTTCATAAGGCGAGGTCGTAGCCCAAGAATTTGAGTCACGCATCACCACTAACAATAAACCACGGCGAGCGAAGCGAGCCGCGAATTTTTTAGGGACTTTTCCGGGTTTTAGGGAAAAGTAAGTGCGCAGTGGTAGAAACACATCAGTATGAAAAACAATCAGCAAGCAGAGACAGCCCTGAAAATTTTAAAGAGTGCGCGACTGAGATTGAATTGTTAGAAGGAATTGTTAGATACATAATGAATATCGGTGAGTCGCAGTCTTTTTGAAATTGGTGAGGTATGCTTAGCAAGACGCGAAAGCTATGATAGTAAGTTATGAAAAATAATAAAATTTTAACGATTTACAACAAAATAGATGAGCCCTGCCCTAAAGAATCTACGAAAATCTAAATCTGGTGTCTACTTGGAAAAGGAATATCGAAGTTGTGTTCGCTGTCGTACAAAATGAACTCTCGCTCGCATAAGATTAGCTTATCACGTAAACGAATCAGAAACTTCCATTTCAGTATAAGGGGGGCCTTCATGGGCACAGCCAGAGACGAGACAGTACTCCAGCGGAGCAAGCCGCGAAACCAAAATATTTTTTGTTAATTTCTCGCGTTAGTAGTCAAAATGATCTTATTGTGAGATCGAGACCATGTATTATTAAAAATGGACGACGAAACAGAGGACAATGTAACCGAATTTTTTTGCTGTTTTGTCGTTTTGTTAGATATTTTGATATTTTGCAACTGAACTGAAAACGGAAAGGAGACAGGCCACGTCGAGAGAGGCAAAAGATGTTCGCCACGCCCGTGGTGATACATCTGTTAGTTAGTTTTACATTGAACTAACTACAAATATTCGATACGTTACGAGTACGATATAACTCTAACGTACGTACTTATTTAGCTAAGTATTCTTAAAAGGGCTCTGCTAATAAAGGGCAAGAACACCTCAATGCAAAAAACAAATTAAAATGCAAAAAGCAGTGATATTTTTGTCATCTCTCTGTATTGTGTATTAAATTGTTTGAATTGAACGCGTACGTTTCTTTCTTCGCAAGTTCGCGTACTCGCGAGTACCATGCGCGCACACTGTACTACTTTTTCTTTTACTTAACTTATCTTTTCAAGTTAAATCCAATACCGAGGTATAGGTACTTAGACGAGTAATTTTATTTAATATAAGGTTTTAGTGAAATAAAGAGCGTTTTTGTAATTTAGAACTAAGTTTTTATTAAAAGAAAAGTACGAGCAATCCACACACATTACGTGTTGACGTAAGTAAGAAGGAAGTCCAGTGTCGCAACCAGAGGGGTGGAATGGAAACCAAACTAAAACCTAATTCGGATGCGTTCTCATTCTATCAATATAAACAGCTTGAAAAATAGTTATTACTGTCAATCAAATAAGAAATGAGGTGCAATTGGCTATAATTCACTTGTGTTCACTAGCGGAAGAAGAGAAATAGATATCATTTACCTATGTTCATTTCAAATTCGTTGAACGTGTCGATGGACGTGGTAATACTGAGAAGAAATTAACCTCTTGAATTTAGTTTGTAGATGTATGTAAAGTACCGACTTACCTAAAAAATATATTTCTGTACTTTGATTTAAAGTAGGTACCTACATAACCTACCTAAGAGTAGGTATGCCGTGGCCCGTGTAAAAGTGCATCTGAATTTAAAAAACGTAAAATTGAGTCGAAAGTATGGAACTCTTGGGCCTTTTGGGGGGGGCCATGGCCCCCATGGCCCCCCCCCTGGATCCGCCAATGGTATAAGGCTCCAATCTTTAGTGCTCTACACGTGTCTTATTTCGTCATGCCCCCCGAAATTACTATAGCTATTGAGCCCATAGTAATTTAAAAAAACTAATTATTTCTTTTATATGTACACAAATTGCTTACAGTGATTCTTAAAAGCGTATCCGTCTCACTAATTAGTGCATATTAGTATATTTTAAGATTTACTGAAAGACAATTCACAATATATGCAACGCATTATGAATATACCTAACTGCATAGGTACCTACTTTGCCATTTTAAATTAACAGTAAACAAACAAGTTTGAAATTTGTTGGTCGTCTCTGGCTATGTCAAAAAATTTACATTAAATATACATAAACATTGTTATTTCCACTTTAATTTAATTACCATCATGGATTTTGGCGACAAATATTACTGGAGACAGGTAAGTGGCATGGAATTTGCACCACCTCATCTCATCCCACGGGTGTCGTAAGAGGTGACTAAGGAATATCCACCGGGGGCTTGCAACAGCGCCCCTGCAGAAAAGTTCTACCTACCGAACCTGTATGTGGGGACTACTAATAGTGTATTTAGTGCACCCAGGTAAATTACCCCAGGTGAATTAAATATACCGCCCCGGATTATAGCATGTCCTCCAAATTATAAGAGCGACCAAGATGCTTATCAGGGTAGGCCTACGTCCAGCAGTGGACCAGTAAAGGCTGTTGAAGCAAGCGACTGGATCTTGTTGACACAATACACGAGTTAAATCGCTGAAAAGATAATTTCAACCGACGAGAGACAAAAGGAGGTTCTTAACTCGGCTGAATGTTTTTTTATGACATTTATCTCTGTTACTTGATAACTTCGCGAATTGTAGCGATTTTGATGAATCTTTCACTTTAAGGCGCATACCCGAGCCAATCTGACAGCAATTCCTATTTAGTCATATTTTTACGTTTATCATAGGCTTTTTTAAAAATCCTACATTTAGTTTGTATCTATTATAAGCTATTTTTTAATACCTCTTTTATAATTTTATCTCATATAGTTTAGGAGGAGATGCAAAAATAGAGTTTGGTGGCCAAAAACCGCAACTTCGTATCTCTTCCTAAGCTTTACAAAATGAAACTATTACAGAGGCATTAATAAATAGCTTATAATAGATACCACAAACTGAACATAGGATTTTTTAAAATTCCTGCGTTTAACGTAATAATAAGATAAATTAGTTGGGGGCGCCACTTTCGCTGGTGTATGGGCCTTAAAGTAAAGGCAAAAATGAATTTATTCTGTGTTACAAGCAAATTTGGTACAATTCTTCCAACACAGATAAGGTTCGTAGTTAACCCGCTTACATCCGTAATGAAATTTGGTACACATAAATAAATGCGTATTTGTTTAGAGTGCTTTTGTTTACTATCATCCCGAGGAGGTTCTATAATAACTTTATTCCCGAGGAACTTTTATTATTTACTAGCTGCGCCCCACGGTTTTGCAAGCTTATCCCACGGGAACTGATTTATGGGATGAAAAGTATGTGTTATTCCAGGCCTAGAACTACCTGTATGCAAAATTTCAGCCCGATCCGTTCAGTAGTTCTTGCGTGAAAGAGCAACAACATACGTTTACAAATATTCGCGTTTATAATATGTATTAGTACGAAGTTATACCATAATTCGGTACACCAGAAAGTTTAAACAGTGTAAATATATGAATATATATGAATGTGAACTCGGGTTTTTAGTTTTTGTTAACATCAAACTATTTATTTTATGCCGTTTCAGTAGTTTTGTTTAGTATCGTTTAAAGACCCCAAAAACTTGAAGTAGGTACCAAGGTTTTACGTTGTGATATAGGAACGTGATTGGAAGTGACCAACGATGATCGTCTAGTTTAGTGGTGGGACTCTACTATCATGTCGCAGAAACCCTGAGTTATTTTAAGAAAGCTTAGACAGATGGAACAATCTAACCTATTAGATAGATAGATAAAACATTTATTTGCAACTGCAACACACAATACAAAAAACACAATAAAAGGGAACAAAGAACATAAAATAACTTGGGAAATATAATATAATTTCCTTTAACATTCGGATAATCAAGTACGAATACAGTATGTGTGCGCTGCAGCCTGACAAAAAGGCAATACTCAGCACAAAGCTTTGCTCGAAGAGCAAACACCGATTTTCAGTATTACCCTCTGAGGCGACCAGAGAAACGAGACACCAACAAACAAATAATGTGTGTTTGCATGTTCATTTATAGTATTAAAATCATAATGAATGAGAAAAGATATGGTTATGAGTTTGTAACGGTACAATTATCATGTAAGGATCTAAGGTGTTCATATCAGTACTGGGTCTTCAACCCGTTCATACTTTTCCAGGCTTAGGACTGGCTATATTAAACAATCAAAACCAAATAAGTGGTATTTAGCTTGGTACCCATACCTTTGTACTCTCTTAAAGAGGTAAAAAATACCACTGATGATTAAGATATTTCAGGTTCTCGTAATGATGGGGGTATATTTCCAAGGGGTGACAATTGGAATAGTTCTGGCGTTTCCCTCTGTGCTGAACAGCAGGTATAACGAGGCTACTGGAGTAGTCATTTCAAACGATCAGGCATCATGGCTTGGTAAGTCCATTTCTGTACCCCAGAATAAAGTACTTATGCTAAGTCTTTAAATTTAGATCCTTAAGATCCTTTAGATCTGTTATTTTTTCATTTGTCTACTCAAAATGAGTGATTTAATTGATTTTAACTGACTTCTAAAATAGAAGGAGGATCTAATCAACTCGACTGTATATATTTTTATTGTTTTTTACCTCAGAACTTTTGACTGGGTGGTCCGATTTTCATGGTTCTTTTTTTATATAAAAGTTAATGCGTTCCCGTTTAATTTGGTTCCGTTTTGACAATAGGATCCATGAAAATTCATAAAAAAACTATAAAAAATTGAGTCGGTTTATTGTTTTTTAAAACAAAATTAATTATTACCACTAAAATGTTATCACACGTCACGGAAGAGTCCAGCACGACAGTATACATTTTAGAATTGATGTCGTAAACAACTGTTTTGAGCAATTTATGAAATAAGTGGCATAAAGTGGTTAAGAAGATCCTGTAAAATTCGAGAGAGTTATGGCAATAATTAAATTAATCATCTAACTGTGTGAACTACAGTGACTTACATTTTGTAACATGTACCAATTCTTTTATTTCAGCATCAACCCTGGGCATTATCGGTTCCGTCGGACTATGCTTCATCTCTACCATCTTCGACACCTACGGCCGGAGGCTCACCCACTGCTGCATCAGCTTTATTCTCCTGATATCCTGGATTACAATCTACTTCGCCTCCAGCATGACCTGGCTTTACATCGGCCGCATCGTTCAAGGCGTGCCCTTCGGCGTCATCTATATCTACAGCATCATCATCAGCGAATACACCAGCCCTGAAACTAGAGGCTACTTATCCACGATCATGAAAGTCACTATGGCGATAGGGTCTCTGATTTGTCATTGCTTGTCTTTTTGGACTTGGAGGGAGCCTGCAGCAGCGGCGATAGTTTCTTGTTTGTTCTCATTATTCTTCGCGATATGGTGGCCTGAAAGTCCCTCATTCTATGCCTACAAAGGAAGGTTTGAGGATTGCTCGAAGGCGTTTACTTGGCTCCATGGACCGTCGATGGAAAGGAGGAAAGAGCTGGCAGAGTTGATTGCAGCACAGATGGACGTAGCTAAGTTAAAAGTAAGAAGGAATTATAGTAGACCGAAGGCGTTCCTCAAGGCGTTTCTGGAACGAGACTTTCAAAAGGCGCTGTTATTGGCTTTTCTAGTAACACTAGCTTTGGATTCTTGTGGGAGGTATTTTGTAGTTGCGTATATAGTACAGATTATGGTGGAAGTGGTTGGAAAAGACCATGCTGTATATTATTCTATAGCAGTAGATTGTATTATAATTTCCTCACTATTTATTTCTTGTTTCGTAGTAAAAAATATAAAAAGACGCACCGTATTATTTGTATTTGGGTTCTTGAATGTCGCAATTATGTTAACGATTACTCTTGTATTATATTTGAAGAATCAAATGTTTTTTTCTGGTGTTGCTTGGTTGACGCCAGCATTGCTGTTATTGCAAAATTTTGTTATTAATGTAGGTCTTATACCAATTTGTTATTGTATATCAGGGGAGGTGTTTCCTTTGGACTATAGAGGTATAGGAACTTTTTTGTCAGGTATTTTATTTTGTTTATGTTATGCCATTGTACTCAAAGCAACTCCTATAATGTTATCTGATATCGGACTGGGAGGGACATATGGTACTTATGGAACATGTTTAGCCGTGACTTTGGTTGTAATGTACTTTTCGGTTCCGGAAACTAAAAACCGGACACTACAAGACATTGAAGATGAAATGAAAGGTGTAAAGACGAATGCTGAACAGGTTTTGATTAAACTGAATGAGAATGCGGTGCATGAATTGAATATGAAGTTATTATAATATTAACTCAAGGATATGGATTGATATGATCATCAGTTGAACTACCTGTAGATTTTATACAGCGTCAGCTAAATTTTTTCAATTGTAAATACTAATTCTAATTTATTTCTATTATTTTTGACATTAAAATTATAGTCAAGGATAAGAATCTTTTGAACATGGTTAACGATCAAAAATCGCAAAGTGCTTAGGGCTTTTTTACTTGTCGTCACATCGTCAGTCAGTGTCCTTTGAAACTGTTATTGTTCATATATTTTTGTCTTTGACCGTTCTTAGCAAAGAATTGGCAAGCTGAAGTGGCAGTGGCCCGGCCATAGGTATCTAGCGATGAACCGACCACAGCTGGGGTAAATATGTTCTTGAGTGGAGACCGTGACTCGGCCAACGTAGGCCCCCGCCTAGGTCGGATGACGATCTGCGAAATACCGTAGGTAGTGCTGGATGCGTCAAGCTGAAGACAGGGCGCTATGGCGCTCATTAGGGGAGACGTGGACTAATATAGACTGATGATGATGGTGATGATGATAAATATATCAATTTAGTTATTTCCTTTGTTAAATGTACAAAACGTTTGGTTTACTTACAAGTTTATCCTTCTGTAAAAACAATATTAAATAGGTACCATATTATGTGGATTATCCAGCATTATTCATTTACCAATTTATATAATTACAATTTGCTTTTACCTACTTTAAGTAATTAAGTAGGTATTAAAGGATTTTCACTAAAGTCAATGAATAGAAACCACTTGTTTTGACCCAAACCTTCCTTTTTAAAGCCAGCCATCAACCTTACCATTCGGGTCAAACGCTCTCAATAACTTGGCGGTTTTATTTCGAAGCTACGGGACACACTTTGGCATTGGACTTGATACTATCTAGATACAAGATAAACGTGTTCTTGATCGGTGATCACAACTCGGCAAACGTAGTGTAGGATGCCCCCGGCAAGTTAGTGTAGGACGCCCTCCGGAAAGGTAGGAATCATTGGGATGACGACCTGCGAAAGACAGCCGATGCTGGAGCTGAAGACAGGGCGATATGGCGCTCATTAGAAGAGGCCTAAGTCCAGCAGTGGACTGACGCTGTTAATGATGAGGATATAAATAAAAAAAAAGTTACATTTGGTTTAACTAGAAACTAGCCTTAGAAGGATTTTACTTCGTTTACGAAAACTGAAAGTTTTCGTTTCCTTTCGTTTCTACCGACGGATAATCACTCAAACTCGGAAAGTAGGTTTGAAGTTGCCTGATAAGTCATGTGTGAAAGTAATAATTTTCGTCCCTGTGGATGAAAACTAATTATTTACTTCAACGTAAATAAAAGGCCTTAAAACGTGAATTTCTTAAGAATCTATTGTGATTTATATGGATTAGTTGAGCTACCTGTAGATTGTTTACGCTTCTGACTGGACTTTTTTAATTACCATGTTAAAATTATTTATTTTTGTTCGTAATAAAAAGTAAACAGTGTTTACTTCGTTTGAAAGGAACTTATTTAGTCCCTCGAACTAAGAGCGTCCTAGTTACTAGGAATTATTCCCATTTGTCACCCTGCTATGTCCCTCTAGGGGGAAAAATGGGAAAACAAGTCTTTCTGTTACCCTATTTGCAATAGTGGGACATGTGAAACTTTTATCAACTGAAAAAGTTCTATCTGTCACCCTGTGAGTCCCGAGGTAACAGATCGGACGATTTGGGCTAAATAATTACTTTCAACAATGTACCTACTCGGACTATTTCTCATTGTGGCAGTTATCCCAACAATTCAAGTTTCACGCGCACCCGATACTAGTTTTCTTAATATTTCGAGAGATATTGGCGTCTTTTCAGATGTAGCCAAAAGTAGACGATCAAATATAATATTTGAATCTCGGAAACGACTCCGACGATTTTCATGAAATTTAGTATACAGGGTGTTTCGGGGGCGATAAATCGATTTGGCTAAGATTAATTTTTTGAAAATGTAGTTTTATTCGTGTTTTCAATAAACTTTCATCAACTTTACCGTAAGTAATCAATTTACTCTTACTGACATCTATTGGCGAATAGTATAGTAGGTAATACTATTTTATTCCTGTTTTCAATAATCAACATAATCCTAATCAACAAACACTAAACTCAAATATAATGACATCCTGACATTTATTGTCGAATAATAATACCATAATTTCTAAAAAACTAAATTTACCAAAAAACCGAGTCAAGCTCGGCCTTCGGTAAATCTACGAAAAGATCTTTTAGGGAATATGCTACATAATTATGAGTAGGTACCTATAATTATGTAGCATATTCCCTAAAATATATTTTCGTAGATTTACCTTTATTTAGCAGTGTCCAAACATTGAAAGGTCTTTGGGTTCGGAATGGCACTAATTATGTCGTTTAGGAAGCTGCATTTTTAAAGCTCCGAAAAGCTTTCACGAACTTCACTAAATATCAGTAAGAACCTTTGACTTTACCCAGTTTGCAAATAAACGGTATAAAACTGAAGTTATGCTTGAACTTTCTGAATTGGGGTTTTAGGAAGAATGTCTCACAAAAAATCTGGTATTGGTCCACTGCTGGACCCTGAAGAGCGCCTCATTGGCGTCTCTCATTAGGGAGGGCTTGTAATCTCTTGGCCCATAATCTCTACGCTGGGCATTTGGGTCGGGGATTCCAGATCGGGGTGGTAGAATTGAAATAAATATAAATATTACCTAGTGCATTTATTTACAAAAAAAAGTGTTTTCTTATTGATGAATTCCCTATGCAGTCAAGTAGGTATCTTATGTTGGTCGCGGAACCAAACACTGCTTCTATACCATTGATTAATTAAAAAGGGAAGATGAGGTGCTAGTTTCTCGAAAATGGCAACCTCGTATTGTGTAAAATTGTGTGCTCCGACCTCAGTCACCGTCGGACCGGCGGCACGGGCGGTCGTGATTCGCGTGAAATATTGTTGTCTCGGTCTCACTTCGGTCTTAGATACGTCTTTTCATCTTTGTTCTTCTTTGTATTGCACGGGACTTGAAATATAACTGTGAGCGTATGTGTTTGCGTGTAGTTGTAACACATGCCAATTTTTGAGTAAGCGCTGGGAGAACGTAACCTATCTTCACTTTTTAATTAATCAATGATCTATACTAATATAATAAGGAGGAAAGATTTGATCGTTTGTATGGAATAGTGGAATCCATGAGAAAACCATATTACTGAGTCGGTTTATAGTTTTTTAAAACAAACTCAATTTATACTACATATTTGAACTTGGTTAAAAATGAAATCTTCATCAGCCAATTGGTATAATAACCAATGGCAAAAAAATAAGGGGGATTCTCAGATCAACAAAAAATAGGGAATTATGGTAAAAACCAAATCTGCCGCCGCACCTGCCCTCACGGATGTCCTCGATGATTTTATATCGAAGTTCATTAATTTATCAACGTAACTGCATTAAAAAGTTACTTCGCGCCAGACACAAATAAAAGCCAACCAACTAGCGGAACCTGACGGCCGAAGTTGGAAACATGTTTAATTGAAACGCGGGCGACATGCTGTGAATTTTTTAACTATTCACAATTCGAATAGCTGGGACTTCACTTCAGATTTTTGTCCTGTCTGGCTGTCTGTCTGGGTTCGACTTTATGCACTTTTTATTAAATATTTTGATGATTGAGAATTTTGTCCATCAATAAATGGGGAAAGCATACAGTTAGGAAAGTACAAAGAGGAAAATGATTAACTGAATAGTGATTTGATCCGCAAAGCTTTGCGCCTATTCTATTTACGAAGCAATGCAAGGTAATCTATTGCTCTCGTAAAAAAACAAGGGGTTTTAATAATATTTTCAAATTGCCAACTTGACTTGTTAATTTTTCGCGCTACATAATGTTCTTGTACTTACACATTCTCAAAAAAGGATCGCAGCCAAAGTTATAACAAGATGAAGTTAATAAATTTCTCTGTCAAGCCCCGACGGGACGGGAAAAAGTTTAAATTAGACTTGTCGTATTAAAGTATCGCAAAACTTCGATGGGTTACTTGGATTTTGGGTGTATTGCCCAAAACGGCCTTGAAACTTCTAAAACTTGGCCTTTCCCACCCATTGATATAAATATTCCCTTTTTGGAAAATCTCCAGAGGCAAAGAGAGACATTTTGAGAATTTTTTCTTAGAAGAATTTCGTGGAGTCGTCGTCGGTAGGGTTGGCTCACAGACCTCTGTGGGTTTCGCTCCAGGTGAATTCAGAACCAGGAATTCAAGAAATATTTGGCTAATTTAAGAGCCGGGTATTTTTATACCTTTCACTTTTAACCCTTTCCCTCCTTACGGTACTTAAAAGTACCTCCACATTTTTCGTCTAATAACTTAAGTACGAAAACACTTTATAAACACTACAACTGGCGATCCTTTAGAGTACCGTTTCCGTAAGCCAATCACAGCGCGTTATTTGAATTACCGCGTGATGCTGTCGAATAATTTGAACAACGAGTAACAACCTGTCGAACATTTTGTCACGTCGCTGTGCAGTGTAATTGGAAATGTTTTATAAATAGAATATCATAGGTAAGTGCTATTTTTTTTACTTTTTACGTTGTTTATATCCTTGACTACATTTGTAAAAGCTGTTATAATGTAATATCACTTTATTTTATATGAATATTTGCTAAAAACTGGTGAGGACTTAAAAGTACCGTCAGGTGATTTTAGTCTCAAAAATTATGGGTTTTTATAATAAACATACTCGATGAAGTGGGTATTTTGTTTTATCATAAACGAATGTTTTTTATTTTTATTATTGTTCTGACCATTTTTTTTATTGTTTTAGCTGTTGAGATGGATATTACAAAGGATTTTGCTCTAATTGAAGCCTTGTTATTAGAAGAACTTCCGGACTGCGACGAAGAGTCTGATGCAGGTGTGTCCGATGATGAAGTGGAAAATCTTCAACTACCCCCATCAAGAGGTTTCGATGAGGTTTTTGAAAGAGCTCTAGAAGATGTTTTTGCCGAAGTTCCGCCATCTTCGCCGTCAAATGAAGATGTAATGGAGTGCCCTATAAATCAGGTACCAATACCTGGATCTAGTGTTCAGACTGATCTACCGTCTGTAAATACCTCTTCACACAGAACTAACCAGCGATTACCCGAACCAAAACGTAAATGGAAAAAGAGGGACCTAGATACAATTTTACCGGAATACATTGCAGATACTGGAGTAGTAAAAGACTGTTTTGCTCACTGTACCACACCGATTGATATATTTTTAGTATTGATTGAAGATATTATTGACAATCATATACCAAAGTAACCATTATGCTACTCAGAAAGGCAAGGCCTAAAAAAGGTGAAACTGTTATCATTTATAGGTATTAATTTTTTTATGGGTTACAATACTTGTCCTGCGTGGAGAGACCATTAGGGCGGCGTAGATACAGCTCATCGTTTGAGAGCCCTCTATACTGTATAGATCGCAAATCTCCGAAATGATGGCACAGGATGTTTTGGGGTCTCCTGGACATCGCATTTGTCAATTCATATGTCATTCATGGACTTATAATGGAACAGACTACTGTAAAAGATTTTCGACGCTCTGTTACTCAAGGCTTGATGACAATGAAAGATGCTGGTCAGAAAAGAAAGACTTCTACTGATAATACGGCGAAAGGCGGCCCTTCCAAAAGGCGCAAATCTGACTATACCACTATAAATGACGTACGCATGGGTAACAGAGGCATCCATTGGCCTGTTCGTAGAGAATAGAGGAAGGTGCGAGGTTTGTAGTTTGAAGAAGATTCAGTCGAAGCCTCATAGTAAATGTTCGCATTGCAACGTGTTTTTGTGTGTAAATGAAAAGAAAAATTGTTTTGTTGAATACCACGAGGTTAATCTGTAATTAAAAACCTATTAATTTAATTATTACGAAGTCAATATTGAATCTCATTACTTTTGTAGTTTCTATCAAAGTTCCTAACATTGTGATAACACGAAGTTCCTGACGGTACTTTTAAGTCTAGGTCTTGGAAATAGTACTTCTAGGTATAATAAAAATCTCAAAAAAAATTGTGCATTTCCTTTTACCTTCCGTATTATGCTAATAAGGTTCAAAAGCGGAAATTCGTTAAAAATCACTACCCCGGGGGGAAAGGGCTAAATCCACTGCGAGGGCGCATTGCACGCCATTTTGTAAAAGGATAATCATAGGATAATGGCGTTCATAGGAGCGGGACAGAGCATACCTACGTTTTTGGAACAGCGTAGGCGCAAAAATTATGTTTTTGTACATTGACAAGAAAACTACACCACTTATGAAAAAACCCAACCGAGGAACCAAAGAATTAATAATGTAAAGGCCTACTACCTATTTCCTACTACTTTTTAAAGATCGCGGGGTTCCTGAGATCTAGACTAAATAAGGTGTAGAACAGTGCACTTTCATGATGTTTTTTTCTTAAGATTTTGTATTATAAAGAGGAAATAAAATGCAATTTATTATTAGGTATTTATACCCACAGAAATGTATCAATGTAGGTAGGTAGGTAGGTATATCCCTATGACCGCACTAGGCACAAACCTAGAGAGATAGCTGAATGGATAACGATACAATTTGAAGTTGGAATAGCATTGGCCCCGTGGGGTTGCCAGTTACCACTCCATAACCGCCAAGTCCATCTCAGTTTTAATGCTATTTTCCAATTGCAGGCACAACTTGTTATTTGTTTTCAACTGTTTGCGACTCGAGTAGACTAAAGGGGTGCAAGGAGAAATGGCTGTTTTGTATTGTGTGTTAGTTTTATATCAACTTTTCAAATTATATTTCGATGCTTTGACTAAAGTAGGTAGGTACTTACCTTTAAAAAGATTTATCTAAGTACACATACCTATGTAGGTACTCAGATAAATTTTCGATAAATTCGATGTGTTTATTGGATTTTTATTGGTTTAAGTTAAGTAAAAAGTGTCTAAGTAACGAGTTGACCTTATTTTTAAAATACTAACGTAGGAATATACCTCCATCCATACTACCAAATACATACCTATGTACATATAAACCAGATAGGTACTTAATTTAATTATAACTAACTTGAGAGACTGACACCATACTGAGACTGACGGACAAATCGACGTGTGGTAACCAAGTTCAAATAGTTTATGTTAGTTGTAATGTAAACCTAATAAGTTAATAATGTGTAGCATAAATAAATAAAAAAAAATATTTAAGTAGGTAGGTTTATAAGATTTTTCAAAACAATCCATTATCTACTAAGTAGGTAGGTAGTCTAGGTAGGTACTTTCTATAATTTATTTGCTTTTGTTATTGAATTTCTACTAGGTTTTTATCTCCTTTATTTACAAAAAATAATAATAGTTTCTAGCTCCGAGTGTAAATAATTTAACAAATTATAGTAGGTAGGTAGGTAGGGTAGGCCTCGAACTGCCTAGAAAATTTCCGAACTTATTGAAGTAGGTAGTAGGTAGTAGGCTGTAGTTTCAATATATTTTACCCCAGAAATGACGCATACTGACGCCATCTATCGTGTATAACCTCAAACTTAACGAAAGCGGAAGATGGCCGTCGCGAGCCGAAACTGCCGAACGGAGCTCCGTTTGTTTACTACGAAAATAAAGTTTTTATCCGGTAAATCGCATGATTTTGAATAAAACTAAGTTAAAAAGTTGTTCATAAGTATCTTACAGTGCTATTCAGTAAGTTTTACAAGTGTTTTGAGTGAAATTTCACAGAAAAAGTGCGTTTTTAAGTGTGAGTGCCCAACTAGTTTTGAGTTGTGTGCATTAGGAATGTTGTGAATCCAAGTGGAATAGTGCTTTTGTTGCTGGAGTTTCATCCCGGGATTGCTGCATTTAACTTTCAAGGTAAAGTTTATGTTTCACATAGTTTTGTAACTTTTCAAACTTAGTTTTGTTTACATCGAACCGCGCATGTCCGTGTTACACATGGCAAAACTTTATCTCAAACTTTTTGGTTCCTACATAATTCCAACTCCCATCTCTGTATCGTAGTTTACGTATTTAATTTATTTGAAGGAAAACTAAAAGCTCAAAACTTCTAATCTCTCAAAACTTGCGAGAAATTAAATTATCCGAGTTTATAACATTTCGTAAAAGCTCTGAAGTAGGTAGTTGATAGAGGTAACTCAAACGAAATCTTTACGAGAATATTTCTCATGTACCATTCATTGTAGATTAGATTGATTGATAACATCTCACACTCATGCCTAGACCATTTAGAATGATAGACCACTTTTTCTCAGCTATTAGGACATTGAACTCTTCATTTTGAAGGTGTAGGTACCTACCTACCTACTGAATAGTGTATTGCAATATTCTTAGGTAAATTTAGGTTTCTATCTACCTACGTTTGATACTACCTAGGTTTATTTACTACCTAGGCAATTATAAAGTAAGGGTCAAACACCTATAATATACCGACACCATATATTATCCACCACCATAAAGCTCCTAGAATATCTGGTATGCTTAAGTTTTTATAAATAAAATAGTTTACCTACTTATCAAAAAATAAACATAAAATATATTTATTTGCTGACAACAATGTAGTAAAGAAGGCACATGTTAAACACAGGTTTAAGATAATAAACCTATCT
Organism: Eupithecia tripunctaria; assembly: GCA_955876795.1. Classification (NCBI taxonomy): domain Eukaryota; kingdom Metazoa; phylum Arthropoda; class Insecta; order Lepidoptera; family Geometridae; genus Eupithecia; species Eupithecia tripunctaria. The sequence continues at coordinate 8,373,941 of OY041624.1, read as the reverse complement.
CTCACTAAGAAGAAATAAACAGATATTATGTACACCTAAGAACCTTGCCACTGTTTTTTTTTTGTGTTATCTCTAGTTGGTAGTCCTAATAAAATAAATAAATAAAATAAATAAATACACACTAAAGTAAACAACAGATATAACAAAGGTAATTCATTGTGAAGGTAACCTAACTATGAACTTTTAAGTTGAACAGTTTTCAATATTTAGGTCGGTAATTATTTTCTGAATATATCTGTAAATAATTTCATATTTCCAACCAGAGCTCAAAATTAATTAATTGTTTGAATATTTATCATTTTGGTGGTTCATTAAACACAACATTTTCAAATTAGCTTACAATTTTAATGTTTCTACTAATATATTTAATTATATAAATTATAGGTATCTATAATATATCATTCATAGTCTCTTGTTTGTTACACTGAAGTCATGTCACATTTTAAAATAAAGCTTAAAAAACATTGTCCAAAGCTAATCTTAATATATCCTAGATAATGAGGCTGACTAAAATAAACAACAAAGTAATCTTGTAGTTCTATAGTTTCAAAATCCTATTCAAACTATTAGATTTATATATTTTGATTATTAGATTATTTCAAAATGTTTCATAACTATGCAATAAGCGAAGTTAAAACCAAGGCATATCAAAAATGCTGGAATAGGGACCGCGATAAACAAATTGTGCCTATAGAATTGGAAGCATAATTATCAATTCATATTTTATACCTTTACCTAATAGGACTTTTTTTGTTTTTCTGGTTTATGTCAGGTAGAGTACTCCACTTCACACCATAGGCAAGCACTCTACATCTGGATAAGTCACTCCACTCAGATATGCGACTTCTTTTATTTTAAGTCTCTTTCTATTGGATGGTTCTGTTCGTTTCTGTGCCAGCTGGTTTAGAGTCAGAGTCAGAGTCAAATTGTTTATTTCTTTAGGTTTACAAAATAAGCACTTAGACAAATCATTTTAAGCTATTGCATAGCTTCTATCGCGGGCCTTGAGCGCGGGGACCGAATCCAGAAATTCCGTAACGAAAAAACCTCACGCTCCCCACTCCGACCGGAACAGCGGTGATAGTTTTTAGTTTTGCCATCTATAGTAGAACTTTTAATGACTTTTTGAAATATGACGTTTGTCTCTTTAGTTCAGCAACTCGCCTCTAGATGGCATTGCAATAGCTTTACCGCGGCAGTCCCCGAGTGCCACACGTCTTTTTTTTCTATTTTTAAATAGAAAAAAAACAACTTGAACAACTTGATAAATAGTAATTCATATCAATTCCTAAGTTTGACCTGATAGGTTTCGTCTGCTGTTGATATTTCATCTTTGACCTAGGTAAGATAAGTATAAAATTTGAATTGATAATTTTGCTTTTAAAAAAGCTCTGCGATCCCATTAGAAAGACTCAACATTCTGATTAAACTGCAAATAGTCAAATCATTGCTTCAATTACAATAGGTCACTGCTTTCTGCTCCGACCCGTCATGCATGACATTCCATCGATTGACCGTAATTTAACTGTTTATCAGTTGTAGATTCCTGTTCCTTAACCTGGATACTGATGATGTATCATCTCCTAGTTTCCCGAATTCCCGGTCCTGATAGAAAACCTTACCCGATAAAAAAAAATTGTCCTATGCTACAAATAAGAATAGTCTATTCTTCTTCGTAGGTCCTATGTATTATAAATATGAGATAATGATATTTAAGAGAAAATAATCTGCACAGGGAAACAAATAAAACAAATAGACTATCCACAGCTTGTGTTATGGGTACTAGCCCAAAACACAAGCTTTGCTAGCTTTTTGGATGGATGATGCTGTGTGGATAGTCTATTTATTTTATTTGTTTCCCTGTGCAGATTTTTTTCTCTTAAATATCACATTTTGACGACGACTATAGCACAGCAAGCGAAGGTCCGCCTGTGACGCTGAAAGTGGTGGGTTCGATTCCCGCGGCAGTACGTTACGTACAACTACGTACGTGTACGTACTGTGTGATCTACAGTATTCAAAATTGTTCTGTGTCTGGCAAAACTTAAGCACTTCTGTTGGTGGCTTTGAATATATCCTCTATGTTAGGACAAAACCTATAGGATACTTCCCGTTGACCTAGGTCAACTAGCCTATAGGTTTTGTGGTTCTAGAATCATGATATCTATACTAATATGATAGAGACAAAAGATTTGATTGTTTGTATAAAAAAGGCTCCGAAACTACTGCACCGATTCAAAAAGTTATTTCATCATTATAAAGCTTACTTCTCAGGGAGTAACATAGGCTATATTTTATCCCGGAATTCCCACGGGAACGGGAACTACGCGGGTGAAACCGCGAGTATCTGTAAGTGTGGCAATAAACACGGTCTTAGAATTATACGGACTCGCACTTGACGTTTTATTAATTAATGTTATTCTCTGCCTGACACAACAAAAACTAAACTCTCTGCCTCAAGCGTGTGCTATGCAATTGTTCATTTTATTTCTACTTAACTCCTGAAGTTTGAATTAAAAAATAAAACTTTAGGTTTGTATGCGCATGAAAATAAAACCTCTACCAAAAGTGGGTTTTCAGAATGGCACGAGCTAATTAGTTTACTCAAATAAAAACATGCCACCATTCTGACTTTATTCAGGGAAATATTTAACTGCAGTGGAAATCAGCCATACATGCATCATACGTGCCAAAGTAAAGTGTAACCAGTAGGACAACTTCTGAACTTCATCTAAGTACTTCACAAAGATATCGAATGGCATTACACTCATTCATTACATTACGGATGTAACCGGGTTAAATATGAACCTTATTACCTCCCCAAGGGATGAAACGATGATGTTCTTCCAACACAAATACAACAGAATAAAATAATTATTTAAGGGGGCCTCCCATCGAGATAGATAAAATTCTATCTCGATGGGGCCTCCATACAGATTTTTTTGCAGTTTTTATAGATTCTTCTTCGTGCGCGAGTTTCGCACTTGGCCAATTTTATTATGGTAAGATATCGAATGTATTATGACGACGACGACGGAAAGATTGCACACCTAACTAAAGGCGGAAAAAGAGTTCCAGGCTACTAGAATCTTTCGACCAACAAATTGACATTCAATTAAGAAGTAGCTGTAGCATTCATACGCCAAGTAGTTCTACACGTTGGCCCAAAGCCTTGGCCTAGCGCATTGGCCCCCTGTGTACGTACAGTCCGCATGAGTTATGCACACTAACTAATTACTGTGTGAATTGTCCAGCATATTTATTAATTTTATTGTAAAACGTTAGGAAAATTATGAATACCTTACATAGGACAACGAATCAAATATTTACGGAAATATAAAATCTGATGACGAAATTATAGATCAGCACATAAAACTGCTGAATATCTGCTGAGTATTTAAGCTCATTTTTAACCGACCAAAAAATGGAGGAGGTTCTCAATTCGATTGTTTTTTATGTTTGTCACCTCAGAACTTTTGACTGTGGTCCGATTTACATAATTCTTTTTTTATATGAAAGATGGTGCTTCCCGTGTGGTCCCATTTTAATTTGGTCCAGTTTTGACAATGGGATCCATATAGTTGAAGTCGGTTTATAGTTACTTTTAAACAAAATCAATTATGGTGTTGTGCCGTGCGTTGTGCAGCACCCAATGGCCGTGTTCATGCCAATGTATCCCTACTGCTCGCCGTGTACTATGCCATCATATGTTACGTATTCACGGTGCCATTGAGTTATTCAACGTCCAGCGATTGGTAATTTTATTCGAAGCATGGCGACAGGCGTCTTTGTCTGGTAAAAATGGTTAGCAATGCAATGCACGATGAATTATCATTGTAATAGGTAAGGAATTATCTGATTATGCTGACATGTTGGATTTGTTCTTGGGTGGAATATAAATCGGTTGGTGATACTTACATGTTTTGCTCGATATTTTATGGTAGGTAAGTTATGTTGTTATAATTTGATTCAAGTTATATTCTTAGGTTTCCTGGAAGATATTGATTGGCGATGAAATTGTCTATTGTTCTATAAGAGAGAGATTGTTATTATGTTTTGTTATGTTTATGACAAAACATAAAATGACTTTTAGAGACAGGGAAAACTGGAAAAAAGGAGGGCCTTCGTGCTGTGGAAGACGGTCCGGCGCGGCGGCGGCGGTACGGACTGAATATGACATAGAGATATCATAAACTATGGAATATGAATAATAAAACCTATTGTACGTTACCTTCTAGGTTCTTATTACATCAGCTATAATCTTCTATATTATAAAAATGAATCGCTAAATGTGTTGGTAAGCGCATAACTCATTAACGCCTGGACCAATTTAGCCAATTTCTTACGTAGCAAAATCAAATTGCCGTGAAAGCCTAAACAATCAAATTTTACTGAGGTATTATAAAACTCCATTTGCAGATGTAAGCGGGTTAACTACGAACCTTAGGTATATGTGTTGAAAGAACACCAATGAGGTTCGTAGTTAACCCGCTTACATCCGTAATGAATTCATCAAACTACAATAGTTTTTATAATTATTATTTTTTAACTTTTTTAAATTGTAGGTAGGTAGGTAGAGTCTGTTCAAAAAGAGAATACGTGGTGTTTCGGTGAACTAACACATTTCGTACTGCAATGACAGAGCAGTGTTGTCAACGCAACAAAAGTTGTCAATTGGCACACGAGCGCCCTCAATTCCCACGACTCTTCTCCTTTTGAACAGACTTATCTATGAAACCTGACGGCTGAGAGGCGAATGTATTCTGTATGTCTCTTCAGAGTGATAGTGATAGGTGTCCTTCAGACCTTCATGATACATAGGCTAAGATATTTTAACTCATTAGGTGAGATTTCGCCAAACAAGTCTTCATCATTCATGTTCCGATTCATTTGGACCGTCGTCGGCGCTTTCGGTATTTTCGGCTAGGATAAACGTGCGTTCAGTTCAAACTACAGACATGTCACAAAAATAAAGTAAAGTGGTAGAAGATACCTTTAGGTAAGTACTTACTGAAAATTTAAGCACTTAAACCTGTCACAGATTTCTCGTAAACCATCAACTTCAAGCTTAACTCGAGATTATTTAGCAAAGTAAAACATTTACTTTATCCTTTTTACATTGACACGGTTTTATCTGAAAAGTGTGGTTGAAACTGTTTTCATACAAAATATTTAGGTACTTACTTACTTACTACTACTTATAGGTTAGGTATAGGTACAGTTTAATAAACACGAGAGCTCTTTTGCTTGCTCACAGCAGCTAGCTATTAGGTAAAGATGTACATTATAGCACGATTCATCTATTTGTATATGATTTTATTTTTATTTTTATTTATTGTGATAAATTTACAAAGTAGATTACAATCATTTTTAACCCACTTCAAAAAAAGGAATTCTCAATGATTGAGATTTCCTTTTTTTGAAGGACTGCACTTCTCAATTCGACTGTTTTTTTTATGTAGTTACCTCAGAACTTTTGACTGGGTGGTCCGATTTTTTTATATGAAAGATGGTGCTGCCCGTGTGGTCGGTCCCATTTATTAATTTGGTTCAGTTCTGACAATGAGATCTATGAAAATCCATGAAAACCTATAAAAATTTATCAAACAAAATTAATTATTACATTTAAAAATATACAAATTACAAGTTTTTAACTAGATTGTAGCCCTAAATGTAAACATAACATGATTGATGTTTAGTTGGTGTTGCAAACATAGGTGAATCAGTTTCCCTAAAGACTAGTTATCAATAATATATTAATAATAATATTATCTCATTACATCTTTCCATAGAAATTGCAAGGATTAACACGGCAGCTATAATGTATAATATGAAAGAATGTGATTAAATTACCTATAGCATAGGTTCGTTCGTTTGCGGTTATTTTGTCAGTTTTCATAATCGGTTTTCAGTGAAACTTTTGCTCGCGCTGCGTTAATATTTAAAATCTGTCAACAGCTTATTTTCCCCCTATCCGCCGAAAGCGGACCAATTCGATGGTCATGAATATAGTTAGTAAGTAGTACTCACACACAATAAGTACCTACCTAGGTAATAGATATTGTCACAATCACGAACTTATTCAGCGTGACTTGGAAGCAGCCACGACAGCGATGTCTGAATGAAAATAAATAATGCTGGACAATCCACACATCACCCTAAGTCACTACCCTACCCCAAGCTAAGCAGAGTTTGGGAAAAAAATATACTTACTTAATAAGTTTGTATGAGGATAGACTCATGGTCGTGCCAACCCTCAAGTTTGACATGACACTGGGCTGTTTGAATAGGGTTGTTTACCGTCCGAGTAGGTATTTTATCAGTTTGTTTACAAGAATCTCGATACCTATCTAAACTATTTTCTATGGGCTTGTCTTTTTGAAAAATGCTTTTAGATATTCTAGTCTCCTTGATTGTTAAATGCCTTCTCTGATAGTGTAGGCTGTTTGGAATTCATGATTTATCTAAGCGTTTTTCTACTTTGAGTTAAGTAGGTAAATAATGTTTTTTGGACTTTTTGTTTGTCCACGGTTTTTCATTACTTACCTTACGAATAATATCTCAGGTTTTCTACGTTCAAATTGCAATAGACAGGTACTATGGTGGTATATTTACTATTCTTGTAATGTACGAAATAAATGATTATTATTATTGATTATTAATTATTATTTCTAAACCGTAAGTTAAAACAAAATTGGACCATAATTATGCTTTTTGTCTACCGCAACTACACCACCATCTCTACGGGCAAAGGTCCCCCAGCATGTTACATCAGCAGAAATCGCCGTGTATAATTTAATTTAATTCAATATTTCAGAGAAATCCACACGAAGAAATACAGTAAGGTAAAGTCAACCGGAAGACATGTACAAACTCTAGTCAAACAGTCTCAGATATGTAGTACCTAGTTGTAAATAACTTTAGTATTAAATAAAATAAATAAATAAATACAAATATCTTGTAAACTACCGATCATAGAGCTGTTTAGAATTAAGTAGGTACTGCACGACGAGACGCTGCCGATTCTCCCCTCGTCCTTCAAGGTAGAATAGATAGAAACCCAATTATAATGATCAAGATTAAAATAGTGGGCAATTTCGTGTACCAATTCCTATCCGTATGAGAATCTAACTGGAAACTTGGAAAGAAGCAATAACCAACGGAATTAGAGAACTTTTAGAGTTGGCAACACTGCTGAGCCCCATCCAAGTTACAGTCGAGTGTTCGGCGACATCTGCTTTGTGTCAACTTGGGCTATCAAGGGCTGTGAGAGATAGATTAAATTTTCTATTTCTGCGTTTCTTTGATCACGCAATTGTCGCAATTTTATTGGCAATGTTCAAAAGCTCATCTGGGATCTGGCATCCTAGCCTTCCGTTCCGAAACATCACTTTATAGGTAGTCACTTTATGCAACATGTCCTACCAGAGCACAAGTAAGTACCTAGGTACCTACCTAAAAATGTATGAACGCCCAGCCCCATCCATAACAGATAATTACATCTAAAAAAACGAACGCTAGTAGAATGAGTCTGCTAGAATTGTAACTTGCAGTATTCAACTCATAATTCTATAAAAAAAAACTAGCAGCGACTCGCGGTCTTACCCGCGTAGTTCTTGTTCCCGTGGGTATTCCGGGATAACATATAGCCTATGGCACTCTCTGAAAAGTTTCTAATTGGTGAAAGATTTTTTTTAATCGGTCCAGTAGTTTCGAAGCCTTTATTTCTACATTTCTTTGGTCTTGTGATGGTCGCAATTTTGTTGGCAATGTTAAAAAGCGCATCGGTATTTTAACCTTCTTAAACATCACTTGAATTGTCACTTAAAGAAACGTTCCCTACCTATCAGAGCACCAAGTATCTAAAAACTTAAGAAAGCCGTAACCATAAGACATAATTTAAACGACCATTACGAACTTAACAATTACAAGTCTACTAGAATCGCACATTGAATCGATTGACGATTCGAATCGATTGAATTCTAACGTAAGCTGAATTAGAGGTTCGAAACTTAAATATTTACGCTTCTGTCCAAAGGATGACATCTAAAACTCAATGACACGTGCGTGACGCAGCCATAAATAATAGAAATATTCATAATGCTACCCTACAATCGCAATAAATATTGTATGCAATTGGTGTACAGCATGTTATTTGCTAACCCGCGATCCCCTGCTACCAGGGGCTGATTCTATTCGTAATATTGCTATAATCTCCTTCCGAAATGCGCACCCTAAAACCAACACTATTCAAAAGAAAACAAAGACATTTTTTGTACAGCAGAACATGGCAACCCTAGATTTATGTTGCTTATTACATTTTACACGCGTGAAATGAACATGTATGAAAAGGAATGCAATTTTCTGCCTTATTTATTATAGCGTAAAAACTATTTGGTTCTAAAATCGAACCCTTTTGTCAGTTTGATCGTAAATTATCTACTTTAGGTTTTCGTCGGGCGCCATATTGGTTTTTGTCTCGTAAAACTTGTCAACAATGTTATTTTAAAAGCTAAATAGGATGTCTCTTGATTTATGTGTAGCATTTTTCATAATCTTAGCTGTCATTATGTTAATAAGTTTAAGCTCGGCATTAAGCAAATTGCTTACTTAGTTGATATAATTAGTAGCCTACTTTACTTTGTTGCTAATATTTTGTTCGTAACAAACGTGCGTAACGTTTTGTACCCAACTTCACTAAATTCAGGTGCTTAGAATTATGGAGTTGGAGGTAAGTAATTAAATTAACTACATTATGCTCGATCACCTTGATCAGATTTCGTTGTGTTGTATTTATTTTGCTCGAAATAACATACTTATTCGATAATCTGTTGTTTTAATAATATTTATTTATTTTAGTATACGTACTGCCGAAGCAAGTCCTTTAATTAAAACGGTTACAATACCACTTACATGAATTAAAGATATATAAAAAAATAAGACTTTTCAGTACTTACGAGTAGGTATGATGACATCTAAGACTTTTCAGTAGGTACTTACGAGATTTTATGATTTATCCCAATAAAATGTTACGACTTTGTAGACATTTTGTATCAAGAAGAACTTCGTTCAAAAAAAATATTTTCATACAAAAGATTTTTTTAGAACAGAATGTAATAATATAATAAATGTATTAAAATAATACTGTTACCTTATTCATAATTGTGTGACATGAGAATACTTACTTTTGATAAATTTAAAACATTAAATTTTAACGAGCGACAATTGAAACTTTAAAAGGGCTTTGTATGGTTATTGCGGACACTAATCTCAGGAAGATAAACGCACATGGCAACATTATTTTTTAAGACATGTCCAGGTATTCTATTGGAATATTATTACGAATTGCAGAACAGGAATAGAAAAAGCAAGCAAGCAGTTTTTTTTTACATTTACTTTTTTATTTTATAATTTGACTTTTTTTAACTGTAGGTAGGTAGGTACGTTTATTGCATTTATGGAAATAAATAGTTTTTTTTAAATCATTTTGCAGGAGAGATTTTCTTTTGCCGATTTCATATTTTTTTGTGTTCAACTAGGGCCTACTAGGAATTGAACTAGGTAGAGTAGGTAGGTAGTGGAAAAGTTACTTTTAGCAAATTGTAAACGATTTTCTGTTAAAATATTTTGTTACAAACTTCAAACTACTCTACTTTCTTACTTAATTTCAAGGCCGGCCAAACCCAGGCCCGCGGGCCACGAAGTGGCCCGCCAAGGTATTTGAATTTGCCCGCCATGACTTCGGTCGGAGGGTAAGAGCCTAAACTGGGATAAATGCAATTCAGTTTGCACTGATGGAGCACCTGTGGCTTTGCTGCAAAATCACAATCGACAATTATTTTCCTATCATTGTATTATTAATCAAGAATCTTTGTGCGCTAAAGACATGACGTTCGAGGATGTGATTGATCCAGTAGTAGGTACGCTGCATTAATTTCATACGTTCCAGAGCACTTAATCGCCGACGATTCAAAATGTTGTTTGAAGAAGAAATAAAAGAATACGGCGAATTACAACTCTACTGCGCTGTTCGCTGGTTATCCAAAGGCGAAATGTTAAAACATTTTTATGATTTGAGGGAGCAGGTTCTGGATTTTCTGGAAGAAAAACAAGCATTTCCAGCAGAGACAGCTCTGCTTAAAAATTCATTATGGCTGTGTGATCTTGCATTTTAAGTTGACATCATGAAGTAGGTACCTTAATGTTCTGAACCTTAAATTGCAAGGAAAAGATTGTTCTCTTCCGACAATGTTAAATTTGATCAATGATTTCAAAGCGAAGTTGAACTTGTTTGCAGCAAACCTAGAGATCAATAAAATCCACCATTTTTACACACTTGCAAGTGTAAGAGAAGGATTAAAGATTAATAATATGCCCCTGATAACTCAAAGTACTTTTCAAAAATAAAATGTTAACAAGAGTATTTTGCAAACAGATTCCATGATTTTGAATCTGACAAGGAAAATATTCAGCTGTTTATGAATCCTTTTGCAATCAGTTTTACTGACATGCTTAAATATTCAACAAACATTCAGCTCGAGGTTACAATCTTCAAAATCACAATGCCCTTAAACAAATTTTCAACGCAAATGTATCTTCAGAGCAGCTGAGAGTTTTGTAAACTTTTGGAAAATTGTTTCTAGTCACGATTTTCCAACCTTGCACGACCTTGCTATACAAATTTTAAGCAGGTTTGGTTCCACCTATGTGTGTGAGAAAACATTTTCAACTCTATCATACATTAAACATAAATATCGACAAATTACTATCAGAAAAACCACTTCACAGCTCACATTAAAAAAAAAATATAATTACCTATGATTATTCATTTCATTTAGAAATAAAGTAAACCAAAGGATATTTTGTAATTTCTGTGTTTTTTAATTTCCTTATGGATAGATATGATATTAGTGGTGGCCCGGCGCCGCCACAGTCTAAGACATTTTGCTCGCCTGGAAAATTAATTGGCCAGCCTTGCTCTAGATAATCTGATATTTTTATAGTAAGCCTTTTTGCATAGAAAAGTTTTACCAGTTTGTTTGAATTTATTTACTGATAATTTTTTCAGCTCAGTAGGGGTTTTGTTGTAGAAGCGTATACATTGCCCTTTAAAAGATACATTAATTTTATGCAGCCTAGTTGTGGGTACAGCGAGTTTATGTTTATTTCTAGTATTTACATTATGTATATCACTATTTTTTGGGAAACTATTGATATTCTTATGAGTGTACAACAAATTTTCATAAATATATTGACTTGGTACTGTCATAATATTTATTTCTTTGAATTTATCACGTAGGGATTCTTTGGTACCCATTTTATAGATGCCACGAACAGCCCGCTTCTGCTGCACAAATATGGTGTTAATATCTGCAGCGTTCCCCCAAAGCAGTATACCATAAGACATAATACTATGGAAGTAGCTGAAATAAACTAGTCTAGATGTGTCCACGTCTGTGAGATCACGGATTTTTTTGACTGCATATGCTGCAGAACTAAGCCTCTTCGATAGCTTATCTACTTGTAGAACGGCCAAAATATACATAAGTAGGTAAGTAAGTTCTTAAACAGCTAACTTCCACGCTATTCTAGTTAACATTTTCCCGCGGCTTTGCTAATAGTTGGTAGGTAGGGACCTACATATAACATGCGTGTGCGTGACCTAACAAAATCTAGAAATGAACTGTCAAACAGCCTATTGTAACATGAAGTTATTAGAAACGGAACGCCTGATCTTATCGATAGTCTCGGGACACGCTCGACTAATTTGATTATCGAATTATCGATAGTTCTCCTATACTATCGATGGTTCTCCCATAGTATCGATAGATTGAACTATATTCAATGTTTCCGAGCTAATTGAGTTAACAAAACCGCTGTGAGAAAGTTTTTACATGTTAACTATCTGGATTAACAATATTAACGAAGACTACTTCGAAACTTTTGAACTGCACAGAACATTATTATGAAAGCATTTCTGTTGATGATGTTATTAACCCTATTTTAAAGTTTCTGTAAGGTATCGTAAAGGTTTATTTTAGTTCTGAAGGAAACCTTTAATATGATAGATAGATAGACTCTTTATTGGGTACATTACACACACATTGCACAGGAAAAGTAACAAAAAAGAACAGCAACAGATATCAAAGGCAATATACCTTTCGAACATGAATTTGCACTAAAAACTAGTTTTATAAACCTACTATAATCTTAAATAAATGAATCTCGTGTACTCATTATGAATGTAAGCGGGTTAACTACGAACCTTGTTTGTGTTGGAAGAACTTGTTCGTAGTTAACCCGCTTACATTCATAATGAATTCGTCAAACTACGAAAGTTTCTATAGTAAAATCTCGCGTATGTTTATAAATTTAATAAATACGTAGTAAAAAATTATGTTATGTATTCCTATTTTTCCTTCAAATATTTTTGCTGTCCGTACTATATAGTAAAGTAGCCGCGTCGGTCGGTCGCAGTCGTCGAGTCGTCAGCGTGGTGATTATGGCAAAACCCCTTGTTTGGGCAGGCTTGTTCACCGGTGGACGTATGCGTGCTGTTAAGAACTATACCGTGTCAATTTTGAATGAAGCATGTTAGTAAACAAACCGCCCATACTTAACCTAAAATTCACTTTGTTGGCGCGTCCTTTTATACGTAATTTTCATTACTTGTCGATTTTAGATCCTCCCTTCAATAAAATTGCTTACAATTATATCTGAAACTCGACGCCAAGCAAGTGAGATTTTGTTGTTTGTGTCGTAGTTGGTTTACTAACATGCTTCATTCATCATTCAAAATGGATAAACCATAGGTACTCTACTACATAATGTAGTTTTATGGTACGATTCTAGGTTAACAGCTATCGCCAACTAAATATAGACAGCAAGGCTCACATCACTACCATAACACGCCTAATCTGTTCTGCTCCTATCTTCGGGTCATAGGCCAGCGATACCGTAAGACGCGCTTCCTACACTCAATCAAAATTGAAATCTACTGATACCAGATAAAGATCAATATCCCCTGTCAGCGATTTTAAAAGAGCTCTGTAACTCGACCTATATCCGAATGATGGATGGCTTCGAGGTACAACCCTCGTGATATTAGAGATTGATTAATATGTGCCTTATGTTGTGTGGGGTAGAGTTTAAGATTTTTGCTTTTATTTCATGCCAGGTGCTGTGGGAGATCGTTTGGTGCTTCTGTGTACTGAACCGAATTGATTTTGAAAACTGTTATCCTTTTAGGTAAACAATGGATTGTAGTCTAAATTATTTTATCGATGTATAACATCGAAGGGTTAAAGTCATCTACTCGTCACTAAGTCTGAAAGTGACGAGGTTTCAAACTAAGTATTTAGTTACTCCATAAGATCAGAACTAACTTGGACAGTTGAGAAAGTCTGAGCTCTGTCTAAACCTTAGGTTTACCTTTCATAGGTTTAGTTTAAATTATTAAAAGCATTTTACTTCTTTTACTTACTTTACAACCTAACCACCTAAGTATAATCTGTGGTTTGATTTTAGTCACTAAAAAGTCTAAAACGAGTTCTATTTATCTTTTTGACCAACTTCAAAAAAGGAGGTTCTCAATTATACTGTATTTTTTTGTACCTTTGCACTGTACCTACCTTAGAACTTTTGACTGCGTGGCCCAATTTTGATGATTTTTTTAATTATTTTTTTTAATTCAAGGCTTCCATGAGAAAACCATAAAATTGAAGTCGGTTTATATATTTTTTTAAACAAACCCAATTATTATCGTTAGGGTCTAAAAAAACGAAATGGCCGAATTTTCCCTCCGAAATTACTAAAATCAACAGCGGAAAGTTCCAATACGCCGGCAATCAACGCACTCTATCGGAAACACTAAAATATTGTTCTATCCGGCATTTATCCGGCTTTAGCTGTCAGTATTTCCTTACATTTTCCGGGCGAGTGCGTCTATTGACCGGAAGTTGTAAAGTTAATTCTATTTCGCGCGGTTTGTTATAGTCTATGGTGGATGTTATTTTTGGCTGCTTGATGACAAGAAAATGGCAGAGCTGATGTTTATAATATATCGCGGTACTTTACAGGACATATCAAAGAACTTCCTCATCAGGTAGAGTAAGATCTCTAGAGTTCGCGCCACGACCCTTCAGACGCGGCACTGCTATCGCAGAACTATAGTAAATAAAACAAATATTTCGTATATCATTATTAACAAAAAATTTTGCTCTTATGGTCTGAGAAGTCTTATTCCGGACATTTCGCAGTCAAAATCGTTCGCAGATATATTTATATTTCACTAACGTGATCGGGAATTAGGTATGTAGTTGCACCCCTTTTGCTGCAAGACTTGAGTCGTGGCGCGGAGAGTCCACCTTCGTATTTTAAACAAAATATAAATCCAACTGCCAACCTCAACAGCATGTATTGGTCCACTGATGGACGCAGGCTTATTGGCGTTTATCTCATGGGGGGTAGTGGCCATAATCCTCACGCTGGGTATACGGGTTGGGGAGTTAGGCACGTATACTCTTATAGCTTAGTGACCCGAAGTGTGTAGACCTCCGTGATGAGTCGGTTTTTTTTTCTATCCTAATCATTTTACCGTCACCGGATTGAATTTGTAGCCAAAGTGTTAAAAAATTTAAACAAAGGTATCAAGTTTCGGATTTAAAAAAAGATCCTAGACCGTTGCAGATAGATTTTATTTTGATTTTTTTCTGACCTACCTGCCCACAAATACCTGCGGGGTTATCCATTAATTACCAGACACCCTGTATACTAATATAAGAGGAAAGATTTGATTGTTTGTATTGAATAGGCTCCGAAATTACTAAGCCGATAAAAAAAAATCATCATAAAAAGCTCACTTTTCAGGGAGTGACATAGGCTATATTTTATCCCGGAATTCCCACGGGAACGGGAACTAAGCGGGTGAAACCAAAAGGCGCTGCTAGTGACTTATAAAATATTTCGTAGAATACCCAGTCTCACCTTTGTAAACTCAGAATAGCTCTATCAAGCGAAACCTCTTTGTTCGTTTGATACACTCAACTTTTATCAACTCCTCTCGTATTTTTCACTCAACAAAAAATGCCACAAATAAACATTTAGCTGTCACGGACTATATTTAGGAGCTTAGCGTTAGTGAATTTAATGGACCGGTGTCATTATTCTACCAACGGAAGCGTCGGGCTTAAAAACTTAAAACCAGGATAAGAATGTTACATTGCATGGTATTTTTTGGGCGGACATATTTATATTTGGTTTGGATCGTACTAGCCATTGTATCTCTATGCACCCGACTCCCGACCTATTTTTCAGTACGGAGGTTCGAGACTCCTGGGTACTTTAAATAACGCGTAGAAAAAAAACAATTGCAGTCTACAGATTCGAGCAAAACTGTTCATCTCTGTTAAACAAAACTGCTCGTTTTAGATATTCTATAAAGAAAATTCATTTTTAATTTCCCACTGTCCGTTGCGTTTCGAATTTATAATCTTCCTTTTTGTTTTCTTTTTCATAGACTTCCTTCCTCCCCAACTTTGTTAATGGCCGAATGCAGAGAACTTTTATGAAACAAAAGTTCGATATTTAAAAGCTGCAAAAACTTTTTCAAGTTACCAGAGGCCGAACTCTAGCATTTTACCTCTACCCTGACTTGTAACCTGTCTTCTATATCTCTATATTTATTCTTGTGTTTTATTAGCTTTCTACTTATTAAAACATTAATAAAATGTCGTTGACCTTGTCCAGAGAGGCACGAATAGACGAATGGCTATAAAGATCAATGGAGGAATGTATATCACCAGATTAGACAGGGATTGAACTTCCAGACACGGGGAAGCTGCCACCGACCGAAACCACATGTTGCGGTGCAAGTGGGAAACCGAGCGGTTTGTATTGACACTGCTATTGACGTGGCTTGCTAAGTTTACTTATTTACCTACTTTTGGTTGTCTATGTAAAGACAGCGACAGCAATCAGTAGTTCCCTAGTTCACTTTGGTAGAACTTACTCTGCCACTGATCCAGCTGGTGTATTTTTTTTTTGTAATGAAAATACATCAAATAGGTAAATAAAATAGTATGAGACTCACGATCAGCAGAGTTATTTTATTTACTGCTAAATGGCGACAGGAGTCTTATTACAATAAATATAAAAAACCGTTGTTGAAATAACTACCTACCTATTTAATTATAAAAACTATCGTAAGAAGTTGTAAGAATTCATTATGATTGTAGCGAAGTCCATCATTATGGGATGAAACGTTGGTGTTCTTCCAACACCAGCAGGGGTATTTTAATTCGTCGGAAAGGTACAAGTTAAGGTTTCCAGTATCGAATCCGACGGGGATTCGAAACTGAAAACTTTTGACAAATCAAAATAGCGTTCTAAAGTTTCATCGCAATATCATTCAAATTCGAATCTGACGTTTTCGCTTCGGGAACAAATCGAACGAATTAAAATACACCTGCAGTAAGGTTCTTAGTTACCCCGCATAAATCAGTAATAAACTATTATCATGTTATGGTATGACGTAGGCTGTATCTATCTGATATAATAATATTGTATATTGTATGCCCGAGTTAACTACCTAACTCGGGTACCGCTTTAAACTCGAGTGAACCAGTCCACAGCGTTGTTTGCTTTAAGTTGGTGTTATGTTTATTTTGTTATGATTTCATTCGACTAGCTTGGTCCATCTGAATAGTTAGCAAACACAATATCTTAATATGATAACATTGATAACCTATGAAATTATTATTGCTTCAAAAGTTGGAGCAGGTACGGTACTACGGAAAACTGACGTTGATTTTGGGATTTTTCTGGCTTCATGGGCCAGGCTCATGGGGAGAACATAGTATGGTGCACACGTGTGCAGGTGCACTCTCGATTCCTTTACTCTCATAATCCGATGAGACGGCGGACCGACACGACTGGTTAGAAGTCAGGCGCTGGGCCGACGGCTTAACGTGCATTCCTAGACTTCACAGGGGTATAGCATCCACCAACTTCTAGACTTTCGGTTGGTAGTAGTTACCCTGCTAGTCTTGAAAGTCAAAACTCTTGTGGGACATAACAATTTCATTCTCCACGAAATAACGCACATATTCATATTCACTTTAATAAGAGGGCAGTGAATACATTAACTTGCCTTTCCACATTTTCAAGTGCGATTGTCTATTGTTTTGTCGTTTATGTAAAGAAACAAGGAGTCGCGTTTTCGCAAGCAGAACTTTAACTAGACGCCAATATTTATACTTTGCCGCGACACTAATGGGATCGGCTGTCAAACGGGTTTGACAGGTGCCTGCGATAAGAGCCCTTAGGACAGAGGAGTAAAGACTTTTGTGAAACAGATGTCTTTGAGTTTGTTTATTTATGAGATTTATAAACAGTGTAATGAGAAGTTGTTTAAGTCTGTGCGTTTAATTTTATTTGTAGGATTTTCTTTCTGTGTTTAATTTGTTTTGAAATAAGATCAACAAATTTTTTGAGTAAGGTCTTCATTATAAAAAATATAGGCCTTTAAAATATTTACTATATTAAACTCTTATATTTAGCTTGCTGAGTTAATTTTTTTGGTCAAATAAAGTAATTCAAATTTGACCCTTTTCCTGTTAACGGGTTGATCTGAAATTTGGTAAGTAGGTACGCATCTTTAGTAGGTGACAATATACAAAAACCGTTAACTAAAAAAACAGATACTTTCATTTGTTTAATATTAGGAACGTTAAAAATAACATGAGACGTGAAATGCACAATTATCATGTTGTATCTTGACAAATAAAAGATGTTATATAATTTAATCTTGTGAAGTGTTAAAGCTGATACCTACTAAAAATATTAAAAAACCTCCAGTTTTCGCTCAATTAAATAATTGAATTTGGTTTAAAAAACTATAAACCGACTTCAATTATTATATGGTTTTTATGAATGCTATTGTCAGAACTGGACCATAGATGGATATTTTTTTATAATTGTACCTAATAATAATTTTGGCAAAGCAATAACATTAATAAAATGTTATTATCATAGTGATTTTTATATTTTTTTGATGCCCAAAAACACAAAACTTACGTTTTAATTGGAACTTACGTTTTATTTAGAATTCAAAAAATCAAGTGAAGTCGCGTGAATTTTTTTGTAGGAGGTAGTACTACAGGTACAAAGGAGTGTCATTTGTACTACCAGTTGTACTTCTCAGTAGAACTACTGAAACTAAATGCCGTGGTAGGTATTACTTCAACTTCAACCACAACAGCCTGTATTGGTCCACTGCTGGACGCTGGCCTCCCCCTGATACGCGCCTTATTGGCATTTATCTCATGGAGGGTTACGCCCATAAACTCCGCACTGGGAATGCGGGTTGGGGATCGCAGTTTGGTGGTATAATTGTTCTGCAGGGGGCGCTGCTGCCCGCCCCCGGTGGATACCCCTTAGTCGCCTCTTACGGAAGAGTTGGGATGGTGCAAATTCTAAGCCAGCATCACACAGCTAGGTATACTTATTAGCTAACAACTTACAAATGGCCACAAAGGATGCGAAAACGTCGCACATAAACCAGGAATTTCATATTCCCTTTGTGATGCAAATTCTTTTTCTAACATTAAATTTAATACAGTCCGTATACAGGGTGTTCCGAACGCGCGGTCGTAAAGAGATACGTTTTAAGGCACTGTTTATTTATTCTGCGCTTAGGGTGCTCGTAAACTACACTCTTTGGTGAATTTATCGTTTGTTTAAAAGTGTGGTGCGTTTGATTTGAAAGAATCAAAATATTTTTTTACATTCGTATGATCTTCTTGTCTTGTAGATACGAGTACCTACCTACAGTTTATCTCGTACTCGGACAAAGTTATCGCTTTGAACTGTGTTTAATCGAAAACATAACCCTCTTGCAGTCGGGAAATACAGATGTTTCGTTTTTCTACTTTTATCGTCATTTCCATTTGTTGTTTCTAAGCTTATAAGCAAGCTTCTTCCCGCGATTTGGCACGCGATATTCAAGTAAGCTATAGAAAAATTGACAATCACACAGCATTATCTAGCCCCAAGCTAAGCAGAGCTTGTGTTATAGGTACTAGATAACTGATATACTTAATACAATACACTGCATAAATATATATTTTTTTACTATACATAGAAAACATCCAGAACGCCCTGAACAAATATCTGCAGATCGTACACACATTTGTCCCGAGGCGGGAATCGAAACCGCAACCTCCTGCGTCGCAGGCGGGCTTCCGCCCACTGCGCCACAGAGGTCGTCTACTTGTAGATGTCCGTCCACGGGATATAATTTACCACCTGCAAAATTTTACTACAACACGTTTAGCCGATAAGGCGTGAAAAGGTGTTTTTTAGAAGTCGACTATTTTTTTTATTTCTTTTTATATTTGTCACTTTTGACTGGGTGTTCCGATTTTCGTGATTCTTTTTTATATGAAAGCTGGTGCTTCCCGCGTGGTCACATTTGAATTTTGTTGAGTTCTGACAGTCGGATCCATGAAAACTCATGAAAAAGCTATAAAAATTTAAGTCGAAAAGAAAGTAGTTTTTTAAAACAATATCAATTATATTATAATGAGTATTATGTATTTGGTAGCTATGGACGGACGCGGGCTTTTAATGAGTATTTTTGGTGATTCTTACAGATTTTACAAGAAAACATCGATGAAAACAACGATTGTATATAAATAAAGCTTTCTACGCTTAGGTCTTTTAAAAATTCAAGCAAGTTATTATTACTAAATCAACACCAAACAAACTTAAGACTCCATCGCTTCCGCAGTTTCATATTTAATGTAGCATACTGTATAAGAGAGTTTACCTCAAGGGTTGTTTTTGTATGAGAACTCGCGTGTGTAGGGAAATCCATATTGAATTTAAAATATTTAAATGTTGTAATAAATATGTTACGAAGCCATTACCGGCTTACGCTGTTTTCAAATCATTTTACAGGAAAGTTACCGTACATTAGAATTTGACGGTGAAAGTATACCTAAAATACACGGAAAACGTAAATAAATTGTAAATAAATTAATTATGCACGAGATAAGATAATTTAAATAAGGCAAAGTGGGGAATGCTTTAAAACAACAATAATACAACGTAGTTATACCTGAGATCTGAAAATATTTTAAGTCAACAAAGACATAAAGTATACTTTTATGGGTGTCGTAGCACTAACACTTACCTACCAAAAGGAAAACACAAATACAAACTAAAACAACTTATGTATATTGATCATGCGCAGCGAAACAAGTTAAAATTTGATGTTATATGAAAACTATCACATCTGAAAATTATTTGAAAATTCCATCATTGGCTCCCATGATAAATATCAGTGTCGCAAAATATTTTCCATTAATAACTACATCATTGGTTTTTAACCGACTTCAAAAAAAGGAGGTGGTTCTAAATTCGACAGTTTTTTTTTGTTTGTTACCTCAGAACTTTTGATGGGGTGGTCCGATTCTCATTATTCTTTTTTTATAAGAAAGCTGGTGCTTCCGGTGTGGTCCCATTTTAATTTTGTTCAGTTCTGACTATGGGATCCATGAAAATTCATGAAAAAAGTATAAAAATTTAAGTCGGTTTATAATTTTTAAAACAAAATTAATTATGTAACCCTTTGTTACCAAATAATATCTGGGATACTAGAACCGAATATTACCTACAATGTATTTCTTCGTGAGTTGGAAACATTAAAAAAAACAATGTAAGTAATACAATGTTATGTTACAAAGTAATTGTTTTGTAGTTTTACAATACAAATGTATTTCTTTTCTTTGTAAAAACCTTAAAGTACAGAAAATTGAGCTCTCGCTATTCAGATCGAAAACTCTTAGTATGCCACAATAGTATAAGATCACAAAGGAATTCCTGTGGGAACAAGAAATGGCGGGAAAGGTGTAAAATGGCCGCCTAATGAGGGCTATCGGTTACAAAATTACAAGGCACAGGCGTTTAAACATGGGGTAGTGTGTGATTTGTGGTTTTTTGAACAATTCGCTTTAAAAAAAACTGTACGGTATTTTTGGATGTTGGGATCATTATTGTCAGATGTTTTTTTACTGCAACGTTTATACCGTGTCCATTTTGAATGAGGCATAAACGTAAACAAACCGCCCATACTTAACCTAAAATTCACTTTGTTGGCGCGTCCTTTTATACGTAATTTACATTACTTGTCGATTTTAGATCCTCCCTTCAATAAAAATTGCTTACAATTATATCTGAAACTCGACGCCAAGCAAGTGAGATTTTGTTATTTGTGTCGTATTTTGTTTACTAACATGCTCCATTAAACGTTGACAAACCATAGTAATAAAAGACAGGTATTAAAAAAAGAATTCAGAGTTCCTGATCGAAGCGACGCCTGATTCAAGAGCTGGTGTGTAGGGGTTTGTGTCCACGGATACCGGGATTGGTTTACCCGCTGATCCTGGTATCCGTGGCTACAAGAAATTAAATAAAGTTGTTTTGGAAACGGATACCGGGTGCAGTGCTTAGAAGTTTAAATAAGAACAATATGTTTAATGTTGAGTCTGATATAATTCAACTATTTTAATTAAATCCAAAATCACAGGAATCATCACATAATTATTGCTCTTTCTAATCCACAATTGTTTTATTATGAATATTATAACGATATAGATATGGGTACGCTTCCGACTGGTAAGTATTGATATGTATTAGTTGAGCTAACTGTAGATTGATTGCGTAGTATATTATTTATATATAAAAAGGTATTTTTAATAAATATATATATTTATAATACCTATTTATATATAAATACATACTCTATATAAAGAGTATGTATTTATATATAAATAGGTATTTATAATCATTTTCGTCTATCGGTATTCTGTAAAACTTAAATTAGCACGCCAACCCTATGTAAAAACATGTTTCTGGTTGACAGGCAGAAATTGCCTCGGCATTCAGCCCACCCTTTGTACTTCAGTGCAATAAAGTGTTTAAATAAAATAATAAATGCATAACAGTCCGCAGTTAGATCAATTGTTTCAACCGTAAATACTAGTTCTTATTGGTTTCTTTATTAGATACTAGCTTCTACCCGCGGCTTCGCACGTGTTGTTTCAATGGAAACGTTTAAAGGTGATTTCTATCCCACGGGAACTGATTTATGGGATAAAAAGTGGCCTATGTTTGATTCCGGGATTAGAATTACCTATATGCAAATTTTAGCCAGATCCGTCCAGTAGTTTTGGCGTGAAGAGGTAACAAACATCCATCCGCCTTTATAATATTAGCGTGACTAGCTGAACCCGCGGCTTCGCACGCGTTGTTTCTATGGAGACGTTTAAAGGTGATTTCTATCCCGTGGGAACAGATGTATGAGATAAAAGGCCTAGGTGTTATTTTAAGCCTGTATGCAATTTCATGCCCGATCCGTTCAGTAGTTGTTGCTTAAAAGAGTAACAAACATCCATACATCCTTTACAAACTTTCGCGTTTAAGTAAAATATTAGTAGGGTGTATGAAACAGAATCTGATAATAAGTAAGTAGTTCAAATAGGAAGCAGTTTAAAAACCATTTCGGTCGATTACCCTCGCATAAAACTACAATGTTCCACATTTGTTCTGTGTTGCCAACTTAGTTCGACTAAAGTTCAAAAAGCTAAAATGTAGGTGAGATTACTGATTCATTTCGGTGCTCTTTTTTGTTAGGTACCTATATCTACTTAATGTTTAACATTGCTAAGTTAAGTTATGCATCATCGTTGATGGCAGGGTCTATGTTCAGCAGTGGACTAATATAGGCTAATGATGATGATGATTGTAGGATTTGGTCGTCGATGTCCAAGTAAAAATACTTCAGAACGCTTTAAATTCGTTGGGTTAAAATTTATAATTAAAAACGACTCAAAAAGCCACACAGAGTGAATGTAGACTGTACAAGTATTTTGGCAATATAAAAGAAAGTGAAGACAAAAAGTAATAATAAGTACTTACCTAATTTATTAAACAAGAAAATTACAATCAATTTTAATACGTATTTACAATTGAAATAATTGCTCTAACTGCAGACTGTTGCAAACAATCTACAGGTAGCTCAAACGATCCAAGTAAGTCCACTAAAAAAATACGATTTTTTTGCGAAGGCGAATAACTAATCCGACTAAAACAGATAGGGTAGTTCCAATTTCAAATTACCCAACCAAATTCTAAAATCGAATTAAAAACGCCGCGAAAAAGTTACCGCGTAATCAGATTCGCGGGCGGAATTCCACGGAGTGTCAACTAATTCAATTGTACCACAATAAAATAATGAAATTACACGTCAAACACATTTTGAGCGAAAATGGTTCCCTCGCCGTTAAACGCAATTATGAGCGGTTTGCATAATCGCGGGATGTGGCTATGAGACGGGCGGATTTACTACCGATCTACTATCGGTGACCTGTGTGGCGCAGCCGGTAATCGCCTGCGATGCACGAGGTGTGGGTTTGATCCCGTTGGGGGCAAATGTTTGTACTATTTGAAGGTATATTTGTTCTTGGAGCGCAGGGTTTTTTTTTACCTTGTACGATAAAAATGTATAAGGTATTATCTATTGTATTCATCTGCTGAGCACGCTGGCTTAGAATTTGCACCACCCCATCTCTTCACGTGGGTGTCGTAAGAGGCGACTAAGGGATATCCACTGAGGGGCTGGCAGCAGCGCCCCCTGCAGAACAATTTTACCACCAAAATGCGATCCCTAACCCGCATGCCCAGCGCAGCGTAGCGATTATGAGCATTACATTAGGTAAACGCCAATAAGGCTCTTATCAGGGGGAGGCCTGCGTCCAGCAGTGGACCAATACAGGCTGTTGAGGTTGACGTTGAGGATAAAAAGATTGTATTAGTTGATAGCGATAAACTTCTCGTGTTTTCTTTTTCACTTCTTCCGCTTGTGGACAAAAAAATGAAGTGAATTAGGCCCGTATTATGAAAGCTTCCTCAGTCATCGATATATGCTTGAGCAACGATTTTCTATAACATAAACGTCACTCAAGCATAGCTCTATGACTGAGCAAGCTTTCATAATACGGGCCTTAGAGTCAATTGCACCTTATTTCTTATTTGATAGTAATTACTATTTATCAAGCTGTTTATATAGTAAAAATTTTACTTGTCTAAGTGCTTATTTTGTAAGTCTAAAGAAATAAATGATTTGACTCTGACTCTGACTCTGATGACGTTATCGGTACTGGGCCGTCCAATGAAGATAGATAGATAGATAATTCTTTATTCATCACCTTAATAAAACATAAATTTTCTTAATTAGATAAAGGGACAAGAACAGCAATAGAACTGGCGGCCTTATCGCTTAAAGCGATTTCTTCCAGGCAACCAAAACGATTGTGACAAAATAAAGGATGGCGGTGGTTGTTTACATAAATCTTAAATATACTAATACACTAATAATATACTAATACACATAATACCTACTAAACTATTACACTAATATATATACAACAAAATAAAATTATACTTATCAATAATTATAATGGACATGCTAAATAACTAACCTAGTGTAACAAGACATTTAAGTAATGATGAAAAACTTTCCTCTTAAAAGCGTGGTGTGATGTGGACTTCTTAATATCCACTGGCAAATCGTTCCATAGTCTGACAGCTTGAGCAGTGAAGATTGTAGTTGACGCCTATTGTTGATCGCTTATTTCATGGCAGCATGAAAGACGAAACCTGACGGGACTCCACGACGAATGCTTAATTTCTAATTACGTATAACAAGTCTAATTTTCTTGATGCTTTGATGATGAGGTGATATGTCAAGGGTCGGTGGGGACCTTGGGTTCAGCTGCTGCTTATGAGGTTAAAGGCACGACTCTATCGTCGATCGGTCTCTCATTACTTCATTAGGAATAGGGTATATATGCATCGATTTTTTTTATTGTTTTAATCGATTCTTTAGGTCATTATGTAACCGAGAAATGATAAGACGCTCACTGTATTTCGCAATAATAAGGTAAAAAAAACAAATCAAAACTACAATCATTTTCGGGTGATAAAAACGCTGCCATATTGGCGCCATGTTTATTTGACGTCGACGTTCACACTCGATTAAAACCTTTTGTGACGACCTCGGTAGTGATCATCTCAGCAAAGAGGTTTTCTGAAAATAATTGACAATACGAAATGTGAAGTGGGCAGAATAGTGTCAAATCATGGTGCAGCAAGCAGAATAAAAAAAGAAGAAATGTGAACAGTGATGTCACGTCCGCTCTAGTCAATGGCGTTTTGAAATTTTTCGATTGAGATTTAAAATATCAATTTTTCAATGGTTAAATTCTACAATAAAAACATCTCAAAATTCTAATATAAATATGTAGATATGTTTCTATATCAATAGAGAATACGTATATATATTTTTTTAGCCATTTTAAAATCACATGCATATACCCTATTAGTACCAGAATCTACGTCTTCTCGTCATGGCTGACGGCATGGATACCGCAATGCTTGAAAACTAAAGTTTTCAATCAGTGCGTCCTTACCCGTCATGGCCTACGGAGCTGAGACGTGGACACTCATAATATGCTAAAGTTATTTACTACGGGATATTTACCATGATTTGAATTTTTAGTTTTCTAATATTTCGGCACAGTTTCATGCGCCATGATCACGGAATAACTGAATGTCTTGCGAGTGAGTTATTATTGGAAGATATATATCGATCTACCCTCATTTTTAGTCTTTTGCTACGAACGTTACCACTACCACCGGTTTCATTATCGAACGCTACTCGATCACGACACACGACACTAACGGTATCACAACGCGGTTCGGCTAGTACATCACTTCTTCGTTTTTTACACATTCTCACAACAGGGTTCCAGGTTCCGGATAGTTGGAAACCTTCTTCTCGGTTGAAGTTCCTGTGTTTGGTAATCTCAATGGCCTCCCGTACCAATCTTGGTATGTACTCGTAATGTCGCTCTGTGGAGATTACTCGTGGATTGTGGATTTCAAATCATGGTAAATAACTTTAGTATTAATAACCATGATGGATTTAAAAGTTTTTACTCACAATATGGTTGGTCCACCAGTTCAAAGTCGCTCAGCGAGCTATGGAAAGGGCTATGCTCGGAGTGTCTCACAGAGAACTAAAGTTATTGACATAGCAAGCTGAAGTGGCAGTGGGCCGGCCGTATCTCGCGAAGAACCGACAATTGCTCAGGTAAACGAGTTCATAATATCAAATAAGAAATAATGTGCAATTAATTGACTCTGATTCACTTAAATTTTTTGTCCTCTAGCGGAAGAAGTAAAAAAGAAACCAATGGTTAATAAGTTAGTAGTTATTGAAGTCTAAATACATATAATGCAACTTAAGAGTAGATAGTTGTCATATTTGTAAATATATCTAACACAACTAATGTATGTTCTTACATACTGTTGCCGGTATCTTAGTGGGATTCAAACAGCTATACCGTGTCAATTTTGAATAAGGCATAAACGTATACAAACCGCCCATACTTAACCTAAAATTCACTTTGTTGGCGCGTCCTTTTATACGTAATTTACATTACTTGTCGATTTAAGATCCTCCCTTCAATAAAAATTGCTTACAATTATATCTGAAACTCGACGCCAAGCAAGTGAGTTTTTGTTATTTGTATCGTGGTTTATTTACTACATGCTCTATGCTGGATGGATACGGTATAGGTAACACCACTTATCTTTAATTTAAAAATGTTTTTTTTCCATAACAATCCAAATAGGTTTTACTGTCTGACTGTCAGAGTAGACAGTAAAACCTACACAGTCAGACACAGTAACCTAAGAACTCTAAACCTGCTTCGAAACACGGGCGTCCTTCTAGACAAGTGGCGCCCTCTTGCAATGCTCCAATTATTCTGCTCTCGAGATGTCCAGTGTCTTGTACTCATGTGAGGGACTCAAGATGCGCAGTTAGATTAGAGTGGGGTTGCCAGCTTGGGATTTTAAAAGTGGCCGGTAAAATCTCAGATTCTCACGACTAACGCAAAACAAAACAATTAATTCTTCAAATTTTTGTTGTGAATTCAGACAACAACTTACCTGTTACTTATATACACATCGCTACAATCATAGTTATATTAATAAATAAATAAGTGTCCACGTGTTTTCGTAATCCTAATGGCAAATAAATTATTTCGTTGCTAACCTTGAATTTATTAGGTAGGATCAATATAGTTGCATTGCAAGTAAGGTAGCAAGCAAGCAGTAAAGGTAGATTAGGTACCTATTTTGAATAGGTACTAGATAAAGTGAAACATATCCATTAACAAATTTGACATGTGCATTAAATAAAAGTAGTGGTACCCCAAGTTTAATTTATAACAAAAATCCCCTAGATGCAGGAATAAGAGCCGGATAAACTTCAACTCTATGAAGACAGACAGACAGGTATTCATCCAGGCCCGCAGGCTTACAACAGGATCCAATCAGACCAGGTTGTTTCATTATCCGGTATTGGAGAGAAACATCTCTCAAATGTCAATTTATACAACTATGGCCAAACTTAAGAAATGTATAATGTTTCTCAAATAAATAAATGATAATACAAATTAACTAAACTTATTCGTCGTAACTCCTCTCAAGAAAAAGTAGCAGAACCGAATCGAGTTTATACATTATTGTTTAGTTTAGGTATTATATTTAGGTACCATTACAATGTCATTACAAACGTATGCGTTACAATTTTTATGTACAGACAGGAAATACTTATAATAGGTATACAAAATTACATAAAATACGGATATATAATATTACACCCAAGAATCCACTTTTTATTAGGATGTATCTTATCTATAGGTGGTATTTTTCGTTATTATTTAGTTTAAATTATTGTAATACTTAGTTTGTAAATATCACCAAAAAGCTACTAAGAATTTGTACGATTGAAGTTAAAAATAAAGTAATTTTCTTTCAGTTAAAAAGAATAAAAAATTTCACATGAAATTTTTTTCAATTTTTAATTGATCACTGGTTATAAAGGAGTCCTCGGTTAACTCCAATGGTAAAAATAATCTTAAACCTCAAATTAAAGTATCAGAAAGTAACCCGAACAGTAGCTCATTAACACATAATAATATTTATTTTCATATAATTAGAACATCGCTACACAGTTCAAGCTTAGATATTTTTAACCGGAGACCAACTGACATGTTTATTAGTTATACGAGGTGGTAAGTGCCTTTTACCAGGTTAAAATCATCTTTGATCTTTATTATACTGTTTTGAGATTTCTGTCAGATTATAATGTCACTGGCCTAAGGACGACTGAACTTTTTTTTATGTGATTTAAAAAAAGAAAGTTAGGTTTGACAGTGACATGACATAATAACAAACGAAGTTACAATCAAATAATAGAAACAAATTAGAACTAGTTGTTATTTATAATTGAAATAAAGAGCTAACTGGAGACAGTTGCAAACAATCTACAGGTAGCTCAACTAATACATATCAAAACTAGTCGGAAGCGTTCTCAAGACAGTGACATGATTTTCTGTCATGATATTTGGTTTTAGAAATATGTACCTACTTGGTATTGCTGTGTGGTGTCAAAAATCAAGAAATCGCCAAATACATTTTAAAGAGCTGTTTATTATAATAATAATGCTGGACTATTCACACAGCATTATCTAGCCCCAAGCTAAGCAGAGCTTGTGTTATGGGTACTAGATAACTGATATACATAATACCATACACTACATAGATAGATATTTTTTATTATATATAGAAAACATCCAGAACGCCCTGAACAAATACCTGCAGATCGTACATATATTTGTCCCGAGGCGGGAATCGAACCCGCAACCTCCTGCGTTGCAGGCGGACCTTCGCCCACCGCGCCACAGAGGTCGTCGGATTATAGTCCTTATCAAATTATCAATCGCAACAAATAACAGTCAGTAGTCAATTCGTCAGTCTATTACTCATAGTTACTATGTGCGATGCTCATTGACAGCATTTTGATAGTTAAGAATAAAAAACAAAAGAAAACGAACCAATGAGTAATGACAATAGTATGAATTCAAGAATTTCGACAGGCTCACAAAGAATTAACAAAGAAAACAAGTCAACTGACTACAAGTGATTCACTCATTACCTATATATTTGAATAAAACAACTGGCATTTAAAGAATTATCCAATATTATATATTGTAGATAATCTCATCGCACTTATATTATAAAAGCGAAAGTTTAGATAGATGGATGTTTCTTACCTCTTCACGAAAAAACTACCCCAAGCAGCAAACAAGAATCCTTAACATCATTAATAATACTTATTTAAAACTATTGGTTCTTATACAGTTTTAGAAAAGTATCAGGAGAAGTTTTTTACTTTATAACAGATTATTTTATGGTTTTATGGAACTCAAACTTTATAAGAACTTTATAAAACAAAAAACTACACTTAAGGAATTAAAACACCGTATTCAAACACAACAATAATACTTTTAGTTTCTCATGACACTATAATCTAGTAATTATCCTTAATGCTTTATTAAAGATTTACACGGAGTGCGGTGATTCCTTTGTAAAGCTTTTATCTTTACTGTTGCGTATTTTAATTATTTTTGCGTTATAACGTTGTAAAAGATCACCTCACTAAAACTTATTCTTAAAGAGTAAATAAACACATTTCTAAAGACTCAGGTTTTTAAACATAATCGAAAAAGTGTGTTCTAAGACTAAAACAATATGAAAAGAGTATAATCGTGTATGTACGTCAAACACAGTGGGTTCCGTAGCAGAAATTTCAAACACTTCGTTTCAGCTAGTGAAATTTTTCAATGCAGCAGTAACAGTAGCGCAAAAGGGCACACCAATGATGTGTCAAAAAATATTTTGCTACGCGAGGAGAAAATGAAATGGGCAATAGATAGAATGATTTAGCAAATATTTCTGCAAATTTTTGTTGTGTGTTCTCTCCATGTCTGTATCGCTGTTTTGTTCCATAAACTACAGCTCATTTTCGGCTTGTGAATATGAGAATAGTGACCTTCTTTCACAACACATTGCAGTGTGTACCAATCAGGAAAAGCCTTGGGAGTGCATTTCTGATATATCTGTTAATGTCGAATCGGCTCTTTTGGCCATCTCAACTGCCCATTTTTACCCAGCTACTCGGAACTATGCAGACCTTCTTTTGTCTTTTTTCTAAAGTCAACGATTTTGAACGCCATTTTCTGTAACATACAATACACAAGGTAAATTAAATGATATTTGTAGGTAAGTTAAGTATCTACACTATTTATATAAGTACTATTCATATACAGATTAATGATGTGCGTTTACACCTACTTCCTACATAATAATATCATCATCATCTTTCTACATGTGTAGAATTATAGATATATAATAGGAAGTAGGTATGGGACATGTCCCGAAGCCTTTACGAGCAGAAAAATGTCGAATTCGACCTCTTTGATCGTTTGAGTTTGAGCCGCTGGCTGCCGCCGCGCCGCCGCCGCCCGCTCTTTGACTATACCACCTTCGGTAGAACCTACCTACAATTTGTAACGCGCATTCAAGTAGGAATATGTAGTGACTTGTCTGTTGACCTATCTACCTAGCTAGGTCAACAGACAAGTTAAGTTGACCTAGCTAGGTAGATAGGTCAACAGTAGGTTGGTATGTATGTTTGTAGGTAGGCAGCCTACCTACAAACCTTCAACTACCTACCTACAAACATAAATACCAACCTACCTACCAACATACATACATACAACATACCAGTAAAATACCTATGTACGACTAACGGTTAACCAAGTATTTTATTTAAATTAAAAAAAAGTATGTACAAAGCCTTTATTAAAATTTTATAGAACAAAGAATTTGGAATGAACCACATAAACTAAAGTAAAAAAACTATTTGGATTTACTAATTTTGAACTATATTACGGATCCCTAAAGTTTGTGCATGTTATGTATTAAATTTTAATTAGGGCTTTACGTTAACGGTTATGTTCACACTCCTGTAGTATAAATGGACCCCGTTATAAATATGAAATAACACTAAACACTTTGCAAAATATTTTGTAAACACCATTGTGCAGTATTTTGAATTATAACACCTGTCATATATTATATAGGCTGTTAAGGATAGGTCGCCATTGTTATAATTAAGAAGAAAATTTACAACAGGATTTTCGATAAAAAACGATTAATTATGAATGATTTGTGAATGGTATTCGCTTGTAATATTTTTTTTAAAACTACTTATGCCTTTTTACGATTGGTATTTATTTATTTTTTATAATTCTAACCTCAAAGCAATTACAACTTACCGCTTTTGGAGTTGTTTACTTCGCTGTTTTCTTCTTATTTCTGTGGCGCGTCGATTTTTTCATGTAAAAAGGTATACACTTTTGCAATAAAATTTGCTTCGCACTTGCTCCACACACCTCTGGACAGTCAAACTACACAGTACATTACAATTTGTTCACGTAACAGTTATTTATAATACATTCACAAGTTATAATATTTTACACCCTATAAGCTAAGATAAATAATTTAATTGCGTCGCAAATTCTTTTATGACTAAAAAATAATACTCGATTCGTTATAATGCACTTTTAAGATAATAATCTTAGGGTTAAAGTTTCCGTGTACACCATAATAACGTTCTTAAAAACCCCTTGTAAAACTTATTCATTGCTAATAAATCCCTTTAAAAACCTTAAAAACGCATAAAGATTTATAAAGTGGGCTTTTTTTGGAATTATAAGGGGTTTATAAGCACATATGACACCATTTTAATACCAAATTGACGCATTAAGTGTAATCACGAACTAAATGGCAGCTCTTATAAAGATTGAATTGCTGCTTGGGACTGAACGAATCGGACTGAAATTTTGCATACAGGTAATTCTAATCCTGGAATCAAACATAGACTACTTATTATCCCATTAATCAGTTCCCGTGGGATAGAAATCACCCTTAAACATTTCCAAAGGAAAAACGCGTGCGAAGCCGCGGGGCGCAGCTAGTTGTTAAATAATTCTTATTAAAATTACTCTCGTTACTTTACTTGTTAGGTTTCTTGTCAGGGCGCAAAATAATAATATTATTTTGACAACAAATCTAACTAGAATAATTTTGGTTTCTGTTGATATTCGAACTGAATATCGAAAGAAACCAAAAAGCACGCCAAAAAGGCATTATTTTCTCTAGGTATGCATTTGATGAATGGTTGGTACATTTACCGTGTCTGTCATTATAATTACACAATACAGACAAAGGTCCCGAAACCTTATCAGACAAGTAATTAACATTCACGGCTATGTCTCAACAAACACAAGTTTTGATAGCGTCACACAATCACAGCAATGTCTAATTGTCAAACAAAGAGGTAAGGGCTTGTGAGTTCTGTTATATTATCTTGCTTGATGATACCACTGTAGTTCATAATTTTGAGGTTATTAAAGATTAAGTTGTCTTTTCAACGCTTTTTTGGCTTTGAGTTGGTACCTCCATTGATACCATTGATTAATTAAAAAGGGAAAATAGGTTAAGTTCTCCCAGCGCTTACTCAAAAATTGGCATGTGTAACAACTACACGCAAACACATACGCTCACAGTTATAATATTTCCAGTCCTGTGCAATACAAAGAAGAACAAAGACGAAAAGACGTATCTATGGCCGAAGTGAGACCGAGACAACAATATTTCACGCGAATCACGACCGCCCGTGCCGCCGGTCAGACGGTGACTGAGGTGGGAGCACACAATTTTACACAATATGAGGTTGTCATTTTCGAGAAACTAGTACCTCATCTTCCCTTTTTAATTAATCAATGATTGATACTATTTGTCTACAACTCTTGTAAAAGTCCCACTTTCGCGATTTGTCTGCTTGTAAAGAGAGGAAAATAATATCTTTATGGAGGTATGTAATTGTACCACCTTCATTAAATTTATATCTGCCCAAAGTAAAAATTTTACCTATGTCAGCATTTTTTTACATAATTTAATGAAATAAACAAACAAAGGTCTTTCAAAAATATCATAACAAAATTACCCAAAAACACCTACAAGCGAGATGTCACGAAAAAATCATGAAAATAACGCGTTTAGAATGTGAAATCTAATTCCGGTGTGAATTCTCGAATTAGTCGGAGGCGTGCGTGAATTTTCGCGAGATATTTTAGTATGATTTATGTTACGCTCTCCTGGATCCCAGAGCCGGAGTAAGGATTGCTCAGGGGTCTTTGACGCGGGACACCCTTATTCTTTGGTGAAAATAAGGCTTTCGCTTTCAGCGTACCTACTGATTTGACCTTAACGGCCAGTCTCACACTGATCGTTCTTGTTGACCTACCATATTTTTTAAGCTATTGCGTAGCTTCTATCACGGGCGTGGAGACCGAATCCAGA
Organism: Eupithecia tripunctaria; assembly: GCA_955876795.1. Taxonomy (NCBI): domain Eukaryota; kingdom Metazoa; phylum Arthropoda; class Insecta; order Lepidoptera; family Geometridae; genus Eupithecia; species Eupithecia tripunctaria. The sequence continues at coordinate 8,340,536 of OY041624.1, read as the reverse complement.
AATTCCGTAACGAAAATAACCTAACAATAAGTCAAAATTATACCTTATGCAATTGAGATAAAGTTCATTTTTGATTGATTATATTGCTTGCTAGGTACTCAATTAGTGATGTAGTCAAGTCGGATGTTGATTTTATAGATTGATATCGATATAAGAAAATATTTTTAAGCTATTGCATAGCTTCTATGGGGCCTTGAGCGTGGAGACCGAATCCAGAAATTCCATAACGAAAATAAACTTACACCCCACACTCCGACCGGCACAGCGGTGATACTTTTTAGTTTTGCCATCTATCGATGAAAAGCAGAACTTTTAATTGCAATAGCTTTACCGCGGCAGGCCCCGAGTGCCACACGTCTTTTTTTTAAAACATCGTTATTTTACTAAGACTGATTATTTAGTGGGTTGCATTGAAAGTATACAACCTGTATCACCAACTTTTCTATTGATTGAATGCTCGTTTTATTTTTGATCAACGAGTCAGATCATTTGGTATTGGCACAGTGCCTTAATTGTGCGTGTTTGAATTCGAACTACCTACTAATTATTCTTATTATTATTAAACACTCATTTATTGATCAAACCCGTTAAAAAAAAAGTTTGACTTAAGAAAATAAAATACCTATAAGTTATAAAAATGTAAAAAATATATCTAAACGGTGAATTACTATTAAAATAATAATATGAATGGTCACCGAGCTTTACTCAACTTTCCAGTTACGGCGCACGGCTTAGCCTTCGTTTTCCCTGTAGTTGACTAGTGACATGAAGGATAAGTTTATTTCTACTTTTGTTGACTTTCCCCCCAACACAGTACCCTGAATCAGACCCTGTACGTCTAAGTATTCGAGTGACATTTTACGATGTCAATTGATAAAGGTTTCGATCATAATAGGGCCTACTTATTTGTAAGGTTACGAAAAGGTTGGTGTATGTTCTTTTGAACCGATAGATGTCAGTAGTCAAAATGCCAATGGGTCGAAAAGAGCAAAATGTGAACAGGTTTTTGTAAAAACATATATATTACTAACTTTTAGATTATTGGAAAAATTTGATATCCATTAGAAATGAGCAACATGGTTATAATCATAGATTTAAATCGTAATATACGCCCTTACGCCCAAAAACTGTGACAATGCTGTCTTTGAATGCGTGCGTTAATAGTACAAGTAAATAAAATAAGTGTTTTTGTTAATATTGCCATTTATTGTGTTATCATTATCACATAGCACGAACTTTTGTGAACAAAACACACCACTAAAACACACAATTAACTGATTCCAAGTGAGTGAACTCGCTCACTTCGCTTAACGGCGCGGTCTCACTACAGAAAGGGCTTATCTAACAAATCTTTGTTTATAATAAATACTTTGACACTGAGAATATTAATATTGATGTACCAATCATACCACCTATTAAATAATACGTACGATTTTATAAAAATAAATAATACAAATCAAATCAAAAACTGTTTATTTTCATAAAAACAATGAATGTACACCTAGAAAAAATTAAATTCTTAAAATATACCTAACCTTGGCATCGCTGAAAACCAGCGCTGCTTTCACACAATTGAGTCACAATGTGACTCAATTGAAAAAAAAAATAATATACATGTCATGTACCTATATTAAGTATTTATTGTGTTGTTAATTCAATTCAAAACAAAAATAAAATTTCTGCTTGTTTTTAAAATAAAGAGCCTATTCTATTCTAACATTAACATTTGATGACCTCTTTGGAGCGGTGGGCGAAGGTCCGCCTACGACGCAGGAGGTTGCGGGTTCGATTCCCGCCTCGGGACAAATGTGTCTATGTGTACGACCTGCAGATATTTGTTCAGGGCGTTCTGGATGTTTTCTATGTATAATAAAAAAATATTTATCCATGTTGTGTATATCAGTTATCTAGTACCTACCCATAACAGAAACTCATCTTGGGGCTAGATAATGCTGTGTGAATTGTCCAACCTTTTTTGTTTTATTTATTTAATTGAATTAGCTCTGCACTGACACGGAAACAAAGTGATATTTTAGATTTCTGTCTCTTGTAAACATCTTCGCTTTCAAACAGACAAACAACATAATCATCATTAAGACAGCCCGAATGATTAAATCATTAACAAATTGACACGCTTACCAACTTACCAATTAGTAAATCATAAACTAAATTCAAAACGTCATCTGTCAAATTAATGAACCGTTTGACAGCTGTCACTGAGCGATTTCACGGAACCAGTTGCTTGAGATACAAATCATGTTGGATTTTTTTTCTTTGCGTTTATCACTGTCAAAATATACTTAAAACATTAATTATCGCAAGTAAAACTTCTTGGAGCAATGTTAATTTTTATATGTTGCTTCAAAAGAATACTATGAACCAATACTTTGCTGAAAATTTTGCACATTTATGAGGAGTTGTCGGTGTGAGTTGCAATATGTTCTAAATATTTTCAAACTTACGCGATCTGAACACATTATATACAATTTAAACAACCGAGCAGACTGCGGACTGATCTGCTATCAATAGGTATTAAATGACATCTTCATGCTTTAATTTTAATCTAGTTAGGAGAAGAGATAAGTAATAGTGGTACCTAGTCAGAATATGATAACTTATGTAATTTTGGAATGATAATTTATTGAATGTGTGACATGAATAATTAAAATCTGTTTTTATGGTAACTAACATAGTATTTTAAGTTATTGTACTACTAACATTTCTGGTGAACAACCGAAATAAATGAATTGAATTGAATTATTACTTAGTAATAAATTATTACTGCATAATACAGACTACATATAGACGCAGGCCTCCCCTTGATAAACTAATAATTAATTTTGTTTCAAAAAACTATAAACCGACTTCAATTTTTACAGTTTTTTCATTAATTTTCATGGATCCCATTGTCAGAACTGAACAAAATTAAAATGGGACGCGGGAAGCACCAGCTTTCATATTAAAAAGAATCATGCAAATCGAACCACCCAGTCAAAAGCTCCGAGGTAACAAACATTAAAAAAAAAACAGAAGAATTGAAAACCTCCTCCTTTTTTTGAAGTCGGTTAATAATGAACGAACTGTTGAAACGTCGGGAAAAATCAAAGATTGAAATCGTTAGATACTCGTGGGCCCTTTCCGTAGTGAGACCGAGACGTGTTTGTTGCCAAGCGAAGTGAGTGCGCTCACTCAATTGTAATCAGTGAATTGTGCGTTTTTGTGGTGTCTTGTTCACAAAAGTTCGTGCAATGCGATTGCACAATAAATGGCAATACATACTAACAGTTAGGTTCATTGACAAAGACACAAATTTATCTAGTCATATGCCCGTATTATGAAAGCTTGCTCATTCATCGATCTATGCTTGAGCAACGCTTTTCTATGGCATAAACGTCACTCAAGCATAGCTCTTTGACTGAGCAAGCTTTCATAATAAAGGCCATAGTGTGCGTGCGTCGGCACTTTGTTAACGCGCGCGTTCAAAGACAAAGCCACAGTTTTTCGGCGTAAGGGCGTATCTAACTATTTAAATCTTTGGGAAAAATCAGTAAATAAACTCGGTAAATACTCGTTCAATATTAATAATAATAAATAAACTAGTTTCTACCCTCTGCTTCGCATGCGTTGTTTCTATAGAATCCCTTGAAAGGTTATCCTTCTATAATATTATAAACGTGAAAGTTTGTAAACATGTATGTATGTTTGTTGCTCTTACACGCACAAACTACTGAACGAAACGGCCTGAAATTTTGCATACAGGTGTAGAATAACACATCTAGGCTACTTTTTATCCCCCATTCCCTAAATCAGTTCCCGTGGGATAGGCGGGTGAAGCTGCGGACAGCTAGTTTCTAAATAATCTTAATTTTTGCTCAACTGAGATTTCTCAACTACGAATAGTTGAACGACAGGGCTTCCTTTTTGCGCAATTCATTTTGTTCGACATTTCTCAAATTTCGGGTTATGTTCCCCATTTTTATAACTAGCTGTGAAAATGTTGTGGTGGTTGCGATTTTGAGTTCGAAATTTGAACTTAAACCCGATTACGCTCGAGTTTGCGTGAGTCATCCAGTAACGTCATAATGTCATAAATGTCAAATAAGTCAGGGTTGTCAACGCCGCACTCGCCACACGAGGGTAATTAAGTAAGAAGTGTGGTGGGTGTGTGTGATAATTGATTTGGCGCGCAAATGAGCGATCTCCGGTAGTACGGATTGGTTACGGTATGATTGTTTAGGGTTGGCACAACAGGATTGACAATTTAGTTTTTTTTTGTTCTATTTTCGTATTCAATAATGAATTGGCCAATTCACCAAACACTATAAAAACCTTTGTTAAAGATAATTCGTTGGTAGGTAAGTAATTAAATTAGGTACCTATTGATTGACACAGTAAAATTAAATATATTCTCACGTCTGTAATCTAAGAATTTATAACTACTTGTTTTGAGAACCCTAAATATTTTGTTCACCATATTTTGTACAGTTTTCATACATCACTTGTATCTTGTCAGTTTTCGCTGCGTGAAATCACGCGTTTGGTGTAGTATTTTGAGTTTTTGTGGAGGTCTTACAAAAATATCTTATATTCTAGAAGCGAGTTTAGTAAACTTATAGGTACTCGAATTTATAGCACACTCCAAAAAAGTTTCACTATAGCAGCTGGCAACCCTTCAGATGACGGCGGCGGCGGCGCGGCGACGACGGCAGGCACGTGACTCGCCAGCGAGGCATGTTCAATTCACACGTGACATTCCTAATCCCTTCCTATTAGCTCTGCATAGCCCTAGGATAGTACCTAGGGCTGTGCAAATACGAAAATCTGTAACTCTTAAACTAGTGTTTAGAGTTACAGATCTTCGTATTAGCACAGCCCTAGCATAGAGACTAGATTAGACTGGAAAACATAAATTACTGGAAGATTAGGTAGGGTAGGTACTAGGTAGGTATATGAAAATAAGTATGTTCATAAGTTATACTAAAGAAATACCTGCATATTACTTTGGCACGGTTGGTTGAAGCGGATGGTTTTTTTAACAAAGGTAGGTAACTATACTAACTTATTTCATCCAAAATTTGTCTGAGAGATATCTATTCTGGCGATAATTCCGCCCATATAACTCTTTATTATTTTAATGGTTCCAGTAAGGACATCCCTACCTACATAATGTGCATTCCTTGCAGCATGAAACGTCAAAACTCCGTCTCGTTGCTCTTTGCGAGCGCCTTTGCCCGTACTGACTGCACAAACGCTCGCTGTAACACGTTGCGTTACGCCCCGTAACACAGTCAGTACACTGTGTTACACGTTGCGTTACGCCCTGTAACACGGTCAGTACACTGCTTAATAGGACAGTTGGAAGCGGAAACCAGACATTCAGACCATTTTTGGAACCGGAACCCTATACATAGTAGGAATACCATCGAATTGACGACTAAGGTTCATATTCACTGCGTTGCTAATGAACGCGTTTAATTTAAGATAAACTCAGTTTACCGACATGAAGTTGATCCGGCTTAAGTGCTAAAACGAGTTCAATAGCTTATTGTGAGACTAACATCTCACAATAAGTATTACAAATTTGAACTAGATCAAGCTGAACTTAATTCTTAGTTTTGGCAGCTACCGGTAAAATTCACCGCCACCTCAACCTATATCGTATCCATTTTGAATGGAGCATAAACGTAAACAAACCGCCCATACTTAACCTAAAATTCACTTTGTTGGCGCGTCCTTTTATACGTAATTTACATTAACTTGTCTATTTAAGATCCTCCCTTCAATAAAAATTTCTTAAAATTATCTGAAACTCGACGCCAAGCAAGTGAGATTTTGTTATTTGTGTCGTACTTTGTTTACTAACATGCTTCATTCAAAATGGATAAACCATAGCTATATTAGTCCACTATTGGACGCAGGCCTCCCCTAGTGCCTTATTGGCTTTTATCTCATGGTCTAATGTCCATAATCCCCACGAAAGGGATGCGGTTCGGGGATCCTATTTCGATGGTAGATTTGCTCTGCAAGAGGCGCCGCTGCCCGCCCCCGGTAGATATCCCTTAGTCGCCTCTTACGACACCCACGGGAAGAGTTGCGAGTGGAGCAAATTCTAAACCGGCACCATAGAGCTGGAAAATTGGATCTAAGTGGTGACATTATCTTTAATAAGTTAGGTAAAATATTCTTGCTAATGCGTCGGAGTCTAGACATAATAAAGAATTCTCGTTTCACGATAAATTAATATTGGCATTGGTGAGATGGAAAGAAAACGTCGATTAGTTCCCTTTTACCTTAGTCTGGTAATAAAAGGTTTTTAAACTGGTTGGTTGACCCCAACTTAAATTGTTTTATGAAGATATTTCGGGATTGTGAGGTTCTTGCACTATTTTATTTTGGCAGAAAATATCTTAAAGTTTGACTTCTTGGTTATGGCAACAAGTATCACAGACTTTACTTACCTACTAATACTAGTAGAAGGTATCTAATTTAAAAAAAAACACCTTTTGTTCATAAATGTCTAATTTGCAATCTGAACCGACGTACATTGGCCAAATAGGTGCAAATAGTGTCAAACCAGACAGCCATCTTCAAGAAGTTGAAGTAAGTTGTAACATATTTAAGTCCGGTCTATGATTGTTTTTTATCAAAACCTATGACATTAACAAATAAAACCCTATTATAAATTATAATACTTACTCAAACATAAAACTTGCTGTACACACATGAAAATATCCAAATCTCTATAGAAAATCGGCGCGAAATTCACCCAAACTTCCTGCGCAAACTTACCCCGCCATCTTGATTGTCGATGTAAAACCACAGATAAAAGAAAAAACATAAACAGTAAGCGTAACACGGAATTGGGTACAAACACAATTACGCCAAGTGGTGCTAAAAGGCGTATATCTCTGGCCTCCTATAAAAATCGCATCATCTGGCCTCTCAGGCATGGTACCTTTGCTCTGTTGATTTTGTAAGGGAGATTTTAGATTTGCTGCAGATATTTTGACGGGATAACATCTATTAAATCGATGAACATGGGTAGCATGTTCAAAAAAGTGTCACGTTGTTGATGAGTTGTCATGACGACTGAAGCACTGAAGATTAAAGTTCTAATTTCGTCTAATAGATAGCGTTGATAGCTAGCAAACACCAGAATGGCAAAAACAGTATAATAAACTACGAGGTAAGATTTTCAATAGATCAAGTAAATGACATTATCACGTACAATTATCGTTCCTAAACCGACTTTAGAGACCACAATTTTTTTATAACTAGTAATACCGGCAATGTTAGTAAACAAACCACGACGCAATTATCATAAATTCACTTGCTTGGCGTCGTGTTTCAGATGTAATTGAAAGTAATATTTATTGAAGGACGGATCTCAAATCGACTATTAATGTAAATTACGTATAAAAGGACGCGCCAACAAAGTAAATTTTAGGTTAAGTATGGGCGGTAGGTATAGTTAGTCTCATAACTCATACTCATAAGACAAGCTCTGCTTTGTGGGTCAGCATCTTCTAGATGCTGTGTGAATTGTCCTTCCTACTAGCACGGGGATTGTTGCGTAGGGTAGAATAGAGACAAATGATATTGCATCGTCATTCATTGCGTAAATTATTAAAGTTAAAGGAATTAATTTCAAACATTTTACGCATTCGATGACAAAGTGCCTTAATTTATTTCTATTCTACCATAGACAACAATCCTAGGTAGATCTGCAGCATTATTATTTATTTCTGCCAAATCCACGTGATGTATAGCGATCATTATTGTTTTCAGTCGTTTCGCCGTTACCTTTCCAAGTCCCAATGTTGAGAAACTGTCTCTCATGTTTGATTCCAATACCTACCAACTAACCAACTAAAGAAAAAGAATAGTTTTTGTACTGATGACTATCACGAATTTTAGGAATTACACCGTGTAACGTATAATTTCTCAAGCATGACGAACCATACCTATACCTGTTTACTAGGCAAGTAAAGTACACGTTTTAAATGTTACAACAGTGTAAAAGCCCCTTAAACCGCGGTCGCGACCCAGGAATTTACTTAACACTGACAGTAAAAGAGGGTGTAAAATCGTGTATAAAACTGTCATTGAGCATTTTACTGACGCACTTAAATACGCAGGTACCTGGAATTTAGCGCAAGAGTTGTTTTAGAGACTACACCTTAAGTTGTCATAAAATAGTTTTGATGAAGCGTAAAACTGTCAAAATATTTCTGCGTAGGATTTATCTGTTGAGGTGGTAACCCAGATTTATCCCTTTAACTTAGCGAAGATTTATATGAAACTTGCTGTGCTTTCGGCTTCGTCTGCATGGATTTTAATGAGTGATTTTACGCGAAACTCTAAATCTATTTCTCAAGTAAAAGTAGCCAGAGAAACAGTACAGTAACTTTTGATTTCATAGTAACTCTTAAAACTAAACAAAAAAGGTATTCCGGTATTCCATTTTCACGGGAATCGAAAATGTTCAACTTAGAACAGTCGACGCATCTTTGACCCTCATAAAACAAGTATAAAACTTCAAAAACATTACCATATGTGTGGGTAACTGTATTATCGAACTAATGCTGTTTGGACTTTATATTGACTAGTGTTGGCAACACTCGTACAAAACCACGTTGATTTGGTTGTTTCTTTTGTAAGGTAATGATTTTTATTAACTTCTCTGCGATTTACTCCGATGATATTTCCAAAACTTTAAGCAAAGAAGCGACGAAAAAGCCTGTTGTTATTTTTGGAGTTGGATTCAAACTTTTTTCATCATCTTGATATTTTGATTATGTTATAGTAGGTAGGTAAGCCTTTTGTTTTTAACCTCATAAGATAAAAGCCAATATGGCCAATATGGGGAGACCTGCAGTGGACCAATGGCTGCAGAGGAATTAAGCCTTTTTACACAGGAATGTTTTAAATTTGATATCCACGAATACTCTAAATCAAGATAAAATTCGGCGTACATTTACATACTGGCTATGACACTTCACTTTATCTTTCTTTGGCAAAATGTGTGTGGTGTGACAAATGCGTATAAAATCCTTTTTAGCCCATCACTAGCACCATAAAATAATATGGCATATAACATCGCTGACTATTTGATTCCACGCCAACACTGATGTTCAAAATGGCGGTTATCGACACTTATTGCTAAACCATTTTGTATTATAATTTTGTAGATATCAGAACCATTTAAGGCCCCTTTGAAGTGGACATTTCAAATTAGGATCAATTGACAGCTGGAAAATGCAGCCAGCGTGTTAGGGACGGTTCCGACTGACATTAAATAATAAATAAATAAATAATGCTGGACTATTCACACAGCATTATCTAGCCCCAAGGTAAGCAGAGCTTGTGTTATGGGTACTAGATAACTGATATACATAATACAATACACTACTTAGATAGATATTTTTTTATTATATATAGAAAACATCCAGAACGCCCTGAACAAATATCTGCAGATCGTACAAATATTTGTCCCGAGGCGGGAATCGAACCCGCAACCTCCTGCGTCGCAGGCGGACCTTCGCCCACCGCACCACAGAGGTCGTCATTGATATGGATCAAGCTACCTGTAGTTAGTTTGCAACAGTCTGCAGTTAGTATAGTTGTTTCAAATTTAAGTAGGTGCTAGTTAGTCTAGTTACTAGTTCTAATTTGTTTATAACATTGATTGTACTTTTCTTTGTTAATATAGATTTATTGAAAACGTATATAAAGTACATATTATACAAAGGTCAAAGTGGCAGTTATAAATATGTATGTAATGTAGGTAGGTACTACACATTTTTTCTATCGTAAAAGGTGTATAAGTAAACAAATAGAGGGGCGGAAGTAGGATGTGGGTTCGATTCCTGTTTTGGATAAATATATTTATGCTCCGATTGAAACCAATTTTCAAAGGAATCTACGGAAAGTAATTTTTTTATTTACTTTTTTAAAAGTTGTCAAGTAAGTACGAATACTTATAATTGAAAACAGTTAATGTAGGTAGATCGAATAGGTACCTTACCAAACCAATTGTTTTTTTTTGGTTTGAATATATAAATGGAATGCCTAGCTAGCCCAGTCATTTGACCTCGTCTAGGTCACACAATCACAAATACTAATCTATGAATAAACTTTTTATAAACACAGTTACCCAAGTTTTGGAAAAAATATATATAAGTTCCGATTGAAACCAATTTTCAAAGGAATCTACGGAGTAATTTTTTTTATTTACTTTTTTAAAAGTTGTCAAGTAAGTACGAATACTTATAATTGAAAACACTTACCAAACCAATTGTTTTTTTTGTTTGAATATATAAATGGAATGCCTAGGTAGCCCAGTCATTTGACCTCGTCTAGGTCACACAATCACAAATACTAATCTATGAATAAACTTTTTATAAACACAGTTACCCAAGTTTTGGAAAAAATATATATAAGTTCCGATTGAAACCAATTTTCAAAGGAATCTACGGAGTAATTTTTTTTATTTACATTTTTAAAAGTTGTCAAGTAAGTACGAATACTTATAATTGAAAACACTTATCAAACCAATTGTTTTTTTTGTTTGAATATATAAATGGAATGCCTAGCTAGCCCAGTCATTTGACCTCGTCTAGGTCACACAATCACAAATACTAATCAACGAATCAACTTTTTATAAACACATGTACCTAATGGCTCGCCCACAAAAACTCACATTACAAAACTACTAGCTTTGGACTGAGACTTCTTTTGCGACAATATTGTATCCAAAAAATCGGCAAATCAATCTTATTTTTAGCCGATTTCAATAAAAGGAGGAGATTCGCAATTCGACTGTATTTTTTTATGTTTGTTACCTCTGATTTGATGATTCTTTTTTTATTTGCTTCCCAATTTGGTCATGTTCTGACAATAGCAACCATGAGAAAACGTAATTAATAATTATAAATGAAGTCGGTTTATAGATTTTTTTAAAACAAACTAATTTATTAACTAATTATTAGGTTGGTAGTTGGTACGTAGATCTTATAACAAAAATGGTTATAATAAAAAATTCATTAATAATGCTGGACAATTCACACATCATTATCTAGCCCCAAGCTAAGCAGAGCTTGTGTTTTGGGTATTAGATAACTGATATACATAATACAATACACTACATAGATAGATATTTTTATACACTTTTTCGGGCTCTAACGGAAGACCAGCGCTGGCTAGAACTCTTCCGGGAGCCTAGCAAGCATTTATGCTGAGTTAGGGCCTTTTTATAACAACTTTTATATAAGTACACTACATCCTTTAAGATTGTATTTTGATTCTACTTACTCATAGTTGTAGGATACAATATTCGTATACTTACTAAGTTTCTTCTGTTGTTTTAAATAAATGTATTTCTTTCTTTCTTTATTATACATAGATCACATCCAGAACACCCTGAACAAATATCTGCAGATCGTACAAAGTTACAAACATTTGAATCACTGAAAAATTATTGCTTGCTAATTCTTTCTGCAAATTATGTATCGTACTAAAATGAGTTTACTTTAATTGCATTTACAAACAGCCAAACTTTTCTCCCCTAAAATTGATCTAAAAATCCATACATAAAAACAAAGTCTTTGTGTAATATTTCCAAGAATAAAACAAATCTATCAATGTCATCCACAGGTTTATAATGATTCAAAAGTTTGCATAACTGAGTACATTTTCAACCTTATTGTTAAGAACATAAGGCGTTAAGATTGTAAAGTTTTTGTGTATAGTCAAATGTGGGAAAAAAGGAAATGATTATAATTTTGTGGTTTGTTTTAAATTACTTATTTAGTGTAAAGACGTTTTGGGCTACCGTGGCAAATGCTTAATCTACACTAATACTAGCTGCGCCCCGCGGCTTCGCACGCGTTGTTCCTATGGAAACGTTTAAGGGAGATTTTTATCCCACGGGAACAGATTAATGGGATAAAAAGTACGGTGCTTGTCCTGTTGGCGCGAGATTCAATCTCCTCGACCTGTATTGGTCCACTGCTGGACGCAGGCCTCCCCCAGAAAAGCGCATTATTGTCGTTTATCTAATGGGGGTAATGCCAAATTCCCCTTGTTGGGGATCGCAGTTTATTTTTTCTGCAGGGACCGCTGCTGCCCGCCCCCCCGGTGGATATCCCTTAGTCGCCCCTTACGACATCCACGGGAAGAGATGGTGCAAATTCTACACACAGCTTATTTTACTCAACCCGGTCAATATACGCTTAACACTTTTTGTTCATAGATTTTATCTTCACATAATTTGACTATTAAAGTTTCTTCAACGTCCTTTATCTCAAAATATCATCTTTTTTAGGGTTCCGCAAGTTATTAGAGACCTTAATCTATATGTAATGGTTCACATGTCTTGCTGGTAATTACACAGGGTATGGGTTTCGACCATATTTTATGGTACAGTAAGCTGGGGTGGTCTAATTTAAAAGCGATAGTGACAACAAAAGGTAAGAATTTACGTTAAATTTTTATAACTATCATATTTAGGTTCAATCACAAAGAAACAATCAAATAATTAATACAAATAAATGAGAGTACTTACTAGTAGGTATTTACAAATTTACTATAAAAACTATCGTAGCTTGACGAATTCATGAAGGATGTAAGCTGGTTAACTACGAACTTATATTATAAATGTGAATGTTTGGGTGGATAGATGGATGTGTGGATGGATGTTTGTTACCTCTAAGACTACTGAAACTACTGAAAGATCGTGCATACAGGTAATTCTAATCCTGGAATTAAACAAAGGCTACTTTTCATTACATAAATCAGTTTCCGTGGGATAGAAATCACCTTTAAACGTTTCCATAAGATCAACGCTTGCGGAGCCTTGGGGCACAGCTAGTTATCAATATTTACAAATTGACACATTGAGCTACCTGTAGATTTTTTGCAACAGTCTCCAGTTAGCTCAATTGTTTCGATTGTAAATACTAGTTCTAATTTTATCAAAATCGGATCACCCAGTCAAAAGTTCTGAGGAAGAAACAAAAGAAAATGAATAAAAATGAGTACCTCCTCCTTTTTTGAAGCCGGTTAAAAAAAGGATACTTCTTTAGAAATAGTATACATAGTATTATTTTGTCGTGTTTGTTTTTGATTGTATTCTGATATATGAGTGCCAAATAAATAAATAAACCGGTTGCGCCTATGGCTTGTGTCCGACCACAGGCGTGGCCCAAAGTTAGTAGGCGTTATTCTTAGTACCGGTTTCGATTAGATTCCAACAAATTAGTTTATTATAATTGTATTTTGGTTATAAATTCTTATCGGGAACACAACGGTCTCAGAATTCGTCATCTGATGTTATTAATTTAATTTAAGAGGATTTAGAACAAGTTTTGTGATATTTAGCTACTTTAATCAAGCTAAAATATACGATTATAGGTTTTGATTAATAATGAATTTAGTTTGGTTTTTGTAGCTGTATGGGCTTAAAATTTGCACCACTTAAACTCTTCCCGCGGGTGTCGTAAGAGGCTACTAAGCGATATCCACCAGGGGCTTGCAGCAGCGCCCCCTGCAGAACAATTATACCAAACTGCGATCCCAAACCCGCATGCCCAGAGTGGGGATTATGGGCGTTACCCTCCATAAGATAAACGCCAATCAGGCGCTTATCAGAGAGAGGCCTGCGTCCAGCAGTGGGCCAATACAGGCTGTTGAGGTTGAGTTTGAAATTGAGTTTTATCATTACCATTAGATGTATCACCACAGAACACTGAATGTCTGCGCACATCATTTATAGTAGCATTTAGGGACCACCGTTCACGCACTAATGTTTAGAGTAATAAAAACAAAATTCCATATAGGCACATCTTCTTGACCGCTGAGCCGCCGCCGGGTAGATATCATGCTGGCATCACTGAGTGATAATTCCATAAAACATATCCTGGAGGAAAGACCCAGATGCAATAAACATTGACGCTCTTACTACAAACTGGACTCAGTATTTCTTCTATGCATTTCCTCCGTTTTCAATGATATTGAAAACTCTAAGAAAAATTATAATTGACCAAGCTAAAGGTATAATAGTTGTTCCACTGTGGCCTACGCAGCCCTGGTACCTAACCTACTGTTTAGGGAGCTTCTCACATCCAATATGATAATATTTAAACCTAACCATATAGGAAGTCTAATATTATTTAAACCAAGAAGTTACATTATTTTAGGTTTTCATTTATATCCTAAAATAATGTCACTTTACACATTGATTTTAAAAGGGAAGATAGGTTACGTTCTCCCAGCGCTTACTCAAAAATTGGCATGTGTTACAACTACACGCAAACACATACGCTCACAGTTATATTTCCAGTCCTGTGCAATACAAAGAAGAACAAAGACGGAAAGACGTATCTAGGACCGAAGTGAGACTGAGACAACAATATTTTACGCGAATCACGACCGCCCGTGCCGCCGGTCAGACGGTGACTGATGTGGGAGAACACAATTTTACACAATTTGAGGTTGCCACTTTCGAGCAACCAGTGCCTCATCTTCGTTTTTAATAAATCAATGACTTTACATTATCAACACGCAGCCGCGCCGGTTTACGAAAACGACCTACTGAAAGTAGATAGATTTTTCTTCTAATGGCATCTACGTCTGGGTTGACATAATTTTGCCAATGTAGTTGTTATTTTAAAGCGCATACCCGAGCCAATATGACAGCGATACCTATTTTATAATATTTTTACGTTTATTAGAGGAATTTTTAAATATCCTGAGTTCAGTTTGTGGTATCTATTATCATCATCATCATCATCATCATCATCATCAGCCTATATTAGTCCACTGCTGGACATAGGCCTCCCCTAATGAGCGCCATAGCGCCCTGTCTTCAGCTTGACGCATCCAGCATCTGCCTGCAGTCTTTCGCAGATCGTCATCCCACCTGGCCGGAGGGCGCCCTACACTACGTTTGCCGAGTCGCGGTCTCCACTCAAGAACTCGTTTACCCCATCGGTTGTCAGTTCTTCGCGAAATATGGCCGGCCCACTGCCACTTCAGCTTGCTGATTCTCTGAGCTATGTCGATAACTTTGGTTCTCTGTCGGATGTATTCGTTACGAATCCTATCCTTCAGAGAGACTCCGAGCATAGCTCTTTCCATAGCTCGCTGAGCGACCTTGAATTGGTGGACCAACCCTATCGTGAGTGTCCACGTCTCCGCTCCGTAGGTCATAACGGGTAGGACGCACTGATTGAAACCTTTCGTTTTCAAGCATTGCGGTATGGATATCTATTATCACCTATTTTTAATACCTCTTATAATTTTATCTCATATAGTTTAGGAGATGCGAAAATAGAGTTTGGTGGCTAAAAAGCGCGACTTCGTATCTCTGCCTAAGCTTTACAAAATGAAACTATTACAGAGGCATTAGTAAATCACTTATTATAGATACCACAAACTGAGCGTAGGATTTTTAAAACTTGCTGCGTTTAACGTAATAATAAAATAAAATAGTTGGGGGCGCCACTTTCACTGGTGTATGTGCCTTAATACAGGAGATCTAACAAGAGGTGACAAGTTTATCTAGACCTACTTCATGTATCTAACAATGATCCACAGTTGTCTATCCTAAGATAAAACACATACAAACCGCACTTCTTTCTGCACCAAACCCTCCCCATTAAATCCTTTAGTTGTAAAAGCCTCGTTCTTGTAAGTAAACTATAAATATTCTATTTCTTGTTTCAGGTACTAAGTTCGGTTGGAATTGGATGTAAGGTCGGACCACCAAAGCATTAGGTCCGAGGCCGATTAAATAAAAATTACTGACCGCAATAAGGACCCATCCTTTCGACTTGCGTCACTCTTTGAAGTCAAACTATCACAAGTTTACTATGAAATAAACTAGTTTACAATGCATGTGCTCGAAAGGTGCGTTTTCTAAGCTGCCAAATCGTGCGGAAAGTGCCAATTTTCCGATCTAGTGCTTTTTCACATTTACTCGCACAAAGCATAATAAAAATTGTATGATAGGTACACGTGCGTGAAGATTTCCGTCTCGACTCGTGTCGGCTTATACACTCGTCGGAAATCACATACTTTCCGCACTTGTCCCATAAATAGCTATTCTAACAGCGGCTCTCGTTGAATATAATATATTATATATATTATATGCATGCGTGTTTATAAATCGAATAGGAAGATAAAATAATTTTTATTTCAAAAAATATAAAAAAATATAAAGATTTTGGCTTGATGTTCGTGCTTCTTGTTAAAAGAGGAGGATCTCAATTTGACTATATATATATATATATATTATTTGTTTGTTACCTCAGAACTGGTGATCCGATTTACATGATTCTTTTTTTTATTTTAAAGCTGTTTTTTCCGCTTCTTCGTTGTTATTATTCGAGTTGGAGCAAAATCTCTCCCAAGCTTTTTATCCTTTACCTAGATAATCTGATATTTAATAGTAAGCCTTTTTGCACAGTAAAGTTTTGACAGTTAGTTAGAATTTATTTACTGTCAATTTTTGCATCGTTTGATGAAAAAGTCAGATTCAAATTTGAATTTTATTCCGACGGGACTTTAGAACGCTATTTTGATTTGTCAAAAGTTTCCGATATCGAATCCGATCCGACGGCCTTTCCGACGAATTAAAATACCCCTGCAGGACCTTTCAAGTGAAATCTTGCCCTTTGAGTACTACGTTCTAATCTGTGACAGGGTCACGTAATAGGCCATTAAGGTAATAAGGGGTCCTTGAAGTCCCATTGATCGCTTTGGAGTGTTCAGGACATTATGGAGAAAGTTCGTCTTGTACTTTGTATAGCGGTTTATGTCATGAGCTTATGAGGTTGGTATGAATTTATGTAGGTCTAAGAAATCAAGCTTTGTGGTGCTGGATTAGAAATTGTACCTCATCTTTTCCCATGGGTGTCGTAAGAGGCGACTAAGGGATATCCACTGGGGGCAGCAGCGCCCCCTGCAGAAAAATTCTATCATCGAACTGCGATCCCCAATCCGCATGCCTGGCGTGGGGATTATTCTTATTCTTATTCATTACCGCCCATTAGATAAACGCCAATAAGGCGCTTATACATTATTATTATTATACATTATACGCTAACAGGAGGAGGCCTTCGTCCAGCTGTGGACCAATACAGGCTGTTGAGGTTGAAGTACGAAATCATTTTTTTTATGTTTTTTATTTAATTTCGACAGGACTTGTAGGGGACGATGCTGGTTTTAGTCCCGTCTGAGTTTTTGTTTAGGATATTATTTTAGTTCTTAGAAATTACCTTTAGTGTGAAGGCTTACGCACTATAATAATCGACACCTTTTAAGGCCCATACACCAGCGAAAGTGGCGCCCCCAACTATTTTATTTTATAATTACGTTAAACGCAACAAGTTTTAAAAATCCTACGTTCAGTTTGTGGTATCTATTATAAGTTATTTATTAATGCCTCTGTAATAGTTTCATTGGGTAAAGCTTAGGAAGAGATACGAAGTTGCGCTTTTTGGCCACCAAACTCTATTTTTGTATCTCCTAAACTATAAGAGATAAAATTATAAAAGAGGTATTTAAAAATAGCTCATAATAGATACCACAAACTGAACGTAGGATTTTTAAAAATTCCTATGATAAACGTAAAAATATGATAAAATAGGTATCGCTGTCATATTGGCTCGGGTATGCGCCTTAACCTACATCTGCTCAGAAAGTGGCTTATTTCTGTTCAGACAATAGTGTCTATTCATATGTTGCCAAAATTAGACTAAACTAATCCGACAGCGACATTTTTAGTCCTTGTCTGAAGTAAGTAGTTATTATGAGCTAACCCTGCATCGTACTCCCTGGCTTTATTATCTATTGATGAATTTGATTTATAAGATTTTTAGTCCTGTCAAATTAGTTTAGTTTTGGCGACTAATGTCTGAATAAATAAACTTTTTTTTTATTATTTTTTTGGCTCAAACATAAGGTAGAAAGTACGTCTTTACTTTCGGAAATGCGGGATGAAAAACCCTTTTATTTGATCGTTATTTTCTTGATTATTTTTCAGAATAAATTCTTAGAATATTCAAAAAGCTAAATTCCATGACTTGCTACCTTCCATCGAAAGGCGTGTTGTGGTCAGCGATCCGCATGGGTAAGTCCAACATTGGGATATTGGACATTGGGACACCAGGAACCCAATGAACGACCTGTTGAGCCAACGGCTTCTGCGGTACCCTCGCTCCACTGAACTTGGGTCCTTTATTCCGAGAAGACCAGACAACATTCAATTTGTACTATTTACTGGTGGTAAAGCGGTATTCTGATATTCCCTACGGTTTTCAAAGGCTTTTTTTTTACATTTGGGTTTATATGAACTTTGATCTACTTTTAGAGACTTTAAGGCCCGTATTATAAAAGCATGCACATTCATCGAATAAACCTCATTCTACGGAAGCGAGATTTAAGTTCAGTATTATTTGAAAATTTGATCTTCCTTCCATCAAACTATTCTGTGTGTTCGAGTTAAAGTCAGTAGGCAGTTAATTAGTTCGTATCAGAGCAGTGCATACCAACACTGTTCAAAGGCATACTTGCGGAGCTCCGGTATGCTTGAGTGATGCTCATGTATAGTTTTGAGTAAAGACTAATTTTATAACCTAACTCTCAAGTAAAGTAACGATGCGTTATTTTCTTCCGACGTCATTACGTACTTGAGTAAATCTCTGCCTAGTTATTCTTTGGACCACGCTTGAGTAAGGCTTGGAAAGGATTTCTACATGCCAAAGCTTTTTTTTTTTAATAAAGTGCTAAAGATGTTTGAAACCTTTGCGTTTCGTTTCACAAAAACCATCAAAACAACAAAAAAGCTCGAGAAATAAATTGTGATAGTCAGGTTGATAAGGTAAAGGAACGTTTTTCGCCTAGATAATGTGTAGACCATAGACAAAACCTTATCACTTAAGTAGAGATTTTGCTTCAGAGTTACGTTCTCTATTACAGATTTACTTGAGCAGTGATTCTAAGTTTGAGTAGAGCTCACGTAATGACTGCATAAGTAATGCTTGAAAAAGCTTTCTTAATACGGGCCCTACTTTATTGGCGACGAGGCAGTTACGGTATACAAATGTTTGGACCAAGTCAGGTTGTTCAGGTTGAGCTCAACAACCTGACTTGGTCCACTGCTGGGCATGCGGGGATCGCAGTTCGGTGGTAGAATTGTTCCGCAGAGGGCGCTGCTGCCCGCCCTCAGTGGATATCCCTTAGTCGCCTCTTACGATACCCACGGGAAGAGATGGGGTGATGCAAATGCTAAGCCAGCATCACACAGGTGATGTTTGTTATAAGTTATGTTTGTCTATGTGAATGTTTGTACGGTCTGCAGATATTTGGTCCGGGTGTTTTGGAGTTTTCTATGTTCACAAGAATATAACAATCTGTGTATTGTATTAAGTATATAAGTTATCTAGTACCCATAACACAAGCTCTGCTTAGCTTTGGGCTAGATAATGCGGTGTGAATGGTCAAGCATTTTTTTCAACCTTTATATTGCCTTACAATAAAACTGACAACCCACCCTGTGGTAGAAATTCCTGTTATTGGAGCTTAGTTTTCACCTAGAGGAAGATAGGTAATTGTTAAAAACGAAAGGGTGAGTGGGGAGTGAAAACTTTGACGAATACGTGCAGAAATTTCAAAATGGCGCAAGCAAATCCAAGGCTGTCAAATAAACGAATACCGTGCTTGAGTCAGACAGATCCCATTCAAGAACAAGGTCTCGGAGACGTATCTGAGACAATGGTGTCTGTGAGACTATACGAAACGGGCTCGTTCCTGTTGGGACTCAGTTACATTATCAGTTACAAGTTGCTGCCCGCGGCTCTGCACGCGAGGTTTTTTATATCACATGGGAACTGTTTTATGGGATAAAAAGTTTGATTCAAGGCTTTAGGCTACATCTATGCAAAATTTCAGACCGTACGGTTCAGTAGTTATGACGTGAAGAAGTAACAAACATCCATACATTTTATGCAGCTATAAAAAGCCACAATTCTAATAGTCAAGTCAAATACTGTTGCAACTTTCATTCAATGCAAATTGATAAAGGTAATTTAATATTGAGATGCGTGTGCTGTTAGGTATAGTTTATCTAGGTAGGTATCTTGCTTTGTGTTAAACTTGCAGTGCTGCAATTTTTAAACGTTGTCGGCGGCGGCGGCGCAACGCTATGAAATAAGAAATCAAAATGACTGCATTTCATGATTTAGTGTAGGTACGGACCACGGTAAAGCAGGTCGTGAACGCCCAGTAGAATCTAATCTTTTTTTTTTTATCTGAAATAGTCCTTCGTTTGACCGCAATCTCACAATTCTCACATGATGGAAAGCGAAGATGCGGCCGACGATGTATCACGAAGGTCTAGAAGATGGCTAAAGTCAAAAAGTAAAAGTAATACCTGCAAATCATCAGCTGACTGCTCTTAATGCACAGAAAATAAAGAGAAGTGAAGACATTTGAATCATTTGAATCATTTATTAACTTTTTATAGACTATAAATAAAAGAATAAGGATTTTTTATGCCATTTATCACAGCCTCATAGGGGCCTAAAAGAAAGGGTACAAGCGTAATCGACCTACACCTGCGTCTACTTATTCCAAATCCATTCAACGTGTCTTGTTCTAAATAAACAGACGTGTATGACACCTCGCGACGTCGGCAATGCTCGGGAGAGATCGTGAGTGTTCGTGAGAAATGGCAGTTTGCACGGGGCGAATAATGGGGTGCAAGTGGAATAAACGTTTTGAAATCTTACACGATACCTAATATAAAGAACTAGCTGCGCCCCGCGGCTTCGCACGCGTTGTTCCTATGGAAACGTTTAAATATGATTTTTATCCCACGGGAACTGATTTATGGGATAAAAAATAGCCTATGTTTGATTCCAGGATTAGAATTACCTGTATGCAAACGTTCAGCCCGATCCGTTCAGTAGTTTTGGCGTGAAGAGGTAACAAACATCCATCCATCCATCCATACATCCATACAAACTTTCGCATTTATAATATTAGTGTGATATCAAAGACAAAATAAATAAATAGCATCATTAATTAATAGTCTCCCATGGACAAAAAAAAAACGACGTGATGTCTAAAACCCATTAATCTAGCCCTGCGCACATTAATCCAACGCCGTTACCGAACATCACAAATATGTGCAATCAAATAAGGGTTTAACCTCGTTAACTTAAGATACATTTTACAGTGACAGAATGTTTGGAGATTGGGGAAGGCCCAAGCTCCAAACGAGTAGTGGCTATCACCTGATGCCATCAATATGAAATTCACTTTAAATGTTACGAGTTAAAGTCCATATTTAAATGCAGATATTTGTGCTGTGCGGTGGCGGTACTGTTTTTCAACCTTGACGCCTATCTAATTATGTATATGAATATTTGTTTTGTTTATATTTTATTACTTTATATTTTATATTGTTATTTTTTATTTTAATATCAGTCTGTTATTTTATATTTTAATATATGTATTTGTTGTTATAGCGGCAACAGAAATACATCATCTGTGAAAATTTCAGCTGTTTGAGTGTCACGGTTCATGAGATACAGCCTGGTGACAGACGGACAGACGGACAGCGGAGGCTTAGTAACAGGGTCCCGTATTACCCTTTGGGTATAAAAAAAAAAAAAAAAAAACAAAACAAAAAGAAACAGCCTTTTATTTCTCGAAATTACATACATTATTGCATGTAATTTCGAGAAATGCATGCCCAGCGTGGGGATTATAGTCATTACCCCCCCCCATGAGTTAAACGCCAATAAGGCGTTTATCAGGGGGAGGCCTGCGTCCAGCAGTGGACCAGGCATATGGTACAGGCTGTGGATGTGGACATACATTATTTGAACCTATATTTATTAATAAATCAACATGCACTAAACAAAATATAATAATTACTGATATATGAATATGTAAAGAAATTAATTTAGATTAATATTAATTAATTAATTTACTATTATTATTTGCTATCATTATATGACTTCAATTTTCATATTATCTAGGTAAGTACTTATTTTTATTAATCAGTTTCTTTTTCGAGAACACCTGTTAAGGTGAAGGCCTCCTCCAAAGTTTGCCATACATCACTCTCCTGAGCCAGTTGCATCCAGAGCGGTCCTGCAATGTTTTTGATATCGAACTCCCATCGCGCATAAGGCCTTCCTCTGTGTCTTTTTCCTTGTGGCCCCTTCCAAGTTGTCACCTTTTTTGTCCACCTCTGATCTTCTATTCTTGCCACATGGCAAGAATTTATTTATTTTATCATTACCTTTTGGGTACGAAAATCTAAAAATCCAATAAAATTGAAACGCCGAATCGTACTCTAAGTAATGGATGAAAACAGTAAAAAGATAATAAATAAACCGAACACTGATAAAAATAGTCGTAAAGAATCTCACCCAAGACTTCAGACAGTAAATAAAAAATGTTTGCGACAAACCTTGGAATCTGCACTGAAACTATCAAAACTTGCTAATGGAAGATAATAAAAATAACATAAAATAAATCATTCCTAGAAAATGCACCTCATTTTTAGTGTGGCATAGTATATTTTGAATCCAGTAAAGTATTTACTGGATTCAATCGAATCATCTCGAGTCTTAATTAATAGTCTTAATGAATCTAGATGTATCTGAGAATCGGAGATGAGGAGAAAAATCGTCCATAGTAATAAAAAATATCAATAAAATCCTACTTGGGGCTAGATTCTATATGAGTCGTCCAGCATTATTATGATTAAAAAAATATCTGATTGTCTGGTCGGAGCGACACGTGACCCGAGAGCTGGTGAGTATCTGGCGCAGCGCATCAGCATTGCCATACAGCGGGGCAATGCAACCAGCGTCTTGGGTACGCAACGACTAGTATTGATATGGCTCAATTGAGCTACCTGTAAATTGTTTGTAACAGTCTGCAGTAAGCGGATTTGATTAAATTGGAAATAAGTACTAGTTTATTTACTTTTCTATTATTTGATTGATTTTTTAAGCTATTGTATAGCTTCTATCGCGGGCCTTGAGCGTGGAGTCAGAATATTTTCGTTACAGAATTTCTCGTAATGAAAATAACCTAACACCCCTCACTCCGACCGGCACAGCGGTGATACTTTTTAGTTTTGCCATCTATCGATGAATAGCAGAACTTTTAATGACTTATGCTATGCCATAGCTTTACCGCGGCAGTCCCCGAGTGCCACACGTTTTTTTATCTTTGGGAGTGAGGGAATAGAGAGTGCATTTGTGTTTGTGCGCACACTTGTGCACTATAATATGTCCTGCGCACCTGGCTAGTCTTCGTTGGGACTGGCCGCCATGGCTGAAATTCGGCTAAGAGGGCATTATTACTTATCAAGTTGTCTTACTGCTTACATTTACATTCACAATTACAGCAAGAAACTCCTACAGTATACTCCGATTTGTATTCCCATCGTCGCTTCCGTTTTTACTCCGATCCGCCGTTTCTAATACGCGCTTGATTTATCGGGTAAAGTCACGGGCGGCAGCGGGCTAACTTTCTTATTCCGGCCAAGTACAGTCAGCGTCAAATTGATAGGAGCATCTGGAGTAGTCAAAATGATCTAAAACATGAAAGCAATTTGATAAACGCAGTTCGAATCATCATATTGTTTTAAGCACCCAAGGTGTTCAAAATATCTTACCACTCATTGTTTCATTATTTAAATGAGCAGCCAGGGTGTTCAAAATTATCTTACCAAACAAACCTCTCAAATAACTTTGCAAGTATTACTCGAAAGAGTTTGCATACTACCTTTGAGAGCTTTGTTTGCTAAGATAATTTTGAACGCTTTGACTGCTCATATAAATATGAAATAATGTGTAGTAAGATATTGTGAGCACCTTGGGTGCTTACAACAATATTATGATTCGAACTGCGTTTATCAAATTGATTTTATGTTTTTCAGATCATTTTTTTAACTACTCTAGACGCCCATATCAATTTGACGCTGACTGTAACCCCCTTATTCATAATAGCTGTTATAAGTTAGCAGACCATTATGAATAAGGGGGTAAAAGTCTTACTTGAGATCTTAACGGCTTACAATCATTATTATTACCATTTGTATAACTTCAGCAGCCTATATTGATTAGTCCACTGCTGGACGCAGGCCTCCCCCTTATAAATGCCCTAATGTATTTCAAGTGTAATGCCCATAATCCTCATGTTGGGCATGCATTTATAGTAAGCCTTTTTTGCGAAGCAAGGTTTTGACAGTTTGTTTGAATTTATTTACTTATAATGTTTGCAGCTCAAGAGGGGTTTTGCTTTAGAAGCGCATACATTGCCCTTTAAAAGATAGGTAGGTACATTAGTTTAATGAACTCGCGGAAGAGTTGGGTGGTTCAAATTCTAAGCCGGCACCTATACATCTATACGCATCTATCCGCTAGCCACACAGCTAGCGGATAGATGCGTATAGATGCGTTCAGCTTAAAACCCACATCTTCTTTATTTTAGACCACTCACCTCTCAGTCAATGTTTATAGAGGAAAACGGAGTCTGTCCGTCTGTAAACAACTAAATCTGGACTACGAATTGCACCTTTACGTTTCGCCTCTAAGTAAATACGGTTTTCGCTACATCGTTGCCAAAATCTCAATTAAATACGAGCTACCAGGTATGTATAGTCAGCAAAAATTGCGCCTTACCACCACTAGGGTGATTTTTCTGTGAAGTGAATAGTTGCCAACCCCGGCTTGCTCGATATCTTTTGTTTTTAACGCAAAGCAAAATAAGTAGTTACAAACTGGATAGGCATTACGTTTGGCGATGGTACCTACAACCTTTTTTATTTTTATTACTGGAATAAGTAGGTACTTTAGGCTTTTGATTTTTTGAAGAGGGATTTTTGAGCGCCATTTTGTGAAAAGGATAGTCATAGGATTTGGCGTTCTAGGAGCGGGACAGAGCATACGTTTTTAGAACAGCGTAGGCGTAGAATGATGTTTTTGTATATTTACAAGAAAACTACACCACTTATGAAAAAACCCAAACGAGGAGCCTAAGAATTAGTACCTACGAATCAAAACAAAAATCTTTTCTATAGACCGCGGGGTTCCTGAGATCTAGACCAAATTAGGTGCAAAGCAGTGCACATGTTTTACTGTATCATAATTTTTTTAATGAATCGTGTTTTCACAACCAAGGAACCGAAGATTGTTGAATTTTATGTAATTGTTGTTTGTTACCACGCACGGGGATCTCGTGATTACTACAATAATAAAAAATCTAGTTATTCTGGTTGTAATTTGTTTTATATTTTTGAGTTAGCAAGGATGTACTTAAAAACAGAAATTTTGAAGCTATCTATAGATTTTACAATGTTAGGTAGTTTGTACAACTCAACCGCTATTGTTTGCAAACTCTACCTCTAGAGTAAGTACCATCATAGGTATAGTTACAAATAAAAAACAGAGCACTAACTGTAAACCAACATTATTACTATCTAACATTTTATTACACACAAATCTTTCAGGGAATTTGACATCTGATGGATTGGACATTCGGTGAATGGACATCGGCATTTTCTCTTTACGCATTATACCTTACGTCCTACGTTGTATAAACTTGTATGTAGGTATACCATTTTAAAGTTATTGCTTTGTAAATGGGCTTTACAAATAAACTGTATTTCTGTATTTCCTCTGTGGTTTATACACTTTATGCGACAGAACAGGGCTGTTCCTCAAAGATTAGGAGGCCCCTGACACCTCCACGATTCAAGGCCAGATGTCGGCTGATTCCACATTCAGCTCACTGCCGCTGATGCCAGATAAGGAGCGTTTACCTTGGCACTGAGCAAATGAGGGATGGAACTGAAACTGAGAAAAATATAGAGGAAATAGGGGTTTCACTGTTTTACTACTGCTTATTCTACAGGAAATTTCGATACCAAATAGGTATTGAGATCTGTTTTCTACAATTTATTTACTTGTAGTAAGCAGATAAGAAAATTTGCAATAATTAGACATTTGTTTCTTATGTATGAACACGTGTCTAAACAAAATTTGTTTCACATGACGCTTTGAAGCCTATCGACTCGAAATACGTTATTTTAACATATTCCGAAACAGCTATTCAAAGAATAATAAAAAAATGGATTACAATGTGCATTATACCACCTAGTTACACAGCAAGAAATTCATTAATCATTTATAGGTATTTCTGACCTTCTAACTAAATACATATATTTCGAAAGCAAAAATCACAAATAACCGGACTTTTTTAGACTAGCGTCACGTTTCTACTTTAAAGATTTTTCCGTCATATCTTCGATAATCCACATGAGTAGGAAAATGACCTGTCATTTTATTTTTATTAAAATTTGTAAATAAACGCCTATAAATACCCGTGAATATTTTAAATAATGTGTTCTGATCTCGTAAGTTTAAAAAACTTTTCGCATAACGATATCACACAATCCCACAACTACCATTCACAGGAGTTTCGCTTCTATGTAGCTCCAGCAATGACCCCGTAAGACCGTTTACGTGATACCAAGATGTAACGGCACATACGTTGCTTTACCAGCGATACCGCAATTGGACTGTCATGTCGCAAGAAATGTTTATTTCACCTGTTCTATAAGGAAAACTTAAAGTTTAGTGGAGAATAATTTTGGGAAAACAGGTAAGGACGTTAGGTAAATTTTGTAGGGTTTTGTACCCAAAGGGTAAAACGGGACCTAAAGGCGTGTTTCAATATCAATAGAGAATACGTATATATTTTTTTAGCCATTTTGAAGTCACATGCATATACCCTATTCCTATCATTAATTCAGATCCTATGGAAGTTTATCTACCTTTTTGGGTACAAATTATAACCTAAGACTTCGTTGTCCGTCTGTCTGTCCGTCTGTCTGTCCGTCTGTCTGTCTGTCTGTCCGTCTGTCACCAGTCTGTATTTCATAAACCATAATCGTTAGATAGTTGAAATTTTTACAGATGATGTATTTCTGGTGTTTGACATAAATTTATACAAAAAACGAAATAAAATAAATATTCAAGGGGTCTCACATTCAGCAAACATGAATTTTTGCCGTTATTATAGATGGTACGGATGTACGGTACGGAATGGTATGGAACCCCTGTTTTATCTGGACTTTGAGTAGACGACCGACCGTCCGCAGGGTTTTTTCGCCGCCGTTTTCGAAAATGACGGCGAAAAACATATCTATAGTATAATATCACAGTTCATACAATGTAATCATAGGTTAAATGACGCTGCAGTATGAATTATCTACCATTATTCACGAGATATTCGACTGTAAGTAGAGTTAACTGTAACTAGTAGCTCTCCGTAAACTAAATTATTTTCCGTCAGTTTTCCCTCAGAGCTTTACTAAAATTAGATTTATGAAGCATGCCGTCGATAAATTGGTCGATAATTAGTTTTAAAGCGCTAGTTAGGCTCGGTGGTTTGCGGCGGACATTTTAAGCTTGGTTTTACGTTGTTCTTACAGTAAGGCCGTTTTCTGATTACTCATGTTGTACAAGCTTATCGAGTAATCAGAAAATGGCCTTACTCGCAGTTAAATAAATTGCCTAACTCGCAGTAAAGAAATGGCCTTACTCGCAGTAAAAAAATGGTCTTACTCCCAGTAAAAAATGACATTACTCCCAGTAAAATAAATGGCCTTACTCCCAGTAAAAAAAATGGCCTTACTCCCAGTAAAAAAATGGCCTTACTCCCAGTAAAAAAATGGCCTTACTCCCAGTAGAAAAAATGGTCTTACTCCCAGTAAAAAATGGCCTTACTCCCAGTAAAAAAATGTCCTTAATCGCAGTCAATAATTGATTTTGTTTTAAAAAAACTACAAAAAACCGACTCCAATTATATGGATCCCAGTGTCAGAACTGGACCAAATTAAAACCGGACAACTCAGTCAAAAGATCTGAGATAGCAAAAAAAAGGAACAGTCGAATTGAGAACCTCCTCCTTTTTTGAAGTCGGCTAAAAATAGCGTTACTCGCAGTAAAAAATGCCTTTACAGCGACTGAGCTTACTCAGGTCAAGGTCAACACTATATTATCTGTTAGCTTTCAGCTTCAGCAACGTCAGCGAATTTAAAGGCCTCGAAACTAATAAATCAACCCCTTATTTACACGTCCAAACTTAAGGTCAGCAGTTTTGTCCAAAGGACAAAGTTTCGGCCCTGTGTCGGAAAAAGGACAGAACTTGGATAATTCATATTTCGCGTTCGTCCGGCCATCGGTCCTTAAGTGTAGTTTTGACCCACTTTATGCAGCTTAGATGAAGGCAGTTGGTACAGATGAAACTTAGTTCCATGAGTCTGTTCAAAAGCCTTTTTAACCGACTTCAAAAAAAGGTTCTCAATCCGTCAGTTTTTATGTTTGTTACCTCAGAACTTGACTGGTTGATCCGATTTTATTGTTTTTTTTTTATTTGAAACCGACTAAGTACAATTATATGGATTTTCGTGGATGCCATTGTCAGAACTAATTTTAGTGGGATCACTCGAGAAGCACCTTTCAAATAAAAAGGATCAGATCACCCACTCAAAAGTTCTAAGGTAAAAAACATCGAATAGGGTATATGCATGTGACTTCAAAAAAGCTATATATATATGATATAGAAATAATGTATATTTATTTTTGTATTTAATTATGTTTTTATTGTGAAATTTAATCATTGAAAAGTACATATTTTAAGTCTCAATAGCAAAATGTGTAAACGCAACGCTATTGGCACGTGAAGCGTGACGTCATACTCAAACATTTTTGTATGGGCATGAAGTTTTGACTTTGAGTTTACATATGGAGCTCGATGATCCGTGACGTCATAAAATGCAATGGCTAACAAGGCAGCGTTTTTATCACCCGAAACTGAGTGTAGTTTTACTTTTAGTTTTTTACCTCAATAATTTTTTTTTTTTGGGTGTTATATTTTTTTTCGTTTATGTATTAACCTAAATAATCGATTAAAAAAATCCATGCATATACCCTATTGAGAACTTCCTCCAATCTTTCCTCTTTTATATTTCCAATGAATGTAGTCACTAGCTATCCTATACCCACTTTATCACTATGGTTCAATGTAACATTCTTGCGGGACAGTCAAACAGTAATTTTGAAACTTCTGCTCATCAAAACGCAAAGGCTCTGTATGTGAACCTCGTTTGCGGGCTCCAGTTTTACGGAACCCTGATTCTTTGCTTAGTTTTGAGATGAGTTGTAAACTACGGGGAAAATATTTTTGGGTTTAGTCACTTTCTTAGTTTGATCGCTAGTATACATCAACCTCAACCTCAACAGCCTGTTTTCTAATGGGGGTAATGCCTATAATCCCCACGCTGGGCATGCGAGTTGGGGATCGCAGTCCGGTAGTAGAATTGTTTTGTAGGGGACGCTGCTGCCCGCCCCGCGAATATCCCTTAGTCGGCTCTTATGACACCTGGAGAGAAGAAATGGGGTGGTGCATATTCTAAGCCAGCACCACACAGCTGCTCTAGCATAGAATGTACCTATCTTATAAAAAACAACGCATACAAAACACGGCGGGTTGCTAGTTTCAAGCGCGAAAATGTACTAAAGATTTCATTCAAATAAATATTAAATTTTACCCTTTCTGCAGCCCTATCTCGTCTCATAAAAATGAAATTATAATTTTATTCTATCGACATAAAGGGATGATTTCATATAAAATTTCAATTTAAGCTCTAGTGACTTTGAGATAAGGTACAAAATGATCGAAATTCATAAAAGATTATTAACATCTGCCGAGTTATAAAATTATTTTACGCGTGAATTTTTTTGTGATATATTTGCTACTTTGATTTCTGTGTGATAAGTTTGAGCTCAGCTGGCATTGTGGTAGTTAACGGTATTTAAATCAAAGATTGCAAGTTCGATAAGAAACGCCATAGCTTAGGGAAGTTTAAAGACATCGATACAAAATTTATACCTAAAGAGGAAAGATTTGATTGTTTGTTTGTTTGAATAGCAGCGCTCCCTGCCGAACCAATCATCCACCAAACTGCGATCCCCAACCCGCATGCCCAGCGTGGGGATTATGGGCATTACCCCCAATGAGGTAAACGCCAATAAGGTGTTTATCACGGGGAGGCCTGCGTCCAGTAGTGGACCGATACAGGCCATTGAGGTTGAGGTTGTTTGAATAGGCTCCGAAACTAAAATATTACTAAAATATCCTAAAATATTTCATCATTAAAAAGCTAACTGTTCAGGGAGTGGCATAGGCTATATTTTATCCCGGAATTTAAGCGGGAACGGGAACAAGGTTATGCAATAAATTGCATTATTTTGGGATTATTTGGGATAAATAAGACTAAGGTTTCTTGTTATTATAGTGCGTAAGCCCTCTGAGTAATATCTAAGAAATGAAATATAATTCCAAAAATTTAGGCTTAGACGGGATTTGAAGGGAGGACGCGGGTTGCCGTCAAAACTAAAAAAAAATGGGATTTTATTTCATTTCTTATAAATAAGACTTTCTTTAAGTTTGTAAGAAGTTATAGATTTCATAAACTTGAAGAAATTTATTGTAAAAGGATAAAGTACAATTTATCCATGCATGTTTGTTTGCAAAAAGGCGTACATAGACAGCGAAGTCACAGGCCAACCTATAGTTTAAATTGTAAATTTTGTCATTCCAGCGGTAAAAGTAAGAATTTTTATTTTTACTGTCATTTTTATCACGCTCCCGGAAAGCGTATTTCAATTTAAATTATAAATCAACTCCATTACAACTTGGAAAGTTACAACTCATAAAAAAACTCATTTTTCCCACTAAAATATACAGAAAAAATCCTTTAAAACTGTATTACCCATAAACAGGGAAAATAAGACGTATTAATAAATTCGGAAATTCCGAAAAAGTCATTAAAAATAACACTTGGAAGTTATAATCGTTCCTGGTTCGTCCGACCAAGTTTAAATTAGAACTTGTCACCCCGACACTGGGGGTTGCCAGCTTCTTGAAGAATGCCGAGGGTTCCGTAGCATTTTGTAAAAATTTTAAGTTATTCGAATTATTTCTGCAGTTAATTAGAATTGTTGTTTCGGTTTAATGGTCTTTCAGTGTATGTTACTATAGCGGGAGTAGATGGTTGACATTGATACTGTTGGTTGAAAGTAGGCCGTCTTCGATTGGACCGAATAGGTAGGTACAAGACGACAGAACACCAACGCGTCTTCTACGTGGCAAACCTGAATGCCTAGACAATGTAACAATCGATGTCGAAAGCGATACTAGAAAAGTCCAAGAATTTATGGGTTTGACATTATGCCTCACTTGATCCGTTTCGAATTTTTCCCTACGAATCTTTCAATTGTTTTCGATTAGCTTCTTAAAAGAATAGAAACAAAGGACCAGTTGATCTTACTGCAGGCGGTTGCTAACACGTCGTATCTTTCCATCAGGTGAGATTGTGATCTAACGAAGGTCTATCACACAGGTCCGGTCTGGTTAGGAGTATTGCTGCCATGTTTGGGACGGCTCGGCCAAGTACCAGCTTGCAACCTTAGACTCGATCGAACGAAGAGCTTTCAGACTCATTGACGAGCAGTACCTTGCAGAGACTAAGGTTCAAAGTCTCGACCACCGCCGCAAGGTTGCTTGTCTCTCGAATTCTCGATCTTTTATAGGATACATTTTGGAGAATGCTCACTTGAACTACATGACCTGATCCCACCATCCCCCTTCCACTCCAGGACAAGCAGACGCACAGCGCAATACCTTCAATACTTGGTGGACGTACCCTCCACTCGCACTAAGCGGTTTTCTTCCACCTTTACTATTCGCACCGCAAAGGAATGGAACTCGCTCCCTGCCTCTGGTTTTCCGGCCAATTACAACCAGGGTCTCTTCAAGACAAGGGTGAATAGGTATCTTCTAGACCTTCGTGTTACACCGTCGGCCGCATCTTCGCTATCCATCAGGTGAGATCGCGGTCAATCAAAGGTTGACCGTAAAAATAAAATAAAAAAAAACAGTAAAAAAGTCAATCTAGAGGTTGCTCAACTGATCCATAACTAAACCAGTCAGTTTATCAGTCGATATTTTAAAGTCTTGGCATAGACGACTTTAAATTAAACTTGTCTGTTTTCTACAATCTGTAGAGAACACCAAATTTCCAAGGAATATTAGAACCTCGACAGAACTGATGCATACGAAATTAGACGGTTCCGAGGGTAGTCGCCATTTTTTACCGCCAAAACGAGACCCATTTAATTGTCTCCGGAAATCGACTTTTGATTGACGCTTCCGATTTCTGGTTTTATTCGATTTTTGATGTTTCAGAAAATTAAAATTATTTAAGGTTAAATTTTATTTATTTCCAGTTTTCTTTTTTGTTAATTTAAATTAGTTTTTTGGTAATTTGAAATTTTGTTGTAATGTGTAGACTGGCATTATTTTTACCTGCTCTGACGTTTAATTCAGCCCTTAATAATTAAGTATTAATTTCACTATATTTGAAATATAAGTAAGTACTTAATTGACCTCTAATATTACTTTGCGTTATCACAATTTATTTACCAATTCTTCAAAGGCTCTTTGTAATATTATTAAAAAAGCAATTAATTCTATCACATTATTTTCAATGAATATTAAGAATCGCCACCTAAGATAAGAATCCCCCTAATAAGCTTTTTAATTAATAACTATTGTTATCACCTCCTTTGAACTGCATTATAATTAAAATATTAGCCCCTTATATTTATAAAACTGAATGAACTTCACAGGGGTTACATTTTGTATCAACTAGCATATTAGAAGATAGTTATTAAGTTCAAATAAGTTTTAATATTAAAAAAAATCTTTTTTACAAACAAGATAAGCCTTTAAAGTAAAATTTTTGCTCTTTCGAACAGTTTAATTGAAAAGTTCCAGCTCTCAAAAATTACAGAACGTTACGCTACGTAGGTATTTTAGCTGTGAATTTTTCAGATTTCCTACGATATTATTTTGTAACTCCAATTTATACAACAATTTTCTGTACACCAATTGACCCGAACTAAATTGAAGTTTGTTGTCAGTTACACCAATTTGAGTATTGGAATCAAAAATATGTTCGCAGAAAATTCAATTAATTATAAGCTTTTCTGCCGAAACGCCATCCAAAAAAGGTGACAAAAGAGTTATGTACAATTTATTAGAAAAAAAATATTGAATGCTTCTACCGAAAAGTAGTATTTTGTTGGTTACCCCCAATTGAACCGGCAACTGACGATATTAAAAAAAAATAAAAAAAAATAAAATAAAATCCTTTTATTTCGGACAACATAGATCCATATGGGGTATAGTACAAAACACTTTACTAATAATTACTTTCCAAAATCCTCCTTATATTATAAACGCGAAAGTTGTAAACATGTCTGTATGTATGTTTGTTGCTCTTTCACCCAAAAACTACGGCTCGGGCTGAAATTTTGCATACAGATAGTTCGAGGCCTGGAATAACACATTGGCTAGTTTTTATCCCTTAAATCAGTTCGTGTGGGATAGGCGTGCAAAGCCGCGGGGCGCAGCTAGGACAATATATTATGTAAGTATAGAATAAGAGACCAATATTCTTGCCGTAAGCTTTAATAACTCGTGTGACGTCCCGATTAGAAATTTTCCAATAAAAACCATTTTCGGTAGGAATTATTTCTTAAATCTCTTTTGCAATTTCATAAATCGTTTTTGAACATTCTATTATTAAAAATCGGCTATAATAAAACTTATACTGTTCAAATTGATCTAAAAAATTATTTGAAACGTTCAAGTTTTCGATAAACGTCATAATATAATAAGCTTAATCCAAACTTATTAATATTCACCTCCTACGTGTATTACAATAATTTACATAAGTATTAATATTGATTCTAATGCTCTGTCATCAATGCGCATGAATATGATTTACATTTAAATTACAAACTAGTTGCTGCCCGCGGCTTGGCACGCGTTGTTTCTATGGAAAAGTTTTAAGGTCATTTCTACCCTACGGGAACTGATTTATGGGATATAAAGTAGCCGATGTGTTATTATTATTACTTCCGCTCCAAACTTCTTGGTCTTCTGCAGACTCAGACAAAATTTTTATTATCAAGTAATAAATACAGTTAAGTAATTTTTTGAAAATTACTTAAGACAGTTTTTTTATGTTTGTTACATCAGAACTTTTGACTGGGTGGTTCGATTTTCATGATTCTTTTTTATTTGAAAGCTGGTGCTTCCCGTGTGGTCCAATTTTAATTTAGTCCACTTCTGACAAAGGACTCCATAAATAAACTTGATAATTAACGTCGGTTCAAGTATATAACAAAATCAACTTCTTCACTTCAATTTGTAGTAAGTACGCGTAACATGTACTTACAAAGTCTCAAAAACAAAAAATAAATACAAGATAATATAATAAAATCAGCAAACAGTGAAATCAATAAAATCCATCATTCGTATTGCTATCAGTGAATGGTATCGTAATCGTCATCGCCAAACTAACAATCATCAACCTCAACAGGGGTTGAATGCGATTGTATCAACGGGAAGTGACTAGGGGTGCAATAGTGCTACATAACACAGAGCAACAAATCCTGACTACCCGGTAACGCTGTCATGGCAATCTGTGGTCAACAGTCAACATATTATTATTAAGCTATTGCATAGCTTTTATCGCGGGCCTTGAGCGAATAACCGAATCCAGAAATTCCGTAACGAAAATAACCTAACATCCCCCACTCCGACCGGCACAGCGATGATACTTTTTAGTTTTGCAATCTATCGATGAATAGCAGAACTTTTAATGATTTTTTGAAATATTAAGCTTGTCTCTTTAGTTCAGCAACTCGCCGTCAAAAAATGCTATGCAATAGCTTTACCGCGCCAGTCCCCGAGTACCACACGTCTTTTTTTCGGATAAAAAAACGTACGCGCCGATTCCGATCAGGTGTTCGTTTAATGCGCTGGTCAATTCAGAATGCCTATTTTCTGCACTTTCTCCATTAAGTCGTTATTTGTGCAAATATCGCTTATAACGATGTTAGGAACACTAATTTTTACTACTACACGCTGCATACTATTATGTTTAAACGTGAAATTCAAAGGATAATATTTTTCTTTTGTACGTACAGTTTTTGTATTTCCCCCTTTTTGTAGGCTAGGAATAAATACTTTATCATTATTCTTTAAATACGAAATTTCGAGATCGAGATTTAAAATAGGCCCCCAGATTTGCGAGTACTCATACTTTTTTGCCGCTCATTGGTTCATTTTCTTTTTTTTTTATTCGAAATCAAAAGCGAAAACGGCGACTATTTCATTATTAGTGACTCACGAATACATCCGAATATTCCGAATCAATCAACGCGACTGTGTAAATGGGAAGTGACGAAAAAGTATTAAATTTTATATAAAGAAAAAGTATTCAATTATTTTTTATAATTTACCTAGTTACTTAATTTGTAGCTGGGTTAGTCTTAAATATCTCATTTCTTCTCAAGAGAAAGAAGGCCAGTTAAATACTTTAATAGGTATCTATTTTAATACAGCAGCTTAAAGTAATCAACATTTAATAAAACTGGTCGATGACGACGCAGCGACAATACCCTTTGCATTGCGTTGCACTGTAGAATACAATACAAAATTGGGGGAAATGTCATTAAATAGAAAAAGTGCGTTATCAGTAGACATACAAGATGGCGTGATAACAGCCTTTTGGGGTTCCATTCAATTTGAGAACAACTTTGTTAGTGCCACGCGGCCCCAAGTAAGACATTAACTAAATAACCCGGCACGGAATTTGATCCGTCGCGTCGGTTGCTTTTAGGGTTCCGTACACAGAGCACCCTCTGTGTACGGACTAACACTGCTAACAGTGGCCTATTACTAAGGCCTCAACAGCCTATATTGGTCCACTGCTGGACGCAGGCCTCCTGAAAATAGCTTTGTTGACTTTTATCTCATGGGGGTACTACTGCCCATAATCCCCCCGCTGCCTGGGCATGCGGGCTTAGGATCGCAGTTCGGTGGTAGAACTTTACTTCAGGGGGTACTGCTGCTCGCCCCCTGGTGGATATCCCTTAGTCGTCTCTTACGACACCTGCGGAAGTCGGAGTGGTGCAAAGTCTAAGTCGTATCTCCATCATAGCTGGTCGATACAGATGTATTCGTGAGTGTATCACACATTCTATTTTCGCTGCTGCATTTCCTTTCTTGTGTATTCGTAACTAGCTGCGCCCCGCGGCTTCGCACGCGTTCATTTTATTTGTTTACTTAAGTTGCGTTGTTCATATGGAAACGTTTTAAGGTGATTTATATCCTACGGGAATTGATTTATGGGATGAAATGTAACCTTTGTTTGATTCCAGGATTATAATTACCTGTATGCAAAATTTCAGCCTGATCCATACAGCAGCTTTGGCGTGAAGAGGCAACAAACATCCATCCATCCATACATCCATACAAACTTTCGCATTTATAATATTAGTGTGACTAGCAGCGCCATGCGGTTTCATCCGCGTAGTTCTCGTTCCCGTGTGAATCCGGGATAAAATATAGCTTATTTTAACCAGAAAAGTAAGCTTTTGAATGATGAAAGAATTTTTTTAAATCGGTCCATTAGTTTCAGAGCCTCTTCAATACAAACAAACAATCAAATCTTTCTTTACAATAATTATTAGTATAGGTCAAAATGCATGCATTCTACCAACACATTTCGGGCATCTTTCTCTCGTATAAGAATAAAATAATTAGTCCTTTCAGTAAAATCATTTTAAGGAATCCTTAAAGCGGAATACGCCTAGCACTTGGCTGATTTTATTAAGCTCCACCTATATTCATCATCATCATCATGATGATGATGAAGCTCCACCTATATTACTACTAATTAATAACGAAGTTAAGTAATAAGCTGTTATGTAAAGAAATGACAAGTAAAAATAAATAATAAAGATTGTAAGTATTAGTTGATAAGCGATAAACTTGCTATTGGTTTCTTTTTCACTTCTTCCGCTAGTGGACAAAAAAATTAAGTGAATTAGAGTCGATAGCACCTTATTTCCTATTTGATTTAATAACTATTTATCAAGCTGTTTACATAGTAAAGATTTAACTTGTCTAAGTGCTTATTTTGTAAGTCTAAAGAATTAAATGATTAAATGATTTGCTCAGTCATCGAGCTATGCTTGAGCAACATTTATACTATAGAAAAGCGTTACTCAAGCAGAGATTGAAGACTGAGCAAGCTTTCATAATACGGGCCTAACTCTAACTGAATACTCATTCAAATTACGTCTGGCTTATTTAGCAAAGCAATCGGAAACTCTTCCTGTACCAGACGCCATTTTAAATCCATAGAATTACCATTAATTACGACAATAGACTCCACTGTCAGTGCCTAAGGTATATTTTTGCATAAATTCTCAGTGCTGACTTTAGAAGTGCTTATGAGTGACAAAACAGACAAAATGGCGGAGTGGTGAATTAATAATTAACGTTTGTCTGTGCATTAATTGCTACGCTGTTGTTTTAACGACCCCTGTGGCGCGGTGGGCGAAGGTCCGCCTGCGACGCAGGAAGTTACGGGTTCGATTCCGGTCTCGGGAAAAATGTGTGTACGATCTGCAGATATTTGTTCAGGGCGTTCTGGATGTTTTCTATGTATAGTTATCTAGTACCCATAACACAAGCTCTTCTTAACTTGGGGCTAGATAATTCTGTGTGGATACACATCCTTCCATACATCCATACAAACTTTCGAATTTATAATATTAGTGTGATGAGAAAGTTTGTATGGATGGATGGATGGGTGTTTGTTACCTCTTCACGCTAAACCTACTGAACGGAGCAACGCGTGCAAGCCGCGGGGCGCAGCTAGTAGTATCATAAAAATATAAATAATAATTCGTTTAGCTATGTACATAGCATCAGCACATATTTACACTCAAAGCCAGAAAATCGCAGTTAGGTATCTATTACGTGAGTGCGCATCGTCATTGAAACTGCTATCGATGTGTTTTGTAGTGCCTCGTAAAACGGTTACACTGCGGGACAAAATAAACTTACACTCGTTGATGTGTTCACTTCCAAGCTTTAGCTGTGTGAGTTATAAAACAAAACTATGAAGACTGATAACTGTGTGTCTACCATGAGTTGTCACAGTTATATCACCTGACGTTACTACAATAGTTACGTAAATACGCATATAGTTATCCAAAGCACATTTTAGTACCCAACTATCCGCTAGAGGCGCTTTACAAGTTTCCATACATTTTTTAACTACAGTCGCTAGCGAGTATAGATTGTCAAAACTCATGGTAGACACTCTGTTAAATTTACTAGTTATAGATAGAGTTTTTATTAGATACTCACAAAAACAGCACAGGACAAATAACAAAAGAACAGTAACAGTAATTTGAGGTTTATTGACGTGAATTATGGTGTAACGGTTGATCATTTTGAAACTAAAACACTTGTTTCATTAACTCTATCCTAAGCCAAGTCGAAACTGAAGGAAAATCGATGTTTTTCTATTTATGTAAACCAAGGGAAGTCAATAAGCAGGGAATCGACAAACAAATCGTGAACTAGTAGACATCGGTGGCAGTCAAAGTGTTAACTAGGTTTTTGCCGTGGCGAAGAACTGACAACTGCGACTCCGTAAACGTTGTGTAGGACGCCTGTAAACGCGATCGCGGCGGGATGACGATCTGCGACAGGTTATAGGGGATGTAGACGGCGCTATGCCGCTCATTAGGGGAGGCCTATGTCCCTGGACTAATATAGGATGTTGATGATGGTCTGATCGAAGCCGCGGGTAGATACTTCTCTCTCATTATTCGATTTATTATCCCTTTGATCGTGTTCAATGCGAATACCTCTACATTGAAAAGTGCTTTCAGACTTTTAGGCCTATTTTAAAATCCCCTGATAAAAGAACTGTTCGTGTCCATTAACAGTGTCCCGCAGTGTACAATAGGCGATGTTGTAAAATATTCAGTATCGCTAGCGGACGATCAATATGTTTCGATACGAAGCATAACGTTATGAGTTTGTCTCTATATTTATAGTTTTATTTCAGTTTTTGAAAGTGGCTTGCGAAAGCCTGCGATTTTATAAAAGCGCAAGTAAAATTACAATGAAATAATATAAATACATATCACATGTATACCAGGGTTGGAAACAAAACAGTTTTTTTATATTTAATAAAACAAACTGTTCAAAATGTTTAAAACAATTGTTTTTTTGTTTTTTTTACCTTTACCTTTAAGGATCAATTTCAAATCGATTATGAGGTATAGCGAATAATAAAATATTTAATCCATTTCTAAACTATTTCCTAATTCACATAGTAAAAATTAACAAAACGATAAATATTTACTATTTGTTGCGTATCTCAGTATCATTAATCTAACTATCAAAAAATATTATAATTATCAATCAATACAAAACACTTTACATACACCTTGTATGTAGTG
The DNA here is from genome assembly GCA_955876795.1 of Eupithecia tripunctaria. NCBI lineage: Eukaryota > Metazoa > Arthropoda > Insecta > Lepidoptera > Geometridae > Eupithecia > Eupithecia tripunctaria. The sequence goes on along the minus strand of OY041624.1, from coordinate 8,301,033 downwards.
TACTGTAGGTAGGTAGGTAGAGAACTTGTGGGAGAACGGGAAATACCCACTAATCCAGTGAATTACTTTCCAGAGAGTTACCTTTTCATGCAGTGTACAGTGTTTAAAACAGCCAACATAGATACTTTCCACTTGTAAATTTATTTAAAGCTACTTAGAGTTCTACATATTTATTCGTTTAGATTTATTTCCATTCATCACACTTCACACTAATATTATAAATGCGACAGTTTGGATGGACGTATGGATGGATGTTTGTTACCTCTTCACGCCAAAACTACTGAACGGATCGGGTTGAAATTTTGCATACAGGTAATTCTAATCCTGGAATAAAACATAGGCTACTTTTTATCCCATAAATCTGTTCCCGTGGGATGAAAATGACCTTTTAATGTTTCCATAGGACAACGCGTGCGAAGCCGCGGGGCGCAGCTAGTTTGCAATAAACGGTAGTTTTAAACCATGTTTTTTAACACTTAATAAAAAACATAGTTTTATTTCAAACTGTTTTAAACACTGTTTAAAACACGTGTTTTAAAACAACTTGTTTTAAACATGCCAACCCTGATATATACAGTTGATCTAACTGCTGACTATTGCAAATAATTTACAGATATGGTATTACATATATCAATACCAGTCGTCGCGTCCCCTCTACGCTGGCTGCATTCCCCCGCTGTATGGCAATGCTGATGCGCTGCGCCAGATACTCACCAGCTCACGGGTCACGTGTCGCTTCGACCAGACTAATAGAGCATAGGGTACTTTTTAACCGATTTCAAAAAAGGAAGAGGTTCACAATTCAACTGTTTTTTTATGTTTGTTGCCTCAGAACTTTTGACTGGGTGGTCCGATTTTCATGATTATTTTTTTATATGAAAGCTGGTGCATCCCGTGTGGTCATTTTAATTTGATTCAGTTCTGACAATGGGACCCATGAAAATTCATGAAAAAACTATAAAAATTTAATCGGTTTATAGTTTTTTAAAACAAAATTAATTATTAATACAGGAGTGGATAGTCGAATCAGAAACAAGAGAGAGTATCTCGTACTGAGAGAGTCGTAAAATAAGCCATTAGCTCAATTAAAGAAAAAAAAAAACTTATTTCAGTTTTTTTTGACCGACTTCGAAAAAAGGAGGGGGTTCTCAATTCAACTGTTTTTTATTAATCATTTATACTTTCGCATTAAATCGAATCCATAGAAGCCATACAAGAATCGGTACAAACGAAACACACTCAGTAGCTGATTTACCTTAACTAGTATCTAACTAAAGTTGTCAACCTAATACACCAGAGGGCGTAACCAACCGGCATTCGCCATGAAGCGAATCGAAAACAATTGAAAGATTCGTAGGGAAACATCTACTACTAGAAAAGTCTAAAAATGTATGGGTTTGACATATGTACCTTAGATATGTCATGTGATCTATTTAGAATTTTCCCCTACGAATCTTTCAATTGTTTTCGAGTCGCTTCATAGCGAATGCCGATTGTCTAGGCCCGTGATCACGTGACGTATCAAACGCATTTGTAAAACCCATACATATTTGGACTTTTCTACTATCGCTTTCTACATATCGGTTGTTACATTATCTAGGCCCTCAATATTATATGTATAGGTTGCCCTCAGTATTATATGTATAGGTTGCCAACTTAAGTAGGACACTGGCATATGGAGGCATCGAACCCGTCCACAACTATAGAAAAGCTGAAACGAAGCTGTCAATCGCCAAAGGTCCTGCTCCGGTACTTCAAGGAGCTGAGCTGGTTAGGTTAGCCTGTTTAGGCTGGGGAACAATGCACAAAACATTCCCATGCAAGATGTCAGTGCAAATTCCAAGTTAGAATTACAATTAGAATTATAATTAGAAGACACTGGTTCTTTGGACCTACTTCAGGCAACACAGTTTAATTTTTCAAGTAAAAGTAAATTTGAGTAATAACCCAACATAAAATATAATTATTGTTTTTTCAGTCAGAATCATTTAATTACCTTCTAGCATTTCCTTTTTTCACTAAATTTTGTTGTTGAATTGGAGCCCAGCTCTCGCTTAGCTTAGTTTTCGTTAGGCCTATTTGTTGCATGTTTTTTATTCTGTATGTATAAAAATAATATGTGGATAGCGCTGTGGGCTACATCATGAATAACTCTTATCTTTACCTACAAAGTAAAGTACTAACACAAATGTATTATAAGTTTAATGTACTCGTTAGTTATTCCTCAATAAATAAATAAATAAACACTCTTCACAGCACAGGTTTTGTCAATACTAAATTAATTGTCCATCCATCATGGATAAGCACTGTAGTCACAGTAAAACTCAAATCATAAACTCCAGTCCAACATTTTTAACAGCTCAACTTATTGTATACATTTTGCGAAACTTGTAACATAAGTTGCTTCTATCTTCAACATCAAAACAACTCCGGGCAAACACAATGGACAACATGTATCTGAATCAGATGTACGTAATAATATCATTAAAACTTGGTACAAAAGGGATTATGTATCCCGCTCTGTGAGTGAGAAACCAGTTGAAATAAGGATGGGCGAATGTCGAGCAAATGTTGGACGAATATTTAGCCGGACTTACATGTAAGGCCTTTTGGTCGTTAATTCTTTTGCCGTCCGGTTAAATATTCGTTCGTCTAGCGCCTACGCGCTAGAATGAGATTGCTGACATTATTGATGTTGACGGATCAAGCAGCGCACAGCATGTTGTTTGGTGCCGGCTTAGAATTTGCACCACCCAGCTCTGTAGTATCGTAACGTAAGACGCGATTAAGGCATTCCACCAGGGGGCGAGTAGCAGCGCCTCTTGCAGAACAATTCTAACACCGAACTGCGATCCCCAACTCGCGTGCTAAGCTTGTCCACCATGTCAGTTTCGCCACCTTGATGCGCTTAGGTTGAACAAAGAGATAAGTTATAGGCATTTTACAGGCATGGCCTCTATTAATCAGATAACTGTACAGTGAGTTAAAGAAATAAATATTTTATATCAATCGAATACCTTTAATTAAACCTATGTCCGAGGTTATATTTACAGTTATATCACATTTGTTTAGTCATTCCAAGTCGTTTCAAGTTTATAGATTTAGCATAAGTTTTCTTTTTGTATGTATGCTTTCTTTATAAGGTGAATCAAACATTTTTTTCTTTCTTTCTTTTCTTTCAAACTGAGGTAAATAAAATCCTTTGCCATTTTATCCGGCCAAAAATAATCGGCTCTAAAAGGGCGGATTCGACACAACACTAGCTGGCCGGGACTCGGGACTTCACAATAGGAGACCTTGGATGTTGTTGTGTTATGATACAAACACAATGTTCGCGTGGTAAAGAAAGGATTTCTTGCTTACTGAACCCATTCAAAGGTATAAGACGATATAAGGTGCCGCAAAATAATTTGCTGCCTACATAAAAGGTAGGTAGTGATTTTGCAGGAAAAAATATAAATAAGTATTATACCCAACTAATGTAGATAGATGTGAGTAAACAACATGAAATCAAAATGATTTTGGAAAAACTGCTGCTTACAATATTAAATTTGAATTTGTCCACCAGGCTTTGGCTTAGGTCTCCTATATACACGGACTGACAACTGCAGTCGACGGCAGCCGTCGACGGGTGCCGTTACCTTGCCGCCCCGTCGGCAACAAACACCCTGTATTTTATGACCACATATGAGTAGGTATTGAAGATTTTTTATATATTGCTGATGCATTAGCGTTTGGCTACCAACTCACTTTAAGAAAGCAAAGATGTAGCCTAAGATGGAGCACGCTTCCAGAAGGAACTTATTTACCCTAGATTTGAAGACTCCAAGATTGTACTCTAATGGGAAGACAGACGCAGGAAGGTCATTCCACTCGTTGGCTGTGGATATTATGAAAGTAGAGCAGAATTTTTTGGTTCGACACTGCGGTATGTCGACCAGGAATGGGTGGTATGAATTTGTGCGTCTGCTGGTCCTATGATAGAAGGGAGAAGACGGGATAAGGTCGTGCAATACTTGCGCACAATCACCAAAGATATAGATATTATATATTCGATATATATTTTTATTTAACATCGAAACCGGGTGTTCGTTCTAGGTGTATACTCAGAAAGAACACCCGGAACAAATATCTGTAAATCTTACAAATATTTGTCCAGCGCGAATCGAACCTGCAACCTCCTGCCTGTCAGGTCAATAGGTAAGTAAGGTACAACATTTAAGTTAAGGTTTTTACAATTTTATGCACTAAATTCTATGGAATATCACAACAAATAAAGTTATAAAAATCTTTATTTTATTTGCGAAACAATTTTATTGCCAACCCGTATCTCGGAAAATAGAAATAACTGAAAAATATCAAAGGAATAAATACTTCGGAGTACAATATAAATAACTGTAGTCTCACACTAAATTGCAAAGTGCATGGTTTAAAGTTTATGGGTAGTGGCACTAGAGGTACAAAATAGACAGTGTACACAGAAAACCAGTGATGCAACTTACAAAAATTATAAAAAAAAACAGATCTCAATTATGTTGTATTTTTAGATTTATTAGTATTATTTTACGGGCATTTATCTATTAGAACTGGGCCAATTAAAATTATTCTATTAGAACTGGGCCAATTAAAATGGAGGGACCACGCAGCCGGGAAGCGCCAGCTTTCAACTAAAAACGAATCATCAAAATCGCTTCACCTAGTCATCACTTCTTTGGTAGAGTCTGTTCGAAAAGAGAAGAGTCGTGGCGTTTCGGTGAACTAACACTTTTAGTCGTACTGCAATGCCAGAGCAGTGTTGTCAACGCAACAAAACTTGTCGAATTGGCACACGAGCGCCCCCACTTCCCACGACTCATCTATTTTTGAACAGACTAACAAAAACAAAAAATTGTTATATGTATTAGAATAATTACCACTAAGATTGTGTTAGATATAGACATAATATATATGATGTATGTGTTCTATAAACAAATAAATAAACATACAGGCGAATTGAATTGAGAACCTCCCCTTGAAGATGTCCTCTTGAAGACCGTTAAAAATAGGATACACCAGTTCGAAGAAGTTCATTTAAAAATAGATTTATGACACGTTTGCTCCAGAACTGGAGACCCTAGGTCCGTGGTGTACCGAGGCTCTTCGATTTAGTATTCGGGGGTCAAAGTCAAAGTCAAATCGTTTATTTCTTTAGACTTACAAAATAAGTACTCAGACAAGTCAAATTTTTACTATATAAACAGCTTGATAAATAGTTATTACTATCAACAAGAAATAAGGTGCAATTGGTATAAGACACCCCAAGCGTGGTGTTGCGCTGCTGATCAAATCTGTACTATGTCTGTTTATGAAAGCTGTTGCATTTTATGGTTGTTGTTTGATGGATTTCGCATTTCCTTCTAAGACTTTAACCTACGACTAAAGTTCGTGAAAGAAAACGATGTAATTCCAATATTCGTAACGGTTTTAGATAAGAATTTAAACCATTTTATACAAAATAATTCAATCATTATTATCCGTACCAACCGGATTTTACTCCCTCCAACATATCCCATACACTTCCTCCTCAATAACCTGTATTGGTCCACTGCTGGAGAACTCTCCGACGACCTCTGTGGCGCAGTGGACGAAGGTCCGCCTGCGACGCAGAAGGTTGCCGGTTCTGTTCCTCGGGACAAATGTGAGTACGATCTGCAGATATTTGTTCAGGGCGTTCTGGATGTTTAATATGTAAAATAAAAAATATCTATCTATATAGTGTATAGTATTAGGTATAACAGTTATCTAGTACCCATAACACAAGCTCTGCTTAGCTTGGGGCTAGATAATAGTGTGTAAATTCATGATGAATGTAAGCGGGTTAACTACGGACCTTGTTTGTGTTGGAAGAACACCAACGTTTCATCCCTTAACGTGGGACATCTTCAGGGCGAGTGCGGTTCTAGACGCGCGCGTTCCGCATCGCTTCGGGCACTGAATTCGTCAAACTACGAAAGTTTCTATATCTATAGTGTGTAAATTGACCAACATTATTTATTTATTTATAATGAGTTCGTCAAACTACGATGTTTTATACTTCACGCAGTGTCATTTAATTTCCAATAAATTGCCCTTTAAAGTTAAATAGATAAAAAGAGATTTCGGTACAACTTTGGCGGTAGGTACGTTATGTACCTACTTCATTCAATTAAAATAGTAATTTTCAAGAAAGTACTATAATATCAACTCAAAGCACGATTTTATAACTCATATTAAGCAACTTACTACAATAAAAAAAAAAACATATTTGAAAATGAAATTAAACCAACCACAAGATTCCACAAAAATTACGCTGACCACAGGATACCACCAAAATGGAACTTATATTTCACTGGGCCATCATTATCCCTCAAAATGTTATTAGGACCTAAAGGAAAGGCCATAAACCTCGCACGGTTTTCATTTTTGGGTGAATCCCTGAACAAAATCCCGCCCCACTTCGAAGCCTCTTTCCAATCAACGTCAATAGGCGGCGTAAATTTGGCATTTGGTACATCTTTAACAACTGTAGAAGGTTCAACTAGAACTCTAGGTTTTCTTATATAATGGAGCAAATCCTTAGGGTGAGCATTTTTTATCCCAGTTATGTCAGGGTAGTTAATGTGCCTTTCAACTTCCAAATTTTGATTAGCTGAGTTGCCATTACTTTGTTGATCTGGATGGTTTATAATAGGGTTCAAACTATGGCGTGCTGGATGAATCATGTTTCCACTGTACTTAAGGTCTCTCTGGTTCCAATAGTGACCCTTAGGAGCTCTAGGTCTTTTATCTGTAATCGTGCTACTTTTTAAAGTATTTATTTCTAATGGATTATCTAGTTTTACCTCGTTATCCGCCAAATCAATCCGATTAAAATAATGTCGAGCAGGAGAAAGGTTTCCTGCATTGGGGCTATTCGTTATTTCTTGAATTCCCTGTTGTTTTTTGATTGGACCTTTGCCTTGATGATCTGTTTTTCTTATTCTGTTACTAAGAGGAACTGGCTTATTTTTTTTAAATATTTTTTTCTTAAATGGGTCTTTGTTTATTCCTGGCACCGAAAAGCTACCGCTTCTGCCTAAATTTTGAGTACTACTTTTAGAACGGTGAATGTTGTTGTAAGGGGAATTCCGTAGCTCATATGGAACAATTTTTTTACCTCTCGGGTTCGAATAATTCAAAGAATCTCTCGACAATGAATAAAAAGGTTTACCTATCTGAAAATTGTGACCTTGTTTGTAGCCTTTGGTCCCCAAAAAAGTGCTATGGCCAAGGTTCTTGTTACCAACGCCTATGTTACCATTGTTACCAACATATTTAGGTTTGAAACGCTGTGAATTGCCATTACCTAGTTGGACGATGTTACCTTTGCTTGCCGCATAAATATAGCTTTGTCCAGATCGGTTCTTCGAACCATTAATTCCAGGTTGTTTGTGGACAGCATTTTTATCATGATAGTTAGGGTTCTTCGGCTGAGTTGACCAGTAAGGGTTAAAAAAAATGCTCCCTGGTTGTCTCGGTTCTCCAATATTAGTAACAATGTCCTGTTCATAATCTGATCTCTCTTGACCGTCGTTTGTGCCTTTACTCTCTGTGGTTTTATGGCCATCTATATTGTTACTGATGGAAGGTTTATTGCTACCATAGAGCATGTCTCTCTTCTTTACCCAAGTAGGATTAAAAACATTGCTATCTATCTCATCATCGTTTATTTGACCTGGCTGTAACAAAAGTGGTCAAAACATATTGCGGTGTGTTTCTTTTAGAAAACGTATAATCAGTGATTGAAATGGTATAATTTTTATGATTATTTTATTAAATTAACCATGAACCGTAATTAGTTATACATATTATTTTCATGGTGCAATTTAAGATAAAACACTTTCCTCAACCTCAACCTCAACAGCCTGTATTCGTCCACGGCTGGACGCAGCCTCCCCCTGATAAGCGACTTATTGGCATTTGTCTCATGGGGTTAATGCCTTTAATCCCCTCGCTGGGCGCTGCCGCCCATCCCCCGATAGATATCCCTTAGTCGCCTCTTACGACACCCGCGAGAAGAGTTGGGGTGGTGCAAATTCTAAGCCAGCACCACACGGCTAATAAAAATCTAACCCTATAAACTATGATGTAAGTATAATTTGATTTATATTTAGGCGGTATTGCCACGTTGATTGACAATGCTAGTTGGCTCTGGTGATGGCTAAGATTTTAATTAAATAGATACAAGTGTAAACTAGTTGTAATTCTTTTATTCTTAATGAAAATCCCCGCTTATTAGGTGGAGGCCTGCGTCCAGCAGTGGACCAATAAAGGCTGTTGAGGTTGAGGTCCAACATTATTTATATATTGCTAGCTGCGCCTCACGGCTTCGCACGCGTTGTGCTTCTGGAAACGTTTAAAGGTGATTTTTATCCCACGAAAACTGATTTATGGGATAAAAAGAACATACGTTTGATTCCAGGATTAGAATTACCTGTTTGCAAAATTTTAACCCGATCCGTTCTGTAGTTTTGGCGTGAAGAGGTAACAAACATCCATCCATCCATCCATACAAACTTTCGCATTTATAATATTAGTGTGATTTTATCACGAAAAACAAACACACTTACTTGGACTACTAATTCCTTGGCCCCCTTGTACCCACCATACATTGGCCCCCTGCTATCAATACCAAAGTTCCCCAAAGATGTACTGAGTGAAAGTACATTTTGGTAAATCAAACATATGTATACACAGATATAAGTCTTCATGATCGAATGAGGTTTATCATCGCTGATGGAAACTCGTGCGTCGAATTGTTTTTAATTGGAACTGATTAAAGAATTGCTTGCCTTAGAAAAAAAGGTTGATTAAATGGCAAGCGTTGACGCCCTTTGTTTTTCGAAAGGGGTTCCGCAACATATATTTTTATTATTTGAAAATGGACTTAGCAGGTAAGTAAGAAAATTTGATGATTCATCAACAATTATTCAGTCCATATTGTGTTTGGTTGTCTGGAAAAGATATAAGTTGAATAAAACATTCTTTAAATGATGCTATATGAATTGTCCACACGGTAAAAACAGATTTCTTGAAAAAAGATAAATTACTTTGCATCAAAGCAACCTTATTAGATCCAAGAAAATGATCCTCTCCCTATAGACGTTAGAGAATATTCACTTCTAATTAGTAAAAAATCGTCTTAAATATATTTCTTTGTTTCAAGAAAAAAACATTCAATCCAAGAAAAAAAATAATTAACATAAGAGACTAGCTGTTCGTGTAGTCAAGAGAGTCCGGTCTTCAAGTGAATTTTTTTTTTTCATACATAGATAAAATATTATTGAAGTAATAATATAATTATTTTTAATCAACAAATTAATTTGTTAGGAATAGTAATTTCTGGTGTTAGTGAGGGGGGCTCGACAAAATGGCGTTGCCGACTACGTTGCCAAACCAACTAAATTCGGTGCCCGCTTCCTGTGGTCCCGATGGACTCCCCTAACCAGGTGGGATCAGCTTGGACTTCCAAAATTGAAACAATGGTTAAATCACTGGAGAGGATATAATCCGACTGTTTAAGGTTTACGGTTCACAAAATAAAAACCAGGCTCCGGAGGTCGTTCCGAACCCTGCGTTTTCGCCAGCGCGATCTAGAGCTCGGTCACAATTGCTAGTGACATCTAGTTTTAATTTCGGTAAACCACCTACCAGATTCCCAATTACAAATAATTTATTCTTCAGATTTAATATATTCGTTATTAATTTAAGGGAATCTTTTCTTACGATACATACATCTTCATCCAAGAAATTTGTGATTTATTTAAGAAAAAAATAATTTAGTGTAAGAAAATAACATTTCTTATTCTAAGTAAAGTCTAATTATAGGATTATAAAGAAAAACGTCTTGAAATGAAGATATTTCTCTAAATATTAGAACAAAGTTGAGAATAACATAGTATCAGAACAAGAAAAGTAGTATTTTTAAAGTAAAAATACTTTATTAATCTTAGTCAATATGGTTTTGAATCTATGAGAATCTGCTCTTTCTTATTTTAAGAAATCCTTTTTACCAGTGTGCAGCATTATTTATTTCTTTATCTATCTGTCTATATTTATTTTCCACTGCTGAACATATCTCCCATAACATGAGCTCCACCCGGGCAGCACCAGCTTTCAAATAAAAAAGTAATCATTAAAATCGGATCAGCCAGTCAAAAGTTCTGAGCTAATTGAAAAAAATACAAGCGAATTGAGAACCTCCTCCTTTTTTGAAGTTGGTTAAAAAGACAAAATAATATTAAAATAGCTGCGAACGCACCCTCCAAAGGTAGGGCAAGATTCCCTCGTAAAAACGTGATATTTCACCATTATTTGACATTTAATACGCGAACTAAGTCAATGAACTAAACGAAAACAATGGCAGCTATATTTTATCGTCTTGGCTCTGTTTATATAATAATGTTTTGTTTTTCGCATTGATAACAGCAATATATCAATAATTATTTTGTTTAGTTTTTTTTATGTTCAATAGACTTTTGCTAAGCGAAACCTAAATTACGCTGAGATATGGATAAGCTATGGCTTTTAAAATGTACCTACTTAGGTTAATTCCGATCACTAATCCACTTACATCATCATCATCATCAGCCTATTAGTCCACTGCTGGACATAGCCTTGAGCGCCAGCCTTGAGCGCCATAGCCTTGAGCGCCATAGCGCCCTCTCTCCACCTGACCGCATCCAGCATCTGCCAGCAGTCTTTCGCAGATCGTCATCCCACCTGGTCGGAGGGTTTCCTACTCTACGTTTGCCGAGGCGCGGTCTCCACTCAAGAGCACTAAGACAAGTCAAAACGTTTGCCGAATCGGAAGAAGTGTCAAAAGAAAGTCAACAAAATGTTCTCAAATTCTGAAGGTCTTACATGTAACATACATTATTAGTAAAATAAACTAATTATTATGTTCAGTTCAGACCTATTTCTCCGTTTTCCTTTTCTTTTTCACTTCTTCTCCTAGAGGGGACAAAACATTTAAGTGAATTAGAGTCAATTGCACCTTATGTCTTGTTTGATAGTAATAACTATTTATAAAGCTGTGCAAATTTTACCTGTCTAAGTGCTTTTTTTGTATGTCTAAAGAAATAAACGATTGGACTCTGAGTCTGACTCTTTGGTTCAACTCCTCGTTCTAACTAAGATTTGCAACTTGTGATGAAGAAAATGAAATTGGACAGATGATATTATTTCGAGCAGCAATATCCCTGCCATTACATGTAGCTATCGGTTAACTAAACGAGGCCTAATTGGCACAATATCGAGGCCATAAATTTTCAGAACCAACCGCTACTGTATTGTTGGCCTCAAACTGGTCACAAATCGAATTGCTTGGCTGGGGCCACTAGCCTATATAATAGGGTTCAAAATATCCTATAATCACACTAATATTATAAATGCGAATATTTGTATGGATGGATGGATGGATGGATGTTTGTTACTTCTTCACGTCAAAACTACTGAACTTCTTCACGCAAAAACAGCATCATTTGATTAAAACAAAACATTATTCGAATGATGCTGTATCTATTGTCCAGCGTTACTTATTTATTTATATACTAGCTGCGCCCCGCTGCACGCCTATCCCACGGGAACTGATTTTTGGGATAAGAAGTAGCCTATGTATTATTCCAGGCCTAGAACTACCATGCAAATTTGAGCCCGATCCGTTCAGTAGTTTTTGCGTGAAAGAGCAACAAACATACATGTTTACAAACTTTCGCGTTTATAATATTAGTAGGATCTGTCTATTGTCCACTGCTGGACATGCCTTCCCAATCGAGAGATATTGTCATCATTGAAACTTATAATAGACTACTACAGCGCCATCAACAACATACAACCATGTGACATACAACGCGCATACAACCATGTGAATCAACTAGCAGCGCCTTGCGGTTTCACCCGCGTAGTTCCCGTTCCCGTGGGAATTCCGGGATTAAATATAGCCTATATCCCTGAAAAGTATTGATAAGAAAGTAACCTTGTTTTGCCAAAACTGTCACGAAACATCAAACTTTTCTACTCAAAAACTAAGTCCTGACCAAATTACTCCTCGATTTAATTGAATAATCTCTTTTCAGGTAAGTTTCTGGTTGTCTGTGCGTCTGCGGGGTCATAGGAACTGAACTTTTTAATGAGCTTCCGGTCTCAAGGTGTGCGCTGGGTAAGTCTTTAGACTTGTGTAACACAGACGAGAGAGAGAGAGATTGAGTAAGCGCTCAGAGATCGTACCAACTACGCAACAACAAAACAATCTACAACTTCCTTAACATTAACAGCCTATATTGGTCCACGGCTGGACGCAAGCCTCCGTGGCTTTGATCTCATTGGGGTATTGCTGGCCCCACGCTGGGCATGCGGGTTGGAGATTGTGCAGTTCAGTGGTAGTAGTTCTGTAGTCACGCTACTGGCCGTCCTCGACGGATATCCACAGATTTTACGGATGTCCGTCCATATAAACATTTCAGTTCAATTTTAAAAGATCTTTTTTACATAATTTATTTTGTATTAAAAAACTATAAACCTACTTCAATTGTTATAGTTTTTTCATGGATTTCATGGATCCCACTGTCAGAACTGAACCAAATTTAAATGAGACGACACGGGAAGCACCAGCTTTCATACAAAAAGAATCATGAAAATCGGACAACCCAGTAAAAAGTTCCGACGTAACAAACATAAAAAAACAGTCGAATTAAGAACCTCCTCCTTTTTTGAAGTCGGTTATACATCCAGTGTACATTTGTCCATATCAACAGATTTTACTTATATCTAAGCCAACCACGAGTAAATTTGGACTGTAAATAATAAATGAACACAGCTGTTTTTTCTTAGCTACGTTGCATTAAGACTGCCAGAATAATTTAGCCAACTTTAATGAGAGGGTCCGGATGTCTTCGTTTGGAATTTCTTTCGCAATGCCCGACTTTTTACCGCCCCGGCTGGATTCTTTGTCTATCCTGTAGTGATTTATTTATTTACCGTGATTTTTCGACCTTATTGATTTCCACCTAGTTCTGATTTTAAATCCAATTTTACTTATATTTATGCTTGAAACTTATTTTATAATATTGCATCAATGTATTTTAATGTTTAATATTACTTATTACCATATATTGTCATAAAAAGGAGGAGGTTCGCAATTTGACTGTATTCCAATTTTCTTTATTACTGACACTTAGACTACAATTAAAGTTAAGACGAATGTGAGTACCGAGACAAACCTTACAAGGTTTTACGGTACAAATATAATGTTTACTGTGATTGTTAATGTGATGAATAAATATATAAAAAAAAAGACGTGCGGCACTCGGGGACTGCCGCGGTAAAGCTATTGCATATTCAGAGCTGAACTAAAGAGACAAACGTCATATTTCAAAAAGTCATTAAAAGTTCTACTAAGTATTCATCGATAGATGGCAAAACTAAAAAGTATCACCGCTGTTTCGGTCGGAATGGGGAGCGTAAGGTTTTCTCGTCACGGAATTTCTGGATTCGGTCCCCGCGCTCAAGGCCCGCGATAGAAGCTATGCAATAGCTTAAAAAAAAAATTATGTAAGTTTTCTTTATGTATTGTGTAAATTCGAACTCAGCAGTGCCCTTCCAGGGTGCATGTACCGTGTGTCATGATTCCAAATATTTAAAAACAATTATAATTTAGTTTAGCTGACAACACCAATGTTTAGACATCCGATATGGTGGTGTTATAGCCGCATTGGATTAGTTGACCAATCACGGAGACTCTTGACTGGGCGAGTGGCACGAGGCCTTCACGTGATTGGTGGATTAATCAAACGGCGGAAAAAGACTGTTTTTGTTTGGTGGAAAAGAAAACGGAGGGAAGAAAAAAAAGAAGAGCGAAAGAAAGTGGGAGAGAGAATTGTTGTTGTTTTGGAAAAAGATCTGGTAATTGAATAAATAGTTATTGTCATAGTTTGTTGGGGTTTTTCTTACATTTCAGAAGTGACAAGGACCTACAAAAGGTATGTTGTTTTGTTTACTATGCATGTGAAACGATAAAAACCACAAGTCTTACAACTGACCAAATGCTCGAGCTAACTTTTTACGAAAGAAATGTACAGTAACTTCGTATACTTTCACTTACCTATGCTTACGCACACACAAACACTTGTACACTATGCTTGTACACAGTAATAATGTTCTACGTACACGGCTAGTCTCCGCTGAGACGTACTGAGCCTGACGGCTCCTGCCGAGATTCCAATAAGAGAACATTAAGGTACCTACGGTCTTGCATAGAAAAACAAAACAAATAAAACACGTTTTAGTCATGATCTCGGGTACAGATTTGTCAAAAGAAGAAGCATACATGCACCTTTCAGAAGCATATGAATAATAGTGGTTTCTACTGAACTCATTTGTGTTGAATCCAGTTATAAAAAAAACCTTGAATAGCTCCAAATTAAATCAAACACAGGACTGGATCGAATAACCATATTAGGTACTAAATTCAACCTATTTTTATTAGCACTTAGGTATTAACTATAGTATACATGCTACCTACCTACATCAACATCTTTGTTTAATATTTTTTGCTTCATGCAGTAAAACAGTCCCTTTCACATTAATAATTAACCGAGCCAGCTTGAACCACCTTGCGCTTATTCAGCAAGAGACAATCAGGTTTAATTTATTTAATGACAATGATTATGTGCAAATATTCCTACTCAAAACTGCAACAATAATAACAACGATTAAATAACAACTAAAAGGTTATGAAATTAATCTTTGTTATCAAGTTTTTCAAAACTAAGCAAAATTCTATTGTTTCACAAGAACTTAAGTCTATGACATGTATTCTTTTGATATTGTCGAGGAAGTTCAATTCAAGCAGAATTTAACTTCAATTGTGTGATTTAATTAATACCAATTTTGATCTATAGTAAGTTTGTGATTTATCATTAATGACATTGGGATCTACTATCAAAACTTCAGTGATATAAATAAAAATAAATAAATTAGTACTCCTTATGAGGGCACTATACAGTACCATGAAATCCAGTAGTGCGCAAGAGCGAAGGCAAATCAAATCATTGATTATTTACAGAAAACCGGCTTAATAGAGATAAATATTTTTTTGTCCATTAACTAATTATGTACAAATCAAAACATAAATCATTTCAATATAACTAAGGAAATAATGTTAAAAATTATGTAATTAAAAATGATCTTACCTTGGTGTTTACAAGTACTGAGTTCTTGATTTAGTTAATAACAAAACCCACTTGGGTTCACTATTAATCGGACAGTTAACAGTGTGGTCGGGTCACCATTACCTACTTTATCACATGCCACATGTTCAATTTATGTGTGATATAAAATGTTTGGAATTTTTTTGTGCAATAAGGAGCATAAACTTAATATCAAATTCTAAGGAGCATGAACTTAAAATTGAATTCTTAGGAGCAAGAACTTAAAATTGAATTCTAAGAGCATGAACTTTAAATTGAGTTCCAACTTTTCATGTGTTACTTCTCGATGATTTTTAATGAGCATAAATTTAAAAGTGAATTCTAAGGAGCATGAACTTTAAATTAGTTCTAACTTTTCATTATTTACTTCTCGATGATTTTTAAGGATTGATGAATACATACATACAAGAAAAATATTATATTGCAGTAACTTCTACTTCTGATGGTCATTACGGACCCTCAACATTTACCACTTATCAAACAGTTTGAGAACGAAGATGCTCCTATTCTTGGTGGTCATTGGGGACCATCAATTCTTACTACTGAATAATAAACCAGTTTGGGTACGGAATTGCGCGTACCACTGGAGGTCATTGGGGACCACGTACTAAATACTAAACCAGTTTGGGTACGGCAATGCGCGTACCACTGGAGGTCATTGGGGACCACGTACTGAATACTAAACCAGTTTGGGTACGGCAATGCGCGTACCACTGGAGGTCATTGGGGACCACGTACTGAATACTAAACCAGTTTGGGTACGGCAATGCGCGTACCACTGGAGGTCATTGGGGACCACGTACTGAATACTAAACCAGTTTGGGTACGGCAATGCGCGTACCACTGGCGGTCATTGGGGACCATCAATTGTTACTACTGAATAATTAACCAGTTTGGGTACGGAATTGCGCGTACCACTGGGGTCATTGGGGACCACGTATTGATTACTAAACCAGTTTGGGTACGAAATTGCGCGTACCACTGGCGGTCATTGGGGACTACGATTATAACGAGTTTTATATTTTTATTTTTATTCATTAATCTTCATCATGAAACTGGTAACTATGACGTCAGATTATAACGGTGTCTCGTATAGATTAATTATGGCGGCTCAATATTTTTCAGCAATGACGTCCGATAATGAAGGCGGGACGAATTCAAGAGCGTCACGCAGGCGGAAAAGATCAAAAAAGATACGATCGACTTCTAGCTCCAACAACGATCATAATGGAGGTATACTGGTGCGCACAGGTGAGTCCACTAGTACTTCCCCTGGGACACCACCCAGATCCCGCCAGAAAAAGAGAAACAAGAGAAAGCGACGATCTTCGTCTAGCGCCGCCGATGAGGAGAGGTCTCGCAATAAGGAGGGGCGCAAGACCTCTAATAGGATTTCTGCGAGCGCAGTACTGGAACTAATCAGACGCTACAAAAAGGACTCAAAAAGTGAAAAGAATAATTTCAGCAATAGTAGCCTCAATAATGTAATACCTGATTTCGTCCCATCAAAAGGGACAACAAACCATTGATTGCTGGCTGCGAAAAGTAAATGAATGTACGTTGATTTATGATTGGAATGAAAAGCAAACCGTACACTTTTCTCTTCAAAAACTGGTCGGCCTTGCAAAAAAAATGGTTTGAGGCCTTACCATCGGTAGTATACAGCTGAGAGGAGTGGCAGAGTAAGCTCAGGAAAGTATTCCCATCCGAGGAAAATTATGGACAAATTCTACAGGATATGTTAGCACGTACCACGCGGAATATTGAGAGTTTACGCGAATATTTTTATGATATATTTTGTTTGTTAAACAGGTGTCAGATAGTAGGCAAAAAGGCGGTTGACTGTATTATACATGGTATTAGTGACAGGGCAGTTAGGACCGGGGCGCAATCACTTGGCGCCAAAGAACCTGAGGAATTGCTGGACTTTCTCGGTTCACAAAAACCACAACCATTCAATAATAAGTTTCGAGACCGTACTAATCAATATAATAATATATGTCCAGATAGTCAGAAGTCAATAGAAAACAGGACTCTGACATGCTTCAACTGTCGTGCCAAAGGCCACGTTTACCAAAATTGCTATAAGCCGTTAATAAAATGCACACAAGTTGGTAACGGCATTGAAAAGTAAGCTATGAAAATTATCTCAAATAATAAAGGTAACAAAAAAATATATATATATTTATAACAGTTAACGTAAATGACCGATCCTTTGAAGTATACATAGATTTTGGAAGCGAGTGCATTCTTATGCGCAGGACGGACGCAGAAACCCTTGGCCTTATTCAGAAACACGAGGGCGTGCCAATCGTAAAAGGATTTTACTACGACGGTTTATTAACGGTTGTACCATTGTATAAGTCCCATGCATGTGTAAAGGTTGATGAGATTGAACTGACAATAGAGCTTTTGGTTGTTGAAGACCAAAACATGCAAACGTCACTTATTATTGGACAAAACTTCACAGAATCCCGTTCAGTAACGGTTCTAAAAGATAGTGATCGTTTAACATTCTATCAAATACCAAACCAAGATTTCTTTGATGTCAACAATACACTGAAGTTTTACGTAACGGAAACAGTAACAGTTTCAAAAATAAGCGTGGTCCCGTACATGCAGACTCGAAGTACACTGGAGATATATTTATTGAGGGTCACAGTAGGATGGAACCAGGAAATGAATATAAGCTGCTTCACGGCGTATATAGCATGTTAGAGGGTAAAGGAAATGTAGTGATTTCAAATCTTTCTTTACGTACTGTGACCCTCCATAAAAAGACCTTACTTGCTAGATCGTTCCAATTTGTTAAGAGTCAGATATGCAAAGTAAATAAAGTAGATACCAACGTTAATGATCTTGCGCCATTGAATAGGTCAAAAATAAAAACCGGGTCGAAACATGATAATAATCAACGTGAAGAACTTTATAAACTTCTTCAAGAATACCGGGACTGTTTCGCGTTGAACCTAGAAGAAATTGGTTGCGCAAAAAGCGCCGAAATGAAGTTAAATCTTGTGGACGATAAGCCTGTTATCTACCGTTCATATCGGTTGTCAGATTTCGGACGCGAACGGGTCCGAGCGACAATCGATGAATTATTGCAGAACGATATAATTCAAGAGTCAACGTCCGACTACGCTAGTCCTATTTTGATGGTGAAGAAAAAGCAATGTTTGGATTTAAAATGAGAGATCCTTTATCAAATAAACTCGATCCTACGGGGAACGAAAGTGTTACAGCTGTTGACATCCAGGAACTTAGACACGAAATAAGTAACACTATCAAAAACAAACAAATTAAAGATAAAGAACGCTACGATTCAAAGAGAGTTCCCGCGACCAAATTATGTAGTAGGAGATTTAGTCAAAATATTACGAAGCAATTACGAAAATAATGGAAAAAGCACAAAACTGTTTTCAAAGTTTATAGGACCCTATAAAATTACGGAAAGTATAGGGGATGACCGCTACAAAATAGTAGATGTACCTGTTTTAACAAGAGGGGTAAATCCTACAATACTGCTATTTCTGCGGACAGAATCAGACCATGGATTCACGTCAAATCACTGGAAATTCACGAATCTGATGAAAGCTCCTCTAGTGACGACAATGAAATATTAATACTGGTAGTACATGAACACGAATGATTGTTTCTATTTTTGTCAAATATCGCTCAGTGGATCGAATGTCATGATTTTATTTGTAAATTGAACCCACTAATATAATATATAGGTAGTTGTTTCAATTCATATTTTAATTTAAGTATGTACTTTGATCTCTTGTTAGTGTACTCTTGATTTACTGTTAATAGTTCATTAATTTGATAATAGTTCATTAACTTTGTTTTGCAACTAAGTTTATATAAGTAACATTAACTATAGGCTCCTGCGTAAGATAAATATAAATATTAAACTAATAATTTAGATCTTAATACTACAAGATCTCCTATTTATAATTATAGAGATATGATAATATAGGGTATACCTAGCATGAATAAGTTATACTAATTACTGAATTCTGTGTGTGCACCAGGAGGTAGCACGAGGTCTGATGGCCGAATGTCATGATTCCAAATATTTAAAAACAATTATAATTTAGTTTAGCTGACAACACCAATGTTTAGACATCCGATATGGTGGTGTTATAGCCGCATTGGATTAGTTGACCAATCACGGAGACTCTTGACTGGGCGAGTGGCACGAGGCCTTCACGTGATTGGTGGATTAATCAAACGGCGGAAAAAGACTGTTTTTGTTTGGTGGAAAAGAAAACGGAGGGAAGAAAAAAAAGAAGAGCGAAAGAAAGTGGGAGAGAGAATTGTTGTTGTTTTGGAAAAAGATCTGGTAATTGAATAAATAGTTATTGTCATAGTTTGTTGGGGTTTTTCTTACACGTGTTAAAAACAAAAGATATCGAGCAAGCCGGGGTTGGCAACTATTCACTTCACAGAAAAATCACCCTAGTGGTGGTAAGGCGCAATTTTTGCTGACTATACCTAATGACAACTATCCATTCATTTAGACATAAGAATGAATTGTACATGGAAGCAAAACAAATGAAATATGAAATACTAATTCTAATTCTAATTCTAAGTGGGGGAACTAAGATCTGCACGGACGTCTCGCATAGGAGTGTATTGTGCATTATCCCCCTGTCTAAGCAGGCCCTAACCAGCCCAGCTCCTTGAAGTATCGGAGCAGGACTTTAGGTGACTGACAGCTTCGTTTCAGCTTTTCTGTGGGTGTGGATGGGGTTGATTCCTCAATGAGGCGCTTCAGTCCTGTTTTGTGTCTGGCCTCCTCTGTGGCCGGGCAGTGTACCACGACGTGTTCCACAGTCTCTTCTTCTTGAAAGCAGCCACGACATAGGCTGCTGTCTGTGGCTCATATGAAGTACTTTTGGCCAAGGCAGTCGCAACGGAGACTAAATAAACTCAGTACATGTTTTAGTGCGTAAGTGTGTGCGCAAACACAGTACACTCTCTATTCCTACTACTCTTATAATCCGACGGCAAACCGACACGATCGGGGAGAGGTAAGGCGCAGGGTCAACAGCTTATCGTGCTTTTCGAGGCACAGATCGTTATATCACCTGGCTGGAGGACGTACAGCTTTAAATACGTTTTTGTAATAAGTTATACTTATTAGTAATGGGTTGGGGTAAAATAAAAATGTCACCATACCATTTTTGAGCTACTTTTAAGTTCCATACTATTTGACGACCTCTGTGGCGCAGTGGGCGAAGGTCCGCCTGCGACGCAGGAGGCTGCGGGTTCGATTCCCGCCTCGGGACAAATGTGTGCACGCTAAACTTTAAACTGCGGCTGGATGAGTCCGGTTACCTTCGTAAATGTGCCAAACAGAATCTACTTCCACTGTATCTAAGGCGTGACTTTGCAGATATAGTCTATTTGGCTCAAATATATAATAATATCAAACATAGATTGCCCTCAGTTGCTGAGCAAAATCCAATTATATATTTCGAACAGGTCTTTGCGATAAACTAATCTTTTTCATTTACCTCTAGTACCGAAAGAATTCCTTTTTGTACCGAGTGAAAAAATAAATTATACCTACATTAGATATTATTAAATGAGTGTACTCATATATTAAAATCATAATAATAGCTAAATAACCAAATAGATTTATAGTGAATTTCTTTGGGGTAAATGCGAATAAATAGCTTGTTATTAATGTGATAGTGTTTATAGAAATTGTATTTTGTTTCTATAAGTGGGAAATTATTAATAGTTGTTATCTTTACACATCTCTTATAATGTATCTTTGTGCTGAAAGATCCCCTAAAATAAATAAAAATAAATCTGCAGATATTTGTTCAGGGCGTTCTGAATGTTTTCTATGTATAACAAAAAATATCTACCTATGTATAGTATTATGTATATCAGTTATCTAGTACGGAACACAAGCTCTGCTGCGTAGCTTGGGGCTAGATAATGCTGCGTGAATTGTCCAGCATTATTATTATTGTTATCCTTTGAGGGTAAAAATGTCACCATCGAATAAAATGTTTTTTTTATGGATAAATTCGCCACCGGTTCTTCTGTCGTAGATTTTGTACAGTTAGCTTCATGCTATATTCTAAACTATAGTGGCAATTTTGATTTTCATTCTTACATATTTTTGTCACTTTTAGTGGTTTCTTTTTCACTTCATCCGCTAGTGGACAAAAAATTTAACTGAATTAGAGTCAATTCCACCTTATTTCTTATTTGATAGTAATAACTATTTATCAAGTTGTTTATATACTAAAAATTTTACTCGTCTGTGTGCTTATTTTGTAAGTCTAAATATAAACGATTCGATTCTGACTCTGACTCAGATTCTTTTGCATTGAATCCCGAAAAAACACACTCCTTCCAAACTTCCACCGTTATAATAATTTCAACATACCAAAAACTGCTATAATGTCACGAAAACATCCTAATTTAAATATTCCTTGTAAATAAAAAGGCACCCTGGTCATAAATCTCCCCGGAGAAAACATTACAACCCCCAAGTTTTCGAGTTATAATCGTTAATTAAATCCCCTAGATCCCAAGTGAATTATTACTAGGAATACACCCTTGACGTTTTGTGCAGTTTTTGGAACAACAAAATAAGGGTGGTTTTTAAGGAAATTCTCGTTATGACAGACTTTTTGATAAACAGCCAGAAATAAAAGATGTTTCTTATGTAACTTAATATTTTTGTATACTTTGTTTCTGTATTTCTATCATAATAATTTAAAGATTTATAAATAATTATGGTAAATTATAGAAACTAAATACAACTGGTATTATTATTTATTTTGACATTATTTATTTATCAGAGCTTAATCTATTACTATTTCTACGATAGTTTTTACTATATATCGTTTGAAACAATTGGGCTAACTGCAGACTGTTGCAAACAATCTGCAGGAAGCTCAACTGATCCGTATCAATACCT
This sequence comes from Eupithecia tripunctaria, assembly GCA_955876795.1. Lineage (NCBI taxonomy): Eukaryota > Metazoa > Arthropoda > Insecta > Lepidoptera > Geometridae > Eupithecia > Eupithecia tripunctaria. The sequence goes on along the minus strand of OY041624.1, from coordinate 8,278,818 downwards.
GCCCCGTTGTATGGCAATGCTGATGCGCTGCGCCAGATACTCACCAGCTCTCGGGTCATCTGCTATTAATACTTTTGTGTTTTTATAAAATGAATAAAAAAACTGTCACTATACCATGATTCATGATGGATCATAAAGGAATACTTTGCATTGCAGTAGGCTAATTTGAATAATTAATTTTGTTTTAAGAAACTATAAACCGACTTCAATTTCATGGATCCCATTGTTAGAACTGAACCAAATTAAAATAGGACCACAAGGGATGCACCAACATTCAAATAAAAAAGTATCACAAAAATCGGACCACCCAGTCAATAGTTCTGAGGTAAAAAACATTTTTAAAAATGCAGTCCAATTGAGAAAACCTCATCCTTGAAGCCGGTTAAAAAACGGCTTTTAAGTTATTCAGAGTGAAAATGTCCAGTAACATTTATTTCTAAATTTCGCAGAGCAAATAAACTACATCCAGCCACTTCCAAACGAAGGTCATTCAAGAAATCCGGACCTAAATCCGAATCTTTTTTGCAAAAAATCGTAAAAGCCTTCGTGTGTCGGCGGACGAGAGCGGAATAATTGTTGACGGAGGCTAAATAAAAATATAGCTACACTAGCTTTTGCTTTCAGCTTTACTCACGGTAAAGTAGTAGTAGTAGTAGTAACTTAGTAGTCTGTAACTTTACAAGATAAAACTATTACAGAGATATTAAAAAAAGCTTTTACTGAATACCACAAACTGTACGATGGATTTTTTAAATTTCCTGTTTTAAACGTAATAATTTATTGATAAAATAGGTGGCGCTGTCATATTGCAACGTGACGCGGTCACCCATCCAAGCACTGACTACTTAGATGGGTGACCGCGTCACGTTGACTTGTTGTTTTTTTTTTTAAGGAAAGATTAGTGTTTTATAGATAATGGATACGGAACCCTTTAAGCGCGAGTCCAAATCGCGCTTGGCCGGATTTTTTTCTGTAAAATTGTTCATCGAGACTTCTAAATAGGATCAATCCTACTTAACAGACATACAAACACAGCAAGTTGTCTTTTTAATATAGAATAGAGTATAGGAGAAATAAGTTCGTGAGGTTTTTTACTTGGAACTTGGAAGCGTTATAAGTAAGCAATAATTTTCTGAGAAAAGCTTTTTATGGGTCTTCGACAAAAAATCAATCATGTTAATTTTATTGACGTTTATTTATGTCGTGCTAGGCAACATTAAACGAGGAATAATGACCTACTAAATATATACATAACATGATCTATGTTATTTCCTATTTTTATATAATTCTTTTGCAGTTGTATATAGGGTGATCCTGAGGTGGTCACATAAAAATACCATAAATCACTTCACACTATCAAACTAAAATTATAAAAGCGAAAGTTTGGATGGATTTATGGATGTATGGATGTTTGTTACCTCTTCACGCCAAAACTACTGAACGTATCGGGCAGAAATTTTGCATACTGGTAACTCAAATCCTGGAATCAAACTTGAATTCCCATAAATCAGTTCCCGTGGAATAGAAATCACCTGTAAACGTTTCCATGGGAACAACGCGTGCGAAGCCGCGGGGCTAGTATGTTAATTACATTTTTTGGGGATTAATTTATGTACAAATTAATCCCCCAAGATTTGAATTAACCTTAAAACTAAGGGATTCGATGTTTTCATCATCATCATCATCAACCTATACAAGTCCACTGCTGGACATAGGCCTCCCCTAATGAGCGCCATAGCGCCCTGTCTTCAGATTGACGCATCCAGCATCTGCCTGCAGAATTTCGAAGATCGTCATCCCACCTGGCCGGAGGACGTCCTACACTACGTTTGCCGAGTCTTGTCAAAACAATCTAATTATTTAAGTCTACGTTTATGTTTTTTTTTTGTCTATGTTTGTATAGGTACAAATATAGCAAGCATAATATTCAATGTTCTGTTCTGGGTAAAATAAATATTATCTTAAAAAGTACCGCATCTTGCCTTTGTTCGAAGTGCTAAAATAACTCTAATGTAGCACTAATTACGGGATATTTTTAGAGATACAGTCAGACAGGGTCTGCTGGTTTTCCGCACGCAAATGTAGGTACAGTCGCGAGCAGAGAGCAAAAAGCAGATATTCTGAAAATTCATGTGTAAATTTCTGTAACTTGGTTTTGTATTCGACCAAGACACTTGTGAAATTATATCATAAGATCTAAATGTGTTTTTTGTAAACCGACTTTAAAAAAAGGTGGAGGTTCTCAATCGACTGTATTTTTTTATGTTTGTAATCTCAGAACTGATAAGTGAGTATCAACTTTTGTTTGCCGATTTTTGAATTTTCAAGAATTGCACGCAAATTTTTTGATGGAGCTTTTTAATCTTTAAGCTATAGATGACAAATTGCTTAGGTACCTCTCCAACATGGTGTATGTACCAACTTCAGCTATAACTAGAACCTAAGCTATGTACATATCTGTCTGTCTGTGTTAAAAAAAACTATCAACCGACTTCAATTTATAAATATCACTGTCAGAACTGTACCAAATTAAAATAGGACCACACGGGAAGCACCAGCTTTCAAATAAAAAAAGAACCATGAAAATCGGACCACCCAGTCAAAAGTTCTGAGATAACAAACATACAAAAAAAATATAACTTCCTCCTTTTTTGAAGTCGGTTTATAAATGATTTTGATTTGATTTGCAAATATGCTAAACAGTACAGGTCTCAGGTAAATATGTCGAGATTGTTGACACGACTGTACCTTGTTAGTATAATTTGCAGAGGCTTTCCTTGACAGCGGTGGTGCAAGTGAAGCCAGGAGTCTCAGTATAGCAAGTAATATTTTTAACCGCCTCGAAAAAGAAGGAGGTTCTCAAATCGACTATATAAAAAAAAATGTGTAAATAAAAAGCCTAAATTAAACCGTTATATCTCTCTTAAAATAAAAAGAACAACACTTTCAAAAAACAAATAACAGAGTATACCTAACACCATTTATATAAACAATGGAAACACAAATAATAACAATATTTACACAAACACTTTAACCAACCAAAACATTAAACAGAAAAATGAAATATATATAAGTAAATAAAATTTACACAAAAAAACTTACGAAAAATATAAAACCTTAGAGCAAACTAGCTGCGCCCCGCGGCTTCACATGCATTATCCCACGGGAACTGATTTATGGGATAAAAAGAAGCGTTCTGAAGTAGTTTCCGATCCGTTCAGTAGTTTTTGCGTGAAAGAGCAATCCAGACATGTTTACAAACTTTCGCGTTTATAATATTAATAAGATTAAAAGAAGGAATCTCATTAGGTATACAAAATCTTTCAAATTGTAACGCTATCACTCTTAACTTACAACTTAAGTCCAGTAACAGTAGAACTTAGATGCGAAGAATAACCATTACGTGAGGTAGAACTCATTCGTATATGTACATATAACTAACTATGCACCGTAGCAATAAGTGCAGCGTTGGTTGTGTCTGAAGCTATTCTGTTTTAATTGTTTTTTAAATTATTCTGAAGAGCTGGAAGCTACATTAAGTTGTATTCTAAATCTACTGGAACGTTTGCGGTTAAAAGTAAAACGTAATAACGTTAAGATGGAAAAGGTAGATCAAAGTTTAGTTGTCATTGACGTACAAAACTAAGGGTGGTTTTGTCCTTAAGGCGCATACCCGAGCCAATTTGACAGCGATACCTATTTATCATATTTTTACGTTTATCATAGGAATTTCTAAAAATCCTACGTTCAGTTTGTGGTATCTATTATAAGCTATTTTTTAATACCTCTGCAATAATTTTATCTCATATAATTTAGGAGGAGATGCGAAAATAGAGTTTGGTGGCCAAAAAGCGCAACTTCGTATCTCTGCCTAAGCTTTACAAAATGAAACTATTACAGAGACATTATACGAACGTAAGATTTTTAAAAAATCCTGCGGTTAACGTAATAATAAGATAAAATAGTTGGGGGCGCCACTTTCGCTGGTGTATGGGCCTTAACATAACTATTGATATAAGCACAAAATGAATGAGAAACTTCGATTTCATTTTTAAAAGAAGGCTACGAAGCTACCTAAAATCTCTTGATTTGTTCTTGTTTCACGTAGAATCACATCGTGTTGGCCATTCGGCGGCGTTCGATTCAATAACGCGACAGATCTTTGAATTAAGGTGTCTATCATGAATAAAAATAGGTTGAAAATTACTCGATTTGGTGGTCAAAATATGGCAAATTAGTTTCCCTTTCATTTAAAGATCATAATGTTTTTAAAAAACGTAAACACTACAAACATAGCTATTTTTCATTCGATTAAATATGGAAAATTCGATTAAAAACAATCGTTACAATTCCCTTTTCAACTTCATTAGTCAAGCATTAAAAACTTTCCAGACGGGCAGATTGTAAATTATAAGGGTAGAACTAAACATAAGTAAAATAACAGAAATAACAATAATTTCACCATCTAACACGGCCCATTACGCACCCCTATACAATGGCAGGTAATAATAATATTAAACATTATTTATTCCACCCCTGCATGTTAAATTGAGACGTCAGTTTTTTATTGTTGATTGACCTATGTTGAAACACAATCTTACCTGATGGAAAGTGACGATTTGGCCGACGATGTCAGTCAGTCACATGAAATTGAAGTGAATTAGAGTCATTGCACCTTATTTCTTATATGATAGTAATTACTGATGACTACGTCAATGATGTTAATGCTTGGCCGGATGTAGCCCAGTTCCACACAGACAATAGTATGTAAGTCTAGACTTAGTATCCTAAGATTGTATTAGTTGATAAGCGATAAACTTGCTAGTGGTTTCTTTGTCACTTCTTCCGCTAGTGGACAAAAAATTGAAGTGAATTAGAGTCAATTGCACCTTATCTCTTGTTTTTTTAAATTTTTACTATACCTAGCTGTTTATATAGTAAAAATTTGACTTGTCTAAGTCCTTATTCTGTAAGTCGAAAAACTAAAAAAAAAAAAAAAAAAAAAAAAAAAAAAAAAAAACGATTAGACTCTGTCAAGATCGAAATCAAAAAAATAAAATTAAGAGTGTGCAATAACGGGATGACAAGATATGGTTTTCTCGCGAGTGAGAAGTACAGAGCAGAGACGCGCACTGAATTTTGCATGCGAATCAAAACTGTTTTTACCCAATTATAGGTTAATGTAACAACCAATCGAAACATTAAAAGATAATACTTGGGAAATACCTACAAAGGGAATGACTCCAAGTAGGTTCAAGATATTCGATTTTCGGGAGATTAGTTTATATCCTGTAACACTATAAAAAATTAAATTTTATTAGTGTTTTTTTTTTGTTTTTGCGTACAGGTAATCCTAATCCCGGAATCAAACATAGGCTACTTTTTATCACATAAATCAGTTCCGGTGGGATATAAATCACCTCTAACGTTTCCATATGATCAACGGGGGTGCTGCTAGTTTATATGAAGAACAATAAAATAATAACTATTTCTTAAAAATCTATGTCGTCGCCAGAAGGAAGAGTGCTCTGAATGCTGACAGCATTGCTCTCGTTGAATAGCAATGCTCTCGTTGAATAGCAATGCTGTTTCGTTGACCGAAATAAAAGCCACCATTTTTAGACCTCGCCAGTGCTCGAAGCAGCTCGAGACACAGCGGCACAGCTCTGCCTGCTTCAGGGGCAGCTTCCGCTATGCAGCTTCCAAGTGCTGGAACAATATCCCACCGCCAATAAGAGACCTGCATAATTTACATAGTTTTAGAAAAAAGTTAAAGAAATTTTTGTTTGATCACCAAAGGGAGCAGGAAGGTCAAAGACATGATACAAGTGTTATATAACTGGATTGGTATTTTTTAGTGGTTGGTTTAGTGGTAAGATTTTTATGACAGTTAGTTTTAATATTTTCACTGCATTACTTTTTACTATCTATACCATAAAAACCTTAACTGTTAATTTTAAAGTAATGAATAGCAAGAGTAGGTGCATTCTGTATTTGTCAATTATTATTATTATTTTTTGTGGATAGTTACATCATGCGTGGACATTATGAATAAGTAAGTGGCAAAATAAATCTTTATGTTTTAGGTAGTAGTATACATGTAGTTTATAAGTGGGTATCGGTAGTTTTTACATTTATTTTGTGACACTAACAAGTCCTTGCTTATATCATTAATGTACTCACTTTTGTAACTCCATGGTGTTATCAGTTTAACACTTTGCTCCGTCCTTACCTTGTTAATCGTAGTAATTAATTCTAAATTGCAACAACTGGATAGATTATCCGTAACGCCAACAAAATGGATCTGACGGAAGACCAGCGTTGGCTGCCAGCTTGCTAGCAACCAACCAATGCTGAGGCAGAGACCATTTTGTGCCGCCAAACTTAATTTTTTAAGTAGGAATTATATCATTCAAAAGTGTAAAAGGGTCTGTTGTTGGTACAAATAAATAAATTTTATTCTTATTTTGATCACCAACCTCAATCTCAACAGCCTGTATTGGTCCACTGCTGGACGCTGGCCTCCTCCTAAGCGCCTTATTGGCATTTATCTCATGGAGGGTAAAGCCCAAAATCCCCACGCTGGGCAAGCGGGTCTGGGCTCGCAGTTGGGTGGTATAATTGTTCTGCAGGGGGCGCTGCTGCCTCTTAGTCGTCTCTTACGACACGCACGGTAAGAGATAAGGTGGTGCAAATTCTAAGCCAGCACCACACAAGCCATTCTCTTTCGGTCTCTCTCATCATCTCATTCTCCGATCACCAGTGGACTCAAGAAGTTGGGTAAAATAAAATTCATTATAAAAATGTTGAGCTTATTTTCCAAGAAAATTTTTTTTAACGAGTGTTAAAGTCCAATGACAACTTCTTTAATAGGCTAATTATTAAAAACGGCATATTTTTTTATTGATTTACCCCAAAAAACGAGAAAGAGGAAATGTATTTTAGTGGTATAAAGGGAAATTAGGTGTCAATTTATGTCAGAGCGTGTCGCTTCCAAAAGATTTTATTTCGATAGGGATTTAATTTTAGAAGTAATTAAAACGAATGAATTTTACGCTGCGATACTATTTACTACAAAGTTTTTAACCGACTTCAAAAAAAGGAGGAGATTCTCAATTCGACTGTATTTTTTATGATACTTTTGACGGGATGGTCCGATTTGCATGATTCTTTTTTGATATGACTGGTGCTTCCCGTGTGGTCCCATTTTAATTTTGTTCAGTTCCAATGGGATCCATAAAAAATCATGAAAAACTGTTAAAATTAAAGTCGGTTTATAGTTTTATAAAAAAAAAATTAATTATTTAGTACAAAGTTTTTGTAACTCTATTTTGTATGTAAATGTGAAATTATATAATAGCTTGGAGAGCTGTCTCATTTCCGAAAGTAGAGTACCAACTTTGTACTAAAAAGTATGTCAGTGCACACTCAGTATATAAGGGTACAAAAATCTATAAGATTATAAGCATTATAACCCCCATATGATAAATACCAATCTTATACCTTTAAACGAGCAATTTTTGTATATAAATATATATATAATCTGAACTCGGAAACGGCTCCAACGATTTTCATGATATTTAGTATACAGGGGGTTTCGAGGGTGATAAATCGATCTAGCAAGGATTCATTTTCAGAAAATGTCGTTTTATTCGTGTGTTAACTTTATCCTAATCAATTGACTCTACCTGACATCTTTTGTCAAATAGTAATACTATTTTATTTGTGTTTTCAATTATCAACTTTATTCTCTTCAACTTAAAGACAAAACTGAAAAATATGACTCTCTCTTCCTGGGCGAGCAGTCTCGACATAGATGACGAACGACATCATATTACAAATTTAACCTTTTCTTTATGTTAATCTACTGTATTAATGGAAATAAATAGTTATTGAATCATTTGGAACTTGATTCTTGTAAAGAAAATCAAAATACGATAAAATATATTCGGTAAAACTTTGCGACCGATGTCGGTCGTTATCTATGTCGAGACTGCTCGCCCTGACATCTATTGGCGAATAATATTACTATAATTTCTAAGAAACCAAAATTTACCAATAAAATAACCGTCATCCAGGTACTGTACATTGTATTATACTTGTATTACGTAGATGTTATGATTCTGACACCAAAAGCCTAAAAAAAATATTTTAAAAGTTAAATCAATCTGCGCTGGATACGTTAAATACTTCGCGAGGTAATTACCTGTATATCCACAGCATGTAGTGAGGGGAGGGGATGTGTCCGGCTAAACTTATTTTGTCCGGACTGGAAAGTGAACAAGTAATTAATAGAATTACCTGTGCTCGAAGGGATGCGGAACGCGCGCGTCTAGAACTGCTCTGAAGATGTACCTCGTTAAGGGATGAAACGGTGTTCTTTCAATACAAACAAGGTTCATAGTTTCACGTAGTTGTACATTCATATCGAATTAATAGAAACTTATTTTAAAAAATACGATGAAAGAAGGAGGCTAATGTTCTGCAAGCATTAATATAATATAATCTAAAACAATCATTATTTTAAAAATTTGCTTATAATGTAGATAAGCAAATTTTTAAATAATGATTATTTTAGATTCAATGTAGGTATAATGTATTATTTATAATTATTTAATAAGGTATAATTTAAAAATGTAATATAAATGCATTTAGACTTACTTAATATAACAGTCATAGTTATAAAATGGTCAATAAATAAAATCTGAAATCTAATCCAATACTGCAACACCGCCCAAAAACATGCAATCATTAAATGGGCTTTAGTTTAACTATTTATCTTTAGTTCAATTTTTTTATTGACCGGATAAACAGCAGGCCTAAGTTCCAATCCTAAGCGGTGCTAATGATGAAGTTTGAGGAAAACCACTTGTAAGTTTTTACTAGAACCAAATTGACACCATTGAAATGGTGCTGACTAACTGGCTTTACGCGGCGTAATGTAACGTGCTACCGAAAGGCGTTCGTGTTCGTGCAGTCAGAACAGGGAAAGAAGGCGCTTACAACGAACAACGTGACGTTAGAGTTTAGTGTTACAAGGCGTAACGCATGCTGCGTATACGCCCCGTAACACCGATCTGTACCCGGCTTTTTTGACGAACCCTATCAGTCTTTTCACAACCGTCTTTCCGTATTTTTAACAAACCAAATTTCCCCCATCATTAACAGAAGCGGTATCGTCCGAAATGAAAATTAAACCGTGGATATGTTAATTAACGCGAAAATAATCTTATTATACGGTCAACATGGCCGATGGAACGTGATATTTCCGATATTTCAGCGCAGGCACGAAACACTAATATTATAAATGCGAAAGTTTGTATGTATGTATGCGTATGACGACCGATGTGGCGCGGCGAGTAAACGTTAGCCTGCGATACAGGAGTTTGCGGGTTCATTTCCCGCCTTGGGACAAATGTTTGTACGATTTGCTGATATTTGTTTAGGATATTCTGGGTATTTTCTATGTATGATACAAAGTATAAATCTATGTAATGCAATGCATTGTATCAGTCATCTAGCATCCATAACACAAGCTCTTAGCTTAGCGCTTCACTTGGGGCTAGATGAGCGTCATCTAGCCCCAAGTAAAATCTAGCCCCAAGTAAAGCGCTAAGCTGTGAATTGTCCAACAAATTAAGATTTTCATGTTTGTAAGGCGCATACCCGAGCCAATATGACAGCGACCTATTTTATCTTATTATTACGTTAAACGCAGGAACTTTTAAAATTTTGTAACAGTTTCATTTTGTAAAGCTTAGGCTGAGATGCGAAGTTGCGCTTTTTGGCCACCAAACTCTATTCGCTATGTCGGATCTCTTCCTAAACTTAAAAAGAAAAAACTTTTATAAAGGCATCAAAAAATAGCATAAAATAGATACAAAATGTACGATGGATTTTATAATTTCCTATGTTAAACGTCAATATGATAAAATAGGTGGCGCTGTCATATTGGCTTAAATTATACATTAATGTCGGTCTAAACCTGGGATAAAACTAGGCTACTTTTCATCCTATAAATCAGTTCCCACGAGATAAAAATAATCTTTGAAGTTTCTGCAAAGAAATGACGCGTGCAAAGCTGCGGATATAACCTTGTTTCACAAATAAATGACGCGCAATGCCCGGAGCGCAGTGAAGGCTTTTGACAGCCGCAAAATATACAGTATTTTTACCTCATTTTTACCGATGTCATGAAAATAAATGATTAAGCCACTGACGAAAACGAGGAATAAACCTAAACGAGGCTACACAAGATTACTTCTTTTTAACCGACTTCAAAAAAGGGGGAGGTTATCAATTCGACTGTATCTTTTTTTTATGTTTGTTACCTCAGAACTTTTGACTAGGTGGTCCGATTGTCATGATTCTTTTTTTATATGAAAGCTGGTGCTTCCCTTGTGGTAACATCTTAATTTTGTTCAGTTCTGACAACGGGATCCATGAAAATTCATGAAAAAACTATAAAAATTTAAGTCTGTTCATAGTTTTTAAACAAAATTAATTATGAAGTGTATACGCTTCTACAACAAAACTCCTTGTGAGTGGAAAAAAATATCAATAAAGATATTCAAACAAATTGTTGAACATATCCTTTGTAAAAAGGCTTACTACAAAATATTAGATTATCTAGAAAATCATGATTATCTAAAGAGGATAGAAAACTTGGGACGAGCTTTGTTCAAACTCGAATACTATCAACAACAACCTTACCAGGTAAAGATTTCTAGTTAGTTTCTTTATTTCACCGTAAAAAGATTAAACTGATTACTTTAGTTTAGTTTTACATATGTAATTTGATTTGTGTGACTTGTCCAAGGGTCATGTAAACTTATTTTCATTTAAGAGTGTGCTGTGTGATAAGCAATTTACTTGAAAATTGTACTTCAAACAGTTATTTATCTCAGAATCTGTGAAAGCTAACAGCCTTATTTATATTTACGGAAACTATTCTTCGATATTTTATCTTGAATTACGTGTTATAAAAACACGATTGGTAAAAGTTTTATTAATAGTTTATTTTTTTGAAAAAGACATGTTTTGCACATATTTTGCTATTTATCTCAGGAACAGCACAAGTTTTTTCTTCGGTTTTGCTAAGAAACCTAGAAGTATTTCTTCAGTTATCTCTTTTAATTTTTCGATTGGTAGTTTCATTATCTGGTAAAATGAGTTTTGGCAAATAGAAAATTCGGTGCACGTCTCTCCTCTGTACTTCTCACTCGCGAGAAAATAATATATCTTGTCATCTCGCTTGAAATCCATCTCGTAGCGGCGTTACTGCACACTCTTAATACGACATCTGTAGGGGACCGATCTGCGGTTTGCTGGTATGTATACCACAAATGTTTGTTAAAGTTACATTTTTAACTGCTCACATCCAAGCCAGCGGCGATTAGCAAAGAGAAATTAAAAAAATCTTTTTAGAATTCGTTGTTTGTTCGGCTCCTTCCTCTCACAAAAATAATGAATAATAGAATTCGTGTTTTCACGAAAAATATATAATTTAAGAATTCCTTGTGTGTTTGCTAGAAGAAAATGTTCATTTCATTTGTTCTGTGTAATTTTATAAATCAGAATTAATTTGATCGGTTATACATATGTTTAAGCATTAATAGGATGTCCTTTTAAGCCAAACATGATAGCATTCCTGAGAGCGCTGGCAATACTAGCGCGAACCGTCGTCGTCACCATCCGTATTAGGAAGCGTTGGCAACACTGGCGCAAACCGTCACCATCCGTATTAGGGTAACAGCTTATGAACTGTATAAATTATCGGCACGATGTACTGTAATGGCGGGAATTATTTATCGGGCGCGCGTGGGCATTATGGCGGTAGGGCTGAGTGATAAGCGGTAGCGGATAATAAAACCAGAATGTTTACACTCTATTTCTATCTGCAATATCTTAGCCGAACGTGACGATTTTAACAATAATAATAAAGTCAAAGCGCACTTGTTAAGGCCGATTCGAAGAGATAAAATAAATCTGATAATGTGTCTCACTGATGATCAGAATTAATTTGATTTGAGTAATCAAAAGACCTTTTTTGCGTATTTCAGGAACTAATAAATGGCAATACAAATGCTTCGTTTTATTCTAGTCCCACAAGAGCAAAAGCAAATCCGCACTAATATTGTAAATATAAATGTGTGTATGGATGTTTGTTACCTCTTTACACCAAAACTACGGAACGGATCTGAAACACTAGCGGAACTGTACTGAACGCGCTGAAATTTTCCATAAGTACAAGTCCTGGATTGAAGTAGTAGGTAGTTAGTGTGTTAAAATACGCGACTGACATAGCCACATCAATGATTCAAAGTCCCCTAAATATATAATAAAAAAAATATTTTTATTCCATTCACAGTTCCCATTGGATAGAAATATACCTTAAAACGTTTCCTTCGAAACAACACGTGGGCCAAACCAGTAGAATAGACATAGACATATTATTCATTTTCCACCACAATACTCACAATACAAATGAACAATTATGAAAATTAAATACATAGTTACAAAATAAGAACACAGGAACAATATATTGAAAAGGGATTAACAAAATAAATAGGTGAGCAATGTGTGCTGCAGTAGCGAAATGGCCTAGACTCAGCATAATACCGACTGTTGTGTACAGAAGGCACTGTTATTCTGTAAAGAATATGAGAATATGAAATCGCTTCCGCCTATGTCCCAGCCCGCAACCGAAGCTGCTCCTCTTCCACGTTCTAAAGAGCACTCTCGTTATGTATTAAGCAAAGCTTGTGTTATGGGTACTAGATAACTGATATACATAATACAATACACTACATAGATAGATATTTTTTTATTATACATAGAAAACATCCAGAACGCCCTGAATAAATATCTGCAGATCGTACAAATATTTGTCCCGAGGCGGGAATCGAACCCGCAACCTCTTGCGTTGCAGGCGGACCTTCGGCCACCGCGCCACGGAGGTCGTTGATATACATAATAATAAAGTTAGTTTACAGTTCTTTTAAACAAACTCAATTATTACATGAATTATACTTGATATATTTTGGTATGATTCAAGTAATAATTGAGTTATCTTTATATTATGTATCAATCATATCATCTACGAACTATTGGTACTTACCTGGTAAAAGGATAAAAAGTAATTTATATTTATTGCAGTAAATAATACAAAATAAGATAATCTTTGATGCTGGATGCGTCAAGCTGAAGACAGGGTGCTATGGCGCTCATTAGGAGAGGCCTTTGTCCAGCAGTGGACTAATATAGGCTGATGATGATGATGATGAAGATAATCTTAATCCAACCAACCCACATGAATTGTTTTTTTTTTATATAATAAATACTATAGCGAATTTTAAAAATTATTCGACTCTACTTCCTCACTAGTCTCGGCATGTATCGAGGAATCGAGCTCGTTATCGATAGATAAATAATAATTGTATAACGGGAAGAGTTGGGTTGGTGCAAATTCTAAGCCAGCACCACACAGCTATGGAGGCTTATGGGGCGAATCTAACGGGTTTGTTTGTCAAACTGGGCCAAGATCTCATTATTCACGGGATAAAAAACAAGAATTATATACTAGCTGCGCCCCGCGGCTTCGCACGCGTTGTTCCTATGGAAACATTAAAAGGTGATTTTCATCCCACGGGAACTGATTTATGGGATAAAAGGTAACCTATATTTTATTCCAAAATTAGAATGAACTGTATGCAAAATTTTAGCCAGATCCGTCCAGTAGTTTTGGCGTGAAAAAGTAACAAACATCCATCCATCCATCCATACAAACTTTCGCCTTTTTAATATTAGTTTGATTGATTAATTATATTATTATTGTAAAACAGCTGTCTAATATCAACCGAACACCTTATTTGTATAGTGATGCCATTTATAAAAAGTTTTCTTGGTTGTTTCTAGCATTTGAAAACAGAATTTAGAACAAAATTACAAAAAAACAATTGGCTCTTTTGGTGCGTTCAACTCGAAAGTAATGCTTTCATTTATATAATTACTAGCTTTTTTTTCGCGGCTTCGCACGCTCTATTCAAGTAGCCTACGTACGTCCCCGGGATACCGTTTACCTCCCCGCCAAATTTCATCAAGATTCGTTCAGCCGGGAACGGGATAGAAAGATCCTATGTCCGTCTCCTGGTTTTAAACTACCACCTCACCCATTTTCAGCCAAATCAGTTCAGCCGTTCTTGAGTTATAAATAACACGACTTTCTTTTATAAATATAGATGTATGTAGTTGTTAACAAAATACTCTACCTACATGCAATTTTGAAAAAGCCTACAACCTGAGTGGCTTGTTTTAAATGACATGACGCGGCAAAACCGCTGGCATTAGGGATATTAGCCTACACTGTCCGTCCGATAAGGGACCGGTCCTATTTGTCAACGTTTGTCAGCATTTTTCTTATCTTTGACATTGCCATGCATAATCAAAGAAACAAGAATAGGGTATATGCATGTGAATGTGACTTCAAAATTGCTAATATTTTTTTTACGTATTCCCTATTGATATAGAAATATATCTGTAGGTACATTTATTTTTGTATTTATGGTATTTTTATTGTGAAATTTAATCATTGAAAATTAAATTACAATGAAACTACAATTTAATCATTGTAGACATTTTAAGTATCAACAGGCAAAATGTCTAAACGCAATGCTATTGGCACCTGAAGCGTGACGTCATACTTGAACATTTTTTATATTATTGTGGTAGTAGTAAGTTTTACTTTTTGTTTTTTATCTCAATAATTGATTTTTTTTCGTTATATTATTTAGGGTTAATACCTAAATAATCGATTAAAAAAAAAGTCCATGCATGTACCGTATTGGGTGTATGGCATAGATCACCAGGTGTATTTTAATTCGTCGGAAAAGCCGTCGGATTCGTTATCGGAAACTTTTGACAAATCAAAATAGCGTTCTAAAGTTCCATCGGAATAGAATTCAAATTCGAATCTGGCGTTTTCGCTTCAGAAACGAATCCAATTAATTAAAATACTCCATAGATATATGTAAAATTATGTGGATATGGTACGTTCTCACAGCGCTTGCTCAACAATTAGCCTGTGTGTGTTGTGTTACAGTACAACTATTTATGGATTGCTCTGTGGTGCTGGCTTAGAATTTGCACCACCCCAACTCTTCCCGCGGGTGTCGTAAGAGGCGACTAAGGGATACCGTTGGCGGGCAGCAGCGCCCCCAGCAGAACAATTCTACCACCGAACTGCGATCCCCAACCCGCATGCCTAGCGTGGGGATTATGGGCACTACCCCGAGATAACAGCCAATAAAGGCGCTTATCAGGGGGAGGCCTGCGTCCAGCAGTGGACCAATATAGGCTGTCGAGGTGAGGTGAGGGATCTATCGCTGCTGCTGTGGCTCAACCCTTATTGACCGATAAAAGTTAAGCACATTTTAATGGTTTGCAGAGTAGGGTTCCTCGATTAGGGTACTGTACTGTGTGATGAACTGTCGCTAATGACAGCTAGGCCGGCTTTCACTAGGAAGTAGGTAGGTACCTAGCGAAAGCCCGCCTAGGTGAACTTAGATAAAAACGTAATTTTAACTTGAGTTTAATGAGGTATTTTTGAAACAACATTATCAGATCGCGATTTGTTATATATATATATATAATTAATGATTTATCGCGTATCAGTCGCCCCGTGACCACGATCGCTGTAACGCGGTAGAAACGCAGGGGAAATAATAACAGAAGTTACATACACGATAAATACCCTAATTTGTCTGTCAGTCTGTCTATATAAACAATAGTGGTTAAAAATGTATGTATTCTTTTTTTCTTTAAGTGTTCGCAATTACCCCACTTCGCCTTACACCTCAAAAAGTATTCGAGGTTCGCTTGCACCGACACTTATTATGCGCCTCATTCTAATCTACCTAGTCTATAAGTTGGTCTATTTAGACAATGGGTAAAAAAAAATCTTTCTTTCTTTAAGTGTTATTATGCGCCTAATTCTAATCTACCTAGTCTATAAGTTGGTCTATCTAGACAATGGGTAAAAAAAATCTTTCTTTCTTTAAGTGTTCGCAATTACCCCACTTCGCCTTACACCTCAAAAAGTGTTCCGAGGTTCGCTTGCACCGACACTTATATGCGCCTAATTCTAATGTATAGGGTGTATCAGAATTAATTAGAGGATTAAGATAGAGGGATTATAATGTATTAGTTACTAAGCTTTATTTCGATAGGCTTCTGCCCGTCATGGGAACCTGTTATTATGGTATTTCGATGGTTTATCATAGCTTTGAGTGATTATTATCTATCCCTTCCTGTTGTAAAGGTGAAATTGTGTTGTTCGGTTGATTTTCAACGCATATTATCGGAGCCGAAAGATTCGAAATGAAATAAATAAATTAAAGAATAAAATATATTTATTTTATAGACAGAACATAAGTAGGTATACATTTTAGAGCAAGGAAAAAAAAGTGTACTTAGGAATTCTGACGATTCGATGGAATTGACGCTGACTAGGTCAATTCCATCGAATCGTCAGAATTCCTAAGTACACTTTTTTTTCCTTGCTCTAAAATGTATACCTACAGGTGTCATTAAAAGGTTCTACGCTTAGTTATTTATTTAAAGATTATATTTTATGTCAAAACAAAAGATATAGATAAACTTTAAAGTTTCACGTAAAAACATACGGAAAAAAAAATAGTTGTCTCTAAAGTCGCTTTGGAATGATAAATTTACATGATAACGTCATTTACTTGATCTATTGAAAATATTACCTCGTAGTTTATTATACTGTTTTTGCCATTATGGTGTTAGCTAACTATCGACGCTATCTATTACACGAAATTAGAACTCTAATCTTCAGTGCTTCAGTCGTCATGACAACATCATCAACAACGAGACACTTTTTTGAACATGCTACCCATGTTCATTGATTTAGTGGACGTTATCACGTCAATTTTTTTTTCTCATATGTGATTCACCAACGAACGGCGAAGGATCTAATAAAGCTTGCTCTTTGAGATATATTTTACCATTTCATACAAAAATCTATTATTTGATAGTTTTGGTTACTTCGGTGCAGCTGAAAGCACATAAAATATTTATATAGCATTTTAGCCATACAATTATTATTATGTGCACAAATAAATGCATAAAACTTATTTACCTTTCATACAAAACGAACTTGGCAATCTCATTTTCCATACAATCGTACATTCCTCAGCTTTCATCAAACAAATCAAAGTCAGTGGATATTTATGTGTTCATTCTGTAATAGTCGATCTAGGATGCGCGGGCGCCGCCAGTGTCACTGACTTGATAGCGGTGGGGATTTAGCCACGAGCGGAGCGAGTTTTAAACTACTATCTCTACGAGCGTGTGTGTCTTTCACGACTTCACGAGTCAATAGCAAACAATATTACTAACAAATTTGCCCACGGATTCACACGCGTTAGTTGGGAAACGTTCAAAGGTTATTTCTATCCTTTTCATGTTTTATTGCAGTTCTAATACTACATTGTATACAAAATTTTCCGCCCCAACGTTTTTGACGTGAAGAGTTAACACACATCCAAACAACTTTCGCATTTATAATATTAATGTGATCACTTCTCGTCAATAATTCGACGAGCAAAGAGAAACTCCTCAGTTTGACACAATAAACAAGAAAAAGGCATGGCAAAATCAACCATAACCTTATCACACTAATATTATAAATGCGAAAGTTTGTATGGATGTATGGACGTATGGATGAATGGATAGAGGATTTTTTTTTACTTCTTCGCGCCAAAACTACTGGACGGATCTGGCTAAAATTTTGCATACAGGTAATTCTAATCCTGGAATCAAACATAGGCTACTTTTTATGGCATAAATCAGTTCCCGTGGGATGAAAATCACCTTTTAAAGTTTCCATAGGAATAATGCGTGCGAAGCCGCGGGGCTCAGCTAGTAAATAATACAAGACTCAGGAACATTTTTTCTGTATTCCTGTATGTTTAAACTATTTTTGTTGGAATTAAAAGCTAAATTACTTAGTTCAATTTGAACCCGCTGATACATCAGCGTATCTCTGTGTCCGCTGCCTTATGCCCATCAGACGACCCGCAGGCTCTAACCGGTTCCTAAAGCTATAGACAGGGTGAACCTACCTTACTACTGCCATGACGAATTCCCTCGAGAGTGTTGTCAAAAAGGTCCTTATAAAATGATTGTATATTTTATTGTAAAAGCCATATTTTAATGCTGATGAATTTGTTTTTTTTTTATGGTGAAGGTTAACTTTCAGTAACTTTACTATTATTTATCCTATGAATATAGTTTGTTTATATGCTAAAACACATGTTTTTTGTTAAAATTGAAATTTTAATAAGGTTTCGAACTAGAAATTCTACATAATGCAAAACTAAAATTTCCCCCATGTGATTAGAATGCAGCAAACAGAGGCGCAAAATAAAAGCCTGTGCATATTCTGAAGTTTAATAATTAAATAAATAAATGTAATAATATTATTGGTACGAATAAATAATTATTACTATTACAATATATTGCCGTTGTAATATCCTAAGGAAGGTACTTAATATTTCTTTGACCTCGGAATTATTCATTAAACAATAGCGAAAGAAAAATCAATATTGATCCATATTGACGGAGAATTCGACGAACATACATATAGATCTTCCTACATTGATGAAGTCGGTTAATTTTTGTATTCTACCTTAGTTATATCACACCCTGTACACTAAACTCGTGTGCGTCATTAAAAATAGTGCGTCTGTGTGCGTGTTATGATTTATGTAAATGTGTTATGATTTATGTAAAAAATAGTGTGTCTGTGTGCGTGTTATGATTTATGTAAATGTTGAATTGTTGACTTTTTCAATAGTCGAGTAGGTATTTTATGTATGTTTGACTTCCTGTACGGGAGTGGGTATTGTCCGATTGATGAAGATTTTGAACCCGATGTACAGAAAATAATATCAATTTTATGGGTCGAGAGAATAAAAAAATCTGTAGGTACGTTAAATCACTACATAGTATAAAACAAAGTCGCTTCCCGCTGTCTGTCTGGGACAGACGTACAGCGGTAAACGACTTTGTTTTATACTATGTACTCGTATGTATGCTTAGATCTTTAAAACTACGCAACGGAATTTGATGCGCATTGCACCCGTGCGAAGCTGGGGCAAGTCGCTAGTAGAAAATAATTTATAAGTTAAACGCTCGTCATCTCATCCAATAATCACGTGAGGCTCAAAAACCGGACAGGGGGTTGTTTGGAAAAAATCACAAAATATTGTCTGCCTTCTCGCTTGTGATATTTCATATACATAGGAATATGACTTATATTATGTTTTCATTTCATTTATTCCATCATAGGTACCTACATATAAACATACACTTAATGTCGTTGTAATCTAATTTCACTTAATGAATAATTATTATAATATTGTAAGACAAAACACACTAAATAACTTTTACAAGAAAACACCATAAGGGATTGTATGCAGGAGAGAGTAAAAAATAAAATATAAACAGACAGACGGTACTTTTGAATTAACTCATACTCCTATCTAATCATAAATTACAAATTCACAAACCTCTGTTGTTTACCTAGTGTTATTATTAGTTTTCTATGTAATGTTATTTTAAGTTGATAAATAAATTAATGAAAAAAAAAATTTTTTTTTTTTTTATTATTTTTTTATATAGGTACATATAAAGGGCCTAAAATAATAATAATAATAATGTCAGTTCAACAATAATTTAAATTAAATTAATAATAAGAATAACATTTATGTCAAAAGAGCAGCTTTATTATGGGCTTTGTCAAAGTAAACTAAAATAAAAATATGATATTATAATAATATTTGCTGCTGTAAAGAGGAATGAAGTTTTTCTTTTACTAAAATCGATGACATGTTTTCTAAGAAAAGATCTTCGTATATCTGAAACTTTCAGATTTTCACATACAGACCGATCTAAGGCCCGTATTATGAAAGCTTGCTCAGTCATCGATCTATGCTTGAGCAACGCTTTTCTATGGCTTAGACGTCACTCAAGCATAGCTCTATGACTGAGCAAGATTTCATAATACGGGCCTAAATGTGCCAGCCTGTATACATAGATAGTTCGCAATAGTATTAGTGTTTAAATAACGACGAGTGAATTATAAAATTCATATAACTACGGATAGCATTCCCAAGGGGAAACCATAAAACTTTCTCCGATGTCTCCCCTAACCAAACTTAGGGCGTTTCCCTTCAAAATGACCTATTGTGACGAATATCTTAATTTAATTGAATTTCCCATTTCATAATTGACTTTTCCCCTCACGCCCTATGGGGTGACGTACTCACACTTGCCATAATTCTGTTTACGATGTAAGTAGACACCTGGTACTCAATTCTCAGGAAGCGAAAAGCTTTGCTCGGAGTTTCTCTGAAGGATATTATTAGTAACAAAAGAAGAACGCGCCAAAAAAATATAATCCACCTATATATTAGTTATTTATTAATGCCTCTGTAATAGTTTTATTTTGTAAAGCTTAGGCAGAGATGCGATTCTATTCTATTCTAAACTACCTATACAAATAAAACTATTACAGAGGTATTACAAAAAAGGTTATAATAGGAATCACAAGTTGTACGATGCTTTTTAAAAATTTCCTGTAACTGAATAATATGATAAAATACATAGGTGGCGCTGTCATATTGGCGGGATTGTCTTTTGTTTTTTTCCACGCTGACGTGACGTCACTAACCGAATTAGTAAACGAAAACAAAAAAAGATCGCTCCAGCTTTGAAAATTTAATTACACCCAAGGATCTTTCCGTGAAAGGATCTTAGGTTTATATAAACTTAATTCTCAAAAGAATAACATAGGTATTCACTTATACGAGTATGGGAACAAAAAAGTTATACTTAATGCATATCACAGCTAAACGTTATAGTATAATCTAAACAAATTTTTAACAAATATAGATGTGGGTATTTTAACCTTGAATGACAAAAAAGAGTTAGCTATGTTGACATGACATCGATACATTGTTCGGCACTGTTAATTTGACAATCTTTTCGTGATGATATCGGCAAACGTAGTGTTGGACGTCCCCAGGCCAGTTGGGATGACGTTATGCGTTATCTCGTATGAACGTATAAAAGATACAGTCATATTATAGATAACTGGTCAAAGTTCTAGTGTCAAACGACGGCGCTTAGTAAGCCACCCGTGTCGCAACTTGGTAACTATGTTCCAAAAAGTTGAACGGTCTGTTTGGATGGTTGCATGCGAGTGGGAGCTATTTATTGACCGACTTTCATAAAGGAGGTGCTATTAAGAATTAGTTTGTTGAACATGTTTTCCTTATTCATGGTGATTTTAGACTTGTCAAATGTTATTAAACTTGTCAAATGTTTAATTATTAAATTTAATTGTCTAATGTTTTTAAACTTGTCAAATATATGCTAGACAATCCACACAGCATTAACCCAAAGAAAGCAGATCTTGTGTTTTGGTTATGAGCTGATATACTACCATACATACCATACCATACATACCATTACATTATTGTTTGAGTTACAAATAAACGTTTTTATTTCTACATTTCTATTACATACATATTATAAAGAATCGGTCACATACGTCGTTTGTGCTGACTCGGCCACCCGCCATTATAATTCATGGTTTAAGAGTGTGCCATAAGCAATTTCGCAAATTCTGTACTTCGAAATCGTTTTTTATCTAAGAATCTGTGAAAGCTACCACCTTAATATTTAACGAAATGTTACTTCGATGTTTTATCTTGAATTACGTGTTTTAAAAACAGATTGGTGCAAGCTTTCTCCATAATAAATTTTGAAAAATAGATGTTTTGCACACATTTTGGTATTTGTCTCGGGAACAGCACACTTTTTTTCTTCGGTTTTTGTTTTGCGTGGAAACCTAGAAGTATTTATTCAGTTTTATATTCGGTTAAACAGTGCAAAGTGTATGTATAGGTACACGCGGGATCCGCAGAATTTGCGGAACTGAAAAATATGGACATGATTGCAGACGTCCTTCTAAACACATATTTATTCGTCCCATAATTAAATAAATAAATAATGCTGGACAATTCACACAGCATTATCTAGCCCCAAGCTAAGCAGAGCTTGTGTTATGGGTACTAGATAACTGATTATACATAATACAATACACTACATAGATATATATTTTTAATTATACATAGAAAACCTCCAGAACGCCCTGATCAAATATCTGCAGATCGTACAAGTGTTTGTCCCGATGCGGGACCTTCGCCCACCGCGCTACAGATGTCGTCGAATTAATAAGGATTTGTGTAAAAATACTTTATGGAACAGAATTATCTCGTCAACTTAATATTTTTGCGAGCTGTTTGTTTTGAGCATTACACTTTTCAACAAAACTTTATTTTCAACATAAGCCTTGCTTTGTTTGAAATGTCCAATATTTATTTTTAAACATAATACGGCTAAACCAGGCCTTGACAGGTCGTATTTCATTGCTCGCTCTCGCATGAAACCATACTTCAACACCTGGATTAGCCGTGACAGTTTTGTCTAGTAATTTTATAGCTCTTTGGTTTTAAATAGAAAGATACCTTATTAATTAAAAAATTAAAAGAGAATAAGACTGCACCGGTTTTATAAGTTTAAATAAATATAATAAATCATTCTGGACAATTCACACAGCATTATCTAGCCCCAAGCTAAGCAGAGCTTTTGTTACGGTACTAGACAACTGATATACTTAATTTATTCAAAACACTACATAGATTGATGATTTTTATTATACATACTACATATAGTGTATCTCTATAGTGATCGTACACACATTTGTTCCGAGGCGGGAATCGAACCCGCAACCTCCTGCCACAGAGGTCTTTTGATGGTGCAGTAATGAAATTAATTATCTATTTTAGGAAGAAAAAAAAACATACAACATGTAACCAATAATCCACTTCCTAATTCTCTAACTCCCGTAACATCACCTCATCCTTGATTTGACAGAATTGTGCGTTGTGGGATGAAACCATCCGTCAATATTAACCCTGGATTACCGGGCTTATTGCTTCCCGGGTTGGGCACTTTTGACCCTGTTACGAGTAGCTTGAGTTTACGGCCTACTCGGCTTATAATGCTTAAAGCGCGAAGTAGTAGGTTCGATGACCGCTACTGATCTGGGTATAACTAACTCATACTTATTTTATTATGTACTAGCTGCACCCCGCGGCTTCGCACGCGTTGTTCCTATGGAAACATTAAAATGTGATTTTTATCTCACGGGAACTTATTTATGGGATAAAAGGTAGCCTATGTTTGATTCCAGGATTATGATTACCTGTATGTAATTTCAGCCCGATCCGTTTTGTAGTTTTGGCGTGAAGAGGAAACAAACATCCATCCATCCGTCCATCCATACAAACTTTCGCATTTGTAATATTAGCGTGACTAGCAATTCGCCCTGGTTTCGCATGAGTAGCAGATCAGTTGAATAGATCTTTTTATTAAATGATAAATTGTTCTATTGGTTTACGCGGCGCAAGTTAAAAAACCCAGACGGCATGTTTTTTTTGCTAATTCCAGTTTTACCCCATCATCATCTGCATTAGTCTATATTAGTCCACTGCTGGACATAGGCCTCCCCTAATGAGCGCCATAGCGCCCTGTCTTCAGCTTGACGCATCCAGCATCTACCTGCAGTCTTTCGCAGATCGTCATCCCACCTGGCCGGAGGGCGTCCTACACTACGTTTGCAGAGTCGCGGTCTCCACTCAAGAACTCGTTTACCCCAGCGGTTGTCGGTTCTTCGCGAGATATGGCCGGCCCAACACCACGTCAGCTTGCTTATTCTTTGAGCTATGTCCATAACTTTGGTTCTCTGTCGGATGTATTCGTTACGAATGCTATCTTTCAGGAGATTCCGAGCATTAGAGCAGCCGAGCAGCGAGCAGCGAGCTCTTTCCATAGCTCGCTGAGCGACATTTCACAAGTTTTACCCCATGAAGGACTCTAATGTCCAGAATTCCCCCCAACGTTCCTAAAAGAATTCGAGACTGTTGGTTACAAAAAATAATTAAAAGTGGTCTTGAACCGCCGAAAGGAACGTTCAGCTTTACTATTCACAAGATCACCAGTAGCTGAAATATCTCCCTTCGCGGTTCCCCTCAATAAACCTTCCTCTGAAGAGTACATAAATCTACGACCTTTGACTCGGATCAATCCGTAGGGTCGAACTAATCCGAGGGGAAATTATCCATGCGTACGCGCGTATGAACCGTAGGCAATTCGTGGTTTATTTCTTAACGAATAAAGTAAAATAACGTAGCTAAACTGGTGATGGTGGTAGAGCTTCTTCTTGGTAAGATTCTTGCAGAGTAGTGGTGGTCATTGTTGGTAGTCGTAGCAGATAGATAGATAAACTTAATTGTATCACATAATAAGGCGTAGAAGGTTACAGTACGTGTTCTGACATACTTAACTCAATATTGCCAAAAATTACAATTACGTCATTGTTCCACCAAATGAGCGATATATAAGAATCTTTTCCTTTTCTCCTGCTTATCATTTCGTGTGTCAAATTAGCGTTTTAAACGTTCATAATAATTATGAATGAAAATGCACATAAACTAAGTACATACTAATTACATGTGCTAGCCAAAGAGGCCGCCCTGTTTTTAAATAAATCTTTGGATTATGGTCATTACCCCCCATGTTACAAAGGCCGATAAGGCGATTATCATGGAGAGAACTGCGTCCGTCAGTGGAACGGTATAGGCTATAGATAAATAGATAGTTCATACCTATCTCTGAGGCTTGACTGAGATAAAGCTAGTCGACATTACTCCTCGCTCTTTTAGACCTTTGGCTCCCTATCAATTTCCTGAGCCCTCTTCTTGTTCTGCCTAAACTTGATTGAAGGTTTTTCATTAACGATAAGACGTATCAATTAGCGTGGAAGATATACAGGTGGCTAAATATTCTATGGGATTAAGGGATATCAAATATCAAAGTACTTAGGCTGGTGTGATGGGACGGACGGGACATCACGAATAAAAGTGAACAAGTTAGAAATAAATAAATAATGCTGGACAATTCACACAGCATTATCTAGCCCCAAGCTAAGCAGAGCTTGTGTTATGGGTACTAGATAACTGATATACATAATACAATACACAGATACATATTTTTTTTATTATACATAGTAAACATCCAGAAAACGCCCTGAACAAATGTCTGCAGAACGTACACACATTTGTCCCGAGGCGGGAATCGAACCCGCAACCTACTGCGTCGCAGGCAGACCTTCGCCCACCGCGCCACAGAGGTCGTAAAAGAGACGTAAGAGTGTGCAATAACGTTACGAGATGGATTTCGAGTGAGATGACGAGATATGGCTTTCTCGCGAGTGAGAGTAAAGAGCAGAGCCAGAGACATGCACCGAATTTTCTATGCGCCAAAAGCAAAACAGTTTTCAGCTAATTACAAGTTAATGAAACAACCAATCGTAAGATTAAAAGACATAACTTAAGAAATACTTCTGGGTCACCAACACAACCGAAGAAAGGATGGCTGAAAATGCACTATTAAAATTCTAAAGCAGGAATAACGCAATCATCTTATTAACCCGAAAGCGAAGCTTCGAGCCAAAGCTACACTTATGCAAAACGTCTCATGACGTCACAGAATAAAGAGAATCGGTCGTTTTGCATCGCGTCACTTTTCTCATCTAACTAGTTTTCATTCAAATTAAGTACCTATTTAACTTTCAAAACCATCATCGTTATTTTCACTAAAGTCATTTACAACGGGATATCTATACTAATACAATAAAGAGGAAAGATTTGATTGTTTGTTTGTTCGTTTGCATGGAATAGTCTTCGAAACTACTGGACTGATTAGAAAGTAAAAGATCTTTCTAATCGGTTCAGTAGTTTTGGATCATTAAAAAGCTTACTTTTCAGGGATTGACATAGGCTATATTTTATCCCGGAATTCCCACGGGAACTGGAACTACGCTGGTGTAAACGTGAGACGCTGCTAGTTCACCATAATTTGAGTTTTTGAGCTTTCCAATATTTCGGCACAGTTTCATGTGCCATGATCACGGATTAATCTTACTTAAGTACCTAACCTGCGTACAGAAAGAATATGATTAGACGACAATGACGTCATACTTCATGCTTGTCTAGCTCAGATCATATTTTAAATAAAGCAGGACAGAAGGTGTGTCTACCATGAGTTTTGACAATGTATACTCGCTAGCGACTGTAGTTAAAAAATGTATGGAAACTTCTAAAGCGCCTCTAGTGGATAGTTGGGTACTAAAATGCGCTGTGGATAACTGTATGCTTATTTACGTAACTACTGTAGTAACGTCAGGCGATTTAACTGTGACAACTCATGGTAGACACACTGACATGAGAAATGTCGTCACGAGCACCGTTAAACCTACAAAATGGTTTTATACAATTTTAAAGCTTCATTGTCTTTTGATCATGATGATTACCAATTAAATTCAAGAGGACCATTTGCTTCATTTCCGAATTGTACAAATAATAACTGCATTATTCATCGGATTTTCTTAAGAGCCTCTAGAGCTATTTTATTTTGAAAGAAAGAGAGTTGCACCGATACAAAATTAATAGAAACACTTGGAGTCGGGCTTTGATAGCGGCCCTCGTTAAAGCAAGTGCCTGTTCCGTTTTAGTATGTCCGATACGATTTACCAAATAATCACACTAAAATAATAAATGCGGAAGTTATGTCATGATGGTTTTATTGATTGATTGATGTTTGTTACTGCAACGAACCGGGCTAAAATTTACCAGATCCGGGCTCGTCTCGAAGTTAGAAGAAGTGCTAAGTCTCGAATAAAACTCGCAGGCTTTTGATGCCATAAATTAATTTTCCTTAGAAACAACGCGTGCTAAGCTGCAAGCATAAAATAATTATTCACATTAAGTTATCTGAAAAAAAGTATAAAACAAGAATGAAAAAATTTGGGGATCGTTCCCCAGCTGTGGGGCTAATGGGGCTAGTATAAAACACAACTGCTGGTGCTGGTTTTAGTTTTAAAGATAAAGATAAAGACAATTTATTTGCTTAAACATGTGTAGATATAAGATTTTATAAACAGGTCTACAGGTATCAACACGTTTTACCGATTACGGTGTACAAATTGTGAAAAATGGCATGCAACAGAGACAGAAGCTAAAATAATAATGAAGTTATTAGAAGTGTATAAAAGTGTAAAAAAATATGAATAAATATGGTTAATAATAACAATAATGGATTATAATGATAATTGTGTACATTTTCAGTAAAAACTTATCATTTCTAAATAAGATTTTACTGAAAATGTCTAAAATCTTAAAATAAAAAATTTCAACTAATAATTTCTCTAATTTGTTTTAGATTCCAAGTCATTAAGTTGCTGATAACTTTTGGTATTTTGTTTTTCGGTGCCATTGATAGGTACGTTAGTTCTGGTTATATCAAATCATTTTTTTTTCAACGTTGATCAAACCGTCTTAAAAAGCTTATTACTTCCGAAACATCGACCTATGTTCCCAAAAAAGGTTTTTATCTTCTTAAATAGTGAAAGTGGCGCCCCCCGTATTTTATCTTATTATTACGTTTATCACAGGAAGTTTTAAAAATCCATCGTACAGTTTGTGGTATCTATTATAAGTTATTTATTAACCTCTGTAATATTTTCATTTTGTAAAGCTTAAGCAGAGATACGAAGTTGCGCTTTATGGCCACCAAACCCTATTTTCGCATCGCTTCTTAAACTACATAATATAGATTAGGAAGAGATGCGAAAATAGAGTTTGGAGAGTAGAGTTATATACAATAGAGTTTCTCTTTCTAAACTATATACCTAAGATAAAACTGTTACAAAATTATTAAAAAATAGCTTATAATAGATACCACGAACTGTACGATGGATTTACAAAATTTCCTGTGTTAAACGTAAAAATATGATAAAATCTGGCTCGTATGCGCCTTAAACACAGTAACGTGTAAAGACCCCTGTACACAGTCCTCCTCGAGTAATGAATGAATTTCAAGAGGATGCAAAAGCTTGTATTTTCGTTGTCTCAGCGTTCTATAGCTACTTAATTCTTACAGAGTTGTTTGCATAACTTTCGTGAGGGCCTTGCCATGAGACCGGTAAGGATGTCCGACAGTGTAAGTCAATGCTCACGCTTTTGTGTTTTTGGTCAAATTTGATGCGATTTATTTATTTTTTAAATGAGGATAACATTTTATTCAAATTTTGACCATTTTCATTGGAAGATTTTATAAAAATCCGTTTTGTTAATGAACTTTCTACTAGAATTAACGAAATACCTTTACTGACATAGAAAATAAAAATCAAATAATAGAAACAAATTAGAACTAGTATGTACAAATGAAACAATTAAGCTTACTGCAGACTGTTGAAAAATATGTACAGATACATTATTAACGTAAGCGGGTTAACTACGAACCGTCGTGTTGGAAGAAGACCAACAAATGAGGTTCGTAGTTAACCCGCTTACATTCATAATGAATTCGTCAAACTAAAAAAAAAAAGTTATTTGCTATCCTCCTAAACTGAATATCCAAGATCGAGCCCGTATGCTCGATCTTGGATAAATTTAATTTTTAAGTTTTTTTTCCGCCAGGAATGCATTTCTATCGACTTTTCCCAACACTTTTGTATCAAGCGATTTGAAATTTAAATCCCTCTGACTTGCGTGAACCTTTGTAAATACTAACACTGAATTTTTAGATCACTTTTAAATTAGACGCTAAAATAAACAGGATTACATTTTTTTACCGCTTTTTTTAATAAATAATGGTGGACGATCCATAAATCGTCATATAGTACTCCCAAATAAGCAGAGCTTGTGTTATGTTTAGTGTACTAATAACGATAGATTAATAATATATATCGAAAACATCCTAAACTATAAAACTATAATCACACTAATATTATAAATGCGAATGTCTGTATGGATGTTTGTTACCTCTTCACGCCAAAACTACTTACTGACTGAACGGATCAGGCTGAAATAATATAGGCTTTTTATCCCATAAATCAGTTCCCATGAGATATAAATCACCTTTATTATCATTTATGTCGTTCTCCAACTCGACTCTCTTTAGAGTGTAGGGTAACCAGTGAAATCAACTAACGTGTAACTCCAATGTTTTCTTTTAGTTTAGTGCGTGGGTTATGTCATAAGTAAGTATTGTTCTAACTTGATTTTAAAAAGGCTTTGACTTAAAAACTAGAAAATTTAGGGTATGTATTTGATTTATGTCTTCCATAGACAAAATGTACTCTCTTAAATCCATCATGGCTATTACCACTATTTACAACGGATATTTAACTTTATATACACATATTTTATTAAAAAAGGAAATGTAAATCAAATAAAAGAAATAAGTTCAAACTAGGATTTAGAACTGAGACGGTTACAATATTGATATGGGTCCTGTTTGATGTGTTGTAGTTTTATATTATGGTGTATCTGTAGCATTAACTAAATTAACTCCTTTATAAAAGATTCAATATCATTTATTTCATCCAGTACGGTAAATACGATTCATGCAATATTGTGTCTAGTACATACATATCATCCAACAAAAGTTGACAATTTGCCAATCGAATTTTGTGTTGATTTTCAATATGAACACGCAAAATTCGATGGGCATTATTTTCAAAAGATTCATCGAAAGATTTATTTTCGCCTTTTCATGAAATAGCCTACAAATTATTCATCTCATAATCTTACTCCTTAGACCAAATGCGAAATATCCGCTGCTTAACGTTGTTTTTGGACAGTCTGCTATACGGAACCCTCAGTAACAGAATTAGGGTTCTTCCGGCCCGTTGATTGAACCTTTGATGTAAGACTACCTTTATCATGCTTTGTAGGTATGTACATTATTTATTCCAAGGAAATGTATTTTCACGAGCTGTGCCATTGAACGTGGTAATACCACATTCTGCAGCAGCATTCTGGACGGTTTGTTCCGCCCAGACAACCGAACTATATCGACCATTTTGAATGGAGCATAAACGTAAACAAACCGCCCATACTTAACCTAAAATTCACTTTGTTGGCGCGTCCTTTTATACGGAATTTACATTACTTGTCGATTTTAGAATCTCCCTTCAATAAAAATTGCTTACAATTATATCTGAAACTCGACGCCAAGCAAGTGAGATTTTGTTATTTGTGTCGTACTTTGTTTTCTAACATGCTTCATTCAAAATGGATAAACCATAGACTCTGCCTTCTGATGGCGGCATAGATTTTTAAGCGACTTCAAAAAAAGGAGGAGGATTGAGTACCTCAATTCGACTGTACATTTTTTTAATGTTTGTTACCTCAGAATTTTGACTGGGTGGTCCGATTTTCATGATTTTTTTTATATGAAAGCAGGCGTGGCTTGCATTTTTGTTTGCAAGATGTTGTCTTTGTCACACCTCGTGACAAAGACAACATCTTGCTTGACTTTGATAGACGCTGACCCCCTTGTTCATAAAGATCTGCTAACTTAGCACACTGCTAAATCTCGCTCTGTCTTCTTCTATTGACATAAGTCAGACAGAAATAACACTACTCAGCAGCTGTTTTATGTTAGCAGACCATTATGAATAAGGGGGTAAGTTACTAACTAAGCGCCAGGCGCGCAGTACGGCCTATCCCGAACATTTTCGAACCTTAGTTTCACTAAAATATTCGCTTGATTCTACTAAGTCTAGGTCTTACATGCTCTACTGCTAAAGTATTCAAATATTTGGAAACCAATGTTCAACATACCAACACCTCTTTTATAGAACTCCGTTTAATAATTCCGTTTCGCCACAAAAACAATTCCACCCATGCAAGCAAGAGTTATGACGGGAGAACAGGCTTTGACAAGACAATCCCATGGGATATCGGGAACGGATATATATACTGGTATATAACTAAAACGAATACCTTTGACGTAGGTCCGACGGTTACCCGGTTTTGTCTATAGAAATTGGTTTGGTGTAGAGGTGTTTTCGCCATGTGTGAGTATGTATCAAATCAAATCGTTTATTTGCAAGAATACAAAAATATACAATATCAGATCTTATAACTAATTTGAGTAAATGTATTCAGCCTGCATGCAGGCGTGCAAATGTTATGCGAGTCATATTATTATAAGTAATATTATATTATATTAAATTAAATTATATTAGTCACAATTCAAATTTCTAGATATTCGTTGACAGTATAAAATCATTTTTCAAGAAGCCATCCTCTTAACTTATTTATTACTTACTTATTTATACATTTCCATTTAATTGTTTTAATCCTTCTGTGTCTTTTACTCGTACCTTGTCAGTCAATGAGTTGGGTTTGATTCTCTATTTTGCTAAACGGACTGCTTAATGTGACGATATTATTCTCTGCTGGGGATTTGCATCCTCGTCAGTAGGAAACGGGTTCTGTTTTTAATAAACTGTGCTCAAAAAGCGACGAGGCATATAAATGCAGGATAGTTCTACTCAGTATACCTAAGTATTATCTAGGATAATTCTTATGTAAGCTACTCAAAAGCTGAGCTTTTGTTATAGCATCCGCATGAATACTTCTGAGTAGGTACCTACCTATTTTCATAAATACTTACTTATTTTAAAGTATTAATTCTATTTAAAGACTTTATTGCCATTTTATACACAAATAATCAACAAACTATAAATCTACTATACCACAGGAACTGATTTCTGGGATAAAAAGTAGAGTTATTCAAAATTTCAGCCCGAATTGTTCAGTAGTTTTGGCATGAAAGAACAACAAACATACTACATGTTTACACACTTTCGCGTTTATAATAGACAGAAAATTCTTTATTGCACACAAACAATAGAACAGCTTAAAAACTAAGTGACAAGTGGCGGTGTTATCGCTCAAGAGCGATCTCTACCAGACAACCGTGATAATATTGGTAGGATAGGTAATGTTTCAGAATATAGCCAAGAAGCCATTTTAAAAATCAATTTCATGTATAATGTGTGCATTACTGATTTCGTTGCATAATATTTGACTTTGTGAAGCGAACGATACGTGGGGCGTGGCTCAACGCATAAACTGCAAATGAATAATATTAGCTGTGTGGTGCCGGCTTAGAATTTGCACCATCCCAACTCTTCCCGCGGGTGTCTTAAGAGGCGACTAAGGGATATTCAGCGGGGGTCGGACAGCAGCATCCTCGCAGAATAATTTTACCACTAAACTGCGATCCCGAAACTTCATGCCCAGCTCAGGGGATTAGGGGAATTACCCCCCCCCCCCCCCCCATATAAATATAAACGCCATTAAGTCGCATATCAGGGGGAGGGTCCAGCAGAATATTAATTCAAATTTATTTTTATTAACACAGTCTTCTTTTCAATTACCCTATCTATCTTACTGACTGTTTAAATAAACATATCGGCGGCTATCTTGTACGCTTTCTCGTTCACCTTGTACCGTAATGTACGTAAAGCTTCAGCAAAGTGGCTTAGTCAAATGGCCGCGTCGGAGCCGTGTCTGGCAACATTGTATTCTGCCATACATTTTACAAGGATACATTGATAAGAGATACGACTTTGTACAGATTCTATAGCGATGACATTATCTACATTACACGAGTTATTCCCAACGTATCACGTGAGACGTTTCCTATTCTCATCGTCTTACGAAATGAAAATGAAACTGCGACACAATGTACATAATGTAACTAAGTATTGTTTGAGAATTAATAAGTTTGTAAAATTGTTGTTAAACATTGTCATAGGTACTCAACAAAGCAAGAAAATTAGGTCAGGTACCACTTGTTCGCTTTTTTCAATCTGTGGACGCAATGAGAAAGTGGGTAAACAACGAATAAACCGTAAAAAATACAGCTTTTCATTCACTTTTTCATCCCCTTTACCTACTTGCTATAAAAGTTTAATCAAAAACTATTCCGCGAATTCCTACCACGAGATATTAAAAAGTGGTTAAATATTGACTCAGCGGAGTCAGACGGACAAACATACTTTAAATATGAAGATTCCTAGCGAATTCGCTGAGTATTAAATCATTTTCTCTTATTAGATTTTTTATTGCGGTGAAATAAGTCAAATGTTTGTTTAAAAATCGTCTTTTAGATATGAAAACTGTAAAGAGATCGTAAGTTATTTATTTAGTAAATTTCCCGTGGTCATACATAGATTCCATAAGATTTTCTTTTATTGAGCATCAAGTTCAGTAACGTTTATTAATCTTTATTGTGAGTAGTTTATGTCGTGCTAGCTTCGAATTTGCACCACCCCAACTCTTCCCGCGGGTGTCGTAAGAGGAAACTAAGGGATATCCACTGGAGTCAGAGTCAAATCGTTTATTTCTTTAGACTTACAAAATAAGTACTTAGACAAGTCAATTTTTTACT
This sequence comes from Eupithecia tripunctaria, assembly GCA_955876795.1. NCBI lineage: Eukaryota > Metazoa > Arthropoda > Insecta > Lepidoptera > Geometridae > Eupithecia > Eupithecia tripunctaria. Next base: position 8,245,350 of record OY041624.1, on the reverse strand, counting down.
ATATAAACATCTTGATAAATAGTTATTACTATCAAACAAGAAATAAGGTGCAATTGAATAACGAATAATTCACTTCAATTTTTTGTCCACTAGCGGAAGAAGTGAAAAAGAAACCACTAGCAAGTTTATCGCTTATCAACTAATACAATCTTAGGATAACTAAGTCTAACTGGTCTTAGGTACATACTATTGTCTGTGTGGAACTGGGCGACATCCGGCCAATAGGCCGGAGTAATAGGCTTTCTTGATAAGATTTCGTTTTATGTACAGTTTAAATTTACGAATAGGGAGCTCAGTTGCTTCAGATGGAAGCTTACTATAGAATCTTACGCAATTGCCCACAAATGATTTCCCTACCTTTCGTAATCTATATGATGGGATGTGTAATTTTTTCTTGTTTCTTGTATTTATTTATTGTGAACATCACATCTTTTCATAAAATTATCTCTGTTTTTGTGTGTAAACATTACATTTTCATAGATGTATTGCGATATTACTGTTAAAATATTTATTTCTTTAAATTATTCACCCAACGAGTCACGTGGATTTAAATTATAAATAGCGCGTATCGCCCTTTTCTGAAGAACAAAGATTGTCTGGATGTCAGCTGCCTATCCCCAAAGCAAAATACCATAAGACATAACACTATGGAAGTAACTGATGTAAACTAACCTAGCTGTATCTTCATCGGTAATATATCTAATTGTTCGAACCGCATACGCTGCTGAACTAAGTCTGCTTGCGAGAGCATCAATAGGAAAGGAAACTAAGGGATATCCACCGGGGTGTGGGCAGTAGCACTCCCTGCAGAACAGATCTTCCAATGCACTGTGATCCAGTCCCCGCCAGCCCAGCATAGGGATATGGGCATTACCCCTCATGAGATTTAAGCCAATAGGGGGTTTATCAGGGAGGCCTGCGTCCAGCTGTGGACCAATATAAACTGTTGATGATATGATGATACCTGAGAGGATCTTCTTTTCTTATGTCAGCGATCCAATAGTTTCATACGAACTTGATTGAGTAAGCATCCACTCGCCCTCTACTCGCACTAAGCTGTTTTCCTCCACCTTTATTATTCGCACCGCAAAGGAATGGAACTCGCTCCCTGCCTCTGTTTTTCCGGCCAATTACAACCTGGGTCTCTTCAAGACAAGGGTGAATAGGTATCTTCTAGACCTTCGTGATACACCGTCGGCCGCATCTTCGCTTTCCATCAGGTGAGATTGCGGTCAAACGGTAAATAGACCTTCTATTTACCGTAAACAAAAAGAGTAAACGAAAACTTTTCGGCCTGGTAGACTTAATTCTCCTGGACTAAATCACCTGGATGCATTAAGTGCTACAAAGGGCATATGCAATTGAGTTGACTTTTTCCGGGTATTGTGCTAAATCATAGGTTAAGTAGGTATATTTATTGAAAAACAGAATTACAATCAAATAATATAAATAAATTAACAATAGTATTGACAAATTAAACAATTGAGCTATTATGCAGACAGTTGCAAACAATCTACAAGAAGCTCAGCTGAACCATATCTATACCTGTCGGAAGCTTAAACAATCTAAAAGGTAGATCAACAGATTCATATCAATCACGATTTAACCATTTATAAACGTTTTAAGTTTTAGACTTTTATTTACTTTCATCCCTTGAGACGAAAAGTATTACTTTCATCCCGCCCAACAGGCAACTGCAGTCCTACGTACCGTGTATGAGTAATGAAAATAATTTTAATCTCGGTTACTAGTAAAAAAAAGTATCGGTAACATCGTTATACATCGTTATATGCGGTAAATTCGGCCCTCAGTGACTCAACCATTAAACTTGATTCTTTTAAAACCCTTCAATCTATAATTGTGGTTCATACCGACCATCAATCAACCTTGTCGGCCATCGCAGTGAAGAAATTAAGATATGCAAAATACTTCGAGGTATCGATAGGAATCTTGAGGAATGCCAGACGAGGTGAAAAATAAAGTTAAAATGGCCGAAGGGAACTGAATGGATCGAATTGTCACTTAAGAGTATGCAATAACGCCGCTACAAGATGGTTTACTCGCGAGTGAGAAGTACAGAGCGGAGACGTGCACCGAACTTTCTATGCGCCAAAACAGTTTTTACCTAATTACAAGTTAATGAAACAACCAATTGAAAAATTAAAAGATACGTATATAACAAAAGAAATACTTCTCAAAAACCGGAGAAAAGTGTGCTTTTCCTAAGATAAATAGCAAAATGTGTGTCTATTTTTCAAAAAAATAAACTTATCGAGAAAACTTTCACCAAGTTTTTAAAACACGTAATTCAAGATAAAAGTGTCGGCATCGTCGTCATGTCGAAGTAACAATTCCCTAAATATAAAGAGTGTTTTCACAGACACTAGGTACTTTAATATCGTTATTTATCTAATAACGATATTAAAGTACAATTTTGAAGTAAATTACTTATCGCATACTCTGATGTTCCTCATTGAATCATCATCATCTTCAAAACAGTGAGTGAATAGGTAGCTTCTAGACCTTTCTGATACATCTTTGCTTTCCATCAGGTGAGATTGCGGTCAAACGAATGTCTTAACTCCTACCTCAACAGCCTGTATAGGTCCACTGCTGGACGCAGGCCTCCCCCTGATAAGCGCCTAATTGGCGTTTATCTAATGAGAGGCAATGCCCATAATCCCCACGCTAGGCATGCAGGTTGGAGATCGTAGTTCTGTCATAGAATTGTTCTACAGGGGCCGCTGCTGACCCTGGTGGATATCCCTTAGTCGCTACTTACGACATCCACCGGAAGAGCCATCTCTTCCAGTGGGTTTGCACCACTCCATAGTATCCCTTAGTCGCTACTTACGACACCCACTGGAAGAGCCATCTCTTCCAGTGGGTTTGCACCACTCCATAGTGGTGCAAATTATAAGCCGGCACTACACAGCTTATTAGAATGTCGAAAGTTACAGGCTAAGTCACAGGCGTGGACTAGTCAAAAACTCTCAAGAATTCCCCAAATTCAAATCTCTGGTCAATCAGTTTTACTAATAACACCGGGGCTGGCCGTCTCGTAATTTCAGAAAAATTGATTGGATCAGAAATGGGTCCCGATTGGCCGAGACATAATTATAGCTCTGTTATTGAAGACTCGATCGGATTTGATGCGGCTTTGCTATCAGAGGAATATCTATATCGGAATGGAGAGAATAATAATGTGATAAAAATGTTTATGAAAGAAAATTACAAGTCATTAATAGAAAAAAAAACAGAAGCATTACAATGCAGACTGTTGTAAACTACATGGGTAGTTCCACCCTGTCCCAAATATAATTAGAATTTTCATACATTGTTAATTTTCATTCATACATTTCATACATTGGTGTCTATTCTGAATAGATTTATTTTCGCCAAAACTAGACTAATTACTAATTTGAGAGGACTAAAAAAGATGCCTTATTATTTCGTTATGACAGGGATGGCGACATTTTTGTCCTGTCAAATAAATTAGCTTTTATGTAGTAACAATTTTAGTAGGGTTTACATAAAAATTAACTAAGCATGAAACATAAGGTAAACAGGTAGCAAATGATAAATAATAATTAACTCCTAATAATTTTCGATTGTTTTCGACAATTAGTCACGATTATGAAATATCGATTGAGTCTACTTCTTTTTGTTTATAACAGTCTACAGTACGCTCAACTGTTTAAATTTTCAATATATAGGTGCTAATAGTAGTGGTGTAATTACCACCCCTACATGGTGTAAAACGATAATTCCCAAAAATTGTAAGATCGGTGGTTGCTTGGATCTAGTTTGTTTCTTTTATTTGTCAACTCTTTTGTTGTAAATTTTGGTGTTATTAGTTTTTTTCTCATGGTTTCGGCCGCTCTATCTCCGTAATCTATCGCTTTTCTTTAAGTCAGATTGTTCAATATTTACGCCAAATTTTTGATCTTTTCAGTAGTTTTGAAAATCTTAAGTCTTGACTACTGCTTCTTTAAATTTTTCAAAATTCCAAGCAAAGTCAAGCGAACACGCTAGTCAACGCTACTTGTCCGAAAGACAACAAAACTCTTAAAACGAACCTTCAAAGAATAACTCGGCTGGTCTAAAAAGCGTGAAACTTTGTTATTTCTGCAGCGAAGGAACCAAAGACGAAAGTTGCTTTCAAGCATTTTATAATGAAAACACACGGGCTGCTATTTTGAACATACATATTAAGTACGTGACTCTTAGAAATCAAATAATGTATAAATCTGTAACTCTGGCCGTGTGGTGCCGGCCTAGAATTTGTACCACCCTAACTCTGCCCGTGGGTGTCGTAAGAGGCTACTAAAGGATATCCATCAGGGGGCGGACAGTAGCACCCCCTGTGGAACCATTCTACCACCGGACTGGGATCCCCAACCTGCATGCCCAGCGTGACAATTATGGGCATTACGCCTATGAGATAAAAGCCAATAAGGCGCGATAAGAGGAACTCCTAAGTCCAGCTGTGAACTATTATAGGCTGTTGAGGATAAGAAGGATCTAACTCTGTCTGTCTTTTACCTATTCCCAACTAAACGGCTTTTGGGATAAAGGTGGTATTCCCCCAAATGGGTACAGAGGGACACAGAGCCTGATGGTCTTTCGACCGACAGTTGATGTCGGGTATTCGCATTTAAGTAAGTGGTGCACTCTGTATTCCCTCACTCTCATAATCCGATGGGACGGCAGATCAACACGACCGGGGAGAGGTTAGGCGCAGGACCAATAGCTCAACATGCTTTCTGAGGCACGGAGGTGTAACACCGCCAACTTCCTGACTCCGGGCTGCTACTGTGAATTTTTTTTGCTAGAAAAACCCAATAACAACTATTGGCTCGACCCGGGATTTGAACCCAGGACCTCATAATCAGCGGTTGAACATTCTAACCGTTAGAACATGGATGCCGCTCAGTTCCACACCAACAATAGTATGTAAGAACAGTTAGACTGAGTTATGAAAAGATTGTATTAGTTGATAAGCGATAAATTTGCTAGTGGTTTCTTTTTCACTTCTTCCGCTAGTGGACAAAAATTGAAGTGAATTAGAGTCCTTATTTCTTATTTGATAGTAATTATTATTTATCAAGCTGTTTCTATAGTAAAAATTTGACTTGTCTAAGTAACTCTGACTAACGAGGCAGTCAGTGAAATAGTTTAGTAGCGATACAAGTAGATAAAGACTCTCGTGTGTTTACAACTAACTTGGGATGGCACACTAATTACGTAAATTCAGAACTATGAACGCAGAGTAAATATTGAAAATGACAACTGTGTATTTTGGTGGAAATCGGATTTTAATTTACCAGGTATTAAATTCTTATTTCATTGAAAAAAAAACGTTTGAGGCTACGATTTTTGTAAAGGGCGTTTTATTAATCAAGTTTGAGTTTGCATACCAAATAATATGAGGGAAACTAAGCCTTATTTTATCGACGGACAGTATGTAAAAAATCTATTTTTTACTACAAACCGCTTTATAGCGTTTCGAAAAAAAAATGCGGCCGACGGTGTATCACGAAGGTCCAGAAGATACCCTTGTCTTAAAGAGACCCAGGTTGTAATTGGCTGCAAAAACAGAGGCAGGGAGCGAATTCCATTCCTTTGCGGTGCGAATAATAAAGGTAAAGAAAACCGCTTAGTGCGAGTGGAGGGTACATCCACCAAGTATGGATGGTATTGCGCTTTGCGTCTGCTTGTCCTGGAGTGGAAAGAGAATGGTGAGCTCAGATCATGTAGTTCATTTGTAAAGGTTAGTCGAGCGTCACGCTACTGCGTATTGCTTGGTGATGATGATCAAGATACCAAAGCTTAGGACGGCTTTTCATCATTCTCTCATCTTTCACGACATCCACGGGCTGAGTTGAAGGGGTGGTTTCTTACGCCGCAACAATGAATGCGATCCTACAATATCACAGTACCACTATACTAGTTAGTAGAGTCCATATTAAATACTTTAGTCGTAATGTGTCAAAGTGCTCAGTTGCTTACATATTCAGCCGCGAAAGCGTCGGGCTTACTGGATCAGAACTCAGAACGAGCAAGTTATGAGTTTGTGGTCGCAGTGTTAGCGGAGACCGGTCGGCCTAGCACGGGGATTGTTGTCTAGGGTGGAATAGAGAAAAATGACATCGCATCGTCATACATTGCGTAAATTATTGGAGTTGAAGCAATGAATTTCAAACATTTTAATGGGTGATTCATTTGTAGGTTGAGGAGGTGGAGGTAGACGCGTTGCAGGGCTAAGTCTTTCCATGATGAAATGTCAAACTATACTGAACAAAAATACCATAAAAGGTTATCACGACTCACGCTTCATCTGTAAAAAAATCCATAAACAAAAAAGTACCTCTAAATGAATCACCCGTTATATGCATTCGATGGCAAAGTGACGTAATTTTTTTCTATTCTACGTACGAACAATCCCCGTGCTAGGCTTACAGAACTGTTTATCCCAAGACCGTATTAATTTAGTTTACTGTACACGACGTACTGAAAACAATATTTCTATCTCGTTATGACAGGAGACGGCGACATTTTTAGTACTGTCAAATTATAGAAACTTTCGTAGTTTGAGGAATTCATTATGAATGTAAGCGGGTTAACTATGAACCTTGTTTGTGTTCAGGGCGAGTGCGGTTCTAGACGCGCACGTGCCGCACTTCAGGCAGTCGTTGGTGTTCTTCCAACACACACAAGGTTCATAGTTAACCCGCTTACATTCATAATGAACTGTCAAATAACTAAACTTAACTAAAGTTTAGTTTTGGCAACATCTGAAAAGACCTATGTTTCGTTCACAAATGTTTTTAAAATCCCTACCGCGTCCGCTCCATCCCGCTCCGCTCACCGCTGTATCTCGCGCTACACCCCAACCCTGTATCACACACGTCTGTTCCGTATTATCTCAGCTTATTGTACGGAAAGTAAAGATATACTTGTTCACAATGTTGCGTTTATTTCTAGGCGTCTACTACGGAAAACTTCTTTTTCACTTCTTCCGCTAGTAGACAAAAAATTTAAGTGAATTACAGTCAATTGCACCTTTTTTCTTGTTTGATAGTAATTACTAATTATCAAGCTGTTTGTATAGTAAAAATTTTACTTGTCTAATTGCTTATTTTTGTAAGTCTAAAGAAATAAACGTTTGCGACATTTGGAGCGAAGTTGTTCTCAAGTTGTTGTTATCGTTTGTAGCTAAATTCCCCCAACTCGATAGCGGTAAAAAATATAATTAAATCCAGGAAAACGTAAAATGTCTCGAAAAATAACATGTTCGAAACTGAAAGAGATGCTCTTAAAAAAGTCTTATTACGAACTTGAAGACATCTTCAACATTTCTTTTAGCGTCTCGCAAAATAAATTATAAATTAGTATGGGTCAAAAAATATAACTCAAAAAGATATGTCGTCTTGAGGAATCGTATCTTTGCATCGCAGTCGTTTTTCAGAGTAGAACCCCAGTTATGTTTTTACTGAGTTTTTCCTGCATTGTCGTATAAAGTGACTACTGGCACAAAACAGTATAAAAATACTGCGGGTTGGTATATTTTCTGACTTTATTAAGTTTATGGTGAAATCTCTCCGATGTCTTCATAGTATAAAGCTGGAACGCAGACGACATCTTATGTCGTCAATCGTCAGTGTCATGTTCAGTCTAGTCGTCAAATTGCCTATGTCCAATTCCCAGAATGTCCACTCCCCAAATGTATCTCACGTTTTAAATAAAGTTACTCAAGGAACTGTTTATGAATTGATATGTATTAGTTGAGCTACATACCTGTAGATTATTTGATTTGTTTGTAACAGTCGGCAGGCAGCTCAATTGATTCAATTGTTAATACGAGTTCTTATTTATTTTCTTATCTTATACCTTTAAACGAGCAATTCTTGTATTATATAATCCGGATCTCAGAAACGGCTCCAACGATTTTCATGAAATTCGATCTAGCTAGGATTCGTTTCCGAAAATGTCGTTTTATTAGTTTAATTATGTTTTCAATAATTAGATTTATCGTATTCTATTGACTCCTGACATCTATTACCGAATAGTACTACTATTATTTCTAATAAGCACAATAACCTTATCATTTTCACCCGAGAACTACTATTTATTTTATTATAGAAACTTTCGTAGTTTGACGAATTACTACTACTACTATTTAATTGTTATTATGGTGTCGATTCTGTTGTTATAGAATTAGATAAAATTAGCTAATATGAGGATTCTCGAATGTCAAATAGACGATAGCTTTTCAAATTGAACATATACAAGTTAACGGTTTACATTTGCTCCCCTTGGAGTCGACCTAGGAGACCCTAGGTCAGTAAAGTACCGGTTCTCCAGAATTGTAAAAAAAATTCTGAGCGTCTGGTCGGAGCGACGCGTGACCAGAGATCTGGTGTGTATCTGTCGCAGCGCATCAGCATTGCCATACAGCGTAGCGACGACGCGACGACTGGTATTGATGTGGATCAGTTGTGCTACCTGTACACTGTTTCCAACAGTCTGATCCAGACATGCACCAGCTCTCGGGTAACGCGTCGCTTCGACCAGGCTTTCAGAGAACTTCTTTAAAAGAAGATTAGCTTTATTTTGGCAGTACACAAGACAATAAAACTGCAAAATGGTCTAAAAAATATACCGTTGCGCGATTTTCTCATGGTAGACATATTGATCTCAAAGCCTGCGGCAAGCTTACATGTAGGCGATGAAGTCCTGGCTTACCCCAACTAACAAAATCTCAGCAAATGTGGTTCAGCAACCAAAAAAAGAAAGCCAAATGAAACATTCTAAATTAGGCATACTTACCTAAAAGTTCGTGACTACACGTAAGGTCCGTTTTTAATTTATAAAAGCCGGTTTTACCTTATTTAGGTTTAATCAGGTGAAAACACGAGAGTTGGAGCCAATAAATTGCTCCTTAAGGTTGCACCACATATATCCAACCTGCAAAAGTGGGATTATCACCTATGTTGGTGCGACGAACAGTATAGAATTTGATTTACCCTATTATTTATTTTTCTCACTCGTCCGTCTCACTATTGAGACGATGTGGGACGGACAGGATCATCATCATCATCATCATCAGCCCTTGCGACCCACTGCTGTGCATAGCTTATGCCATTCGCCTCACATAAAACAGGATATCACACTAATATAATGCGAAATTTTGTATGTATGTATGGATGGATGTTTATTAGCTCTTCACGCCAAAACTACTGAACGGATCGGGATTAAATTTTGTCATAGAGGTAATTCTAATCCTTGAATTAAACATAGGCTACTTTTTATCCCATAAATCAGTTCCCATGGGATAGAAATACCTTTAAACGAGTGCGAAGCCGCGGGGCGCAGTCATCCATATGATCTCCTCTTATGGGGTCGGTTGGGCCTAAGTCATAGCACCCTGTCGCATAATGGGTAACGTTTGACACATTTTTTTCACATCAAATTTCAACCGTCACCCTATACACCACGATTTCTAACGTCAGCTCACAGCTTACAACTTTATAAAGTAAAGTAAAAGTAAAGATGTGTTTATTTTGCGCCACACATAATAATGACATACAAAATACATACATAGGTAATAGTAATAATGTCCTCTCTATTGGCCCGACCCGGGGTTCGAACCCAGGACATCATAATCAACGGTTGAACAAGCTGACCGCTAGACCGACGAGGCAAATAACATAGTTATACAAGATATAGGTCACAAAAATGGCCAACACTCAGCAAATGCAATTGCAGGATGTATCCTGCAATAGCATAGTGCTGGTCTTCAGGTAATGGTTGAAACGATTTTATATGCAACTGTGGACGGTGGAAACAGCACTGAACAACAAACGGAAAGTAAATTTGCAATAAGCACGCTTGGGAGGCGGAATACCTTCCTTGCGTTCACTAATTAGTGAACGCAGTGGAGGCATTAGTTCGTACTTTGAGGGATGTTCACGCCATCATAAACACTCGACTGCTTGGGGTTAGTTGATGCTGTGTGGAAATATGCAGTACTTAAGTAATTAACAACGGGATATTTACCATGATTTGAGTTTTGAATTTTTCTATAAATAAATAATGCTGGACAGCACCTAGCCCCAAGCTAAGCACAGTTTGTGTTATAGGTACTAGATAACTCTTATATTATATGATACAACTAGCTGCGCCCCGCGGCTTCGCAGGCGTTGTTCCTATGGAAACGTTTAAAGGTGATTTTTATCCCATGGAGACTGATTTATGGGATAAAAAGTATGCCTATGTTTCATTCCAGGATTAGAATTACCTGTATGCAAAATTTCAGCTAGATCCGTTAAGTAGTTTTGGTGTGAAGAGATAACAAACATCCATCCATAAAAACTTTCGCATTTATAATGTTAGTGTGATAGTGTCGGCATGGAAAACTTAATTTGAACGAGAATCTTTTAGAAAACACTTTAGGTATACATGTAATCCAACCTTAACATTCCCAATCGAACCTTAAATTCGTTATAAATAAAATAAAATAAAAGTAAATTATTTATTTGGGCTTGTAACCTAACACCGCGCGTGAGACAAGGCGAGCTGTGTTGTAAACTGCGGTTTGTGTTCAGTGAAATGTACTTGGGTTCCGTAGATAATTTTTTGGTCGACTTCAACATCTTTCTTACTCATCTTCATCCTTATTTTTTTTTTTGATACGTAGATTGAAATAGAGAGAGAAAAAATTGTGTGTATGTGTTAAAGTGTCATCGTCATCATCATCAGCTTATCTTAGTGCACTGCTGGACAAAGGCCTCCCCTCTCAAAGTGTCATAAACTTCTAAAAGTTCTGTCAAATAAGTTAAGTTTTAATGCCATCTGAATTGTCACAATTTGTTATAGTTTAGAAAAATGGCTTTGCGACATAGATATTAGGTATTTTTACTTGCTACAAATTGCATTATATGCAAAAGTTGAATTATAAAGCACTTGTAATTATGACATTACAATATTTACAAGTCATCTGTAGGCATCTCCATCAACTGTACACAATAACGAACCAGCACAGGTCATCATATAACACCTACCTTCTTCAGGCGTTTTTATAACACACAAAAACCTTACGGAACCCTAAACTCTTTACTAATAAATAAAAAGTGCATTCTTGCGACTGTACACGACTTGGCCGCTAACTATCAACTTATCTGCGGTTTTATTCCTGAACATATCTTATTTTATTTCTTTGCATAATTGATTCTGGTTTATTTAATGAGAAACCATTGATTACCTTTTAATAGCGGACGCAAATGTTTTTTTGGCACTTGTTGTATGTTTTAATGTGTAAGGAGATAAGATTAAGTTCTATGTGTGTTTTCCAATTATTTTAAGTTTTTTTATTAACTTTAACTTTTGTCATAAGAAGGATATATTCTTATGCTTTTGTGTTATTTGATTGTTACTTTCTTTGTCAATAAAGATTTTCTTTAATGATATACAGTGATCAATCATTTTAATCAAAATGTAACGTTTTTTAAATAGGTAATTCACTGTTCACTGTTAACTTATTAACCGACTGGAAAAAAAGAGGTTCTTAAATCGACTGTATACTTATTTTTTTTTATGTTCATTACTTCAGATATTTTTACTGGGTTTGAATGGGATTTTCATGATTCTTTTTCTATTTGAAAGATGGTGCTTCCCGTTTGGTCACATTTTCATTTGGTCCAGTTCTGACAGTGATATCCATCAAAAAACTACATAATTGAAGTCGGTTTATAGTTAAAAAAAAAAAAAAATTATGTCTTATACGGTTTGGTAGAGATGTGAATTAGAAACCTTTACCTTATTAGGCTGTTCCTTTTCGAGTTTGAGCAAAATCTGACCCATATTTTGTACCCTCTATACTTACTTACTAGAAAATCTGATAAGTATATGTAAATACTGAATATTTTTAACAAAGAATAGTATAGTTTGAAAATTAAATAACATGATGCATATAATTTTCAGTTGAGCTACCTGTAGATTATTTGTAACAGTCTGCAGTCAGATCAATTGTTTCAAATGTAAATACTTAAAAAAAATAACTTTTGCTGTATCTCAGTAATTTCAAGTATATTTAGGGTTTTTTTGCAAACTTGTGAACAAAACAAACAACAAAAAGTGTTTTACTAATATATATTTTTTGTATTTTGCAGGTAATTAGTACCACCTGGCTAAATAAGCATACGGCTGCTTCAAAAAGTGTCAAATGGTGAGTTCTTAAAATCTTGGTTTCCATCAAAGGAAGAAGCACCTTTTCTTCTTATCAGCTCCTTCTTAAAGGAAGAAGCACCTTTTCTTCAAGTCACTGTAATCGGTACCCGAAAATCCGTGACCGAATTTATCACCTGTAATCCATACCAGAATTCCAAACTTTTGTAAACTATGACCGAAAATGGCTACCGCACCTTTTTTTATCAACTTATTCTCAACTACAACAGCCTGTATCGGTCCACTGCTGCACGCAGGCCTCCCCCTGATAAGCGCCTTTATGGCGTTTATCTCATCAAGGGTAATGCCCAATATCCCCACGCTGGGCATGCGGGTTGGGGATCGCAGTTCGGTGGTAGAATTGTTTTGCAGGGATCGCTGCTGCCCGCCGACTGGTGGATATCCCTTTGTCACCTCTCACGACACGGGAAGAGTCGGGGTGGTGCAAATTCTATGCCAGCACACAGCTATTAACTTATCAGCACACATATTTAGATCCACTGCTGAACATGACTTCTCCACTGGTTTTCACAATCACCACACTTTGCAGGAGTTATTCCCAACGTATCACGTGAGCCGTTTCCTATTCTCATCACCTCACGAAAAATCAAAGAGCTTTTTTATTACAATCTACAACATCTGTTGATCATGTTTTTCAAGAATGGCCATTATGAACTATAAAGGAGCTACCTCAACATTGTTTACAACAGTTTGCAATCAGCTCGACTGTTTAAAGTTCTATTCTAATCCTAGGCGGATTGGTCGTTACAAGGAAATAAAACAACAATTTAGTGTATATCTAATAATATTTCAAAAATTTTGGCTTTTCGGATTGTCAGGGCTTACGCACTATAATAACAAAAACCTTAACACTATAGGATGCTCCTCAACCCGCATGCCCAGCGTGGGGATTATGGGCATTTCTTCTATGTTACAAAGGCGGTCAATAGGCGTTCATCAGAGGGAGGTCTGCGTCCAGCAGTGGCCGGTCCACTTATATAGGCTTAGATGTAGTATGCTAAAGATGGGCTTTATGTCCAGCGGTGGGTTGGTCAAGGCTTTTGATGTAATATGAAATAACGTTATATGATATTGAAATAAAAAAAATAAGAAAAACACAAAGAATTTCGTCTGATTTCTCACTAGGCTCACTCACAGTCAGAGCATTCCGTTATGGTTGCCACAAACCGAATATTACAGGTTATACAACCTGCGCTAGGGTTGTCACACTCCACTTGCAAATCGGCACGGGCTGGAGACGCGTGCCTTGCTTAGGAATGTTCATAGCGGAGGGCGGGATACAGTGGCGAGCGAAGCGAGACGCGAACAAGTAAATATTACATAGAATATCGTGTAATTCGATAAAAAGTTAAGCGTTTTTACTGGCACGATTATGCGTATACTTCGGAGTAAATTTTTATGTTGCTGTTCGTCGTCTATTATAAGTTTGCAGAATACCACCAAATCGGAACAGTTTTTAAGAACGAGACGGTTTACTTTGCATACTCGTACGTAGGTGGCTTCTTGTAAAAGTTGGCACACGTCCGCGACAAATCACTGAAAAGGTATAAATAAGATTGACAATGAAGAGCGACATTGCCCAATTTGCTCAATTGAGTTGCGCTCGATTGCCGACAGTCGATCCCAATGTATAAAAGGAAACGTAAATACAAAACTCTAACTTATACTGACCATAGAACCAGTCTATATGGGTCTCTCTGCCTATTACCTTCCTGCGTAAGAATTTATCATCTGTAAAAACCTTGTTGTGTTTCTAAGCAATTTTAGCAGCTCTACTAATTGCTTAACTCAGAAACCGGAAAACAAATAACTCGGGAACAAAATATTCTATAAGCAAGAATCTCATGGGTTAATTAGCTTAACACAGTTGGGAATAATGGATCTGGCGGTAAAAACGCTATACGCTTGGCTGTCGCGCCGCTTCTCACCATGGCACAGGCCTGATCATAGCCCACGCATAGCGAGTATGTCATCATTCCGGAATCAGCTGACTGCTTTACGGATTTCAGTATCTACACGTCTACCTACAAGAATACAATGTGTGTATTGTGTAGAGTAGTATAAAGTGTGTACATAACACAAGCTCTGCTTAGTGTGAACCTAGATGATGCTGTGCCCAGCTTTATTTATTTGTATACTAGCTGCGCCCCGCGGTTTCACACGCGTTGTTCCTATGCAAACGGTTCAAATTCAAAGGTTCTATCCCATGGGAACTGATTTATGGGATAAAAAGTGGCATATGTTTGATTCCAGGATAATAATTACCTGTATGCAAATTTTTTGCCTAATCGGTTTAGTTGTTTTGGCGTGAAGACGTAATAAACATCCATCCATACAAAGTTTCGGATTTATAATATTAGTGTGATTAGTGTGATGTGATTAATGTAGTTAAACGTGAAATGTTCTCTTGTGGTAGTTTTATAAATACCCATGTAGAATAATTATGCAGAATTCAGTAAAGAACTTTTTTATCGTTATTTACAACGGGATATTTACCATGATTTGAGTTTTGAGCTTTCCCTGCTGTGAGAATGTGCAAAAAACGAAGAAGCGATGTACTATAACCGAACCGCGTTGTGATACCGTTAGTGTCGTGTGTCGTGATCGAGTTGCGTTCGATAATAAAACCGGTGGTAGTGGTAACATTCGTAGAAAAAGACTGAAAATGAGGGTAGATCGATATATCTGCCAATAATAACTCACTCTCAAGACATTCAGTTATTCCGTGATCATGGCGCATGAAACTGCGCTGCGCAAAAATCTATAAACCGACTTCAATTTTTATAGTTTTTTCATGGATTTTCATGGATCTTATTGTCAGAACTGAACCAAATTATAATGGGACCAGACGGTAAGCACCAGCACCCAGTCAAAAGTGTCTGAGGTAACAAACATAAAAAAGCAGTCGAATTGAGAACCTCCTCCTTTAATTGAAGTCGGTTAAAAACCTTCAGATAGTCGGTACTTATAGGCATTTTTAGGGTACGGTAGGTAACTTTTATATACATCAATTTCATTCGTGAATTGTGCATTATATGAAAAACTATATAGATGGCAAGTTTATGTAGATCCAAACGCCAGAGGCATTTTAGGGTTCCGTACGTTTCTATACATCAATTTCCTATTGTAATATTAATGTTATTGACCTGTCAATCAGACAAAAACTGTTTGGTTTGTGAAACCACATACGCATTGAAAGCACAAATTATAGAATAATACGAAAGACTAATAGAGAATATAACTAAAATCCCCTAAATTTCGTTCCAAAACGCAAAACGAAATCTTACCTTATTCCGTAACATGCAAGGTTTCAATCAGCTTGTATGGTTTCGATAAAAATTAAAAGTATTGTTAGTAGCTAAAGCAAAGGAAAATCAACTGTTTTGTAATAGTAATAGAATCTAAAATACAATGGTGATTAAATCCCTCAAGGTAAACATTGTTGAAAGAGGCCTTGGTAGGGTTGTCATAAAAATATGATATTCAATACAGGGTCCCTGAGGGTTCTATTGTTGAAGTTCACTCATCAATAAGTCTATGTTTAATTTGGGGTTTTTTGGGTTGAATGTAGAAAAAATTGTTTGCGGAACCGCTATTAATTTTTGTTAGTAAAGCTTCTGACCGTGCCTTCGCTCGTGGTAGGTTAAATAGGTACCTGATGAATACCTACCTGAAATAAAAGGCCAAGTGTGAGTCGGACTCGCGCTCGAAGGGTTCCGTCACATTACCTATAAAAAAAAATACAAATGCTAGGTAAAAATAAAAAAGTCAACGTGACGCGGTCACCCATCTAAGTACTGACCGCGCCCGACGTTGCTTAACCTCGGTGATCGGTTCTCAAGGTAATAAGGAAGTTGCCACTCTTAAATAATAAAATTATTTAACATTTAGGTATTATATGTTGTAATAGCGGCATCAGAAATACTACATCATCTGTCAAAATTACAACTGTTTAGCTATCACAGTTCGCATGAGTTACAACCTGGTGACAGACGGACAGCGGAGGCCTAGTAATAGGGTCTCCTTTGGGTACGGAACCCTAAAAAATTGCCACACAAACCTTAGTTAAACTTACCTTAGTGAACCACGGGGACAAGAACTATTTTATTATCCCATGGGAACTGATTAATGGTATAAAAAGTAGCCTGTTTCATTACAGGCCTAAAACTACCTGTATGCATAATTTCATCGCGATCCTTTCAGTAGTTTTGGAGTGAAGGGCTTGTTAACAAACATCCATCCATCCATACATCCAAACTTTCGCGTTTATAATATACCTAAGAGTGAAAATGTGATTTATTACGAAACTAGCTGGTCCCTGCGGCTTCGCACGCCTATCCCACGGGATTTATGGTTTAAAAAGTATTCTTACTACTATTTCAGGCCTAGAACCTACCTGTATGCAAAATTTCATCCCGATCCGTTCAGTACTTTTTGCGTGAAAGAGCAACAAACATACATACATGTTAACAAACTTTCGCGTTTATAATATTAGTAGGATATATCTAGGATTCGAACCGACGACTATAAGTAAGGATTTCATAATGTAAGCTCTCACAAATCTAGGCCGGTTTAGCATTCGGATATTTTGGTAAAAGCGCGTTTGTCAACGCGAATATGCAAAGAGGTATATGTCTCGTACGCCGGTCACACCGCAGTGTAACATAGGCTTTATTTAAACGAACTGTTGCCTGGAACAAATTCTGCAGTTGGGTAAAAAATTTGAGAAGGATGCCAAGAGAAGGATCCAGCTAGGCTGGGCAGCGTTTGGAAAACTACGTCGAGTCTTCTCGTCATCCATACCGCAATGCTTGAAAACGAAAGTTTTCAATCAGTGCGTCCTACCCGTCATGACCTATGGAGCTGAGACGTGGACACTCACTATAGGGCTGGTCCACCAGTTTAAAGTCGCTCAGCGAGCTATGGAAAGAGCTATGCTCGGAGTCTCTCTGAAGGATAGGATTCGTAACGAATACATCCGACAGAGAACCAAAGTTATCGACATAGCTCAAAGAATTAGCAAGCTGAAGTGGCAGTGGGCCGGCCATATCTCGCGAAGAACCGATAACCGCTGGGGTAAACGAGTTCTTGAGTGGAGACCGCGACTCGGAACGTAGTGTAGGACGCCTTCCGGCCAGGTGGGATGACGATCTGCAAGCAGATGGATGCGTCAAGCTGAAGACAGGGCGCTATGGCGCTCATTAGGGGAGGCCTATGTCCAGCAGTGGACTAGTATAGGCTGATGATGATGTTGCCTGGAAGACATCGCTCTTTAGTGATAAGGCTGCTGTTTTTATCTGTTCGTGTGAATTGATGCATAGGCTTTATTTAAACGAAGTATTGCCTGGAAGACTTCGCTTTTAAGCTAAAATATCTCCAGATCGTACAAATTATTGTCCCGAGGCGGGAAAAGAACCCTCGTTCGCCCGCCGAAATAAAATATTATAGATTTATTTCTAATAACATTTTGTGGGATTCATAAAACATGCCATTTTTTTCTATTAATATAAATAACTACTAGCAGCGCCTCTCGGTTTTACCCGCGTAGTTCCCGTTCCCGTGGGAATTCCGGGATAAAATATAGCCTATGTCACTCCCTGAAAAGTAAGCTTTTTAATGATGAAATATTTTTTTAAATCGGTCCAGTAGTTTCGCAGCCTATTCAACACAAACAAACAATCAAATCTTTTATCTCTGTAATATTAGTAGAGATTATAGTCATTGATTAATTAAAAAGGGAAGATTAGGTACCTACTAGTTTCTCGGAGAAGGCAACCTCATATTGTGTAAAATTAATTTTGTTTTAAAAAAAGAACAAAGACGGAAAGACGTATCTAAGACCGAAGTGAGACCGAGACAACAATATTTTACGCCAATCACTAACGCCCGTGCCGCCGCCGCCGCCGGTCCGACGGTGACTGCACGGTCTTAGATACGTCTTTCCGTCTTTGTTCTTCTTTGTTTTGCACAGGACTGGAAATATAACTGTGAGCGTATGTGTTTGCGTGTAGTTGTAACACGTGCCAATTTTTGAGTAAGTGCTGGGAGAACGTAACCTATCTTCCCTTTTTAATTAATCAATAATTAAAGTTACATATTTAATATTATATGGAATTGTAGTTACATATTTACAAACCAATTATTTCTCATAACTCCAGCTCCCTTTGTTTATCATAATTATTTTCTATCCTTTCTAATTACACCATAGATAATAGACGACCCCATCCCGAGTCGTTGTCTTTGACACAAAAGCTCTGTGTTGTCTTTGAAAATCTGCTTTTGTGAGTTAATAATAGAGTACAGAGTTTGATGGTATCTTTATGGTACTTAATCATTTATGAGTTGGTATTACATCTATTTTAGATCTAAACTCAGTCTAAGAACAATAAATGAAAGAAGATATCAATTTATTTGCCAGAATATAATTTTGTAACAGTAGACAAAACTTCACAAAAACTAATGAAAATTACGGAATAACGAAAAAAAGCTTATGACTAAAAATACAAACTTCAATTACGCAATTGCGAAAAAGGTTCAAATTCAAATTCGAAAACGAACGAGAGACTAAAGAAAAGTGTATTTCGTATATTTTACCTAACGATGTAATACTATACCATTTGATGGCCTTATAAGTAAGCAAGTACATGACGAAATTAAACGAGTTCCTTGAGAGAAACGCAACTTCTGAAATCTTCCAAATACTTAGAATCTAACCCCCTTATTCATCCTAATGGTCTGCTAACATAAAACAGCTGTTAAGTAATGTTATTTCTGTCTGACTTATGTCAATAGAAGAAGACAGAGCGAGATTTAGCAGTGTGCTAAGTTAGCAGACCATTATGAATACTTACAGTATATATAAGTAAAGTATAAGTTAACCTGCTCAAACCAGTAGGCCTAGCACGGAGATTGTTGTCTAGGGTTTTTTATATTACTACAATAGAAAAAATACGTAACTTGTCAAGTGTAACATAGGTGTACCTACGGTGTAAAAAAAATACAAATACAAAATACATCGAATGCGTAAAATGTTTGAAATTAATCCGTTTAACCATTGATTTATTAAAAACGAAGATGAGGCACTGGTTGCTCGAAAGTGGCAATCTCAAATTGTGTAAAATTGTGTTCTCCCACATCAGTCACCGTCTGACCGGCGGCACGGGCGGTCGTGATTCGCGTGAAATATTGTTGTCTCAGTCTCACTTCGGTCCTAGATACGTCTTTCCGTCTTTGTTCTTCTTTGTATTGCACAGGACTGGAAATATAACTGTGAGCGTATGTGTTTGCGTGTAGTTGTAACACATGCCAATTTTTGAGTAAGCGCTGGGAGAACGTAACCTATCTTCCCTTTTTAATCAATGCGTTTAACTTTAATAATTTACGCAATGTATGACGATGCGATGTCATTTTTCTCTATTCTACACTAGACAACAAGCCCCGTGCTATTCCGGCTGTTATAGGTTAAATACTCCGCTACTGTGTAACTTAGTCCACAATAACGCTTCGTTTAAATATTCATGTGTGAAGCTTATCCCGGAGCACGCTGTATACAGAGCGAGGAACCTAGTTCCCTAGCTTTTATGGGATCAGACTGTCCCGGGGAAGTGGGAACTCATAGAGTAGTTAACAATTTTAAAGAACCTATGTTCTTAAACAGCGGGTTAGCGCATATCTATAGATATAAATATTATAATAGGAAAGATTTGATTGTTTGTTTGTATTGGATAGGCTCCGAAACTACTGAACCGATTGAAAAAATTATTTCATCATTAAAAAGCTTACTTTTCAGGGAGTGACATAGGCTATATTTTATCCCGGAATTCCCACGGGAACGGGAACTACGCGGGTGAAACCGTGAGGCGCTGCTAGTACATTATACACGGACTTTAGTTGCCGACTGCATGGCTCAACTGCAGTCAACGGCAATCGGAGACTTAGCACGGGGATTGTGGTCTATGGTAGAATAGAAAAAAAATACGTCACTTTGTTATCGAATGCGTAAAATGTTTGAAATTCATTGCTTCAACTTTAATAATTTACGCAATGTATGACGATGCGATGTCATTTTTCTCTATTCTACCCCAGACAATAAGCCCGTTCGCCTGATGTCGCCAAAACTAGACTCAACTTATTTCACGGTACTAAAAATTATGCCATCGTTATTATTTTGATTGTTTTGACAAATATGGCGATATTTTGAGTCCTGTCAAATTAGTTTAGTTTAGTTTTGGCGGCATCGGAACTGTCACCAATGCTTTTCTGCAAGTTGTGGCGATTTTTATCATCATCAGCCTATTCGTCCACACCTTACCGTATATCGCCGTGTGGCTTAGAATTTGCACCACCCCAACTCTTCCCATGGGTGTCGAGAGACGACTAAGTAGTATTTGCAGTTGAAACGATTGAGCTAATTGCGGACTGTTGAAAACAAACTGCGCTTCTGTCGCCAAGTTGCCGTCCGTAACGTCAACTAATAGTAAGGTCCTTGGCTGAAAAACAGCGCTGAGCATATGTTCAGCACACGCTGAGCCAACCCCTATTCCGGCACAGGGACGTGGAGGCAGATCCATATATTTAATGTAAATTACCACCCACCCTTTCACGACACTTACCTCCATGTTATACTGTTTTTGTTTGTCATTTGTTTATTTTTGAAACTCTTTATGTACCTGAGTCCAAATAAATGTTTTTTCTATTCTATTATATTCTATTCTATTCTAATAGATTCAGGCGTTACTTTGCGGAAATCCATTGTAAATATAAGAATGAAAAATATTTAGTAACAATTCCGCGAAAAAAACCTTGTGCGATAAAATCTAACAAATTAAGTATACAAAATTACACATTTACACAAAATGAAAGAACATTTATCAAAGTAAGTCGTCAACTAGTTTCGTCTCTCCACGATACATCATCAGGACACCACACCACTCGATCTTGACACTGAGAGCGCCAAACAACAACAGCAGAGTCCCACCAGAGATGTTGCCACTCCGAGCCATTGGCACGACTTGGGGGACAGTATCGCTCACGTCCGTAGGTGTTGACCCTCTGATACCCTACACGTGTCCTCTGGGTGGTGCTAAGAGCGGTACTCTGGTGGTAGGCTTCGGCCGTGGCTTGTCACCACCCTCCGGACTGGGCCAGTCCGTGAAGCAACTCTGTTGTGTTTCGGAATGTGGTCCGGAGTAGCCATCTTCTAGACCTTCGTGATACATCGTCGGCCGCATCTTCGCTTTCCATCAAGTGAGATTGCGGTCAAACGAAGGTCTATCTCTGATAAAAAAAAAAAAAAAAAAAAAAAAAATTGGCGCGCGGAGCTCGTAGTGGCAACATCTCTGGTGGGACTCTGCACTATATTTATTCTATTCTATTCTACTAAGGGATACTCACCGGGAGCGGGCAACAGCGAACCCTGCAGAACAATTCTACCACCGAACTGCGATTCCCAACACGCATGCCCAGCTTGGGGCAATACAGGCTGTTGAGGTTACCGTATATGCATGTAGTCTAAGGCCAGTATTATGAAAGCTTGCTCAGGCATCAAGGTATGCTTGAGCAACGCTTTTCTATGGCATAAACGTCACTCAAGCATAGCTCTATGACTAAGCAAGCTTTCATAATACGGGCCTAAGTACAGTTACTTATAATCAAAAACTTACAAAGATTTGATCTATGCATTTGAAAGCGATGAGTCAGATTCAAATTGTTTATTTCTTTAGACTTACAAAATAAGTACTTAGACAAGTCAATTTTTGAATATATAAACAGCTTGATAAATAGTTATTAATATCAAACAAGATATATAGTAATAATATATATAATAAGGTGCAACTGACTATAATTCACTTAAATTTTTAATATATTGTTTTTATATAAAAAAATATATATATTAGGTCCTTACATATGAAATTGGCGTTTTTCGTACTGGCCACTTTAATCACAAATTTCTCCTCTTTGGTAAGGAATTCCAAATTCAAATTTGTACAGCTATAGACTCATGTATTTGTGCTTCGATGATCGTCATTCATTTGTTTTTTTTCTTCTGTTTTTTTCTGTTTGCGTCACTCATTTTACAAAATGGAAAACTTAAAATATCGCATTATTTACGAGTACGAGTTCCGCCGTGGCACTAGTGCTACGGAAACAACTCGAAGGGTGAATGATGTGTATGGCGGTCGTGTTGCAAAAGAAAACACAGTTCGTTTTTGGTTCCAACGTTTTCGTTCTGGAAATTTCGACCTGCAGAACAAGCCCCGTGGACGGCCTGAGACTCAAGTTGATAATGAAGAGTTGAAGGCTATTGTGGAAGCGGATCCATCGCAAACCACGTCCGAGTTAGCTGCAGGCTGCGATGTTAGTGATAAAACTGTTTTAATTCACTTGAAGCAAATTGGGAAGATTAAAAAGCTTGAAAGGTGGGTACCTCACGAATTGACTGAAGCAAACCGGCAAACGCGCGTCGACTGCTGCGTTACATTACTAAACCGGCACAATAATGAAGGTATTTTAAACCGAATCATTACCTGTGATGAAAAATGGGTTCTTTACGATAATCGGAAGCGCTCAGCGCAATGGTTGGATCCTGGCCAGCCAGCCAAATCCTGCCCCAAGCGAAAATTAACCCCAAAAAAGTTACTTGTAAGCGTTTGGTGGACTAGTGCCGGTATTGTTCATTACAGTTTTCTCAAATCTGGCCAGACTATTACGGCTGATGTCTATTGTCAGCAATTGCAAACCATGATGGAAAAGCTAGCGGCTAAACAACCTAGGCTGGTCAATCGCTCCACGCCACTGCTGCTTCACGACAACGCTAGACCACACACTGCGCAACAGACGGCTACTAAATTAGAAGAGCTTCAATTGGAAAGTCTAAGACATCCTCCGTACTCCCCGGACCTTGCTCCAACAGATTGCCATTTTTTTCGAAATTTGGATAACTTCTTGCAAGGGAAAAAATTCAACTCCGATGGGGCAGTCCAAATCGCCTTCAAAGATTTTATTGATTCCCGTCCGACTGGTTTTTTTAGTAAAGGGATCAATGAACTACCTATAAGATAGCAAAAGTGCATAGAAAATAATGGTTCATACTTTGATTAATTAAATATATTATATTAAAAAATATTCGACTTTTTGTTCCTCCCATACAAAACGCCAATTTCATATGTAAGGACCTAATAGTTTAGACTTCATTTTTTTTTTATCATAGTCAGTTTATGTCTTAGTTTAAGCACGCCGTTTTTGACCTTGTGTGGTTGGCAGGTAGAAAATGCCATCGGCATTATGCCCACCATTTGTGTACTTTTTTTTTATAATTGTGTGCAATAAAGTGTTAAAATAAATAAATAAAAATTTTTGCCTACTAGCGGTAAAGTGAAAAAGATGGTAATGGGGACCTGCCTTACTTATGATTCATACATAACCATACAATCGAAAGAACTATTCTTTAATTATTCTTAACCGAACCTGTCAATGTGTCACCATAATGAATGACACATCATCAAATGACGCACGCCTTTAACTCTCGCGTTTTAAATTCTTTAGTTCCTTTAGTTTTTTATGATTTTAACGGAATTTTTCAAAAAAGTTTAACTCCGTCGAGTCACCGATGTTAACTTATTAAGTCAAGATGAAATTCTTGAGAAATTAGCTTATTCACTTTGAGTGTATTTTCGGATTGTCTTGAGGAAAATCCATTTGTTTGAGCGAGAACGTTATAGTCGCGTAGGTAAAGAACGGGATGGAAAATAACAGCCTCTTTCATGGTGTCCCGCTTAGATCCACCTCAATAACCTGTGTTGGTCCACTGCTGGAGGCCAACCCTCCTCCTGACAAGCGTCTTATTAGCTTTTATCTCATTTTCATAGTCCCCATGCTGGGCATGCGGGTTGGGGATTACAGTTCGGTGGTAGAATTGATCTACAGAGGCACAGCCATCATCAACAGCCTATATTTGTCCACTGCTGGGCATAGGCCTTCGTTAATGAGTGCATAGCGCCCTGTCTTCAGCTTGACGCATCCAGCATCTGCCTGCAGTCTTTCTCAAATCTGAAAAAGAGAAAGAAAGAAAATATATATATTTACACATTAATATCTATTTGAACAGACTTACAGACTAGGTAGATATAAATATCTAAAATTAAAATTAGGTAGGAATACTACGATTAAAGAAATGAGACAAAAAAAGGGTCTCCACCTCTTAGATATGACAAGCCCACTGCCACTTCAGTTTTCAAATTCTTGGAGCTATTTAAATTCATGGACAGTATCGTCCATTACCCGTGGACCACCTGTGTACTGTGTAGTTCACCTTAGTGGACCACGGGTACACAATATTCCCCGTGATCCACCAACATCTCCAAATATTACACAAACTTTTGAATTGAGAATAGAATTCATGATAAGTGAATTGCCTAGAATTTGAATAATAATGTTTATCCTACCAAAGCAATACTCGAAATGGAATTAATGTAAAATATCTCCAAAAGCCGCTAATAAAAGTTAGTTAAATTGATACGAAAGGCGCGAAACGGTCTGCCCTAAATAATTATAGAAATAAACCCTTCCGAATACTTCTGATGTTCAGCGTTTCGGTGCTTAGAGCTACGAACATTTAGAATCGACCTCATCCTACTAAATATGTATGTATGGATGGATGTTTGTTAGCTCTTTACTCCAAAACCACCAAACGGTTCGGTCTGAAATTTTGCATACAGGTAAATCTAATCCCAGAATCAAACATAGGCTACTTTTTATCCCATAAATCAGTTCCCGTGGGATAGAAATCACCTTCAAACGTTTCCATAACAACAACGCGTGCGAAGCCGCGGGGCGCAGCTAGTATTAAATAGTTTTTGCTTTATTGTTTTCTGCATACAAAATAACGTCACGTCACGTACATAAGTTGAGTTAAAATTGCTGAATAATTTTTATTTTCTACATATTGTTAGTTACAATACGTGTAAACTAAAAACTGCTACATAAAATGGATAAACAAACGAAACGAGTAACAGGCGGGTAGCTACAGCGTACTTTGACATATCTGTATGAAAAACTACGCTAGCGCACTATCAGTGTCTATTGAGATGTCGCCAAAACTAGACTATACATATTTGACTGGACTCAAAATGATGCAATGCTCATTTTTTTGATTGTTTTGAGAGGGATGGCGACATTTTTTGTTCTGTCAAATTAGTTAAGTTTAGTTTTGGCGACATCTGAATAGATACCAATAGCTTGTGATTTAAAAGTAGTCTAAATTTAGCTAAGCTGCTCCTGCATTGGCAATGTACACGTAAAATAACCTGGTAACCAATTCTAATATATATTCTAATATATAAAAACAACTATAGTAGTTTGACGAATTCATTACGTAGATATAAGCGGGTAAACGACGAAGGCATGAAGTTAAGGTTATGGGATGAAACATGACATGTGTTCTTCTAACATAAATAAGGTACGTAGTTAACCCGCTTACATCCGTAATCAATTCTAATTAATTGTAAACTCTATGAAGATTTAATTACAGCAGCCATTCTGGCGCCACCGAAGTGATTTATTTGTTAGTGAAGATTAAAGATTATTCGTGAAACAAAAACCTTTTCTTGTTGATTAAGTAAATTAAGGGTTTTTTAGGGTTCGCTTGTCTAAAATGGAATCAATTTAAAAGGTTCTTAATACAATAAGGTACGCAAGAAGATGTTACACAATGTTTTCCACGCGGTAGAAAGGCTTTGTATAGTAAATGATCCCGGGTGGTTCTACATAAATTTTATTCCCGAGAGATTACTATTTGTCCAGGAATTAAATAAAACCGGCGAGTTGAACTACAGTAAAAAAAAAGTCAACGTGACGCGGTCACCCATCCAAGTATTGACCGCGCCCGACGTCGCTTAACCTCGGTGAACGGTTCTCAAAGTGATAAGGACGTTGCCCCCATAATTATTAAAATTATTTATCTCTTATTTTTTGTTGTTATAGCGGCAATAGAAATACGTGTGAAAATTTCAACTGTCTAGCTATCACGGTTCATGAAAACTGGTGACAGACGGACAGACAGACAGACAGCGTAGGATTAGTAATTCGTCCCGTTTTACCCATTGGGTACGGAATCCTAAATACTATACAAATATAAAGGAATTCGAGATTCGTTTATCATTTTTGTAAAAATATCAAATTTTTCAATACCGTTACTCGTGTTGTCATGCAATAATATTTTTTTGTACACCAAGTAATGTACAATGCGCGGCCTTATCGCAAGAGCGATCTCTTCCAGGCAACCTTAGTATGGACAATAAGTGATCGAATTTTTTTATGGTTGCGTGTAAGGAGGACGAAATAAATAAACTTGGTTATTACATATAATAATAATTAATGTGTGCTATATAAATTAAATAAAAACAGTAAAATAAATTAATACAGAACCCTTTGAAAAATGTGTTCAATGTTTGATTTAATTTGTAATTGATTCCGACGTTTCCTTAATGTATTTTATTAGTTAAATTACGCTTGTTTATTTATTGTTTTATGGCTAATTTTTATTCGCTCCTTGATGTTTTTGGAAGCATTTTTATTTTTTCGGTTTTAATAATTATAAAGTTCGAAATATTCATTACCTTTCCAGTCTTTAGTCTCATCTTACCAATTCTAAAAAAACTTTATAAGCTCTACATGTCATCGCGGAAAATTAGTATCCGACAACTATATACTATACCGTGTCCATTTTGAATGAGGCATAAACGAATACAAACCGCCCATACTTAACCTAAAATTCACTTTGTTGGCGCGTCCTTTTATACGTAACTAGCTGCACCCCGCGGCTTCGCCCCCGTGGAATTTATCTCACATCCCACGGGAACGGGATAAAAAGTATCCTATGTCAGTCTCCTGGTTTTAAGCTACCTCCCGGCTAATTTTCAGCCAAGTCGCTTCAGCCGTTCTTGAGTTATAAGTGTTGTAACAAACACGACTTTCTTTTATATATAGATTTACATTACTTGTCGATTTTAGATCTTCCCTTCAATAAAAATTGCTTACAATTATATCTGAAACTCGACGCCAAGCAAGTGAGTTTTTGTTATTTGTATCGTGGTTTATTTACTAACATGCTCCATGCTGGATGGATAAACCATAGGACTAAAATTTTACATATCATATGTTTAGAACCTTTGTTCGGTAGTATCTAGTGTATTTCTAGGGTTGTATGGAATCCGTTTTTGCTGGATGCAGGTGGTAAGTCGGTATGATATTTTTTTGATGATGCAGCCAGCGTCCTCAGGATGCTTCCTACTGGTATTGATATGGATCAGTTGAGCTACCTGTAGATTACTTGCAACATTCTGCAGATAGGTCAATTTTTCAGTTTGATAACACTAGTTAGCAGTGTAAATACTAAATATAATATATTTCTCTTCATAATTTGACGACCTCTGTGGCCGGTGGGCGAAGGTCCGCCTGCGACGCAGGAGGTTGCGGGCTCGATTCCCACCTCGGGACAAATTTTGTGTACGATCTGCAGATATTTGTTCAGGGTGTTCTGGTTGTTTTCTAAGTACAATCAAAAATATCTTTCTATGTAGTTTATTGTATTATGTAAGTATATTAGTTATGTAGCCCATAACACAAGCTCTGCTTTGCTTGGGGCTAGATTAAATTGTAAATTGTCCAACATTATTTATATATTCTATTATTTGATTATTACACGGTAGTCGTAGCTGACAACAGAGGTGGGTTTATGAGATAGGCATCCTATGTTTGTTTGTTTGTTTGTTTGTTATTTCCTTTGATGTAGGTATGTAGCACATGTTTTATGTTCCTAAGTAGCGCTGAAACTACTCATTCGATTTCAACACAAATGATGTATAATGAATTGATGAATGATGTATCGATTGATTCGTCTCAATACCTGTCTAACGAGATGGTGAGGTCTTAGTAAGCCTACTTTGAAGTCCTATGAATCTTCCGCCAACACGAAACGAACAACCTTACGTAAGAAATGCTAAAATTAGTTTCAAAAATTACTTAGGTGAGATTTGCCGAGACCTCCATCTCCCTACGTAAGATTTGCCGCCAATCTCATCGGAGACTAGACAGTTGCGCATAATATCATAATGCACAAGTGTGCGCAAACACAGGTGCACACTCTATTCCTTCGCTCACAAACGACCGGGAAGAGGTCAGGCGCGGGACCAACGGCTTAACCTCTCGCTTACACTCTGATACCGACCCAGTGGACGCGTAACTTTACCCTGTAGTTACTCAAACTCACTACCCTGTAGGGGTATTTGAATTCGTCGGAAAGGCCGTCAGATTCGATATCGGAAACTTTGACAAATCAAAGTAGCGTTCTAAAGTTCCATCGGAATAGAATTCAAATTCGAATCTGATGTTTTCACTACGGAAACGAATCTAATGAAGTAAAATACCCCTGCAGGTCCCACTGCGCCGATAGAGTGTGGTTAAATAGTTGCCACAGAGTTAAATGTACTAGGTGATTAAATTCCCACTGCCGAATTAAATATTAATAGACCAGAGTCGAACTAGAGACTAATCATGTGTGTGGTGGTACTACTGTGAAACAGGAACACTACTGCAGGGGTATTAAATTCATTTGATTTGTTTCCGAAGCGAAAATGTCAGATTCGAATTTGAATTCTATTCCGACGGAACTTTAAACGCTATTTTGATTTGTTAAAAGTTCACGATTGTGAATCCGACGGCTTTTCCGACGAATTTAAATACCCCTGCTGTTTCGCAATGGGACTATGTACACAACTAGTCATAGAGGATAACTTGGGGCGGATTTTGCTCCAACACGAAAATTAACAACTAATAGGCTAAAGGTTTCTTCGTCGTTTCTTTACTTTAGTTTACATACCGAAGCGACCGAAATCAAGAATACCGCTTTATTTCCGTGTCAGTTTATTTTTTTTTACCTTTTCTGAGTGTACATTATTGTATTTATGGAAATAAAACATTTTTTAGTTTGAGTTTGAGTTACTGTGAAATAGTTAACAATTCTGTTTCGCGATAGGTATGGTCTAGTTTACACACCTAGTCCTACCGCGCAGAATGCTGCCAGCATTCTGCGTCAGGAAATTAATATGAGTATAAATTAATAATACTAGTTGTAATTTACCACTATTAGCTGCATTTTTATTAAAACAAATGTTAAATTTGAGCGTGTTAAATGTTGTAGATACAACATAAACCATAATTATGTAAAAAAAATGCCGTAACAAAAATAATGTTTGACAATCCACACAGCATCATCTAGCCCCAAGCTAAGCAGAGCTTGTGTTATGGGCACGAGATAAGTGATACCTATACTTAATACAAAAACATTACGTAGATAATTTTTATTGTACATAGAAAACATCCAGATCACCCTGAACAAATATCTGCAGATCCTACATACATTTCCCGTGTCCCGGGTACGAGATAAGTACAAGACATTACGTAGATAATTT
Organism: Eupithecia tripunctaria; assembly: GCA_955876795.1. Classification (NCBI taxonomy): domain Eukaryota; kingdom Metazoa; phylum Arthropoda; class Insecta; order Lepidoptera; family Geometridae; genus Eupithecia; species Eupithecia tripunctaria. Next base: position 8,215,633 of record OY041624.1, on the reverse strand, counting down.
TTATTATTCACAGAAAACATCCAGATCACCCTGAACAACAAATAAACACACTACACGTCTTCGTGTAATTGAAGACGTGTAGTGTGTTTATTTGTAAGCATATTTTGACGACGTCTGTGGTACGGCGGGCGAAGGTCCGCCTGCGCGGGTTCGGTTCCCGCCTCGGGGCTAGATGATGCTGTGTGGATTGTCAAACATTATTTATTTTGAAATTTGTTACGGCATTTTTTCTCCATCAACTTATATACGCAGTCCTATCCATCCAAAGGTTGTCTGGAAGAAATTGCTGTTAGCGATAAGGCCGCAGATTGTGCCACTATTTGGCGCTAGATAATGATGTGTGAATTGTAAAAGATAAAGATAGAAAGATAAAGATACATTTATTTGGCCAAAACATGTGACTGACTACATAGGTACAATAGCTATAATGATTGTCCAGCATTATTATTATTATATAGTTAGCAGTAATTTATTTGTTCTTTTTGTGTATTGACGGTGCAATAAAGATACAATCTATCTATCTGCCATGCAGTTTCAGAGTAGCTCGCTCGGTCAGCAGTTTGGATGATTGCAGCCACACTAAAATACTAATTGGGCATCGTAATTGAACCCGACGCGTAATTGAAGACTTCATACATTGTTAATTAAGCCTGATTAGTATACGCGGATTAGTTACATTGATTGGAAATACGTACGCATTTCTAATGTACCTAATATATAGGTGTATAATTATGGCTATAGTTGCATCCTCAACCGCAACCTGAACAGCTTGTATTAGTCCACTGCTGGACACAGGCCTCCCCCTGATAAGCGCTTTATTGACGTTTATGCAGATAAGCTCTGCGGCTTGCGGTGATTTCTATCACACGGGAACTGATTTATGAGATAAAAAGTATATGTTTGATTTCAGGATTAGCATTACCGATATGCAAAGTTTCAGCACGATCCGTTCAGTAGTTTTGGCGTGAAGAGGTAACAAACATACATTCATCCAACTTTCGCATTTATAATTATTAGTGTGATGTGATGAGAAGTTGCATAAAACGTTCCAATTTCAAAACAGCTGTTTGAACAAAGAAAAGCTTAAGCTCGGTTAAAAATAGAACAAAACTAAACCTGTTGCGGCTTTTCTTATTTTCCTTCCCTCTAGGGAGGGGGTAATATTGTCATTCTATCGATAAAAGCTTTTGCCGACGGGTGTTATTAATATGTCCTCTTGACAAATCCCAACACTTTGTCCCTTTTGATAGCAAAATGTCACAACTGTTTTTGTGTAATAACTCGAGAAATTGGGTTAAGGTGAGAATCAAGTTTGTTGTAAGGGTGGTACTTGTGCAAGTGAATATATTAACCTAGGTGAACAAAATATAACTGTTTTAAGTACGTCAGTTAGATTTGGACACATTTTTAAATAATAAATAAATAATTAATGCTGGACAATTCACACAGCATCATCTAGCCCCAAGCTAAGCAGAGCCTGTGTTATGGGTACTAGATAACTGATATACATAATACAATACACTACATAGATAGATATTTTTTATTATACATAGAAAAACATCCAGAACACCCTGAAGAAATGTCTGCGCAGATCGTACACACATTTGTCCCGAGGCGGGAATCGAACCCGCAACCTCCTGCGTCGCAGGCAGACCTTCGCCCACCGCGCCACAGAGGTCGTCGTTTATTTCATTTATTTCAATCAAACAAAAAATGAGAAAAATAAAGCGCGTCAAAGTTTGGGAGTGCTGTCTAGTGATGCTAAAGGAATTGCTAAAAAAGTGTCGTATGCTGTGATAACAGAAAAAATACGTGTATCTGTTCCAATATCTTCTGATAAATTCATTATGAATATAAGCGGGTTAACTACGAGCCTTGTTTGTTTCTATAGTAAAATCTTCTGATATCCTAACTGACTGACTAATTAGAATTTTTTAAGACGCTATCTTATTACGTTTAGTAAATAGTATACAAGATTTTTCTATCGATTCTCGATTATTTCTATAAATAAAATTTTGTCAGTAGAATTTCATTGATATCATCATGTCTCAAGCAGATACATTGACTTAATAATAATAATAACGATGGACAATTCACACATTACATAGCCCCAAGCTAAGCAGAGCGTTTTGAAAAGGGTACCTACTAGATATTTTATGGAATACTACATACATCGATTTTTCCACATAGAAAACATCCAGAACACTCTGAATAAATATATGCAGGTCGTTCAAACATTTGTTTCGAGACGGGAATCGAAATCGCAACCTGCGTCACAGGCGGACCTTGGCCCGTCGCGCCACGTCTCATAAAATCACATTAATAATAAAATGTTTCTGTTATCGATGAAATGACACCCCTAAAATCCATTTAACCGTGCATTGTGCAGTGTAGGACACGACACAGACGGCCAGGTCCTTTGTCTACCTTCACAATAATCGATAATTTAAATGCACGTCACTACAAAATGCGTCCTGAAGCGTGCGCATGACGTCTTGCGACAGGCTTTTTAAAACAGCTTGGTCTTACGACTGTTTTTATATTGTACAAGCTGCGCCCCGCGGCTGCGCACGCCTATCCCACGGGAACTGATTTGTGGGATAAAAGCCTATGCTTTATTCCAGTCCTAGAACTACCTGTAGGTAAGCAAAATTAATAATAAGCAATGGACATTCGAAAATAATTGAAAAACTGCTGTCGCGGCTGCCGTCGTCGTCTGCACTCGACGCGTGTATTTGGCAGCTTGGAGTCCGTGTAAACAAGCCCTAAAGTGTCGAAAAGTATCAAACTTTTTCTATTGCACTGTTATGATCTTCGCAATTTATAAAGATCTTACTAAACGTCTTATACAGTCCACAACAGGTGTAATGCTGGCTTCTACTTTAGTCAACAAATTAGCATTGCCTGAGAATGCTGGCAGCATTGCCACGTTGCAATGCTGCCAGCATTCTCAATGATATTGTAGTTCTAAGCATTCTGCCTTCTGGTAACGGGATTTTTAAGCAATAGATTGTGTAAATAGTTCCTAGTTCCTATTGTTATTCCGTTATTGTCATTTTCTATGTGCTAAATAAAGTTATGAATTTTTATTTAAAACTACAGACATCTGTATAATTTTATCGACAAAACACGCGATTATCCCAAACCACAGTGGTATACTGGTAACCCAGCTGTTAATCCACGATGAGCTGTGGCTTAACCCATCACAAGGATTTTATGATAATCGAGTTCGCTGTAGTTATCGATTTTGTTCTAATAATAAGATTTTATCTAGACAGTAGAAGTTATCTCTTCAGAGCGTTTACCTATCGAGAAATTACTGCAATATCATCATATTAACATACTGCCAGTCCACTGCTGGACATAGGCCTCCCCAGATAAGCGCCTTACTAAGACGCACGTCTCAAATACATGGACGGCAATTGTCGTGCTACCTGTAGACAACTTACAAGAGTCTGCAGTTAGCTCAATTGCTCTTATTGTAAATACCTACTTGATCTGTAAATACCTACTTGATTTTTTTTTTCTATTGTAATTTTCTTTGTCAATAAAGAGAATATTGCATACAACAATTATTATTGTGAATAAGGTATATGCATGTCATTTCAAAAAAGCTAATATTTTTTTACGTATTCTCTATTGATATAAAAATAAATCTGTTTAAGTATTTATTTATGTATTTTGTGATGTTTTTATTGTGAAATTTAATCATTGATAAGTAAATATTTTAAATCTCAACCGAAAATGTTCTAAACACAACGCTATTGGCACACGAACCGTGACGTCATACTTGAACATGTTTGTATGGGCATGAAGTTTTGACATTAAAAACAAACCCACTTATTTTAACTATGACTAATTGTAATTTTTTTTTGTTTTAGGTACAACGTGAATACGTGGCGCTATCTACAACCTTATCAAGGTTTGATTATCGGGAAATTAAAATTGCGATTTTTCAAAATTATAATAAACTTAGCAACTTTGCAATTCATAATTATTATGGATTTCGTCTTAATTGCAATGTTTATATTCGCGCGTAGGTAACCATTCCTCAACCTCAACCTCATCAGCCTGCATTGGTCCACTGCTGGACGCAGGCCTCCCCCTGATAAGAACCTTATTGGCATTTATCTAATGGTGGTAGTGCCCATAATCCCCACGCTGGGCATGCGGGTTGGGGAATCGCAGTTTGGTGGTAGAATTGTTCTCCAGTAGGCGCTGCTGCCCTCCACCCGGTGTATATCCCGGTTAATAAATAAAATAACTTCTATTATAATATTTAAAATATTCAGAATTTTGCTTACTTTGATGGAAATACTGACACATATTTGCTTGTAATTTGTTCAACAGTATTTAATCAGCTGTAATTATTTAACGCACGTTAAAATCAAAAAACATATAAAACTAACCAGCCAAATCAAACAAACATAGATTAACCTAATTCGCAGTTAGTAAATATTTGTCGGCTCGTAAAGAAACGCAAGGTAGCTGTCCACTGCGGCATTGGATTACTACGTACCCGATGATGTCATCCTAGCCGAATTTACGTCACGGCCATTCGACATTTTTGCACTGCTGCAACATTTCTTATGTTGCAGCAGTGCAAAAATGCACGTTAAACCGTTGGTCCTGCGCCTGACTTCTCCCTGGTCGTGAGGATCTGCCGTCTCATCGGATTATGAGAACGAGGGAAATACGAATACGTCATTGAGTACCTATAACAGACGGGATTAACCATGATTTATAGTGTTTCTTAAGTGAATAATTTTCAATCTAGGTAATTATTGTATTACTGACATGACGTAAGCTACAGTTACCAAAAAAATTAAGTAGTATATAGAGACTCTAAGGTTATTTATACAATTTATGGTGCTACCCATATTCAGAAAAACTTTTAATAAATGAAATAATACCAATTACTTTACGACCTCTATGGCACTTAAACCCGCAATCTTCCACTCAGTTTGGACATGCGCTAACTAATTTTATTTAACTTAACTAACGACCCAATAATTTAAATGCATATTCTTTCATGAGTTTGTGGACCATTCAGTTCAGTTTTAAAAGATCTTTATTTTTATAATTAAATAATAAAAAGTAATACAAATTCAGTGTACGTTCATAGAATGTGGACCATAGTCGATGTTTCCCTAAAGTTTGGGAAACGACTGCTATTTTTAGAATGTCGGCCGATAGAATATAGCACGTTACACAACCGATAGATGTGGTCGGTTTATTACTTTACACGTTTATATTCATTTCTTAGTGTGTTTGCAAAATAGCTTTGTGGGTGCGGCTTAAAATTTACACCACCCCAACTTTTCCCGCGGGTGTTGTTAGAGGCGACTAAGGGATATCAACCGGGGGCTGCGCCCCCTGTAGAATTTACACCATCCTAACCCTACCCGCGGTTGTCGTAAGAAGCGACTAATGTATATCCACCTGGGGCGGGACTTATATGAAATTTGGCTACATTGCTTAACACCTTCATGGCCCAGGACGCAGTTGTCATTCTCCACCTCGTCCGGCTGCGGCGCGCCCCTGCGGGTCGCACCGCAGAGGCTGGGCAGTGAATACGTTAATTGAAGAATGGCTATTCTAATGCTGATAATTAATTTTGTTTTAAAAAACTTTTTCATGGATTTTTATGGATCCCATTGTCAGAACTGAACCAAATTAAAATGGGACCACACGGTAAGCACCAGCTTTCATATAAAAAAGAATCATGAAATTGGATCAGTCAAAAGTACTTACTGAGGTAACAAACATAAAAAAAACTGTCGAAATGAGAACTTCCTCCGTCAGTTAAAAATAGGCCAGGATTGGGACACAAATAGTGAGCGTAAAATCGAGCTTTTCCCTAATCAGCCTGGTGTTAGGTCCGGTCCGCAATATATTTTGATATTTTACGAAAACTACAAAGTAACAGGCAATTTATATAGTTTCCACTAAAAGCAAAAAACATTATGGATAATAAACATTTTGGAATATACAATCGTTATTGTTGTTATATCCAATAGTTATATGTGCTGTAGTTCTGCACGAGGACAAAATTATGTCCCAGTAGTTCTGTTTACAAAAAAAATATATAAGAGTACATAAAGGTGCAAAAAGATCCGCCCAAGGGTATTTGCAATATATTTAAGCGGACCTAGGTAAAATGAAAGAAAGAAGAAAGAAAATACAATAATTTGGAACCAATTACATAACACGACACATACGTAGAAATTATAGGTCAGTTAAATATAAGAGATTAATTACATATAATGAGATAAGGAAAGTAGTACATAAATAAAAGAGCAGTGTATCTATCTACCATGAGTTTTTACAATATAAACTCGCTACAGTAGTAAAAAATGAATGAAAACTTCTAAAGCGCCTCTAGCGGATAGTTAGGAACTAAAATACGCCGTATGAGTCGCGTAGGCGTATTTACGTTACTACTGTAGTACCGTCAGGCGATCTAACTGTGACAACTCATGGTTCTGAGCATATAAATAGAAAATCAGCATATGTTTACAGCTGAGATTACCCCGATATTCCGAGACAGTTTAAACACCCCTGATCAAGTACCTACAAGTAAAAAAATGTCAGGTGCAAAACATAGGTAGGGCTATAGCGGATTAGATAAAATAAGACAAAATAATAATTAATTTACATAAAATAATAATATTCATTTAAATGAAATAATGTTATTTGTAAGATTGATGAAATAATGTAGTTTGAAAATAAGTTAACAATAATGTAATGTATTAAATAAGGAGTAATAATGTAATGTATTTGACATGTAAATTTATAATTTACCAATAAAATCTTGTATCTTGTGACATACTTAATATGTTTTTTGATTACCTAGACTACTATGTTAACTCACTAACACCACCCCTCTACTGTAACTCGCGGATAACGGGGATGGTCATACTTTTAGTATTAAAAAAAAACCACATTAAGGCGCATACCCGAGCCAATCTGACAGTAATTCCTATTTTATCATATTTTTACGTTTATCACAGGAATTTTTAAAAATCCTACGTTCAGTTTGTGGTATCTATTATAAGCTATTTTTCAATACCTCTTTTATAATTTTATCTTATATAGTTTAGGAGGAGATGCAAAAATAGAGTTTGGTGGCCAAAAACCGCAACTTCGTATCTCTTCCTAAGCTTTACAAAATGAAACTATTACAGAGGCATTAATTAATAGCTTATAATAGATACCACAAACTGAACGTAGGATTTTTTAAAATTCCTGCGTTCAACGTAATAATAAGATATAATAGTTGGGGGCGCCACTTTCGCTGGTGTATGGGCCTTAAAGTGGACATAAAGGTGCAAAAAGATGCATCCAAGGTCTTTGCAATGGATTTAGTGGACCTAGAGAAATTCAGCATAATATGCTTACAGCTTACTGAGATTACCCCTATATTCCGAGCCAGTTTCAGCGCCCTAGATAGAAAATACGTACCTACACTAACACCACGTAATTTGTCTCCACGTACACGTGAGACAAAGTTTACACCAGACTAATTGAACTCGTGTTTTGCTGGCTACGTTGTCCGACGAAGGATATCGATATAGTAGATTAGAACCTTCATGTACGTCGACCATAGTGGCTTAGAGGCTTTATATGCGACGACTTATCAAGGGATGTTAGTTTATTCAAAGATGTGAGTTCATCAGTCCGCATATCATTTAGCTGCATTTTGATCGTGTCGTCGAATGTTTGAAACATTTGATTCCTGGCAGGAATCGAATCCAAAACGTCCGTCCGTCTGAAACATAAGCAGACTTGTAATGTTTTTTAAACTTACGCGATCAGAACATATTATTATAAATATTCACGGGTATTTATCGCGTTTATTACCTGTTTTTTCCGACGTTTCAACATGTAACACTCTGTCGTGGTCACGGGATGACTGGAGTTCTGTCTGGAGTGTTGTCAACGAAACAAAAGTTGTCAATTGGCACACGAGCGTCCTCAATTCCCACGACTCTTCTCATTTTGAACAGACTCGAACTCGATAATTTTGGATTTTGGTGTTGTGATTTGTTTTACATAATTTATTGAAAACGGCTTGAATTTAGCTTTGAGACTATGTTTATAGATCAACTAGCACCGCTATGTAATTCCCTTAATTCCCTTTCCCGTGGGAATATCGGGATAAAAAAGCCTATGTCACTCCCTGAGAAGTAAGCCTTTTAATTAAGAAAGATTTTTTTTTATCGGGTTAGTTTCGGGGCCTATTCCATACAAACAAACAAACACTTTATATTATTAGTATAAATTAAGTATATATTCAACACCAAATTGAAACTATGTTGAGTTTCAATTCGTTGATAATCATCATTATTCGCTCCTTGACAATGTAATCCCGATATTAATTCAAATCCGAAATTAAATGTCAACATTAACCTGCAGCTCCTACAAATTGTTATTAGTAAAAGAGCTAAGACCTAGATTTAATAACGGTCGCCTGGGCGCTTAATCAAAGTTTAAAACACAACACAACAATGAATGGACATTCTTATGAATGGTAATTTTTAGACTATTTGTCATTATTCATAATTGGACATGAGTCGTACAAAGTGCCTCTGGTAGGAACATAACCACAGGCATTAGGTAAAGAAAGAAAATAACAAGCTAAATGATGTTTAACTGCTTAATTATACCATGTTTATTGAACTTTATATACTAACCTACATAATATGGTAAAACTTTTAATGTTTCAGTTATTCCGTGATGAGCCATGCTCATGAAACTGTGCCGAAATATTGGAAAGCTCAAAATTCAAATCATAGTAAATATCCCGTTGTAAATAACTTTATTACTTATAATAATTCTTGATTACTTAGACTACTATGTTAACTCACTAACACCACCTCTCTACTGTAACTTGCGGATAATGGGGCTGGTCGTACTTTTAGTATTTAGTTACTTTAATATTAATTGTTAATATTAAAGTTTGTTATCCCTAAGAGATAAAAATAAAATTAAACTTTCTTTAAATTAATTCGCAACGGGATATTTACCATGAATTGAGTTTTGAGCTTTCCATGGCTTTAGTGTTTATATAACCATGATTGTTCTAATAGTTTTACTAGGTATAGGTAATTTTATAAATTGACTATAAAGACTAGAAGCTTTATTAACATAAAATACAATCAAAGAATACGAGTATCAGAACCGATAATCGCTAGGGTAGGAAACGAGTTCTTGAGTGGAGACCGCGACAAACGTAGTGTAGGACGCCCTCCGACCAGGTGGGATGACGACCTGCGAAAGACTGTGTCCAGCTGTGGACTAATATGTATATTGATGGTGATCATGACGAAGTGTATGTCTAGTATGGGGCATTACTAAACCTAAGTTTATACCTTAGTTTATTACCATATACCATAGTTTATTATTTTATTAGTACCCCGCTAAACTCGCATTAGTTAGCATAAACACTGGAATTCAATTACTATAGGAGTGTTTCCATTTCTTGAGCGTAATACCGTTTCTAGTTGGGGGATGTAAATTGTTTTGAGTAAGTGTATTTGTCTCTACAAACTATGCAGTTTTACTAGAGGTCGCTTTTTACGATACAATACAATACAGAATACTTTGTTGCTTACCAACAAAAATATAGTACAAAAGAAAATTACATAAAACAAAAGCTTTTCGAGAATAGAAGGGCTGAAAATGGGTAAACTTTCGTATACACTGACTGCACATCTCAAATACACGGTTGGCGATTTGCGGACTGCAACTCAACTGCAGATGACGTTGACTGTATCCAAGTTTCACTATAGACCCTGCTGGGCACACAATATGGAGAGAGAGGGACGTCATTGTTAACTGGTTAGGATATTTTTACTCGTTCACATATTCTTATTTTCGTTCAAATATTCATCGTCAATCGTGTAGTAAGCCTTTGCGTTTAGTGAAATCTTAAGTTGTTTTAGAAAAACATTGTCGTTTTTCTCGTCTATGAACGCGTCAGGCAGTTTATTATATATTTTAATAGGCATTACATAGGGGCTCGATGAGTGTAGTTTAAGTTTGTAGACAGGTCTTTTAAGTTAATTTTTATATCTTAAGGAACGAGAAGTTTTTTCCCCTTGTTTTATAAAATTCTTCTAACGAATTACACGTTTCAAAAATGTATGTATACCCCTGTATACATACATTTTTGAAACCTTGCCCGCAAGGTTAGTGTTTTTAAAAATTTTAAATAAGGTTTACAGCTGTGTGTTTGTTCTATGTTTGCTATCTTCTAGGTTAAATGCAGCCGACAGCGGTCGACAAACAAACTTTCGCATATATAATTTTAGTAGGCCTGAAGCATGAGTGCTGTTTGTGAATAGCTGTGTAAAGCTGGCTTAGAATTTGCACCACTAAAACTCTTCCCGTGGGTATCGTAAGAGGCGACTAAGGGATATCCACCGGAGGCGGGCAGCAGCGTCTACAGAACTATTCTACCACCGAACTGCGATCCTCAACCCGCATGTCCAGCGTAGGGATTATGGACATTGCCCCTTAAGATGACCGCTAATGACGCGCTTATCAGGGTGAGGCCTGCGTCCAGCAGTGGACCAGTACAGGCTGTTCAGGTTGAGGAAGCATGAGTGACACTCAGGAATACATTTGAACTGACCAGTAAAGGAAGTCCATTATTCATAAACCCTACCTTCCTAATATTTAACGTGAATTCTCGCTAGCACATATCCAAAATATCCATTTATTACCATAACCGAACATGGTGGAGTCCCTTCTGAATATTTATCAAGGGGACGAACGGACGGACACAGCTGCCGATTGTAATGTGACATTTTGTGTATGATCCGTTTTATATTTGCTTTTATATTAGGAATAAGTTTTGTTGACAGATGGCGCAAATCTTGATATGATGAGAGTTCAGAATTCGGTCAGTTTTTGTTCAGTTTCGGACATATTTGGGACGAAACTGTATAAAATATGCGGGAATGTAGAAAATGGAGCAACAAATAAACTAAAACTCGACTCGGCGTTCACCGATTGTGCTAGTTATCTTAACAATGACATTTTCTACCCCTACTTTTAGACCCTCAATATCTTTTGACGTCATTATACCCTATAACCACCGGGGTATTGAGACAAATCAATCGATACCTCATTTGTTGAAATCGAACGAGTAGTTTCAGCGCTACGACGTGGGAACATAAAAATCACTTCCAAATACTTCTGTATAATCTATTTGTTACAAAGCTGCAAATTATGTGAATAGATTCCAATAACATTAATTAAAATTCACATGCTTGGAGTTGAGATAAAGATATATAAATCGCTTATATGTATTTATTGAAGAAAGGATCTCAAATCAGCAAGTACTTTCCATTATGTTTAAAAATTGTCAACAAGAAAGTTAATTTGAGGTTAAGTACTGCGGGTTTGTTTATCATTTGGGCTGGGTTTATAAAAATCATATACCTAAAGAAAATGGTGAAGTATGGTACGCCATAGTTAAAGCTCTTTTTCGGCTATTAGAATTAATAAAACTTTAAAGGAGTAAGGCAGAGGAACCATTTATAACAGAAAATCTGACTGAAACTCAAACACGTCGGCTTAAGATTACGGTTGCTGTGAGAGTGGCGCCGCGGCTGGATATTCTCATAGGTACTGTGGTTGAAACAGATAAGGCACGGTGTTACTGGAAACTGGTAGGAAAGACTGTGGTCGTTTAAAGAATTTGAAAATATGTAGTGGTTTATTAGATGGAGTGCTAACACTTGAAGACATTTGAATCTCAAATTATCAACCTCATTTTTTTATGGACAATAGACCTTCCTTTGACTGCAAATTCACCTGATGGAAAGCGAATATGTGGCCGACGGTGTATTACGAAGGTCTAGAAGACAAATATTAACCCAATTGGAGGGAAAAACAGAAGCGTGAAGAGATTTTTATGCTTTAGCGACGCTTTGTTTTTAATAATTTTCAGTTGGTATTTATCAGCGTAGAAATAAGGTTTATATTTTTTTAAGCGACTTAGTCTGTGCCAGAATCTACATAATTTTGGATTCAAATGAATACTTATAGAACTTAATTTCGAACTTTATTTAAGACTTCTTGAAGTCACAGTACTTTAAACTGATATAGCTTGGCTTTTGGTTGGATATTTCGAACACAAGTTCCACAATAAATAAAAATAACCGTTTTGGTCCAAAGCCATAGCAGATAACCCGTTTTTTGGCAGCGGCACCACTCTAGCCGGTGTTATCACCTGAAGTGCATCAAGTTAAGTGCAGGTGCATAGTTTCAAGTCGAGGCCAAAGTTCGCAGTTAAACTTAAACTTAACTTAAACTTCGCCAACCAACCGCTTTGTGAGTAACAAGGGGATTCTCAACAAAATAATAAACTTTAAGTTTAAGTTAATATTTTAAAGTTTTAGTTAAGGTAATGGATAGTCTCGTTAGCTAGGGAAAACGTTTTAAACTTAGCATTATGTTCAGTTAAGTAAATATTAAGTGAAGAAAATTACTTGAAAAGTTATTTCTATGCGCCCAGTAAAAAAACAAACAACAGTTTAATGGAAGAATGATATAGTTTGTATAAAACTCATAAAATGTATGGAAATTGCATCGAATTGTATCAAGAAATGAAGTGGGATAATAAAGAAATGGCAAGAAACCTTAGGCATATTTTCTTCCCTATGTAAGCTCGATCCTCGGTCTACAAGAAGAAAGGTGATTCGATTTTAATCGAGGGCTTTTCTTTGATAAGTTTTTCGACAACTATCACGAGACGACAATGGCCGTTTTTACACTGCAGTTTTTGGCGGGACTATAGTCATCGTATAGTAGACTAGGATATTTGTGATATTTATCATCTGAAATTTTATCGAGTGCCGCAGTATCACGTAATACGCAAAAATGACTTCCGGAATATAATCGATTTTACGAACTAAAAAAGAGTTTTATATTAATTTGCCTTCTTTCTTACACAAACCCTCAAAATCAACAAATATTTTCGATCGGGTTGTCATTCTGTCACAACAAATCAGTTTTTCCTTGACTTTGAACAACAAAGGCTTTTTGTAAGATTTATTTGTATATTACAATTCTACTCTTTCTAAGTATTTATACAAAAGTGTTTTTAAGTGTTTTAGAAACTTTAAGCTTATTAATAAATCACCTAGAGAAGTTTAGTGGTGCTCGGAGTCAAACACGAACTTTGAAAAACCAATCGAGGGTCTCTTCTTTAACACCAATACAGCTTTCTGGTACTGTTGGTATGTATATACTTTCCATTCTTCATAGTAAAAAAAAAGTTACTTATAAAACTATCGCAGTTTGACGATTCCTACAATATTATAAACGCGAAAGTTTGTAAACTTGTCTGTATGTGTGTTTGTTGCTCTTTCACGCAAAAACTACTGAACGGATTAGGCTGCAATTTTTTATACAGGTACAGGCCTGGAATAACACATAGGCTACTTTTTATCCCATAAATCAGTTCCCGTGGGATAGGCGTGCGAAGCCGCGGAGCGCAGCTAGTCAAACTAATATTATAAATGCGAAAGTGTGTATGGATGTATGGATGGATGTTTGTTACATCTTCACACCAAAACTAATGAACGGATTGGGCTGAAATTCTGCATACAATTAATTCTCAACCTGGAATCAAACATAACATACTTTTTATCCCATAAATCAATTCCCGTGGGATAACAATCACCTTTAAACGTTTCTATAGGAACAACGCGTGCGAAGCCGCGCGGTGCACTAGTTCAATATAAACCGTTAGTTTTCTTTAAACACAAACTAGGTTTGTAGTTAACCCAGAGTTATCCGCTTGAATTCATAACAGAAAGATTTATTTATACAAAAAGACATGTACTTTCTATACTAAAGAGATAAATATCAAAGCCATAAATGAATAAATAAATACAATTAATGTACCTCGCACTAGCTACATGAAAATATCTTTACTCAAATGCACAAAGCGTGTAACTCTATTTTTAACAAAATAGAGGTGCCTTTTGCTCCTATAAGGTCTTGAAATTACATAATATTCTGTGGTTTATGTAATGTTGCTGAAAAGTAACAGGTTTAAGCCCTATAGTGAAAGAAATAAGGTCCTTTATAGACTGTTCAGAGATACAAGAGGTCTTTGTAGGTGATTCATCAAAGTCAACGGAGGTATGGTTTACTCTCGATCAAATAAGTCAGAACGTTTATTATTAATTATATTTACGGTAACATTATTTCTTTTTTCTTCCGTGGACATCAATTCAGAAATATTAGATATTCATTAAGATTTGATGTCAAATAAATCATCATCAGAAAATTATTTCGTACTTAACCCTTCTTGCGCAGTCGTGTAAAGTGGTCTTGGGGTGCGTTTATAGTTGATTAAGTATTAAATGAAAATTTTGAGACACCACTTTCGCTGCATCCATAATGTTACGGCAAATCTACCCCAATGCAATAATGATGTCTCATGATAATCATGATAATTTTCACATTAAGTGGTCAATAATTAGATACAAGAATTTATGTATAAAATAATATTTTACACGTCCATTGATTAATAACTATACAACATTATTAATACATAAGCATCTAGTTCTGAATTACATTCTACGTTGACTTAACCACCTACAATTTAACCTTATTTTTCTCATAACGCATTCATTTCGAGTTCACCATAAAAAATTCGGGCTTTTGAATAACCGGCTAAATTAATTTCATATTCGTCTGCCGCGTGGAAAAAGTGGCGTGCTCACAAGCAAAATTCTTAATTCGCCAGTTATTAGGTTTGTCTGTCGGACCGTTCATGTTGGTGGAAAACAGCTGATTCAGTCACTTTTTTATCCTGAGTTACTTTTGTAAACTGGGTTCACCGGAATTGCAAAAAAATCTAACTCGTTTTGTTCACGGACTTCATATAAAGTTGTTTTTTTTTAATAATGAATAGATGTTCGTTTCACCACAATCACACCTGATGATGGTGACAATGTGACCGACAATATTTAGAAGTCACCTATTGACTCATGTTTTGAAAAGTAATGAAGCATAGAATTAAACAATGGATTTCAACTGCAATTCATACTTGAAATACATAATTCATATTATAAGCCCGCTAGTTCCATCGCCGAAGTGATGAATAAATAATTATCTATCTGCATCTACATTACTTATTTATTCATTACGGGCCCCGAATAGGGCTTTAGAAATGGTAGTTTTCTGAATTTTTTGTGACTCCTTTTAGATTCATTTTGTTATACTATCGCCACAAAGGTTATGTAGATCTTTCTTATATCTGCTTTTGTTTTAAATCCCAAGAGACTTCACTCTAACCACTTAAAAAATCTCCCACTGACCTAGCTGCCCTTAACCCTTCCGTGCCCAGCCTAAAT
The DNA here is from genome assembly GCA_955876795.1 of Eupithecia tripunctaria. NCBI lineage: Eukaryota > Metazoa > Arthropoda > Insecta > Lepidoptera > Geometridae > Eupithecia > Eupithecia tripunctaria. Next base: position 8,200,250 of record OY041624.1, on the reverse strand, counting down.
CGCGTAGCCGAATTGGCGCGTGGCCAAGTGCATTTGGCACAGAGCGCACGCAAATTACTGTTTACATTATGTCGTATTCACGTACAAGTGGGGCTTATACTAAGTCGGAATTGGCTCTATTTGATGCGTAAAAATACTATTGAATACTGCCTAAAATCGAATCTGGTCCAGTAGACTCAACTGTTGGGTTCCCATAAGCTTCCCTTTTAACTCCATGGATGTCAGCGCGGATAATCTCAAATGTTTGCTTATATTTTCGCTCTTTATTGGTTATTCGTTTTGTTTGTTAAAAATGTATAAAATTCACAATAAAAATGCATCGAAATTGACGTATAAAAGAAAATATGAGTAATACTCTCACGAATACATCCAAATAGCTGATCGTTGTACGAATTGGTTTTATACCGTAATTTTTACCATGAATAAACCTTCGTTTCGACAACAATCTCACCTATAGGTAAGTGTCGATATGACCGACGATGTATCACACTCAAAGGTTTAGAATACACCTAAGCCACTTAACATTATAAACGATGTAATAGATGATCCTTTTTGCTTCACCGTACTCCATTGCCCACATTAGTGCTTTGAGTAACGACACAAACAATCAACCATCCTAGCTTTGTCCTGATCGAATACCCGCAAAGTTATTTGGCAGAGGTCCATCCTCCATCGTTTCGCCGTATAATTTTGTCACCAATTTTCTTGGCCTGCTTTATATTCTAATGGCGTCGTCAAAGATGGCAGCAGGTGTAAATTGCGGTTAAATAATCTGATGGGGAGAGTATTTAAGGTTTTGACGTGACGGTGTCCGGGTTTTACAGTTCTAGTAGTAGAATCAGATTTTTTTGTACAAAAATCGGCTAGCATATTTATAAAACCTTACGTAAACGAGTTAATACTATGTTTAAGAAATAATAATCAACTAAACCGAAAGGTCATTTCTCACTCTCGAAAAGTAGGTGGTGAAGGCACCTTGGGCGGTAAACTTTTGATCTACGATTTTTAAAATGTTTTTAAAACGTTGTTGTGTTAACAAAGTTGTGTGTGATGGGTAAATTTGGCGTTAAATCCAAATTTACCCATCACGGGTTATTCTTAAAAAATTACTCGTATTTTACGCGACTGCGCAAGAAAGATTATTTAAATTTCCATTTGTTTGCTGTTATGTTTCTAAGTGGTAGTATTTATTTTTTATATATTGGTTACGTGGATTTAAACAGCTATATTTTTGAGTGGCAGTGGATATAGTTGTATAGGTTGATAAAGTTGTGTACCTATGGCCCATTGAATCGAACTGCTGTTAATTTAACCGTCATAATTAATGTAACAGATAATTTAATAGCGGTTAAAATTAAATTAAATCCATTTTTACTTAGTATCCAATGAATACGGTGAAAATAATTTGCATCCGTTCCGATGGTCGCAAAATCTGAATTTTACGACTTACGCGCATTCCCCGAACTGGGTACGAAATATTTTTATGCGCTCATAAAATTCGCCGTAAAAACACATCTTATGCGGTAATCAAATAAGTGCTTTTATGAAATGAAATGGATGTTTAGTAGGTATTTGTGAGTACTTATACACTTCTTAAAATTCTCAGTATGTTAAACTTACGGATTCATAAAGTTTTAGATGCAAACTTTAAAGACATGAAAACATTTTCATATTCCTGAGTAGTAGGTACTTTTTATGAAATGGACTTCTACAAAAATACTTCTTTATCGTAAAAGCGTTGCGTCAGATGTGTGTTAGCGCAAACAATGCCGAAACTATCGAACGAATCGAGCTGAAATGTTCTATTATGATAGGTTAGTACATGTACTTACCTCATTCTGGTTTTTCTTCTTAATTCTTCTTCTTGTATTAAAAGCTTGTGACCAGCTTTTATTTAACATACAATGTAGGTACGTTAGTTGACTTAATTCAAATTATGTTGGCTTCTTTTTGGAATCTGATTGTGCTGAAACTTTGCATTGGCTCGATGACTATACACTAAAATATTAGTTTGTTCCGCCCAGACAACCGAACTAGACAACTGGTCGTCTGTTTACACATAAACTGATGTTCCAGCTAGGGTAATCTCCTCACGAGATGACTTTTCAATGTAAGAGAGTATACGTTACGACGAGAGAGTTCATTAGGGTGAGTGCAACTCGCGTCGCGCCTCCAGTGCTCGTGAAGATGCAGGGCAGGCGCGTAGTTAACTGTTCGTGGTTAACCCTCTTACATTCATAATGAATTTGTAAAGCTTCTCAATGGTTCGTAACACGGACACCAACATTTAGAAATAATAAATATTTCAATAGCTTCTTCCTTACCTAAGTATAGCGTATAGCTGAGGTCCTACTGCACAGTGTTTTATGAGACAGTATACTGTAGCCTTACTTATAGCACAGCGTATAGCTGAGGTCTATCTGTAGCCTTACTTATAGCACAGCGTATAGCTGAAGGCTAACTGTAGCCTCACCTATAGCATAGCGTATAGCTTGAGGTCGAACTGTAGCCTTACCTTAAGCATAGCGTATAGCTGTAGCCTTACCTTTTGCATAGCGCATAGCTGATGTCCAACTGTAGCCTTACCTTTAGCATAGCGTATAGCTGAGGTCCAACTGTAGCGTTACCTTTAGCATAGCATATAGCTGAGGTCCAACTGTAGCCTTTAGCATAGCGTATAGCTGAGGTCCAACTGTAGCGTTACCTTTAGCATAGCGTATAGCTGAGGTCCAACTGTAGACTTTAGCATAGCGTATAGCTGTGATCCAGCCTGTTTTGGCGGCGGTCCAGATATCCCGAGCAGAGGTTTTATCTTGACGCTGTGGGAATTAAGTTCCCGTAATCGCATTGTAGATCGATAAGGATTTAGTTAACAGATTGATTAAGCTTCAGATCTATTCTAGATGAATGAGACGGCATCAGCAATCCTATCATCCTAGTCTACTTATATTGTAAATGAGAAAGTTTGTGTAAATTTTTGTTACCACGTAACTAGTATGTAAATCGATTTACGTGAAATTTAGTATGTATATAATTTACGGTCCAGAATAAACAAACATAGGCAAACATTTGTTAAAGTTAACCTCTAAGGGGGTTAAGAATAATTGTAAAGTTTTTTAGAAAATTAATATTCATTAGTTTAAGTTACTCAAAACTCTACGTATAAATAAACTTAACTATAAGTACGTGAATCACGTTTTTCTTCACAATTCCAACCCTAGAGGGTGTGCAATAATATTGACCTGTCAAACATAATATAGACCTGCAAAATGTCTTCATTTTAACACTTTCCGTGCCCATGACCAGATGACCGTCTATAGCTCACTTGAGCGAGGTTTGGAAGTGAATAAATTGAACCGATTATTCAATATAAAAACACGAACATATATTATGTAAGTAATTTGTTTGTCTGTACAAGTTAGGTTACAAGGTTTGTTTTACCCCAGGGGGTACATTTTTATGCTAATTGAGGTTATGTTGGAATTTTCGCAATTTGCAACCAAAACATACAGCTTTAGGGTGTAATTTTGCATATCATTTGTAGTAAACAAAACAGGGTTATTCATAAAATGTGTCAAACTTTTATGGGTGAGATAATTTTTAAACAGTTGTTTTTGAGGCTTATTATAATTTAAGTTCTGGCTTTAAAAGGGAAGAACCAAATAAGAACTTGAAAAGTATCGGATTTCATGTACAAGGTACGTACTTAAGTAGGCACTTATTTTTTATTATTGTTTCGAATTGGGACAGCGTTTTTTTTCTATTGTTGTTTGCCAGAATACCTGCTTAATACTTAATCCTGTTTTTTTGTTAATAGGTATGTCGAAAGTGAATGACGAATTTATTCCGCCAGTACTTATCTTCTACCCAACTGCGTAAAATAAGGGTTACGTTTTTTTTTTAATTTCTTTTCATTCGTTACTAAAACTGACGAACGTCTTTAAAGTTCATGCCGCCAAGCATAAAAGAAAAACATTATTCCATTTCATCATTCCATTTATTCAAAATCAAATTAAAAACATTTCTCGAAACAATAAGCAATTTTATCAATCTTTTTCATTAAAGTGCAGGCATCAGGCGCTTGCGCATCTGACAACGGTCTTGTCAATTACACTTGGGAAAAATCAGACGCGACTTTTAGTCGCGATTTCTAGAAAATATGAAATAGGGAGTTGGCCATTCTGGTATGTTTAGAGCGGGCGGATTATTTTCGTAGAAGATTTATTTCAAACCAAGGTTCATCTTAGTTATATCCATAAAATTGTAATATTTTGAAGAACGACGATGAGATAACGACGCCTTGTTCACATTTTTTCTCAACTGACTATTTTCATTTTTACCCAAACTCAAGAGAGTCTACTTCATTATAATATTGCATTGTCTGGTAATGCATGAATTTAAGATCCAAGTGGGGAAATAAATTTAACCCATACAGGTGAAACCAAAGAATAGTATCCTAACATTCCTTACACTAACTAAAAACAACCTTTTAGGCACCTATTCTACTTAAACTTAGATTTACCTACAGACTAACATTCCTTATTATTGTCCCTTAAAATCCATGAAGAATGGTTAACGTAGTGTACGTTTCTCTGCACTTACATAGTGACTTGTAATGTCTATCCGGGAACAGACGCGGACAAACTTACATAGTAATATAGCTAATTCAATTAAAAACTTACCTTAAATACATAGGCTAGATACAATAAAGGATAATTAATATCCTGTATACTTAGTAATATAAAAAGTACCCACCCATTTTCCTGCGCTTTTTGTCTTATCCAGTTTTGCCTTAAGTCGGCAGAATTCTCGTCTGACATTTCGCTTCCAACTTGACACTGACAGTTAAATAATTTCGCCGGCGAATTCAATGGCCGGCAGAGCTATGCAAATTCGAATGTTCCTTTTTTAAAAACCCGTTCCTTTTTCAAAGTGACCCGTTCACTCGGTCTTGCATTAATTGGATGTTTTGTTTGTTTTTCACTTGTAATAAGTTATGAGTTGTTTATTTAAGAGATTGCGACTGCACCTTTAGTTTTTAATCTTTCGTGATAGAAGAGGTATGCGATTGTATAGTTCTCGTCAGGTAACTTTGCGCCTGATATCTTACTTAGGGTTAATGAAGATAGCTAAGTTTTGAAACTCGTTATTGCTCCTGTTTATCCAGAACACTACAACCTCGGCCTCTTCACGACAAAAGGCAATAAGTGTCCTTCTAGGTATTTTTCTGTTTGCGCTAGACAAACCTTGAAGATACCTCTTAGGTTCTTTTTAAAATCAGGTCATTATCTAATTCCAAAGACATTTAAAGATAAGATTCTGAAAAGTCGAGTTTCTTGTCCTAAAGTCTAGCAATACGCAATTTGTAAAATTAAGTTTTAAAATGTTACACATTGAGACCGCACCTTAATCATTGACATTCAATTTTTAATTTCGTAAGTGAATTTCAATGTATAAAATGGATTCTTAATTTACTCGAAGTACGTTTTTCACTACGAAGTGAAAATCTTTTTGTAAAATTATTTAAGTTGATCGGGTTTGATTTTTTCAGTGTAATTTGGTGAATTTTAGGTTTAATCTCAACTTTAATAGTTTAAAGAAAGTGCAAAGAGTAGAAAATGCGATTTGAAATTTAAATAAAAAAATTATAATGCTGGACAATACACAAAGCGTCATCTTATCTATTTCCAAATTAAACCGAGCTGATGGGTACTAGAAAACTGAGATTTGATACAATATATAGATTGGAATATAGGAACTAAACGATTCGTTTTAGTACCAGCAGAATTTTAAAATAAAAACTTGTTACAAAAAAGTAAATTCAATTAATATCTTTACTTACTCCTTTTGATTCCTTTATTCGTACGCCTATCATTATGTACACTAGTTAATGCACCGAAGTTAATTTGTTAGCTTACTTTCTACATATTGTAAGCATCTAAGAAAATAAGGTCGAAATTCCCGTGAAGTATCATTGGTTTACATAGGAAAGTTATTAGCTGTGCTAACATGAGTAGTGACGTTCTACGAAATACGACTTAGCCGTAACGTATTCGTAGTACGGGCAAAATGTATAGAGGAATTTCAGTTTTAGTCGAAAACGCTTGCGGCTTTGCACGAGATTTGCGAGTTATTCAGGAGCCTACATGTTAGAAACGCATAACGCATAGAGAAGCATATATGCAGAGCATAGGTAAGGCATTAAACCCGTCTCGACACCAACCAGCAAAGGTGAAACGAAGCTGTCAGTCCCCAAAAGTCCTGCTCCAGTACTTCAAGGAGCTGGGCTGGTTAGGTAAGCCTGTTCAGGCAGGGGGACAATGCACAAAACACTCCCATAGATATCAGTGCAGATCCCAGTTCCCCCACTTAGAATTAGAATAACAATTCGCCTATCTAGGTAGGTATATGTTATATCGAGTCTATCTACCTACACTACATCTACGCAAACTTTAACCCCGATCCGTTAAGGAGTTAGTGATGATTTCAGTGGTTAGTTAATGCGAGAGAACTTTCGTTGGCGACTCAGACCTCAAAAAATTTCACATGTTTGGCTTGAGTTATTAACGCTAAGAATCCGTAAATTAAAACCCGCTTCAATGTCCCGTAGATATTTGTTCCAGGTATTTTCCATGTATAAGAAAAATATATAGGTACGTATCTGTGTATTTATTAAAGTATTTCAGTTATCTAGTAATTACTCATAACACATGCCCTGCTTAGCTTAGGGCTAGATGACTCAATTCAATTCGTTTATTTTAAACCAGACAATCTATTATAAAGGGGAAAGATTTGATTGTTTGTTTATATTGAATAGGCTCCGAAACTACTGGACCGATTTAAAACGTTCTAACACCATTAAAACGCTTACTTTTCAGGGAGTAACATAGGCTATATTTTATCCCGGAATTCCCACGGGAACGGGAACTACGCGGGTGAAACCGCGAGGCGCTGCTAGTAGCAAAAACTACTTTATAACATATATAAACAGCATCATAAGATGCTATATGGACTGCCCCGATTAGGTATTTATTAATTTGTTTACTGTATCCCATACGAAAAACTTCTGAAAGTATTTAAACTAATTCTCACTATAACAAGATCCGAAACTAAATTATCCGTAACTAAATCCCGTAACGTAACAAATCCGTAAACTATACACCACTAAACCGCCCCTAATTGACATTGGAGTTGGTAATCTGGGTAACAAGAGGTGAGGAAATGAACCCGCTTTTGTTGAATAAATCTACGTTTTCACGTGAACGAGAACGTTTACGTCTGTTTACGTGTTTCGTGACGTGAAGGTCGTTTGTATTGTGCTAGATTTTGAATGAAATACGCGAGTTTAGGTGTACCTCTTGTTCAAACAACAAAAAAACTGTTTTTAGTAATTCTCTGGCTAGTAAGTAAAACGCAACAAATGACAAACTGAATAATTTCATAATACACCTAAAACTGAATTAATTATAGGCGTAATGAAAAGTTGGGCTGGGGTTAATGTGTTATTGAATGGAGACCGTGACTTGGCAAACGTGATGATCCGCGAAAGACTCTTCAGCTTGCCGTTAAACAGTCTTTCGCGGATCATCATCCCACCTGGATGGAGGGCGTCCTACACTACGTTTGCCAAGTCGCGGTATCCTAATGGAGAGGCCAGCAGTCGAGCAGGGGACTAATAAAGGTTGGTTGGTGATGATGATAAGTAACGTGTTATTTTGGTAAAATTTTCAGCAAAATTGCACATATTCGTAGAACTGCAAGTAATTCATAAATAAGATGTTGTTTGCTACAGTACAATAATTGATTTTGTTTTAAAAAACTATTAACCAACTTCAATTACTTAGATAGTTTTTTCATGGATCCCATTGTCAGAACTGGACCAAATTATGTATTATAAATGGGATAACACTGGAAGCACCAGATTTTGAAATAAAAAAAGAATCATGAAAATCTGACCACCCAGTCAAAAGTTCTGAGGTAACATACATTGGAATTAAGAACATCCTTTTTTTGAAGTATGACTTTTTTGTATTTTAAATTATTAAAATAATTAAATAGCAATATTATTAATTTGCGAACGAGAAAACATATAATTAATAAGACATTTCTTCTACAACTTGTGATCACGGTCGCTATCTTTACATCAACTCGGAGGTTATGTCTCATGCATGATGCTATGCCATAAAATAATAATGCTTTAAAATTAACCGCGATACGGGTTAGTATGTTATTGTGAGGGCGGCCACACATGTCGGTGTTACCACTATTCGCTGATTCGACCTGAATATTTTTTGTATACAAAGAGATTACCAAACCTAAAGAATATTAATGGAAAATATTTAAAGACATTGGTAATTTGGTATCATCTAAGCTAAGCAGAGAAGCTCGAAACAATTTTTGTATTTGAAAACTTTCATTTATTTTGATTTCTATTTCGTTTTCGAATTAAAATTTATCAGTTTTTACTGCATATGTGAGATTATGCGTTCTTTTATGTGATTGTTATGAGATTTTGTTAGGTTTTCACTGATGAATGACGTTGTTGACATAAAATATCTTGGATTCTGAATCAGAGTATAGGTAGTGTTACCATGAGACCAAATTCGATTTTTATGAAATAATACTTCGTAGAGCTCTATAAAATAAACGATACTAGATAAATAAAATAAAAATAGGAGTCTTATTGGCTTGTATATATTTGTCCACTGTTATCTGTGATTACTATCATTTTTATTATCAGTTATCAAGTCTAGTATCTATCTATAACACAAGCTCTGTTTAACTTGGAGCGTGATAATGCTGTGTGGACAATCCATGTGTTATTTATTAATAAATTTGTAAATAAAATAATGCTTGACATTTTCACACAGTTTCAACGTACACCCCTTTTAGTTAGAAAGCATCGACATGGTATAAAGTTGGAATTAACCATGACACGGGTTAGTGCATTATTGCGAGGGTGGCCACACATGTCGGTTTTACCACTACTAGGGTTACCATAATGACCATACTCAGCCGAGCATTCGGGAAAATTGTTAAAACTAAAACATCATGATTATTAAGTTAACACGTGTCTATTCAGATCTCGCCAAAACTAGACTAACTAATTTGACTGGACTAAAAATGAAGCTATCCTTATCGGTCGTTATGACAGGGACGGCGACAATTTTAGTCGTCAAATTAGTTTAGTTTAGTTTTAGCGACATCTGAAGTGACACCACTGTCAATTTTATACACAGTTGCGTGCGCGATGCGCCATGACCACGGAATATGTAACTGTGTCAAAATATACAGGATAAGTAATTTAAAATAACACAAAATATTATGGTATACCACCAGGTATAAAATTATTCCCGCCTTTGTCGTAAGAGGCGACTAAGGGATATTTGCCGGAGGTGGGCAGCAGCGCCTCCTGCCGAACAATTCTGTCACCATTCTGCGATCCCCAACCCGCATGCCCAGCGTGGGGGTTATGGGCAGTACCCCCCATGAGATAACTGCCAATGAAGGCGCATATCAGGGGGCAGGCCTGCGTCCAGCAGTGGACCAATATAGGCCGTTGAGGTTGAGGTTGAGGTATCTAGTATAATTAATCAGATTACCAGGTTTTTTTTACAAAACTTCCGTATTGTATGTACTATATTATGTTCATTAACTATACCTACCTCGAAACTGTCGCGTTAGTAAGATCGAAGGTCTCGAAAGCCCGACCTTTTTAACCGACTTCAAAAAAAGGAGGAGGTTATCAATACGACTGTTTTTTTTGTTACCTCAGAACTTTAGACTGGGTGGTCCGATTGTCATGATTATTATTTTATATGAAAGCTGGTGCTTCCCGTGTGGTCCCATTTTAATTTTGTTCAGTTCTGACAACAGGATCCATGAAAATTCATGAAAAAGCCATAAACATTGAAGTCGGTTTATAGTTTTGTAAAACAAAATTAATTATTCCTACAATTAATCAAAATCATGGTGTCCCTACTTCCTGCTTTTTACGAGTGAAATCACAAGCCCATCCAATGATTCAGTATTTTCTATATTTTTATGAGTCAACATTAAATAAATTCAAACATGTCCAGTCATTAAAGTTATACTTGACTGGATAAAATTAATATTACTATTAGAACTTGGACTCTCTTTGGTTTCCGCTATACTAAATGTGAACCTTTAATAGTACATGTTTGTCATCAGTGAGCGCGGCCTAAATGCATGCTATCTCACCTGTCATTATAGACATACCCATGCGATAGAATGAAATGCACAATGATTTATGCCGCCGAACAGACTTTAGCACAAGGGTAATCACAGAAAACTATTGAATGTACATATCTCTACGAAATAAATTTATTTTAAGTTATTAATAACTAAACTATGTCGGTAAACCATTCATATTAGAGTGTTCTTTCCACGTGTGTTATTTATTTTCGCTCAAAGTTAAGCGAAAATAAATAACTAAAATTCGTGTTGAAATACGAAAGTTTAGAAGCTTTTTTTTTCAAACTTATACGTTTTTACTGTTTTAGTTATAAATTGATTTCATCCTTAGTTTTGGATGGTCAACATCAAATAGCCTTGTAGTTACCCTTACGTGGAAGGGTAACTACAAGGCTGTTTGATGTTGTATGAAAAATTGAGAGACTAGTTCCAACTTAAGTTTGAAGGTCTAGGAACTACTGATAGGTGCAACAGGTAAGATAAAATATGTATATGAAAGAGACCAAATGATGAAAAGAAAAGGATAGGCTTAAGCTTACCCCAATAGATAAGAAAAACAATGAGAGTCCTTCCCTTTGTTAATTGGATTATCTATTTTACAATAAGTCGTATCTCTAGGAATTGCACGTGCAGTTGTTTGAAGAAAGCATAAAATTTTACATTAAATATTAATGTATATTATTATATATAATATTAATATATTATATTAATATTACCTCCTCCATATTGTAGGTACAAAGAAGTGTTGAAGTTTCTCTGGTTAATTACAATAACTTCAGTTTTTCATCAAAATGTAACAGTGTCTGTACCTTCTGTTTAGAATACACTGTGACATAGATTTTTGGAGTGGGTCGAACGGAGCATATGTTTTGGGATGAATGGCTAAAAATAATATTGGGTAGAAAAGTTGTGGGTTGAACGGGCAAGCACTCGAATTAAGACCACAAAAACAAATTACTTTTAGGCCTATAAAGAAAAATCTTCCCGTGGGTATCGTAAGACGACGGGACATCCACCTGGGGGCGGGCAGCAAAGCCCTTTGAAAAATAATTCTACCACTGCGATCCCCAAACCACATGCCCAGTGCGGGTATTATGGGCACTACCCCCCATGAGATTAACACCAATAAGGCGCTTATCGGGGGAGGCCTGCGTCCAGCAGTGGACCAATATAGGCTGTTGAGGTTGAGGTTTACAGAAAAATGACCAGTTTTACGTTCAATGTCGACGTACCTATGTATTCTAATGGGTAACAGGCTCATGAAGCTTTAGAACCTGCGACTCTTAAACAATTCCACTATTCCAACAAAGCTCTTTAGCAAACCAAATCGATTATTCATTAAAACGCAACAAGACACGTTGCCTTATTAGATGCGGCGAAAGATTTATGATAATTTGAAACTTATTGCCTTTGAAATAGAGTCCTCTGTATACTTAGGACGGGTACAGTCATCAAAGAAACTTGTTGACATCGAATTTTAATCCGGATCTCCAAAGTATGCTCAGCTATTTATGGAATAAGTGAAATGTGTTTAATTATGGTTATGGAATAGGGCAAAATCTATTAACATTGTCAACGGCAGCCTGTACTAGTCCATAGCTGGACAGAGGCGCCATAGCGCCTTGAAGATGTATTCTGCACGCAAATCCGGACGCGATTTTTCGGATTATATCCCGATCCGTTCAATAGTTTTCTACGTAGGAGGTAACAAAAATTCATAACAAAAATTAAACATCCAAAGTACACATTTATTTATTTAATAAATATTATTTAATTAATTAAGTAGTTTATGCCAGCGGATTCGCACGCGCTGTTTCTATGGACACATTTTAAGGTAATTCCTATCAGGGATAGGGACTGATTTATAGGGTAAAACTTATGCTTGCCTATGTTTTATTCGTAGAGCTACATCTATGCAGAATTTAAACCTGATCCGGCGTGAAGAAGTAACAAACATTCATCTGTGGTGTGAAAAAGTGTGATGCAATGTGATGATAGTGTGATATGAATGAAGCGGTTTATAAAATGTGATGGTCATGAAGAATATACATATAAAATATTTCCAAACTTACACACACACACAAACGAACACATAATTATTAGTTATATTTACACAAACTACACACTATCGTGGTCATCGGATGACTAGGTGACCACGACATTTTGTAAACCTGTTGAAACGTCGGAAAAAATGGGTAAATAAACGCGATAAATATCTGTTCAATAATATTAATAAAAAAACCTATACAACCCGTACTTACCATTTTAGTTTAAGGATGATTAATTTTGTTTTAAAAAACTATAAACCGTAATAAACCGTTTTTATAGTTTTTTTCCTGAATTTTCACGGATCCCACTGTCAGAACTGAACAAAATTAAAATGGGACTACACGGGAAACCTCATTGATCCGGGACCGGTCGTCGTACATGGCCACCCTCTCGAAATTGTTTCCGAGTACACTTACCTTGGACAAATTCTGCAGTTAGGTAAAAACAATTTTGAGAAGGAGGCCAAGAGGAGGATTCAGCTAGGCTGGGCAGCGTTTTTGTTTAAGCTACGTCGAGTCTTCTCGTCATCCATACCGCAATGCTTGAAAACGAAAGTTTTCAATCAGTGCGTCCTACCCGTCATGACCTACGGAGCTGAGACGTGGACACTCACGATAGGGCTGGTCCACCAGTTTAAAGTCGCTCAGCGAGCTATGGAAAGAGCTATGCTCGGAGTCTCTCTGAAGGATAGGATTCGTAACGAATACATCCGACAGAGAACCAAAGTTATCGACATAGCTCAAAGAATTAGCAAACTGAAGTGGCAGTGGGCCGGCCATATCTCGCGAAGAACCGATAACCGCTGGGGTAAACGAGTTCTTGAGTGGAGACCGCGACTTGGCAAACGTAGTGTAGGACGCCCTCCGGCCAGGTGGGATGACGATCTGCGAAAGACTGCAGGCAGATGCTGGATGCGTCAAGCTGAAGACAGGGCGCTATGGCGCTCATTAGGGGAGGCCTATGTCCAGCAGTGGACTAATATAGGCTGATGATGATGATGATGATGATGACACGGGAAACACCAGCTTTCATATAAAAAAAGAATCATGAAAATCAGACCACCCAGTGAAAAGTACTGAAGTCGAGTTGATAACCTCCTCCTTTTTTTTAAAGTCAATTAAAAAAAATACCGGTCATTTGTGTTTATGAACTTTCGTAGCTGACTGTACTTGATTGTTTTTGTTCAGTTCTAAAGAGTTAAAAGACCCGCATCCTGTCATGACAGAATTGCTAAAAGTAACCATACATGATTAATCTGATCCATGTCCATATAAATAAACAATAATTGAGTTTGTTTTAAAAAACTATAAACAGACTTCAGTTATGGTGTTCTCATGGATGCCCTGGTCAGAACTGGACCAAATTGAAATGGGCGCGCGAAGCACCAGCCTTAAATTTAAAAAAGAATCATCAAAATCGGGTCACCGCTGCACCGAATCAAAAGTTCCGAGGTAAAAAACATAAAAAGAAGAAGAAAGTTGAAGTCGATTTCTTATATAATAATATAAAACCGACTTCAAAAAATTATTATCATATATTTTATTTATTATTATTATTATAATATTTTTTTGTATTTTTTCTTTTGTCAATCATACAAAAAATACTAAAAATACTTGACTAGGTAACTAATTATACCTTTTTAGTCGTCAGTCACGCCATTAAGTACCCTATTATTGAAATTTAATAAAAAAAACAATCCCGACTCAATTTACCAGCAGCGTTCTTTATTTGCAATAGATTTCCTCAAAAAACTTCCAAATCAGCAATTATTGAATACAACGAAACTTATTTACAAAGAGATATTTACCATAATTTGAGTTTTTAAGTTTTCCAATATTTCGGCACAGTTTCATGCGCCATGATCATGGTAAATATCTCGTTGTAAATAACTTTAGTATTAATAACCATGATGGATTAAACAGTTTTATAAAATACTAGCATCGCCTCGCGGTTTCACCCGCGTAGTTCCCGTTCCCGTGGGAATTTTGAGATGGAATATGGCCTAGCTCACTCCCTGAAAAGTAAGCTTTTTAATGATGAAATATTTATGTTATCGGTCCAGTAGTTTCGAAGCCTATTCAATACACACAAACAACAAATCTTTCCGCTTTTTAATTTTAGTATAGACAACGCTCGGTGTAACTGCGTCCGACTCAAGTAGTACGAAAGTGTAGCTTTTTCGAGCACATTGCAAACATTGTGAGTGCTTCCATGGATTTGACTGCTAAATTCGATGGTGGGGTAGTGAAGGGTACGTAAAAAGATATAGGTAGTAAGGAGAATTATGGGTAGACCTTTGAGGTTTTATAGGATTGTGTTGTGAGTATTTAGAACTATGTATGATGGGGAAGTTATTACATTTTTTATTTCATTTTTTTACATTTTTTATTTTGTATTGTATTGAGCGACAAGATTACCTGTCTCTAAGCGTTGGCTGTGAAACACAGTACAGTCTCTTTTTTTAGTTAATATTTTGTGTAATTGTTTTTTCTCGTATTATAAGTTAATTATGTATTATTCTTATGTCTGTTTTGTACTGTGTAAGTAGCAAATAAATGATTGTCTATGTCTATGTCTAAACGCGTTTTGGGCGAAACGCGTTTAAGTTGTAATTGAATGAATTGCGTTTTAGATGAATCACACTAATATTATAAACACGAAAGTTTGGATTTGGATTTAGATGTATGGGTGTTTGAATGAATGTTTGTTAGACTCTTCTCGCCAAAACTACTGAACATATTGGGTTGAAAGTTTGCATAGAGGTACCGAATTCTAAATCGCTGAACACAGTAATTTCAACATCGATTCGTGTATGTATACCATAGCATCTTTCGTTGCTGAGTTTACACCTCAACCTCAACAGCCTGTATTGTTCCACTGCTGGACGCAGGCCTCCCCCTGATAAGCGCGTTGGCGTTTATCTCATGGGGGGTAATACCCATAACCCCACGCTGGGCATGCGGGTTGGGGATTGCAGTTCGGGAGTAGAAAAGTTTTGCAGGAGACGCTGCTGCCCGCCCCCCGGTGGATATCTCTTAGCCTCTTACAACACTCACGGGAAGAGTTGGGCTGGTGCAAATTCTAAGCCAGCACCACACAGCTACTTTACACCTATTATACATTTAAATAAGTCTAACTTGTTAATCTAAGTAGCTATTTGCTCAGCTAAGCACCTCTCAAATATTAGCATAAACCAATACACGGTATTTCCATTTAACTATTCTCCCTCGGACCACCACTTCCGTATCCGGGTTTGGGGTTCCGTATTCTAACGTCGATATTCGAAAACCTTTTTTTTGTAAATATGTAATCTCAATAGAATACCTTCCGACATTCCGACACTTTATTGTTTTATGGGAGACAATATCTTCCCATAAAACAATAAAATTGGAAAATTTAGACAGAATCTAGCCCCAAACGACTGCACTAGAATATTATAAATTCGAAAGTTACTCTGTCTGTCTGTAACCTTTTTGCGCCGAAACGGCTGAACAAATCTTAATGAAATTCTGCAAAGAGGTAGGCATAGGCTCCCTTAAAAGCGCGTGTGAAACTGCGTGCTGCAGCTAGTAGGTAGGTACATAATACACCAATGACAGACAGACAAACATTTGTGTGATGTGCGAGTTAATATTTAAAAAAATTAATGACGAATGATTGAATTTCTTGCAATGTGTCAATGTCTTACTATTTTAAACGTGAAAGTTTGTATGTATGGATTTTTGTTACTCTTTCATGCAAAAACTACTAAACGGAAAAGGCTTAAATTCGCAATTCGCAATCCTGGAATCAAACATACATAACTTTTTATCCCATAAATAAGTTCCCATGGGATAGAAATCACCTTGAAACGTTTAAATAGCAACAATACGGGCGAAGCCGCGGAGTGCAGATTTTTTTTTCATTATAAAGAAAAACTTGAGAGTTTGCGCTAGTTTTTCTTAAAAAAATTAAAATATTTCGGGCAATAGAGATAATTTTATGGTCAATTAAAGATAATTCAAGTTACGAATAGAGTAATCGGATAACTACAATCATTTATCTATAAGGCGCAATAATCTACCAAACTAACTTGTACATAAACTTTGAAACACAAACTTACTCACAACACAAACACTACAACACTTGTTCATTGAAGCATTAATCATAAAATACAATTTGACAACAATAGCCTTATTATGGATAGTGCACACTAGCGCCACGCTAAACAATGTAGCGCTAGCTCACCGGCTAAGTTTAATAGACTATCAACTAATCTACCTGGGGCGCGATATTGCAATTTTGTACGTGCAGCTAGTTTTGGTGTTAGTGTTCGTTTTCCGTGTAGATTTTGTGCCGGGACGGGAACGGGAAGTGACGAAAAAGTTTAACTTTATTCAAATTATTATTTAGAGACTAGCTTACTTTGTTTTCTCCACAGATTGTTAAATAATTAAATAATCATCTTATTCTGGTTTTTGTAAATTATGGTGTATATGTTATTGGTGATTCAATAAATTAATTTAAAGAAACATCTTTAAAGACTTAAAAAGACAATAAGTTTGTAGTAGGTAATCTCAAAAACTACAGATTTTAACAGTGAGCAGTAGTAATTCACTGAATTTCAAACACTATTTCAGAAACAAAAACAAAAATTGCTGAACATCACAATGATCAGAAACTCGTTAAAACGAGTACGTAACTACGTACGTAGCGTACGCACGTGATAAATCAAACTTTCCAGGACAATAAAAACGTCCAAGGTTTCACGTATAAGAGAAGTAACGTATAAGTTTGAGCTTGTTCAGCGACTTTTGTCGTTGACTGTGACTTGATAATCGCGTAGCAAACGCAGACAGAATCTAGTAGGTATCTATTTAAAAAAATAAATTTGCATTCGTCGAGTCACGTGTCGTTCCCGTTACGTTAATACATAAACTGCTCACAACCTGTTTTCAGTTCGTGTTATCGAAACTGAGTTACCGGATGTGGAATGAACACCGGAATAGTTTTGATGGTTTCGGTTTTTGGAATTGTAAACTCCTGGTTTCTAACCACCTTTGATGGGAAAACCTGGTTTTAGCGGTGTACGTTACGTGGGTTAAAATTGATACATATCGGTACTTTGACGATAGGCAATACCTAAACCATAGGTAAGTAATAATAATAATAATAAAACGTTTATTGTGGAAGAAAATCAGTGGTGCATGGTAAATAAATGGAAACGATGCCATCTGAAGTAGTTTAAAACTGTGTCGCAAATAGCAACGCCCTCCTCCGAAATTATAGTAGATAAAGTTCCAAAAAAGGTAAAAATTGTAAAGATGTAGGCAGGTAAGCTACTGATTTTACAAACATACTTATTATTATACAGGATGTTATGATAAAAAGGATTTTTTTTAAATAAAATAAACAAAAAGAGAAGTCTCTACTTCTTAAAAACTATCTTGATTTCTAATTCTCACTTTCAAATAACAACTGCGCTCTTTACAGCGATGCCCCACACGTATGGCTACATACATACATACATACATACATACATACATACATACATACATACATACATACATACATACATACATACAAAGAAATAGGGTGTCAACCTCATAAACTTAAAAAGACGTTCATATTAATCATAAAGTACCTACGATCTGAAGATATTTGTTCAGGGCGTTCTGGATGTTTTCTATGTATATTAAAAATATCTATCTATGTAGTGTATTGTAATAAGTACAAGTATATCAGTTATCTAGTAAAAATAACACAAGCTCTGCTTAGCTTGTTGCTAGATAATGCTGTGTGAATTGTCCAAGTCTTTATAAGATTTTTTTTATTGAAGTCAAATTACCCGTGTAGTTGTGGCCTTTTTAACAAAGCGATAAATAAGTCGTTATTGTTTTTATTGTTAATACCTGCAGATGGGTACTATACCGCCTTTTATAAAAACAGCCTACCTACCTAGCTATAATGACATGTATCTTCTTTATGAACTACCTACTTGCAGATCTACAACTACACTTGCCTTTTAAAAACTTTCTTTAACTTAAACTTTCTTTTCTAACATCACGAAAAACACCATTAAACTTTCAACCATCATAGACAAATTCTCAAAAACTGCATCAAAGGGCGTTTGCAATCATTGACCACGAGCTATTTGCCAATACCTTTCCACCATACACCATAAAATCAACCTTATCTCCTTAAAATAAGGTCACAAGTACCTGCAATATAAGTAGGATCTTCCCACACATGCCAACAGAAAAAAATGGACAGGGCAGGTACAAAATGAATACAAAGATAAGTGCATTTCCAAATAATTTGAACTTTATCTCATTGCAATAAGGTTAAGAGTAACTGAGCTGTGATGTCTGGATGTTTTTAGTTTCCGAACCCGAGTTCCTTTGAACGGATCGTTCAAATTTTTATGTTTCGAACGTTTAGTGATTTTTAGGTTAGTTTCATTCCATTTCGCTGGCGAGTCGATGCGTTCTGTGTTTATTTTGTTGTTTTTAATTTATGTAATCGTGTTTGAGACATTTTTAATTAGAATTTATGATCCACGCGATGTGTTGAGTGTTGTGAAAAGTGTGAAACAAGTTTATACTTGTGTGTGGTTTGTTGGAGCTTATGTTCTATTTTGAATAGTGAATGAAACGTTGTGATTGGATTGCTCTCTTTGGATTGATGCTCCTGCGCATGAAAAGGTAACAAAATAGTTTTGAGGTTATCGAAATTAATTGTCGATGAAAAATAATAGACAAGATTATAATTAAAAACTAGGTACCTACTCATTGAACCAGAAGACTGTAGGTACGAATAATTATGTTATATACCTAAATCCACATAGTTTTAAAGGAATAGGTAAGTTAGGTATATAATGCTTACAGTTGCACAGTGCAATCTTAGTTATTTTTATGTAACTAGCTAGTAGGTACCTACTTAGGGTATATGATGTACCTATATCTTCGTAAATATAATACCTAAAACTATTAAAACCGCAGACATAGAGTCATAATTTACCTACCGCCGCAGGGGTAGGCATAACATAAAATACACAAAGATAGACACAAGTACTTGATACATACCAACGTTGACTGACACATTGACATGACTCATGTCATGCATGTCGTTGTAACTTCACAAATAAACTTATCGGAACTTCTGCCTTCTCTAGAAACCGGATCAAGAATCGGTACCAAATGCATGTTTGGTTAACATAACAATAAAGTCATTAGTAGATGCTTAATTATGCTTTTGTCACTGGTACTGTACAGGAACTTATGAATTAATGGTGATGAGTGGTGATGATAAAGGTGCTGTTCAGTAACTTATGAAATAATGGTGCTATGACTGATAATTGATAAACAATTGAACAAGAAGGTAAACAATTTGTCAACACCGTTATTTCTTGCTTTTTACAAAAGTCTTATGCTCAATGCTCATAGAATGGACTTTATAATACAAATAATAAAGATGGACAATTCACTCCGCAATATCTAGCCCCAAGCTAAGCAGAGTTCTTGTTATTTTATTATGGGTACTATATAGCTGACTGATATACTTAATACAATTACACCACATAGATAGATAATACTTTTTATACATAGAAAACTTCCAGAATGCCCTGAACAAATATTTGCACATCGTAGAAGCATTTGTTCCGGCTTAAACCACCAGCTTATATTTCTCAGTCCACCAGTGACAAAAGAAACTTTAATTTAGTAAAGGCAAATTATACGTACGTACCTACCTAACCTAGTAGGTAACCAACCTAATAGGTAAGTAAAGCACCTACGTATAGGTTCGTTAGTTAAATAATTTGCTTAGATACTTTTGGCAAAATTGTTGATCATTAATTTTGTAACCGAAGAACGACGATTCTTTTTTGTTACTTTTGCTTATCTACTTTCGTTGCCGACGACGATCTGCTTTAATACCGTTGTCATAGTAAAGCGATTAGTTAGCAGAATTTGCCCCCGACTTGTTCATTAGATATGGATAGAATATTTGAAAAACATTCGCCTTTAATGGTGTAGTGTGAAGTTTATTACAACTTCTAAACCTACGAAGCAAGTTTAAAAAGAAAGATTTCTTAAAGTAACTTTAAAGCCGAGATTCCGATGTGTAGAAGTTTGTCGACGTTCAAACTTGAAAGTTGGGTATAATTGTTGAGATTGGCGAAAAGCTTAGGGAAGTCTCTATTGAGGTCAGGACAAGGAGGTTATGATTAATTACTGCCATTTTATTATGGTTTTAATTTGCAATTTTTTCTGCTAATTATCATAATTATGTACGTTTGAACTTGAACGCAAGCTGGACCTTAAAAAATCTTTGATTCGTAGGTTGGCACTTATTATTTGGTTGAACGAGTTTCTTTATTGATGTAAAGTGTAGTTTTCTTGTAAATACTTCCAAATACGTATACTATCTCCCTCTACTATGAACATATAATCCTATGCGTATCCTTTCCACAATATGGCGCAAATTGCGTCCTCTAATTCTAATTCTGAGTAGGGGAACTAAGATCTGCTCGGACATCTCGCATAGGAGTGTATTGTGCATTATCCCCATGCTTAAGTAGGCCCTAACCAGCCGATACTTCAAGGCAGCTTCAAGGAGCTGCCTTGAAGTATCGGAGCAGGACTTTAGGTGACTGACAGCTTCGTTTCAGCTTTTCTGTGGGTGTGGATGGGGTAGATGCCTCAATGAGACACTTCAGCCCCGTTTTATGTCTGGCCTCCTCAGTGACCGTGCAGTGTAGGATGACGTGTTCCACAGTCTCTTCTTCTTGGAGCAGCCACGACATAAACTTGTTAAAATTGCGCCCTCAAAATCAATAATTTTCAACAGACAACTCTCTCTCGCGAATTAAGATGGCTCACATCAAAGCTGTCAAATGAAGTGTATAAACCAACTCAATAAATCGTTAATCTAACATTTCCACCCTAATAAATAAATCCTTTAAAGCCACGACATGGTTAACCGGCGTTACATGTTTAACAGGAAATCCGAATCAAGCAGTGAATTATAAAATATTGATAGTATGTACCATCCGTATCCTTATGAGTTTTATTACTACATAAACGTAATGTTGGAAGTGTTGCATGCAACAGACCACCTGGTAGGAAGTGGTAACTATTGGCATCACGCTGCGATGCTGTCATGACCTACGGAGCTGAGACGTGGACACTCACGATAGGCCTGGTCCACCAGTTTAAAGTCGCTCAGCGAGCTATGGAAAGAGCTATGCTCGGAGTATAGGATTCGTAACGAATACATCCGACATAGAACCAAAGTTATCGACATAGCTCAAAGAATTAGCAAACTGAAGTGGCAGTGGGTCTAAGTTCTTATTTTGTAAGTCTAAAGAAATAAACGATTTGACTCTGACTGTGATTCTGCTCGTCCACCGGTGGATGTCCCTAAGTTCTTACGACATCAGAGGGAAGAGTTGCGGTAGTGCAAATGCTTAGCCGGCAAAACACGGCCTGTTGATGATGATAACAAAATCAAATGCAAACCTCCTTAATTCCATCAAACGAATTCGCCAATCAATTAAAAAGAAAAATTATCCTCGTTATCTCAAAGCAACAAGATACTCAATTAAGAATCAATAAAGAAATATCGGGGCATTTCAATATTCATAAATTCAGCTGTTTTCTTGAGACCGTTAGAATTAATCTGGGTCCAGTAATTATGAAAAATAGACGTTTATGGCCGTGCTTTATGGATGCCTTTAAGTAGCTGTTTGTTTAGGAACGGTATCCGTCTTTGGGCTATTTGTTAAGGAGGGGCTAATAATCCGGTTTTTGGAAAAGTCCGTCTTTGTGTTCTATCTGTACTGTATCGTCATCCGAATGTATTATTTGTGTATTTTGTTTTATTAAAACATTAGCGGCATATCGCGGGTTCACCCGCGTAGTTCCGGGATAAAATATAGCCTATGTCACTGCCTGAAAAGTAAGCTTTTTAATGATGAAAGATTTTTTTTAATCGGTCCAGTTGTTTCGGAGCCCATTCAGTACATACAAACAAACAAATCTATCCTCTTTATCATTTTACTATAATTATAGACAAGACTCAGATTCATTAGTTCACACTGGCTGAGGAGAAAAAAGTTGAAGTTGACTCAGATTCAAAATATTCATAAAAAAACATTAGAATTATTATTTTACGTCACATTTTGTCACCTTCTGGTTCCATCATAAGACCCTAGATGGGTTTTGTTATCACCCAGGATGTTATCAAGACGAATCAAATGATTATTAATTAATATAAATTATTAATGAACAGAGTCCCATATAGACTATCCGTCTCCATAATCAGGTGAACTACAGCTCATCTTAGTACCTATTGCATACTATAATACCTATGTCATACCTACTTGTTCAGCGGTTTCTGTTGCCTGTTCTGTTTACCGACTTAAGGAATAGTAGCTCATTCTTGCTTTGTATACATGGGGATTTTCAGTCTTCATCAGTCTTATCTAGACGACCTTTGTAGCGTGGTGGGCGAAGGTCCTCCAGCGACGCAGGAGGTTGCAGGTTCGATTCCCGCCTCGGGACTCGGGACACAAATGTGTGCACGATCTGCAGATATGTGTTCAGGGCGTTCTGGATGTTTTCTATGTATAATAAAAATATCTATCTATGTATTGTATTGTATTATGTATATCAATTATCTAGTACCCATAAGTCCCATAACACAAGCTCTGCTTAGCTTAGGGCTGGATAATGCTGTGTCAATCGTCCAACATTACCTATTATTATTATTTATTTTTATTTTTATATGTTTAAGACGATGGCTGTGAAAGAGTTTCCATTTCTTGACATCTTTTTGATTAATATTGTCAGCTCTTTTTGAATCCGGCTTTTATTTTGTAATACTTTCCCAAACTATAGCTTCTTCCGACTTTTCCTTCACCTCGTTTATCTCATCACTACTCACTCCCTCAGGCATTTGAAGTATTAATGGCTATTGTTAATATTTTAAAGCATTCCTAGATAAATAAACAGTAAAAGGGTTATAACTGTCCGTTTGTATTTATGCGTCGTAATGTACTAGGAACCTATTATTTCGATGACCTTTCTCCCTAAATAGGCCCTGTGGGACCCCAAAACACTTTGCTCTATGATTTATGGACAATTAAGATAAGGTTCTAGTCCTGTTATTCCATAGACAAGAATGAGGAAGCTTAATTATGGTATAAAAATTTGATCCTTATCTGCTATTAAGTAATTAAGGCGATTTTTAAGTAAAACGGAAACAAAAGGAATCTTAGAGATAAAATTAAGTGAATTCATGGCTATTCGTTACCGTCTAATCTTAACATCGTCAGAAATGCATCAAAATAGAAAAAGATTTTAACCATAAACTAATTAACCTTATTATTACTGCCGCTTGATAGTGATTGCGTTTTTCTGTTACATTATGTGATGATTTTGAATGGTCAGAAATGTATTAAAAATAGAGAAAGGTTTTTATCTTAAACGAATTAACTCATTTACTGCTTGACATTATTTTGCGTTCATAAATTACACATTGGCACAGCCAAGCAAATGTGGGGGTGCCGGCCTAGTATACAACCACCCCTTTCTTCCCGTGGGTGTCGTAAGAGGCGACTAAGGGACATGAACCAAGGCGGGAATCGAACCCGCGACCTCCTGCGTCGCAGGCGGACCTTCGCCCACCGCGTTACAATGGTCGTCAAGTATACAATAAGTACCTATGGTGTAAATTAATAAATACATATACAATGCGAAGTCTATTGTTCTATGAATTTTAACTTCATACATTGAACTCCAAACAATACGACGACATTTCAAATCGACCAATATAAATACGTTTTCTAAACCTAAACGTATCCTGAACCATTAAGGTTTGCTGGAAGATAACTCTTTTAGGGTTAAGTTCGCCTTTGCCATTACTTCTCTACTGTACGCTTTTTTTGTATCCTTTTAGTTACATTAAAGAATTCAGAATTAAAACGAAAATTCTCTTTTGTTCCAGATGTGTCCCTACTAAAATGTAGCCAGTGTCAGTGTTAGTGATAAAAGATGGCCCGTGCGTTCCATCAGTCCATCATGAGTGTGTTGTGGTGTGTTGTCTGCTGCGCTCTGCTGGCTGACCCCAGCGGAGGCAAGCAGATGAGCGAGACCCTCCAGCGGGCGCTGTCAGCCGTCCGGGGACCCAGTCCTGGTGCCAAGAAGCTGCTGAATATTCCTGAAGATGGAGGTAAGAGAGCTTTGAATATACCATAGAAACCCAGTGCAAAAAAAGTGTGAAAAGCAGTGCTCGAAGGGATGCGGAACGCGCGCGTCTAGAACCGCACTCGCCCTGAAGATGTCCCTCGTTGATGGATGAAACGTTGGTGTTCTTCCAACACAAATACGTTCGTAGTTAACACGCTTACATCCGTAATTAATGTGTCAAACTACGATAGTTTTAATAATAAAACCATTGAAACCATTTATTTATCTGTGATTGTGGTAATGTACAATTGATCTTCTTATTGATTTTTTACGTTAAAAAAGGAATATTATATAGTCCTTGTAAACGTGATATCCTGTTTTGTTTCAGTACCCAACACAGTTATACTAGTAGTTAATAATCTGCTAGCTTTTATTTATTAGGTAGGTTGGAGACACAATTGGGTAGGTGTGTTCGCTGTCGTTTTCTGCTAGCGGCCCCCAGCGGCTGTTCAGGAGCCAAAAAGACAATAGATATAACAATAGACCGTTTGTCTGCTTAAAAAAGTCCTCTACGTGTAGGCAATGTTTGGTGTCCGTCACGTCATAGGTTACAATAATACCCACGTCATGGGGACTCTTGTTCATGAAGAACACGCATGTTTTAGATAAGAAGTTAGTCAAGCGTAGGCACAGAAATCGTAATAACAAGCTACTGTTATTAGGAATTCTGTGAGCGTAGGTTTAGGTATTCTCAAAAGTGAACATGGGAGTGAAGAAAAAGATTTAATTCGTTAGGTCCGCGCCGTGGTTGTTGCCAAGCAAAGAGCTTACTCATTTGGATCAGTGAATTGTGTTTTTAACTGACTTCAGAAAAGGGGGAGGTTCTCAATTCGACAGTATTTTTTTGTGATTGTTACCTCAAAACGGTTCGATTTTCATGATTCTTTTTTCTCGATTATTTAAAAGCTTACCTTACCTACCCGTGTGGTCCTATTTTAGTTTGGTTTTGTTCTGACAATGAGATCGATGAAAAAACTATATAATTGAAGTAGGTTTATAGTTTATTTAAACAAAATCAATTATTTTGCGGTGTGCTTGTTCACAAAAGTTAGTGTAATGTGATTGCACTAAACTGTGATGACAATAATAACACTGGTAGGTTTATTAACAAAAACACTAATTTTATCTACTCTTATTGTGCGTGCGTGCGTCGACATTTTGTTAACGCAAGCATTCAAAGACAATGACATAGTTTTTGGGCGTAATATCTAACTTTTTAATCTTTAACTATTTTAATCTTTGAGTGGAGAGTTGCTTCAGGAGCCATTTCCGTAGGTAGAGTAGGTATGAAAAACACTTGCAAAACTGCGTTACAGTTTTGTTACAAGACTTCTACGAAAATCGCTCAAAAACCTTCAAAACTCTACAGAACCTTTTCCATAAAAAACGACAAGGCTTCCATTATTTCGGATTAACCGAAAAAAAAAGTATGAACAAATGAATTACCCGTCCAAGGCTGATGGCTGTAAAGTTTTATTACGAGGGGTATAATTACCCCGAGTTTGGGGAAAAACTGGGGAATTACAGGGCAGGTTGACGGGAAGCAATGCTAGGACCACGGACACTTTTAATTACTCAAAAGTTTTTGACTCCTGTCATTACAGAATAAGGGTGTAGCCAGGGGTCTTTTAGACTGTACGTATAATACCTACCTATATTATATTATACTTACTAGTACCTGCCCCGGCTTCTCAAACATTTTTGAAATCTAGTAAAGAGGAATGATTGCGAAAATATCTAAAAAACTATCAATATCATGCTAAAGTCATAACAGGACTTATTAAGAAAGTAAGCGGGTAAACTACAAACCTTATCTACTTAAACACATTCTAGTATCTAATTCATGTATATATCCATAATCTATAGGTAGGTTTGACAGTCGCTAATAAATGTCAAAAGCTACAAAAGGTATTTTCGTTCGCACCTAAATTCCCAAAAATCAGAGATAGGATCAAGCTTAGCTCCCAACAGGTAGACATCCCGAGATATTTACCATGATTTTTGTAATTATGAGTTTTACAATATTTCGACAGTTTTATGCGCCATGACCACAAAATAACTAAAATCGCTGCGAGTGAGGTTTTACTGGCAGATATACCGATCTGTTCTCATCTTTTGTCTTTTGCTACGAAAATCACCAAGTTCAATATAGCTTCACTAACCTCCTTTTTTTGATGTCGGTTATAAATGTTCGACATCGACAGAACTTTAATAACCAACTACACCACGACTACCGAAACGATACCATTGTCAGTGACGTAATTGCTTGGCAGAATAGGGTATATGCATCGTTTTTTTTTAATTGTTTTTATCGATTCTTTAGGTCATTATTTAACCGAAAAATGATAAGACGCTCACTGAATTTCGCAATAATAAGGTAAAAAAATCAAATCAAAACTACAATCATTTTTGGGTGATAAAAACGCTGCCATATTAGCGCCATGTTTATTTGACGTCCAAGTTCACACTCGAATATAACCTTTTGTGACGACCTCAGTAGTGATCATCTCGGAAAAGAGGTTTTCCGAAAAATCTGAAAATAGCCTACAATACGAAATGTGAAGTGGGCAGAATAGTGTCAAATCATGGTGCAGCAAGCAGAATAAAAAAAGAAGAAATGTGAACAGCGATGTCACGTCCGCTCTAATCAATGGCGTAGCGTTTTGAAATTTTGCGACTGAGATTTAAAATATCAATTTTTCAATGGTAAAATTCTACGATAAAACATCTCAAAATCCTAAAATAAATATGTAGATGTGTTTCTATATCAATAGAGAATACGTAAATATTTTTTTAGCCATTTTGAAATCACATGCATATACCCTATTGTCCACCCAAAAATACTAGACATATGCTATGCCATATATGTTGCCATAGCTACATATGTTTGTTCGAAACTAGTCTGAACAAAAGCTAGCGTTTGGCAGTCCTTGTGATCTAAAGGTGTGGATATAACAGATAACGAATCTCACATCATCAGCATCACAACCCTTAGTCATCCACCGGGGATTATTACCATCACCCAGATACTTTTACTAACCTTATTTATAAAGTAAAAAGTATTTACTCTGTAGCACAAAATACTCTTTACAATCTTTTGGTTTGATACTTCGCGCCCGCCTTAACCCTTACCACTGTACTAGTCTCGCAATATGGTTGAAGCCATGCAGGAGGCAAAATAAGAAGAAAGGAAATAGGCGTCTATATCGTATCCATTTTGAATGGAGCATAAACGTAAACAAACCGCGTCCTTTTATACGTAATTAACATTACTTGTCGATTTTAGATCCTCCCATCAATAAAAATTGCTTACAATTATATCTGAAACTCGACGCCAAGCAATTGAGATTTTGTTATTTGTGTCGTACTTTGTTTACTAACATGCTTCATTCAAAATGGATAAACCATAAATTGGTTACTTCGATGTCAGCTAGCTTATGTATTTACTCACCGGGTTGTTTCGATGTTAGGTTGGCTCTTGAAGACGATTAAGAAAACATTTTCATGTGAACCTTTATATTAATTTCCTAAAAGTCTTTCCTCGGATATTTTTTACGCGGATATGCGCAACCTAACCTGACGATCAATACCCCCAAATTTTCTAAGCAAGTGTACCCAAACCTTTATCCCATTCACCAGGGAGGAACTTGGGCCTTTATTAATTAACGAAGTCTTGCAATTACGGCCCCTGGGTTCTTTCGAAAGTTGAGGTATCGTTGTGGTTATTGGATTCCGTATCTTGAGGGATTGTAAGAAGTTTCTTTGATTAAGGCGGACACCTGACTTATTAGGACTTTATTGATACAATGTGTTCATCATAGATATAATAATAGATATGTCGGATGGTGGTGATATAAAATGGAGGGAATACGGATTCGTAATAGTCATATTTTTCAGTTTCCTTTTTAAGTTTATCACGACAAAGTTGATTTATGAAAACACGAATAAATACAATAGATGTCAGGACGAGTCAATTGAGTACGATAAAGTTGGTGACAGTTTATTGAAAACACGAATAAAACGACATTTTTTAAAAGCTAATCTTAAATCGATTTATGGCCCTCGAAACTCCCTGTATACAAAATTTCATGAAAATCGCTGGAGCAGCGGTCTCCTAGATACAGATTATGTATACAAGAATTGACCCGGGGCCGGTCGTCGTACATGGCCGAAATTGCTCGAAATTGTTTCCGAGTACACTTACCTTGACAAATTCTGCAGTTAGGTAAAAGCAATTTTGAGAAGGAGGCCAAGAAGAGGATCCAGTTAGGCTGGGCAGCGTTTGGAAAACTACGTCGAGTCTTCTCGTCATCCATACCGCAATGCTTGAAAACGAAAGTTTTCAATCAGTGCGTCCTACCCGTCATGACCTACGGAGCTGAGACGTGGACACTCACGATAGGGCTGGTCCTAGCTATGGAAAGCTATGGAAAGAGCTATGCTCGGAGTCTCTCTGAAGGATAGTATTCGTAACGAATACATCCGAATACAAAGTTATCGACAGCTCAAAGAATTAGCAAGCTGAAGTGGCAGTGGGCCGGCCATATCTCGCGAAGAACAACCGATGGGGTAAACGAGTTCTTGAGTGGATACAAGAATTGCTCTGTTAAAGGTATAAGATAAGTACATAAGACATTTCACACAGCATCATCTAGCTCATTTTGTGTTAACTTAATTGATGATTGATAATTACATTAATTACTTAATTAATTTAATACAATACATTACTTACTTAGTTTTTTATACATAATAAACAGCGAGAATACTCGCAACAACAGATCGATCTACAGATCGTACGAACATTTTCCCAGACTAGTTTTTTCGAGTTTCATACGAAATTCTCCGAAAAAAAAACATTTTCTCCAACACAAAAAAAAAATTAAGTAATTAGTAATTACGTATGAAGCTCCAAAAAAGCTTAAGTTTTATTTTCATTTGATTCTGATAAATAAGTAATATTATTAGTAGGTACCTGAGAAAAGAATCCAGTTTCCACGTAGTGTTTCCGTTTCCGTCCCAATGTGTAAATATCGATGACATATCAAATGCACAATACCTACAGGCATTATCAGTATATCCACTTGTAACAACTACATATAACTGAGAAATAACACACAAAGAATGTAAGGCAGAAAACTAGAATAGGTAAGAAGATGATTTTTTAATATCTTTTAAAACCAGTGATAACTTGGAAACTATACCGTATTGACGACCTCCGTGGCGCGATGGGCATAGATCCGCCTGCGACGTAGGAGGTTGTGGGTTCGATTCCCGCCTCGGGACAAATGTGTGTATGATCTGCAGATATTTGTTCAGGGCGTTCTGGATGTTTTCTATGTATAATAAAAAAAATGTATCTATGTAGTATATTGTATTATGTATTTAGTTATTTAGTACCCATAACACAAGCGCTGCTTAGCTTGAGATAATGCTGTGTGAATTGTCCAACATTATCTATTTATTTATTATTTACTATACCGTATCCATCGAGCATGTAGAATTTTAGTAAACAAACCACTACACGAACAACAAAAACTCACTTGTTGGCGTCGAGTACGAAACCCTCAAAAAGAAAATTTATTTGATTAATAATTATTAAAGTAATAGTTTTATATATTTATTAAAGTAAGTTAATAGGTAAAGTAACGCGATAAACACCCGTTAAAGAATACTAACGTATCTGTCATCTGATTCCTAACCTCTGCTTTCTTCAGCGAGAGAGAAAGAGAGAGGAGATTAGAGCCAAATAATACCGTGTGAAATGTCCAGTCCAGCATTATTTATTTAATTGTATGTATCTAATGTTCTAACAGGCCCATAAAACCTAGCTCAGCTTCAAGTTAGTAACGCCATGCAGTATTCTGCCGGATGTTTCGTATTTATTGTGACGCTTACGGAACTAGGCTGAAGTGGTGAAAATAATGATAATATTCTATGAAAGTTTAGATTTTATATATATTTATTTTAGGGAAACCATCAGCGCACTATGTACATAGGGTAATCACACTAATATTATAAATGCGAAAGTTTGTATGGATGTATGGAAAATTTGTATGCTGGATGGTTGTTTGTTACCTCTTCACGCCAAAAATACTGAACGGATCGGGATGAAATTTTGCATACAGGTAATACTGATCCTGGAATCAAACATAGGCATACTTTTTATCCCATAAATCAGTTCCCGTGGGATAATAATCACCTTTAAACGTTTCCATAGAAAAACGCGTGCGAAGCCGCGGGGCGCAGCTAGTACAAAATAAATGTTTAGCCCATTTTACACTTACTTAAATGCTTAAAAATAAAACTAAAAACTCTTAAAAATAAAATGCAACTATAAGCTATAAAACTGTATCGAACACACTTACTAAGTACACAATTACTTCAAGCTATTTTTTGTTTAAAAATAAAGCTCGTCAAAATTTGGGAGTGGCTAGTGACGTCACGGCTCTGTAAACACGTGACGTCACGCGGAACGACTACTTCTTCATAATTTTTAGTTTAATCGTCAAAATTAAAAATACGTGTAAATATTTTTTATTTTGCGGACGTATTAGAATTTTTTAGTCGTCAGGTCTATTGTCTAGCATTATTTATTGATTGTATCTACCTACTGTTTGACATTATTTTGTGCCAAACCCCCAAAAGGTACCAGTATGCCCCAATAAACTAATTACGCCAAGTCACGGCTTTCTTGAAAGGCTTTTTATCTCGTAGACTGATTGCAGGGCATTAGTCAGCCGGTTTTTTGTCTCCTCTAAGTTCCGCTTAATGTAGAGATAGGGGAATTGATGAGCCCGGCGTTTGTATGAAAAATAGCAAAAATTACAACGGAAATATTGCTGATGATGACGATGATTAATTTCGAGGGTTAATTTGCGCTTTTAGAAATCTTTTGTATGGAGAGTTAGCGGGTTTTTTAGCGGACTAAGAATTTTCCTCTGTAGACGGTTTGTTAGATTGTATATTAGCTGCGCCCCGCGGCTTCGCACGCGTTGTATCCATGGAAACGTTTAAAGGTGATTTCCATCCCACAGGAACTGATTCATGGGATAATACGGCCTATGTTTGATTCCAGGATTAGAATTATCTACATGCAAAATTTCAGTTCATTCATTTAATTCATTCAGTATTGGCGGGAAGAGGTAACAAACATCCACCCATCCATACATCCATCCAAACTTTAGAATTTATAATATTATAATTTCATAATGTGGTAATTTCAACTTGCCTTTTCACTCGCGTTGTAAACATGGAATATTTTAAAAATATTTATTTCCCAGGGGAACTGGTTTATGGGATAAAAATAACAGATCGACTTCTTTTTATCCCATAAATCAGTTCCCAGAAGATTCAAGTAACATTTAAAATTCCCACAGGAACAAAGCGCACGAAACCGTGAGCAGAAACTAGTTTAATTATAATGTTAGTTGTCATACACATAAAGCTAACAAAATGTCAGCGGCAAGCCCGGCAATTATTTCTGTTAAATACAGTGCTCGTGATATGCATGCACACAAGCACAAAGGTGTCCATGGAGGATTCAAGAGTCATAATTGTCTGTTGGTTGCGCCGGCATTACTGGCTCTGTGCTCGGGCTTTCGCTCCATTTGTCACTGTACGAGCAAGTGAAAATGGACCTTGTGCAATTTGGAGAAATGAAGCCAACTTTATGAAGATGGTTCATCGACAATTCTGAGTTGGTGTCCTCCATTTGAACTCAATTAAAAATGTATTTATCACAAGTCTTTTATACACAACGACATAAGTCTCTAATAATTAAGTTTCTTTTAAAAATCTATCAGCCGTCTTTAATTATATAGTTTTCTTATGGATGCTATTGTTAGAACTGGACCTGGACTGAAATGGGACTACATGGGTACCAGCTTTCAAATAAAAAAAGAATCATCTAAATCGGATGACCCAGTCACAAGTTCTAAGGTAACAAACATAGAAAAACACATAAAAAAGGCAGTCGAAATGAAAACCTCCTTCTTTTTTGAAATCGGTTAAAAAGTCATAAATCATATATGACTGAACTAAACTCAAAATGATTTTTTCCTAGAACCAAACTATTTAAGTAACTAGTTAAGTATTTAAGTCTGAACATAATAAAACGTATTATGCCTCGTAAGTGATTTCTGGCGTTGACGGGCTGCTAGCCGAAATATCTGCTAATGCTTTAACTTATCCAGTCTCATTTCCATGGGATATCCTACGAATCTGCATAACTTGGAGAAGTGTTTACACTAGGTCAGTGTTCACTGGAATTATCTCAAAAGCACGGCTTGATTACCGGCCATTTCAATGTTTTAAATTTTTATGCATCGGTAACCACAACTTGACTGCGATGCCTTATTTTGTTGCTTTTTTTCTTTTGTTTGTCTTTAAAAAGTTTTCGCTATGAAAGGACTCACATATATTCCAAGTAAAGAAACAATACATTGGTATGATAACCTACATGATAACAGAAAAATACTTACTAAATAATTATTGCGTGAAATCTGGTAGGAACAAATTAAGCAATAGCTTCGAAAAATGTGGATGTTATATAAGTTATCAGGTTTTCTATCATCCAAGGAAAGGCAGAAACAGAATCTACTTATTTATTTAATGCGGATTGACATCAGCTTAGCTAATTTAATTACAATAGAAATTAAAATAGTCACAGAAAGCTAATAATAGGCATTAGCTAATAGAATAACAATAAACTACCTAAGTGTGAACTGTGAACAATACAAATGTAGTCGTCGACAAGTGCGTACCTAATCAGTGTTTGTGTGTCTACTGTCTAGTCAGGTTATCACTGATAACCTGACTAGACCCTGTGTCTGCATTCCGGCCCTGGCTTTCGGGACTCTTCAGAGAAAGAGCGTTGCTTTGATTTATGGGATAAAAAGTAGCCTATGTTTTATTCCAGGAATAGAATTACCTGTATGCAAAATTTCAACCCGATCCGTTCAGTAGTTTTGGCGTGAAGGTAACAAACATCCATCCATACATCCATCCATCCATCCAAACTTTCGCATATATAATATTATTATAGTGTGATGTGTTAGATACTGTTACAATGTTTCGTCTGTGACTGAACGTGTTACTGTTACAATTCTTGCCCTGTCACTGGTTTCTGGACTATTTCCCACAACTAGGCCAACAAGTGGAACCTTTTTGCGGGTCGGGTGCCGGCTGAAATTCTTGCTCTGTGTAGCTTGGATGATTTGTAAACAATCATTTTTATAACTACTTAATTTGGTTTCAAAATCCAGACTGCAAATTCGTTCATAGTTTTATTTGTTGCTGCCAAACAATATTTGTGAGCTTAAATATTACTGAATTAAAATTCTACTGCATTTGTCCGTCTCTATGGCATTCATGGAAACAGACTTACGTCTACACATTGCATTAGTAACTACCAACAAAAAATATCACTGACGCATCCTCCGCATCAGTATTTTCTTTTATATTTATTGTCGCGGGATCATCCAGATTCCTTCTTCCACTGACTAAGCTATTTCGACCATGTTATTGGATGTTTCAAAGTCAAAAATTATTTATTTTCGTAGGGCTGTACTGGAATTGGTTCAAACCAGACGCAGAGCCGTTTTTCAAGAAGTTGAAGTACAGAACATCAAGTCAAGTCAAATATGGCTTCGCACGCGTTGTTCCTATGGAAACGTTTAAAGGTGATTTTTATCCCACGGAAACAGATTTACGAGTTAAAAAGTAGCCTATGTTTTATTCCAGTATTAGAATTAGGTACCTGTATGTTCAATTTCAGTTTCAGCCAGATCCGTTCTGTAGTTTTGGCGTGAAGAGGTAACAAACATCCATCCATCCATCCATCCATCCATCCATCCATCCATCCATCCATCCATCCATCCATCCATCCATCCATCCATCCATCCATCCATCCATCCATCCATCCATCCATCCATCCATCCATCCATCCATCCATCCATCCATCCATCCATCCATCCATCCATCCATCCATCCATCCATCCATCCATACAAACTTTCGCATTTATAATATTAGTGTGATAGTGTGATTATATCCAATGTAAAATACTTACTAAGAACAAAAAGGCATCTGCTTAGCAGTGTGGTGGGACGAACTGGGATAGTTAAGAAAAATCAAAAAGGGGGTGTCTCTTGGAGAGGTTTGGAGGAAGCATTTACCCAGCAATGGGACAGAGAAGAATAAATAAAAAAAGAGAAACGAGTACTAAGTAGGTACCTCTACTAACTAACCCGATTCAAACGCACCCTCAGTCCCCGACTGGCTACCATTTTGCATGTAAATTCCTTCAACAGTTCGCTTTACATTACTGGTTTATACCGACGACTCGTTACTGAGCAAGCCGGGGACAGGCAATGTATAAATTGCTATCTGAACTCATCCTTTGGAGAAAACACCTGGGTTCTGGGATACTGTGGTTTAAGGGACACACGGTGTGGAAGCATTGTTAGTGGGTATTATATTTATTTTATTTTTATGCAGGGTTATTATTGGTACTGCAGTGTCAATGAATGTTCAACCATCAGACTTCAGACTAATATTATAAATGCGAAAGTTTGTATGGATGGATGGATGGATGGATGTTTGTTACCTTTTCACGGCAAAACTACTGAACGCATCGGGCTGAAAATTTGGAGACAGGTAGTTCTAATCCTGAAATCAAACATCTACTTTTGCTACTTTTTATCCCATAAATCAGTTCCCGTGGGATAGAAGTCACTATTAAACGTTTCCAAAGAAATGACGCGAGCGAAGCCGCGGGGCTCAGCTAGTAGTTTAATAAAACATTATTATTTTGCGAGTTTTAGTTGCCTCCTAAACCTCAACAGCCTGTATTGCTCCACTGCTGGACGCAAGCCTCCCCCATAAGCGACATATTGGCATTTGCCTCATGGGTATAGTGACCATAATCCCCACGCTGAGCATGCGGGTTGGGGATCGCAGTTTGGTGGTTTAATTGTTCTGCAGGAGGCGCTGCTGCCCGCCCCCGGTAGATATCCCTTAGTCGCCTCTTACGACACCCACACACACCTTTAATGTGAAGGCAAATAACCTTTTTTCAGAATATACATTCATCTGTAAAGTACACAGAGCAGAGGAAAGATATGTATATAGATAGGTTTATGAGGGCTTAGAATAGGGTATATGCATGTGACTTAAAAAAAGCTAATAATTTTTTTACGTATTCTCTATTGATGTAAAAATATATCGGTAAGTATATTTATTATTGTATTTTAAGATGTTTTTATTGTGAAATCTAAGTAATCATTGAATAGTAGATATTTTAAGTCTCAACAGCAAAATGTCTAAACGCAACGCTATTGACACGTGAAGCGTGACGTCATACTTGAACATTTTTGTATGGGCATGAAGTTTTGACTTTAAGTTGACTTAGGGGATCCGTTGAACAGTGACGTCACAAAATGCAAGGGCTAACATGGCGTTTCAATCTCAATATTTCAATAATTTTTTTTTCGGCTTATATTTTTTTTTAGTTTATGTAGGTATTAACATAAATAATCGAAAAAAAAACCATGCATATACCTATTATTGTGAAGTCCTTCTAGGATAGCTCATGGTTATCGCCGGCCCATCATTTCCAATGCGCACCCTGAAACCGTCTGTATCAAAAGAGATTAAGTAATTTTAACATGTTAGGCATTGATTTAAAAAGGGAAGATAGGTTACGTTCTCCCAGCGCTTACTCAAAAATTGGCATGTGTTACAACTACACGCAAACACATACGCTCACAGTTATATTTCTAGTCCTGTGCAATACAAAGAAGAACAAAGACGGAAAGACGTATCTAGGACCGAAGTAAGACTGAGACAACAATATTTCACGCGAATCACGACCGCCCGTGCCGCCGGTCAGACGGTGACTGATGTGGGAGAACACAATTTTACATAACTTGAGGTTGCCACTTTCGAGCAACCAGTACCTCATCTTCGTTTTTAATAAATCAATGATGTTAGGCCACCTTTTCAACTAGTATGATTTGAGCGCTCTGACAGTAAGCTATAATAGTAAATGTCAAAAAATAAAAAAAGCAAATAAGTCAATATAAAATAATTATTAATTTATTCATGCAATCAGCTTATGGACGCTCGTTATTAATAAATGTATTTCTCCGCCAGTGTGTCCCCAAAAATCGCAGCTTCGTCTGAATAGTTCGCGTATTTGAATAACTTGTAAATTATGCCGTCCCGAGCATTGTTAGAGCACCTCTCTTAGCGTTATGAGTTTAGCCGAAAGCATTATGAGTTAAAAGCGTTTTAGCGGTCAAGTGCTGCCACTCGTGCTTACATGCCGAGTCTGGAAAACTAACAGCCGGTTTCTCGAACGCTTGTCACATTGAATGGATAGTCAACGGCTTGTTATATAAGCACTGCGGAATCTCACAGCGTGAATTTTAATCTCGCGGAATATAACCTGCGTACTTAACTTAACTTCCACGTACGAGGAATAAAATTCCTTGCTATTTTAGCTACCTACAACTTTATAGTGCTCCAAACATTCATATTTTTCCGCTAGTGAACTTCCATTAAGTTACAGAGTTCTGCAAAAAAAACCACGCGAGTAATAAAAGCAGTGCGTGTACAGCCTGACAAATTGTCAACAATTTGTCAATATAATAAGCGTTCGAGAAACCGGCTGTTAGCGCGGGAATATACTGACTGCACAGCGCACGTCTCAAATATACGAACGGCAAGTTGTGGAACGTTGTGGACTAACGGAAGACAACCGATTACCAAAAGCGATCAGGGAGGCTCCTAGGCTCAACACGTTCAAAGCCAAACTAAAACGCTGGCTTGTTGAGCAGACATTGACAAGCCTCAGAGTAAAAATAAAAAAAATAAATAAAATAATAAAATAAAGGTCAATCATTATCCTTTAGTCTGTCACTTTCAACAAAATTATTATGTTATGTTACTTAAAGTTTTATATAATTTATAACTTCCTATTTATTGACATGTAAAGTTTTTTTAACCGACTTCAAATAAGGTGAAGGATGTTATCAATTCGACTATACTATATATTTTTTTTTAATGTTTGTTACCTCAGAACTTTTGACTGGGTGGGCCTATCTTCATGATTCTTTCTTTATATGAAAGCTGGTGCTTCCCGTGTGGTCCCATATTAATTTTGTTCAGTTCTGATGTTTTCATGAAAATTAATGAAAAATCTATTAAAATTGAAGTCGGTTTATAGTTTTTTAAAACAAAATTAATTATTCTATTCTACCCTAGACAACAAGCCCTTTGCTAGGCCGGCTGATCAAATGTTTGTCATTTTCGTTCCTTTTATTAACTACACACCTTATAAGATTATTTGTAGTTTCAGAACTGCAATGGTATGTGTAACCGCTAGCCAATTTTGCGCCAGGAGTTCACTCTCGGACTTTTGGGTGGTAAAGGTTTTTCCGCTCAGTTTAGTTAAACTCTACTCTCGTCTTTGCATATAATTATATTCGTATTTTGAATACCTTATTACCTAAAGCGAAAAGCTAGAAAATACTTACTGAACATTTTCAGACTTTCTGAGGTCTTGTTGTTTGTTAGATAATATTTTCCTTATTCAAAATCATTATTGGCCTATAACATTCATGAATGATAGTTTATAAAGGATGGACCAAAGAATCAGGTCATAAAAAAAATGAACCATCGCGGTAACCAAAAATTTTCGTAGTTTTCGAGTCATGATTTTTGAAGTTCTTTGTCATTAGAAATAGTGATAGTGACTCAGCTTATCAATGAAGATTTTCAAAGTGGCCGCCTCCAACCTCACTCAAGGCAGATTTTACTGTTTGCAGTGACAGTAAAATAACAATAAAAAAAACCATGCCGCTTCACCATCCGTCTGCCAAAAACCATTTAGCTACTGAATTGGAACGCGAACCACGAACTAAGAATTAGCAAGCTGAAGTGGCAGTGGGTATACCATATCTCACGAAGAACCGATAACCTGTTCTTGAGTACAGACAACGAGCACCAAGCATAGTGTTGGTCGCCCTCCGGTATGACGACCTGCGAAAGACTGCAGGCAGATGCTGGATGCGTCAAGCTGAAGACAGGGCTCTATGGTGCTCATTAGGGGAGACCTATGTCTAGACGTGGACTAATATAGGTTGAAGATGATGATGATGTGAGTGCTCCACGCATTCAACTTTCACCGCTCATTGACTACATTCTGGAGATCAAATTATTTAGAGTCTGTTCAAAAAGAAAAGAGTCGTAGCGTTTCGGTGAACTAACACTTTAAGTCGTACTGCAATGACAGAGCAGTGTTGTCAACGCAACATAAGTTGTCAATTGGCACACGAGCGCCCTCAATTCCCACGACTCTTCTCATTTTGAACAGACTCTTCCAAGAACCCACATAATTCTATGAAAACCTTAGATCCGTCCAATCAAGGATTAAAATTACCAGAAGAAATAGAATTCACAATCAACCAACATAAGTAAATTTTAACAGGTTAAAATGTTATCTTAGCTCATCACCATCTTAAGCTATGATCCGTAAAACCTAAATGACTGTACATTATTAATAAAAGGGCTGAGGGATTCTCGAATTTCAAAGGTTTGTACTTCTGAGGGCCTTTGAGCAAATGTTATACAACTTTGCCAAATTACAGAGTTGAAGGTTTTTTTTATATTTTAAGGTAATAACATTAAGCGGATGATAAAAGGTAGCGGACAATCCGCTATTCATTTTGTTGTTATACCTGCTTTCTATTGGGTGCATTCATCGATCAAAGTTTTCGCCGGGAGGCCGCGAAATACCTGATCGTAATCGTTTTACGCTCAACGCAAAAGACCGTGGTATTTTCTTTAGAGTCAGAGTCAAATCAAGACAATAGTTTATTTCTTTAGACTTACAAAATAAGCACTTAGACAAGTCAAATTTTTACTATATAAACAGCTTGATAAATAGTAATTACTATCAAATAAGAAATAAGGTGCAATTGACTTTAATTCAAAATTATTTTAATTATTTTGTCCACTAGCGAAAGAAGTGAAAAAGATAGAATACGCGCGTTAACAAAATCCCGGCGCACGCATAATATGATTAGATAAAATTAATGTTTTTTTCGAAAAACTGTTATTATTCCTTTTTATAGAAAAATATTTTAATTATTTACTTAGATAGTTCTATAGTCCTACTACATAACTTTTACAGCATTTGGTGCTGTCAAGTTTGGTCCGATATTTTATGATGAAGTTTTGACTTCCGCTGATGTCATCAGCTGTTACTGCTGGATGTAGGCATCCCTAATGAGCGCCAGATCCTATCTTCAGCTCGCCGCATTGGAGCCTGGATCGGTACCTTTTTGTCCGCTAAAAGAGAATACATAAATACCCGAAAAGTATCCAAAATGTACCTCGTAATACCACGGTTTCCTAACCCACGGCGGCGGTAATTTAGACTTCTCAACTTTACCTTTTAGAAGTAGGCAATGTTGGATGAAAGTACACTTTTTCATTTGTTCTTAACTTTTTGCGGGGTAATTTTCTACAGATATTATTATAGGGTAAGGATATCCGAAGTTTCTTGCCCTTTTTTCTCGAAATGTTGGCTTTTTCTTCAAAAAAACATGCAAAATATAACACCTTTACAAAATATCAAAAATATCGTTTATCGCATTTCGAGGCGAAATTATTGATTTTGTTTAAAAAAACTATAAACAGACTTCAATTATTTTCATGGATCCCATTGTCAGATCTGGACCAAATTAAAATGGGACCATCAGCATCAGCTTTCAAATAAAAAAGAATCATGAAAATCGGACAACCCAGTCAACAGTTCTGAGGTAACAAGCAAACAAAACTACAGTCAAATGGAGAACCTCCTCCTTTTTTGAAGTCGGTTAAAAGGAAAGCCAACTAATAAAGGTCAAACAAACTAACCTACCGTGAAGTTTGACCATAACTACACCAGTCACTTCATCCGAAGAGATGATGCTAGACAATCTACACAGCATCATTTTACCCCAATACAAGTAGAGCTTGATACATAGAAAACTATCAATCAGAAACGATTTCCTTCATACCTATAAAGATCCTCAAACAAAACCCAAAATCCTATACTACATTCTTTATTTTTATTTTATACAGTTCGGATTATTCAAAATCAATGGAATCCTACCCGGTATAAAATGCGTAGATCAAAATGAATGGCAGTGTTACCATGTCAAAGGGAGATCGGGGTCAGTGGTGTTATTTCGTATCGTTGTTGCTTTCAAGCTATTGTTATCATTATCAGCAACAGCAGAATCGTCTACTAGTCTTTCTTTATTTCCTTACCTCTCCCAGCCTTGATTGGATTAGAAACTATGATAAAACCTACTTTGATTCAATTACTCCTGCATTTGGGAAAATGTAGATTTATCAAACGTTTTTTTTTATAGTGCTTCTAAAATTGCCTAACGCTTGGCAAATGGTCCAAAAATAATTGATTTTTTGGTATGAAACTAACAACTACACTCGAGAGCAATGAATCCGGGTCACTTAAAGAATGTTAAAAATCTCGGAAACTAAAAATGATAGGTTAATGCAATAAATTGTATTTAATAGACAATGTAATACTCCTTAAATGAAAGTAAAAAAAATATGAGTCACCATACATTTTATTAACACAAAATTACATAAAGAAAAAAACTGCTGATCTCTCCTTAAAACAAAAATAGGAAACATGAAATTTTTGAACTTTATTACGATTTTCTTGAATTTTAATACTTCGTATTGCCTCCTCGTGCTTCCATTACTGCGTTTACGCGGTTTGGCATGCTGTACACCAAGTTTCTTATACGATTTTGGGGAATATTCTCCCATTCCTCTGTGAGAGCAATTTTGAGCTCACGAAGCGTGATTGGGGGAGGGTTTCGTTGTTTTACGCATCTGCCTAGCTCGTCCCAAGCATGCTCGATCGGGTTGATATCCGGGCTGCGCGCTGGCCACTCCATACGAGTAATGTTCATCTCTTGAAGGTAGTCATTCACAATCCTACCTGTATGAGGTCGGGCATTGTCATGCATAAATATAGCATCCTCACCTAAATTGACCATAAATGGACCAACGTGATCATTGAGGATTTCTTCCACATATCTTACGCTAGTTAAAGAGCCGTTTTCTATGATCACCAGCTCTGTGCGACTTTCAGAAGAAATTCCGGCCCACACAAGTACAGACCCACCACCGTAGGCTACTTTTTCTTCGATGCATGCTTGCTTGAATCTTTCCCCTGGTCTTCGATACACTCTGTGTCTTCCATCGTGCTTGTAGAGCATAAATTTTGATTCGTCGGAGAACATAACTTTTGACCAATCTTCAATACTCCAATTTACGATTTTTAGGATTCTTTAAGTGACCCGGATTCATTGCTCTCGAGTGTATATATCACAAAGGAAAAAACTCGCGTTAACGCGAAACGTTGCACCTTATAGCCAACTTCCAATCTTGTAGTTAATGAATAATTATTTTGGTTTAAAAACTATAAACAGAATTCAATTTTTACTGTTTTTTTCATGAATTTTCATGGATCCCATTGTCAGAACTGAACAAAATTAAAATGGGGCCTCACGAGAAGCACCAGCTTTTATATAAAAAGAATCATGCAAATCGGACCACCCAGTCAAAAGTTCTGAGGTAACAAACAAAAAAAAACATGAATTGAGAACCTCCTCCTTTTTTTGAAGTTGGTTAAAAAGTTCTTATTCCTTCTCTTCGATCCCTCAATGAATAACAGTTATTGCAATCTATCCTCTCGGTGTACCCCACACTGTATGTATACCCTTAGGATACCTGTTCTGAAGATATCTGTTCTCAGAACAGCTCAATAGCAACATTTGAACAACACGAACCTAAGCCAGACCCCAAAATCTATTGTATTGCATTGAAAAGGAATGCCCGGTCGTACAAATATATCGGCTGATAGGTCGCTTGCTCTGCTGGCCACTTCAAAACTGAGGTTTTTGTGAAGTAGACTCTGTTTTAGGGGATTTGAGTTGGGAATAGGACTCCCACGCTCTTCTATAAACGAAGTGGAGATCGATGAATGTATGTGTCAGACCTGAACTGGCTTTAGGTAAAATGAAACGTAGATTGAGTATTGTAGCTGACTTTGTCGTGACAGAAACGTTATCACTAGCTTTTGCCCACTTCATCTCTCCAGGTTATTCTCTACTTCCTATTTGACGGGTTGATTGAAAGCCCTT
This sequence comes from Eupithecia tripunctaria, assembly GCA_955876795.1. NCBI lineage: Eukaryota > Metazoa > Arthropoda > Insecta > Lepidoptera > Geometridae > Eupithecia > Eupithecia tripunctaria. The sequence goes on along the minus strand of OY041624.1, from coordinate 8,157,528 downwards.
TTTCACCGGAGTAGAGATTGCATGACATTGCATGACTTTTCAATGTAGTCCAGGCGAGAAAGGGTTCTGGATGGCTGTCGGATTCGATATCAGAAACCTTTAGCGTGTTAGTTGTTAATTTTCGAGTTGGAGCAAAATCCGTCTCAAGTTATTATCTAGGACTAGGTGTGTACATAGTCCCATTGCGAAACAGTAGGGGTATTTAAATTCGTCGGAAAGGTCGTCGATTCGATATCGGAAACTTTTGACAAATCAAAATAGCGTTCTAAAGTTCCATCGGAATTGAATTCAAATTCCATCTGACGTTTTCGCTTCGGAAACGAATCGAAAGATTAAAAAGTGCAGGAGACAAACATACTAAAAGTTCACACCGTGACAAGCGAGGTTTAATATGGACTGGAGGAAATGCTGATAGCGATAGTTGTAAACACCATTTTCGGAGCACATATAGTTTGGACAACGATTGGGTACAACGATAGGTCAAAAGTGTATCGAACGTTGTAGAGAATTTTACCTGATTTAATTCGTTAATATGCAGCCTCTGGGGCAAGCACACCAAAAAGTCCTGGAATCCGCGGATCCTATACAATAACTCGTTTAGGGTGCTGTTGGGGCTGCCGCGCTTCTGCAGCGCATCAGGAATGTTTTCTGACGCACGAGTAGACGGGTTCGCGGCGATAATGCGCAAAAGATCTGCGTCCCTGAGGCGCCGGGTGCGCGACAGCTCCAACAGCTACCTACAGCTCATTGCTGATAGGCTGGACACCGACTGTCTCTTTATGGAGTGGACAGGGGCGTATATTGTGCTCTCTTGATCTGTGCTCCATAGGTGCGTTTTAGTCATTTCGATTATGATGTGAGGATTTTAATTGTTTCATTGATTTCAATAATTATTTTGGTTTTAATATTTATTTCTAATTTGTATAATGTATTATGTATGACTCGAATATGGACACCTTAACTTATATTTTTGTATTAAATTTATTGTTGTCTGAAATAAACGAATTGTATTGAATATATGTATAACACAATTTCGTATGACGCACCGTTTCCGAGATTATGCAAAAAACACAAGCTCTACTTAGCATGAGGTGATGCTGTTGATTTGTCCTGTATTATTTAATAAACAATTTTTCAACACATCACTCAAACTCTATTGAACCATGCGTTCGGACATTCTATACTGCGCAGTGTTTACCTCGGGTGAAAGTAACTTATTAAATCCCTCGAACTATCAGCGGCCCTCGCTACGCTTGAGCACCAAACCCCGTCTCGGGACTTTTCATCCCGTGGGTAACATTGTACTTACTAGTATTATGTTTACATCTGTATGTTTTTATTTTTCTTTGTACCTATGTGTGTGTCGAAATAAAAGATATGCTATTCTATTCAATTATAACCTGAGTGAAAATTACCTAGTTTAATACTACAATGTATTCCGTACCTAGAATTTACGATGATACTTGAACGAGACGTGCTGGGTCCCATGTGATAGGTGGTGTAAGGTTGACAATTAATATTTGTTTGCGAGGATTTACGGCCGTCTAGGATACAAGGAGTCACCTACGTGTCCGACCTTGGATCTACCCATTTGGTTTGACACTGGAGCCGTAGAAACTTTTGATTATACAGGGTGCAAATGGTGTACTAAGCCGAAAGGTGGTCCGGAACATCGAGTGGGTCAACAATACAATACAATACAAATACTCTGTATTGCACACTAAGATAGAGAAAAACAGACAACGTTAGTTCATTATGAATGTAAGCGGGTTAACTACGAACCTTGTTTGTGTTGGAAGAACCTTCCAACACAAACAAGGTTCGTAGTTAACCCGCTTACATTCATAATGAATTCGTCAAACTACGAAAGTTTCTATAGTAAAATAGACAACGTTAGCTCTACGATTTTTGGTTTCGAACATGTTTTACCTATTTTGGTAAAAATAAGAGGCATTTATTTATACCCTTATATTCTTACAATATTATTATAGTTTCAGTTATTATAGTTTTGAAGTTTCAAAGGTTTATACCTAATTGCATTACAAAACACTGGTTTGGCTGAAGAAAAAGTAAAAATCATTTGAAATATTTTGTAAGTACCATAATGTTAAATAAAGCATCGGTAAAGAATATGAAATTACGCATACAACTGGTAACAAGCATTCACTCAAACTATCGCATTTACCTATAAAGTACCGTAACCTCAACCTCAACAGCCTATATTGGTCCACTGCTGGACGCAGGCCTCCCCCTGATAATCGCCTTTAGTGCCTGTTATCTCTTACCTATAAGTAATATTAAAAAAAAACTAAAGTCTAGTTCCAACAATCACCACCACGTAACTCGCGAGCTACGGTCACCATTCCATGCAATAACTCAGCAGAAACGCGCGCCCTGAAAAATGCGCCGAGATCTGCGCATTAGGTGTCGCAAACTCTTATTTAAATGAGATGAATGACGCTGGGAACGCTCAGCTTTAGTTAGTGGTAGGGATGTGGTGGGGAGAGCAGCGGATTCCTGAACTGTATTTATTTTACTCCACCTGCGCCCGCTTAACGCATACTCGAGCCAATATGACAGCGCCACCTATTTTATCATATTATTACGTTAAATATAGGACGTTTTAAAAAACCAACTTACAGTTTGTGGTATCTGTAACATTTTTATTTTGTAAAGCTTCGGCAGAGATACGAAGTTGCGCTTATTAGCCACTAAACTCTATTTTCGCATCTCTTCCTAAACTATATAAGATGTTTTATCTTCTAACAGAGACTTTTCTTATAACAGAGGTATTAAAAAATAGCTTATAATAGATAATACAAACTGTGCCATGTATTTTTTCCTATGTTAAACGTAATAATATGATATGATGATGGCGTAATGTGTTACACAGCGAACGTTCTTGCAGTCGGTACGGAGAAAGAGGGCGCTCGTAATGCGGCGTAACGTTTCGTGCTCACTGCGAATAGTAAATTACGCCTCATACCACCGGACACTATCCGGGTTCCAACTGTCTGAGATTACGTAACTCACACTCTATGGTCACCATTTCATACAATAAAATAGCAGAATCGCGAGTCCTGCAAAATGCGCCGAAATTCTCAAAGTCCGGTTTATTTTAAGCCCTCTGTCCCCCCCAAAAAGTCTGGTAATGCTGTCATGTCCTGCAGTTAACAGCATTAGGTCGGTATAGTCATTTCGAAAATAAAACCGGCTTCAGGCGTAATGTAACGTGTTACACAGCGAGCGTAGCGTTCGTGCAGTCATTGTGCGTGCATTATGCATGAATGCACGAAAGTCATCTTCAACTCAATGACGGCGTGTCATTGTTCGTATCAAAAATGTCGATCTTTCGTCCGTCCAATGTGTAAGTTACTAATCGTGTTTAAACTAGCCTTCGCATAAACTTAAAACCATCAAAAAGTACAGCTTAGTGTGTAGTATAAACTAAAGCCAGCTTTACCAGGATACTATCCGCGTAATTTAAAACTTTCTGTTTATTATTTGAGGCAACTTTCATCTGCTCGAATATTTAAACTCGCTTCGCTCGCCAACAAGCCCGCCCCCGTATCGCTGACGGCTTTGAAACTTGTTTGCTCAACGGACCGTTTGTATTTTTGGGCGTTACATACAAACGTACATTCAGTTTGTATGTAAGCCGCGGCTTATGCTTTCAAACATTTTGAAAGTGAGTCAGTGGGTTGTTTCAGGGATTTATCTGATAATACTTGTTTTGGTTGTTTTTCGCTTTTGCCACCAAGCTCCCGAGATATTCGGCGTTCATTTAGAAGGTCGAAGGTAGTTATAATTTATTCTAATGGGACAGCAAGACAGACAGTTGGCTATGGCGCTTATTAGGGGAGTCCTATGTCCAGTGGTGGACTATTATAGGATGATAATAATGATGTGTTCGTCGGGAGTAAAACGAAACTGTATTTTTTCAAAGGTTATGTCTTGCTTGGTGCAATATCCAAATACGTTGTGGATAAAAATCATTGAAATTTATTGAACTTTGGAAAAATAAAAGGCACGAGTAATAAGAGAAATAGGTATTTTTCCTTTTTCTTTTCAATTATGTCCACGGGAATGAAAGTACCTACCTTTAATATTGTACACAGAAAATGTCACTGAAGAAGACTTCATTATAATTTTAAAAATAATTTAAACTGCATTCAAAGATTTTCGCCTGACTGAGGATGGGATCGAACGCGCCAAATTGTAGAAAAAAATCACCCGTAATTTTACGGTACTTTCTTTTAAATAACATAAAAGAAAATAAAAGAAAGACCATGAAATTGTTGAGAGATCTATTTATATTGTTGATAGAAAAAGCATAGATTTTTTTTTTTTTTAAGAGATTATACCTTCATCAAATCAAATACTCAATTACACCTTATTTCTTGTTTGATAGTAATAACTATTTATCAAGCTGTACATAGTAAAAATTTGACTCGTCTAAGTGCTTATTTTGTAAGTCTAAAAAAATAAACGATTTGACTCTGACTCTAATATAAATAAATTAGAACAATTGAGCTAACTGCAGACTTATTAACAAAGTTGAGGTTCACATATCTGTACATAGGTATAAAATCATTCTGCCGATGATGTAAATAAAAACAGCTTTCAAATCCGTGTCAAAACAAAACTAACGCTCAAAAGCTATATAAAGATTTAACTGAACCGAAGCGCGTCATTCACAAATAACTGACCGACACCCGAACATTTCTATTTTAGTTTTATTGTTGTGTCATTGGTATGTTGGCATTTTACCGGTTCCGCGGAAACACGAGATTTTAACTTAACCCATTTTACACGACGGATTTCAAATAGAATTTAGTTTTTTAGGGTTATACCACTTCTGCACAGATAGCGTCGACATCGACAGCTATGCCTTACCATTGTACCTACTTGTCGCTGTTCAAGTTCAACAACCTATATTGGTCCACTGCTGGAGATAGGTCTACCCCTGATAAGAGCCTTATTGGCTTTTATCACATGGGAGGGTAAGGCCTATAATCCCCACGCTGGGCCTGCTGGTTGGGGATAGCAGTTTGGTGGTTGAATTGTTCTGCAGAAGACGTTGGGTAGATATCCCTTAGTTGCCTCTTACGACACCCGCGCGAAGAGTTGGGGTGGTGCAAATTCTAAGCCGACACCACTTAGCTTGTCGGTGTGAATTGAACAAATAATAAACTGTATTTTAGAGTAACAATCTATAAATCATAACGTTGCCTTGTGCCTATCATATTTAAATTCATTTGGTTTCTTCTAATTACTAATAAAATTATTAGTAATTAGTAAGTCACAGAACTGTTTCTGTATACTAGAATAGAATAGAATAGAATAGACATTTATTTAGCACACACATAGGGACACACAACACAGAGGGAAAGTAAAATACAGAACTAATAAAACTAGTACTATGACTAAACTTAAAAATTAAACAGCTCTACGAGAAAATGGTCTTTCCCTTACTCAATACTTCCTCATACTCAATACTTAACAAATATAATGCAACAAGAAAGAAAAACAAAATCATAATAACAATCTATTACGAGTATTTGATAAATAATTGAATCAGTGTTCAATGCAAACAAGTCTAACACCCGGTTTCTCGAACGCTTATTATTTTGACAATTTTTTGACAATTTGTCAGGCAGGCTGTACACGCACTGCTTTTATTACTCGCGTGGTTTTTTTTGCAGAATTCTGCTCAGCTTTCATATAAAAAAAGATCGGACCAAAAGATTAAAAAAATGATTAAAGAAAAATGTTCTAAGGTAACAAACATAAAAAAAATAAGAAAATACAGTCGAATCGATAACCTCCTCTTTTTTTAAATCGGTTAAAAATCATTTTTAACGCTAGTTTCTTGAGGTAAAGGCGATAATGTGTACATAAAGGCGCATACACTAGTGAAAATGGCGCCCCGACCTATTTTGAAAGTTTTAGAAATCTATCGTACAGTTTGTGGTATCTATTATAAGTTATTTATTATTGCCTCTTAGTAATTTCATTTTGTAAACCTTAGGCAGAGATACGAAGTTGCGCTTGTCCACCAAACTCGGCGGAAACTTTGATCGATGTTATATGAGTACGTTATAGATCCTAAAACATTTTCTTCGCAACTCAACACAGATGTTTCTCAAGACATTAAATAAGAATATCCTATCTAGTGCACTTCTGTAGTGCACGAGTGCATGAGGGCACGGGTAGTGCACTTGGCACGAGCTCTAATCCGACTTTATTGCCGTTAGTATGGATGACGAGCGGGTAAGAATGTTATCTTACTGAGAAAAGAATTTCTTTAAAGTTTATTTTTAACCGACTTCATAGAAAGGAGGAGGTTCTCAATTCGACTATTTTTTAATGTTTGTTACCTCAGAACTTTTGGATGATCCGAATTTGATGATTTTTAGTCCTATTTCAATTTGGTCCAGTACTGTGTAATAACATTACTTATTTATTAAGTACATTCGCTCTTCAGCATATTGATAGTACGAATGATTCAAATAGTACATACAAATAAGCGGCCTTATAGACAGCGTTCAAGCAATTTCTCTGAGGCAACCTTCCTTTCTTATTTTCCATCTGCGCTATTTTTCTGGTCTTTTACAAGTTATTACTTCCCAAATAAATGTAAACGGATACGAAATCAAATTTCAAAAACATAACCGACTTTCTAGCTCAGTCGGTTAATAAATCCATTCAACAATCAAAATCGAAAGTTTCTAGTTACGCAATTAAAATTCCCGGATTCCGTGGAATATAACAGAAAACTTGATTAATTAATACAGAACTCTTAAGGGCTCGTTCAGAATTAATACTTAACTCTGAGGGCTTCGGCTGAACCCTTTCGGATCATCCGAAATTTCCGAAAACCTTAAATTTGTTGCTCAAACGATTTGTTACACATAGATGTTAAGAATGTCTACTTCTGAGATTAGTGTTACAACGATCGGTCTAAGCCAATGTTGCATAAATAAAACCGGCCAAGAGCGAGTCGCACTCGCGCGGGAAGAAGGGTTCCGTACCGTTATCTATAATAATAAACCGACTTAATTTTTTATAGTTTTAGGATCCCATTGTAGAGCTGAACAAAATTAAAATGTGACCACACGGGGAGGCACCAGCTTTCATATAAAAAAGATTCATGAAAATCGGACCACCCAGTCAAAAGTTCTGAGGTAACAAACATAAAAAAAAATTGTGAAGTCGGTTAAAAACGGCAAAAAATCATGTCTGAATGAATGAATGAATGAATGAATGAATGAATGAACACTTTTATTGTACATAAAAACAAAATAACTTATATCTAAATAAAACAAATGAAATTAAAAACAACGTACAATAGGCGGCCTTATTGCTTAAAGCAATTTCTTCCAGGCAACCTTACTAAACAATAGATATAAGTAGGTAAGTAAAGAGTTGGTAGCACAGGAGTAAACATTATAAAAGTTAGTCTGTTAAAGTTTTTTAAACTTACGCGATCAGAACACATTATTATAAATATTCACGGGTATAAGTGCACTCGTAGACCGGTTTCTCAGTGCATCGCGGACACGGTTAGTGTAGTGTGTCGTCCGAGTGTACAGATGGACATCCCTATTTTAGAAGATCAAGTGAGGGTAGTTGCATAAAATGCAGCCTCCGCTTCGCAAAGGCGGTAGCTCCAGTACTCCAGTCATCCCGTGACCACGACAGAGTGTAAACCTGTTGAAACGTCGGAAAAAATAGGTAAACAAACGCGATAAATACCCAAATATTCACATATTTATAATAATCATGTCTGTAGTATGGGAGCCCCCTTGAATAATTATATAATTCATTTTCTTTTATTTATTGTTATAGCGGCAGCAGAAATACATCATCTATGAAAATTTCAACTGTCGAGCTATCACGGTTCATGACACAGCCTGGTGACAGACAAACGGACAGACAGACAGACTGACAGACAGCAGAGTCTTAGTAATAGGGTCTCCTTTTATCCCTTTGGGAACCCTCTAAAAATAAAACAGAAGCGGTCGGGCTGCAAGAATTGCCCATTTCATTCTAATACCAACTTTATTTCATCGCACTTTGTTTGAAATTCTTAGGATTTGACGTTGTGTTGCTAACATACTGCTCGCAATGGCCAGGAAACTCAATTCAAAGATGGATATCATTGGCAACATTGTTTTCGAATACAAAACTTTATGAACACTGAAATAGATCTATCAGCTTCTCTGTGACAAACTATTTTATGAGCTGCGAATCTAGCTTTATTTTCTCATTGGATTGCAGATGGTTTTAACTGTAAAGTTGTTAGGTACAACACTACTCTCGAGTTTTAACTCCAGATCGATATTATGGACACCCCTAGGAGAGCAATGGCTGATGCACCACGGCGCTGTCAAATGTACGATGCGTTCAGTTTCAATACAATGCGTTCTGTTTTGTGTCTGAAATTATCTATGTTTACTTAAATAAAACCAGTTGATTATATAACAAGTTATTATTCATGAAATGAGATACCAAACACAACAAAATTATTCTCAACCTCAACAGCCTGTATTGGTTGATATCCCTTAGTCGCCTCTGACGACACCCGCGGAAAGAGTTGGGGTGATGCAAATTCTAAGCCAGCACCACACAGCTGAAGTATCCTACTTACTTCTAATATTGTAAATGTGTAAGTTTGTGTAAATGTGTGTTACTACGTAACAAACATACAAAAAAAACTCCTCCTTTTTTATGAAGTCGGTTAAAAAAAGATCGCACGCTAGTTTCAGCCTTAAGTTGAAACCTAACCAAAAAATTGAATGAGTTATAGATAATATTGTTCGCTTTAGGATACAAAAATTTCCAAAATCCCGTTTTGTTTTAACCGTCCGTGTGTCACAAAGTTAGCATACTCACCAACTCTATCTGTTGACAAAACTTTGCCAACATTGTCTGTTTGTACGAATCTGATCATTTGAATTTTTAATTGTTATTAAAATCTGGTAAATTGCTGACTAGCAGGCTGGCAACATTCGCTGGGTTGGTTTTTGGAGTTCCATTTTAAAAGTTGAGAACGGAACGCTTTTTTGTGTTTTGTTTTTGCACAGAATTCTAATTATAAAATTCCACAAAATATTGATTTGAAATTAGATATTTTATAACCATTTCCGCTGCCCTTCCCGCTAATTAATTATTATACCTATTATATATCATAGAGGACCGATTATGGCGTAACCTCGACTCATCAAAATGCCGCCACCTATCACCTTAACCTTACCTTATTATTAGAAAAAGATAAAGATAAGATAAAAATCATTTATTTTACCCAATGACAAACAAAGTAAAAATGGTACACACAATAATAAAAAAACTAATAAATACTTAAATCTAACAATTTCTTTATACATTGGGGCAAAAGGGACCCTAGCTCAGCACTTTATTTTATTACATTATACAAAGGAATTTAGAAATATCCACTGGGAGGTTTGATCTATAATAACCTTTTTTATACCTGTAGGTAATAGTTTTGTTTTGTATAGTTAAGGCAGAGAAAAGAAGTTGCGCTTGATGGCCAACAACTCTGTTTTCGCATCTGTATTCAAAAAAATATCCTATGTGCAACGTAGTCATAAGATAAAAAGGTAGGTTAGATGTGTCAGCTTAAGGCGCCCACGGGAGACCACGGTTAGGTGCCTATCCGTGGTTGTCAACGTCAGTCGATGATGAGGAACCCTCGGTCAACAGATGCTACTCACACTTGACCACTTTTTGCATAGCTTTTAAGAGTTCCCGCTGACTAGTTGTTGACCAAGTTTATTAAAAGGAAGGGGGTTGTTTTTTAGTTATTCGAATTGAAAACTGTTTTTTGTCCGCGGATATTTTTCTATTTCCCAGGTTTTGTGTTTAGTATTTTACAATGATAAATTTGTTGGTCCTGCGTCTGTGTTGTTATTTTTCGTGTAAAGCTAAAGGTTTATTCGTATATGTAAAGCTAAAGGTTTATTCATATCCGTGTCAGTTTTAAATTTTATAATTTGATCATAGTGTATATTACATTATATATTATCTCTGGATTATAATGATTATTTTTTTTCAAATAAAAAAAATAATCATTATAATCCAGAGCTGATGCTTCCCGTGTTCCCATTTCCATCTGATCCAGTTCTGACAATGGCAGCCATAATAAAACTATAATTATAAGTAAAGTCAGTATACATAGTTTTTTAAAACAAACTCAATTATTATACCTACTTGTACATCGATTAAAAACGTCTAATCGGACCAACTAAGGTTGAATGGAAGTACTCAAACGTTAGAATTAGCTTTTTCTGAAATGTATTTTTTCTTTCTTTTTCTTTTCCTTTCAGTTATTTTGAGGGAAAATATGAATTGGCTTCTAACACGATGAGTTTGACTTAAAAAAAAGCCTAGGTTAAATAATAGATTCAGGCGTTACTTTGCGGAAATCCATTGTAAATATAAGAATGAAAAATATTTAGTAACAATTCCGCGAAAAAAACCTTCTACGATAAAATCTAACAAATTGTACATTTATACAAAATGAAAGAACACTTATCAAAGCAAGTCGTCAACTAGTTTCGTCTCTCCACGAGACATCATCAGGACACCACACCACTCGATCTTGACACTGAGAGCGCCAAACAACAACGGCAGAGTCCCACCAGAGATGTTGTCACTTCGAGCTCCGCGTGCCAAGTGAGGCATCGCTCGCAAAACCGCCCCTTATATACAGTCATGGTGACGCATCACGCCCATTACCTGCGTCCGTGACATCACCGCTCGCGCCATTTCTAGAAAAAATCCGTAATAATGGCGATCGAGGCAAACCTGTACTTAGTTCATTCAACAATGTATTATTACTGTATTTTGTAATTTCTAAATTTTCTAAGACCGACAACCTAAATCCCTTATCACAAGTATGTAAAATTGAAAATGAGTGATTATCATTTAATGAATGACCCGATTCTAATAAATGTTTTGCAAAAAAGTCAAATTTTGCAAAACATTTATTAGAATCGGGTCATTCATTAAATGATAATCACTCATTTTCAATTTTACATACTTGTGATAAGGGATTTAGGTTGTCGGTCTTAGAAAATTTAGAAATTACAAAATACAGTAATAATACATTGTTGAATGAACTAAGTACAGGTTTGCCTCGATCGCCATTATTACGGATTTTTTCTAGAAATGGCGCGAGCGGTGATGTCACGGACGCAGGTAATGGGCGTGATGCGTCACCATGACTGTATATAAGGGGCGGTTTTGCGAGCGATGCCTCACTTGGCACGCGGAGCTCGAAGTGACAACATCTCTGGTGGGACTCTGCCGTTGTTGTTTGGCGCTCTCAGTGTCAAGATCGAGTGGTGTGGTGTCCTGATGATGTCTCGTGGAGAGACGAAACTAGTTGACGACTTGCTTTGATAAGTGTTCTTTCATTTTGTATAAATGTACAATTTGTTAGATTTTATCGTAGAAGGTTTTTTTTTTTTTTTTTTTTTTTTTTTTTCGCGGAATTGTTACTAAATATTTTTCATTCTTATATTTAAAAGCCTAGGTGATGAAGATAAAAGGAACGTCTGTTATTTCCTAGTAAACAATCTTAATTCTTTTCTAATTAGGGCTTCTGAAAATATCCCATAAGCTTATTCTTACAAACAAAAGGATTATCATAAAAATACTCGTAATATTTTTTTTTGGTATTTATAAATTTGTATTGATTACATGATCTTACAGTGGGTGTCTGTTAATTCAGCCACCCAATAAATTATTTTAGGGAAAAGGTAATATTGTTAAAATGTAACTTTACTGGACATTTTTGTGCTTATTTTCGTTTTCTTTGTGTAAATACTAGCTGCGCGTAAATCCCATGTAAACGTTTAAAGGTGATTTATATCCCAGGGGATTTAATTATAGGATTATGATTTATGGGATAAAAAGTAGCTTAAGTTTGATTCCAGGATTAGGATTACCCGTTTGCAAAATTATAGCCTGATCCGTCCAGTAGTTTTGACGTGAAGAAGTAACAAACATCCATCCATCCATCCATCCATACATCCATACAAACTTTCGCATTTATAATATTAGAGTGATGTGATTTATTTAATTAAACACCTAGGCCTTATGGTGTTAGGTAGAAAAGTTATTCATGAAAATGCTGCAAATAAAAAAAATCTTATTTATATTTAATAGTATTCTGTTGGGCTTAAAATAATAATAATCGTCATCATCAGCCTATGATTGTCCACTGCTGGACATAGGCCTCCCCTAATGAGCGCCATAGTGCCCTGTCTTTAGGTAGACGCATCCAGCATCTGCCAGCAGTCAGTAAAATAATAAAGTAGGTCTTTATAGTTAGAAAGTGTTTTGCTATGAATTTAAAAACTGTCAAAATAGTTCAAAAAGACCTACGGAATCTAAGAAACAAAAATGATTGAAATGAAACCGGCCAAGCGCGAGTCAAACTCGCGCACGAAGGGTAAAAGGACTCCGTACCTTTATTTATGAAAACGGCAAAAAATCATAATTATCTGAAGTAAGGTACTCCCATACAACAGACATTATTTTTTTGCCCTTAAATATTAATTTTAGCCGATATTTTAATATTTGTTGTTATAGCGGCTACAGAAATACATCATCTGTGAAAATTTCTGTCTAACTAATCTAACTATCACGGTTCATGAGATACAGCCTGGTGTCAGGCGGACAGACGGACAGCGGAGTTTTAGTAATAGGGTCCCGCTTTATCCTTTGGGTACGGAACCCCAAAAAGAACACCATTACAGAGCTATCGTTAGTTCAACTTACTTCCGTCATCGCCTTCGTCCAACAAAACCTTCTCAAGCGAGAGTTTTTCACGTCGTGTCCGAGTTCTGAACTGCACGGTTGCAGCTGTCCTGTACACAGAATACTGAATAACTGCATAGAGATTGTTCACTTCTATAATAGGGTATATGCATGTGATTTCAAAATGGCTATAAAATATATACGTATTCTCTATTGATATAGAAACATATCTGCATATTTATTTTTGCGTTTTGAGATGTTTTTATTGTAGAATTTAACCATTGAAAAATTGATATTTTAAATCTCAATCGCAAAATTTCGAAACGCTACTCACATTGACTAAAGCGGACGTGACATCACTGTACGCATTTCTTCTTTTTTTATTCTGCTTGCTGCACCTTGATTTGACACTATTCTGCCCACTTGACATTTCGTATTGTCGATTATTTTCAGTTTTTTCGGAAAACCTCTTTCCTGAGATGATCACTACCGAGGTCGTCACCAAAGGTTTTAATCAAGTGCGTACGTCGACGTCACATAAACATGGCGCCAATATGGCAGCGTTTTTATCACCCGAAAATGATTGTAGTTTTGATTTGTTTTTTTTACCTTGTTAATGCGAAATTCAGTGAGCGTCTTATCATGCCTCGGTTAAATAAAGCCCTAAAGAATCGATTAAAACAATAAAAAAAGTCGATGCATATACCTTATTGCATTGTTTATCGCAGTGAAGGCATGTCTCTTAAACATTGCATCCTTATAGTAGAGGTATAGAGCACTAGAACCCCATTATAATACCATTATGATATATCTATCTACAGCCTATACCGGTTCACAGCGGACGCAGGCCTCTCCCTGATAAACGCCTTAGTGGCGTTTACCTCATGGGGGGTAGTGCCCATAATCTCCACGCTGGGCATGCGGGTTAGGGAACGCAGTTTGGTGGAAGATTTGTTCTGCAGGGGGCGCTGCTGCCCGCCCTCTGGTGGATATCCCTTAGTTGCCTCTTAGGACACCCACGGGAAGAGATGGTGTGGTGCAAATTCTAAGCCAGCACCACACAGCTATATAGCACTAGCACACCATTATATATCTATCTACAGGCTAAAGGTACCGGTCCATAGCGGACGCAGGCGTCCCCCTGATAAACGCCTGATTGGCCTTTGTAACATGGGGGTAAGTGGTCATGCCCATAATACCCTTGCTGGTCATTGGGGATCGCAGTTTGGCGGTAACATTGTTCTGCAGCGGGCGCTGCTGGTCACCATGGTCTTGTTAGTTCTAGCAGTTACCTAACTTCTTCGTCCAACAAAAGTTTCTCAAGCGTTTTCACGTCGTGTCCGAGTTCACGCCTACATCATTTAATAATCTTGAAATTACAGCTTTCTGCTTATATATTATGAATGTAAGCGGGCTAACTTCGAACCTTGTTTGTGTTGGAAAAACACCACTTTCTACATTATAGTATCTGAGCTAAGCCTCGAACGGACGACGGATATGGCATAACTAGAGGGTACCCTTTAATAAGGAACCCTAAAAACGTCCAATTAAGCAAAACCTAAAAAAATACACTGATGTTTAACCCTTAACTGCTCCTTGTCCGATCATTTAAAAAATAAACGAAAATAAAACTGGATATCAACTTAAATCTACCAAAAGCAAAACACTAAGAAACACAAACGTTTAACCCTTAACAGCTCTTTGTCCAATTGTTAAAAGTAAAACTGATTTCTAATAGATTTTAAACCAATTCTAAGTGAAATAAACCCCCCTCAGATTGAAACTATCGTCATTGGCTATTAGCTCGACTTTGTAACGTGTTGAGAACTTTCCGTGCGGGCATTGTGATGTGAAAACTCGTACGTGTCTTGTTCAGCGATATGTTCTGTTCACGAAGTGTTTCAGTGTGTGAGTGTGCAGGGGAACTGTTTAGAATCGTTGTATAGCACTTCTAGATGGGACAACCATAAAGCCGGCCTCGGGGTTAATAAAGACAGGTTTGGGAAAAAATTGTCGAAAAGAAAAATCATATCGAATGCCCTGAGGTCGCTTTGACGATAATATCTAGATTCTAGATGTCATTGTCATTATTACTTATCGTGCTGTCTTATTTTTGTATAGGATTTGCGTAGTTTCTCATCAAGCTTATCAAGAAAGTAAAAACAACATAGGCGCTGTACCGAGTACCATAAGAATATGATATTATATTTTATACTTGTTTCGATCGATATGTAGATAGTCATTAGTACTTTAATAATATATAATAATAATGCTGGACAATTCACACAGCATTATCTAGCCCCAAGCTAAGCAGAGCTTGTGTTATGGGTACTAGATAACTGATATACATAATACAATACACTACATAGATAGATATTTTTTATTATACATAGAAAAACATCCAGAACGCCCTGAACAAATTTCTGCAGATCGTACACAAATTTGTCCCGAGGCGGGAATCGAACCCGCAACCTCCTGCGTCGCAGGCAGACCTTCGCCCACCGCGCCACAGAGGTCGTCTATTTTAATCTATGTATGTTTATTATAAGCATATTATATCATTTATTATATGTATATTACTTCCTCTACCCATTCCATCGCCTCCCGTATAACTTTAAGGTTTTGCTGGAAGAAAACTCTTTGTCAGGGTTAAGCTCGCCTTTGCACATATATTTTTAGTGATGTCAAATTAGTATGGTTTAGTTTTTGGGGCATTTCGACTTAACACCACTAAACAATCACAGAATTCATGCTTTGTTGAACGAAGTCTTTACTGCAGCATAAAGCTACAAAATCTTCACAATAAACTCAATCTTTTCACACCTTAAATGTAGAATATACCCAAAATACCTCTCATTTTTACGTCAAAAGCCTGAATACACCTTGAAATGTCCCAACAAGGGGCAGAATCAACCCCACGCGTCACTTAACTCGCGCCTAACTAGGCTATTCACGGTAAAAATACCAATCATGTCAAGTCATCGAAAATACCTTTCGACACTTCGACCCTTAAGGGTTAAACCCCACTTAAGTATTAGATTAGAGATTAGTATGAAACTTAGAAGTGTTGATGGGCCTTAAACTGAGATTCCTTAGACGATTATTCTTTTGGAACACGAGTGATGAGGTGAGATGAAAAATCAATAACTTCCCAACCCGCATGCCCAGCGTGGGGACTATGGGCATACCCCACGAAGCCAATAAGGTGTTTTCAAGGCTGAGTCGAGCAATGGACCGATACAGGCTGTTGAGGTTGAGGTTATGAGTTACTTTTATACAGTGTGTTTTTAAAATTACCGCTTTGCAGTTGATACTAAATGGTATTTTTTTTTCGGCTTTCGCTAAATGTTAGCGATGGCTTAAGTTCATGCGATAGTAGTAGTTATTACTTAGTTATTATTTATAACGAATTTAGAATAAAATGTACTTAAACTTCATTTAAAACTTCATAAGTAAGGAGCTCTGAAATTAGAGTAAAATGTTTATTTTAATATTTTAAGAAATACACTCTCTAAAGATGAATAAAGTTGCTGTGCTGTCCAGCTAACTAGAGTCCAACCCTTAAGTGTCCCATTCAAGCAATCGACAAAGGCCCTCAGCAAATAGAAATTATTCTTCCAATAGAAATTTTCTCACATTGAAGTAGGGTTGTGAGTGGTTTTTCTAAAAGCAACTAAAGGCTCCTTTCAGTGAGCGTACGGCTCGTCGCGTATCATGTATGGACTCGTCGCGTGGGACACACTGGGTGGGTTGGTAGCGAACTTAGCCGCTGGACTTAGTTAATTAATTTTGTTTTAAAAACTATAAACCTACTTAATTTTTTATAGTTTTTTCATGGGTTTTCATGGATATAACTGAACCAAATTAAAATGGGTCCGGCTTTCATAAAAAAAAGAATCATGAAAATCGTCAACCCAGTCAAAAGTTCTGAGGTAACAAACATAAAAAAATTATAATAATGCAGTTGAAATGAGAGCCCCCTTCTTTTTTGGATGAAGGTTAAGAATAATATAAAATAGACTAAAAAATGACTACGGCGTTCATCGATTATGCTTATTATATTAACGACTAGCTGCGCCCCGCGGCTTCGCACGCGTTGTTCCTATGGAAACATTAAAAGGTGATTTTCATCCCACGGGAACTGATTTATGAGATAAAAAGTAGCTTAAGCAAGCTGGTGGCTCCCGCGTGGTCCCATTTTAATTTTGTTCAGTTCCGACAATGGGATCCATGAAAATTCATGAAAAAACTGTAAAAATTGAAGTCGCAAAATTAATTAATTACTTATATGATTTGACCTTTTCCAAGTGTACATTTATTGTATTTATTCAAATAAGGAATCTTTGATTTGGTTTAAATGGACAGATGAAAATGATTCTCTTTCAAAATCCCGTGTGTAGCGGCACAGGTTCAAAGTATCCTCTTTTTTGTAGAAAATTAGATTGTACCCCCGTATCGGAACCCTACGTTGGTGTGACCCAGGGGTCCATTGCACCCCTTACGAACTGGACTTGCATGATGCATGACTTGGATAGTGTTTGTTTAATTATGTTCTGCTAGCTGTGCCCCGCGGCTTCGCACGCGCTGATCCTATGGAAACGTTTAAAGGTGATTTATATCCCATGGGAACTGATTTATGGGATAAAAAGTAGCCTATGTTTGATTCCAGGATTAGGATTACATGTATGTAGGATTAAATTTTAGCCCGATCCGTTCAGTAGTTTTGGCATGAAGAGGTAACAAACATCCATCCATTCATCCATCCATACAGACTTTCGCATCACACCACACATCTTTGTATGGATGTATGGATGGACGGATAGATGTTTGTTACTTCTTCACGCCAAAACTACTATACGGATCTGGCTGAAATTTTGCATACAGGTGATTCTAATCTCGGAATCAAACATAGGCTACTTTTTATCCCATAAATCAGTTCCCGTAGGATGAAAATCACTTTTAACGTTTCCATAGGAAAAACGCGTGCGAAGCCGCGGGGCGCAGCTAGTTTATAATATTAGTGTGAAACAGAGAGTTATTTAGAACTAGCCACTACTAAGTGTAAGTACTAGTTTTAATTGTTTTATTCTGTTATGATTCATTCATTAACTATGCGTTTTTCCTTGTTAGCTATTTATAAGCCTTAAGGCGCATACCAATATGACAGCGCCACCTATTTTGTCTTATATAACGTTTAACACAGGAAATTTAAACAATTAGAAAAATCCTTTTACTGTTAGTGATAACAATTATATGCTATTTAATAATGCCTCTGTAATAGTTTTATTATGTACCTAAAGCTTAGGCAGAAATACGAAGTGCCTTTTGTAGCCACTAAACTCTATTTCGCATCTCTGCCTAAACTACACAAATTAAAACCTCTGTAATACAGAGGTATTTATAAATAACTTATAATAGGTATCACAAACTGTACGATGGATTTTTAAAATGTCATAAGATAAAATAGGTGGCGGCGCCACTTTGACTCGGATGCGTCTTTATAAATGAAAGATACTGCATACTATATATATATATATACTCGGATGCTTTTATCTTGAATCTAAGAATGTCCATCAAAAATTTTCCTTAAAGAGTATAGAATGGGTATATAAATTTATTTAAAACACCGGGAAAGTTAAAACAAAACATACATATAGAGGTACATATATCCAAAATAAACGTTTTGCCACACCCACGACGACGGTTAGTTAGTAATCGAAAAAGTAATAAATATTTTTTTTAAATCCTGTTTGTTGTTATTTTTCGAGTTGGAGCAAAATCCGTCCCAACCTTGTTATCCTCTAGCTAGTTAATAAAAGCGACAAAAAACAAAATATTACTCTTAATGGAATTCTGACTTAATGAAATTGAAAAAAAAAAACAAATAAATTATATAATTTTATAGCTTCCTACATTTTTTCACCTACCTATTACTACAAAGCCAAAATCTGGGCTCGAACTGCAGATTGTACTAACATTTGTCCCGAGGCGGCAATCGAACCGCAATCTTTTGCGTCGCAGGCTGATCTTCGCCCGCCGCGCCACAGACAAAAATATAAAATCAACAAAGTTCAACGCGCTCATAGCGATAAGGCCGCCCTTTTTACTTCTTGTGTGTTCAACATCAAACGGGTATTAAATAGGTACACCGCTCGCTTCAAAGAAGCCCAGAGTTACATATCCAACTTAAATTTTCCAATATCAGATATCTAATCGTAAAAACTCAACATTGAATATTGAAGCTATTTTTATTGAAAATTCAACGTTCACATTCCCGGTAGACTTCCGGGGTTCATTTTCACCTCCTTTTACCCCTTCACCCCCCTCTTACCCCTAAAGGGGTGCGAGTGTTTGGCATTTGAACCGGATAAGATACATTGGAAGAAATATCGTAAAAGGTACCCGATTTTGTATTCCCAATTTGAATGTATAATTTTTCTCGATAAAAAATCGACTCTTTGTCCAGAGGTTTTTCTCGTAAATTGTTCTGACTATAACGGGTGAAATAAGTGGGTTGCTGCGCCCCGCGGCTTCGCACGCGTTGATTTTCTCATCTTTTAAACCTTCCCTAGACCTCCACAAACATTTCAAGACCAAGATAAGATAAATCCGTTCAGCCGTTCTCGAGTTTTAACTAGACTAACGAACAGCAATTCATTTATATATCTGAGTATGTATAAAGAAGATTATATAAACGAGTGACTGTAAATTTAAGTGTGAAAAATAATTGATTTACGTTATAGTATTACTAAATGAGCGACTGACTGGGAGTGAAGATAAATCAACTGAACAACAACTTACAAATAAATTTTGTGTCAACACATGGCTCTGGGTGCAATTATACATATACACACACTTTCAGACACAGAGTTGCCACGAATCCTGCCCCCCTTGCGGGGGTTGAACGGGCTTCGTTAGGAGTAAGTTAATGTTGACCACCCCCCGCTTTGCTTGTATGAGACGCCCGCAGGTCGGGTCAATTGCTTTAGTCAAATTGTTATTACTTATTAGTATAAAAGTTTTTAGTCGAATAAAATGAAGGAAATTTTTCGTTTCACCGACAAAGGCTCTTTAATTTATAATAAAATAATATAATAGGCAACTAGGTATTTACTAGAACTTGATTGAAGAAAGAAAAACAATCAAATAATATCAATTTATAAAAATAAATATAATGATCGATAAAAAACCATAAATAATCAATTCAAACTAGTATTTACAATTGAGTTCATCAGTTCAGCATCTTACGAAACACTCATTCACTACACACACAGACATGCACTACACTATTCGCAACCGCTTGCACTTGTACCACACCACATAACACTTCGAACCTACTTTAACTTAAATCTACCCTCAACTAATATGTTATGAATTTCATTTTCTCATTCTATTCTTGATTTTACGCACATTGCGAGTATTGCGACAAGTAAAATGTTTTTTTGGTAAGAAACTTTTGTTACTTATAATAATGTACATATGTTATGGAAGAGCGTTACCTTATGTCCATAATATAGGTATTTTATACTTAAAAGGAGATTTCGAGCACGGATCATGATCTTTATAAAATTTTATTGATGAAATAAATATTTTGCATTTGTATTTGTAGATCAATGCAGACTGTTGCAAACAATTTAAAGGTAGCTCAACTGATATGAATACCATTCGGAAGAGTACCCAATACGCTGACTGTATTGCCCCGCTGTATGGCAAATATGGCAATACCAACTATTAACTATACCGTGTCCATTTTGAATGAAGCATGTTAGTAAACAAACCGCCCATACTTAACATAAAATTCACTTTGTTGGCGCGTCCGTTTTATACATAATTTACATTACTTGTCGATTTTAGAACCTCCCTTCAATAAAAATAGCTTACAATTATATCTGAAACTCCACGCCAAGCAAGTGAGATTCCGTTATTGGTGTCGTAGTTTGTTCACTAACATGCTTCATTCAAAATGGATACAGTATAGTTGGTATTGCCAAACATTTTTTATCGCATAAAAAATACACCTACCATTTTATCACTGTATGTAACTTAACCCTTGACTGTATCCCAGAGATTGGGTATCAATCGTTACAAAGCGTTCCTTCACAGATTCCCAAGGCTCCGCCATTCATATTCTAATGCCAAGAGTTGAAGAGTTGAAGATACGAGTATGTAAATACGTTTTTTTATTATTCCGTTTTTAGAGATCGGTAAACTATTGCTACCTATTTTTAAAAGACTGAAAAAAAGCAAATTTTTTTGTTTTGTTGGTTGATTTGGCAAAATGTTGAAATCCTAATATGTATTATTTCCTATAGGTCATGTATATATTTTTTTTTGCATAAAACGAGTTCGGTCTTAGTTCGAATGGATATATGTATACACAGAATTAAAAAAAATCGGGTTTTTCTTTTGTATTTCATACAATTGTCCGCGCTGACGTTACAAATTCAGGCCTGTATGGTATAGGAAAAATTTAATGCTATTTTTGAAATTCAAATGCATTTTGACGATATTATTCTTGACTTCAAAGTCGAATATTTTGGCTTCGATATAAATGGCCGCGTATTTGTTTTTTTTATAATAAAGTTATAGGAGTTGTACATAAATTCAACACATATTACATCAGGGATCGCATTAAAAAAAAACAACGCCAAAACTCCATACAAACTTACCCCTTTAAATCAAATTCCGGACCATGATGAAACAGACACTTGAGCGATTCGAAATTTAAACGCGAAAACTTTTTAGAACCCACCCTTTACAAGCGATACCAAATAGTTTGACAAATTGGAAACATTCCGTTGAAAACTAACACCCTGTAGTTTCCGTCGCATAGTTCGGATCGTATAAAATTAAACACTCGGTCTCGTTCATCAGCAAATTAACGCTTTTTAACCGACTTCAAAAAAGGAGAAGATTATCAATTCGACTGTATTTTTTTTATGTTTGTTACTTCAGAACTTTTGACTGGGTGGTCCGATTGTCATGATTCTTTTTTTATATGAAAGCTGGTGTTTCCCATGTTGGTCCCATTTTAATTTTGCGCAGTTCTAATGCATGAAAATTCATGAAAAAACTATAAAAATTGAAGTCGTTTTATAGTTTTGTAAAACAAAATTGATTATTGTTTTATCATGTTTTTGTCATTTGATAACCCTATTTTTAACAGACTTCTAAAAAAAGAGGAGGTTCTCTGTTCGGCTGTATGTATAGGTATGTTTTTTTTATGGACGATCGTCGATTTCTACGCTGATAGGGTTATATGCATCGTTTTTTTTTATTGTTCTAATCGATTCTTTAGGTCATTTTTTAACCGAAAAATGATAAGACGCTCACTGACTTTCGCAATAACAAGGTAAAAAAACCAAATCAAAACTACAATCATTTTCGGGTGATAAAAACGCTGCCATATTGGCGCCATGTTTATTTGACGTCGACGTTCACACTCGATTAAAACCTTTTGTGACGACATCAGTAGTGATTATCTCAGGAAAGAGGTTTTCTGAAAAATCAGAAAATAACCGGCGAAATTTGAAGTGGGCAAAATAGTGTCAAATCATGATGAAGCGCCAAACATAAAAAAGAAGAAATGTGAACAGTGATGTCATGTCCGCTCTTGCCAATGGCGTAGCGTTTTGAAATTTTGCGATTGAGATTTAATATACCTATCAATTTTTCAATGGTTAAATTCTACAATAAAAACATGTCAAAATGCTAAAATAAATATGTAGATATGTTTCTTTATCAATAGAGAATACATATATATTTTTTAGCCATTTTGAAATCACATGCATATACCCTATTATGGACTGATTTTGAAAGTTTCTTCGTTATTGTATTAGGAATGGTCTCGAGATGATCCCATAAAATTTTATGTTTGAGGAATTAGTTTTTATCCGCAAAACGTTATTTTTTAACTATTAAGGTCGAGGATTCAAAATCAGGTTATTTTTTTTTTTGAACCAATGAAATAACATA
The DNA here is from genome assembly GCA_955876795.1 of Eupithecia tripunctaria. NCBI lineage: Eukaryota > Metazoa > Arthropoda > Insecta > Lepidoptera > Geometridae > Eupithecia > Eupithecia tripunctaria. Next base: position 8,134,764 of record OY041624.1, on the reverse strand, counting down.
ATTACAGGTTTAAGTTTAAGTCAAAACAATCAAAAAATTCTGTGGTCCCAAATAAACGCTCATTATTTTTACTATTTCTCGATTACAAATTCAAATAACTTCCTTGAATATTTGTTGTGCCCTTTCCACCATTCATTGAATTACGTTAATTTACCAACATTTCCAATGAATTGCGAGTTGTTTCAAAACATCGAAGTTTCTAGAAACTCTCCGATTTTCAATAGATCTAGAAAGTTCCGATAAGTTTCTCCAACTCGGCCACTTCTGACTCTGCTGACGGGGTAATTGTCGAGATAGGTTATCTTCATCGATCGGTTAAGTTTTAGGGTTTAAAGGTTAAGTAAGGGGTTCGAGGAGTGCCGTATTAATTTGAAAACAATCAGTTACTAGTTACTAGTTTATCATTTAAACTTAATTATTATGATTCACCATCAGCCTATACTAGTCCACTGCTGGACATAGTCCCCTAATGAGCGCCATAACTTAATTATTATGATTGTTCTTAATGAACAATCATAATAATTAAGTTTAAATGAAATATTTTTTTTGATCGGTTCTGTAGTTTCGGATCCTATTTCATCAAACAAACAAACGATCAAATCTTTCCCAAAATTAGTCTTTTTGTCAAAAATCTTTATTTTTGCTTCTAGCACACCACAGAAACACATATTTCGCTGATTCAAAATAACAAAGACAAGTTTGTGAGCTCACAAACTTCGTTTCGCAACAAACACGGTGCGGTCTCATTACTCTATCTATCAATTTAAATCCTTGGTTTAAACTATATTGTTCGTCAGTATTTTTTTTATCTATTTTGATTCGCTCATCAAACTTTTCTTACTTAGAATATTAAATAAGCTAACGTTCTATTTGTTAAAATCAAATGGCAATAACGAGACGATCTTATATTTTTCTTTGACAAAGTTCAAGTACAATTAGGCTTAGATTTAAGGAGGGGATTTGACACGGTCGGTACTCAAATTTAAGGGTAATTTTTTATATTAATTCAACAAAAGATCATTTAAAGAATAATCTAAAATATATTATTATACTAGCTGCGCTCCACGGCTTCGTCCCGAGGAAATTTATGTTTTCAACTTTCTAAATTTTTTTTCATGTGAATAACAAACAAAACAAAAAATAATTAGAGATATCGGTCAAGGCGTTCATACGACATTGCGTGATTAAGGGAAATAAGGATTCATTTTTATATGTATAGATTTTAATGTAATAACTTTCCAAGTTTGACGAATTCATAATGAATTCGTCAAACTATGAATGCTCGTCTAGAAACGAGATGTCCCTCGTTAAGGGATGAAACGTTGGTGTTCTTCCAACACAAACTAGGTTCGAAGTTAACCCGCTTATATTCATAATGGATTTTTATAGACTAAATTGGAAAATAAAATTACAATCAAAATTTAAATAAATAAACTTGAGCTAACTGCAGACTATTGCAAACAATCACTCAACTGATCTATATCAATACCAGTCGTCGCTGCATTGCCCGCTGTATGGCAATGCTGATGCGCTGCGACAGATACTAACCAGCAGATTTTTAGCTGTAGCTTAACGCACCGTGAAATTATTTACTTCATCTATTAATACTTAAGTGTCACACTAATATTATAAATGCGTAAGTTTGTATGTATGTATGGATGGATGGATGTTTGTTACCTCTTCACGCCAAAACTACTGAACGGATCGGGCTAAAATTTTGCATACAGGTAATTATAATCCTAGAATCAAACATAGGCATATTTCTTTATCATATTTTATCCAGTTCCCGTGGGATAGAAATCATCTTTAAACATTTTCGTAGGAATAACGCGTGCGAAGCCGCGGGGCACAGCTAGTTTTTAACCGACTTCAAAAAAAGCTTTTTTTTTCTCCCCCTTTTCCCCTTTTTTATTTTTGTTTGTTACCTCAGAACTTTTGATTGGGTGGTCCGATTTTCATGATTCTTTTTTTATATGAAAGCTGGTGGTCCCATTTTAATTTGGTTCAGTTCTGACAATGGGATCCATGAAAAAGCTATACATTTTTATAGTTTTTTCATGGATCCCATGGTCAGAACTGTAGATGTCGGTTTATAGTTTTTTTAAAACAAAATTAATTATGAATAAATTAACTCATCCATCAGCGATCACTGCAAGTGACGTCATCAGACACGCAGACAAGACAGACGGAGGGTGTCTGAACAATGGCACTAGGACCATGGAGGGGGACGCACCCTCACGTAGGTAGATATGCATTGCTAGGTTGGTACAATACAACTGTCACTTGCAGATGAAAAGTTAGTAAACTTTGTATACCTAATTATAAGTAGGTACCCGAACTTCGCTCTTTTTTTTTAGGTAAATTGTGCTTTTTAGAAATTATGGTATTGCTAGCTGCGCCCCGCGGCTTCGCACGCGTGGATCCTATGGAAAAGTTTAAAGGTGATTTATATCCCACGGGAACTGATTTATGGGATAAAAAGTAGCCTATGTTTGATAATACAAGCTCTGCTTAGCTTGGGGCTAGATAATGCTGTGTGAACTGTCCAGCATTATTTATTTATTCCAGAATTAGGATTACCTGTGTGCACAATTTCAGCCCGATAGTTTTGACGTGAAGAGGTAAAAACATTCATCTATACATCCATATAAACTTTCGTATTTATAAAATTAGTGTGACTATTCGCCAATAAAGGTCAGGAGTCATATTTTTCATTTTAGTGTTTAAGTTGATTAGGATAAAGTTGATTATTGAAAACATGAGTAAAATAGTGTTACTATTTGCCAATAGATGTCAGGAAGAGTCAATAGATTACGATAAAGTTGATGAAAGTTTATTGAAAACACGAATAACACGACATTTTCTAAAAATGTATCCTAGCTAGATCGATCTATCGCCCCTGAAACCCCCTGTATAGGTATTCATCCTCAAATATAAAACTTGATTCTTGTAAAGACAATCAAAATTCGTTAAAATATGACCGGTAAAACTTTGTGACCGATGTCGGTCGCCATCTTTGTCGAGACTGCTTACCCAGTATTAAAAAAAATTGTTAGCGTCTAGTTATTTCCTTCCAACCTGTTCCGAAATTAGAAAAACTCACAACAACATCACAAAAGTTCAAACTCGAAGTTAATTTTCTACAGAAACTTGCCGGTTACTCATTCCATGATTATGACGTATAACTGTTCCGAAATATAGGAAAACTCAAACAAATAAATAAATAATACCGGACAAACCACAGCATCATCTAGCCCCAAGCTAAGCAGATATTGTGTTATGAGAACTAGACGAATAATATACTCAAAGATTAATTGAAATCTTTGGATATACCTATACAATACACAACATAGATAGATATTTTTTACTATACATAGAATAGCCCCGAACACCTGGTACAAATATGCAGATCGTACCAAAATTTGTCCCGAGACGGGAATTTCAAACTCAAACTCAACTCAAACTTAAAAATGCTTTATTTCCATAAATACAATAAATTTACACTTAGAAAAGGTCAAATCATATTAAAAAAATATACTGACACGGAAATAAAGTGGTATTTTTGATTTCGATCGCTTTGGTATGTAAATTAAAGTAAAGAAACGACGAAGAAACCTTTAGCCTTAGTTAGTTGTTATTTTTTAGTTGAAGCAAAATCCGACCCAAGTTTTTTATCCTCTAGAATACTCTACATAATCTGATATTTTATAGTAAGCGTTTTTGCATAGTAAAGTTTTGACAGTTTGTTTGAATTTCATCCACATCCACAGCCTGTATCGGTCCACTGCTGGACGCAGGCCTCCCCCTGATAAACGCCTTATTGGCGTTTAACTCATGGGGGGGTAATGCCCATAATCCCCACGCTGGGCATGCGGGTTGGGGATCGCAGTTTGGTGAAAGATTTGTTCTGCGGGGGGCGCTGCTGCCCGCCCCCCGAAGATATCCCTAAGTCGCCTCTTACGACACCCACGGGAAGAATTGGGGTGGTGCAAATTCTATGCCGTCGGCACCACACGGCACACGGCATGTTTGAATTTATTTACTGATAATTTTTGCAGCTCAGTAGGGGTTTTGTTGTAGAAGCGTATACATACATTAATTTTATGCAGCCTAGTTGTGGGTACAGCGATTTTCGAGAATGGAACCCGCCACGGCACATCGGTCGTCAAAACAACTTATACGCTGATATTTTCGGATAATTTGCATCCATAGTAACCCCTCAAGTGCACGTGTAACTTCTATCCATAGCTTTCTATAGTCTATGGCAGTCTAGGGGTGTCGACGTCTGGCCATCACAATAGGCAGGGGGTCTAAGGGGTGGGGGGTCGCTTGCAGGTGAATATACCCTTAGGAGGGTTCGAGTGGTGTTTGATGAGTGAAGATGGTTTTTGGGTTCCGTGGGTAGTTTTAAAATAGAACTGGTAGAGTCGAGTTTTTATTTTTGGGTATGTAGTAAAAATCTAAGATGAGAAAATGTTGGTTTCTGTATCTTTGACTCAAACTCTTAACAAACCTTTTCAACTTTTAGTAAGTAAATTTACTTACAAAAAGTTTTTGTGGTCTAAAATACAAAAAATTACATATATTATTAGCCTGATTCGTTTCACTGCTGGGCTTAGACATCCAACAAATTTTTCTACGCACGAAAAATGAAAATTGCGAAATAAATTTTCGCGAAATAAGTCGCGAGCGAAAGCTGATGTTTTCGTTGTTGAAGTTAGCACAAAATAACCAAATATAAAAATACTCTGAATATATTTCTCGCGCCAAAAGATACTTCTTTCATTCTTTAAATTTAAATCAGCCATTGGCGTCGCTGGCGCCAAAATATTGTTGAACCTTATTACCTCGTATAAACTAACCAAGTTGTTTATTTAGTTATCTTTTGACTAAAGTGGCGCAGGGGTTATTATGGTTTCCGCTTCCTGTCAACGGATACCTTCATAATTGGCGGCATGTTTCATAGGAAATATTATAACTATGGATAGGCAGAGCAATACAAAAACAAATAGAGCGGAACCCGGGGACAAATTAGTTCGACGGCTTCGCTTTAAAAAAATCATGAAAAAACTAAATAATGCGAAACTAAGGTAAACAGTAGATCAAAGATATTTTGTGCCATATCCCATACAGCAGTTAATTAAAATCCTATGTTATGTTTTATGTAGGTACTAGCTGCGCCCGGCTTCGCACGCGTTGTTCCTATGGAAACGTTTAAATCTATCCCATGGGAACTGATTTATGGAAAAAAAAGTAACCTATATTTTAGTCCAGGATTAGAATTATCTTTATGCAAAAATTCAGTCCGATCCGTTCAGTAGTTTTGGCGTGAAGGGATGACAGACATCTGTCCAACCATCCATACATCTATCCTAAATTTCGCATCTATAGAGGTATTATAAAAGAAAATTGTGTTAGTTACACTATTTATAACTCAAGAACGGTTGAACCGATTTGGCTGAAAATTGGTGGGGACCCTCCCCACCAATTTTCAGCCAAATCGGTCAGCTTAGAACCAGGAGACGGACATTATTCATCCCACGGGAACGGGATAAAAGTATCATTTTATCCCGTTCCCGTGGGATGAGACATAACATTTTCTACGGGAGCGAAGCCGCGGGGCGCAGCTAGTTTATAATATTAGTGTGATGTGATATTCAAGACAAGAACATAACTAATGATCATTTATCGGGTATTTTGTCGTGTACCTTTTTGTTTTTCCTCTCTACGTTTCCACAGCGTTAAGAGTGAATATATTATCTTCTAGACCATGTTACATCGTCTGCCACATCGTCACTTTCCACTAGGTGAGATTGTGGTCAAACAAATGTCTATCAATAATAAAAAAAAAACTTCGCCTTAATGAGGCCTCTTTAGAAATTGTCAACGACGACGCCCTCAAAAGTACACAAGACTTGTTCAAAAAAGGTAAATTCTTCTCGAACTGTCCGGCGTACGTTTGCAAGCAAAACTGTCACACAATTCTCTGTTTTTTCCCTATAAAGACAGGGCTTAGATTGGTTTGTTTTGTGTAATTGTTTAGTTACATCGAGTTGGCAACACTCCAAACTGTAACTTTTAATTGATTCTGCCGATGTCTGTATCAGTACAAAGCGAATATTGTAACTGTTCGTTTTAATAAGTTGGCTATTCTTGAAGTTTTGAATTTCGAATTGTTTCTATTCGAGAAGATGCCTAGTTTAAATAAGTAAGTACTTATGTTCTAAGTTTCAGATAATAATATGAATTTAAATGACGAATCAATTCAGTGGAGGTCCCCGAGTCGGAAAACGAAAATTGTACTTTCTTTAGCTATTATTAGCTTTCGTGCCAATCTGATTCTTATGTCAGTGACATAAAGATTGCAATTGCACGAAAACGAATCAGAAGTGCTGCCCTCTCCCAGTGGATATCACATAGTCGACTGTTACTACACCCGCGGGAAGAGTTTGGGGTGGTGCAAATTCTAAGCCGGCACTACTCGGCCACACACATAATTAACAATATTGTCGATCAAATCGTTGCATGAAATATGAATTTGGAAGTTTTTCGATGAATTATCCCTGAATCAATTCTATTATATCCTATCAAACCTGCATCTCTTCCTACCCACTCACTAAGCCACAGAGGTCTTTCAAAGACCTTTACTTTATATTTCAAATAAAAACTCCAAGTCATTGTGACATTCTAAGAAAGAAGGGTGTATTTCACCCCATTGAGTCTTCAATGGGAAAAGTAGCGAATAAGTATTTTTTCACTGTATTTATTTTACCCCAAAGTATTTATTTTTGCTTGAAAGTGCGGCTGGATTTTTCCTTATTTTGCACAGTTTCTGATTGTTTATTTATAGGTTAAATTGTGCTGTGATTTAGAATTGAACAAACTTTGCGCTAATAATTATATAGGTAAGGTACTTACTTAATTGATTTAGTTTTAAAAAACTATAACCTTAACCTCAACAGCCTGTATCGGTCCACTGCTGGACGCAGGCCTCTACCTGATAAACGCCTTATTGACGTTTAACTCATGGAGGTAATGCCCATAATCCCCACGCTGGGCATGCGGATTGGGGATCGCAGTTTGGTGGAAGATTTGTACTGCAGGGGGCGCTGTTGCCCGCCCCCGATGGATATCCCTTGGTCGCTTCTTACGACACCTATAAAAAAAAAACTATAAACCGACTTCAATTTCATGGATCCCGTTTTCAGAACCAAGCTTTCAAATAAAAAAAATAATCATGAAAATCGGTCCTCCCAGTCAAAAGTTCAGAACTTTTGACTGGGAGGACCGATTTTCATGATTATTTTTTACAAACATACTGTCGAATTGAGAACCTCCTCCTTATTTTAAAATCGGTTAAAAAGTTAAATTTGTCTGTTGATATGTATGGATGGATGGATGTTTGCTACATTTTCACGCCAAAATTACTTATGAGATCGGGCTGAAATTTTGCATACAGGGAATTCTAATTCTGGAATCAAACTTAGGCTACTTTTTTTCCCATAAAAGTTTTCGCTCGCAACTTTGCACGCGTTATTCCCATGGAAACGTTTAAAGGTGTTGTTTATCCCATGGGAACTGTTTTATGGGGTAAAAAGTGTATACAGATTTTTTCTTTAATCTATGAAAACCATAGACTAATGTTCCTGAAAGGTGAGTTTTGGTATTTCATAATGAGAAATATTCATGAGAATATTCAGAAGTAATAAAACGAATGCAAATTAAATAAAATATTCACACCTAAAGCAAAGTCTATTGGAATTCCGTAACAGCAAACGTAAACGAAAAGCAATAAAAAGCCCATGATTGGCTATTAGTGTTAAATCACAGGTTCCACCTCGTGGGTTCCGTGGTACATCAAATTTTCGTTTACACATAATAAAACGCGTTATACGGCTGTCTGTCACACCGATTGTTCACGTGTCAAAAAAAAAATAGGATAAAATAATTAAATTCTGCGTTTCGTTCTATCTATATCTGTTAAGTGAAGAACTTGTTTTTATTTTTATTATTTTTTAATTTTAATAGCAAGATTACTTCCAATGAAATTAAAAATATAATTTCAAGTACACACATATTATTTAAGTTAATTGGTTGTTCATTCACCGAATAAAAAAAATTACTTTACAAAGGTAACAACACTCAGAACCCTCGTATTCCTGCTACGAGGAATATTCCTAGCTCTGGAAGAACTCCTCGGGCAAGAACCACTCAAAGTCACTGATAAGGATAAAGTCTTCCATAAATGGAACAACCGTATCCTATCGCTAAGCAGAAGCAACCTTCGCATCATAACAAGAACCCTAACTGGACACTGTCGCCTCTGTCCTTTTCTTTTCTTCTTTGAATGGCGTCTACGTCTGGGTTTACATAATTTTGCCAAAGTCCGCAATATTAGAGTAAAATAAAAAATATAAGTAACGTTGTTCGGTAATAAACATAAATAAAGGAAGTGAATTCTTCGATAAAATGTTAATCAAAAAGAATATAAGAAAATTACAAAATTATGGGCAACGTTGTAGGGTAAGGTTTGATGACATTAGCCCCACTGTCTCCTCAACAAGCACATGTTCAAACTGAGGCTAAGCGACTCACCAACGATTCTGTAAGGAGCTGGAAAACGCTTTTGCGGAGCACTGATGCAAAAAGTACAGCCCAGATGCGCTACGAGACATAACTCAGAAGAAAATCCTTCAGTTCCTAGCAGCTGCAAGGTTTTGTGGCGAACTATGAACGCTGCTGGTTCGAGGCTGAACACACAAAGTGGCGGTCACAATAAGCCTTTCATGGCTGAGTGACACGAAAGCCAAATATAGTAAATTAGAAAAAAAAAACGTAACAACAGCACTGCAGGTGGTAGGTAATCTGGATTAGATGGTTGCTTAAAGGTTTGCTTGGATGACAACGCAATTATAAAAATAATGCTGGCCTCAATTGTCCAGCACGTTTTAACTAAATAATAAATAACCTAGCCCCTAGCTGAGCAGAGCTAGTGTTTTGGGTAGGTACTAGATGACTGATATTAATAATCATTTCACACATTTTTATTTATTATACAAAAATACAGAATACGCGGAACAAATATCAGCTGATCAGGACAAAGCTTGTAGAAACCCCTTACAAAATGCAGTGCTTATCTTAAAAAAATCTTGCTTCTACTAACACACAAATACTCTTCACGTAATTGAAACACGTTAAAACCACGTAAATTCTCAGGGGTTACATAACAGTGTAAATTCAGCCGCCTGCAAACACGCATTGGAAGCAATCTCAGTTCAATTTTACACGCGTTTGCCTTACACCCTCGATAGAAGCGAGCGGTGCGACCTACATCGCTGGCTATGTACTTGGCTAGCGATAGGGCTTAGTTTAAAACCAGATATCTCCTTACCTGATTATTTATTTATCGGTCGCCAGGTTTTTAATCGTCAAATCATCATCATCATCAGCCCATGTTAGTCCTCTGCTGGACATAGGCCTCCCCTAGTGAGTGCCATATGATAGCAGTCGTCTACTGCCGTCGTCTGCATTTGACGGGGGAATTGCCGTCCGTGTATAAGAGACATGCAGTCGTGTATAAGACCCTTTAGGCCTCATCTTCACGAAATTAATAGTGAGTTACATAATAGATACAAACGTTATTTTGTGGAAATTTATTGTAAATATGAGTATGTAAGTCGTCAACTAGTTTCGTCTCTCCACGAGACATCATCAGGACACCACACCACTCGATCTTGACACTGAGAGCGCCAAACAACAACGGCAGAGTCCCACCAGAGATGTTGCCACTCCGAGCTATTTGGTGCACGGAGTTTGGACCGACGAAATTAGTTGACGACTCACTTTGATAAATGTGCCGGCCGTGGCTTGTCACCACCCTCCAGACTGGGCCAGTCCGTGAAGCAACTCAGTTGTGTTTCGGAATGTGGTCCGGAGTAGCCATCTTCTAGACCTTCGTGATACATCGTCGGCCGCATCTTCGCTTTCCATCATGTGAGAATTGTGAGATTGCGGTCAAACGAAGGACTATTTCTGATAAAAAATAAAAAAAAAAAATGTTCTTTCAGTTTGTATAAATGTATAATTTGTTAGATTTTATCGAAGAAGGTTTACTTTTGTTACTAAATATTTTTATCCTTATATTTTTAATAGTGAGTTGGTGACCAAACGTGTGACCATCATCAATAAAAAAGGGCCCATAATAAAAATGGTTTTGAAAAACCTATCCAGCGATTTTCGTAACACCACCAGTAGGTTCCTACAACAAAATAATTTTGAGCACAATCTGTGCATGTCCCGGCATCGAACCCGCTCCCAGACAAGAGAGTAGATTGTGGTAAAGTCGGAATTACCATGGTTTAAAAGGTCGAAGGGCCGTAAGATGGTATCGTATAATTACCGCCGAGAAGATTTAATTACTAGAGCTGTTCTTTAAAAGGCTTGTTTATCACTGCTAGATCACATTACACTAATATTATAAATGCGAAAGTATGGATGGATGGATGGATGTTTGTTACCTCTTCACGCCAAAACTACTGAACGGATCGGGCTGAAATTTTACAGGTAATTCTAATCCTGGAATCAAACATCGGCTACTTATTATCCGATAAATACTACCTTTAAACGTTTCCATAGGAACAGCGCGTGCGAAGCCGCGGGGCGCAGCTAGTATGTTATAAAAAAATATTCATATATTAATTTTAAAAAGTTCTTTACTTTTACAGGGCACCTAATGCAATAGTTTACCTACTTAGTCCTATTACTATAATTATTAATAAAATTCATCGAACATTTTTTCTAATAAATATGTAATATTATAAAAACTATCGTAGTTTGACGAATTCATTACGGATGTAAGCAGGTTAACTTCGAACCTTATTTGTGTTGGTGTAGAGATAACAGCGAATAAGGCGGTTATCAGGGGAAGGCCTGTGTCCAGCAGTGGACCAATATTATACGGTTGAGGTTGAGTCCTGAGTCAAGAAGTTGACATTTGCTACTTGAAAAGTGCGCGTGCATAAGGTGCAGTAATAGTTATTTGGTATACAAGAGTGCAAAGTTGCTTTTTAACCGCGTGTTCAATTTTGATGACCGAGCAAGCGAAGGACTCTAAAATTGAATCACGAGCGCAGCGAGTGATTCAAAATTAGAATCCTGAGCGTTAGCGAGGGAATCAAAAGAGCACGAGGTGAAAAATCTTTGCACTCGAGTGCAAAACGTAACTTTTCATTCCACCTCAGGAAGTTTGTTTTTGCATTTAGTCATTTCTTGACTAAATGCAAAAACAAACTTCCTCGTCGCTAGAATCACTCATTTTAGTTTTTTCACTTGTTTTCAAGTTTCTTGTTTTTAATATAAGGTTTAACAATGACGTGAAAAAATGCCGCGTAAAGAACCGCGTACAAAGCAAATTGAAAAAAGAACACCAAGAAGGTTCCGAGTCTGAGTTTTTAACAAATTAAAAAAAAGTTGTATGATATATTCGGCACCTTAGAGGTAGCAGTAAATAGGTTTAATGTTTTTTTTAATTCACAAACTTAGTGCACACCATGTTCTAAATTCAATTTACTTTATCCTCTAGAGAATAAAAACGGCTTTTCCACTCAGATATTGAAGATTAAAAATACTCTTTCCGAGATGGTGGGATGAAAAATATATCTTCGACATAGCGTAGCTTTTAATGTGCCCAGTCTTTATTAAAAGACTGGTTCATTAATTTTAGAATGTTATCAATTAATTAAGCGTAATACCGAATTGCCGACAGAATCGGTTTATGGCACAGTTTGTTAATTTAAGTGTTAGTTATTTTATAGAAATTGCCTAAAGTTACGAATTTCAACGTGTTGGTAAGTCTATTCTCACAGAGATTTACGGAACGCAGGTGTGAGTAGAGTATATTTGACGTCAGTAACGAGACGTGATCGTGACGTATCCTTCTTAACCGACTTCAAAAAAAGGAGGAGGTTCTCAATTCGGCCCAGCTTGGGGATTATGGGCATTCTTCCTATGAGATAAAAGCCAATAAGACTTATCAGGAGCTGCGCCCATCATCATCATCAGCCTATATTAGTCCACTGCTAAACATAGGCCTCCCCTAATGAGCGCAATAGCGCCCTGTCTTCAGCTTAACGCATGCAGCATCTGCCTGCAGTCTTTCGCAGATCGTCATCCCACCTGCCGGAAGGCGCCCTACACTACGTTTGCCGAGTCGCGGTCTCCACTCAAGAACTCGTTTTTCCATCGGTTGTCGGTTCTTCGCGAGATATGGCCGGCCCACTGCCACTTCAGCTTGCTAATTCTTTGAGCTATGTCGATAACTTTGGTTCTCTGTCGGATGTATTCGTTACGAATCCTATCCTTCAGAGAGACTCCGAGCATCGCTCTTTCCATAGCTCGCTGAGCGACTTTGAGCTGGGTCCATCAGTGGACCAATAAAGTCTGTTGAGGAAGGGTATACGCTGTACGACTGTTTGTCCTGGAGTGGAAGGGAGATGGATAACTATAGCAAAGTTTTTTCCTATCCTGATCTTGTGTTAATAATTAAAAACAAATATCTTTTTTTATATATTTTTTATGTAATAACAATAAAGTACAAATATTCTTAATTATTAAAAAATATTATCTGCCCGCGGTTTAACAAGACTAAATTCTAGAAGTACTTACAAAATGCATGCGTTATACGAGTATATACGTAAGGTTGTTTTTAAACTGACTTCAAAAAAAAGAAGCGGTTCTTAATTCGAAAAGTTTTTTTTATGTTTGTTACCTCACAACTTTTGACTGGGTAGACCGATTTACAGGATTCTTTTTTTTTAAACTGGAGCTTTCCATTAGGTCCCATTTTAATTTATTCGATTTCTGACACTGAGATCCATGAAAAAACTGTATAAATGAAGTCTGTTTATAGTTTTTTTTTAATTAAAATCAACTATAACTCGATCCGTTCAATAGTTTTTTGGCTTGAAAAAGTAACTAACGTCTTACATGCAAACCTTCAAATATTAAATATTGTACATGGGTTTAAGTGATATGTACGATACATACAATTTACTTATGTAAACAAAAAACAGAACCAGCTCCGGTAAACTAACTAAAATGACTACCTAATTTATTTTTATGTACACTTGAAAAAAAATACAATTATAAAGAAATAAGGACTAGTTTTTAAAACTGCAGACTGTTGTTAACAATCTACAGATTAATTAATGAAGTTAAACATACAAAAATTAAACACTAATTCCACCCTTTTCACCATTATTATCAGAAACACTTTTCCTTTTTCTGAACGAAAGCACTCTTTTGATAACTCCCGTGTCCAAATGCTTCATCTTCTTGTAAGCGACCACCACCACGATTGCTATGATCACCAGAACTATGGTGATAATGGTTAATAACATTGCCATAGTCCAATTAGCTTCGCCAGAATTAAAAGTTATGTTATTTTCTGCTTTCGAATTTGTTTTCTGATCTGGGTTAAACATTTTGAAAAAGAAGTCGAATTGGCCCATTTTCCTGGTTGGGTTGGTTTCGCTTTTTTCTAAAATTTTTGCTTAGTTGCTTTTTCAATCTGACTGATTCAAAATGTCTCAAAAGGTATGGTAATTTCAGAAAGTCACTGCTAAGCAATTTTGATCGTCTGAGTTAACTCAAAATACTTTTATTTATTTATTTATTTAAAGAGGAGGCTTCCTCACTGGTGAAGAAGTTTGTGCAAAGTATAGTCAGAATAAGTATAATTATAGTAATATACCGATATTAGGAGGAAAATAAAAACTCTTTGGAAACTACAGTAATTTTAAAACTTATGTGGTTTTGTGACGTGAGTTAAAAATAAAGATTTACGTAGAGGAAAGAAAACAAATATGGAATCCTTAATTTGTATCCCTAATTTGTACTTGTAACCATCGTGGCATACATAACGTCATGTATGTGGTTATGTGTGTGTATGACTTACCGAATACTGAATATGTAGGTAAATACGGAATATGTAGGTAATACAAGAAAAAAAAATCGTCAACAAAGAATCTCACAAAAATTTTATAATTGCGAACCTAAGCTACTATACGGATCAAGCTGAAATTTTGCATTCAATTCTAATCATAGAATCAAACAGGCATTTTTTTGTACCATAAATCAGTTTATCAAGGGATAGTAGATAGGGGATTTAACAAAATTTCTGATTTTTGAGTGGACAGATTCCACTCAAAAATCAGAAATTTTGTTTTAAAAAAACTATAAACCGACTTAAATTTTTATAAAGGTCCCATTTTAATTTTGTTCAGTTCTGACAATGAGATCCATGAAAATTCGATTCAAACATAAAAAAAAACAGTCGAATTGATAACCTCGTCCTTTTTTGAAGTCGGTTAAGAAACAGAGTCTATGAAATATCGCATTGTCTTTCAATCAAAGAAAATAAATGCATAGACGGAGTATAATTATTTAAACTAGTTTCAGAGTAAAAGTGGACACAGTAATTAAGAGTACACTGTTTGTCATCAGTGAGCGCGGCCTAAATGCATGCTATCTCACCTGTCATTATACACATACCCGCGCGATAGAATGAAATGCACAATGATTAAACAAACTTAAGCTCAAGGTTTATCATAGAAAAACTATTGAATGTATCCCTCAATTTTTTTTAAACTTATTAATAACAAAAGTATTGGTAAACCCTTCATTTTAGAGTGTTCTTTCCCCGTGTGTTATTTATTTTCGCCCAAAGTTAAGCTAAAATTCGTGTTGAAATACGAAAGTTTAGCTTGTATTTTTCAAATGTATACTTTTTTACGGTTTTAGTTGTATACAAACATAGTTTATGAAGATATAAATTGATTTCATCCTTAGTTTTGGATGGTCAACATCAAACAGCCTTGTAGTTACCCTTCCACGTTTGTATGAAAAAATGAGCGACTAGTTCCACCTTACGTTGGCCCATTGGCCCAACGCTGCGGTGTGAATGCGGCCAGTCGTAAAGCGCGGTGTTTTATCGTCGCGTCAGTCACACCGTTCACGTCACATTTATTTGCTTTTGTACATTTTAGGGAGTTTTTGGCGCCAATTTAGAGTGATTTTGGTTTATGATGTCGTTTTAGTATCGAGGTTACGTGTTACGAACTGTTGAAATTTCGATTTTATCATTGGTGTCGGTGCTTATGCGTTTATTTGCTACTTTATGGGTACATGATGGGAGAAAACTTTTGATGTTACTTTAGCAGTGGTATAAGAGCTTTTTTATGCACTGAGTTTTGGTATTTTTAACCGACTTCAAAAAAGGAGGAGGTTATCAATTCGACTGTTTTTTTTCTATGTTTGTTACCTCAGAATTTTTGTCTGGGTGGTACGATTGTCATGATTCTGTTTATATGAAAGCTGGTGCTTCCCGTGTGGTCCCATTTTAATTTTGTTCAGTTCTGACTATGGGATCCATGAAAATTCATGAAAAAACTTATTTTCATTTATTTTGATGAATCTTTGTGATTAAGATAGTTCCTAGATTAACATAATCATGATCTGAAGTATTCAAATTGGGTTTACCTCTTGGCCCAGAAATCGAGTTAGAACGCTGTAAAAAAACTTTAAAACGGCACTAAAATCCTACATAAAGAACATGTATTTAAACATAAGTCAATAGTTCCAATAAACCTAATTAAAAATGTTTAAAACTGCAAACGGCATACTATATTCAGTGGGCTCTATTTACACCGGAATGTTCGCTGAAGTGAATTGACCAACGTTGGTTTTCCATGCAATAGAAGCCAATGCACAATTGTTTATTGAAACGAACTATTGAAAAATTTAAATACTGCAATTGATTGCGGAAAATTGTGAGTTAAAATTATAAGTAGGTGTAAGAACGTCATAATAACTTTTATTAATAAAGTAATGAGTGTACAAAAATGAGTTTCAAATTTAGGCACAAAAATATTGATGGTATTGAACCCAAAATATGAAAAAATTACATAAAAATATTTTAAACGAATTTTTGGCCTACGGATTTTATAACTATCTGTAAAAAGATAATGCGTTGATTTTGAAACAGAGCTAGGTAGTAGGTACTTGTCGATAGAATCCTTTCTCCAATAGATATTGTTATCAACTATACCATTGTCTCGACTCCAAGCTGTTTTGTTCACGTAATTTGCCGCTAAGCTCGATTATGGGTACAAATACATATGTACTTCATAAACACAACGCGCTTTCGGACATCCACGAAGTCTTTACGCGGGATTGGGCAAGGATATCTCCTTGGGCTATTTCGATTGCTATTATTTACGTTAGTATTGTCATACTACGGTTTTATTTATTTATTTATTTATTTAAAAAAGGTTAAAACCACCATGTCAGTAAAAGACCAAAATCCAGTAGATTTTCCAACATAAAGCAAGCACCTAGGTAGATACCATCGGCTGTCACCAGCGTAAAGTTACGCAAGCCTGTCATCGAAGCAATAAACCGATATTTATTGCCTTGATATTGAGTTACAAATTATTTGACATCTTTGCGAGTATTTTGGGTGATTTTATGGGCCGCTTTTGTTTCCCTAACATAAAGATATCGAAGATTGATGGGGTTGGGTTATTGGGGTTTGCCTTGGCCTGTAGGTCAGTAAGCTTATTGCGTAGAATGCGTTTTAAGTAGCCTGACGAGAATGTCGTTGTATCTTTAATTTATTAAAGTTTTATCATAACCAAATCCTAAATTTGACTGAAACTACTACGAGTAGGTTGAGGCCTCTTCTTAAACGTCCTCTACAAGGCGTTGCATTTTTCTATGTGATCTTACATCACACTAATATTATAAATACGAAAGTTTGGATGTTTGTTACCTCTTCACGCCAAAACTAGTGAACGGATCGTGCTGCAATTTTGCATACAGATAATTCTAATCCTGGACTAAAATATAGGTTACTTTTTATCCATTAAATCAGTTCCCGTGGGATAAAAACCACCTGAAGCCGCGGGGGTGCAGCTAGTTTAGTATACGTTACTACTACGTTACGTATACTTAGTATACCACAGATGACAGAATTATTGTCATCTAAGCTAGACTAGATTGTCATCTGTGGTTACAAGATATGTAAGTGATTTTCCAAGTGTATCAATCTAAGGAATGATTACAATACGAAAAGTTGAATTTCCTAAATCATTTTATAAATTTCAAAAGTATAACAATCCTCAAATGACTTTTTATGTTTTTGCATGGTTTTATAAATTGCCATGTTTATGAAATCATATTTTATCATCATGCAAAAATAAAATGGACTGAGCTTCCGTTTTCCCGTTCGCATATCGACATCCTCTCAAAACAACTAAAAAGTCTAGCTTCCGAAAATTCTAATAACACGGAGTACTTCCTTTAATATAGCGGCTTCGAATCCTGTCTGTTGACTTTGGATCCGGACTGATATTAAAACCGCGTTTATTGAAAAACTCCAACTATTTTTGGATTTAGTCTATGATGCGTATTTCGGATGTTCGAAATGGAAAATGTTACTTGTTACTTGTTTCTGGGCTGGTTTCCGCAACTAGGCCGCAGGCGGGCCCTTTTTGCGTGTCGGGTGGGGGCTGTTAATCTAACCACCCGATGTCTTCCAGGAAAGCCAGCAGCTCGCTGACGCCGGTGCATGCCTCCCTAATGGAAAATGTTATTTGATATTAAATATCAAATAACATTTTCCATTCAAATTTTGATAGATTGAAATTTAAAAACAAATATTGGTTTTGTTTTTCAAAATTCTGTTTGTTAATTATCTTGTATTTTGTTACAGGTATGTTTATTCATCAATTTGGAAATGGCTGTAGACTTTACCGACGTTTTTAATGGGTAAGAACTTTAAATAAATTATGCATCGAACTAAATGTAACTTTTAACTTTTACACTCTTTGTAACTTTTATATATTTCCAAGACAAAACTTCGTCTAGGGTGGTCGGTAACTGTTAATGCTAGGCGGGCAAAAGCAAAACTGAACCAAAGGCGGATGGGCATTTACTTTGACGAGGTTCCACACTACTTAGTCAACGCAGGGATTGTAAAAAATAAAAATTGTTTATTTCAACTACAAGACTCATAAAAATACACAATAATAATAATAATAATACAGTAATTAATAATAATATCACAACAGTAATTAGTAATAAAGTAATTTGAATGTTTTGAAAAAAATAAAACTAACTTCGAATACCTTAATTTTTAAGTTTTTCGGGATAAACTTAAATTCCTCGGGAATAAAAACAGTACAGGACTATTCCACTGTAAAGGCAAAGGAATCATCCAAATCGATCCATAAATGACGATGAAAATGCCGAACATGTCTTTGGTTGGCAGGTAGAAAATGCCTCGGCATTAAAGCCTTTTGTACTTCAGTGCAATAAAGTATTTAAATAAATAAAATAAATACCATAGTAACCTCTTTTCGTAGTTGATAAAAAAACCAGTTATCCCCGAATACTTTTATCCAGTTACAAGCCAAAACGAAGTAGCTACAATAACTCTCCAGCAGTAGCCGTTATCTCGACAAGCCATAACGGTATTTAGGACTAAAGGACAGTTAATATTTTAAACCGGAGCTCGAGTGCCGTATTGCATGTCATCATTTGTCCAGGGATTTTGAGTATAAGCTGCGGTCGCAAGACATAGGCGGAAGCGGAGGCAGAAGCGGTTTTATAAATCTAGTTTCTTTATTTGTTGCTGCGCCCCGCGGCTTCGCACGCGTTGTTCCTATGATAACGTTTATAATATTATTTATAATATTAGTGTGATTTATAAGTTTTATGTAACTGTCCGCGGCTTCGAACGCGATGTTTCTATGGAAATGTAATAAGGTTATTTCTATCCCATGGGAACTGATGGGTATGTGATATGGGATAAAGTCCATCCATCCATCAAATTTAAATGAATTATTCCGCATTCATCCCACTGCGTTCGGACCAAAGTGTCGAAATATCGAGTCCGAATGTATCGAAATCGTTCCTGATTCGTCCCACTTTAAGATTTCTAACAGAAAAGTAGCCTAAGTCATAATAATTAAGCTTAAGCTACTTTTCTGTTAGCCTATGTGTTATTTGTGATCATAATTATTATGATCGCAGTATTCTGCGACAGTCGCTGATTCGCGGATAAACGTCAAACCACGGAATAGTTGATGGTCTATGTCATTCCCAATTATCCCAACCCGATGCTGTCCCCACTGGGCAACTGGTAACTAATGGGAATAATTGACTCGCCGTCCCTACTGGGACTCCCATTGGGACTGGAAGTTTGAAAACACTTCGCTTACCTCACGCATACAAATGGTCATAATGAAGCAATTATTGAGAAATTGTACAACTAATTCCTCAACTTTCGTAGTATACAAAAAAATTGCAATAAAATAAATAAATAAAGCTGGACAATTCACACAGCATTATCTAGCCCCAAGCTAAGTAGAGCTTGTGCTATGGGTACTAGATAATTTAATTAAACACATAATACAAAACACTACATAGATAGGTATATTTTTTAATATATGTACATAGAAAACATCCAGAACGCCCTGAACAAATATCTGCAGATCGTACAAAATATTTGTCTCGAGGCAGGAATGAAAGCTGCAACCTCATGCGTCGCAGGCGGACCTTCGCCCACCACGCCACAGAGGTCGTCGTCGAATTTTCTCGACGGAAAGACGTACCTAGGCCGAAGTGCAACCGAGACAACTTTACGCACACCGGCGCCGGCTATGGCTAAGATGGGTGGACCTAGATGGACCTAATTTAAGCCTTCCACGTACGAGAAGCTAGTACTTCCTGAATTTTTTCCCGAATTTTACTTACATCGATGATTCTAGTAGACAACAATAAAACATAGGGTGTCAACCTCATAACCCTCCTCCGTTGGTAGTCGGGTAAAAACGCGTCCATCTATTCCTGTAATAACGAATAGAGCCAAAGGCAAATGATCACCATACCCCGTCCAGCACATAAATACCAATATCCCTGCCCATTACGCTTGCGCCGCCCGCTATGGAGATTAATGCGACTCTCAGTAGCTCATATAATGCGATTAGCTTGTTGCTAAACAAAGGATGTCAACCTTTGTTTTTATTCGGGCTTTTTATATGGGGTTTGCTGGATGCGTCAAGCTGAAGACAGGGCGCTATGGTCCACTGCTGCCTCCCCTAATGATATATATATATATATCATTAGGGGAGGCAGCAGTGGACTAGTATAGGCTGATGATGATGATGATGATGATGATGATATGGGGTTTATGAGTTTTAGGAACTTATGGGACTCAAGTGTCACTCAAAGCGTCATTTTGAGGTTTTTGAGTTCCATACTTGAAAAAGATAATTAATTTTGTTTTAAAAAACTAAAAACAGACTTCAATTTTTAAAGTTTTTTCATGGATTTTGATGGATCCCATTGTCAGAAGTGGACCGAATTAAAATGGGACCACAAGGGAAGCACCAGCTTTCATATAAAAAAAAGAATCATGAAAATCGGACCACCCAGTCAAAAGTTCTGAGGTAACAAACATAAAAAACAGTCGAATTGAGAACCTCCTCCTTTTTTGAAGTCGGTTAAAAACTAAAACCGACTGCAATTTTTATAGTAAAAATACATTGATAAATAGGTTATAATTTCATGACCATGCTTGCAGCTTGTCCTTTAAACTTCAGTTCTAAAAATGGGTTCCATTAAAATTCATGAAAAAACTACAAAAATTTAATCGGTTTATAGCTTTTTAAACATTAGATATTATTACATGAGTGTACCTACTCCTATTAAATTCATAATAATAGTTAAACAACTAAACAGATTTATAGTGAATTGATTTGTGGTAAATGCGAATAAGTAGCTTGTTGTTAATGTAATAGTGTTTTACAAATTGTATTTTGTTTCTATAAGTGGGAACTTATTAATAGCCTCTTGTTATCTTTACACATCTTCTATAATGTATATTGTGCTGAAAGATCCCCTAAAATAAATAAATTAAATAAATAAAAAAAAAAAACGAAATTAATTATTAAAGTAAGTGTCATGTGATAAGTGTGATTTATATCAATTTTTTTAGCGAAAAAGACCTCTTCGATATTTCCAAATAAGTGAGCTCGCTCACCTCGCTTGGCAAACACGGCGCGGTTACAGTACCTACTGAAAGGGCCTGTCTAACGATTTAAATCTTTGGTTGACACGCAAAACTAATCTGGAAATCGAGTCTCTCAATGTCGAGGTTCTCAAATTGTCGAGCGTCTCAAACTGTTGAGCGTCTCAAACTGTAGAGCCGACGAGACCCAAACTGATTACTACGAAAGAACCATTGACAAGATAACGCATACAACATTCAAATCAGATGTTTTTCCCATACTGAGTGAGTGACATAAAATGTACAGTTAGTTTGAACCGGTTAGAAGTGTATTGCAGTGATATAATGGGTATGGCTATGGGTATGGAAGTTGGGATTATTTTGACTTGTAAGTTTATTTTTCCTCTGCCTATTCCGTTCCACTGTAAGGCAAAGGCTTAGTAGTAGGCAAAGTCGTATTTTCATTTCACTCCGTGCAATCTTTTGCGATTTCCCATTAGTCATTTAGAAAGGCGTTTATTACATAGTAGTTTGCTACAAAACTTTAGAGATGATCGTTTTAATCACACGCGCCGTACCCGCGACTCGTCACAGATGAGCGATTCGTGCAAAATCGCCGCAACAGACGAAGGGAATTTGGAAAAGGAATAAGCAATTTTCTGAGCAGGTGAAGGTCGTCTCGCCAACGCTTTCGTAGTTAACAAGATACAATAAACTAAAACGCGACCACGGCACTCTACGACTGCACTTATTATTTAAACAATTAAATTTTCCACTCTTTCTTTGACCCCGCTATCTCATTAGATCCTCAATATTCTCTGTCTGTCTGACGACATTCAAAGTCAAAGTCAAAAATTCTTTATTTCCATAAATACAATAAATGCACACTTAGAAAAGGTCAAATTATATTAAAAAATTACACTGACACGGAAATGAAGTGGTATTTTTGAATTCAATCGCTTCGGTATGTAGACTAAAGTAAAGAAACGACGAAGAAACCTTTAGCCTGTTTGTTGTTAATTTTCAAGTTGGAGCAAAATCCGTCTCAAGCTTTTTTATCCTCTAGCTATTATATCCTATAACTACCGGGGTATTGAGACGAATCAATCGATATCTCATTTGTTGTAATCGAACGAGTAGTTTCAGCGCTACGTGGGAGAACATAAAAATCGGATACATACATACAAACAAACACAGGTTGCCAACCTCATAACCCTCCTCCGTTGGTAGTTGGGTAAAAAAGTATAGCCATTCACCATACCCATACCCATCCAATAACGCAATACCCCCTCGAGACAGTAGTCCGTATCAAGCTCAAATCTGTGCAGCGCTCGTTAATCAGCCGTGTTTCTGTCCGTCTGACTGTCACTGGCGGCCATTACTCACGCTGTTTTTATTGTATGTATGTATGTTTGTATGGTAACTGTGTGGTAATGTTAGAAGGCTAGTCAGTCAGGCTTAGCGCCCGGTTTGCAAGGAGAGAAATGTGAAACATCTAAAATAATTCTGTATTTTTTACTGCAAATGATCTACCATTTGGTTTCCGTCTCACTAAGCTTGAAAGAAACGGATTTTTATTTAAATTTCTAAACATAATACTTAAGTAGATTCTGCTTTACAAAAATAGATAGGTATGTACTTACAAAAAAAAATATAAAAACACAGTAGCACCAAGTAAACAAGGAATTTGTTCTTTTCATTTTCCCACTGGTGGGTAAAGCAAAAGCAAAAATAAAAGCAAAAAAGGCATGTTATGCCTTTCTTTCTGTTGTCTCTATTGCCCGCTAGGAAATCTTTCGGGAGAGCTTATTCCCAATAGTTATGTGGTGTATTATTATAAATATTCGGGTATTTATCGCGTTTATTTACCTACTAGCTGCGCCCCGCGGCTTCGCAAGCGTTGTTCCTATGAAAACATTAAAAGGTGATTTTCATCCCACGGGAACAGATTTATGGGATAAAAAGTATGTTTTATTCCAGTATTAGAATTACCTGTATGCAAAATTTCAGCCAGATCCGTTCAGTAGATTTGGCGTGAAGAGGTAACAAACATCCATCCATACATACATACATCCATACCTAATAATACCTACTAAGTAGGTATTATTCTTTAAGTATTTACATGTTGTAACGCATTGGTTTTTTTTGTTAAATTGTAATGTTACATTATGATGATAAATAAATAAACTATAAACTATACATCCATCCAAACTTTCGCCTTTATAATATTAGTGTGATGTGATTTTTCCCGACGTTTCAACAGGTTTACACTCTGTCGTGGTCACGGGATGACTGGAGTTCTGGAGCTACTGCCTTTGCGAAGCGGGGACAGCATTTTTTGCAACTACCCTCACTTGATCTTCTGAACTAGGAATGTAAGCCTGTTGACACATCGGGAGAAATAGGTTAAATACCGCGATAAATACCCGTGAATATTTATAAGAACGTGTTCTGATCGCGCAAGTTTAAAAAACTTTATGTGATGTAGTTCTGTACTTCTGTACGGAACTATTGTGACAAAAACAGTCTCTGGTAGGTTCCCTTAGTTCAACACGGCCTGCACGTGCCAAATACACGGACGGCAATTGGCCCGTCGACTGGTCGACTATAATGCTGTTGACCGCTGATGGCCATGACAGCGTTACCGGATTTATGGCGGGCGCAGAGGGCGCCTCGCCGGTAAAATTAGGTTGGCACACGCATAAGGGCCACCACTTAGGTGCGAGCCTCGGCTGGGCTGTCGTCAGATCCTACGAGAAGGCATGTAGGTTACGCCTTAGGTGCACGAATGCAGCTGTGAGCGGAAGGAGGGAATTCTTGGAACCCGCTTCCGGCGGGGTCGGTTTTCAATCGGCTGTGTAGTGTGCGGTTACGAATCGGTTGACGTCACTTCCGGGTACACACGGGCTTATGGTACAACGGGTTGGTAGTGTTGATCCTTACGCCGGCGACGTAAGCCCCACGGCCCACGCTTACCTCATCCCTTCTGATCAAACCGTACCAACATATAAGATCAGAAAAAACGAGGTTATTAACAAATATAATACATTTCTCATAATTCCAATAACCTAAGATCAGAAACAATCAAAGCTAGAATTCAAATTGCAAACTCATTGAACTCTAATGCATCCTCGCGTTAGGGAAACTTTGAGACAACTTTCAAACAATGTCTGACTCGCGGTCAAACTATAGTTATCGACACGGAATCGGCATATTCGGCTTATTACGAAAAGGCTCAGTCGGAACACCAGCGTTGGTGTTACGCAAATACAACCAGCTAATGTTGAGACTGGGCCGTTTTGTAACTCTAGCAAACTGTATTCATTCCTTTCTATGTTCTTTTTTATAATGCATTTTTGAGCTACAAATAAACGTTTTCTATTTCTATATTGTAGCCAGAAAAATACAAGAAAGAATGCAGTTTTTCACCTAGATAACCTGCCATTCATCTTATAGCATCTGTTAATAAACCAAGCCGAGGTTTGCATCTAAGTACATACAAGTTAAACCTTTTGTATTTGAGACGTGCAGCCCGTGTATTTGAGACGTTAGCCATAGAGCATTTCTTCATTGGCCACCCGGCGCCGCACCGATGCTGAAAACGATGTTAGGTACTCAACGACACTACACCGACAGCTATATTCTTCATCTGACCGACACGACATGACGACTTTATAATTCCACAGAGACCTCGCATGCACGCCCACAGAGAATGGGTAGGTACACAACACATACGTACTATCCCAGAAATGGGAGATTTGCTGCGACGAAATGTCGGCGCCGTTGACGAGATTTCGCGTCAATAAATGTGGTCTGACCTTCAGTGCAGCTCTGTCATGTCCGTAATACCCAAACTACAAGTTCAGGTGAAGGCTGCCTGACAATCTGACAAACATCCCTGCAGTCAAGGAGATAGAGGGGTATTAAATACATTGTCGAACTAAGTCAGCGATACTACAAATAAGTTAGACATCTCTGGAGCTCGTGTTTAACAAATGCTTTACCACGAATCAGCGGAAAAAACCTAAACAACAAGTTCAGGTAAGTCTGCCTGACAATCTGACAAAAATCGTTGCACTGAAGTCTAGGAGATGGAAGGGTATATTTAATACATTGTCTAAATCAGTCAACGGTACGACAAAAAAGTTTGACATTAAGTTGCATGTTCAACAAGAGCGTAACCACAAATCCGCGTTTTACGACGTTTTACAGTTAGACACGGCTTAGACATATTTTAAACAAGGGCGAATAGTAATACTATTTTATTCGTGTTTTCAATATTCAACTTTATTTTCATCTACTTAAAGACTAAACTGAAAAATATGACTCTTCCTGACATCTATTGGCGAATAATACTTACCTAATACTATAATTATTAAACAACAAAATTTACCAAAAAAAAATTCAGCGAAGCGGTCACCCAGGTACTACTCTTTATCGCACACCACATACAGAAATACCAAAAAAGAAAAAATACAAAAATAAATACAGTTGCAGTTGGGCGGCCTTATCGCTAAAAGTATAAAAAAAATTCAGGCAACCTTTAGATTAGTGTGATGTGATAATGTATTCGTCACACCTTTTTCTCCTGCACTACAAAATTCAGCTCACACATCCGTGCTCCGCGAAGTTTCAGCTCCAGCACTATTTATATAAAAGTTCGCTTTGCATTTAGAAAATGCAACAAACTTCCTTTAAATAAACATCGTAGCGTGCGTTGACTGATAATCCCTACTTTGTAGTTTACTTGCCGCCTTGTCTACGGAGAAAGCGGGGCGTGTAGCGGCGCGTGCAGCGGCCCCGTCATCGCACGCGTAAACACAAACATATCGCAATGTACGGTGATGTTTATGGGTAGGCGGGGCGTGCAAAGTGGCGGTGCGCGCCGCGTGCAACGCTACATCGTAAACACAAACATATCGCAATGTACGGTGATGTTTATGGATAGGCGGGGCGTGTAGAATGCGAACGCGTGTAAAATTGCTTCTCCGTAAATACACTCTACCGACGCCATATGTTTGAAATTAGTGCGGGCAGCGCCGCTGCACGCCCCGTGTCTCCGTAAACAAGGCCTTAGTTAAATAAATAAATAATGCTGGACAATTCACACTGCATTATCTAGCCCCAAGCCAAGCAGGGCTTGTGTTATGGGTACTAAGATGATAGTTCTTTCATATAACTTCACTGAGAGAAATGTAGTCGCTACTTTCTTTTACTTATAAGTCATCATTATCAACCTATGTTAGTCCACGGCTGGATGGGCTTTCCTAATGATCGTCATATAGCGCCCTGTCTTCAGTTAGCCGCATCCAGCAACAGCCTGCAGTCTTTCGCAGTTCATCTCACTGGGCTGGAGGTCGTACTACACAACGTTTGCCGAGTCCAGTCTCAACTCAGAAACTCGTTTACCAAAGTGGTTGTCGGTTCTTCGCGACATATAGTAGGCCTGCCTGGCTTACTTAGTCACTCAGTTCTTTTCTCTGATAATATCACTTAGTTTACAGAAGACAGTAAGATTTCGTCTTAGATACTTATGTATAAAATAAATGTAATGTGAATTGTGTGATGTTTTGGAGGTGAAGATACCCGGAACATATATCCATAAGACAGTACAAACATTTGTCCCGAGGCGGGAATCAAACCTACAACCTCCTGGGTCGCTGGCGGACATTCGCAGCACCACAAAGATTTTCGAAAGTATCATAGGTTTCCCTACATCTTTGCAATTTCTATGCGAATAAACCCATCCATAACGCCTAGTCATATCTTGAAGGAAATAGAGTCGAAAATAGCTCAAAATAAAGCCTCTTACATACTAGGCCGGTCGGTCACGTACCGTTTTTTTCCTTGCATACGAGATGTTGCGATTAATTAAAGTTTGAGTGTGTTGCGTGCCTTATCTCCTTCGGCTGTGTACACTCCGCCTTACCTACCTACAGGGTGATGTATCTACCTTTAGGGTGATGTATCTACCTATATTAGGGACAGGTAATCGTGTTTTAAATGGGTCCTTCTAATGCTTTTGTTTTTATCAGCTAATGCGTGAAAACAGGTAACTAAATAGATACCTAAACTCAATCTTAAAGTGCTTGATTTAGACCAATAGACCATAAGTTGAAAAAAAAATTAAAAACATAAGTAACCTGATTCTTAAAAAATTGCTCAAAGACATAAATAAATACTTCTAGGCTACGAATAAGAGACTATTCTTATTCGTAGCTTCTAGGTTTCCTAGCAAAACAAAAACCGAAGTAAAAAAGTGTGCTGTTCCTGAGATAAATCGAAAAAATGTGCGCAAAACAACTATTTTTCAAAAAAAATTAACTATCGAGAAAACTTTCACCAATTGTGTTCCTAAAATACGTACATTATTCAAGATAAAAAATCAAAGTAACATTTCCCTAAATATGAAGGTGGTTGCTTGCACAAATTCTGAGATAAATGACGATTTCGAAGTACAGAATAATGCTTTTAAGATCTTCGTGATTTTTCGTTCTCGGGTCACACGTCGCTTCGACCAGACGCTCAACTAAACTTAAAAATTAAAATCTTAAATAGCTTGCCTTAACAACGCCAAAGTGAGCAAAAAGGCGGAACAACTAGCAACACCGCTTAAAGGTTTTTATATAAAAACCGGCACAAGTACGCAACAAGTTGCAGCATACATCTGTAGCGCTAATAAGCGTCATAAAGAACCTAAATGAGTCTGGCAACACTGTTTTTGGTGCGGATCAAAGTTTTGAATACGGTTACAAGTTTGCGTTGGACACAGCTGAGTTTACACAGCTGATGTATTATAATTTATACGGCTCGGGAAACGTAGTGCAGGACGCCCTCTGGCCAGGTGAGATGATCTGCGAAAGACATCTGGCAGATGTTGATGCGTCAAGCTGAAGACAGCGTCTTATGGCGCTCATTAAGGCAGGCCTATGTCCGGCAGTGGACAGCCTGAGATGATGAATGTATTTAGGCTACTATCAAGCCAAAACACATCGGTATTTCTGGCCTATCTTTCTGGACCCGGAAAAAACCATTTTAATAAAAAAAATCGTTAACAATCAACGCATTTTACATGCGACCTTCAACGAAAAAAACTCAAATCATAGTAGGTAAATACCCCGAGTTATTGTTTTCTTTATAAAAATATTGTTAAATAAATAGGGAGCATGTTTTTTTGTTTGGGTCTCTTCAATTTTAGAGTGAATAGGTGTCTTCTAGACCACTGTGTGATATCTTTGCGTCACTTTGTTAAGATTGTAGTCAAACGAAGGTCTCACTATAAAAATAATATCGCTAAATCTTGTACGATAGCACGGAACCCTTCATGTGCAAGTCTCACTCGCGGTTGGCTGGTTTGAAACTGTACTAGCTGAAAACAAATTAGGCTGTATAAGTTACTCATTCGCATACAGTTTTCACTGGAATTTATTCAAATTAAACTACATGTATGTATGTAACTGCATGTACATGAATGTTTATGTAGGTAATGTATTTATGCCGAAACGCCGTTGGAATAATGATTGTGAGTATTTGTGAGGTCCACTCAAAAGTCGGAAAGCGTTTATTATTTTAACTAGCTATGACCTGTGACTTTTAATATTTAACACACAGATTGAACATTGTCGTCATAATACAATCAAATATAATTGATTTTGTTTTAAAAAGCTATAGACCGACTTCAATTGTATAGTTTTTTTTGGATGCCATTGTCAGAACTGGACCAAATTAAAATGGGACCAAACGGGCAGCACCGGCTTCAAATAAAAAAAACATGAAAATTGGACCACCCAGACAGAAGTTCTGAGGATACAAAAATTAAAAAATACAGTGGAATTGAGAACCTCCTCCTTTTTCTGAAGTCGGTTAAAAACTAGGAGTCTTGCTAATGTCGACTATACTAAAATTTCTTGGATGTGAGTGGGAATAATATTTTTTATTCAAAAAATGCTGTTGGATGTGTTTGGGAAATATTTTATGGATGTGATGGGAATAAGCCAAACAGACGGACATGGCAATACTATAAGAGTTCCTTGTTGACTTTGGAACCCTAAAGAATGAGGTGGATTTTCAATCTTCAATAAAGTTATAAATTTTTTTAAACTATCTACATTTTATTTAGAATATTTGAATGTGAAAAAAGCATTGTATAATCTGGGTTTCATAAAAAAAAAGATGTTTAACGATAAATAATGAGTCGTACGTAACTGTAAGGTGTCGATTTATAGGATGAGCCTGTGTTAAATATCTTTTAAATCATTTAAAAACTAGCTGCGCCCCGCGGCTTCGCACGCGTTATGGAAACATTTAAAGGTGATTTATATACCATGGGAACTGATTTATGGGATGAAATGCAACCTATTTTCGATTCCAGGATTACAATTACGTGTATGCAAAATTTCACTCCGAACGGTTCAATAGTTTTGGCTTGAAGAGGATATGCCGGCCGCATACCGCAATACCGGCACTCCTCTCCCGCCGCGGCCTCCACCTATCTGCGGCCATGTTGCCCATACAGCATGGCCGCCCGCCTCAGTTGCGGTGCCTCCCATACGACACCACAACCTACTACCGCTCCAACTGGGCTTAGAGCGCAAAACCCAGAGGAGCGGTCCGTCCCGGGGCCGGCCACGTCGCCGTCTGCGTAGGCACGGCCCCATGGGTTCCTCTTAGCTTCATCGCGGGTGACGTAGCCGCGATTACTAAGCCCCCCCGCCCCGGCAAGGCGGGTACCCTTCGGGGGGGAGTAGGCTATACCTACTATGTAATATGTTTTTCAAATTATAAAAGGGTCTAGCTAAATTATAACACAACTACAAAATTACTTGCTTGAAAATGAATAGAAAAATACACCAGACCAATTTGATCTAATAGCCAATTTGCTTCAACAGCTTAATTCTAAATTTCGCATTGAATATCGATAAATTACTATTTAATTTTTAAAAGCGATGAGCGGAAAATTGGAAACGTAGCAGATTCTGGAACGGGCGTCACATGGTCAGGATTTTATTGGAAATCTGATGTGTGTTGCCAGTAGTGGATGTTTTGGCTAGATTGTGCCATTTTAAAAGTAATCAAAAGGCAAGGAAAATACGTTAATTGAAAAGATTGTATTCTATAAAATCTTATTAGGGAAGCACTTATACCTAATGAGTTGAGTGCTTTAATAAGTATTTCCTATCTTAACGACTATTAAATGAAATGTTATTGCTTAAGAGAGGCGGCCTTGAGGTAGACCACCTGCCAGATGGTGGGACGATATCGTCGGGGTGGCCAAGTATGGAAGATTGGATGTGTTTTTTTTTTCGAATGGACTAAAATGCTGTTGACCGCAGATGGCCATGACAGCGTTACCGGACTTTTGGCGGGCGCAGAGGGAAATGACAGTAGTGTTTTGTTCTGTTTCTGGACTTTTTTTGTCAATAACCGCATCATATTTCCATAGCAGCAAAACAATTTCTCAATTTGAAACTTATTCCTCATAATATTTTGCTAAAGCTAGCCACATTTACTTTTCCATCAGGCAACCCTGAACTTTTATTCCATCCACGTATAGATCCTCAAATCAGGAGCCGGCGGCATTCGGAACGCATCACCGGGCGTTCTTTTTTCAAATGTGAAGTTCGATTCTTGACTGCCATGATTTATTTCGCGCGCGTGGCCATATCCAATGGGGTGCCTTTAAATGATGGCGGAGGTCTGCTATCGTATTCTGCCAAGATAATGTGTAACGGAACGGTTTTTGGGTCAAATGTTTTAATAAAATCTTTCTAGATATTTGTATTTCTCAATAAGATAAATGGAGGAGTTTTTGCATTTAACATACTTGGTTTACTAATTACACCTTAACCTTATCAAAACATTGAAAATTAATAAATATAACTACCCAAGTACTAAGTTTCCTTTAGAATACGTTTAACACAAACCGCAAACCTATTTCTATATCTATTTTCCACCACTGAGGTAGGTACCTAGAGCTAATTATTTATAATGTGTCGTGTCAAATAAACCATTTCATTTCATTCCATTTCATAAAAACTCGAAAAAGATGCAAAACCGCGCACGGTTTTTGAAAATATTTCGGCCCGTGTGCATTGAGCCTTTTGTATTGATGATGCATTTAAAAACCAACACAATACTAAACACGATTATTACGTTACCACGCGCTTGCGCATAATATAACGCAACAGGTTTATATTTAACACAATATGTAAATCTTAGACAATAGGGCGGCCTTGTTCACTTGTGCGCTTTTAAATAATCAATCACTATTGTTTTTGGTTGCGTAAATTAGTACTGCGAGTAGGCACTTGGTGAAATTATTGCCATCTCGCTGAGTGGAGGCCATATTTTTCTCCTCCACTCGGCGTAGGCCAAATTATTGCATTTCTTTTGCTTTCCACTGCTGGGCAATAGCCTCTCTTTTCTTCTTCCACTCCTCGCGATTTAACGCTGTCACAGGCCATGATGGATGATGTGCGTCAAGGTAGTCTGGCCATCTCATCCTAGACCTTCCGCGTCGCTTCCCAGAGTCCCAGCGTTGGGTGGGCTCCACTCTGTCGTGGTCCTTGCCCACAAGTCCGCATTAGGAAACATATTTTTACACACAACTCATTTACAAACTTACATTCAAATCAAAATGTCGTTACAATATGTGTTATTTCTCCTTCCCTCCATTATTTTTGAAAAAGATTAGAAATTAAGAAAGAGTATTTGATACTAGAAGCAAACTAGAGTTGATTAGTTTGTGATTATTTACCGGGTATTTATCGCGTACTTTTGTTAACAAAGGTTCGTGATTACTAGCTGATAAATAATCATTAATTGTGTTAACAAACTGCAAATGTTTAAAAAGTTTGATTAGTTTGTTTCTAGTATTAAATACTTATTTGATTTTAACGAACCAAATTTATAACTATGCCAAGTAAAATACTCGCAAGTTATTAATCTTATACCTTTAAACAAGCAGTTCTGAATCCGAATATCGGAAACGGCTGCAATGATTTTCGTGAAATTTAGTATACAGGGGGTTTCGGGGCCAATAAATCGATCTAGCTAGGATTCATTTTTAGAAAATGTCGTTTTATTTGTGTTTTCAATAAACTTTCATCAACCTTATCGTAATCTATTGACTCTTCCTGATATCTATTGCCGAAAAGTAATATATAAAATTATTATATTAAATATGTTAATGCTGGACAATTCACACAGCATTATCTAATATTTTATTCGTGTTTTCAATTATTAACTTTATCCTAATCAACTTAAGCATTAAACTGAAAAATATGACTCTTCCTGACATCTATTGGCAAATAATAATACTCTAAATTCTAAAAAACTAAGTATATAAAAAAAAACCGAGCGAAGCTCAGTCATCCAGGTACTCAATGTTAACCTATATCGTATCCATTTTGAATGGAGCATAAATGTAAACAAACCGCCAAGACTTAACCTAAAATTCACTTTGTTGGCGCGTCCTTATAAACGTAATTTACATTACTTGTCGATTTTAGATTCTCCCTTCAATAAAAATTGCTTACAATTATATCTGAAACTCGACGCCAAGCAAGTGAGATTTTGTTATTTGTGTCGTAGTTTGTTTACTAATTCAAAATGGACACGGTATAAGTTCAAACGCATCGTGGTCGCACCCATGTTAATGCATCTGACCTTTAAAGCTCCGCTGACGGATAATATCTGCTGGTTGTCAGTGGGCCAGCATTGTTCTACTATCTGAATATCACTGCCGAAATGTTTCGGATTCACAGGCCGGTTGGCGGGTTAAAACGAGTTTTATAAATACCACATAGTGGTATGGTATTACATATTTGGGTTATGTTAAAATCATGTTAGATTGTGTTGTGGGATACCACAGTTGATTATAGTTGACTAACACACAAGATGTGTTAAAATTTGATTTAATGGATCATTTCTCTTTACAATAGTGAAAGAATCAGCAAAATTGGTTAATCATGAGCAGAGATATCATGTAACATACATACTTAAAAAAACCATACACGACCAACTGAGAACTTTTTTTTAACCGACTTCAAAAAAGTAGGAGGCTCCTTTTTTGAAGTCGGTTAAAAAAAAGTCCAAAGTCTTAAGTTCGTGGTAATCGACAGCTTCCTACTGTCAAATTTTAACACCTCTACTGCGATCACCAATCCACCTGTCAAACGCGGTGATGATGGCAAAACCCCCAATATGATGACAATTAATAGAAAACCAATGAATAACTATGTGTTGCTGACTTAGAATTTGCACTACCATATCTTCCCGTGGGTGTCGTAAGAGGCGACTAAGGGATATCCGCCGGAGGCGGGCAGCAGCGCCCCCTGGAGAACAATTCTCCCACCGAACTGCGATCCCCAATCCCATTAGATGACGACCTCTGTGGCGCGG
The DNA here is from genome assembly GCA_955876795.1 of Eupithecia tripunctaria. Lineage (NCBI taxonomy): Eukaryota > Metazoa > Arthropoda > Insecta > Lepidoptera > Geometridae > Eupithecia > Eupithecia tripunctaria. The sequence continues at coordinate 8,101,292 of OY041624.1, read as the reverse complement.
TGGGCGAAGGTCTGCCTGCGACGCAGGAGGTTGCGGGTTCGATTCCCGCCTCGGGACAAATGTGTGTACGATCTGCAGACATTTGTTCCGGGCGTTCTGGATGTTTTTCTATGTATAATAAAAAATATCTATCTATGTAGTGTATTGTATTATGTATATCAGTTATCTAGTACCCATAACACAAGCTCTGCTTAGCTTGGGGCTAGATAATGCTGTGTGAATTGTCCAGCATTATTTATTATTATTATTATTTAAACTAGATAAACGCCAAAAAGTTGTTTATCAGGAGAAGGCCTGTGTATAGCAGTAGACCAATACAGGCTGTGTAGGTTGAGGTAATAGAAAACCATCGTGTGATACACACTTATACAGCTGTGTGGTGCCTTAGAACTTGCACCACCCCAACTCTTCTCACGGGGTCGTAAGAGGGTTGTAAGAGGCTGCGGAACATAATCACCGCTGAACTGCGATCCCTAACTTGGTTGCCCAGCGTTACATTTATGGGGATAACTATGCTGGACATTCCATTCAGCAACTTCATTCTTAAGTAGCAAAATCTAGAAATGAAAAAAAAAAAAGCACACGAAGATGCCATCCATTTTCCCGGAAATACAACTAAATAACCTTATATTTTCTTTATTAAGATTGTCAAACAATTTATACATCCTGTTGTGTTGACACGCTAAACTAACTCGAGCTGGCGCCAAACACCCCTCCAACCAATCAGAGACTGTATTGACATTGACACATAATATGACCAATGGGCGTTGAGTAGGGAATGGACACCGGTATTCGGTATTACCGAAAAACCGGTAATACCGAGTTATTTCAGGCACTTCGGAATACCGGTATTGAAATTGCAAATACCGGTAATTCGGTATTTTGAATTTAACGTTAAAATAAATGAAAAAAACTCATAAGGCGGCTCTAGATTACAAACAACTTATTTTAAATTTATAATGATTGTAAAATTGATGGACAGTCTATGTTTTCGCTTCACCATGTTTTTGTTCACGGGGTCTCAAACCGACTTCAAAATAAATAAACGACCAAATGCCCGAAGGATAGTGTTAGACTGTTTTTTGATTTAAATCTTTACTTTTATAAAAGTTTTAAAATATCTATAAATAGATATTTTTAAACAATCAAAGTATACTAGCAAGCAGATAGACGGACGCGGGTGGCTTTGAGTAAGCCGCCTAGCTAATAGCGAGCATAGCGTTCGGGACATTATTTCTGCATGCATAAAGCTCAAAACTGATTGACGAAATTAACGACGAATGCAGGTGTGAGTGCAAAACAAGTATTGTTCCTGTAATTTCATGGAAACAAACCGTCGGACCCGTGCGGTGCCTCTTTCTTTGTCTCGCACATTTTGAATTGCATAGTGCGCTCTCGCTCGGTAGGCCAGTTATCTATCAATTGTTACTACGCACGAGCACAAGGTTCAAACGGTAATCAGTGTATCGTAGCATTTCGCAGTGACAAGTTCAAAAACAGTGTGTGTTTTAGAAGAAGATGTGCCAATTATTTTCCAAAATGATGGCTGTCCGGCACATTACCAACGAACGGTACGAGAACATTTAGATAATGTATTTCCTAACTCGTGGATCGGTAGAGCTGGCCCTATACCATGGCCACCACGGTCCCCAGATCTGACACCCCTGGATTTCTACATATGGGGACGTGCAAAAGAATTAGTTTATGCAACAGAGGTGCCCACAAAAGAAATTTTAGTGGAACGAATTAACACCGCATTCGTAAAAATGCAAGAGGAAATGCTGCTTTCAACCACAACCACAGAAATCAGAAAAAGATGTCGTGCATGCATAAGGTGTGGAGGCGGTCAATTTGAGCAAATGTTGTAATTTAAATGTAATAAAAACAACATAACATAAAAAACGTATTTTCTTTATCTTGACCCTAGCAACAAAGTATCACTTAGGTCGACCCCTGATGTAGTATTTCTGCCATGTAGCATATCGTTAGAAAGGGTTAAGGGGAACTTTTTAAAAGAAAGCTAATTTCAAAATGACTTTTAGTTTTTTTTCAATGAATTTAGAAGTTGTCACTTTTCATAACATTTACGCCGATTTACCACTTTGAAAGCTCAAAAGTTTTTTTGTGGATATTAATTGTAACAAGTAATGATTTATTTAGAATAGGAAAACATCGTAGAATACAAGCATACTTTATTTTGTGGTATAATAACCACACACAAAAAAGGTATGACGATTTAAAGACAAGATTTCGGGTGGTTTAAAAAAAAACTAAAAATTAGCATATCTAAACTACCGTGACACTTCGGACATCGGGTGTATCGGGGAAAAATAACACGTGACCCCCACCCCCCCACACCCCAAAAAATCCTGTCGATCCATGTACCAAACACCCTGTATAGTTGATTATAATTATGTCAAAAAAGATCTTAGTTCTAAATGTTGATTATTTCGAATCTTTATTAATGTGTTATTAAGAATGTTTAGAGTTCTAAATTTTTAATTATTTGTTTGATTACTTATATCGTGATTATTTTGTTTTATGGATTTGTGTGAAAACTTTCGAGTTTTAAATGTTTAATTAAGTTTGTAGTTGTTTCTTGTTGTGATAAATATTTGATTGTTATGTATGTTTAAGTTAAAGAAAGACTGTATAGTAGTACCTAAGTACCAAAAATTCTCAGTTAAAATTAAAGTTGATTTAAAATACTGCTTTTTTTTAAGAACTCTTTTTTATTACAATAAAGATATACTTATTCAGTGTTAAACAATATAACACGCAGAAGAAAACATTTTTTTCGACTTTTTTAATATTTATAGTAAAATACCGAAAAATTACCGAAATACCGGGATCCCGGTTTTAAAAATATTGATACCGAAAAATTACCGGTATTGGCAATAGGTCCATTACCGTCATTCCCTAGCGTTGAGTAAATTTAGTGGCGCGAATGATGCGTCTTGTCTTGACGGCTGACTGATAGATGGCGTTGTTACTAACTAACCATAACACAAAACTATATTACGTACCTTGGTAACTAATACTTAAAACTTTTTCTTCCGCTAGTGGACAAAAAAATTGAAGTGAGTTAGAGTCAATTGCACCTTATTTTTTGTTTGATAGTAATAACTATTTATCAAGCTGTTTATATAGTAAAAAATTGACTTGTCTAAGTGCTTATTTTGTAAGACTAAAGAAATAAACGATTTGACTCTAACTCTGACTCTGATACGATGGATGACCTCAGAGGAGGTTCGATTCCCGCCTCGGAACAAATGTGTATATCATTTGTAGATATTTGTTTCGCGTGTTCTAGATGTTTTCTATGTTTATTAGATAAAAAAAACTTGTAATGCTCTGCTTAGCTAGCTAGACTCACAGAAAAAAGATATAGGCCTATTATATTTCTTCTTCTGAGGCTAGACTTAAACATAATGTGCTCTGTCGCGGAATCGAACCCGCAACCTCCTTCATCGCAGACGTACCTGTATGCCCGCTGCACAGATGTAGCAGATGCTATTCAGAAACAAGTTGGTAATAAGATATTCCAACTTTCAAAAAGATAATAAAGATATTCAGCCAACTTTCTACCCATTTGACATGTTCAACTCCATATTATCACAATAAAAAACAAATTCGCCATAAAAATTCCAAAGTCCTACGCAAAAGCTCTACAGCATATTGAGTGATGCTTGTCAGATGTGACGTGCTTTTTTAGGGTTCCGTAGAAATTAAAAAAGACCAACAAACGTCAACCAGCAATCAGTTATTTTTATTATAACAAAAAATATGAGTACAAAACGTGTGTGAGCACCAATACAAACCAACATTGGTTTAATGGTGCAAAAAACTTACTTAAATATGTATACTGTTATAAATAAATAATTATAATAATTCTATTTAGGTATAGGTACTTACTACTGACGTCATGGTTTACTAACTAACTTATGACAACAAATAAAAGGAAAATAAAATAAAAAATAACTATCTTGGAGAACAGTTCTAAATATATATGTATGTAAACAATATTTAATGAGGAAAGGATCTTATTTATTTATTTATTTATATAAAGTACACTATTTTTACAGGGACCTTAAATCGACACATCTTAAATCGACAGGTAATAGAAAGAAACGACAATCGTGCTTCGAATAAAATGTATTGTTAAATATAATCATCATCATCATCAGCCAGTTTTAGTCCACTGCTGATCATAGGCCTCCCCTAATGAGCGCCATAGCGGCCTGCCTGCTTGTTAAATACAAACAAACGGTAAATTGTGTTAAAGGTAACTGTGGCATTGTTCCTTTTTTTTTCGAATTATTATAAAACACGAGTTTAGCAAGTAGGTATTAGGTATGTGTGTCGTTGCAAGGACATAAGTTAAACAACTACCTACCTATTCTGTTATGATGTTAATTATTTAAGGAACCCAGGTAAAGAACGAATTGACAAGTACTTGACCAGTTTCGTCGTAATCAGTAGATCTGTTACACTTTCGTGAATGTGTGGGAGTGACTTGACTGACCAGAATCGGACTTTTCTTGGAAGACGATTATTTTACCTCGTTTTAATAGTTACTACTGACATAAAACAGTCTAGATGTTTCTTTAAAATGGTCATAAACTACGAACTACTTGTTTATGGGCTGGTTTCCGCAACTAGGCCGCAAGTGGGCCCTTTTTGCGTGTCGTACGAACTATCACATCAACATAATTTAGTACCTAGTTCGTTGCTGGACACTGACTTCCCCTGATATTGGCTCTTATCATTGTTAGTCCACTACTGGACATAGATCTCCCCTAATGAGCGCTATAGCGCCTCCACAGGTTGCCGCATCCATCCATCTTTAGTCTTTCGCAAATCGTCATGCCGTCCGTAGAGCGTCCTACACTACGTTTGCCGAGTCGCAATCTCCAATCAAGAACACACCTCACCCGAACAATAGGTGTACATCAGCCCCAATATTCCCAAATTCACAATTATTTGGAGATTGTCATACAAAGGCGGTATAAACGTTAAACATGAATTTAATTACTAAGGGCGAGAATGGGTTAGCACGAGATTACTGACAGCTATGCTGCGCCATGCAACAATTACATACCTACGGAAGTGTATTTACGGATGTGGTAGTTTGTAACAGATGAGAGTTAAGGTTGTCTCAGACCAGGGCGAGCAGTCTCGACATAGTTATTGAATCATTTGGAACTTGATTCTTGTAAAGAAAATCAAAATACGATAAAATATATTCGGTAAAACTTTGCGACCGATGTCGTTCGTTATCTATGTCGAGACTGCTCGCCCAGGGCCTCGGGACCGCGCTGCAACCGCGCTCTCGCACACGCTAAATCCTTGTTCACGGAGACGCGGGGCGTGCAGCGGCGCGTGCAGCGGCGCGGCCCGCATAAAGAAGCTTCAAACGATTGGTCTGCGAACCGAGATCTGTCTATCATCTGATGCCGTCAATATAAAATAAATCACAAGTTAAAGCCCTTATAAAAATACAATTATATAATAAACTACCAATTAAAATCACAGACATTGACAATTTTGATCATTTTAAACATAAAATTAATTTTTTCTTTGAAAGCCATGCATATTATAGTATTAATGAATTTATGTGTAGCAATTTATTGATTTAAGTAATTGAAATGTTTAAATTATGACTCTGTTAACGACACAGAAAAGAAATGAATTATTATGAATGGAATATTTATATTGTGTATTACTAATATTATTATGAAAACATTAAAATTTTCTTGAATGTGAATTGTAAACCATGACTTGCCTTGTATAACTTCCAATGTTATAATGGTTAATAAATACAAATATACAAATATAGGATGATTTAAATGCATGTTTTCCAGTTATGCGACAAGCTTAATTCGTTGAGCTATAGGTATCAATGACTTTGGTTCTCGTATACTGATACATAAATTACCGCCTCCAAAACCACCATCGCTTCTCACCTCCGCGTTCCTTGCGTCAACCGTGCTTTGTCATACGATATTAAATTTCAAGTGAACAATAACGTCACAGTGAAATGTGCATTAGTGGGGCTAAATAAGTGAACAGTGAACAGAATGCGCTTTTGTTCGAGCACGCATTGTGCGGGAAAATTGCTTTGTTTAATAATCCTGAACGTGTTTGGATCAGAAAGGGATTAGTGGTTTATAAATAACCATCTTTATCTTTATGTTTCTGAAGGTTAACCTCAACAGGCTCTATTGGTCCACTGCTGGACGCAGGCCTCCTCCTGATAAGCGCCTTATTGGCGTATTTCATGGAGGGTCGTATTTCATAGGTCGAGGCCCATGAACCTACGGGCATACCCGAGAGATTGTGAATCCTAGCGTGATCTGATCTTGCCCCATCTACGGAGGACTGGTTCACTGGTGGGTTTCCAGTGAGTTCAAGCCCCAACATCCCCGACGAAATTCCCGGGCCGAAGGGGAGTCAGAGTCAGAGTCAAATCGTTTATTTCTTTAGACTTACAGAATAAGCACTTAGGCCCGTATTATGAAAGCTTGCTCAATCACAGGTTTATACTTGAGTGAAGTTGAGTGACGTTTGTGCCATAGAAAAGCTTTACTCAAGCATAGTTCGATAACCGAGCAGACTTTCATAATACGGGCCTTAGACAAGTCAAATTTTTACTAAACAGCTTGATAAATAGTTATTACTATCAAACAAGAAATAAGGTGCAATTGACTCTAATTCACTTCAATTTTATGTCCACTAGCGGAAGAAGTGAAAAAGATACCACTGGCAAGTTTATCGCTCATCAACTAATACAATCTTAGCATAACTAAGTCTAACTGTTCTTACATACTATTGTCGGTGTGGAACTGACGACATCCGGCCAAGCATTAACATCATTAACGTAATCATCTGAGGAGTAATTGGCTTTCTTGATAAGATTTCGTTTTATGAGGGGTAGTGCTATAGCATTTTCCCACCCTAACAAAAAGGGTCCAGGAAAACGCACGTGAAGATGCGAACAACAACTAGTCTTAATTATTATGCACCAATTCGAATTTACCAAGTCGAACTAGAAACTAAATATTAAAATATTTTATACCTAAAACATAATCTACTAATACTTAGATTTGTTATCAATCAGTGCACGACCATAGAGATTTTTTCCATAGAGACAATTATTCCAACACGTTTACAATGACCCTAAGTATTTTAGGCTGGGGATAGACGAACTGATCTATTCTCCTGTCTGCTAGGTAAGGTATTTGAGAATTTTATGATAATATAGGCACCTATTGTAGTATTTATTATTTGTGATGATTTGTGTCGATTTCTAATTTAATTCACTAAATATTAAGGACTTATACTACGAGTCTACGACTTAGGTACTATCTTATTTTATGTACTTTTTTGACATGTAACAAACTTTATTGACGGTGACAGTAGTGGTGCGATGGGCGAAGGTGCGCCTGCGAAGCAGGAGGTTACGGGTTCTATTCCCGCCTCGGGACAAATGAGTGTACGATCTGCAGATATTTGTTCAGGGCGTTCTGGATGTTTTCTATGTATAGTAAAAAATATCTATCTATGTAGGTAGTGAATTGTACTAAGTATATCAGTTATCTAGTACCCATAACACAAACTCTGCTTAGCTTGGAGTTAGATAATGCTATGTGAATTAACCAACATTATTTATTATCATTTTTTTATCATTAAACAATCTGTACCTATGTAAGTTAATCGTAGTAAAGTTTTGATAAAGTGTGTAAGTAAGCCCTAACACGTAATTTCTAAGAAATCAAATATGACCAAAAAAAAATTACTTAGTCGAGAATTGAACCCGCTTTCTTCCCCCAGTTACAGAATGTGCCAACCAAATAAATACCGCCATCAAGTGACGTAGTAATCGACAAACTCAGGTATTCCCTTCAAACTCGGAACTTTGGTTAAAACTTGATTTCTCAGTAATTTTATTAATACATAATGGGGAAAATAATAAATACATTTTGCTGGTTTGTAGTATCAATTACACATACCTGCGTCGGTAAAATTCTCCGAACATCAGCCTAGACGCGACGTATTCGGGGAAAGTTTCAGGAAATTATGTCAGAATTTTTGCGGTTTTGCGAGCCGAGGGCTATGAAATGTGTGTCTGTATAAAATCTGTGTAATTGTTTTAAAATTCTTTATAACAAAGTATTGTATTATTTTTAATCATATTGAAACCATTTATTTATCTGTGATTGTGGTAATATACAATTGATCTTAACCAACTAACAATTGACCTACCAATATTATAAACGCGAAAGTTTGTAAACTTGTAGGTAAGAGTATGTTAACATTTTTGTATGCATGTTTATTGCTCCTTCACGCAAAAAATGAAGAAAATAGAATGAAATTACGAATTTATCAAAAAAATTGCATGAAATGCATAAAATATGAGATTCGATCAACTTCAATAATTGCATATTCATAAAATAAAACCTTTACGAGATAGTAAATTACTTCAATAATTATGCGAAAGAGGTTTTTGAAACTGTGCAAATATTACTCAAAAATAAAAATACATTCCACAACCCAAGCTTTGCTTTAGCTTGGGGCTAGATGATGATGTGTGAATTGTTCCCCATTATTCCATAAAAAAGTGAATATCCGTAATCCCCACGCTGGGCATAGGAGTAGCTGATCACAGTTCGATGGTAGAAATATTATGCAGGGGGCACTGCTACCCGGCCCCAGTAGATATCCCTTAGTCGGCTCTTACGACACTTGTCAGAAGAGCAAGGGTGGTGCAAATTCTAATGCACCACACAGCTGATTTACCAGTTCGTGTGAACTCAGCCTAAACGCTAGAGCTGCGCTTGCGTACTCAATCAGATGACCTTTCTAATGCCCCTAATGATTCGACGCATCAATCGAATAGTATAATCGATCGCTTGTTGAATATAATGTCGAGGACTTTTGCAAGTAAACCGTTGAGTACAAACATTACGAAATAAAATGATAAATTTAGTACCTACAGCATTAGACGTCATACGTACAGGCGTCCATAGGCTGTTTGCTGAGTGGGGCTGGCTTAGAATTTGCACTATCCCAATTCTTCCCTCGTCGTAAGAGATGTCTACCAGGGGCCGGCAGCGACTAGTTAACACAAAGCATTTAATCATTCGAATAATTTGATGATATCTTTCGAATAGGTATTATCCAAGTCTTTACGTGTAATTTCAAACGTGTAAAGTGGATTGTGTATTTTTATTAAGTAGAATTTAACAAGACCTTTAAATACATGTCTATCAATCAGAGACACTTATGGAAACAATTTTTACCATAACGATAATGTTGACTTTACTTTAAGGCGCATACCCGAGCCAAAGTGGCGACCCACCTATTTTAATATACATATATACCTACGTGTAATATAGGAAATTTCAAAACAGTTTGTGATACCTATATATAATATATATACATGCCTTCAAAATTTGCCTACCAACTTAAAAAAGTAGCTACATACGAGTTTAAATTAAGAACCATTGAATGAGTGACATTGTTGTTTTCACTTACTCGTTTTTTCATAGAAAATGAATGGGAATTGTTTTTTTTTTTAATTATTGCCAAAACTTACGATTTGATTTGATATGTTACTTTGGGAAAAGTGTTCCTGGTTGAAAATAGAGTCAATTAAGACCAACTTATTTTTTTTGACAAATGTAATTTTTGGGCGACCGGTAAATTTTTTCAAAAGATTAAAAATAGGAGGTAATATTTTTATCTTCAAAATAAAACAGAAGGTTAAGAAGAAAGAACAAAACCTTCTAACAACAAAAGAAACGGTAGCTACCCTTAAGGGGCCAAAAATTTGCCCCACCCTGTATGCTATTTTTAACAATTACACATTAAATAGGTGACGGCGCCACATTGGCTCGGCTAGTGTTCAGTCTGTCCTGTTTATTGGAAAATACCAAAAGAATCAAAACAAAAGAAGCATAATATAAAATTGAATCATTCCGATTTTGTATAATACCTGCTTTTGTTTACCCGTCTCTTTTGTGTTTTTTTGTGCCGATCAAAAAGTAATTCTTTTATCATCATCAAACGTACAGCTATCAGGGACAACGCAATTTTATAATAATTTTGGTAGGAAATTGTGAAATAATAAAACAATGAACAGATAAGCTTTTATAATATCGAGTCACGTTCTTGGTTTCTAAACAGTGATAAAGACTAAAAACAAAAAAAAATAGGTCCCACCGAGATTTGAACTCGGATCGCTGGATTCAAAGTCCAGAGTGCTAACCATTACACCATGGGACCGATGAGTCGAGCTGTCGAATTTTCGCAACCATTTACGAAATAAACCGGTAATAAATTAAATGAATATATTTGATGACTCATATAATCGATTTAAGATTGCTATTCTAGTTTTAAAGTAAATAAAATGCAAAAACACTTATTTTAGTAACAATAAGGGCCTCTTTCACCACCCTCAAGTAAAGTGTTGAGTAGGCTAACCACTAGAAAAAGTTACCACGTAACTTCACATGCCAATTTCACGATATTCGAGTAGCACTAATCATAAGATTAACTGACCAGTAACTTACTCGTCACAACATCTGCCAATTAGCGTGTTTACTTTACAGATAAAAGCTGTCCGTTGTCATTTTGTGTCGGTACTTATCAGATAATATCCAACGATTATTTGAAATATATTAATAAAAATGGATTTATTTGACCTAATATATCATCAATTGGATAAATTAGAACATTCTACGACGCAACGGTTCGTGTATTTAAATTCCGTGTTGATTATTTTACGGACCTAGATGAAACTGATTGTTTTGCTAAATTTCGTCTACAAAGTATGCAGTGAACAAAGCGCTTATCTTAATAAAACACAAAATAATCCGTAAATCGCAAAGGTGAGTGGTTTTTTGTCATTAATCAAATTATTTTATTTAAAACGATGATTTTATCAAAGGAATGATTAATTCCTTTGATTTGCTCATCTACGTTATCTAGCGGCAGTGCTGTATTTTTATCACCTCCGGTACGGTAAAGTTCCAAACGTATTGCAACCGACTTTTTCTGACCATACGTTTATGGCCCTCATATTTCATTTTCTAAGTTTAGGTCGATCGGAACGTGCCTCCAGATCGAGCATTGTACTCCTTTTCTATGCTTTCCCGAGCGGCCTCTTTCTTCCTCCATGTCGAAGCATCGCTTTGTTTATTTTCCAGCACATCTTGGTATTGCACAAGGGTTACTAATGTCTTTTAGAGTAATGTCCCTCTCATTTATCGAAAAGTTTGCACTTCTTTCTATATTCATGATAGAAAATAAAGAAACAAAATAATTACACGCACGACACAACGCTTTTCAAAAACTCCCTCGAAAACACCAAAACAAAACAAATGACAAGACATTTGACAACGGCCTACGACGTTTGACGTTTATCGAACGATGATTGAACGAATGGTAGGGTATGATTTTATACGTCATTCACTTAATCAGTAAGTTGTTACTCGAGGCTCAATTTTCGTTTGTGAAATGGACAAAAGATACTCGTGACTTTTACTTGCCAATTAATGTTATCTAAGAAGTAACTAATCAACACTTTACTTGGAGATCGTGAACGAGGCCCTAAATCTTACAGAAATATTCTTGTAAAAGAATTGCATTAATTTTTGCACGAAAAAATATTACATATGGCTTATCCACTTTGAATGAAGCATGTTAGTAAACAAAGTACGACGAAGTAAGCATGTTAGTAAACAAAATACGATTTTAGATCCTTCCTTCAATAAAAATTGCTTTCAATTATATCTGAAACTCGACGCCAAGCAAGTGAGATTTTGTTATTTGTGTCGTACTTTGTTTACTAACATGCTTTATTAAAAATGGATAAACCATAGGTATTTCTAGATTCAGGTTAATCACCTAAAATTAGTGTTTTATTATCGCGTGATAGAATTGTACACAAATAAATGACAGTTTGACATGAACACTTGTTTGCATATATGTATGTAATTAAAAATGTCCCATGTTAACAGGCCATGGATGGATTTAAGTGTTTTACGATAGTTTTACGTTTCTGGGTAAAAACGATTTGCAACACGAAAAACTTTTAAAGCTTACTTACTTCCTTCTTTCTGCCTCCGACTTTGTAAGTTTTTTTAGATGTAATATTTACCATAAACGGACTGCAATCTTTCTTCGGTCTTAGATACGTCTTTCCGTCTTTGTTCTTCTTTGTATTGCAGGACTGGAAATATAAGTGTGAGCGTATGTGTTTGCGTGTAGTTGTAACACATGCCAATTTTTGAGTAAGCGCTGGGAGAACCTATCTTCCCTTTTTAATTAATCAATCGTTCCTACTATATAAAAAAAACCTGTGATTGACAATCATCAATCACAGGTTTTTTTAGATTGTGTGATTGACACATGAGTAGGTTTTTAATTGTGTCATCCATTTGCAAGAAAACAAAATAATCAAAACTTCCATATACGTTTCTACGTTTTGCTTTGCATTCGAAAAACCATTGGTACTAAGAACTGTCTAGACGCAGATACCTCTTAGATTTATCATTATATTATTATGAAAGCAAGGGTTAAAGCTTAATGCAATAACAAATACCAGAGCCACGCCTCTCGCTCTAGCACTGCGTTTGCGCAATGAGCGAGAGGAAGAGGTCGTGACCCCAACGCAACTCTTGCGTACCTTGATTACAACCAGTTTGCATTGTATTAAGACGAATTAACTTATTAGGAATAGTCGCTAAGCGTTTTTGTTATTTATTTATTTATTTATTTATAAACAAAGAAGACCAGATGCTTTGTAACCGACTTCAAAAAAAGGAGGAGATCAATTCGACTTTTTTATGTTTGTTACCTCAGAACTTTTGACTGGATGGTCCGATTGTCATGATTCTTTTTTTATATGAAAGCTGGTGCTGTGCCCGTATGGTCCCATTTTAATTTTGTTCAGTTCTGACAATGGGATCCATGAAAATTCATGAAAAAACTATAAAAATTGAAGTCGGTTTAAAGTTAAAAAAAATTGTTTATATAAGTATAGAGTTATAAATTGATAAATACCAGTAAGCTTATAGGTACCTATGTCCGGCTATGAACGTGAATGGTTTCACGTCCACAGGTGGACATGGACATAGGCCTCTCCTACGACGCCGCAGATAGCGGTCATGAATCAAAAGACATAACTAAAGAAATACTTCTAGGTTTATTTGCAAACCAATAACGAAAAAAAGATTGTTCCTGAGATAAATAGCAAAATGAGTGCAAAACATCTATTTTCCAAACAAATAAAGCATCAAGAAAACTTTCACCAATCGTTCTTTTAAAACACGTAATTCAAGATAAAAGATCGAAGTAACATTTCCCTAAATATGAAGGTTTTTTTTTCACAGATTCTGAGATAAATAACAATTTTGAAGTAAAATCTTAAAGTAAATTGCTTATGGTACTCTTAAAAGCCTTTCTCTGAATTAGGTAAATTAAGCTTTACCTAATAGTATAGAATACTAGCTGCACCCCGCGGCTTCGCACGCGTTGATCCTTTGGAAACAATAAAAGGTGATTTTCATCCCACGGGAACTGATTTATAGGATAAAAAGTAGTCTATGTTTGAATCCAGGATTAGAATTACCTGTATGCAAAGTTTCAGCCAGATCCGTCCAGTAGTTTTGGCGTGAAGAAGTAACAAACATCCATCCATCCATCTATCAATAGTGTGATATTAGTGCGATTATCAGTTTGCAAAATAATTCGCTGATTGGTTATACCTACTTAAGTTTACAAACTTACATATAGCTGAATAAGGCATGTACGACCTAAATATAATATACCTACATAAACAGTTCGTCTGTGATGGATGATATCATGGCTGCAATTGCAAAGGAATTCGATTATACTAAGGATTCTAGCTAATCGTGACTATTAGGTGTACAACTTGATACAGTCAGCTGTGAAAATATCTAGCTGACGCCGGATAGCTGAATTTGTACAGTTCGGTGAACGGCTAGGGTTGAAACAGCAGGTTTAAAATCAACTATTTCGCACACTCATTAGCATGTTTTGTATGAAGTTTGTTGGCAATTAAGTTTATTATATGTTTGATTCGATAAGATGGCTGACCTAAACCATATCATATCAACCACAGCTTGCCACATTCTAAAGTCTAATAGTGGTATAACCAGTGTAAAACCACTATTTTAAATTTACATTATGTATGTGGGTCTGAAGCCTCTTTCAGTTTGCATAGTGTAGAAAGAGATGTCCCATCTATTTCAACGCAGAAAGACAGCGGTTAGACAAAGCGCTCTGTCGGAGAAACACGAAATGAATTCAACTTTGTTGCGTTGTTATGAGAATCTTAATGTATTTGTTCGAGGAAATGTATATCCCATAAGGTCTAGCTAAAAGAAATAAAGCAATTCGACTTTTGTTGATTTCAGTTATATTATATCTACAAATGGCACAGGCGTTTAATAGCGCAAACTGCTTAGCTAACGGGCTGATGCAACGATATCGGGCTGATGCAACAATAGGCGGCCGCTTATAGATACTTATTTTTGCAGCTGACTGTAGATGGCTATTATAGCTTTGTAAGATTGTAGAGTAGATTACTTCATACAACTTAATTCGTGAGAACTGACGATGTATCTATTGGCATAGTGGTAGAACGATTCATTCATTTAAACAAGGAGTGGTTGTGGATTCAAATATCTTTGCAAAACTATTTATCCTAAACTATCCGTAATCGTACATGCGTAATGTAATTGAGTTCTAAAAGTAGTCGTGAAAATAAATACCCATTCCTAGCGACACCATTATTTTACATTTTTAACCGACTTCAAAAAAGGAGGAAGTTCTCAAATCGACTGTATTTTTTTTCCCTCAGAACTTTTGAGTGGGTGGTCCGATTTTCATGATTCTTTTTTTATATGAAAGCTGGTGCTTCCCGTGCGGTCCCATTTTAATTCGGTCTACTTCTGACAATGGGATCCATGAACATTCATGAAAAACTATACAAATTTAAGTCGGTTATAGTTTTTAAAAACAAAATAATGGAAATATGTTTTACTCGTAAACAAATCAACTTAAAGAAGTATTCGATTTTCATTTTACATATCTTTTTGGTTTCGACGATATAGGAAAAGGTGTTTTAAGACATTTGCTTTATCTGCCCATCTCTTTTAATACCCACTTCTGGTAGTTCTGGTTACATATTAACAAATCTGTATATGACCAATTCTATATTCGTCGACTTCTGGGTTTTCATTGATGATGGTCAAGCTTTTGGCCAACAAGTCACTTTAAGAAAGTGAAGATGTAGCCTAAGATGGAGCACGCTTTTCCAGAAGAAACTTATTTACTCTGGATTTAAAGACTCGGTAGGACGCACTGGTTGAATACTTTCGTTCTCAAGCATTAAGTATGGATAACCAGAAGACTCGACGTAGTCTTCCAAACGCTGCCCAGCCTAGCTGAATCCTTCTCTTGGTCTTCCTTCCCAGAATTGTTTTTACCCAACTGCAGAATTTGTCCAAGGTAAGTGTACTCGGTAACAATTTCTTTAGCCATGTACCTACGACGACCGGTCCCGGATCAATGAGGCCATTGATCATGATTTTGGTTTTATCCAAATTCATGCCGAGACCGATTCAAGTTTCGAAGACGAATAACGAAAGTTTTCGTTGTCGTATTGATCTAATACACAAGCATGTATTATTTAACATAATTTTACTGAAATATTCAAGTGTTCTCTCTCCCATCAAATTATAAACGTCATGTTAAGTAACTTCTAAATTAGTGTATTTACTATTTAGTATGCATGTCTGGTCTAGTTTTCTATTTGCCTAGAATTGGGTCAACGTTGAACTTGTAACCTAATTACGTCAGGAATTTCTAACTGAAATTAGACTTAAATTTACCGCGTATTCGAACAGATGTCTATTTTATAACCTCAATTTTATGTAGTCTGAGCTCTCCTGGCCGAGACATAGTGAGCTATAAAAATAGCTATTGTCGGAGTTTCTTAGAAGGATGGGATTCGTATCGAATACATCCGACAGAGAACCAAAATTAACGACATAGCTCAAAGAATTAGCAAGCTGAAGTGGCAGTGAGCCATATCTCGCGAAGAACCGACAACCGATGGGGTAAACGAGTTCCTTTGTAGAGACCGCGACTCGGCAAACTTAATTTAATTTAAAATATAACAATGTTATCGTCTCAGAATGACACATTTTGACATTGTACCTCTGGAAACTATCGAAGTGACACGTGTCAAAAGTGTCAACCACTATATCAATCTCTCCATGAAAATAGCACCGCACGTACCGTAACTAGTCTGGCTTAGAAACTGTGTGGTACTGGCTTAGAATTTGCACCACCCCATCTCTTCCCGTGGGTGTCATAAGCGACTGGGGATATCAACGGGGTTCGGGCAGCAGCTCCCCCTGCAGAACAATTCTACCACCGAACTGCGATCTCTAAACCGCATGCCCAGCGTGGGGATTGTTGGCATTACTCCCCCATTAGATACTTGAACAGAACTTTTTACTGGGGTCCGATTTTAATGATTCTTTTTTTATATAAAAGCTGGTGCTTCCCGTGTGGTCCCATTTTAATTTGGTCTAGTTCTGACAGTGGATCTATATAATTGAAGTCGGTTTATAGTTTTTTAAAACAAAATTAATTAATATTTTCAGTTCTCGGGGTCACACGTCTTCGCTTAACCCATTATTGGTCGCCGTGTGAATTCGAGGACAACTAATGAGGGTAGAAAAATTGTGTTTGCAGCAGTTTAAATAAAGAAGTCTGAATATAATATTTTCTAAAATGAACTAAGTACCCAGCTATTTCTTTGTTTGGGCTCAGCATTTCGCAATGGAATGACAAACAAACATAATTTATCACAATTATTTCAGTATCCCAAAGAAATTCACGAGTCGCTGATTTCCCCTGCTAAAACATAAATCAAACATCTGTTTTGGTACACTGTGTCTAATTAGCTAGTACAAAGGAAACTTAACTCTATTACGAGTGGTATAGGTTGGTTTTAAGTGTAATCTGAACCGAACGTTGATGTATACATATCTTAAGCATCAGATGGTTTCTTGCTAATAACTGCTTAGGACCTTATTAAGGAATTTGTTTGATTAATAATCGTATTGTGGAACGTCTTTGAAATAATTAAAGGGTGTTGTTTTTGCCAGCTGTTTGCTTATTAAATAAATAATGCTGGAAGATTCACACAGCATCATCTAGCCCCAAGCTAAGCAGAGATTGTTGACTGCAGATGACCGCGTTGCCAGACAAGGTAATTGCACTTCATTACAATACAATACAATATATTTATTGGTAACACCAAGTTACATGTCGTGTACTTAGGTACAATAGTAGCTATTATTTTATCAAATAATCGTACTTAAAAATCATAATTATAAATTCAGAATATAAAAATAAAATAAAATTAGTTATTTTACAAATTATTATTCTATATTATATTAAAACAAATTGGCAGATCGTAGAACTCGTTAATCGAGTAGAACGACTTTTCTAGTAGCCATTTGCGTAATCTCGATTTACAACATCAACAACATTTACATTACAATTTATAATGTATTAGCAGCGACTCACGGTTTCACCCTCGTAGTTCCCGTTCCCGTGGGAATTCCGGGATAAAATATAGCCTATGTCACTCCCTGAAAAGTAAGCTTTTTAATGATGCAATATATTTTTTAATCGAACCAATAGTTTCGGAGCCTATTCCATAGAAACAAACAATCAAATCTTTTATTTTTTATAATATTAGTATAGATTTTGTTCTTATTTTAACATTTTCTCATAGTCCACGATGATACTTAGGCCAATATCGCCGTCCCGCCTAGTAGAGGCTAGGCAGTGAAAGTGTTAAAAGTTCCTGGTGGTAGCATTTCTTCTAGTTTAGCGCATAATTGGGAATTTTCACCGATTAATGTTGAGACTGGTATAAAAATAAAATATAAAATTAATTTTGTTTTAAAAAATTATAAACCGACTTCAATTTTTATAGTTTTTTATGGATTTTCATGGATCCTGTGATAACTTAACAAAATTTAAATGGAACCACACAGAAAGCACTAGCTGTCATATAAAAAAATAATCATGGATATCGGACCACCCAGTCAAAAGTTCTGAGGTAACAAACTTAAAAAAAATATTTAAAAAAAATTGAAAACGTTTTTAACAATTTCCCTAAGTCACTTACGACGGGTTTTTTTTTCCTAGAAAATGACTATGGATTCGCCCCTTATATATTCTGATCACCCTGCTTGCACAGCTCTGCTCTGACAATGTAAATCTCTGTTGTCTCTGAAAGCTACCGTCATCTTACAGTATAAAGACCCCTGTACACAATAGTGCGTAATTTTTCAAGCCATTTGCTTTGCCCTTTGTTTAGGAACTGCAATTATGGCCACAGTGTAGTGTAAACAGTACACTTAATATAACTTGGTTAAGTAAGTAGATGCTTACGAATTGTAAATAATTATAAAAAATGGACAAATTACTACTACCTCCACCTCCCCAACAGCCTGTATCGGTCCACTGCTGGACGCAGGGTTGGGGATCGCAGTTTGGTGGAGGATTTGTTCTACAATGGGCGCTGCTGGCGCCTCTGGTAGATCCCTTAGTCGCCTCTTACGACACCCACGGGAAGAATTGGGGTGGTGCAAATTAAAAGCCAGCACCACACAGCTAATACAATTAGACTAGTATTTAAGACTTATATCAATTTCCTGAAATCCGTCCCAGAAGGCAGAATGCCTAGTAAGCTTGCAGCATTGCCACTACCACGATGAATGGCTATGCTTATTCGTTGATCGAAATACCTACTTGTACTACTCAGTAGTTCAGTATAATTATGGGGGACTTAGCAACACTACAATGTGTGGTGCTGGCTTAGAATTAGCACCAACCCATCTCTTCCCGTGGGTGTCGTAAGAGGCGATTATAGGATATCCACCGGGCAGCAGCACCCCCTGCAGAACAATTCTGCCACCGAACTGCGATCCCCAACCCGCATGCCCAGCGTGGAGATAATGGGCACTACCCCCCATGACACAAATGCCAATAGGTCGCTTATCAGGGGGAGGCCTGCGTTCTTGCAGTGGACCAATAACGGGTTGTTAAGGTTGAGGTAAAAACAAAAAAATCCAAAATATAGAGGTAATAGGTAGTATGTAATGAAGGTATAATTGTGTTGTTATAATTGTGTGTTGAGGTAAAGCAAAAAAAAAATACCCAAAATATAAGTAAATAAAGTACCTATGTAATGTATAGGTATAATGTATTGTTATAATTGTTTGTTGAGGTAAAGCAAAAATAAAAATACCCGCAATAGGGTAGAGTAAGTAAAGTATGTAGTGCAGGTATAATTGTTTTTATTTACTTAAGCCGTGTGGAAAGATTTGAAGCAGGCCTTTGCCCAGGTGTGGTGTGTCGAAATGGACTGACGAAAAAGGGTGAAGTTGTCCTCCTGCTTATTTTATTACCCTGTGTTCTTCCAGTTCTGTGATTGGCTAATAATTACGACGTTATTACGCTCGGTTAGATGCACAGCTTACTTGGGTGGAATCATTCGTATTGTTTTGCTGAAATTGTCTGCATTTCTACAAAGTTTTGCCTGAAACTGAAAATTATCATATACCTAAGGGCGTATTTTCAGATTTTAGCGTAAAAGGTGTTTTTAGTTCGCAAGTTTTTAGGCATTTGCTATGAAACAAAAAATTAGACATGTCAGCCATTTTGGAAGTTTTATCGCCATGACAACTCTTTAGCTCAAAACAAACGATGAAAATAAAAGTCTACATGAATAATGAAAATTGAAGTTTCGCATTCGTTTTCAAGCAGAACAAACTCTTACGTCACATTTCATAAGATAGCGTTTGCGCTTATTAATTAGAATTTAATTAGAATTTTCTAGTCTTTGGGCCTATTGGGCCCGGAGTCAAAATTAAGTCTAGGCGCAAAATTCTATTAGCTTAGCACATTTTAGCAACATGCTACAAGCATAAACGAGTCACTGTTTTTAAGCCTAGTTATTTCAACGTTAGGATAGAACCCCCATCGATTCCAAGCAACTTAACGTATGAATAAAGATCGACCCCATATCTCATTTCTACAAGACGTTATACTTATTCCGTAGTTGTAAATTTTCTGCTATACGACCTTTTGTGCGCCACTGAATTATCGCCTCTATTGTAATGGTGTAAGGTTCAGAGTGGACCGGGGACGGAAGCAATAAATTTGGATTAGTAAGCTTATGGGTAAAATATCTTGGAGAAAACGCTTCTAATGATTCCTGTGATAACTGAGTTCCGTACAAAGTTTCTTTCCCTGTTAAACTTTCGCATCAAGACTAGCATCTTCCCGCGGCTTCGTTCATTCGTTACTTGGATTAAACGTAGTCTGTGTCACTCGGAGATTATGCTGCTATCTATTACTGAAAGAATTTTGCAAATCGGCCGAGCAGTTTGGGAGATACCTCAACAGTTGTGGACGCAGGCCTCGCCATGATAAGAGCCTTATTTGGTTTTTATGTCATGGAGGTAATGCGCATAATCCCCTCGCTGGGCATGCGAGATGGCAGAATTGTTCTGCAGGAGGCGCTGCAGCCTGCCCCCCATGGATATCTCTTAGTCGCCTCTTACGACACCCGCGAAGAATTTGGGTGGTGGGATTTTTTTGTCGGCACTACCAGCATAGTACACTAGATAAGTTATTTCCGAAAGCAAACATACAAACATTTATGTCCTATATAATATCAGTAGTAGGGTAACCTTAAAAATACATATAATTTTACACATACATTATGAATATAAGCGGGTTAGCTACGAACCTTGTTTGTGTTGGAAGATCACCAAGGTTTCAAGTGCTCGAAGGGATGCGGTACGCGCGCGTCTAGAACCGCACTCGAAGATGTCCATCGTTAAGGGATGAAACGTTGGTGTTCTTCCAACACAAACAAGGCTCGTAGTTAACCATTCATAATGAATTCGTCAAACTACGAAACTTTATATAGTAAAATATTTACACATACAGTTAAAATAGAGCATAGAGCTTCTATTTCTTCAATTTGCCTCTTTACTAGTTAATTTTACACTTGTTTCTGGCCTTCATACCTCCTCAGGGAGATAAATATTATTCACTCGGATATTCTTTTAAATTAAACTTATTAACAGAAGTAATTTAGGTACAAGTAAGATCTTGTTTAATACAAACTTAAGCTTTTAAAACATCAAATTAGAAATGTCCTTTACAGACCCTTCTTGAATTCAAAAGGAAACTTCAAGGTTTATAGGTTTGGCGATAATATTGAAAAGTCGGTTAAATAAAGACTTTAAACATATTCTAACACCTTTGCCTCTCGATCCCCGGGTCGCTGGCGACCCTAAGGTTGAGCAGTTAAGGCGTAGACACCAGTGAAAGTGGCGCCCCCACCTATTTTATTATTATCATTACCTTAAACACAGGCAGTTTTAAAAATCCATCGTACAGTTTGTGGTATCTATTATGAAGAATGCGAATGAAACGCGAATGCGTTATATTAAAAGCATAATTTTTATTTGTTTTTTTTTTATGCGCGTTTAGAAGGTTTTTACGCTTACCCAATATACAAGCGAAAAATAGTTTTTATCTACGTTTATAATCGCTTTCAATTATGTAAGTTAATACCTTATAATGTAACTTGTTAATCTTAGCGCCTTTCACTAAAAAAGTAGGATTCTAACTGTTTATTCTTCGTGTTTTATTTATATTTTAGTAGCAATCCCTGAATACATATTATATTACATATCATATTATATAACGTTTCTAAACGTTTTTCGAACAAAATTATAATTTTTTATGATAATAGTTAATTTTGTTTTAAAAAACTACAAACCGACTTCAATTTTTATAGGTTTTTCATGAATTTTTATGGATCCCACTGTCCCACTGAATAAAATTAAAATGAGGCCACACGGGAAGCATCAGATTTCATATAAAAATCATGAAGTTCGGACCTAGTCAAAAGTTCTGAGGTCACAAACATAAAAAAAGAAAAAATACAGTCAAATTGAGAACCTCCTCCTTTTTTGAAGTCGGTTGAAAAGGAACTGGGATGAAATTTGGGATACTTGTAAAAGCCGGACAATTTAATTGAAATCTCTACTCTAAACAATAAATCCTAATATTGCTGAAGGTCCATTTTCATTCATTAATAATGGTCGTCTAAGTAATTAATTATAATTTGATATCACGGATAATAAAATGAAGTTGTTTTAATGTTATTAATGTCTTTGAGGATAATTCGGTGGAAAATTATAATTATTACTGTTTCCTTTGTCTCGTTCATTCGGTTATTCCTCCTTCTCTAGACAAATAGCCGAATGCAAGAGGCAGGTTCGATTTCCGTTGCCACCACCAATAGTACCGGGACCAATAGTAACATGTTTTTTAGTATCAATAGTTCTATGATAGTACTACAAAGATATAAATACATAGTTTTATTAGTTCTATGGACCAACAGTTCTATAGTACGAATGGGAGTTACCTACTATTATTAGTAAAATAGAATAAATGGGACAGGTTTCGTTTCAATAGTTCTACCAGGGAACTGCAGGGATAAAAAGTGGTAACAGTTCTCTATGACGTCACAGTCCTATAGAGAGAGATAGAAAGAGAGTCACCGGAGAGGTTTTAGTGGGTATTACGTTCTCTAGACCAGTTTATTTGTAAATATATCCTCGCCGAATAAAATAAATAGGTAAATTAAAAGTGGGATGACGATTGCGAAATAGTCAACGACAATAATCTTTTGCAGGGTCAATCTTCTAGAGACAACTACTACGAGTTCCAGCATCTGCCTGCAGTCTTTCGCAGATCGTCATCCCATCTGGCATTTGTTTTTTTTTCAATATTATATACATACCGGGCTCTAACTCCAGTATATTCATTTCAGTACAAATAAAACTCTTGTCTCTCTAATACAATCAGAAGTTAATAATAAAACAACTAAAAACAGCGCACTCTGTGGAGAGCTAATTGGATTATTTCTAGCTAAGTTGCTAAGTAAATAGTGTAAAGGTACTTGTTCACTTACATTTGTTCCGGATCAGAATAAATAAATACATTTATTCTTATCAAAATTTCGTGGGGGGGGGGTCGCTAGTTTAATATATATCTATTGGAAATAATAGAGCACTACTTACAAATCTGCCTGTCTCAACCTAAATTGAAACTAGTTTATTCTGTTGACCTATAAGTACGTATATAACACAAACAAAAATATTACTAAAAAACTTTTTAAAATCAAGCTTAAGGCCCATACAGCAGCGAAAGTGGCGCCCCCGATTAGTTTATCTTATTATTACGTTAAACGCAGTTATTTTTAAAAATCCTACGTTCAGTTTGTGGTATCTATTATAAGCTATTTATTAATGTCTCTGTAATAGTTTCATTTTGTAAAGCTTAGGAAGAGATACGAAGTTGCGCTTTTTGGCCACCAAACTCTAATTTCGCATCTCCTCCTAAACTATATGAGATAAAATTATGAAAGAGGTATTAAAAGATAGCTTATAATAGATACCACAAACTGAACGTAGGATTTTTAAAAATTCCTATGATAAACGTAAAAATATGATAAAATAGGTATCGCTGTCAGATTGGCTCGGGTATGCGCCTTAAATGACAGGTAGGACCAATGCTTGGGATGAATGCAAACTCGACGGACTTACGTCGTTTCGCTTACGAGTTCCTATAATAAATAAAATCTCTTTATTTCGGATTACCACAGATCCATATTTTGTTAGTAAGTTTTAGACCAGGTTTTTTTTAGTAACGCTGCTAACATTTATTTTGGTTAGTAAGGGAGCGAGTGTAAAAGGTCCTTTATAGCCCCCAGGGTGCAGTAATCAGATCATATCATAGTTATTAGTTCAAACGTTCTGGCTGGCTGTTTGTGTTGGCTCACTAAGTAAGTACCTAGGGTTGGCGAAAGCATCTTTATATAAATTATCATCGGAATCTAAGGTCTCGGCGAGCGTCTAAAAAAAATTGAGGTAAAAAGCAAAAAGTACAACTACACAGTTTCAGGTGATAAAAACGCTGCCATGTTAGCCCTTGCATTTTGTGACGTCACGGTTCAACGGATCCCCTATGTCAACTCAAAGTCAAGCCCATACAAAAATGTTCAAGTATGACGTCACGCTTCAGTTGCCAATAGCGTTCATCATCATCATCATCAGCCTATATTAGTCCACTGCTGGACATAGGCCTCCCCTAATGAGCGCCATAGCGCCCTGTCTTCAGCTTGACGCATCCAGCATCTGCCTGCAGTCTTTCGCAGATCGTCATCCCACCTGGCCGGAGGGCGTCCTACACTTCGTTTGCCGAGTCGCGGTCTCCACTCAAGAACTCGTTTACCCCAGCGGTTATCGATAGTCACAGAATTTTTTTTTGAATTTTTGGTGGTCAATAGCGTTACGTTGAGACATTTTGCGGTTGAGATTTAAAATATCTACTTTTCAATGAAATAAAATACAAAAATAAATATACAGATATATTTCTAAAGAATACATCAACAGAAAATATTAGCTTTTTTGCAGTCACTTTATTGGCTCTTGTGACGTCCTTGGGATAAATTCATGGGGTCGATTCTTACACTCCGACCGGCCTGGCCCTAACTTCATACCGTTATACGGAACCGAATTATCCTTTGACCTAATTATAAATAACTGAAGTTCACTGCAATTTTTGCTGCAGTAGCGTGCCTGATCGAGAAAACGCGACAACCCTAATAAGTTTATTAATTAGTCTATCCATGCACAAACCAACTTAGACCTAAGTCAAACAAGATGATTTACAAGCAAAGCCGAACGCACTCCCTAGTTAACATACATCGATAACTTCACACTAGAGGTATGAATAATTATCACACTAATATAAATGCGAAAGTTTGGTTGGATGGATGTTTGTTACCTCTGCAGAAATTTTGCATACAGGTAATTCTAATCCTGGAATCAAACAGTACTTTTTATCCCATCAATCAGTTCCCATGCGATGGAAATCACCTTTAAACGTTACCATAGGGACAGGACACAAAAGCTGTGTGGTGCTGGCTTAGAATATGCACCATCCCAACTCTTCCCGCGGGTGTCGTTAGAGGCCACAAAGGGATATCCATTGGGGGCGGGCAGCAGCGTCCCCTGCAGAACAATTATATTACCAAACTGCGATCCCCAACCCGCATGCCCGGCGTGGGGATTATGGGCATTACCCCCATGAGACAAACGCCGATAAGTCGCTTATGAGGTTGAAGTTGAGGTTGATGAGGGACAGTATTGCTCACGTCCGTAGGTGTTGACCCTCTGATACCCTACACGTGTCCTCTGGGTGGTGCTAAGAGCGGTACCCTCTGGTGGTAGGCTTCGGCCGTGGCTTGTCACCACCCTCCGGACTGGGCCAGTCCGTGAAGCAACTCTGTTGTGTTTCGGAATGTGGTCCGGAGTAGCCATCTTCTAGACATTCGTGATACATCGTCGGCCGCATCTTCGCTTTCCATCAGGTGAGATTGCGGTCAAACAAAGTTCTATTTCTGATAAAAAAACATAGGAACAACAACTGCGAAACCGCGGGGCGCAGCTAGTACATCGATAACTTATCAAATAAATATTCGAAGAAAACCTTCAGATATCATATCCCTTAGGAAAAATATTGGGAAAAACAGAAACGAAAGGTAAATTCAAATCGGAGCCTATGAGGGGTGTTATTGGACCGAAGGGGTGCAAAACGGGGTGCAAAAGGGGTGCAAACGTACCTGGCTGCCGTCTAGTATTAGAATTGAGATTGACGTGAATGATATGAAACTATTTCAGTTTAGTTTTATATTTTTATCACAGCTTTCAAGGTCTAGCTAGGTTACTCTTGAATTCCTACCCAAGAAAGTTCTGATCTAGAAAATAAACCTTGTTGACTAAATTCATAAATCTTGTGGGGTACTTATACAGTTTATGGGTATAGCGCCCAAAATTATTTAGAACAGTAAGTAGTTCTTTACTACCCAAATCTGTCCAAAAATCCTCCTTTCCGTCGCCATACCAAACACACGCTTAATGAAAACTAAGTGTACTTCAGTAAGTACAACTGAAGTACATTTTTAGTTTTCATAATTTCAACAGCAGCGTTGCGGTGAGCATTGCTATTGATAAAATATATCGTTTTTATAAATTAATTGATATTTTAGACCTAAATGAATAAATACTGTTGAATAATTCACACAGAAAAATCTAGCTAATAAAATAAAGGTTGTCCTTCCAATACCAACTCTTCCAGCAGCTGTCGTAAGAGGCAACTTCGAAATATCCATTGGTGCAATGGGCAGCAGAGCCCCTGCAGAACCATTCTACCATCAGACTACGATCTCCAACCCGTATGACCAGCGTGGTGATTAAAGTATTACCCCCGATTAGATAAAAGCCCACGCGCTTATCTGGGGGAGGCCTGCGTCCAGCTGTGGACCAATACAGGCTGTAAGGTTGAGGTTGAGAAGATAAAATCCGATAAGCTGCTAACAGGGGTGGCCTGAGTCAGTGGATCATTATAGGCAGTTGCTGATGAGGATTTTTTTTTTACGTTAAATATACCTTCATTTAACCGCAATCTCACCTGATGGAAAGCGAAGATGCGGCCGGCGGTGTATCACGAAGGTCTAGAAGATACCTATTCTATTCTAGACAAGGGTGGTATTGCGCTGTGCGTCTGCTTGACCTGGAGTGGATGGTGGGATCATGTCATGTAGTTCAAGTGAGCATTCACCAAAATGTATCCTATATAAGATCGAGAGACAAGCAACCTTGCGGCGGTGTTCGAGTCTTTGAACCTTAGTCTCTGCAAGGTGCTGCTCGTCAATGAGTCTGAAGGCTCTTCGTTCCTTCGAGTCTAAGGCTGCAAGCTGGTACTTGGCCAAGCCGTCCCAAACATGGAAGTTTTAAAACCGAAGATTCAGTCTGAATCATGCTATGAGTCTCTTTCTGAAGTCAGTTTAAACTTTCCACGTAGGTAAGTATCCTTCAAAGGTTCCTCTCAAATTATTTGCAAACATATTTCCTTACACAAACATGTGGTCATGAGTCTCGTACGGAAGATTAAGACGCGACTTTAACTCCCTTTTTCATAATGGTCTGCTTACATAAAACAGCTGCTAAGTATTGTCATTTCTCAGTCTGACTTATGTCTATAGAAGAAGACACGCGAGATTTTGCAGTGTTCTAAGTTAGCAGACTATTATGTCTATGGGGGATAACATACAGTGTTGTTTTTGACTGGGGCAGTACGGGGGCACCCATCACTAGAGAAGATACACACTAACTCCTCTTAGTACAAGGAATATACATATGATAACGATTTTTATACCCGTATGTCTGCTTGTCCTGGAGGAGAAAAGAGATGATGGAAATCTCACTATCTATGAGCTCTGACTTTTTCTCATCATCCGGCGAGGATGACTCTATCTTGGGATGCGGGTAATAGTTATGGTATATTATTCGACCTCCGACGACCTCTGTGGCGCGGTGGGCGAAGGTCTGCCTGCGACGCAGGAGGTTGCGGGTTCGATTCCCGCCTCGGGACTGAGAAATTTGTGGTGTTTTGTTTGGAATCTGCAGAAATTTGTTCAGGGCGTTCTGGATGTTTTTCTATGTATAATAAAAAATATCTATCTATGTAGTGTATTGTATTATGTATATCAGTTATCTAGTACCCATAACACAAGTTCTGCTTAGCTTGGGGCTAGATAATGCTGTGTGAATTGTCCAGCATTATTTATTTATTTATTTATTATTAATTTATCATTGATCAATATTTTTGTTTCTACGACTTAGTACTATTATCACATTTTTGCTATGCATGTAACGAACTATTTTGTTAATTGTTATGTTGTAGGATATCTGTTTACTTTGCTTGTTCACACTCTTTATGTATCTAATATTCTTCTTAGTCGTGAAAACCTCTTAATAGCCTTCTGTTTCTATCTTTTGAATTTTGATTTTTTTGTATGTGCTGCTGGTTTACCTTAAATAAATTAAATTAAATTAAATCTCCCTTCTTCCCTTTTTGATCCCACGGTGGGATCAAGCCACGCATTAGTAGAAGATATAATGCATATTAATATTATGTTGTAGACAGTCGTAGTACGACAAATATTAAGTATTAAGACGCGACTCTTAAACTCACTGTAATCTTGTCGTAAGTTTACACGAACCCTCCTTACAATATTTATGAAGGGTAAAGCTAAGAACTATGAAGTTGAAACTTTATTGATAAAACAGTTTAAACTAGTTTTAAAGTAAGTTTATCTCTGACAGTATGCTATTTGCACAAGCGATTAAGCTTATTGTGAGGCCGTAGTGGTCACGACACAAGAATTGACTCCTCCAACTCAGCCCGTTTGCTTGTAAATCATCCCGTAAAAACCTACTACGGGTACTAACCAGAGGAAGGTTTCCTTGGTATGGTTCTGTATGTAGGGATCTGCAGGAGATTGTTTTACTTGCTACTTGTTTCTGCCTGCCGCATTACAAGCGTTTTTACGTGATAAAAAGTGACACAGATTGAGTTACTGTGGTAAACAATATTTTTTATACTATTTTCAATAGTACTTTTTCATGGTAAAATCATATAGAATAATGTTTGTTACTGTGACGGCTGGATAAAAATTTAAACTTTCGTAAGTCTCCATACTTTTCTAGTTGACAAATTCGCAACTCTATCTGTCAAAAGTGATGGTGTCTATGAAATACTTATTTATATCATTTAGTGCTCTTTTACTCCCTTGTCAACAAATAAGGAACTTCATTGACGTGCATATACCAAACAGAAAATAAAATCGTGGCTAGCCCAGAACTTCTTGGAAATCTTGTTGTGTAGAAATTAACATGAATTTAACTCACAAACATCAAAGTTTTGCTTATTCAAAATTCTGAAAGTTTTACGAACAAAAGTTTAATTCGAATTAACTTTTCAGAGTTACGTAAAGTTTTATTCATAAGCTATTTATTGAAATCCTTTCACGTTTTCTTTTGGAATCTTATTAAAGTTTTCTTTATATTATGTTTGTTTTGAATGAACCGTTGGGTGTTATGGTTTATGCTTGATATATCTCTGCGTGTATTTTTCAGAGTAGCTACATCTTAAGCGCTTATATAGAAAGCTTTAGCTTTTTAACAGAATCCGATCCGTTCGAATCGGAACCACCTTAACTTTTTAAATTAAACCTTAAAATATATGAATAAAAATGACATCCATACTTACTTACATCAATATCAATCTGTGAATTGTCCAGGATTATTTATTTATCTATTTATTAAAAAATATAAATATAAAAATGAATGGTTCCCTTCTATATCGTAAATGCGAAAGTTACTCTGCCTGACACCATTACGTGACAGGTATGCAATGCACGGTGCATACCTATTTTTCACCCATTTTAACCGACTTCAAAAAAGGTGGAGGTTCTCAATTCGGCTGTATTTTTTTGTTTTCGTTACATTTGTTACCTTAGAACTTTCGACTGGGTGATCCGATTTTGATGATTCTTTTTTAATTTGAAAGCTGGTGCTTCCCGTGTGGTCCCATTTCAATTTGCTCCAATTCTGACAATGGCATCCATGAGAAAACTATTTAGTTGGTTTATAGTTTTTTTTTAAATAAACTCAATTATAATCTAATATAAACGTTTAACACAGGAAATTTCTAAAATCCATCGTACAGTTTGCGATTCCTATTATTTACTCTTTTTAATGCCTCTGTAATAGTTTTATTTTGTATAGCTGAAGCACTGATGCGAAAATAGAGTTTTGTGTTGTTGTGGCCACGAAGGGCAATTTTGTAGGGAAACAATTAGGTACTACATATAATATTGGACTTATTTTTTACACACAACACAATCTCATAATGAATGTAAGCGGGTTAACTACGAACCTTGTTTGTGTTGGAAGAACACCAACGTTTCATACCTTAACTTCTTCATAATGAATTCGTCAAACTACGAAAGTTTCTATAGTAAAACAACACAATCAGATTCCAAAGTAAAAAAAACTTTAAAAACATGTCTCGGTACTCGATTTTTATTATTAGTTTTCCCGGAGGAGATCGGGTAAAAAGCCATCAATAGTTTTTATGTTTATATGACAATAAAATCGATTTAACAAGATCAAAGCCGTGATTCGATCACGTAGAAAATGAAAATAAAACCGAATACTTTTTAATGTCTCCCGGGCGAAATCATATTTATTTTTCTTCTATTGGCTTTGTAGGATTATTATTTGTATCTACGCGAAATCTGTTGGGAATCTAATTGTATTTCGTATTAATGTAATATTTTTGTTATTTGTTTCAGGTAATTTACAACGCAGTTTTGTTAAGAAAGTTTAAATAAAGGAACAGGGTAAAATTAGGTTTAGAAAACCATGCAATGGTTATTCAACTAAATAATTTATATAAAGGATACTTAGTTGAAGTTTGATAAGTTTTCCTGAGTAGGAAAATCTTAGAAAAACTATACTTCTTTTGCCAGAGTTTTCAGCCGTAAATTAAGCATGGTTCTATTTTGTAAACATCTTCCTATATTTCCTTATAAAATAATATATTGATATGTCAATAAAGTAATATACACCCAGGAAATAGAGAGTCTCAATACAAAACGCACAATAAAAATGAAAAATAGATTCAACGCCTCGCATATTTCTAAACACAATTTAGAGGGGAAACTGGGCCATATAGGACACTACTGCACCCATAAATCAATAACTGGATATTAAATAAAATACCCTCCCGTATATCAAAAGGGCGACGGATAAAAACGGCCATTTTATATTGAGCTCCTGCTCTTCCAGGAGTTTGATGAGTAATGGGTCTGGAGTAAATGGCTGGGTGATACGTCAAACGAGTAATGCGTATTTAATTCGAGAACTTATTGTGCTTATTAGGATTCGATTGTAAACGATTTCTTACGGTTATTTATTGTTTGGGATTACTTTCTGGATCGTATTGATCGAGGCATGAGGGTGGATTGAAGGAGATTTGAAATTAAAATTTATTTGGTCCACTGTTACAACGTTTTGCTTGCCAAGGTACTGGTTGGAGGTTCGATTCTCGATTCTCTTTATTTTACAGACATACTTTGTAAGGTCCGCAGAAGTTTTGGTGATTATTTTGTTATTAAGTGATGAATCGGTTGATTTAATTAGCTACTAACTACTAAGTAATTCAAATTATTACTAATTATTATTTTGCACACCATTTCTAAAACCTTTCAATCAATTAAATTTGTAATTTTCAATGCACTCAACTTTGCCTAATTATAACAAATAAATGAATCATTATGCAGCTACGTATGGTTTACCACAATGCCCACCATTTATGAATTCAGCATAATGGCATTGTATGTTAACAATGCTTTTCGGAACTGTTTTACCACAAACAAAATTTTAATGACCATTTTGGAAATACAAGGTTTGATTACGGTTATGTTCCTAAATAAAATATTTAGGAATATAACCGTAATCAAACTACTTTAATTTTAGAGTTGGCAATAAACTGATGTAATTTAACTTATTCATGTCACAATTCCATGTGGTAACTGACGGCTTAGAATTTGCACCAAGCCAACTCTTCCCGCGGCCGCGCGGGTGTGGTAACAGGCGACTAAGGTATATCCACAGAGAGTAGGGCAGCAGCGCATCTTGCAGAACTATTTTACCACTGAACTGCTTTTCGCAACCCGCTTTCCCAGAGTGGGGATTATAAGCACTACCCTTATAAGAAAACAACCAATAAGGCACTTATCAGGGGGAGGCTTGTGTCCAGCAGTGGACCAATATAGGCTGCTGACGTGATGTGATGTCACAATAGGTTAT
This sequence comes from Eupithecia tripunctaria, assembly GCA_955876795.1. Classification (NCBI taxonomy): domain Eukaryota; kingdom Metazoa; phylum Arthropoda; class Insecta; order Lepidoptera; family Geometridae; genus Eupithecia; species Eupithecia tripunctaria. The sequence continues at coordinate 8,069,361 of OY041624.1, read as the reverse complement.
CGTCTCTGAAAGTTGTAGAGCAAAGCTAGATTTCACCCAAAATAATAAGGAAAATTCTGTTGTCGTAATGCTACCAAGTTTTTATACTAAATAAACACGATTTTGATATATTACCTGTCAACACTAACTCACAATTTCGTGAGTCAACAACTTTCGAAATTTACACAATATCTCTAATCATATGACTAAGGTAGTCACATCGGACTACCGGCCATAATACACTGACAAAAGGTTCAATTTGTAACCTTACGTTGTTGTGCGCTATTTATCAAGTGCGCCGTTTGTCCCCACGCTCCCCTTATTGATACATGAAATACGGTTATTTTATTGAACCAATTTGGAAGTTTGCAATTTTCGCGTTCGTTTTAATGTTATAATATATTGTTGTTTTTCTGTTGTAATTCTAATATTTGTTTTATACAAATTATTGTACCTAATATACGTTACTGTACATCATAAGCAATTTTTTATTTCACTATAGATTAAATTGCGGATCTTGAATACTTACGAAAAGCATTAAGTACTTAACTATCCTATAGCAAAATAGAAAAAAATTGTGTCAAAAAATCCGAGAGACCCGAGAGACATGAGATGGTTTTCATGTTGACAAAGTGGCATCCTTTATACTTTATTACTTTAAAGCACTCTTATAATTATTTTTTTATTATACACTTGTTTATTCATAAATCTCGTTAAACAATTCATTTTTTACTATAGAAAATTAAATATTATAAAACTATTTTACGGTAAAAAATATATTAAAACGGCGAATCACCGGCCCTAGGCTGCAGAGAGAGGAATTTATTATTATTAATTGTGTAGGCAATTTATATAACACAGCGACTAAGTAACTCCTATTTTTTCATTAGCCAACAACGTTCCACTCCTTGTTTCACTTCATAATAAAAATAATAATTAATTTTGTTTATAAAACTATAAGTAAACCGAATTAAATTTTATAGTTTTTTCATGAATGGACACCAGATTTCATATAAAAAAAAGAATCATTAAAATCGGACCACCCAGTCAAAAGTTCTGCGACAACAAACATAAAAAACATCCTTCTTTTTTATGGTAAAAAACCGCTACATAACACTGAATTTTAAAATTGTGCCCGCCCGTGTGTCTCAGCATCACAATAAAGCAATACGGAATAGACGCGCGTAGCTCATTCCCAACATTACGGCTCGCTACGCTCGGCGATTGTCAGAGCCGTGTGTATTTTATGGTTTTATGTGGGCCCACTTTAGCCCGACTTCCCCTGGATTACGTGGAGCGATTTAGAGGGCTTTGAATGTTGAGATGTCATACGTCAGGGTGCTAGGATTTCTGACGTCATCGCATCATCATCATCAGAACATGTTTCAGTGTCCTTGTCCACCAGATGTGGTAGAGCTGCGACGGTGTAATGCGGGTGGGCAGTGAACATGTTAATTACTGGACTCTGCGCATGGCGAAATTAATATAATAATAAATTCAGACGATACTTTGCGGGCTATTCATTGTAACTAGTTGACGACTTACTTTGATAAAATGTTCTTACATTTTGTAGACATGTATAATTTTTAACCGACTTCAAAAAAGGAAGAGGTTCTCAATTCGTCTGTATTTTTTTTTATGTTTGTTACCTCAGTACTTTTGACTAGGTGGTCCGATTTGCACGATTCTTTTTTATATGAAAGCTGGTGCTTCCCGTGTGGTCCCATTTTAATTTTGTTCAGTTCTGACAATGGGATCCATGAAAATTATGAAAAAACTGTAAAAATTGAAGTCGGTTTATAGTATAAAAAAAAATTAATTATGTATAACTTGTTAGATTTTATCTAAGGCCTTTATCTTATGGAGGGGGCAATGCCCATAATCCCCACGCTGGGCATGCGGGTTGGGGATCGCAGTTCGGTGGTATAATTGTTCTACAGGGGGCGCTGCTGCCCGCCCCCGATAGGTATTCCTTAGTCGCCTCTTACGACACCTACGGGAAGAGTTGGGGTGGTGCAAAATCTATGCCAGCACCACACAGCTACGAGAAAACCATTTCTTGTCATCCCGCTCGAAATCATGCATGATACGTTACGCCGTGTGCTAAAATTCCTCTCGTTGCGAGCGCCTTCTTTACCCGTGTGTCTACCATGAGTTGTCACATTTAAATCGCCTGACGTTACTACAGTAGTTACGTAAATACGCATATAGTTATCCACAGCACATTTTAGTACCCAACTATCCGCTAGAGGTGCTTTAGAAGTTTCATACATTTTTTAACTACAGTCGCTAGCGAGTGTTGTTTGTCAAAACTCATGGTAGACACACCGTACTGACTACTGACTGCACGAACGAACGCTCGTTGTGTTACACGTTACGTTACACCCTGTAACGCCGCCGCTCAGTAGGTAAACATTAAAGTATCCTACAAATCATCTAAACATCTAGCATCTATAACATAAGATATTAATCACACACCTTGCTGAGATAAGATCTTTCGACTTCGATCTCGAAGATATTCGTATCTCTCCAATAAATTAAGATAATGCATCTTACAAGGAACAATGAATGTCCGTTAGTGCTTAGGTTGGGAATTAGTCCGGCTTTTTTAATGTTTTCCGGCTATTCAGGTAAATCACACAAAATATATAATAAGAATATAAATTCGCAAATATGGATGTTTGTCACCTCTTCACGCCAAAACTCCTGACCCGGATCGTGCGGAAATTACGCATACCTAAATCTTAATCTGGAATCAAACATATGCTACTATTTATTATTCCATAAGTTCGCATTAGATAGAAATCACTTTTAAACGTTTCCATAGAAACAACGCGTGCGAAGTCGCGAGCATAGAAACAAGTCCATCCATAAAGATGGAGTTAGTATTGCAATAATGAAATAATATGTTCATCTGTATGTTCCTTGCATATTCGCATAATGTGTCTTTCCACTGAACAAGCTTTTGAAACAAGGGTGTGTTTTTTAAAAAACAAGAATCTAAAAAGTTGACGATTATAGTTACACTTGCTAATTAAATAAGAAAAACCAAATTATTGATTATAATTGCTCCGGTTTCGCACGCGTTATTTTTATAAAAATGTTAAAAAATTATTTCTATCTTATTGGAACTTACACAGTTATGTGATAAAAAAGTAAATTAAAAGCCTATACTGCAGGTCTAGCCTATAAATAGCGTGGTTGGACAAATATTACACCGATCTCCAGTAGTTTCAGCATAACGAAGCAACAAACATACATCATCAATAGAGATCGGATATTCGGATGCATATATACCTACAAATGTGATGTTGGCTATTATGGAATGCACTTTTTAATCGAAATATCCCGCGATTATTCGCGAAAAAGTTTGAATCCCGGGATTCAAGTTTTGTTTAATTCCGTTTCATTGTAATAAACCCAATTTGACACAAATGACAGTTGCCCTGTTACAACGTAATATGCTTGCTTTTCCCTACTTTTATTATCAGTGATTTTTGACGAGATTTGTAACGATTGTCAAATCGGGCCTCAGGGAATCGTAATAAATGACCAACAAGGCTAAATACCATGCCAAAAATCGAAAAGCAGGCAGAAAATTATATTTTTGCTAATTTAAATCGTAATACCGCTTGCCAAACCGCGCTTGAGTTTATTGGGCGAACTGTCAGAAGCGGCGACTTTTGCAATAACTCGAGTGTAATTATTTTTTTCAACAACTTGTGTATACCTATATAGTACAGTTGTACATAAAAATTGTTATTTTTTTTTGTATACATACCCAACCTTACCCGAAATATACCGTTTTTATCAGTTACGCGAATTTACACGCAACTCATTAAAAACGATCATACAAAATCAGAATATTTATACGCTGTCTTGTAAGAAACTTGGTGAGAAATCCAAATATACGTTGTGTACGAGTGAGATGGCCAATTATACCTGAGTATGCGCAAGTAGCGACCTAAAACTACAACTGCATTCGTCGCTATGCTTGCTGGAAATATAATCATAATAATAATAATGTTGGGCAATCCACACAGCATCATCTAGCCCTAAGCTAAGCAGAGCTTGTGTTATGGGTATTAGTTGACTGATATACATAATTGAATACATTACATACCTACATAGATATTATTTTATTTTACATAGAAATACCCAGAACATCCGCAACAAATTTTTGTAGATCGTATACATTTGTCCCAAGGCGGGAATCGAACCCTCAACCTCCTGTGTCGCAGGCGGGCTTTCGCCCACCGCGTCACATCGGTCGTCGAAATATACATCCGATAAGTTAGGCAATCCCCGAATCCCGGGATTTTATTTTTAATAAAAGTATCCTAAGAAGCCTCTTCCATATTTTATTAGCCAAAAATGAAGTTTAGGTAAATATGCATCCGATTATCCGATCTCTAATCATCAATTAACCGGCCATTTTATACTTCTTCCGGCTATTTCTAATTGCGGCAGATTCAATCCCTACGCAGATGTTATCCCGGAGACGGAACAGGCTTTGCCCATTTTCGAGATAAGATAAGTACATTCGCATCGCATATATCTATATGAATGCTATGCTGAGTTCTGTATGTTTGTCGGCACATTTATGGGTTACGTTTTGCTCTTAGTGCTTATTACAGTATCTACTGGATGCGGCGTTTTGCTCAATAAGGTAGGCCTATGTCCAGCAGTGGAGTAGAATGATGATGAATACAGTAAGTACCTCTATATTGAATCAAAATAGCCCAAAAATATTTTATTTTTAATGTGTGGTCATTTGTTGTTTTTAGTTATTTAATTATGTTATGTTAATTTATCCATGTCACACAAATAAAGATTTTCTATTTCTATTTCTATTTGGTTTGGTACGGTTTTGTATGAACCCTATTGTATTGTAATGTACATATCCCAAAGACTACATTAACACTACCATTAATGTTACACTAAAATGACATCTTAGTCTGCAGTTTCCTTCTGTGAATTTTTAACACCCCAACTGCGATCTAATCCGTCTGCCCAAGAAGTGGTGATTTGGGCTTACCCTCCTTTTTTGGGCGAGCTAAGTTCAGCAGTGAACGTATGTGTGTTAATGAAAATTACTTCTTGAGATATTGTTTTTAATTTCTTTTTATATCTCAATAGAAATGCCGTTCTTAGAGCACCTCTAGACGTAACTACTAAAGCCACCTCTACAAAGAACGAGAGTCTATTGTCCGCTAAATTAAATTCCTCACACACTGACAAAGACCCTGATTTCTTTCACTGCAGAAATTCCAATAAATCCACTACGAGTTAAGGGTTAACGCAGACGAAACACCGACTGAATGACGACCTCACATGACGGTTAAAAGGTTAGGTTAGACGAGTGATTTTGGTTGTAATAAGCTCACAATGGGAGTTTCTCCATTGACCGGCCCGGTCCGGCACCTATACCGACACCACAGTGCTCAAGGATTCTGCACCGACAGCTACATAAGTCATTTGAAAGGCACGACTCAACGACGGAATCGACTTTGTTACCGACACCCTCGATTTAATCGAAATCGGTAACTAAGAGTGAGTTTTGCGATATAAAATGTCAGCCATCTTGGATTTTGAAATAGACATATTTTTCATAATCTGCGTTTTGAAGATAAGTTCGGTCAAAAACGATACTCATATGAGTGAGTTTCCTGTCACACAGCAAGGTTCGTTTCGCTCGCCTTGCTGTTTGACGGGTATTGCTTCACTCACCGCGATTATGTCATCGGTTGCGGTCACCAAGCGCGGCTCGCTTCTCTCGCCTTGCTGAGATACAAAATACTTTGTCATAACGATCCAAATAATAAGGATTGCGTAATTTAGTCCTGTCAAATTAGTTTAGTCTAGTTGTAGCGATATCTGAATAGAGTTTTCAATAAACTAAAGAACTTATGAAAAAATTGCGATTGGAATTGAACCTAACTACATAACATTTATATTGCTCAGGTTTCCACTATGCTTATAAGTCTGAATTTATTGTCCTTGATTAAATAACCTATATCATTAAATCTATTCCTTAGCAAGAATCCCGTTTTAATCTTTTAAATTAAAGAAAGACCTCACAGGTTGTATTTATTTTTAAAATAGGTACCCATATATAAATGTAATTTAATTTCAAGTGTATTTTAATTAATAGACGACAATAATTGAGCCCCAACGGATTTGTTTTATGCAAATCTGTTAGTCTCATTAACATATAGTGATGGGGTATCGATAGTTTTCTTATCGATGTATATTTTTATGGGTTATCGATAAAAATATTGTCCTACTGTCCCACAGCAGTAAAAAAAGTTATAACCTAGTGTTTAAAAAATCAAAATATTTTTTTTTACTGCAGTACTGGCTAAAAATAACTAGATAAATGTCTTTTTATTGGCTTTTATACTAAAAATTACTTCTGCACGCGGCTTCGCAAGCGTTTTGTGGGATGATAAGTAACCTTATTCGTTATTCCATGAATTGAACTACATCTATGCAGAATTTCACCTCGATTTGTTCTGTAGCTTTAGCTGAAGAGGTAACAAGTAAGTAGTAAGCATTATAGTGTCTAGTGGATTTTTATAAATAAATATATAGAATAAATACTACTGGACACTCCACACAACATTGTCTAGCCCCAAGTTAAGCAGAGCTTTTGTTGTGGTACTAGTTAGCTAATATACTTACTACAATGCACTACATAGATCAATTTGTTTTACTACACGTAGAAAATATCCAGAACACCCTGAACAAATATCTGCAGATCGTGCAAATATTTGTCGCGGGTCGGGAATCGAATCCGCAACCTCCTGCGCCAGAGAGGTCAAAGCCGTCGTAATAAGAGCGAATATTGACATAAAATCGCAATCAAATATAATTTTACATTCATATGCGTTTTAATAACACAATCACACGTGATGTGTTTACTAGATTTTTTTGATTGGATATCGTTATCGGACATTTTATCGCCGAAAAAAAGGATTTAACCTTTTTTAATATAAATTCACAAAAAACCAAACGAATAAAAAGCATTCCACACTACATCTATTCAGACCCTTAATGTGAAAAAGTGAAAGAAAAAAGTGTGAAAAAATCTGTCCGTAACGTACAGGCCTCTTGTACTAAATATGCAAAAATAGGATCGCACGCACTGCGAAAAATACAAAACAGATCGTATTTGGCGCTTAAGGACAAAAACAGGAAGGCATGATTTTAAACATAAAGATAAAATTTGTTTATTTTACCCAATAACAAAAAAATACAAACATAAATTAATAGGATATATAAAACTAATAAGTACATAAATTTAGTAATACATTGGCTAAAAAAAATCGAAAAGGTTCGCGAGACCTTTTCCTCTTAATATGATTATATTTAAAGTCGCTAGGATTTTACTGCCTCTTTCGTTATATTGCCGACCAGTTAAGATCACTGTGACTTATTCTTGCAAATGATTCCTTACCAATTGGGAAATGTGAGAAACCATTTAACTTGAGAACAATTAATTACAAACCACAGCAACAAAAGTTTGTGCAAATATAAATGATTATTGATAAAATAATTATAAATATAGCTGCTATAGCCGTATTCATACTGTCCCTAAAAATCTTCGCAGTGCGGGTAGGTGTTGAAAAAAATTGTACAAGGAATTTGGCATTCAAATTGAAATGGGACGTCAGTGACGCACACTCGACGCCAGTAAAACAATTACATCGCAATCCAGTGGAAAAACGGAAAACAATAAGGAATATGGAACCCTAAAAACAATGTGAATGGGATGATTTGTGAAAATGATTTTAACGTTTAAGACTGCGCTTTCTTTTTTTGTTTTTTTTTTTTCTTATCATTATTTATGTCATGAAATTGATTCAAATTTGAATTTCAGTAGAACTTTAGTGGTAACTTAGTTACTTCACACGCATTTTCGTAGAATGGTTATAATCTAGCCCCATGACAATTTATAATTATAAACCCTATTGGCTAACTGCAGACTGTTGCAAATAATCTACAGGTAGCTCAACCAAAACAAAACAAATTGAATACGAAGTCCTTTTTAATGAACTTAACAATTCCATTTACCAGAATCATTCCTATCACAATTATTTAATTAACATTTATATTAAATTAATATCGACACAGCACATCCCTAGTGCGTTGACCTCAAACTGTATAGTTTTATAGTTATCGGGAATCCCAAGTATTGGGTATCGATAATTTGATAAGTATTTGGCGTTTTTCTAACTGCCCACGGACCTCTATCGTTTAGGCCTCAACATACCAAGTGTTAAAGTGCTGATACTTCCAAAAAGTGTTTTGCTTCATGATCATCTGGACTGTTTCTTATCCGCTTTATAACCATCACCTCGGGACCTTTTGCTAAAATAAATTCAAAAAATACTCTTATAATGTAAGAAAATATCGCTTTTGCGTTGTGTACATATAAGTGTAAACTCATTTGACGACTCATTGTATGGTGCCGCACGCTAGGTTTTTTAATACTAACAAGTGTGAAATGGATTCATCATCGTCATCAGATTTTGTCTACCCAGAAAAGACTATGCGGGGAAGTAGAATACTGCCCATGTCCCTTTCTATATTTGTCTAATACGCCTTGGTTCCACACTGGCTTGGGCCAGGTTCCAGTCTTCTTGTGTTACGTGACTTGTGCGGTAGAATTTAATGAAGTCCTGATGATCGCTGGAAGAATGTTAATCTGGCCGTAGCACCACGTTTCCGCTACGTAGCACCACAAACCCACGTTGATAGCTACACGACACTTAGGGCCATAACGTACGATATTAATTACGGCAATTAAATAGGATATTATGTGATTAATAATAGGTTAAGATTGCCGTTATTTTGGTTGTTGGTTTATATACTTGTATACAATCACGGTTATATTAAACCAAAAACCAGGTTCGAATTATTTTTGACTATAAAAACTATCGAGTTTGACGAATTCGGATGTAGGCGGGTTAACTTCGAACCTTATTTGTGTTGATAAACCGCACTCACCCTGATGAAGTGCTTCGGGATAAAACGTTGGTGTTCTTCCGAGCTTCCAACACAAATAAGGTTCGTAGTTAACTGTCTTACATCGGTAATAAATTCAACTTCCTTTTTATTTAAGTAAGTACACTGTTTTTTTAAGTTTTGCGATACTAATCCTCCGGAATCAAATAAATATGATACCGGAATACGGGATACCGGAAACAATTATCTACGCAAAACCAAAGGAATAATCAAAATCGGTTTAAGTTTGACAAAGAAATCGTTGAACGAACAGTACTTAAAAAAACCCGCATATAGCCTATCCCAACATAGTTGATGATAAAGACATCTGGTTCTAATTCTGGGGTCAATCTAGACAGCTAATGACCGTTCGAGATTTAACGGAAAGAATCACGATCGTGACGATATCGATTAGTGCGACATCGCTCGTAAAAGGGCCACTTTAGTGACAATTGCGAGCGCTTCGATGATTCCTCGTGTCAATTGAACGTCTTTTTTGTGTGGTTCTCAAACTTAACCGTTCTTATTTTACAGTTTTTTTTTACAATAGAACAACTATTTACTTCTAGAAAGTTTCATGTGTCCATGCTTCAAATACATAATAATTTTTAATACAAAATATTTTATTTACCATAATGATTACAGGTGACTTAGGCCCGTATAAGAAAGCTTGCTCAGTCACACACAGGTCTATACTTGAGTGACGTTTGTGCCATAGAAAAGCTTTACTCAAGCATAGTTGTGTTCCAAGTGTTGGAACAATATACCGCCACCAATAAGGAACCTTGGTAATAAAATAAATTTTAGAAAGAAACTCAAAGCATTTCTTGTTGAAGAACAGAGAAAACTTGGCAACGTAAACATAAATAGCTCGATTATCTAGGAAACTTAAACCTTATCTGGGCTTCAAAATGCTTGTAAGTATCTATATATTTAATACCTATCTTTATTATTATTATTAACCAACTTCATTATCAAGTATTTAATGCTAACCTAATAGTTGTGAATGCGTAACCAAGTACTAAATACCGATATAATTATTTTGTTCTTTCCATTATTATTTACTAATCAAAATCTATCTTGCTATTTTACCCATGTTTATTTAATATTATTATTTTTGTTTTAAAAGCTTGCCACCGACTAGACGTCCGTAACGAAAATTCAAAGGTTTTTGGCACATGCACATGCTGAGCCAACACCTATTTCGGCACAGGGTCATGGGGGCAAATCGATTTGACGCCCAGCATACTATGTTAAATTTAGTACCGACCTCCTTGTTCTTTGTTTTAGTTTTGTATGTTTTTATCTGTATGTTTTCATTTTTCTTTGTACCTGTGTGTGTGTGTCGAAATAAAAGAAATTCTATTCTATTCTATATTCTAGTTCAATAACCGAGCAGACTTTCATAATACCGGCCTTAATGTTACAGATACGAGATTCTAATAATTAATCAATATCGAGCAAAATTACCAAAAATCTTGTTTTTTGTATGGGAGCCCCTATAATATATTACCTATATTAATATTTATTTTATTTTAGTATTTGTTGTTATAGCGGCAAGGGAAATACACATTCTGTGAAAGGTTTCAACTGTCTAGCTCTAACAGTTCTTGGAGGCTTAGAGTTTCATTAAACCCTTCGGGTACGAAATCTTAAAATAATAATAAATAATAAAAAAGTGTACAAACTAATCATCATCATCATCATCATCAGCCTATACTAGTCCACTGCTGGACATAGGCCTCCCCTAATGAGCGCCATAGCGTCCTGTCTTCAGCTTGACGCATCCAGCATCTGCCTGCAGTCTTTCGCAGATCGTCATCCCACCTGGCCGGAGGGCGTCTCACACTACGTTTTCCGAGTCGCGGTCTCCACTCAAGAACTCTTTACTTTTTCTTTACTCTTTTAACTTTTGGTTCTTCGCGAAATATGGCCGGCCCACTGCCACTTCAGCTTGCTAATTCTTTGAGCTATGTCGATAACTTTGGTTCTCTGTCGGATGTATTCGTTACGAATTCTATCCTTCAGAGAGACCGAGCGTATCTCTTTCCATAGCTCGCTGAGCGACTTTAAACTGGTGGACCAGCCCTATCGTGAGTGTCCACGTCTCAGCTCCGTAGGTCATGACGGGTAGGACGCACCGATTGAAAACTTTCGTTTTCAAGCATTGCGGTATGGATGACGAGAAGACTCGACGTAGTTTTCCAAACGCTGCCCAGCCTAGCTGGATCCTCCTCTTGGCCTCCTTCTCAAAATTGTTTTTACCCAACTGCAGAATTTGTCCAAGGTACAAACTAATCAGGCAAAAATATTCTTAAAAAGTAATTGTCATTATCAAAAAGACTAGGTGTCCATTCAAATGCTGCCAAAACTGAACTAAACCACAGGGCAGGGCTAAAAATGTCATAACAATCAAAATAATTAAGATGGCATAATTTTTGATCGTGTCAATTTAGTTAAGTTAAGTTATGGCGACATCTGAATAGACTCCAATGTTGAATGTTCTTCGTGTTCTTCAAAACTTTGAGCACCACTATGCCATCAACGCTTGTAAGTGTCCTGATTGGACAGAATTGACTGTCGCTCGTACAAAACGACCAATATAGGGGTTAGACTATGTTTATGGCACAGGTTAAGTCGATTTAAACTTCTTTTATACTAGGGCTTTGCACGTTTTATATGAACTGATTGAATTTTGTAATCGAATAGACAAAATCAAAAACGAGAATGCAAAGATGCTTTTTGACCGCGTGCTCAATTTTGATGACCGTGCAAGTGAAGGATTCCAAAATATAAAAAAATAGAACTCTGAGAGTTAGCGAGGCAATTAAAAGATCACGAGGTAAAAAATCTTTTCACCTCTCTAGCTCGAAAACGGTGACTTTTCTGCTCAAAAACATTAAGCAAAATCGAATTTTGCTCACAAGTGGAACAATTTGGTATTATTCAACAAGTTGAAAAAGTAATTTGAATTTCGAATGGTGTTACTGCATTTCATAGGTTCACTGGGCTCTAGATGCTATTGATACTCTATGGTCGGCGCCAAAAAAAAAAGAAAAAACTCATCGCCTTGTTCAAAAACTTATTTTGGCACGACGATTCTTTACTTTATTGTTACCAATGTTTTATTATTTTTGAATAGAACTTCTTATGTATTAAAAAGAACTAAAGTTTTTGTAAAATCGTTAAATTTGTATTTCAAAAATATGTCTTTTACACTAGGTTCTATCGAGAATTGAACCCAAACTCCTGAAACCAAAGTTATAAATAAGTAGTTAGACAACACACGCAAAGTCCCGGAACTAGTAAATTTACTTATCACTCCGCACATCTGACTAAACTATAGTTTAGTGATGTTGCACTGATGATAATCCGGCCCAAACTTAGCCGGATACTTTCTTGGCCTTGGCATATCTAAATATATATTTATAAAAGAAACTCGTGTTAGTTACGCTATTTATAACTCAAGAACGGCTGAAAATTTGCGGGGAGGTAGCTTAGAACCAGAAGACGGACATAGGATATCCTGTTCCCGTGAGACATCTAAAATTATATAATGTCACTTTAATCATCATCAGGGATGTTTGCAGAGTATCAAACGGATGGCTTCGAAGCCATCATCCGCAAAAAAACAGCATCCCTGATCCGCAGGGTGCGGGGCAGCGACATCAGCATCCTGAGAACCATAGCGGATTGGTTCACGTCGCCGTTGTGGGCAAGTCTGGTTCGCAGAGTGATCCCGGCAAACCCATCTTTATTATGACGATCTGGGAACCGGGCATGTTATACCTACCTAATTAAGTATTTTATTTTTAAGGTTGTACCTACTAACACTTTATTAAATTTTTATATTCTTTGTGTTCTAACTAAAAAAATATGAATCTGTGGTAATCCGAAATAAAGAGATTTTATTTATTTTATTTAAAATTAGAAATGGAATGCTTTGTAATTATTGCAAAAAAAGCTAGCACGCAAATATTTTAGGTGGACGGAGCAATAATCTAGAAGAAAATTTCTCCAACTAACATCAGCCCACTCTTTGTTTTACGAACGGTGCCCGCGCACTGTATGCCCTATTCTATCTTATCCAGTATAGTAATTAGGGCTACTTACAGCACTGGATAGAAACACGATTTTCACCGCTAACCTGATAAAATAACTAACTAAAACATCAAGTTCAGCGTTGTGATAGTTATGCGCAATTACTATCACAACATAATGCTGAATCGGGTGCCATTTTATAGCATTAAGTTTTTTTTAATTACATAGTTTAGTAGTTAAGTACTCCTTATAGTGTTAAGTAATTTAAGAAACTAGTCAATTAGAGAGAGAGAGAGAGAGATAATTTATTTTACCCGTAAATATTAGGCATAATACAGATAGGTAGGTAACTTAAAACAGTCTTTATTTCTTTTTCTTTTCTCAGGTTAGATAGTAATAGTAGTTTTAGTTAATTATTCTTGTAAATGCTGTAAATAAAGATTTTGTTATTCTTATTCTAAAAGCCGGACAAAACATCCCTAAACCGAACTCTCTTGGAGACAGTAATAGGTGTCGACACCTTAATGGCATAATGTGCAAAGTTTGGACGCACGCCGCAGACAAGTCGTGATGAGTTCACGTTAGTGCTTCTGCCGTCATCAGGCAGAACGGTATAAACCTTTAACTACCAAAACTTCGGGTTTAGGTCTAGTGGAACGAAAATTCTCTCTGAAGGATAGGATTATCGAATACATCCGACAGAGAACCAAAGTTATCGATATAGCTCAAATAATTAGTAAGCTGAAGTGGCAGTGGGCTGGTCTTATCTCGCGGAGACGACGACTGCTAGGGCAAACGTGTTAAAGAGACTGCGACTCGACAAACGTAGTCAGAGTCAGAGTCAGTATCGTTTATTTCTTTAGACTTACAAAATAAGCACTTAGACAATTATCGACAATTATCGACTGCTAGGGCAAACGTGTTAAAGAGACTGCGACTCGACAAACGTAGTCAGAGTCAGAGTCAGTATCGTTTATTTCTTTAGACTTACAAAATAAGCACTTAGACAAGTCAAATTTTTACTATATAAACAGCTTGATAAATAGTAATTACAATCAAACAAGAAATAAGTTGCAATTGGCTCTAATTCAGTTCAATTTTTTGTCCTCTAGCGGAAGAAGTAAAAAAGAAACCACTAGCAAGTTAAATTATCAACTAAACTAATACAATCTTAGCATACCTAAGTCTAACTATTCTTACATACTATAGTCGGTGTGGAACTGGGCGACATCCGGCCATAGTGTAGGACGCCCTCCGGCCAGGTGGAATGACGATCTGCACAATACTGCTGGTAGGTGCTGGATACGTAAACTGAAGACAGGGCGATATGGCGCTTATTAGGGGAGGCCTGTGTCCAGCAGTGGACCAATACAGGCTGTTGAGGTTGAGGTTCCCTTAGAAACAGCATCGCAGGTGAACGATGAGATAATTTTAGATCAAGAAAGCAAGAGAATCCGTGTGCAAAAGCCATAGCCTTAAAGGTTATTTCCTGGGACTCACACGTCATCCTACTTAGATAACAAAACATTACGTCGGTCGGGTAGATTGCGCTGAATTATGACGTACTTACATCACTCATAGAGTAAGTACGTACATCACTCAGAGGGTAGGTACGAAACGTATCCACTTGGTACTGTTCAGTGGTTATGATGATTTAGACGACCTCTGTGGCGCGGTAACAGTGGCGCTTAGAATTTGCACCACCCCATATCTTCTAGTGGGTGTCGTAAGAGGCGACTAAGGAATATCCACGGGGCGGGCAGCAGCGAACCCTGCAGAACAATTGTACCACCGAACTGCGATGTACAACCCACATGCCCAGCGTAGGGATTATGGGCATTAACTCCTCATTAGATAAACTTTAAAACGGCGCTTTTCAGGCCTGCGTCCAGCAGTGGACCAATACAGGCTTTAAGGTTGAGGTTGAGGTGGAGCGGTGAGGTTGCTGGTTAGATTCCCGCCTCGAGACCGATGTGTGTACGATCTGCAGATATTTGTTCAGGGTGTTCTTAATGATTCTTTAGATAATAAAAAAATATATCAATCTATGTAGTATATTGTATTATGTATATCAGTTATCTAGTACCCATAACAAAAGTCTGCTTAACTTGGGGCTAGATAATGCTGTGTGAATTGTTTAACATTATTTATTCATCAATACATAGAAAACATCCAGAACTCCCTGAACAAATATCTGCAGATAGTACACACATTTGTCCCGAGGCGGGAATCGAACCCGGAACCACCTGTGTCGCAGGCGGACCTTCGCCCACCGCCCCACAGAGGATGTCCATACTTTAGGCGCAGCATTTTTTTTTTATTTATACCGATCCGGAAAAAATACGTCATTAAAAAATACTTCTTTATTAAACACAATTGGCAATCGGGGATTGTATTCTAAGTTTTGAAAAATAATTTGATCTTTTTTTTGCCGAAAATAGCCGATGTCCAAAAAATGGTATACTTTACGATAGGATAGACAGACACACAGACGTAATTTTGACATTATATGTATAATGCAGGCCAAGCCGTGAGCAGAAACGAGTAACATAATAAAATCGACAATCATTTTAATTATTTATTCAACTCTAACAAATGAATGACTGCGCATTTTACTCACAATATAATTACTGTGTGAACTTGGAGTGATGGCGGGTTAGCTGTAGTCTTAAAGGTATGAACGAAGCCTGAGTTCTGTTACACGGAATCTGAGAAATCCCTCATAAGGTTTTTTTTAAGTGAAAACTTTTTTAGCGGCGTTGTGCAATTTTTGGCATGGGTAATAAATGGTAAACTCGCGTCAGGGTCACGTGATGCTGATCTAACATATAAGATCAGCCTCACGTTACCGTAGTGACGTAAAACGCTTGTATTAATGTAATTTTAAATTTGTAATGTATTGTAAGCTAGCAGCCTACTTAGATAAGCTTCAAAAGTTACAGCTACCCGTGTAAATCGTTCAGTAAGTTGAAAGAAGATGTCGCTACTTCCGGAAGCAACAGCAAGAAGAACCCACAGCGTCAGTTGAGATGACCTTACATGGTAGTAGAGAATTGTCGCCGCAGGCTAACAGATGGCGCCGTTCAAAGTATTTACTATCGCAAAGAACAAAATTGCCAGTTGTCGTGCCTTAGTACATCAGAACAGTGTTTTTACTTCTGCCGGCACTCCAGGAGTGCAACCCGTTTATTTTTTTATTATAGTGCTATATATTATAGTGCTATATACATTGATTAATTAAAAAGGGAAGATGAGGTACTAGTTTTTCGAAAATGGCAACCTCATATTGTGTAAAATTGAGTGCTCCCACCTCAGTCACCGTTGGACCGGCGGCACGGGCGGTCGTGATTCGCGTGAAATATTGTTGTCTCGGTCTCACTTCGGTTTTAAATACATCTTTCTGTCTTTGTTCTTCATTGTATTGCACAGGACTGGAAATATAACTGTGAGCGTATGTATTTGCGTGTAGTTGTAACACATGCTAATTTTTGAGTAAGCGCTGGGAGAACGTAACCTATCTTTCCTTTTTAATTAATCAAAGGCTATATAATGTATATATTATAGTATTAAAGTACCCACTCACAACCAGACTAATTTCTAAGAAATCAAACATTTCTTCAATCAAAACCTGAGCACGACATTGTGCTAACTATACCGTATCCATTGAGCATGTAGAATGTTACTAAACAAGCGAGTTATTTGTGTCGTACAATTAACTAAAACTCACTTGCTTAGCGTCGAGTTTCAACATTGAAATAAAAAACAATTAGAGCTCAAGCATGGAACACGATGCATTTTAATTAAATGCAATTTCCTTAGGTTGTTGACTGATCTTACTTTAGGACATCTATTTTTGTCAGGTCCGAAAATTTTCTTTAATCCGGTTTTTTTTAATTTATAGTTTGCTTACATTACTCTTCTATAGCTCTAACGAAATGACCAAAGAATGATACAGCTGTTTTCACGTATAATGTATTTGTAATTTTTATCTATTGCTTTGAAATAACCTACTTTTGTAAAGCAGAATCTAAGTAAAAACTAGTTTCTTTTATAAAGATCTAAGCATACATAGGGACAGACAGCGGGAAGCGACATTATTATTGGATGTATTATTATTGTTTATTAAGTAACTGACACGATTTTACCAAACCAATTCCATTATGTACTTACCTATGATTATAACACAAAAATTATAATTATCAAACAAATTAAAATTAATATCAATAGATGTATAATATTTTACACATTGTTTTATACTATGTAGTGATTAACAATTTTCTATGCTTCTGTCCATGCATGCTATGCTTCTTCTTCTTCTTATCTACAAGTAAATAAATAAAAGCTAATTTATTTATGTAACAGTCTTACAATAATTATAGGTAGCCGTAGTAGAGACCTTCATTTTAGTAATAATTAATTTTGTTTTAAAAAACTATAAACCATCTTAATTTTTATAGTTTTTTCGTGGATTTTCATGGATTGTCAGAACTGAACCAAATTAAAATGGGACAACACGGAAAGCAACAGCTTTCATATAAAAAAAATCATGAAAATCGGACTTCCCAGTCAAAAGATCTAAAGTAACAAACATAAAAAATACAGTTGAATTGAGAACCTCCTCCTTTTGTGTTAGAAGGTACTCTAAGTAACATTCGTCTTCTCCTATTTCACTACCGCCACCTATGAGCCGAAACACGAAACAGCCCAAAAGAACAAGTATAAAGTAAAAACAAGAGTAGAACCAAATTCTAAAGTTAATTAAGCCCGTTATCGTATATTACCCGGCTAGGATTAACTGGGTTTGTGTCGCGGAGCAAGTCGGGATCTTGGTGTTTGTCGTTAATGTCTAGTATCCCTGACATCGCGTGAGTCTGTCATGGCAATAATGCCTAGGCGGTAGTTTTATTTCAGGTTTTGTCAGAACGAGACATTTTACTATTATTAAAAGGTCTAATAAGCTGGGTTTGCCGTTTTGTTTCTTTATGGTTGCAAAAACTACTCCCTAGTTTGTTTGCTAAGCAGAACCTAGAAAATATTTGTTATTTTTTTATATCTTTTTAATTATATTTTTCAATTTTGCGCAGCTCAGGTCACGTTTCATCTCAACATATTTAACATATTTTCTTAGCAAACCCGGTCAACACGACCATAATATAAAATTCTTATGTTTACAATCAGTTGATCAGTTGGTCGTCTTAGATGTCTCGTAAGTCTTAGTCACTTATCGTTTTCGCCGCTCATTGGCTGCAACATGATCTCGAATAAAACTGACAGCAGGCATTTAGTTCGTCGGAAAGGCCTTCGGATTCGATATCGGAAACTTTGACAAATCAAAATAACGTTCTAAGTTCCGTCGGATTAGAATTCAAATTAGAATCTGACGTTTTAGCTTCGAAAACGAATCGAATGAATTAAAATACCCCTGCAGCAGGCTTTTCGGAGACTGACCAGCAGACATCCCAACTTCCCCCGCAGCATGCGGAGCACCGCAATATACCACTGTCGACGACAGCAATCTTCAGCGAAAGAGAGTTACTTAAATATTAGACAATATTATACTCAGCGGAAAATGTGTGGAACAACTTTAGAATATGCATATTTTATGAGACAGGATCTAATATTACTGGAGTGGGTTATGAAGGAGACTGAAGTTTATTAAACTTTTTTTTGAGTTTAAAAAAAAACGTTCAATTTCTCGTGGATGATATTGTCAGAACTCAACCAAATTGAAATGGAACCAAACGGGAAGCACCAGCTTCTAAAAAGCAGCTAAATAAATCATCAAAAGCGGATCACCCTTGTCAAAAGTTCTCCTCCTTTTTTGAAGACGGTTAAAAGAGTATAGGCGTTGTTCCGTGCGCTATGAGAATATGATGGAACCATGTCAAGGTAAATAAGTATTTTTAGTTATCATCACACTTATACATAAATCATATCGAATGCGAAGGTTTGTATCTATGGATTTTTGGATGGATGTTTGTTACATCTTCACGTCAAAACGACTAAATGGAAAAATAATCAGCATGGAAGTTTGTGTTTGTAAAATTTTATAATTTGACCTTTTTTCAGCGTTCATTTGTCGTATTTATGGAAATAAGGAATTTATTTGACTTTAAAATTGACTACAATACAACAATTTGACTTTAAATTGACCATAATCCAGCGGTCGCTAGATCTTTGTAATGCATAGAACAAAATGTTTTGTACCGTGGTCATACTTACGTCTAACCCACAAGTTTTTTGTTATTAATGTTGTCAGTAATCTAATTACTTACGTCTTTAGAATATATCCTAGAATATAAGTACGGTTCTCATGTAAGTGAATGTAAATATTCTTTATAAGAAATAAATGTCTTTAACCAAAAAAATAATAATACAACAATTTGACTTTTAATTGACTATAATACAACAAAGCAAAATTTCTGTAGTTCATGTCATGAGTATCCAAAAACAATTTTCACGAGACGGCATTCGATGTGTTCAACAACTCTTCTAAAATTTAAATTTCAAACATTAATTTCGAGTTGTGGTGGTAAAAAAACGAGTATTTTCTACGTTTTATGTTTTAGACATTTGTAGAGTGCGCCATTTGCCTAGACGACTCTAATTTTTCTTCTCGTCGGTGAAATTTCAAATTGCGCAAGCCTTTTTTGTAAAAGTCGTGGCCCTAAAAAAAGGACGTAATATTTACCCGTACCAAACTAAGTAAAAAAAGCTTCTTGACGTATTGTTTTAAGTAATAAGTTTTGGCTTACCTTCAGCCAATAATAAGAAATAAAAGGAAAAAAACTTTGCAACGGGACCGAGTCGTATAATCAGAAAATAATAAAATAGTTCTTAATTAAACCTTCTGTAGATTTGTTGCAACAGTCTGCAGTTAGCTCAACTTTCAATTGTAAAGACTATTAATTTCTAATGTTTCTATTTTTGACCGACTTCAAAAAAAGAAGGAGGTTCTCAATTCGACTGTTTCTTTTTTATGTTTGTTACCTCGGAACTTTTCGACTGGTCCGATTTTCATGTTTTTTTTTATATGAAAACTGGTGCTTCCAGTTTGGTTGAAAAAACTATAAAAATTGAAGTCAGTTTATAGTTTTATTAACAAAATTTATTTATAAATTTAGTAACTGTTATTTTCTTTATTATTAAAGAATGAGTGTACAAATTCGGTCATCAAGTTCTCGTCTTATTCCTTTTTTTCGTTAATTTAACTGAATTAATTTTATCTGGCGACGTATTTATGAAAACAGAGCCTTAAACTGTTGTTTATTTGTGAAATGTAACGAGTGGCACTAAAACTGCGAATGGTTGGTACTTTTGTTGATCGGTACAATTTATTTAACTGTCTTGTATGCCTAAAACTATTTCAACTTACTGGCTTATTACAACTTAGGCAAACGTAGTGTAGGACGCCCTCCGGCCAGGTGGGACTGCAGGCAGATGCTGGATGCTCATTAGAGGAGGCCTATGTCCAGCTGTGGACTGAAATAGGTTGATGAAGATGTTTTAAACTTAGAAGAAAGTACTTAAGTAAATAAATACACAATTGACGCCGCATTAACCTCATCAAATTATTTTTTCATTAAATTTGCATTCTTTATGATTATTAATACAAATTATTTTTTTTGTCTCTCGAGATAATAATATTAATAGAAATTCATGTAGACGAATTGACGACATTCTCCTTTTTTAGAAGTTGTTGAATAGAAAGGGGTTCGATTTTTTTTACAAAAATTGTACCTTGAATGACTAAGCCATAATTTTTCTATACCACTAAGGCCCATATTATGAAAGCTTGCTCAGTCATAGAGCTATGCTTGAGTGACGTTTATGCCATAGAAAAGCGTTGCTCAAGCATAGTAGGATGACTGAGCAAGCTTTCATAATACGGGCCTAAGACAGCAATGGAATATTTACTGATAGTTGCTTTTATGGTAGAATTCATAATTAATTTTGTTTTAAAAAACTATAAACCGACTTAAATTTTTACAGTTTTTTCATGAATTTTCATGCATCCCATTGTCAGAACTGAATTAAATTGAAATGGGACCGCACGGGAAGCACCAGCTTTCATATAAAAAAAGAATCATGCAAATCGGACCATCCAGTCAAAAGTTCTGAGGTAACAAACATAAAAAAAATACAGACGAATTTAAAACCTCCACCTTTTTTTGAAGTCGGTTAAATTTTTTACAGAAATAACTCTCATGTTCATAGTTTTTGTACAGAACTCTAAATTCATTATTTTGCTCAAAATCTATTATTTTTATTCATGAACTTTCTATGGTTAAATTTAAAATATAAATAAGCAGGCGGCACGGCAGGTGGCCGGTGAATTACAGGAAAAAACACCTTGAGCGTAACTCATTAAGTCTCAAAGTCGAGGGCTTATTACGAATGTGAGCATAAAGTTTTAAATCTCGTTTGTAATGCCATCTTTTGTAGATTGAGAGCTTGTAGGTTGAAATTTATATTAACTTATACAGAGTTTTTTTTAGATACTTAGATCGTACTTAAAGTTTGTTGACAAAGATGAACAAAATTAAAGAATAGAAACAAATTATTAGTGTTTAAAATTGAAACAATTGAGCTAACTTCAGACTGTTGCAAACAAAACAATGTAGAGGTTGCTCAACTGATCCTGAAAAACGTATACAAATTGACTTTTAAAGGTTTTGATTTATGATCTCGATTACTGTTTGTGTTTTGAATTTTTTTAGGTGGATATTAGTGTTTGTTATTAGTTATTAGTTATGGACTAAGTTGACACTAAACGCCACTAAGCGCCTATTAGTTGTTTTCTCATGAGGGTACTGCATAATGTCCACGCTTCTAGCCCCAACCCTCATGGGCTTGGGGATCGGAATTCGGTGGTAGAACTGATCTGCAGGGGGCGCTGCTGCCCGCCGCCCGGCCTTTAGTCGCATCTTATTACACCGCACTGTGATCGGCAGACCTTCATCTTCAGTCCACATCTGGACATAAGCCTCCACCAATGAGTCATTGCACCCATCAGCTTTCTGCAAAAAGCTGCCTGCAGTCTTTCGTCCTGATACCACCTGGCCGGAGGGCGTTCTAACCACGTTTACCCCAGCGGTTGACGACTGATAGTGGAATGTGAAATAGACATACATTTTACCTCATATCACCTGATGGAATGTGGTGATGAGTGTTTCCACCCACCATGCCGAGGTAGACCTCTAATTCTAATTCTAAGTGGGGGAACTGGGATCTGCACTGACATCTCGCATGGGAGTGTTTTGTGCATTGTCCCCTAGCCTGAACAGGCTACCCTAACCAGCTCAGCTTCTTGAAGCACCGGAGCAAGACCTTTGGCGATTGACAGCTTCGTTTCAGCTTTTCTGTAGGTGTGGTGTTGATTCCTGTATAAGGCTCCTCAGTCCCGTCTTCAGTCTGGCCTCCTCTGTGGCCGTGCAGTGTACCACAACGTGTTCCACGGTTTCTTCCTCCTGGAAACAGCCACGGCACAGGCGTAGATCTCTGATAGAATAGACCTCCCACCACAAGCTGCTATTAAACCCTGAAAAATAAGGTTTTATAGGTTTTTGTTACACACTATCACACTAATATTATAAATGCGAAAGTTTTTATGGATGGATGGATGGATGGATGGATGTTTGTTACTTCTTCACGCCAAAACTACTGGACGGATCAGGCTGAAATTTTGCATACAGGTAATTATAGTTCTGGAATCAAACATAGGCTATATACTTTTTAGTCCATAATCTGTTCCCGTGGGATAGAAATCACCTTTAAACGTTTCCATACTATAAACGCGTGCGAAGCCGCGGGGCGCAGCTAGTTTAAAAATATACAAAATATCTATAGTGATTGGCCAAGTCACGGTCCGCTCCTCTCTACTCCTCTCAACTCCGCTCAACTCCTCTCAACTCCGCGTCAGTAGAAAAGCACCCTGACTCCTGATCTACACCAAAGCTCATCAGCTTTCGCAAACGCCGCGAGAAAAAGTCCCGTATATTCTCATTTTCGTGTTTTTTTCCACAAGGCCCTGTAATTTTGTTATTATTGCAGCGATGTAAATTACCCTGGTCCTATATAACATGATTAAGTTTTTTACAGAAAATGTCTTATTTTTCGCGTTGAAAAATTTATATCACCTAAGGGTTTTTAACCCTTATTACAAGCTTTTATTATACTAGCTACTGTTGGTATGTTGCATTGCAACTGAATTTTAGACCTGTTATCCTCAACCAGATGTGTGGTGCTGGCTAAGAATTTGCACCACCCCAACTGTTTTCGTGGATGTCCAACGAAGCAGAACAAATCTTCCACCAAACTGCGATCTCCAACCCGCATGCCCAGCGTGGGGATTATAGGCACTACCCCCATGTGTTAAACGCCAATAAGGCGTTTATAAGGGGGAGGCCGGCGTCCAGCAGTGGACCGATACAGGCTGTTGCGGTTGCGGTATCAACCGATTGAGCTGACATTTGGCATACTTACTTATGTAAGTTCGGTGAATTATCACCTAACTTATGCAAGGGTTTTTACTTTTTATCCCATAAATCAGTTCTCGTGTGATGAAAACCACCTTTTAACTTTTCCATAGGAACAACGCGTGCGAAGCCGCGGGGCTTTTCTTCTGTAAAAAACACTAACAAAACCCTATAAAACGATAGTTTCCTACGTTTGATAGCAGCTCGTTACGTAAGGTCTATCTATCAGAAGTCTTAGGGTCTTGCCATACTGAGAGCAAACACTAACACATCCTCACATTTTATTAGAGGTAAACGTATTCTTGGGTGGAGACCGCGACTAAGCAAACATAGTGTAGGACGCCCTACAGCCAGTGGGGTGACAACTTGCGAAAAACTGTAGGCTGTTGCCTCTTCCTACGGCGTAAGAGGCGACTAAGGGATATCCACCGGGGGCAGCAGCGCTGAACAATTCTACCAACGAACCGCTATCTTCAACCCGCATGCCTAGCGTGGCGATTATAGGAACCATCCCCATAAGATAAAAACCAATAAGGCGTTTATCGTGGTGTGGACCACGCTTGAGTAATGCTTGGGTAAGATTTTTACTCACCAAAGTTTTTATTTTAATATAAAGCGCTAAAAATGCTGGAAATCGTTGCGTTTCGTTTCACAAAAACCACCAAATCAACAAAAACAAATTGTGATAGTCAGGTTGATCCGGTAAAGGAACGTTTTTCGCTTAGATAAATGTGTAGATTATAGACAAAACCCTACTCACTCAAGTAGAGATTTTTCTAGTGCAACTAGCTAAGTAGCGTCAGAGTTACGTACAATAATAAAGATTTACTTGAGCAGAGATTCTAAGCTTGTGTAGAACTCACGTAATGACTGCATAAGTATTGCTGCTTTCATAATACGGGCCTCAGTGTGTCTAAAACCCATCCTCCTAAAGAGCGCGTACCAACCCAAGATCGGTGTTCGCAATTCCATCGCGGACCCTAAATTACGGTACGGAACCATTAGGGGGTTCCGTTTGTGTGATGTCGATTGATATTTATTTAGTTCGCTTAAAAGGGTACGCCAATTGCTGAGGAAATTCAAATTCTTTCGTATTTCGGGTAATATGTATTACTTTTGAAAAAAATGAAATAACTGGGTGTATGTATCGCACTGAAGAAATTTTTAGGTATCATATGAAAGAACACCTGTTTATGGTGTTATGGATTTTACTAGTGTTTATTCAGATGATGCTAAAACTAGATTAATACTAATCTGACAGGGCTAAAAATGATGCCATCCTATTAGGGAGCGTTCAAGTATTACGTAACGCAATTCGGGGGGGCGGGGGGGTCTCGTAAAACGTTACGTTACGATGCGTTACAGGGGCGGGAGGGGGTCTTTCTTACTACACGTTACGTAACATTCTTTTTTTTATATAAAAAATTAGGGAATTAAAACTCCCAAATTGGCAACCCTTTTCGTTTACGTTTTACGGGGAATCCCTCGATTGTATTAGTCTGGTTGCCAAAAATGTATAAAAAAATAAACAAAATACGCAGGTGTTGCGAATTATTAAAATTTCTTGTTTTATTAAAAGGCAATTAAAACTACACCAAGAATAAAAAACTATAACATAACTTTTTGCGACTTCAGAGTAAAAATTATCCCTTGAGTGTTACGTAACGTTTAGAAAGGGAGGGAGGGGGGGTACAGAAAAACGTTACGGGGCGTTATAGTGGGGGGAGGGGGGGTCAAAAATCTTCAAAAATTGCGTTACTTAATACTTGAACGGTCCCTTATTTGATCGTTATGACAGGGGCAGTGTCATTTTTTGTGTTGTCAAATTAGTTTAGTTTAGTTTTGGCAAGTTATCTGATAGACACCACCTTCTCCTAAATAAATATTTGACCTATGGTTTATCCATTTTGAAGGAAGCATGTTAGTAAACAAAGTACGACACAAATAACAAAATCTCACTTGCTTGGTGTCGAGTTTCAGATATAGGTAATTGTAAGCAATTTTTATTGAAGGGAGGATCTGAAATCGACAAGTAATTTAAATTACGTATAAAAGGACGCCCCATCAAAGTGAATTTTAGGTTAAGTGTGGGCGGTTTGTTTACGTTTATGCTCCATTCAAAATGGATACAATATAGGTACTAAGAAGCCACCTTGGGTCCTATTCTGCTAAAGAAACCGCTTTCCTATTACAGGTGTTATATATAGTAAAGCTGTTTTGCACCACAGATTTTTTTGTCAAATTCATTTTTGCCGTTTCATACCAAAAACAGTCTGCGTTTTAAACCAAATAAAAAAAATATTTTGTCGGCGTTCCAACCCAAAATATATAGTTATTTTAAACTAGACAAAGTATAAAACAAACTCGAAACAACCCAACAACCGCGTTTCCAACATTGAATGAACTAGTAACAAAAAAAACAGATAGATCTGAGCTCTCTAAGCAACTAAAAACTTATGCAAAAAGCAACGCACGCAATTTCTGGAGTTTCTTAAATCTATGTATTCTACACTACACCATTCATTTGAAGCGAGTGGATAGCAGAATTAAGAGTGCCATAAGAAATTTACTTCAAAATTGCACCAAAATCTTTATTTATCTCGGAATCTGTGAAAAATGTTACTTCGATTTTATCTTGAATTACGTGTTTGATAAACACGATTGGTGAAAGTGGTCTCATTAGTTTTTTTTATTAATTGTTTTGCACACATTTTGCTTCGGTTTTTGTTTTTGTAAGAAACTTTGTTCTTGGAAGTCTTTCAATTTTTGATTGATTGTTTCATTAACTTGTAATTAGCTAAAAACAGTTTTGGCGCATAGAAAATTCGGTGCACGTCTCTACTCTGTACTTCTCACTCGCGAGAAAACCATATCTTGTCATCCCGCTCGAGATCCATCTAAGTCACTAGACAACGAACGTGTCGAATTAAATGCATAAAAATATTCCACACTTTTAAATTATATTTAGGATTAATCGAAAAAGAAAAGTTTTTTCATTTTCAACTATCAAGGAACGATGGCGCATGCCGAAATATAGAAAATCTCAGAGAACCACAACAAATCATGGTATATTCCGTATAAAGAAGTGAAATGAAACCTCTAGCTAGTTAAGACACCGTCAATAGACAATACTTAGCGTCGATTAATGGTCTGCACATTGTCTTATTGTCTAGAGATGCTCTTGTCACCGCAATGAGACAGATTGATTCTCTTTTAAAGACTCAACGATAGTGGCAAGCGGAGCGATTTTATAACAGGTTGATTTTCATGATAATATACCATAGAATCATTAATTAATTAAAAAGGGAAGATAGGTTACGTTCTCCCAGCGCTTACTCAAAAATTGGCATGTGTTACGCAAACACATACGCTCACAGTTATATTTCCAGTCCTGTGCAATACAAAGAAGAACAAAGACGGAAAGACGTACTTAAGACAGAAGTGAGACCGAGACAACATATTTCTAGCTAGTACGACCGCCCGTGCCGCCGGTCAGACGGTGACTGAGGTGGGAGCACACAATTTTACACAATTTGAGGTTGCCACTTTCGAGAAAGCAGTGCCTCATCTTCCCTTTTTAATAAATCAATGCATAGAATAGACCTTAGTAACGGGTAAATTTTTGTTTGTTTTTTATTTGTAACTAGCAGCGCCTCGCGGTTTCTCTCGCGTAGTTCCCGTTCCCGTGAGAATATCGGGATAAAATATAGCCTATGTCACTCCCTGAAAAGTAAGCTTTTGAATGATGAAAGATTTTTTTAAATCGGTCCAGTAGTTTTAGAGCCTATTCAATACGAACAAACAATTATTTCCTCTTTTGTAATATTAGTATGGATGTAAAACAGCCAACGAGCTGCAAAAAGAGAAAATTAGCATACAGGATCTTCTGGAGTGGTAGAAATAGCGACAAGCGTAGCGGGTAATGTGTCGTGGTCTTATTTCAAAATTCCATTAGAAATAGTTCAGCCACCGAGGGCTTTCCCTTTTATTTCCTTCGTTTGCATGTAAAGAGCGTTGACTAATGAGTTCACAATACTCCCATAAATAGTGCAGCGGCGCGTCTGATCGGAACTTTGTCTTTTACGTCGCAGCTTTTTTGGTCGCATTTTCGTATTTTTTGGTCGCATATTCGTCTTTTTTGGTTGCAACTTCGTCTTTTTGTCGTGGCGTGTAGCGATTTATTGTCGCGCGTGTTAGCGGTGTCGCGATCGGGCGTCAATTGGCTATTTGCGTCTTTGATGTGGAAAGCTGTGGACAAGTAGGCGGTTGGTCTTATGTAGACAGGAATTTAATTTATTTTATTTAGTTTTATGAATTAACTAGCTGCGCCCCGCGGCTTCACATGCGTTGTTCCTATGGAAAAATTAAAAGGTGATTTTCATCCTACGGGAACAGATTTATGGGATAAAAAGTAGCCTATGCTTTATTCCAAGATTAGACTTACCTGTATGCAAAATTTCAGCCAGATCCGTCCAGTAGTTTTGGCGTGAAGAAGTAACAAACATCCATACATCCATACATTCATACAAACTTTCGCCTTTATAATATACTAGCTGCGCCCCACGGCTTCGCACGCGTTGCTCCTATGAAAACATTAAAAGGTGATTTTCATCCCACGGGAACAGATTTATGGGATAAAAAGTAGCCTATGTTTTATTCCAGTATTAGAATTACCTGTAAGCAAAATTTCAGCCAGATCCGTTCAGTAGTTTTGGCGTGAAGAGGTAACAAACATCCATCCATACATCCATCCAAACTTTCGCCTTTATAATATTAGTGTGATAGTGTGACTAGCTGCGCCCCGCGGCTTCGCACGCGTTGCTCCTATGAAAACATTAAAAGGTGATTTTCATCCCACGGGAACAGATTTATGGGATAAAAAGTAGCCTATGTTTTATTCCAGTATTAGAATTACCTGTAAGCAAAATTTCAGCCAGATCCGTTCAGTACTTTTGGCGTGAAGAGGTAACAAACATCCATACATCCATCCATAGTGTGATAAGTGTGATATGAGTATGAATATGAATGAATTAATTAATATGGCAAGATAAACATGGGACGTAGTTGGTTAACTATAATAATGCTGGCCAATTTTTAACAACCTCTTCTTGCTCTCAAAGTCTCTCACCTCACCTCATCAGCCTGTATTGGTCCACTGCTGGACGCAGGCCTCCCCCTGATAAGCGCCTTTGGCGTTTATCTCATAGGGTACTGCCCATAATCTCCACGTTGGGCATGCGGGTTGGGGCTTGCAGTTTAGTGGTATAATTGTTCTGCAGGGGGTGGTTCTGCCCGCTCCCGGTGGATATCCCGTAGTCGCCTCGGTCGTCGTTAAGTCGGTTGAGGATAACTAGTCTAAAATTCAATTGCAAGATTTTCTCACACATACTAACAGGGCGAATATAATAAAAGCTTCTAAAGATAGCCACTTAGGGCCGTATTATGAAAGCTTGTTCAGTCTATCTCTGCTTGAGTAACGCTTTTCTATAGCATAAACGTTGCTCAAGCATAGGTCGATGGCTGAGCAAGCTTTCATAATACGTGCTTGAGACTTTATACCAGAAATAAATATAAACATCACACTAATATTATAAATGCGAAAGTTTGTATGGATGTATGGATGGATTAACGCCAAAACTACTGGACGGATATACAGGTAATTCTAATCCCTGCTTTTTATCCCATAAATCTGTTCCCGTGGGATAAAAATCACCATTAAACTATTTTATAGGAACAACGCGCACGAAGCCGCGCAGCTAGTACAATATAATTTTATTCATTCATAACATCCTCCTGTTCAAGTCGGTTAAAACCCACAAGCAAGTAATTTCAACCCTAAAACACGACCCCTACCAATCTTCAACTTGCAATAACGGCGTAAGGGCTCATTTCAGAGCACTTACGTTACATGTGTCTCATTTGACACAATATGTCGTGGTCCTCAGACAGAGGGCCTCTCAGGGCCTCTCAGGGCCTCTACGGGCCTCGAGGGGAAAGGGATCGCTGTGGGTGCGTTCTTGAAGTGTAAAGAAGTGAATGGCAATGCTTATTGTTGGCATTCTCGATACAAGTAAAAACGAAATCGAACTTTCTGATTTGGTTTCTAGCAAACACTATTCGTATGCAAGTGACTACGAAATCAACCAACCTCAACCGCAAGCCTCAAATTTATTATCTTTTTTTTTAATCAAAATCAATTTACTATTGTGCTAGTAGGTTTATTATTATTTTACTAAGTAATTAATTTAATTTTGCTATGGGTAATACTTACCCATAACACATTCATAGTGTCGTAAGTTGTACCTATGTTCAATAATAAACTGATGTAACTTGAAGTACGAAGATACCTACATGTATCTTCGTAGGAAAAGGGATACATATCTAAATCTAGATGTACGTTTGCATCTCACACGTAAAGATTCGCCATTTTGGTCGAGTTAGTGAAGATTTGTCCGCAAATAACCGAAACATGGCACAAAAGATCGCAGTGTCCTATTTTCTACCAGTATACAGGGTGATTCGAAAAAATAAAATAAGTTTTAACCCCTTATTCATAATGGTCTGCTAACATAAAACAGCTGCTAAGTAGTGTTATTTCTCAGTCTGACTTATGTCAATAGACAGAGCGAGATTTAGCAGTGTGCTAAGTTAGCAGACTATTATGAATAAGGGGGTTAGTAAATAAGTTAAATAGGTATGAATGGGAATATCTATTGTACCTATAAAATAGCTTTATATTTAGCAAGTTGGAAAAAATAAAGAAGTTAATGCATTTCCTTTTTTGGGAAAGTCTAAATGTGTTAATATCGGACTAAAAGGGTCAGAAGTCCGATTGATCAGCATCATCGGACTAAATCATGGGACTACTGATACTAGGCCTAGTGGATCAGTTACAGCTGAAAATAAGAAGAAAACTGTGCCAAAAGTTGTTTTGATGTAGGTAAATTTGCAGCAACTATTTTTATATACATGTATTTCTTCAAGAAAAACGTAAGCAGCGCGTAACTTAAAGAGACTCAAGTATATCAGAATATTGTATTATATTTACCCTTGTCAACTATGGATAGAAAACTTATTTGTAACTTTATTATAATTTATTGTTGTCTGAAATAAATGCATACATTTCAAAACGTTTAACCGAAATGCAAATCGTGAGCTACGCACTATAACCTCGAAAAGTGCTTCGTCTAAAATCTAATCTAAATTGTCTGTTGGTTGGGCATAAGGTCGTGTATAATTGAAAAAGGTTTTGACTTAAAACAAAACTGTTAAAAGAAGTCAAATACACAGAGAGCTTAAAATATCGACATAGCTGAAAGAATTAGCAAGCTGATGTGGTAGTGGGCCGGCCATATCTCGCGGAGAACCGACAACCGCTGGGGTTAACGTGTTTTTGCGTGAAGACCGCGACTCGGCAAACGTAGTTTAGGTCGCTCCGGCCAGGTGGGATAGCGACCAGCGAAATACTGCAGGATGCTGGATGCGGCAAGCTGTGGACAGGGCGTTATGACGCTCATTAGGGGAGGCCTATGTCCAGCCGTGGACTAACATTGGCTCATGATGATGATGATGATAAAGTAAATATTCCTTAATCTTCAGAATAGTTACCCATAACAGTTACCCATAATACATTTTATTAGAGTGTGAGGGTTTAGGCACTATAATAACAAAAACGTTAAAAAAAATACCTTTTTTCAACGAGTTTCAAGTTTTACAAAAGTATCTCACCCAAACGAATACAACCTTAATAGGACCTAAAAACATTTTCAAGAAACTTTATCTGGGACACCCTGTATACTCTAATACCCTTTTATTTAAATATTTATCAGATCGTAGAAGCAATTTACAACTGTCGCGAGAACGAAATAAAACTACAATAAAATACCTACATGTTCGAGTTTAAATAAAATACTGTAAGTATGTAAGTAGCGATACAGGGGTTGAGTTCAATATGTCTCGCTATAGTCGCTATAGGTATTTTGTTTTGCATGGAACTGTGTGTAGAGTGCTGTGTGGTCTGGCTTAGAATTTGCACCAACCTATCTCTTCCCGTGGGTGTCGTAAGAGGCGACTAAGGGATATCCCTGGGGGCGGGCAGTAGTGCCCCCTGCACAACAATTCTACCACCGAACTGCGATCCCCAATCCGCATGCCAAGCGTGGGGATTATGGGCATTACACCTCATTATAAACGCCAATAAGGCGTTTATCAGGGGGAGGCCTGTGTCCAGCAGTGGACCTATACAGGCTGTTGAGGTTGAGGTTGAAGAGTGTAGAGAAGTTTTATGAAAGAAAAGAGTCTTTGTAAACAAAGAAAATTACAATCAAATAATATAAACATATTAGAATTAGTAACCATTGAATTAATTGAGCTAGCTGCAGAAAGTTGCAAACAATCTACAGGTATCTCAACTGATCCATATCAATACCAGTCGTCGCGTCTCCGCTACGCTGGCTGCATTGCCCGCTGTATGGCAATGCTGATGCGCTGCGCCAGTGTTTCAACCACCAAATTATGAATTAGCTGAAATAGAGAAATATAAACATTAAAAATAAACTAATTTGGTTTAAATTATATTTTATTATGTAAGTTCGTTTATTTCCATGTAGAAACATAGTCAAAATACACAATATATACATAAAGAATTAGTCATTGAATAACCCGCCCCTGAGCATTCCCAATTTAATATTAAATTTAAACCATTCCGGTTTAAATTTAATATAAATAACTATATCTTTACAGATGCGCTGCGCCAGTGTTTTTATAGTCAACTAGCAGCGCCTCGCGGTTTGACCCGCGTAGTTCCCGTTCCCGTGGGAATTCCGGGATAAAATATAGCCTATGTCACTCCCTGAAAAGTAATCTTCATAATGGTGAAATAATTTTTGTTAATCGGTTTATAGTTTCGGAGCCTTTTCAATACAAACGAACAAGCAATCAAATCTTTCCTCTTTTTAATTTTAGTATATTGTAAATGACTTAATTTCGGACATTAACAAAGTTTTATAATTTTGAGTTGAACTGTTTTAAATCTGATAATAAATAAATAAATAATTTCTGAGTGTAGGTATTAAAATAACTCCAATAGCAATCTACTTTCAGTGAGCAATGTACTACCCACCTTACAAATAGCTAAAGGTGTAGAAAAGGCGTTATTAATGGGAAGTGGGGAGTAGGTATTTATTGCAACGATTTAGAAGAGGGTGCTTTAGTTACCCCCGTCAGGTAGTTGGTTCGAATCCCGGCTGTGCACTTAGCACATAATTTGCAATCGAATGACGGCTTTTACGGTGCGTTGGAAAGACGCACGAGATTTACGGGTGTGATTTTTAGTTGTGGACAAGTTTTTTAGAAGTTATGCGTGATTTTTTCGCGATTTCCCCTTTGCGCAAGTGAAATTGCTCAACTTCGAATAATTGGGGTAGTGGTAGTATAGGTTTTCCTTTTTGACGATTCTCAAAAACTTAGCTACCTGCAGATTATTTCAGTCTGCAGTAAGGTCAATTGTTTTGATTGTTTTTATTAGTTCTAATTTGTTTGTATTATTTGATTGTAATTTTCTTTTTATAATACTTCAAAAAAGGAGGAGGTTCTCAATTCGACTGTTTTTTTTATGATCTTTTGACTGGGTCATCCGATATTGATGTTTTTTCTTTATTTCGAAGAAAATGCTACCCGTGGGGTCCCAATTTGGTTAAGTTCTGATAATTGCATCCATGAGAAAATAAAACATATAACTGAAGTCGGCTTATAGTTTTTAAAACAAACTCAATCTTTACTTATATATTACTAGCTGCGCCCCGCGGCTTCGCACGCGTTGGTCCCATGGAAACGTTACCAGGTGATTTTTTTTTGTATATTTTTCAATCTTTCTGAGAGATTTTCTTTATATTTTTTTCCGTAAGAACCTGTATAGAGTATTAGAAAACCACAAAAAAAAATTAGTCAAATCGGTCAAGCCGCTTTCATGTTATGTCGTGACAACGGAAAACGGGTTTCATTTTTATATATATATATAATATATGTAGATAAAGAGGAAAGATTTGATTGTTTGTTTGTATTGAATAGGTTCCGAAACTACTCGACCGATTTAGAAAATTCTTTCACCATTACTAAGCCTACTTTTCAGGGAGTGACATAGGCTATATTTTATCCCGGAATTTCCACGGGAACGGGAACTACGCGGTTGAAACCGCGAGACGCTGCTAGTTGTTATAAATATAATTAATATTGTTTAAAAAAAATAATTTAATCGACTTCAATTATATGGATTCCATTGTCAGAAATGGACCAAATTAAAATGGAACCATACGGGAAGCACCAGATTTCAAATAAAAAAAGAATCATGAAAATCGGATCACCCACTAAACAGTTCTGAGGTAACAAACATATAAAAAAACAGTCGAATTGAGAATCTCTTTTTTTTAAGTCGGTTAAAAAGCAAAAAAGCCAGTACTGCATCACATGTGACCTCACTCTAAAATCAAAATCTTTAAAAAGTAATAAAGCCACTTTCACACAAGGGTACCTACAAGTTGTTACTCAACTACGGCCGTCTTTTGTAGCAATCCTGGACTTTCGTGGACTCTCAAGGACCGTCAAGGAATCCTGTTAGGACTTTAAAGGACTTTACGTTCATATGGACATGACTTTACAAGACTGCAGTAGATTTGAGAACCACTGTCTTATACAGGGTGCTTTATTTTATTTTAGGCCTGATCAACCCCTGTGCCAAACAATTTTATTTTATTTTATTATTTTAATATTTTTGGAAAACTAACAGCCAACAGAAAAAGCTATAACAGAAAAAGTAATGGGTAACTAAAGGCTAATTATAAGTTTCCACATAAAAAAACCAAGTGAAATTGTTAAACAGTCGAAGATAGAAATTAACATTTATTTTTATTTTTCCTGAACCAAATGTACCTAATTTGGTTCAGGAAAAATAAAAATAAATAATATGTTACAATGAATAAATCTTCTTAAAAGAAAATTACAAATAAGGCAATTAAAATTGCAAATTTATTATTTATTTTTAGACGCACAAAACATAAAATAATCACATAATATACAAGGCGCAAGGTATATAGGTTGAGAACTTGATCATTTAACAAATTATGTGCATACGGAGAATCATAAAAAAAAAAAAATTTCAGTTAAAATTAATCAATAATAATTTCATGTAGCCTATACATAACATTATTATTGATTAATTTAAACTGTTTTTAAGCTATTGCATAGCTTCTATCGCGGGCCTTGAGCGCGGGGACCGAATCCAGAAATTCCGTAACGAAAAAACCTTGACGTTTGTCTCTTTAGTTCAGCAACTCGCCTCTAGATGGCATTGCAATAGCTTTACCGCGGCAGTCCCCGAGTGCCACACGTCTTTTTTTTTTTTGTTTTTGTTGAAGTTGAGGTACCTAAACCGCAAATTATGATTAAAATTAACCTCGATTAGCTAAACCTGCCTCTAATCTTATGAATATTGCCTCACGTAGATGTAGATACAAGCACGATAGTCCATCACAGGGCGAGGCTTAAGTGCGTTGAGGAGGTAATAAATAGCATGTGCTTTTTAACCGCGTGCTCAATTTTGATCGAGTAAGCGAAGGATTTTAAATTTGCAGGCGGTTGCGGGTTCGATTCCCGCCTCGGGACTAATGTTTGTACGATCTGCAGCAATTTTTTCTGAGTGTTCTTGGTGTTTTTTTCTATACTCGCCAATTCGCCAGATTAGGGAACGCAGTAGAGGTGTTAATAATTAATTTTGTTTTAAAAAAACTATAAACCGACTTTAACTTTTATAGTTTTTTAATGAATTCTTATGGATCGTAAAATGGGACCACATGGGAAGCACCAGCTTTCGTATAAAATGAATCATGAAAATCGGACGACCCAGTCAAAATTTCTAAGGTCCGAGACTGTATTATTTTTTATTTATTTTTATGTTTGTTACATAAAAATAAATAAAAAATAATGCAGTCTAATTGAGAACCTCCTCCTTTTTTTGAAGTCGGTTAAAAAAATACAAAAGGAAGCTGTCTGCCTCTGGTAGGTTCCCTTCGACTCTTACGACATCCTCGAGCTGAGTTGAAGGGGTCGATTCTCACGCCACAATCGCCACGGCGCTAGTACCTCATCCATTTCTTAATGTTTAGTACATATTCGCACAGAATTCGTCACACCGTCTAATGGTTAAGATTATTTCGTAATGTTGCAACCACAATGACCTCTAGTGTACAAGTACTCTTAATGCACGAGCTTTAAGTATTGTGTAAGTTCAAGTTGTTATTTGTAATAAATGTTTTGCGATTATATGTATTTCAAATAATTGATTTCGTTTTAAAAAAAACTATGAACCGACTCCAATTATATAGTTTTTTCATGGATCCCATTGTCAGAACTGGACCAAATTAAAATGGACTAAAGTGTGATGTAGGCTTAGAATTTTAGAATTTGCACCAACCCAACCCTTTCTACGGGGTAAGAGGCGACTAATGGATATCCACAATTCTACCACCGAACTGCGATTCCCCAACCCGCATGCCCAGCGTAGGGATTATGGGAACTACCCCTCACTAGATAAAAGTGAATAAGGCGCTTATCAGAGGGAAGCCTGCGTCCAACAGTGGACCAATATAGGTCGTAGAGAGAGAAAACCTGTCTGTTGAACATACACAGACCTCAAACTTGTCTTATCATTAAACTAGCTGCGCCCCGCGGGTTCGCACGCGTTGTTCCTATGGAAATGTTTATACGTGATTTCTATCCCACGGGAACTAGTAGCCTATGATTTTTTGATTTCGATTAGAATTACCTGTATGCAACATTTCAGCTCGATAAGTTCAGTAGTTTTGGCGTGAAGAGGTCACAAACATCCATCCAAACTTTCGCATTTATAATACTAGCCGCGCCCCGCGGCTTCGGACGCGTTGTACATATGGAAACGTTTAAAAGTGATTTTTATCCCACGGAAACTAATTTATGGGATTAAAAGTTGCCTATGTTTGATTCCAAGATTAGAATTACCTGTATGCTAAATTTCAACCCGATAAGTTAAGTAGTTTTGGCGTGAAGAGGTAACAAACATCCATCCAAACTTTCGCATTTATAATATAGTGTGATGTGAAGTGTGATTAGCGGTAGGTACTTAATATATGATATCAGTAACAAATAACAATAACAAAGTACGTACAGATAACAAAAGTACAGTTATCCGCACAGTTATACTTATGATTGGAATAACGCGTCCGTAATGAAGTTCGGCCGTGACCGGGGCGCGCGTGACGGAGGCCTAGAGGTACCATCTTTCTAGAAAAACACGGGATATTTCTATGAAAAAATGGTGTTATAATTGTAGTGTGATGTCATTAAACGTAATTTATTTGACTCGGGACATGTAAAGGTACATATGGCACATTTTTATGGGGACCTTCTCTTAAGAAGACCTTCTCTTCTCTTCTCGAAATTTCTATATATATATATAATCTAGTTTTTAATAAATTAATTTGTTGCCTACCATTTTCTTTTTCTGGTATCGAAATGATCAGAAACTGCTTCTCATTGCGCCCGTCATAGTTCAGTAAGATAATGTCGTCATTGTCATCTGCTGTTTACAGAAGTTATGGTCAATTCAAAGTATTATGACGTAAAATTTTTAGTTTGTCGCTTTCGACCTCATCTGAAAGACTAACCTTAATATCAAATATTACGAACTAGCGCGCGGGTGTAAGACCTACAAGAGACAAGACATAATTTGACGACCTCTGTGGCGCGGTGGGCGAAGGTCTGCCTGCGACGCAGGAGGTTGCGGGTTCGATTCCCGCCTCGGGACAAATTTGTGTACGATCTGCAGAAATTTGTTCAGGGCGTTCTGGATGTTTTTCTATTTATAATAAAAAATATCTATCTATGTAGTGTATTGTATTATGTATATCAGTTATCTAGTACCCATAACACAAGCTCTGCTTAGCTTGGGGCTAGATAATGCTGTGTGAATTGTCCAGCATTATTTATTTATTATTATTTTATTATAATCTTGAAAGAAAAATGACGTATTTTCTATACGTATGTTAAGTCTGCGTCAGAGACCTTACTTAATTACTCCACAAATAGTACGAAATAAAACCCGTTACCGATACTGGCCTCGACTCTGGAAATCTTTCTTACAACCAACAATCACAGTTAAAATAAACAACCATAATTATAACCTATAGCTTTATTATAAATACTTAATAAGTAAAAAGACTTAGAACGTTGTCTTAGTTGTATCTAAACAATTCGTTTTTTCACTAGGCCAAATACACTAAGGTTTCAGTTCTATCCTGTGTATGTTTCATTAAGTTTTTGGTGTTGTGTTATAAAATATTTATGTTCTTAAGTTCTATCTTAGCAGGATATATAACCTCCCATAGTCGGAGCCGTAATCAATAACTCTACGTGTTAATTAACCTTGCTAACCTGTATCAATACGCGGAATCGTAGCTGTTTGATGTACGTAACGTAACATTAGCATTTTTAATTAATTTACGTTGATATATCCGATTTCTGAATGTAATTTTACGAATGTATTAATTAGTGACAAGTGTTTATCGTGAAAATTAAAGCAAATAACTAATAGAAAGATCGATAAGACGACAGCCTGTTACAAACATTTCCGATCAATTTTTTTATTTACATGCGCAGACTTGCCTACTCTCGTTTTTCTGAGTTTAATAAGTACGAGTAGTTTGGTTTCCAATTCTATACCTAATACTTGCATTTTAGCATTATTTACACATAAACACAATAATTTAAATAACTTTCGCTTTGATTATTTTATTCCTACAAACAGCTTTAGAATTTTAGCAATGACTTTGTTTTTGTTTTGTAGACAAACAGACGTTTATTTATTATATTATTTCAGGTTTACAGTGTGTACTCCTGTTAAAATGTCGGGAAAAATAGACAAATAAACGCGATAAATAACCGTTCAATAATACTAATAATAATGTTTTCGGATCTCGTAAGTTTGAAAATTTTTATAACAGACAGCCGGTCGGTATAAGATATCCCTGCGTAGACAGTAATAGTAGCTGTGTGGTACTGGCTTAGAATTTGCACCACCTCATGTCTAGGAACTAACCCTCATGATATAAAATTGAATAAGGCCCTTATCTGGAGGAGGCCTGCGGTTAGCAGTGGACCAATACAGGCTGTTGAGGTTGAGGTTGAGGTTGAGACAGTAATATCCTTAGACATTCAGATCCCATGGTCACCATACACAAGTAGCAATTGCTCTATCCAATCGCAGACTAACCGACTAGCACCAGTAAACATAATAACCAGGAAAATGGAAACGGTTTCATTGTACCCGTCCCATTGGACTCCTCGTGGACCAGTTGGACCCCGCTCCATTGTGCTTTGGGATTTGACGGTTTATTGGACTAGTAAGTTTAGTTTTTTTTTGTTTATGTTTTGAAAGTGGCTATACTTGGGCTATATGTATAGGCTTCATAAAACTAATGTCTTTTAAAGGACAGTATACGCTTCTACAACAAAAACCCTACTGTACATACAGCAAAGGCTTACTTTAAAATATCAGATTATCTAGGTATGGGATAAAAAATTGTGACGAATTTTACTCCAACTCGAAAAATAACAACTAACAGGCTAAAGGTTTCTATGTCGTTTCTTTACTTTAGTTTACACACCACCAAAGCAACTGAAATAAAAAATACCAATTTATTTTCAAATATAATTTGACCTTTCCTAAGTGTAGGTACATTTATTGTATTTATGGAAATAAAGCATGTTTGAATTTGGGCAAGACGATTAAACGGGAATAAAGCAGTTTTGAGCTTCTTAAAATTTTCACGGCCGTCCTAACTCATTCAGCACAAACGATTCTTCCGCACATAGACAGACATAAAACCTTCAGTCTAACATCAGAGGCAGACAAGCAAAGACATCCGAGCCGAAATTAAGTTTTGTTTTAAAGTAGAACGAGGCGCATTAAGAGAGGTAAACAAACAGAACTGGAGACGCTGCATCTTGTAAGGCGGTGGGTGTAGGCATAGGCGCTAGCGTTCTAAGGCCCGTATTATAAAAGCCTGCTCAGTCATTGAGTTATGCTTGAGTAACGCTTTTCTATGGCATAATTGTCACTCAAGCATAGACCGATGGCTGAGCAAGGGTCCATAATAGGGGCCTAAGACTATAGATATATGCTTGAGTGACGTTTATTTCATAGAAAAGCGTTACTCAAGCTATATAGATGACTGAGCAAGCTTACCTAATACGGGCCTAAGTTTAGGCTGGTTTTATAGTCCCGCCACTGAAAGCACCGCTGCTGTGAGACAGCAGTGTACGTACAGTATACATTTTAATGGGGTAAGAGTACTGGCTGTTAACTTTTTATGGAAAAGAAGGCAAAAAAAGCAGCGGTTACTGAACGGCGCTGCACAAGCGCCGTTCAGTAACCAGGTTAGTCATGCACTGTACGGTGCGACTTTGAAACGCAACCACTACCCCCATACATCACAGAACGCGCGCGCTCCAACGGCGCTGCCGAAACGCGTAACAATAAAACCAGCCTTAGAAATTTTTCACATACATTTGATTGTCTTGGTATTGGCCTTTGTCGTTGGGCTACAATAAGGTGTATTTTCTCAAAGCGTTGCTTGCGTCTTATCTTGCCTAGTATCTTCTTAGGTAAGCTTGCGTCTTATCTACGCTCTACTATTTGGTACGAACTCAGAAGTGTCACGGTGCGCCGTGGTATTTTGGTAGTCAAATTGTATCCCATGATATATTTAGGCTAAATATCGATTAAGTACTAGATAAAAAAAACGACACCTAAAATTTTAAGCCCTAATGTCTTTGAAAGGCGATTATCGATCCACAGTGCGGTGTGTGCTTTATGCATTTAGATTAAACGTTGACTCCTTGACTTTTTTAAACGATATCAAAAAAATTATTACTACTTCCTTCACAAACAAAATCGATTATCGTAAAAAATGGAATCGGTCAAGCATTAGGACATGAGCATGACTACTTGATTCTCACTCGAGCTGTCACTGAGAACATAAAAAGTGGAGAATAGTAAGAAATTTGAAGACTATGAATGAAGTCGTACATACTGCCTTTTGACTTTTGATAGTCCCCGTGCCCGCTTCGCTTATGACATAGCCCTCACCCCACGGGCATTGTAAAGCACGTAGGTAAATCGTGATTTCTCCAGAAGCACGGTATCGCCGCTGTTTAACTATAAAACACGGAACGTTTCCGGAATAAAAGACGCTCGGAAACTACTTTATGTCTTAGTAAAAACTTTACTGGATGCTGGGTGGCTCGCTTTGCTCGCGAAGTAGTTTATGGCAGGAATTTTGAAGAATAAAACAGGAAGAAGTAGAAGCTTATTTTAAATCGACTTTGTAAATATGTATGACTAGGTTAGTCTGGTAGGTAGATTCAGTATTATTTATTATTATTGACGATTCGACGGACGATCGATTGAAAATATTAAAGTGCCTTGTTTTAGACCTTACAGGATTTTTGGATACGTCAGAAAATCCAAATCACATAGTTAAAACTAGGAAATAAGTGAGCACTTTCCTTTTTTCCAAATCCTCAATATATGACTCTTTGGCCAAATTTCAAATAAAGCGTTAAGTTGTTAAGTCTTGAAGAAACCTGTAGCTTGTTTGTTAGGATCGTAGGACAACATCTTCAAGTCATCAATGCACTCAACCAAGTAGTCTACTAGGCACTTGGTAGTTGGCTGTATGTGATGTGACCTTTACAAACAACAACAACATTCATTATGTTCACACTTATTTCTACAATTCATCACAAAATAAAATCTTTGATTTCATCTTGGCATGTACAGTCGACTCCACGAATACCGCGTTTAGGTGGCTCAAAAGACTAGTTATTTTCCTACTAATAATTAATTATAAACGCGAAAGTTTGTAAACACGTATGTTTGTAGCTGTTACACGCATAAACTACTGAACGTATCGGGCTGAAATTTTGCATACTCTAGTCTAGGCCTGGATTTACTCATAAACTTTTTATCCCATAAATCAGTTCCCGTGGGATAGGTGTGCGAAGCCGCGGGGCGCAGCTAGTTATGAAAAACTTGAATTTAGTATTGATTTCTTTTTTCGATTTGACAATCTTTACTAACTTTGGGGCGAAGGAAGTAGGGCCCGCCTGCGACGTAGGAGGTTGCGGGTTCGATTCCCGCCCTAGGACAATAAATGTTTGTATGATATCTACAAATATTTGATCTGGGTGTTATGGGTATTTGCAATGTATGATAAAAAAAAAACCATATCTACGTACATATTTTTTTGTATTATGTATTATATATCAGTCATCTAGTACCCTAAACACAAGCTCTGCTTAGCTTGGAACTGCTGTATGGTCCAGCATATTTTTTTTATAGTTAGCATTTATTATTTTTAATATACTTTCGTAATTTATCAAGGTTCTTTGTTTTTCTGGCTACAAATTAAATTATTTTCTTTATTTCTAAAGGGTACGGTACATCTTACAGCGTGCGACTGTACAAAGTACGTTTTATTAAGTTTTTACGCAAGTTGTCACTCATCGCGAGATGTAAAGCTGTTATAAAGTGATTAGGTATACCTACCTGATTTACCCAACCGACCGTATTGAGTTATTGACCAATTTGCTGAGCTTTTTTATTGCGTCAATGTGTAGGTGATTTTAAACGGCTCACACTCTCTACACTACACAAGTAAAACAATCCGGTAGTCTGCCCATGTACATATTTTTTATTTAGCCTCCCGTAAAGTTATAATAAGTATCATCACTCGGGAATCTTATGACACCAATCCAATGACAAACATATAAATCTATAATTCCTAAACTAACGCAATCTTTCGTTAATGTTTTTTCACGCATTTATTAACTACAATCGGGTAGGTCGGGAATATTCCACCCCGCTATGTTGTTTTATCTGAGAAACGCGTTTAGTTTTAATAATAGTAAAAAACACCTCTGTCTGTTATCTGATAGCGATTTTAAGTGGATCTCCATAAAACGAATTAAACGTAATATTTGAATGTGCTATGCGTCAGTGGTGCGCGCGGTGCGTATCTGCGACAACCTTAATGCGTAAATCCATACCCGGGTTAACCCAGCTTCGTCTTATCCCACCTGTGGCCGTGATGATTGATGATGGGAATCGTGTGGGAATGTCAAATGTCTGCTCCGCCATTTTTATTTAACTCTATGTCCGACATGGAATTACGAATTATATGTGCAATCATGAATAAAGTGTTGCAATTTAGTTTTTAGGGATCGGTAGCTAAAGTTTTCTGATGAGTTCTAGGTTTTTGATTAAAAATTAGGATGATGTATTAACATCATTAAAATAGCTACTTCTAGCTACATATTGATTACAAATGTAGCTAATAAATAAATAAATAATGCTGGACAATTCACACAGCATTATCTAGCCCCAAGCTAAGCAGAGCTTGTGTTATGGGTACTAGA
The DNA here is from genome assembly GCA_955876795.1 of Eupithecia tripunctaria. Taxonomy (NCBI): domain Eukaryota; kingdom Metazoa; phylum Arthropoda; class Insecta; order Lepidoptera; family Geometridae; genus Eupithecia; species Eupithecia tripunctaria. The sequence goes on along the minus strand of OY041624.1, from coordinate 8,026,348 downwards.
TATCTGATATACATAATACAATACACTACATAGATAGATATTTTTTATTATACATAGAAAAACATCCAGAACGCCCTGAACAAATATCTGCAGATCGTACACACATTTGTCCCGAGGCGGGAATCGAACCCGCAACCTCCTGCGTCGCAGGCAGACCTTCGCCCACCGCGCCACAGAGGTCGTCAAATAGAAGCTATTATACATAATAGATGGCGGCATATTGTGTAAAATCACACACTATAAAACATTGTAGTACAATTCAATAATCGTTTATCATAACATTTCATATCATATCATCATATCAATATTCGTTTCAAACATCTTGCCTCATATTCTAATATTAACACAGATTGATTGTCGGCATTCCTAGTATATCTCTTGGCGCCATCGCGACCAGTGTATCCACCTTTACTTCCAAAAAACTTCTAATATTTGTTGCATTGCCAACTCTTCCATCCATCCACAGCCTGTATCGGTCCACTGCTGGACGCAGGCCTCCCCCTGATAAACGCCTTTTTGGTGTTTAACTCATGGGGGGTAATGCCCATAATCCCCACGCTGGGCATGCGGGTTGGGGATCGCAGTTTGGTGGAAGATTTGTTCTGCAGGGGGCGCTGCTGCCCGCCCCCCAGAAGATATCCCTTAGTCGCCTCTTACGACACCCACGGGAAGAATTGGGGTGGTGCAATTTCTATGCCGCCGGCTCCACACGTCTTACACTGTAAAAAAACTAGCTGCGCCCCGCGGCTTCGCACGCTTTGTTCCTATGGAAATGTTTAAAGGTGATTTCTATGCCACGGGAACTGATTTATGGGATATAAAGTAGGTAGGTTAGGTTAGATTCCAGAAGTAGAATTACCTGTATGCAAAATTTCAGCCGAATCCGTTCAGTAGTTTTGGCTTGGAGAGGTAACAAACATCCATACATACAAACTTTCGCATTTATAATATTAGTGTGATGTGATGATAAACACTTAATTTTTCAAACGATTAGTAGGCGAAAAATAAGTCTTCACTAACAAACGTACTGTCCAAAAAATTAAAACAAAATTGCTTTTGAACACTTTAAAAGCAAAAAACATTACTCCTACCTAGTTAAGAGAACATGCAAAATACTCAACCTACATATCTCATTCCTTTAAAAAACGGTTTCCTTGTAATAAAATATCCAAAATTCCATTCCCTCTGTTTGCATTACATTTATTTAGATTACAGACGCAATACTAAAGCTCTTATTAAATTACCTACCGAAGTAAATTATTAAACATTCTATGATGAGGTTTTTAGTGGAATTTGGCTAAAGGATTCAATTAGGTTTAACAAAGTATGCCTCCAGGCTGTTCATTAAATAGTAACTGGAATCACGATTGGTATTAACGAGAATGTCTGAATTCTAGATGAGTAATTTACTTACTAATATCTAAAGATTTAAATCGTTAGATAGGCCTATTGCATAGTGGGACCACGCCGTGTTTCTTGCCAATCGAAGTTTGTGAGTTCACAAACATATATTTGTCATTTGGAATCAGTGAACTGTGTGTTTTTGTGGTGTGCTTGTTTACAAAAGTTCGGGCTATGTGTTTGCACAATGTGATTGATAATTTTATCTATGATATTATAGTCATAGTATGGGTTTATTATGTGCCTTAAATATGTCACTTGATCTGTTTCGAATTTTACCCTAAGAATCTTTCAATTGTTTTCGATTCGCTTCATAGCGAATGCCGGTTGGCTACGCCCACTGAATCTCTCATCCTATAACGATAAGATTGTTATAGTAAAGCGATTAATTTTGCCGCCGTGTGGTGGAGTGGCTTACAATTTTCACCGTTTTAACTCTTTCCGCGGGTGTCGTAAGAGGCGACTAAAGGATATCCACCGGGGGCGAGCAGCAGCGCCTCTTGCAATACAATTCTAACACGAAACTGCGTTCCCTATCTGCATGCTAATAAGGGGAAGGCGTACGTCCAGCATTGGACCAATATAGGGTTAATTTAGTGGAATTAGAGCCCTACACATTTTGTATTTTCCAAGTTTTAGTAGAATATACTAGAAACCATATTATCACATTAAAAACAGAATTCTTCTCAAAACTTCAACGATAACAATAGTTTTCCCAATATTTCGCTCGTAAATTCAAGGCTTCCGAGGTATTTCCCATAACACCGGCGAGTGGCGAGCTAGATTGTGACGTCATATCCGTAATACTGGCTGGTACTGGGGAGTTTGGGGCTTGTTCTTAGTGTTGCCACAGAAGAAATATATAGTATTTTGTTGCTGACAGTACCAAACGCTATGTGGTTGGAAATAATTGTATTAGGATTAAATGAGGATTTTGTTAGAAATATACCCACTGAATTAATAATATTTTAAATCATTAGCAACAAAAAATGGTACAATTACCGCTAAGACTTCATTGAGGTTTAAAATAACAAAAATTTCAATTTTATTGTTCCATAGTATTTTTGGCATATATTTTAGTTTCAGTTTCAGTTTCAGTTTCTTTATTCCCAAACAAATACATTTGTGTCGGAATATTTTACAATTAAAATGATAAATAATTATAATGTCAAATATACAGAAGGTTACAATACATAAATAAGATGTCAGTAAAATAAAAAATCATTACAATAACACAGAAAGAATTCAAATCAGGACACACAAAATTACGTACACACTAGATTAATATTTTATTGTCTGTGCTGTTTGACTCTTAGTAGGTGATACTCAAGCGCTTTACCAGGATAGAAAGTAGGCTTTGCCCGACCTCGGGATTTGATCTCATGTACCTAGATCAAGTCCCGAGACCCCCCTTACCAAACCCTTACCGCTTAAGGCGCATACCCGAGCCAATATGACAGCGATATCTATTTTATCATATTTTTACGTTTATCATAGAAATTTTTAAAAATCCTACGTTCAGTTCGTGTTCTCTATTATAAGCTATTTTTTAATACCTCTGTAATAATTTTATCTCATATAGTTTAGGAGGAGATGCGAAAATATAGTTTGGTGGCCAAAAAGCGCAACATCGTATCTCTGCTTAAGCTTTACAAAATGAAACTATTACAGAGGCATTAATAAATAACTTATAATAGAAGCCATAAACTGAACGATGGATTTTTAAAACTTGCTGCGTTTAACGTAATAATAAGATAAAATAATTGGGGGCGCCACTTTCACTGGTGTATGGGCCTTAAGCGTGAAAAGGTAACAGATGGACGGATAGAATCACTGTCGTACTGTTTATTCAATTTGTAAAATTTGTATAAACTTAATATAAGTAGGCACCTTTGTCACCTAGTTATCATAAAAAAACCTCTGCTTCTCTATGTCTAGATAATGCTTTGTAAAAAAAAACATTTCGTAGCTAGATTTTATTTAGTAGACGAAAAAAAGATATTTTCATATTCAACATCTACAGGTCTCTAACCCCATTCTGCGATTTTATTTTTTACTTTGCAAATACCTATTAATATTATTTATATCGAAAGCAGTCTTGACGCAAGGCGTGTCGTACTTGATATATGGAAGCATGTTAATACTGGCAACACCGCCCAAAACATGTGTTTGTGTGATATATTACCGCGTGTATAGGATCTGTGCGGAACATATTGTTTAAAGAAAAGTTCAAGCCTTTCTTTTTTGGAGCCACTTTGAAATTGTATGCTTAGGTAAACTGTTACTACACATTTTTAACCGACTTCAAAAAAAGGTGGAGGTACTCAATTCGACAATTTTTTTTTTTTGTGTCTTCAGAACTTTGGACTGGGTGGTCCGATTTTCATGATAGTTTTTTTTATTTGAAAGCTAGTGCTTCCCGTGTATTCCTATAATATTGTCCAGTTATGACAATGGGATCCATGAAAAAACAAAATTAAGGTCGGTGTATCGTTTTTCAAAACAAAATAAATGATTTTAATAAATGATTCTGAACAACCAAATCCATCTACAATTGTCTGATAGAGATCGCTCCTGAGCGATAAGACCGCCAATAGTCACTTAGTGTGAAGCTGTTTTGTTGTATTGTTTCATTCTATCGATAAGTGTACAGTAAAGAATTTTCATAAAATAATATTTCTGTCCAATATCTTCCGATAATCTAACTAAACGGAGTAAATACAATTTTTTTTTACCCAGGACATTGCCTTTTTTCTGCCCATTTCTGGCAGTATCTAACACAATTTACTTCGTCGACTGTACAATTATATCCAGTCCCCACATTGTATAGGTGTGTACTTCTAGTTAAAGGTCGTTGGCTCATTTACGATACCCAAGAACGTGTGTTCTCCTTTTATTTGAAAACGTTTTCCACTTTTAATGGAAATCTAAGTACGTGTGCTTAACTAATAATTGTGTGAGTTAGATCGGCAACTCATTTTTAGTAATGAGTTGGTGCGACGACGTTTTTTGCATCCCACCTTACCTAACAGCCTATATTAGTCCACTGTTGGACAAAGGCGTACCACTGATAAGCGCCTTATTGGCAAATCGCCTTATCGCGTTATCTCATGGGGGGATATCCATAATCCCCATGGTTGTGGATCACAGCTTGGTGGTAGAATGGCGGCGGCGCTGCTGCCCGCCCCCGGTGGTTATCCCTTAATCGCTTCTTACGACACCCGCGGAAAGATTTGGGGGTGGTACAAATTCTAAGCTGGCATCACATGGCATTTGCAGCTCTTGGCCGCTATTTGGTTACATTCTTCTACATTTCGTCATCGCTTCTACCCGTGTCCAGTTCTACTTAAGCATGGCTTCAATTCCGTACAAATGAAATGGTATATTGTAGAAAAACTGTGTATAAAAGACGCGAACTAACTGACAATATTTAAAGAAATAAAAAAATTCTGTTTAAATAAACATAATCAATTTTGTTTTAAAAATCTATAAACCGACTTAATTTTTTATAGTTTGTTCATGAATTTTCATGGATTCCATTGTCAGAATTGAACAAAATTAAAATGGGACCACACGGGAAGCACCAGCTTTCATATAAAAAAAGAATCATGAAAATCGAACCACCCAGACAAAAGTTCTTTGGAAACAAAGAAAAAAATAACGTCGAATTGAGGTCCTCCTCCTTTTCTTGAAGTCGGTTAAAAATAACTCAATTTCCGTAGAAACATTTGAAGATTGCGCACACCCTTATGTACTTTAAAATATCCTGTGCACATAGGTTGTCTTAGAATCTCGTAGCCGAAATTCTTATGATAAGAGGACATCAGCACTATTTTGAAATTTTAATTCCAGATCACAGTCGAAAAATAAAGCGTTTTGAATAAAAAACTAAATTGATCGAAAACGATAACTCATTTTGTGTAGTTCTGTGGGCGGATCTAATGAGACAACATTCCGTTATCTCTAAAATGATTTTTATAATGGAGGAGCTTTTGCCGTCGACTTCGCTCGCGAAAAAACATACTTCGAATTCCATTATTAAGCAGTTTTATTTTATTTTTGGATAAATAGTCTAGAATAAAAAAAATAGAATAAATAGTTTATGGGACCATCCCGGAATTATTTTCTATACAAAATCAAAAGAATCATCTAAATTGGCTAAAAATTTACGGAGAAATCGGCGAGCACAAAAAGACACATACTGCAGGGGTATAATAATTTTCATCGGAAAGGCCGTCGGATTCGATTTATAAACTTTTGACAAATCAAAATAGGGTTCTAAAGTTTTGTCGGAATAGAATCCAAATCTGACGTTTTCGCTTCGGAAACGAATCGAATGAATTAAAATACCCCTGCAGGTATCCATACATGCTCCTGCTCCTTTTTCAAAGTCGGTTGAAATATATTCCTTACCTAAAAGCGTGTTTTATTGTAAATGTAAATGATGGTTATTTACCGCTTCAAAAAGATTCCGATTAGAATAGATTTATCTGAGCTCATTCAGTCCATGCATGCGATTAATATGTTATTTTTTCGTATCATAATTCTTAGTACCACTAGCTGCGCCCCGCGGCTTCGCACGCCTATTCCACGGGAACTGATTTATGCCTATGTGTTATTTCAGGCCTAGAACTATCTGTATGCTAAATTTTAACCCGATCCCTTCAGTAGTTTTAGCGTGAAAAAGCAACAAACATAGGTGAACACATACATAACATGGGTGGAAACATATGTTTACAAACTTTCGTGTTTAGAATATGATTAAGAAGATTTATCCACTGTTTTGAAGAGATGGGAATTAATGGCTTGTATATTATTATACTAGCTGCGCGCCGCGGCTTCGCACGCGTTGTTCCTATGGAAACATTAAAAGGTGATTTTCATCCCACGGGAACTGATTTATGGGATAAAAAGTAGCCTATGTTTTATTCCAGAATTTGAATTACCTGTATGCAATTTCAGCCAGATCCGTCCAGTAGTTTTAGCGTGAGGAAGTAACAAACATCCATCCATACATCCATACAAACTTTCGCCTTTATAATATTAGTGTGATTTATTATTATTATCATCTCATCCAGACGAGTTTCACTTCTGCTGCACAGTTTAAACTGAAGGTGAAAGACATCTCAATAGAAACTAGCTTTTCATTTGTTCCTAGAAACTGTTGGAATACTGAGCTTTTTCTAGACTTAGAAATAAAGCTGGGTAAGTCTTATTTTCAACTAATTAATTCATTGAAACCAAATGTTTAGATTAGTACCTACTTATCCTTTTGTATAACGTACTTAGTATACCATAGCCTTAGGGTTAAAAAAAACCTGTAATGATGTTATATTGTGTATAAATCACGCTATGTATATGCGAAAGTTTGTATGGATGTATGGATGGATGTTTGTTACCTCTTCACGCCAAAACTACTGAACAGATCTGGTTGAAATTTTGCACACAGGTAATTCTAATCCTGGAATCAAACATAGGCTACTTTTTATCCCATAAATCAGCTCCCGTGGGATGTAAATCACCTTTTTACGTTTCCATAGGAACAACGCATGCGAAGCCGCGGGGCGCAGGTATTAACTACTTACAATGATATACATGTATGAAAGCTTATTAAAAATTGATAAGAATAATAGAAAATAACAAGCTCAAAACTCCCTAATACTTTTCGGTCGCTAAGCACTAAACGTTAGATCCCTGAGGAATCAACCCCATCTACACCCACAGAAAAGCTGAAACGAAGCTGTCAGTCACCTAAAGTCCTGCTCCGATACTTCAAGGAGCTGGGCTGGTTAGGGCCTGCTTAGGCAGGGGGATAATGCACAATACACTCCTATGCGAGATGTCCGTGCAGATCTTAGTTCCCCTACTCAGAATTAGAATAAGTATTAGCCGTTAGATCTCTGAGCTGTGTCGTTATTTGTATTCAAAGTATGAAACAGTGGTGAAACAGAAAATGTATGTATCTCTCAAATAGGATTTCGCGACACGTTTCGTATCTATGGAGGATTCGTCTCTTTTTATATCATTTTTGATTATCTTATGAATTATACATTCTTATTATCTTATTATTATTATTATTATACACTGCAGCTATAAAGCAATTCTCTGTTATTTATTTTATTTGGTTTTGTAGGTCACAAATAGTGTTATAATTAAGTAGGTACGCTCTAGTCAATAAGATGTTAAAGTGAAATTTCCGACACAATTTGATTATTGTTTGAGAATAAATAAATGAAAAATTAAATGCTACACCTGTTTATGTACTGTGAAAGTAGGTTTACAAATTTCAATCATCATCATATCAGCCCATACATGTCCACTGCTGGGCATAATCCTCTCCCTGATAAGGGCCTTATTAGTTTTTATCTCATGGGGGGTAATACCAATAATCCACACGATGGGGATGTAGGTTGGGATCGCAGTTCGGTGATAGAATTGTTTCGCAGGAGGCGCTGCCCGCCCCCGGTGGATATCTTAGACGCATCTTACGACACCCGCGCGAAGGGTTAGGTTGGTGCAAATTCTAAGGCGGCACCACACAACGGCTTCGTAATAATATCAGTGCAAAATTCAGTTCGATCCGTTCTGTAATTTCACCGTCGTCGTCGTCTGCGCCCATTAATTCCACAATTTACAAACTCTCACACTCTCACTAGTTATTCTGTTTAATCAAATTTAATGATCCTGGAAAAACCATAAAGGACCCAATAATGGTCCAAAAATACTCTGATTTCCAAAAGAGTCCCAGCAGTCCCAAAAAACCCCATGTGGTCCAGAAAAGCCCCGTGACGAAAAACACCAAGTTATACTAAACACGTAATATATCCTTCGGCACTTTAGCAATAACACCAGCAATAGTTTCTAGAAACTTTGTCTTGATGAAAAATGTTCTGGACCTCTACTATTGGATCTCGAAGCAAACTCGAAAGAAAACTAGACTCGAACGAAGCTATCTTCTAGTGAAGGGATCAAGTTTGGCGACCTCTGCACTACTACTAGTGAAGTGTAGTCTCAGTCTGATGGTTCAATTCCCGCCGCGTGTTACATCGCGCGTTTTCGTAGGATCTTAATATTTTTGGGTGTTTTCTATATCACACTATCATCAATTCATCACACTAATATTATAAACTAACTGCGCCCCGCGGCTTCGCACGCGTTGTTTCTATGGAAACGTGAAGGTGATTTTCATCACACTGGAACTGATTTATGGGAATATAAGTAGCCTATGTTTGATTCCAGGATTTGAATTACCCGTATGCAAAATTTTAGCCAGATCCGTCGAGTACTTTTGGCGTGAAGAAGTGACAAACATCCATCCATAATCCCTTAAAAATGTTTAATAATTTATTGTTCTCTTCACACAATGAGCTTACATTAAGAACTAGATTTTGTTAATTACGGATGTAAGCGGGTGAACTACGAACCTTATTTGTGTTGGAAGAACACCAACACGAACCGCACTCGCCCTGAAGATGTCCCTCGTTAAGGGATGAAACGTTGGTGTTCTTCCAACACAAATAAGGTTCGTAGTTAACCCGCTTACATCCGTAATGAATTTGAAAACTACGATAGTTTTTATAATAAACTAGATTATGATGAATAACTATAGAGCAACGTTGCGCAAGACTGAGAAAACCTGTGTCACAGAAATTTTTGATAAATAAAATTAATTCCAGTAGTAGTGGTTCTCATCTGTGACAAATGCCGTTAAGTTTGCTAACTCGCTATTGCACTTTTGTCTTAGATATCATTTCTCTGCGACGCTACTATTTTCTACAACTTTCTGAGAATAAATGATTCGAGCAAATATTCTCTTGAAATAAGGATTATATTATGTTCATCTTGTATGTAGCTCATTAGCTGAAAATGCTTTTATTTCTAGCAAATTACTAGTTTCTTTTTCTCATTTAGAAGTAACAACCGATGTTAGTTTTTAAGGGCCGATTTCAAAGCGGAGAGCAGAAATTTTGTGTCAAAGAAACCATGTTGTCAAAATACGTTATTATGCCCATAAAATCATCATCATCATCATCAGGATCTAGCCCACAGCTGGACTATGCCCAGCATTAAGAGAAAAATGGTTTACAATTTGCGGCAAATCACTTCTCCATTAGTTTTATTCTGAAAAAAAAAAACAAATAAAAACAGAAAATAAAGAAAAAAAACATTGCATTTTCAACAAACATTGCAAAGTCAAAACTTCATGTCCTGTATGGACTTGTGCCCAAGAAAATGTTCAAGTATGACGTCACGCTTCAGGTGTCAATAGCGTTGCGCTTAGACATTTTGCGGTTCAGATTTTAAATATCTACTTTTTAATGATTAAATTTCACAATAAAAACAACATAAAATACAAAAATAAATATACAGATATATTTCTGTATCATTTTTAAAGTCACATGCATATAATTATACCCTATTCGGCTAGGACATGCCAGATACCTTAGATACGTGGTATCTAACCACTTGCTCAACATGTCACGGACCACGGTGTTACTCAACTAGTCTGACACTGACGGACACTGACAGGTGACTCACGTTTAACATGACATGTGTGTCAAACGTGCACATCACTCAGGAGTACAAAGCCGAGGTGTTGATTTCAAAGTGGACGCTGTACGGCTTTTGACCTACCTCACTTTATCAGTTACCTAACATGGAAGGTTAAAGGGATTGCTTTTTAACCGACTTCAAAAAAAGGAGGAGGTTCTCAATTTGACTGTTTTTTTATGTTTGTTACCTCAGAACTTTTGACTCGGTTGTCCGATTTTCATGATTCTTTTTTATATGAAAACTGGTGCTTCCCGTGTGGTCCCTATTTAATTTGGTTCAGTTCTGACAGTGGGATCTATGAAAGTTCATGAAATAACGATAAAAAATGAAGTCGGTTATAGTAGCTGTTTGGGCCTGACCGTACTTCTATTTTATTAAGTTTTTTGATTATTTTAGGTTACTTTACACTATGGATAATTTCTGAGAAAACAAATTACTTGAACTGGACTAGATGCCGAAACTTTTTATTAGGATATTATTTGATTTATTAAATAAGTAAAAATAAAAAAAATATATAACTATCGGACACATTTTATTTCTTTTGCCAATCAAACAAAACATTAATAATAATAAGTAATAATAAAACGCGTCAAAGTTTGGGACTGGGGACTTGTGACGTCACAGCTTCCTAAAAAGTGTTGCAAAGTTGTGACATTACGCGGAACTTTAACTGGCTATATCTTCATCATATTTTAGGATTCCGTACCAAAAGGGTAAAACGGATCCCTATTATTAAGACTCTGCTGTCCGTCCGTCTGTCCGTCTGTCACCATGCTGTATATCATGACCCGTAGGTATAGTTAGACAGTTGAAACTTTCGTAGATGACGTATTTGTGTTGCCGGCCGCTATAACAACAAATACTAAGAAACAAAATAAAATGAATAATTTCCCCTCCTCTTATATAACAGTAATATTTTTTTGTAGATAGCCGTTTATATAGATAACTAGCTGCGCCCCGCGGCTTCGCACGTGTTGACCATATGGAAACGTTGAAAGGTGATTTCTATCCCACGGTGACTGATTTATGGAATAATAAGTAGCCTATGTTTGATTGCAGGATTAGGATTACCTGTATGCGAAATTTCAGCCCGATCCGTTTCGTTTTGGCGCGAAGAGGTAACAAACATCCATTTATCCATCCATCCATACAAACTTTCGCATTTATAATAATAATGTGATGGTACGGAACCCTTCGTACGCGAGACTGACTCGCTTTTGGCTAAGCGAGTATCTATCTAATCTATTTATGTTTCACTCATTCAAAGAAAATAAACGTACAGATGGAGCATCCTGTAGTTGGTGGTAGAATATACATCTATACCGTGTCCATTTTGAATGAAGCATGTTAGTAAACAAAACGCCCAAACTCAACCTAAAATTCACTTTGTTGGCGAGTCCTTTTATACGTAATTTACATTACTTGTCGATTTTAGATCCAATAATAATTGCTTGAGTGATTTATTGAGTGGAGACCGCGACTCTGCAAATGTAGTGTAGGACGCCCTCCGGCCAGTTGGGATGACAATCTGCGAAAGACTGCAGGCAGATGCTGGATGCGTCAAGCTGAAGACAGGGCGCTATGGCGCTCCTTAGGGGAGGCCTATGTCCAGCAGTGGACTAGTATAGGCTGATGATGATGAATAATTGCTTACAATTATATGTGAAACTGGACGCCAAGCAAGTGAGATTTTGTTATTTGTGTCGTAGTTTGTTTACTAACATACTTCATTCAAAATGGACAAACCATAGCTATTCAACAGCTATCTCTAGACTAACGAAGGCTCCAGACTTACCTCGTTATAACATCGCAGCTCAGTGGGCGGACGAGATTACCCGACTGCGGAGTTTGAGATGGTTATGACTTCTGCAACTGTTTTATTGGCGGAGTTTTTTAGTTATAAGTCTTGTTAGTTCCTATCTGGGTGGATATATTTTTAAAGGAATTTGAATTTCTAGGTTTTAATGGTGTTCGTAAAGAGAAGTTAAAGATATTTATTTGCAAAAACGTGTGTTCAAAAAGGTGACAGATAGTGAGATAGAAACAAAATGCTTCACTGTTAGCGGTATGCAAAAATTATTAAAAGATTAGCTGCACCCCGCGAGTTCGCACGCGTTTTTCCTATGGAAACGTTTAAAGGTGATTTTTATCCCACAGGAATTGATTTATGGGATAAAAAGTAGCCTAAGGTTTGATTCCGGGACTAGGATTACGCAGATCCGTTCAGTAGTTTTGGCGTGAAGAGGTAACAAACATCCATTCATCCATCCATACAAACTTTCGCATTTATTACATGCAGCGTTAAAAACTATCTTTAATTTTTATAATTTTAAGATTTTAAATGCTAAAGTTTGGATGGATGTATGGATGTGATGGATGTTTGTTAACCTATTCACGCCAAAACTACTGAACGGATCAGGATGAAATTTTGCATACAGTTAATTCTAATCCTGGAATCAAACAAAGGCTTTTCATCGGAAAGTCTTCGCCGAGGAGTTGGCCTTCTGTGTCTGGTCGAAATGACGCGTGACCCGAGAGCTGGTGAGTATCTGGCGCAGCGCATCAGCATTGCCATACAGCGGGGGAATGGAGTCAGCGTAGCGGGGACGCGACGACTGGTATTGATATGGATCAGTTGAGCTGCTGATTGTTTGCAACAGTCTGCAATTCGCTCAATTGTTTCAATTATAAATACTAGTCCTAATTTATTTATATTATTTGATTGAAATATACTTTATCAATAAAGTAATAGGTATTTTTAAAGCGAAACTATTTAGACAACCGCTGTGGCGCGGTAGGCGAAGGTCTGTCTGCGACGCAGGAGGTTTAGGGTTTGATTTCTGCCTCGGGACAAATGTGTGTACGATCTGCAGATATTTGTTCAGGGCGTTGTTGAGATGTTTTTTATGTGAAACAAATCTATCTTTGTAGTTTATTGTATTATGTAAATCAGTTATCTAGTACCCATAACAAAAACACAAGCTCTGCTTAGCTTGGGGCTAGATAATAAAAATTGTAAACTGAGTAAATTGTCCAACAATTTTTATTTCTTTTTAAAGCGAAAGAAATCAAGGGTCCGCGATATAAAATGATATGTACTATAGAAATGAGATTGCAAGTTCAAACCGGGCTTTCACCGGATATCCGGTTGTAGCGAGGGCGGGAAAATGTTTTATGGAATGTTCTGGAAAGAGATTTATCTGTTGAATGTGCTAGATGCTGAAAATAGGTCTTTTTTTGATTTCCGTGTCCTAATTTTATTTTAAGAGCAGTTAAAATGTACTTATCTAACATTGAAGGATAGACACATAATATATTTTTAAACCGACTTCAAAAAGAGTAGGGGGTTCTCAATTCGACTGTTTTTTATATGTGTGCTGCTTTTTAAAGATAAATATAGCATTTATTTATATAAGAAAATGGTACATACAAATACATAGGTAACTAGCTGCGCCCCGCGGCTTCGCACGCGTTGATAAATCTCACGGAGCCCGAGACCTTTCCAACGAATGCAAAACCGTGGAAATCGGTTCGTGCGTTCTGGAGTTATAGCGTCAGGAAGGAAAACCAAATAAACAATAATAAGCTATTTTATCTATAAAACCATATTATAGATAAAATAGCTTATTAAAAACTAATAAGTACTTAAATCTAACATTTCACTATACATTGAGGGATTTTTGTCGTCAGGCCTACCCTAAAGCGTGTTCTCGTTACAGTTATAGATTGGAACTATGAAACTTAAACAATGATTTTCTTTAGTAACAAAGTAGGTATACTTAGGTACAGTGGAACGTCGATTATCCGAACGTCGCTTAACCGAACGACCGCTTATCCGAACGCCCGCCCCACCCGCGCATGCCTCTCTCGCGCCTCCCGTGCTGCAGTGCTCGCGTACTTGTCGCAACTTGTTCATTGTAAATTGTATTCCTATGTCAATTCCAAGTAACCGCTCGTCAATAAACTAAATTTTGCCGCATGAAGTAAACTCTCGATTTAAAATGCCTAAACGTAAACGTGTTGTCCTTTCTATGAAAGATAAATACGAGATTAACAAACGGTTAGAGGAAGGCGAATCTGGAACCAAGTTATCCAATGAATACCAAGTTGGTAAGTCTACCATTACGGATATAAAAAAACAAAAGACGAGCATAAGTAACTTTATATCCCAGCTTGATTCTTCTGACGGATCCACGAGTCGTAAAACGATGAAACTTGCCTCAAACACGAATTTAGATGATGCTGTATATAAGTGGTTTACTCAAAAAAGATCCCAGGGAGAACCTATTTCTGGCCCAATTCTGTGTGAAAAAGCAGTTCAATTTAACAAAAAACTTGGAGGGCCGTCAAATTTTCAAGCAAGCACAGGCTGGTTAAAACGATTTAAGTCAAGACACGGCATTCGTGAGCTTCAAATACAAGGAGAAAAACTATCTGCTGATTCATCAGCGGCTGATTCATTTAAAATCAAACTAAGGGATATATTGAACGATGAAAATTACGCTCTCGAAAACGTTTACAATGCAGACGAAACCGGACTCAATTGGAAAGCTTTGCCACGAAAAACTCTTGCTTCACGTCGTGAATTAGCAGCACCTGGTCCTAAAATAAGTAAGGATCGTATCACTGCCTTAGCATGTGCTAATGCTACTGGCAGCCACCGATTGCCTATGCTTGTCATCGGTAAAAGCAAGAAACCACGTTGTTTCAAACATGTTAATATGTCTGCGATGCCTATCGTTTACACTTCGCAAAAGAGTGCTTGGATGGACAGTACAATTTTCATGGAATGGTTTACAGAAACTTTTATACCCTCTGTAAAAGCCCATCAATTAAAAAATGGTAAAAGAGAGAAAACATTATTGCTTCTTGATAACGCCCCAACTCATCCATCATGTGACATCTTAAATAAAAAAGACGAGTTTATAAAAGTCATGTTTCTTCCACCTAACGTGACTTCATTAATACAGCCCATGGATCAAGGCGTTATTGAAACTTTCAAACGGTATTATAGAAAAGAATTGTTACGTAAGTTACTTTTGGAAAAAGAAGAGGAGGGAGAAGAAAGCTTGATAAGAAACCATAAAAAGATTGATTTAAAAGACGCGTCCTACATGATCGGAGCTGCATGGGACAGTGTAAAAGAGCAGAACTTGAAAAAAGCGTGGAATAAAGTTTTGTGTATAACGGAAAATCCTCAAAGTGGATGTGTAAATGAGAAACAGGAAGATATTTCTGAAATTATAGATATTCTAAACAAGCTCGATTGCCATGAATGTGATGAAGAAGAGGTTCAACAATGGATGAATATCGACGATGAAGATCCCGGGTACCAAATTATGCAGGATAGCGAAATTTTAGACCTCATGACTAATAGGGCTGATGCCACCGCTAGCACCTCATCATCTACAAGTTCTGATAATGAAGATGACAACATAATTGGTGCTTCTGAAGCGTTTACTTGCTTAGATATTGCCTTGCGTTGGTTTGAAACACAGGCTGAAAGCGACCAGTATCAAATATCTGTCCTTAAAAAAATACGTGACTTAGCCGCTCGTAAGCGGGTAGGCTTGCTTCGGCAAACGAAGATTAAAGATTTTTTTAAACGTTAATTGTACCTAGCCTGGTACCTACATACATGTTTTACTACAAGATTGTCTGCAGTTGTTTTTGTTTAATTCCTATTTGTCATTAAATATATAAATGTAAATATGGTTTTCATTTACCTGTACGTAAATATGTATGGCAGAATCAATACATAGATAGTTCGATTATCCGAAAATATCGGTTTTCCGAACACCTACGTCCCCCAATTAGTTCGGATAATCGACGCTCTACTGTATATGAATGTTACCTTTGAAATCCATGTTATTGCAAAGTCCCAGTTATTAAGGTAGACGGCGGCGGTGGGAACACAATCGCTTTCAGGATTTAATCGTATAATCCTTCAGGTGCTGTGCTTGAAAAAGCGGCGACCGCGAAAAAACGGTAGTACCTAATGAAGTATTAGTTTCTTTTATAATGATAGTTATTTGTGTTTGTTTTAAAAAACTATAAACCGACTTCAATTATAGGGTTTTCTCATGGATGACATTGCCAGAACTAAACCATGTTAAAATGGGACCACACGGGAAGCACCAGCTTTCAAGTAAAAAAGAAACATCAAAATCGGATCACCCAGTCGGCAGTCAAGTTCTGAGGTATCAAATAAAAAAATGCAGTCGAATCGAGAATTTCCTCCGTTTTTTAAAGTCTGTTAAAAATACCTCTGCTTCGTAAAATTAGGCTGCACGCTTTTTAGCTTTTTGTAGCTTTGCTGTGGCGCGTTTTGTAAACGTGCGACGGCATCGCTACTTTCGCGCGTCAGTCGCATTCGAAACACGCGCCAGACTCTTCTTCCTATCCTATTCTTAAAAACGCCGTAAAACCATAAATGTGCCTAATTATGACAACAGAAATCACGATATACATCATCATCATTATATTTAACTATAGAAACTTTCGTAGTTTATCAGCCCATACACTTCCACTGCTGGACATAGGCCTCCACCATACGACGTTGGCGACGTCCATCTACTTCCTACGACCACTACAATGTCGTCGGTCCATCGAGAGAGACATCACCCAACACTGCGATTCGCTATTTCGTTCTTGTTTTTACGATATACATTTTTTTTACCTACCTACAGTACCTATTTAAAATAGCAGTCCTATTTTAGGTTTCTTACTTAGTCCGCCTTTGGCGAAAAAAGTGCACTTATAGAGCTAAAGATTCATAGAAGGCGTATGACGATTTTTTATCAAATCTTTTATTAATTTTTATACAGGATTTTCAATGATTATATCACTCTTATGAAATAAGTCTAAAATAATTGATCCGATTATGATCTTTACTGTTACGATCAGAATAAAACTTCTCAATAACGTCCGCATTAAAAATTCGACCGCTTTTCTTAAAACCGCCGCTACTTACCGACGCCACACATGAGTTATTAGTTCCGTACATACACACTCTATCCGCACATATACATACGTACGTAACGTACGTACGTACGTACAAAGGTATGACTAATTACGGGACGTTGGCTCGAAGCCTTACGGTTGCCATGGCAACGGTCTTATCCACAGAATAACTGACAGTTGTGGTTGTGCACTTGGAGGGACTCCGTATTAACATACTAGTTCGCGTGTATGGCTTCACTTGATATTATTGATAGGTTCTTGCTACTCGAGATTAAACAGTAGGTATTTTAATACTCGGTTGTTTAGTTTAATTTAATTTTCTTTATTGGCACACAAAACAGAAAACAATCAAGATATGATACATTAACTTAACTTCAAACATTATAACTAAGGCCCGTATTATGAAAGCTTCAGCAATGCTTGAGCAATGCTTTTCTATGCCAGAAACGTCACATGACTGAGCAAGCTTTCATAATACGGGCCTAAGGTTCTTATGCTAGATTGGATTCCTAAACTTGCATGCACAACATGATTCAAACCTAAAGCTACAAAAGCAACGATATTCTGACTATAAAAAAAAGAAGTTAAAATATTCAAAACTTAATTGGTTTAATCCAAGAAGTTAAATTTTTTTAAGATTAACTTAGTTTAATCCAAGAAATGTTTGTTATATATTTATTTATTGCATTCATGCCCATGCAACATTCTGGGTTAGAGTTCTTATGTATAAAAGTTACTAGGTACCTTTACTATATTATATTAATTATTCATTTGGTACTCATATAATTTTTCTAGTATGTTACGATACACGGGAAAAGAAATACCTACATTATGTCGTCAGCATTATGTAGGTCTATAATAATTATTATGTCTTATAAGTGAAAGAAATAAAGAGAAAGAAAGAAAATGATTTATTAAACACTACACAACACTACAATAAAATAAAATGTGTGTAGGTTTAACAGGTCCTGACTCAGATTGTTGCTCTACACAAAAACCTAGAGAAGGTGATTTGTGGAAGTGGTTTCCCTGAACAATGGTGGTCATCATCACAGGTCACTGCGAACTGAACCATCACCTTTTTAAGACTGGAGCCACAGACAGCAGCCTGTGCCGTGGCTGTTTCCAGAAGGAAGAGACCGTGGAACACGTTGTGGTACACTGCACGGCCACAGAGGAGACCAGACTGAAGACGGGACTGAGGAGCCTTATACAGGAATCAACACCACACCTACAGAATAGCTGAAACGAAGCTGTCAATCGCCAAAGGTCCTGCTCCGGTACTTAGGTTGGCTGGTTAGGTTAGCCTGTTTAGGCAGGGGGAGAATGCACAAAACACTCCCATGCGAGAGGTCAGTGCAGATCCCAGTTCCCCCACTTAAAATTAGAATCAGAAGTGGTGTCCCTTCCTTTACCGTATTTGCAAGTAAGTAATTGTATTTATTTGTTTTGTTTCAGGTACGTTAAATCTAAGTTTAATACCATCAATGCGGTGGTTTTTTTATCCTGCGTAGTCCAGTTTGGGCACAATCCGAACTGATGGTAAGTTACGACATGGCTGACGATGTATCATAAATGTCTAGAGAAGACATATTCACTCTTATCTTGATGAGAGAAGGGTTTATTAGACCGTCGCGTTCTATGAGATTTGCGCGAAGTTGACACTTTTTAGCAAGGTGTGACGTCACTACCCCTCCCTAACTTTAACGTGCTTTAATTTTATTATTATATTTAATGCTAGCTGCGCCCCGCGGCTTCGCACGCCCATCCCACTGTGATTTATGGGATAAAAGTAGCCTACGTGTTATTCCAGGCCTAGTACTACCTGTATGCAAAATTTCAGCCCGATCCGTTAAGTAGTTTTTGCGTGAAAGAGCAACAAACATACATACAGACATGTTTACAAACTTTCGCGTTTATAATATTAGATAGAAGGATATTTAATATTTTTAAATATGTGGCCAATTTATTCTGATAAACTGACAGATTAATCAGAATAAAGTTTTTCTAACCAGGTCACCCTACTATTTATTATTTAGTTGGCACCAATCTGAGCAATCGAACTTGACGAATAAATTAATAAATGAAACACAAATACCTACTGGGCTGTCCGGACTTTTACAATGGGCAAACTCCACAGACCTTAGAGAATAGAGATTGACAGAGTCCGAAAAAACCATTGAATTCATTGATTTATTAAAAACGAAGATGAGGTACTGGTTGCTCGAAAGTGGCAACCTCAAATTGTGTAAAATTGTGTTCTCCCACATCAGTCACCGTCTGACCGGCGGCACGGGCGGTCGTGATTCGCGTGAAATATTGTTGTCTCAGTCTCACTTCGGTCCTAGATACGTCTTTCCGTCTTTGTTCTTCTGTGTATTGCACAGGACTGGAAATATAACTGTGAGCGTATGTGTTTGCGTGTAGTTGTAACACATGCCAATTTTTGAGTAAGCGCTGGGAGAACGTAACCTATCTTCCCTTTTTAAATCAATGATTGAATTCCGTGTTTTAACAAACTTTTCCGGCTACCAAACCAAGACCTTTTGGGTGGTAAAAGGGGGTTAAGGAGGGGAGGGTAAATGGGGGTAAGAGGGTAGGAGAGTCAATTCCAACTATACAAACACAGCATCAAAGACATTATCACACAAGACATACGTCTCGAAATGACCCCAAACTTAAATTAACAAACGTTTAAGAGAAGAAGACGACTGTTTTATTTTTACCTTATTGATGTTGAATAAATTATGATTTTTTTAGTTTTGCGACCATAAAGGTTGTCAACCCAAAGGTTAGTAGGCAGATAATGCTAGCTAGCATTATGTTCGCCTATTTAAGTGGAATTAAGGAAGAATTTATTTAAAGACTGGTTATGGTTGATAAATTGGATTAGGCAATAAAATTAATCGGATTAGTCGAAACAGGATAATAATAAAATATTTTAGGTTAAAGGATTGTGAAGCTTTTTGATAAGTTATTATTAAATTATACCTAATTATAACACAATCGTGGGATGGTTTTTATAATCTATTTGTTGTAGAGACAACCTACTCGTTTGTCTATTGAAATAACCGCGTTTGGCACTGTAGTAGATAATCGTTAGGGATTATAGGGATTAAAAATGAAAATAGTTAATTTTGTTTTAAAAAACTAGAAACCGACTTCGATTTTTATAGTTTTTTCATGGATCCCACTGTCAGAACTGTAGGCCTAGCACGGGGATGGTTGTCTTGGGTAGAATAGAAAAAAGTTACGTCACTTTTACATCGAATACGTAAATTTTTTTGAAATTAATTCCTTCAACTTCAATAATTTACGCAATGTATGACGATGCGATGTTATTTTTCTCTATTCTATCCCAGACAACAAGACCGGTGCTAGGCCGGCAGAGCCTAGTTATGGAAACAACAAACAAATCTTTTTTCTTTATAATAATAGTACTTATAGAATATTTAGGACTCAATCAGTAGACTGGAGTTTTGTAGATAGCCGCTTGGTTTATATAAAGAAAAAACATCCTGTTTTTATTTAGTACTAGCTAGCGGAAACGTTAAAAGATGATTTTCATCCCACGGGAACTGATTTATGGGATAAAAAGTAGCCTATGTTTTATTCCAGACCTAGGACTATGTCTATTTTAAATTTCAGCCAGATCCGTTCAGTAGTTTTGGCGTGAAGAAGTAACAAACAGTGTGATTAGTGTAATTAATATCATCACATCTCTTTTTTAGGTCCTATCTTAAGTTTTCTCACTAACTCCTTCAAACCTTAATCCAATATTTAGAACACAATAAATACTTATAAATAACTATAACTTAAAAATCTAAGCTGCCGTAACTAGAAGGTAGAGTGCAATTAATAATTGATTAATATTTTGAACACCCTCAACCTCAACAGCCTGTATCTGTCCACTGCTGGACACAGGCCTCCTCCTGATAAGCGCCTCATTGATCGCAGTTTGGTGGTACAATTGAACACAGTTAATAATAACTAGCTGTGCCCCGCGGTTACGCACGCCTTGTTCCTATGGAAACGTTTAAATGTGATTTCTATCCCAAGGGAACTGATTTATGGGATAAAAGTAGCCTTGATTCCAGAATGAGAATTTCCTGTACCTATGCAAATTTTAGACCGATCCGTGCAGTAGTTTTGGCGTGAAGAGACCATCCATCTATACAAACTTGCGCATTTATAATATTAGTGTGATTATTCGACGATTAATTAGTGTCGAACCAAATATCGAAACATGAAGTAAATAATCCCCAGGCATCTTCTCCACTTCAGAATGTACCAAGATATCCAAGACGGGTTTTATGAAGGCATCAAAACCAGATAATTGTCAAAGGGAACTTCCACCTGTCATAACCACGAAAACAAACTTCCCGGAAAGCATTTCAGACCTCTAATTGCGCAAATTGAACTCTATTTGTTGTGGGATAAGAGCGAGAGGAATTTAGGTTTTGTTTGTGTCATCAGTTTTTGATGAAATAGATTTTATCAAGTCATATTTAATTATGGTTTAGGTTTTGGGATTTGTGGCTAGATCTGAACACAAATAAATATATTCGAATTAAGTAAATAAGTAATAACCCTATAATAATTCTTTGTGCCTACTGAATTTCCGTAAAGCGTGAATCTATTATGTAAATAAGTATTGCTTGCCTGCCTAGATAAACAGTTTTATTACAGAATTAATTAACCAACTCAGAAAAAAGAAGGCGGTTCATATTCATATTCGTTTACTTATTACAGTCTTAATTATAGGTTCCATTTTCGGCTGTGTATGTTTTTTTATTTAATCTTACATCGATTTCTCAGTCAATTATGGACAGATTTTGATTTTTTTTGGCTATTTTATAGAAAACGGTTCCAGGGTTTCACAAACATGGAATTCAAACCAGGTTATAGCCAGACAATAAAGGCTAATAATTGGAAAAATAGCGCTAACAGCAGACTGTTGCAAACAATCTACCGGCAGCTCGACTGATCTATTTCAATACCAGTCGGAAACGTCCCCATGACGCTAGTTGCGTTGCCCCGCTGCTGTATGGCAATGCTGATAATATGAACTGTAAATATGATTTCGAATCAAAGAAGGCCAATAATGTCCAGAAAAATATTAACCTGTAAAAATACATCATTTTCAATATGTGCCCATTATGTCCGAAAAAATATTAACCCACAGAAATACATTAGGTTTCCCGAAAAAGGTTTTTTCTACGAAAACTGTCAACTGTCCTCGGCAGATATTATCGAAGACAATGATAAGTTTGGACTGAATTGTTTATTTGCTATTCGGGGGAATAGAGGTTTGGCCGCATTTACAACGTAGAGTAACATTTAATTTATTTTTAGTAAATACCTACTTCATACAACGATGGCATTATGTCTTCATATGGTGGGTCGGGTACCTACAGACTAAGCGAGGTCCAAGCGTGCGAATGCAAACCACTCGTTTGAGTTCGCTTGCTCTCGATTCGACGATCGGTACCTACGAACATACCATTTTTCTTTCATGTAGGGAAAGCCGCCGGCGGACCAGTTCGGCCGAAGGTGAACCCCCTATTAGTCCGTATACAGAAAGAACGCTTGAAACTTATAAGCCGTAGATATGTTAGTCTAATACAATATGTCTGCGTCGTCGGTGCGACTGCGCTGCCCCTCGTGGTTGTTCCATTAACCAAGTGTGCTGTAAGGTAAGCCATCCTTCCTTACGCTTGTCCCAGTCGCAGTCCCAGTCCCTGCTCCTGCTCCCCGGTCGGATATAAAACACCCCCTAAATCTAGTATGGCCCGCTGATTGTGCCATACTAGATTTAATTAGTAGGTATTAACTGTGTTTGTAAGTTATTTTATAAGTTTATAATACAATAAATATATTATCGATACATATATCTATATCGTATCCATTTTGAATGGAGCATAAACGTAAACAAACCGCCCATACTTAACCTAAAATTCACTTTGTTGGCGCGTCCTTTTATACGTAACTAGCTGTTGCCCGCGGCTTCGCACGCGTTGTTCCTATGGAAACGTTTATAGGTGTTTTCCCGGCAATTATTAGATTTTTTCTCGCCGTAAAAACCATCCTTGAACTTCAACAAACATTTAAAAAAAAATCAGTCAAATCGGTCAAGCCGTTTTCATGTTATGTCGTGACAACGGAAAACGGGTTTCATTTTTATATACATATATAGATATATACTTATATAGATTATCATTACTTGTCGATTTTAGATCCTCCTTTCAATAAAAATTGCTTACAATTATATCTGAAACTCGACGCCAAGCAAGTGAGATTTTGTTATTTGTGTCGTACTTTGTTTACTAACATGCTTCATTCAAAATTGATAAACCATAAGTTTAACCTTATTGTTGTACAATATTGCTTAACAGACCATACTTAACTTGGTAGTACTATGAATGGGAAACATTTTCTCGACAACCACATGTAGTTGTCGAGAAAATGTTCGCCGCTGTGTAAACTCAGCCAATAGATTCAGAACCGGCCTTTCAAGAGGAATATTGTTTCCCAACTGTTGACTTATTTTTCAAGTATTTCTATGTAGGTTAAGGACAAAGTGCGCAAATATCTGAAGAGGTTAACCAAAAGCTGACAAACTGACCCTAAATCATTGACGATACATTTCTTTCTTCCATTCTTTATTGTATTTACTAGTTGAATGACGCAATGACGCAGTTTTTCCCGTCTTTGTGTTGAATAGAGGTAGTGTTTTTCTGAAATATAATCGGATACGGACAGTCAGTAGCTTTTGTATAATAACTTTGTCTTCTAATGTCTAAATATTTCTGTAATTTGATGTTTTTATCACGAGCGACGTAACGGAGGAGAGTACTCGTATACAAAGCTAAGGAAGGAGTCATGCCACCCCTTGGATTGACAACGACCATTCACACTTACAGCCAGATCATAAAATATAGCAAAATTCGCAGCTCGCTTTGCTCGCGGTTGATTCTATATTGCGGTCTGTTGTCCTCCTGTTTTATTCGCTACTTATATGCTACGCTGCGTGGGTCTGACTAAAACACTCACAGCCAGATCATAAAAAAAGCAAATTTCGCAGCTCGCTCTGCTTGCGGTTTTGCTGTCTTGATCTCATATTTTATTCACTACTTAAATACTACGCGCGCTGCGTCATTTTTACTATAATTAAAAACTGGTTTTAAATTCCTTTATTTTCACGGTTATTGAAATTTGTCGGGACAAATAGTAACCCCTCAGAAATAAGATTATTTTTGTTGTACATGTAGGGCATGTGATCAATATAACTCTAGGTTAAGGGCGGACGAATATTCCTGTATTGGCAACATTGAAATGAGTTGTTTTTATGTAAATGCCTTATTTATACCTACCGTACATACATTAATGAACCTCTTCACGAGATAAGGAAAAAACACTGCGAATACAAGTAGTTTATTTACCGAGAGTGGCCCGGATATACAAGCTTTCATAAAAAGTAGGGCAGTATAACATTTTGTAGGTTACCTATTCTTTAGAAAATTGAATTCATGAAAAATATGGCGGCCTATAGGCGACTTCTTCCAGCCAAGGCGAGGTTGAAGATCAAAAGATGGCGGTGCAGGAACTAATGCCCAAATATAACCATATTATTATTATTATCACATCACACTTCACATCAAACTAATATTATAAATGCGAAAGTTTGTATGGATGTATGGATGGATGGATGGATGGATGGATGGATGGATGTTTGTTACCTCTTCACGACAAAACTACTGAACGGATCTGGCTGAAATTTTGCATGCAGGTAATTTTAATACTGGAATAAAACATTGGCTACTTTTTATTCAGTCAATCTGTTCCCGTGGGAAAAAATCACCTTAAACGTTTCCATAGGAACAACGCGTGCGAAGACGCGGGGCGCAGCTAGTTAAATAATAAACTAATAGGTACAAGCTCGGAGTATCTCTGAAGTATAGGATTCGTAACGAATACATCCGACAGAGAACCAAAGTTATCGACATAGCTCAAAGTATTTTAAGTATTAGCAAGCTGAAGTGGGCCGGTCATATCTAGCGAAGAACCGACAACCGCTGAGGTAACCGTGTTTTGAGTGGACACCGCGACTCGGTAAACGCAGTGTAGGACGCCAGGATAACGACCTGCGAAAGACTGTAAGATGCGTCAAGCTGAAGGCAGGGCGCTAGGCTCATTAGGGGAGGTTTATGTCCAGCATTGGACTAACACAAATAGGTTGATGATGATGAGGTACAAACATTAACTCAATAAAATAATTAATAATAATGGTTTTGTTTCCTTCTCTTTTGTTCCCATTTTGGGTCACTAGGTACGCATTTCGTAGTACACCTTGTACTTAACACTTTCAGTGCCCATGATACACATGCTAGGCTTGCAGTATGGGGCAGAGAAGAGACTAGACAGTCAAGGAGTTAAACGATATTAATTTTTGACACCCCCATTTTCTCACAATACCATTTTAGTTACACCACCCAAGTTACTTTCCTCTATATTTTTGCCCAATAAACCATCCACACTCGCAATGATCGATCGCATCAGAATGCACTTGGGCGGGCACCGAACCCCCTACGTTGGCTCGCTGCCAGCCGTCGCCTCTGCGGCTTGAAGCGACAACTTCTTTAAACTGGGACACGGGATTAACAAGGCTTTAAGGAGGTTATTAAGGCTGAGGTTTTTGTTATTGTAGTGCACTTTCGGCGTGTGGTGCATGCGGCATAGAATTTGCTCCACCTATTCCCTACTCTTCCCGCAGGTGTCGTTAGAGGCGACTAAGGAATATTTACCGGGGGCGGGCAGCAGCGAATAAAGGCGCTTATCAAGGGGAGGCCTGCGACCAGCTGTGGCGCAGTGTAGTAGTTCCCGTTCCCGTGGGAATTCCGGGATAAAATATAGTCTATGTCACTCCCTGAAAAGTTAGCTTTTTTATGATGAAATAATTTATTAAATCGGCCCAGTAGTTTCGGAGCCTATTCAATACAAACAAACGAACAATCAAATATTTCCTCTTTATAATATTATGTCCCGAGTTGGGAATCGAACCAGCAACCTCCTGCAGGCGGACCTTCGACCCCTGCGCCACTAAGGTCGTCGAGTTAAGGGCATTGCATCTGACACAGTCCTTAAAACAAAGTCATTAACTATTAAAGCTATATCAAACGAACAGACATACGCGGTACAAAGTTAATTTGTGTTGTCTGAACCGTGAAATTTGTAAAAGACTATGTATGTATGTTTCTAATTATGTTATTGTTTGGAGCAAACAACTGTGACCGTAATAAGAGTTTGTTTTGGACAAAGGACTGGAGATTTCTTATCATCATCAAACTATAAGTCCACTGCTGGACATAGCCTCCCCTAATGAGCGCAATAGCGCCCTTCAGCTTGACGCATCCAGCATCTGCCTGCAGTCTTTCGCAGATCGTCATCCCACCTGGCTGGAGGGCGTCCTACACTACGTTTACCGATTCGAACACGTTTACCCTGTCGGTTCTTCGTGAGATATGGCCGGCCCACTGCCACGTCAACTTGCTAATTCTTTGAGCTATGTCGATAACTTTGGTTCTCTGTCGGATGTGTTCGTTACAAATCCTATCCTTCAGAGAGACTCCGAGCATAGCTCTTTCCATAGATCGCTGAGCGACTTTGAACTGGTGGACCAGCCCTATCGTGAGTGTCCACGTCTCAGCTCCGTAGGTCATTACAGGTAGGACGCACAGATTGAAAACTTTCGTTTTCAAGCATCGCGGTATGGGTGACGAGAAGACTCGACGTAGTTTCCCAAACGCTGCCCAGCCCAACTGGATCCTCTTGAACTCCTTCTCAAAATTGTTTTTTTATACCCAAATGGGCAATACGAGGTAAGTTAAAAGGTACCAAACTAACAAAAATACAGACAGACCATCAGACAGATTGTATAGAAAACAGAATTGTTCTCGCATTTTTCTCCGCTATCAGCGCTTAAAACGGAATATCTCTGTTTTTATTTTTATTCGAAAAATCGTTAATAATTAAAACGCCATTAGTGCTTACGAGTGTGAAGCGCAGTTTTGATTTATGCTCACTGAAAAACTTCCTGCAGCTAAATTGTTATTGCTTTTTGCTGAATTAGCAACTGGACGCCGTAAACAACAGCATAGAAAAATAATTGCAACCATATGTCTATGGTGGTAGAGTAGATAATACCTTGTCGTTAAAACTGAGGGTAGTTGCAATCGATGAAAAAGATAGTTGGAGTGTTTTGAAAGGTTTGCTATTTTTGATAATTTGTTGTTTATTATTGGTTTCGAAATCAGGAAGTTGGCGGTGTTACACCCCTGTGCATCAGAAAGCACATTTAGCCGTGTTGGTTCTGAGCTTGACCTCTCCCCGGTCGTGTCGGTCTGCCGTCTCATCGGATTATGAGAGTACTAGCTGCGCCCCGCGGCTTCGCACGCGTTGTTCCTATGAAAACATTAAAAGGTGATTTTCATCCCACGGGAACAGATTTATAGGATAAAAAGTAGCCTATGTTTTATTCCAGTATTAGAATTACCTGTATGCAAAATTTCAGCCAGATCCGTTCAGTAGTTTTGGCGTGAAGAGGTAACAAACATCCATCCATACATCCATCCAAACTTTCGCCTTTATAATATTAGTGTGAAGTTAATAGAGAGTGCACCTGTGTTTGCGCACACTCGTGCACTATAATATGTCCTGTGCACATGGCTAGTCTCCGTTGAGACTGGCCGCTGTGGCCGAAACTGGACTAGCAGGATCTCTTTATTTTGAATTTGCAAACATTCTGACCAATTCGTGGAAAATTGAAATTAAGGCTTTTTTGATTCCGAGACTTATCTTTATGAAAACCATGGAATTCATAAAAATGAGTCGGAATTTGATTAAATTTGATTGACTCACATCAACAAGAAAAATTCTTGGAATCCCGAAATTGGTAGATCTTGAAATAGGATCCTTATAACTTTTTTTCTGAAATGTACACCTAGCATCATCCATTGCTTATAAATCATAGATCATAGAATTAATTTTTAAAGGAATAGGAATAATACATTGATTTTTAAAAAGGGAAGATGTGGTACTGGTTTCTCGAAATTGGCAACCTCAAATTGTATAAAATTGTGTGCTCCCTCCTCAGTCACCGTCTGACCGGTGGCATGGGCGGTCGTACTAGCGAGAAATATTGTTGTCTCGGTCTCACTTTGGTCTTAGGTACGTGTTTCCGTCTTTGTTCTTCTTTGTATTGCACAGGCAGGACTAGAAATATAACTGTGAGCGTATGTGTTTGCGTGTAGTTGTAACACATGCCAATTTTTCAGTAAGCGCTGGGAGAACGTAACCTTTTTTAAGCTATTGCATAGCTTCTATCGCGGGCCTTGAGCGCGGGGACCGAATCCAGAAATTCCGTAACGCAAAAACCTTGACGTTTGTCTCTTTAGTTCAGCAACTCGCCTCTAGATGGCATTGCAATAGCTTTACCGCGGCAGTCCCCGAGTGCCACACGTCTTTTTTTAATTAATCAATGGGATAATTCTAATAATATGATCCGATTACCTATAAACGCAAACAAATTTTCCAATGTTTTTTGTTTGCACGAAACGCAACCAATGTTTTTTGTTTGCACGAAACGCAACCAATGTTTTTTGTTTGCACGAAACGCAACCAATGTTTTTTGTTTGCACGAAACGCAACCAATGTTTTTTGTTTGCATATTTTAATGGTATTCTGTTTTGTATGCCAAATAAATAAATAAATCAACAACGACAACCACTGGGGGAAACGTGTTCTTGAGTGGTGTGGTGACCCCGACTCGGCAAACGTAGTGGAGGACGTCCTCCGGCCAGGTGGGATGACAATCTGCGATAGACTGCAGGCCGCTGATGGATGCGTCAAGCTGAAGACAGGGCGCTATGGCGCTCATTAAGGGAGGCCTATGTCCAGGTAGGCCATTGGACTAGATAGGCTGATGATCATTTATTTATTTATTGATTATTTACAAAAATTACATAACTTTTACAGAGACACCTAATGCAATAATGTACTCACCTAGTCTTATAATAATAATTATCATAAAAAAGGCAATCAAACATTTCTTCTAATAAAATAATAATTACCTACATGTCAAACCATAGTTAAAGAATTCGTACCTCCTTATAATAATTATTATTATATAGAAAATAAAAAAAACAATCGCCACACATCACATCACACTAATATTATAAAGGCGAAAGTTTGTATGGATGTATGGATGTATGGATGGATGTTTGTTACTTCTTCACGCCAAAACTACTGGACGGATCTGGCTGAAATTTTGCATACAGGTAATTCTAATCCTGGAATAAAACATAGGCTACTTTTTATCCCATAAATCTGTTCCTGTGGGATGAAAATCACCTTTTATGTTTCCATAGGAACAACGCTTGCGAAGCCGCGGGGCGCAGCTAGTCAAATAATAATATTTGTCAGACATGATGATGATGATGATGATGATGGTGAGGATGCAGATTCAGTCCCGTCAAAGTCGAAATTTTTAAGGATATTATTTGATGTCTTAGAAATTACCCATAGTGTGAGGGCTTACGCACTTTTAACAACAAAAACCTTAGAATATTACCTAAAAAGTTGTCAAGATGACCTAAACTGATTGGTCCAATTATTGCACTTCCGCGAAACTAACGAATCACCGCGAATTCATTGAATAGATTTGAATTTGGAACGTTTAAACGTTCCCGCCCAATCCAATTTGCTAACACAAACGGAAAACTAGTGCATTGTATCAAACCAGTGGGCTCACTTCTGGTACATAGTATACAGTGTTTTCAGTATGTCATTTACTTGTACACTAAATTTGGTAGAAAATAATATCACCATTGCTGCTGCGTGGTGCCGACTTAGAATTTGCACCAACCCATCTCTTCCCGTGGGTGTCGTAAGAGGCGACTAGGGGATATCCACCCGGGGCGATAGCTACACATTAAAAAACAGTCTCAAATTGTAGGAATTCGAAAATTGTTGGTTTTTCATAAACAAATGTAAAGAGTCAGCTGAGGGCACATTGCGCGCCATGTTGCGAAAGTAATAGCTATAGGATTTCGCTTTCATTAGTAGCAGTAGCGGGACAAACAAAAGTTTTGCTTATTTACATGAAAAATAAACTCTTTATTACAGTATCCAAAGAAATAATATAGAATGTTATGTAATTTGAGATTTTTACCACGAATATGCCGCTATAGTACTGAAATCTTGGCCTGGTTTACCAACCAAATTACGTTAGGTTCCTCTCATAAACACACACACACACACACCTTTAAATAAGCACACTACTACGTACTATTCCTGTTTTGTTTTTCTAATTTACCAGCGACTTGCCTCAGCTTCGGACGGGTGTAACGCTGATGTTTTATACATATAAAACTTTTTCTTAAATTACTAAAAAAACCGCATCAAAATCCGTTGCGTAGTTTTAACGAAAGAAAAGAAAGAAAGAAAGAAATCTTTATTCATAGCTTAAAAAATACACTATTACATACATGAACTTAAGTGAGTTTCTTTATGAAGTTATCCTACACCGTAAAAACTACAAATAAAACAAACAACAGTAAACAATTATAAGGCTCAATAATAAAGATCTTAGCATCATAGCGACAGACAGACAGCGGGAAGCTACTTTGTTTTATACCATGTACTGATGGTTTATCTATCGTTGATGGTCAATAAATACATAAATAACCCATCATCACTGATTATATTGATAACGCTGTTTTCTTTTTTACATAGTTGACACACTGGATTCGAATTGTACTCTGCCCATCACCGAACTAACCAATACGGAGAAAAAGCTTCAATAAATAAAAATACTACGCCTCCAAAACCAGCTGGGTCGATTCTACGTGAAATAGATACAAATACGATATATTTTATCCGGATTTTTGGTAACAAAGGCTTGTTAGTAAAGGAACGTAACTAGAGAGGTAAATTAATGGTACTTAATGAAATAATGATAAGGTTTTGTTACACCCTGTACATAATATGTATTTTATATCATGTATTATAGTATATATTGTATTTAATTAACTATCACGCCATTATCAATACGTTTACAACTGTCTTATGTCCATTCCAAGGTTGTCTGGAAGAAATTGCTCATAGTGACATGCTGCCTATTAAGCAACTCTGTTATTTCTCATTTCCTGTATTTTTTGTATTTTCTAGATGTGCAATAAAGTGTATTGTATTGTAAGAAACAGACAAGAGGTCTACTTTGAAAAACGAACTCGGTAAAGGAAAATCGAAGTTTCGTTATAGTTGTGTGCGAACTTGCGAAGCCGTTCAGCCCGCTTATCTATACAAATACTAGCTTTTGCCCGCGGCTTCGCTCGCTCTATTCAAGTAGCCTATGCCCGTTCCCGGGATACCGTTTACCTCCCTGCCAAATTTCATCAAGATTCGTTCAGCCGGGAACGAAATAAAAACTATCCTATGTCCGTCTCCTGGTTCTAAGCTACCTCCCTACCAATTTTCAGACAAATCGGTTCAGCCGTTCTTGAGTTATAAATAGTGTAACTAGCACGAATTTCTTTTATAAATTTAGATCATAAAGAGGAAAGATTTGATTGTTTGTTTCTATTGAATAGCCACCGAAACTACTACACCGATTTAAAAAAAAAAATCATCATTAAACAGCCTACTTTTCAGGGAGTGACATAGGCTATATTGTATCCCGGAATTCCCACGGGAACGGGAACTACGCGGGTGAAACCGCGAGAGGTTACTAGTGTATAATAAAAACAATCTGAGACCAACATCCAAGCCTAGTTCATTTATATTTCCGGCTTGTCGCTCCTCAAGGGAAATCGTTTGAACCTACAATCTATCTCCGGAACAATATGAAACTCGACACGTGTGTAGTTGCCTTATACATAGAGATATATTGCTAAGGTCATTACTGACGAGTTCCCTTGTGAAACAACCTTAGAATTTGCACCAATCCAAGACTTCTCACGTAGTACATATGGTTACATATGAAGATATGACATATGAAGATATGTGGCCCGGTTCATCATTACTGACGAAAGATATATGGTGGTATATATGGTCATCATTACTGACGAGTTCTCGTGTGGTATCTTAGAATTTGCACCAGCCCAACTCTTCCCACCATCTTCTCACCCCTTTGCACTACCAACCCTTTTTTTCATATATCTCTTTATCCATCCTATGTTTGCCCGGAAGAAATCGCAACCCAACCCGCAATCCCAAGGTGGGGATTATGGACATTACCCTCCATAAGTTCAACGCCAATAAGGCGCGGAGGCCAGCGTCCAGCATTAGACCAATAGAGGCTGTTAAGTTGATGTTATCGACTTGAGAAAAAGAGGAGTTTCTCAATTCGGTAGGTTTTGTACTTAGATTTTAGGATATGTTTTTTTTATCACGATCAGTTTTGAAAAGAATTTCCGTGGAATTAGCGCTTCTGAGACAAAAAGTAACTTTTTTAGTTGCAAAAAATATGCAAATTTTGAGCCATAATCGCTCTGTAGTTTTGGCTTTTTCGCACATACATCTGTACAAACAAAATTTACAGCAGGCAAAATAGAGCAAACTTAATAAAAAATTTATTAAATGACAAAAGAATGAGCGGTCTTAGCCCCAAATGCAAAAAAATAATAAATTAACTTTTCCTCAGTTCTTTACAGGGATTAATATGGATAAACGACAATAAGAAAATCCAGACAAAAGCATGGATCAAAGAGTTTGAATAACTTTTAATGGTTGAAAACTTTAATGTACGGAAAATTAAGAAAATCCGGTATTCATGAAAGACCGGATTATGTTTTTTGAATTTGTTTATTCAATCGTTTATTGGACTAGGTTCAGAACCTGTATCGCGGGAGGCCGAATTATAAACAGAATTTCCTATATTTAAGACTATAATAAACAGGGCAGCAGATGACTCTTAAAAAAAATACCTTAGAAAAACCTTAATAACTACTTATGATGACAAAATAAAATTGAAGGAGAGTAACATGACTTTTAAGTATCTAAAATATTTAAAGTAAAGCTTTAAAGTATTTAATACAAAATAAAATTAAAGTAATAATTACTTATTATGGTAATTCGGCATTCTCTACCTGCTACTTTGTGTAGTTGTGACCAACAATTGATTACGTAGAGGTATGGAGAACCATTCATAATTTCAACAGTATTTCCTGTCAAGCTCCTTTTGTATTTAAATTTTACTGAAAACCCACATATCTCGCAAATCCATTCAGAAATGCACACTATCTCGAAAAGCCGTGTAGGTACACTCAGCCTGAAAAGCCTTTGTGGCTCGCAACCCAGTTTGACGACCTATTTCGTTGACTGTACACTATTCGTATCTAGTGAAATTGTGATATCAGTTTAGAAATCTATTTGTCTAGGTACAACACGTAGTTGTGCATCAAACTGAAACTTTAAATCTGGGTGAAGAAAAAAACCGGACAAATGCTAATCGGTCTTGCACACGAAGGGTTCCGTACCATTTATCTATAAAAATCAAAAAATATAAATCTGTTCTTGTAACAAAACAAAAGGTCAACGTGACCCATCTAAGTTCTGACCGCGCCCGACGTTGCTTAATCTCGATGATCGGTCCTCAAAGTGATAAGGACGTTGCCCCCCTTAATTATTAAAATTATTTAACTTTTATTATTTTTTGTTATAGTAACAACAGAAATACATCATCTGTGAAAATTTCAACTGTCAAGCTATCACGGGTCATGAGATACAGCCTGGTGACAGACGGACAGCGGAGGCTTTGTAATAGGGTCCCGTTTTACCCTTTAGATACGCAACCCTAAATACTCGTGTTACAGGGCGTAATGTTACATGTTTACATGTTACACAGCGAACGTTCATGCAGTCAGGTATGAGAAAAGCAGGCGCTTGCAACGCCACTTACACAAATTACTATAACAAATTACAACTAAGCTTTCAAATATGTATAATTATGTAATTTTAATAATTTCTACCTAATAATAATAACTAATTATTAGTTGCCCGGCCTGAGTCCAGCCGTGGACCATCATTATAGGCTATTGAGGACGAGGATTTATTTAATTTAATATAAATATCCTTGGTCTTTGTTAAGTTTTCTATGTTTTCTATGTACCTGAGTCGAAATAAATGCTGTTCTTTTCTATGCAACGAGCAATGAGACAGATTTTAGCACACGGCGTTACGTAACGTATCATGTTCGCTGCGAACAGTACATTACACCCCTTAACGCCGAGTGAACATTTTACTTAGATCTATGAAAATACATGTTTATTTTGTTTGAACCACAACTTATAATACTGACGACCAAATCTTTGATGTTTTATTGTCATTGTAATTTCCTTATTCCCTGTTTCTCACCAAATAGCTGTCAAATGTTAATATTACAATCAGAACATCAAAGTGAATGTTCAAAGTAAAGGACAAAAGGAAGCCATGGACAATCAAATAGTTTGTGGGGATACTGAATAACTTAGAAATATGTGGACAAAATTGAACTTTATCAACTTGAATTTTCGATTGATTTTAAATTTTAACGATTAGAGATACTGAATAACTTACGTGTGGACGAAATTAAGCTTTATTTACTTGAGTTTTCGATTGATTTTAAATTTATTAGTAACATCTTCGTGTGAGGTATTAAAATGTCCCTAACTTCCCTATACCGTAGTAATAAAATGAACCTCAAGCAGAATTTAATAGGGTGATGATATCTAGTTAAGTTAAAAGGATATTAACCTACTATTAGTTGACTGTATAAAATCAAAGAGAGTTTGTGAAGGACATTCTATGACCAGTAAAATCGAATATGTGTGTCTGTCTACCATGTGTTTTCACAATCTATACACTGTAGTTAAAACATGTATGGCAACTTCTAAAGCTCTACCGGATAGTTGGGTACTAAAATGCGTAGTATGAGTCTCGTAGAAACCATATGCGTATTAACGTAACTACTGTAGTAACGTCAGGCGATTTAACTGTGACAACTCTGAATAGCTGGTAGACACGTAGTGCGTCTACCATGAGTTGTCACAGTTGAACAGACTCATACTGAGCATTTTAGTACCTATTTATCCGCAAGAGGCGCGCGAAGTTTCCATATATTTTTTAAACTACTCGTACAGTCGCTAGCGAGTATACAATGTGAAAACTCTTGGTAGACACACATATTGGATTTGACTGGTCATGTAAATGTCCTTAGATTACAAAATCTATTCAATTACGGCCGAGTGTCTTAGTGAAAAGATATGTTTGGTTCCGCTGAGATTTAAACCACACAATATTTAGCGTTACCGTAACTATCATAAACACAGCTTTTCAGCAATTTGAAAATCATTTTCAGGATTCTCTACACACGATGAAAACAGAAGCTGGACGTTTTGGTTCGCTGCGTGGACATAAAGATACTTACTGCAATTTTAATTAAGACTGGGTTTATAATTTGTAATATTCCCATTTACATTCTAACTATATCCATCGACCATGTAGAGTGTTAGTAAACAAATTACAATGTTATTTGGTAAAAACAGTTTCGGTGCATAGAAAATTCGATGCTCTGTACTTCTCACTCGCGAGAAAAACATATCTTGTCATCCCGCTCTAAATCTATCTCGTAGCGGCGTTATTGCACACTCTTAAGCGTACACTGTTTGTCATCAGTGTGCGCGGCCTAAATGCATGTTATTTCACCTGTCATTATACACATACCCGCGCGATAGAATGAAATGCACAATGACTCATGCCGCCAACCAAACAGATTTTAGCACAAGGGTTATTTATCATAGAAAAACGATTGAATGTATCTCTTCAAAATAAATTTATTTTAACTAATTAATAACTAAATTATGTCGGTAAACCCTTCATTTTGGAGTGTTATCTCCCCGTATGTTACTTATTTTCGCCAAAAGTTAAGTTAAAATTCGTGTTGAAATACGAAAGTTTAGAAGCTTATATTTTTCAAACGTATACATTTTTATTGTTTTAGTTGTATACAAACATAGTTTATGACGGTATAAATTGATTTCATCCTAAGTTTTGGATGGTCAACATCAAACAGTCTTGTACCCTTCCTTCCACGTTTGTATGAAAAAATGACCGTCTAGTTCCAACTTAATAGAATAATATGAAAATAAACCGATAGCTTCGCAAATCCAGGTCACTGCGAGCGGTGTCAAACACAGCTCTGAAAGTCTTTTATTTCCAGTTTCAGTTTCTGATCGCTGGTTCTTGCTGCACCAGACTGATTGTAACCGCTTTGTGGGGCCTACTGCGAAACTACACTAACGTCTTAATGGAGGATATCTTATACCTTTGATCGAGCAATTCTTTTTACATCTTATACCTTTAATTTAAACAAGCAATTCTTGTATATATTTACAAGAATTACTCGTTTTAGAGCTGCAGCATTTTCATGAAATTTAGTATACAGGGGGTTTCGGGGACAATAAATCGATCTACCTAAGATAATTTTTTAGAAATTGTCGTTTTCTTCGTGTTTTCAATAAACTTTCATCAACGTTATCGTAATCTATTAACTCTTCCTGACATCTATCTATTAGCGAATAGTATAATACTATTTTATCCGTGTTTTCAATAATCAACTTTATCCTTATCAACTTAAACACTGAAAAACATGACTTTTCCTGACATCTATTGGCGAATAGTACTACTATAATTTCTAATAAGCCCAATTTACGAAAAAAAACCGAGCAAAACTCGGTCATGCAGGTACTAATTAATTATTAGTGCACATTTCTACTTTCTTCTTTTTTCCAACATGCAATGCAGCCAGCGTCTTGGTGACGCGACTACTGGTATTGATATGGATCAGTTGAGCTACCTGTAGATTGTTTGCAACAGTGCACAATCCTAAATCATTCAAACAATATACGCGATATATCGCTTAAGATAGATAGATAGATAGATAGATACATTTATTGAGCAACACAGTTACAACACAGAACAGATAGGTATAAGTAGGTAGGTAGTAACAATTATACAGACTAGCGTAGTACATAATATAAAAATATAATGCTGTAACGATGCAGGTCAAAGGGTTCCACCTCAGCTTGATGCTACCTCGCATTAATGCAAGTTAGCGCTGGTTTTCAGATGGAACCTGTGAGGTGACCTCGCAACTGAGCGCTGATGCGACAGGGCATCTCTTTCTACACTATGCAAACTGAGCGAGACGTAAAAAAAAAAAAAAACTTAACGTTTTGCAGAGTAGGCCGCCTGGACACGATTTACTGCAGGCGATTTATACAGCGATTTCCTTCGGTTTTTGACATAAAGCAGGAGTGACAGTGGTAGTGTTCAAGTGGTCAGTCAAGAAAAATGGTACTACCAGGAACAGAATACCTATCAGTCCCATTAATTGAGATTTTACTTGTTCTCTTGATATCGATTGCTACTAATACTGCTAAAACGTCACAGTTAAAATGTATACGAATTACGTGTTGATCTCGAAAGTTTAACACATTTACTGTAGTGTCTGCGTGTTATGTAACGTTTTTTGACACTAAGTTG
The DNA here is from genome assembly GCA_955876795.1 of Eupithecia tripunctaria. Lineage (NCBI taxonomy): Eukaryota > Metazoa > Arthropoda > Insecta > Lepidoptera > Geometridae > Eupithecia > Eupithecia tripunctaria. Next base: position 7,988,851 of record OY041624.1, on the reverse strand, counting down.
TTACATTTTACAGTTAATAAATAGCCTTCAACTTTTCAAACATTTTTGAAAAAAGTATGAAAATTTAAAAAGGAATAGGGGATGTCAACAAAAAGAAATGTTACGTATATAAAAATACAACCTAGGCATAAACTAGCTAATCCTTTTGGCTCTCAAAAGGCCATATTTTAAACCAGTGAAATGCACTGCGTTTGATTTATGCACACTATTCCGTTTCACCCTGTACTGCTAACGGGCTATGGACAAAATAACGGTTTTCCATTTTCCGTGATGGATTGACGGGTGCCCAGTTTTCAGCCTAAAGGTTGTCGCACACCTGTCAACCCGGAATCGGATCGATTACGTTACGATTCGAGTCGAGCAGTTAAAAGTCGCACTGGCAGACCTTGGGCGTTCGGACACGGGGTTGTCCGGCGCCCAATTGGCAGGTAAGGTCTCCGAGGTGGTCGCGGCGCATCATGTGTTTCTGGCGCGTCGCAAAGGGGGGTGCTCCACACCCCCCAGTGAGGGGCCTGATATCGGGCAGCCGCGGTGGGTTCGTGGAAGAGAAACCGTTCCCATGTTCCCACCACAAGCGGCAGAGGTGGAAGCACCCTGAGGGTTTTAGTGGTGTTGGAGTCCCACATAATCGCACTGTCTCCCCGTGGCAGTGCGATATGCGTGCGCATTTCCCTCAGGATAATATAAAAAAAAGGCCTAGCACGGGGATTGTTGTCTAGGTTAGAATAAAAATTATGTCACTTTGTCATCGAATGCGTAAAATGTTTGAAATTCATTCCTTCAACTTCAATAATTTACGCAATGTATGACGATGCGATGTCATTTTTGACAACATTCTCCGTGCTAGGCCTGCAGTACAGTTTTCGTATTGGACACCCGTCAAAATAATTGATTTTGTTTAAAAAAAAAACTATACACCGACTTCAATTATATGAATGTGTCTCCGGGCACGGGAAGCACCAGCTTTCAAATAAAAGAATCATGAAAATTGGACCACCCAGTCAAAAGTTGTGAGGTAAATACTGCGCTTGGTTTTTTTCTTCAAAACACGGCACCGATTTAAACATAAACCTCAAATCAACAGCGTATATTGGTCCACTGCTGGACTCAGGTGTCCCTCTAATAAGCCCATGAGATAAAGCCCTGTTGGCCTTTAAATCATGGGAGTAGTGCCCATAATCCGCACGCTGGGCATGCGTGTCGGGGACCGCAGATCGGTGGAAGAATTGTTCTACAGGATACATTTGAATGCACAGGCAGGCATCGAACCCGCAACCTCCATATAAAACAACATACCTACGCGACGAATTGTGAACCTCCTCATTTTTGTTGAGTCGGTTTAAAACTTAAACATAACACTGAAAACTGACAGAAAAATTCATCCAAACCTTACCACAATAATTATTTCTGACAGCTAGCTAGGTTCCACGAAGTTCTCGTAGCTATTTTGTGGTTCCGCCGCAATTATGATTGTTTGTGTTTTTAATGTGAAATTGTGTCACAGATGACTTTTATGTCTGCTATTAACATGACAATGACATAAAGAAGCGAGTGCCTCTATCACGATTTTCTTACACATGTCTTGCTCGGCTTGGCATCTTATTAATAGGGCAACTTCGGCCACTTTGTCTCTTACCATCAGGTGAGATGGTGGTAAAACGAAGAACTAATAGTCTATAAAAAAAATATGAGATCATGGAAATGACAAAAGTATTCAATATTTCAATATCTGTATTCGCGTGATAGCGTGACTAGCTGCGCCCCGCGGTTTCGCACAAGTTGTTCCTATGAAAATGTCTAAAGGTGATTTTCATCTCACAGGAACTGATTTATGGGATAAAAAGTGCCTATGTATGATTCTAGGATTATAATTAACTGAATGCAAAATTTCAGCCAGATCCGTCCAGTAGTTTTGGCGTGAAGAAGTAACAAACATCCATCCATCCATCCATCACAACTTTCGCATTTATAATATTAGTGTGATAGACAGAAAATATTATATTATTAGGTCCTTACAAATGAAATTGGCGTTTTGTATGGGAGGAACAAAAAGTCGAATATTTTTTAATATAATATATTTAATTAATCAAAGTATGAACCATTATTTTCTATGCACTTTTGCCATCTTATAGGTAGTTCATTGATCCCTTTACTAAAAAAACCAGTCGGACGGGAATCAATAAAATCTTTGAAGGCGATTTGGACTGCCCCATCGGAGTTGAATTTTTTCCCTTGCAAGAAGTTATCCAAATTTCGAAAAAAATGGTAATCTGTTGGAGCAAGGTCCGGGGAGTACGGAGGATTTCTTAGACTTTCCAATCGAAGCTCTTCTAATTTAGTAGCCATCTGTTGCGCAGTGTGTGGTCTAGCGTTGTCGTGAAGCAGCAGTGGCGTGGAGCGATTGACCAGCCTAGGTTGTTTAGCCGCTAGCTTTTCCATCATGGTTTGCAATTGCTGACAATAGACATCAGCCGTAATAGTCTGGCCAGATTTGAGAAAACTGTAATGAACAATACCGGCACTAGTCCACCAAACGCTTACAAGTAACTTTTTTGGGGTTAATTTTCGCTTGGGGCAGGATTTGGCTGGCTGGCCAGGATCCAACCATTGCGCTGAGCGCTTCCGATTATCGTAAAGAACCCATTTTTCATCACAGGTAATGATTTGGTTTAAAATACCTTCATTATTGTGCCGGTTTAGTAATGTAACGCAGCAGTCGACGCGCGTTTGCCGGTTTGCTTCAGTCAATTCGTGAGGTACCCACCTTTCAAGCTTTTTAATCTTCCCAATTTGCTTCAAGTGAATTAAAACAGTTTTATCACTAACATCGCAGCCTGCAGCTAACTCGGACGTGGTTTGCGATGGATCCGCTTCCACAATAGCCTTCAACTCTTCATTATCAACTTGAGTCTCAGGCCGTCCACGGGGCTTGTTCTGCAGGTCGAAATTTCCAGAACGAAAACGTTGGAACCAAAAACGAACTGTGTTTTCTTTTGCAACACGACCGCCATACACATCATTCACCCTTCGAGTTGTTTCCGTAGCACTAGTGCCACGGCGGAACTCGTACTCGTAAATAATGCGATATTTTAAGTTTTCCATTTTGTAAAATGAGTGACGCAAACAGAAAAAAACAGAAGAAAAAAAACAAATGAATGACCATCATCGAAGCACAAATACATGAGTCTATAGCTGTACAAATTTGAATTTGGAATTCCTTACCAAAGAGGAGAAATTTGTGATTAAAGTGGCCAGTACGAAAAACGCCAATTTCATATGTAAGGACCTAATAATATCATAAAAAACCTACGGATTGTATTAAAAAGTGCTTGTTCTTGTACACGGAACGTAGCGAAGTTTCCTTGTGATACGTGCACTATACGAGAGCTTGTATGAACAGAACAAAAGTGGCACAATTGCAGCGACAATTATTAGCCCACTTAGCCTTAAATTGCTTTCTTTGGGAGCGTTTTTGGGTCTCGTTTACACTGGGGTAGTTACTGGCTGAAAGACAAAGACAAAAGAAAGGTTGATTTATTTATACGCGGTAAAAAGATCAAAAAAATGTTTGATAAATAATAGATTCAGGCGTTACTTTGCGGAAATCATTGTAAATATAAGAATGAAAAATATTTAGTCAATTCCGCGAAAAAACCTTCTGCGATAAAATCTATTCTAAAATAAAATCTATAATTTGTTAGATTTTATCGCAGAAGGTTTTTTTCGTAGAATTTTTATTAAATATTTTTCATTCCCGCCTCGGGACAAATTTGTGTACGATCTGCAGAAATTTGTTCAGGGCGTTCTGGATGTTTTTCTATGTATAATAAAAGATATATATCTATGTAGTGTATTGTATTATGTATATCAGTTATCTAGTACCCATAACACAAGCTCTGCTTAGCTTGGGGCTAGATAATGCTGTGTGAATTGTCCAGCATAATTTATTTATTTATTTATTATTATTTATTATTCTTATTATATTTACAATGTTTGTTAATTTATTTAATCGTATGACTAACAGGCTCACAACTTAATCTTCTACATTTGCAACAACAACAATGCTTATCAAATAATGTTGTGTTGTAATTTTTTTTTTAAATCGTAGAATAAACTTTGACCTCCTCCATGTCCAGAATCGCTCCCTTTCGGCTTAGGCAGTGTCCGTGACACCGTGTATAATTAAATATTCAGAATAGAATAGAATATTATTTAATATGTAACTTATACAACAAAAAAACATATTTGGTTTAAAATAAAAGACGAAGCATCTGTCGATTAGAGTCACAAAACGGTATCTGTCTCAGCATGAGCTGGTTGTAAACACGTTACAATCAACGCTGGTCTTCCGACAGAGCCATCTGGTGACGTCACGGATGATAACACATCTACTACGACACAAGTATTCCGTTAAATTGTTTGTTTCGTGAGTGTTCTAAATTTCTATCCATCTACCTTAAGTTTACACTGAAAATACATCCATTGGACTGAACCTGAACATAGGACCAAAAAAAAACCCGACATCAAACGCTGAAAAGTAATCAAGTTTTGGCCAGAATGTCAGATATTGCGTCTCAAAAACAGCTTTAATTTAACCCGTATGAGTATTGCTTTTTATTTACCTTCGTCCTCCATTTACTAGCATGCTAGTTACTCTCCTGGACGACCTCTGTGGCGCGGTGGGCGAAGGTCCGCCTGCGACGCAGGAGGTTGCGGGTTCGATTCTCGCCTCGGGACAAGCTTATCTTGGGGCTAGATAATGCTGTGTGAATTGTCCAGCATTATTTATTATTTATTTATTATTATTATTATATATAATTATAATAATACTTATTATAAAGAGGAAAGATTTGAGTGTTTGTTTGTTTGTAATGAAGAGGCTCGGAAACTACTGAACCGATTTAAAAAAAATCTTTCATCATTGGAAAGCTTACTTTTCAGGGAGTGACATAGGATTTTTTCTCCGGAATTCCCACGGGAACGAAAACTACGCGGGTGAAAACGCGAGGCGCTGGTATTCGTAAAGATTTTTACTAGTGACATAACTATATGAGGTTTTTGTGTAAACGCTACTAACCAAGAAAAAAATGTCATCATAATATTAAGCTATTGCATAGCTTCTATCGCGGGCCTTGAGCGCGTGGACCGAATCCAGAAATTCCGTAACGAAAAAACCTCACGCTCCCCACTCCGACCGGAACAGCGGTGATACTTTTTAGTTTTGCCATCTATCGATGAATAGTAGAACTTTTAATGACTTTTTGAAATATGACGTTTGTCTCTTTAGTTCAGCAACTCGCCTCTAGATGGCATTGCAATAGCTTTACCGCGGCAGTCCCCGAGTGCCACACGTCTTTTTTTTTCACTCTACAATGTAGAGGACAAGATATGCAAGGCGAGTGAAGTAAGGCTGAGGACACACTGGTAGAGTGACAAAATATTATGTAGTCTACATAATATTTTCACAAATCTAAAATATTATATTTTGTCACTCTACCACTGTGTCCTCAGCCTTACATCACTCGCCTGGCTACTGGAAAGCTAGCACGCTGCACGGTTCGCTGTCCACGAAAATTGCTGTTATGCTTCGTTCACTCTCGACTAGTAATCAAACTGTGTTTTAATTTGAGTTGGGTCAGTTTCCGAAAAACCGAAAAAAGTATTGCTTTGATAACTCTCGGCGTTCGTTTTTAATTGCATTCGCCGATTATGGTAATTAAGAATCCACGTTATCCATATAGGATTCCCCGAATTTCTTTTTAAACTAGACTACTATGTATTTTTAACCGACTTCAAAAAAGGAGGAGGATTTCAAACTTAAGGTTAACTGGGTGGTCCGATTTTCATGATTATTTTTTTATATGAAAGCTGTTGCTTCCCGTGTGGTGCCATTTTAATTTTGTTCAGTTCTGACAATGGGATCCATGAAAATTCATGAATAAACTGTAAAAATTTAAGACGGTTTATAGTTTTTTTAACACAAAATTAATTGTTTAAATACACAAACACACCAACTGCAGATTTTCGAAGGCTACACACGATGGCGTAATTGACAACACTCTTTTACTGAGGTTAATATTGCGCGTTCAAATCTCGCATCAGTCTAATATTTAGGATGTAGGTACCTTATAAACTCATAGACGTCGATTTGGTTTTCTATACAAATCGATACCTTAATATTTTCCTGAAGCCCTAAGAATGTGAGTTCAATCTGACGAGAAAATTTTACGGGGAAATCAAATTATAACGAGCAGTCGGCGAATCGGCACAGATTGGAACCAATTGAATTGCCATGAAACCCGCCATTGGAAACTTTTAACCTTGGGAGTCACTCAAAACCATGTTATCTTTATATTTTATTATTACATGTAATGTGTAGAATATTGTAATTATAAAAAAAACAATGTTACTCATTCTACCATAGGTTACAAATGATGGTACATGGTAAAATCGTCTGAAGTGTACATATTTCATACAATCATACCTACAGCCGAACATAGAGCCTGCTCCGTTTTCGTAGTCGGTTAAAATGTAATAAGTTACACCTAAGGCCACATCGTTACTTACTTCGATAGATGGTCCCCAAACGCTTCATTACCAATAAAAAAAAACGCCATAAAAATGATTTTCCTATTTATTTTGTTAATTCCTTTTCAGTATATTGTTCCTGTGTTCTTATTTTGTAACTTTGTATTTAATCTTCATAATTGTTCATGTATATTGTGTGTATTGTGGTGGCAAATAAAAGATATGTCTTGTCTTGTCTCGTCTTATCGACACTAGATAATGTTTAGCTCTATGAATGTAAAACAAAACCGATCAAATATAAGAAAATTTAAGTAATTTGCTCAATAAAGATTTATCCTGGCAAATCCCTAAATACTTACCCCATATCTTGGTGTTGCCAGCACAAAAGCATTATTACCCTCTCGCGTCGATAACTGCACCCCGGCTGGCGATTCGACAGGCGGTTTGAGCAAATTTATACATTTAAGCCGAAGGCAAACACACAAACAGTTACTGCAAGGGGAAATTTATCGCGGGATATCATAGTGTTCTTTTAACTTGAAATTTTTAGATTTTTTATAAGTACAAGAAATAAAGAAAGGATGCACATTTCAGTAAAGTATTGCACATCCATTATTAAAAGAACACGTGATTCATTATTAACTTAATTGTTATTCATTATCATAGGTAGGTAGGTACCGAGTTTTTAAGTGAATCAACACAAGGTATAATAATTCTTTCAAAAAATTTATATCAATCCCCTCAGATGTAAATTGTTGAACGTATCTAGCCTATGTGTTATTCTAGATACTAAACTATCTATATATCAAATTTCATCTAAAACGGTTAAATAGTTACAAATATTCACACCAAGTTTCGCATTTAGTAGGAGTAGGTATTAATATTAGAAGGATTATATGAATATCCGTTTTTATTCTTGAAATCTGCCATCAAATCTTTTGATAGGTTCCTTGTCTCTCGACCTTAGGTATAGCATACATCTCGGAGAATGCTTACAGGAACTACATGACCTGATCCTACCACTCTAAGACCAGCAGACGCACAGCGCAATACCATCCCTAATTGGTGGATATACCCACTCGCACTAAGCGGTTTTCCTCCGCCTTCATTACTCGCACCGCTAAGGAATGGAACTCGCTTGCTGCTTCTGTTTTTCCAGCCAATTACAACCTGGGTCTCATCAAGACAAGAGTGTATAGGTGTCTTTTAGACCTTCGTGACACACCGTCGAGTCGGCCACATCTTCACTTTCCATCAGGTGAGTTTGCGTTCAAACGAAGGTCTATTGACTATAAAAATCTCCCGAAGCTTAGGTAACCAGAAAACATCCTGTGGACACGTAAAATAATAAATGCCGTATGCAAGAAATAAACGACACTTTCGCAGTCCTCTTACTTTCCATCAGGTGATTTTGTTGTGGTCAAAAGATGGTTTATTGATTATAAAATAAACATTACTTTAGTGAAATTTGCCATCAAAATTTCGTTAGTAAATCTATTTAGAAATTAGACCAGCCCAAGACTGTTTTCTCTGCCCTTTATTTAGAACAACAAATTTGCGATAATCTGGTATAAGCTTTTCCAGTCCCCAAACAGTTTTTTCGCTCACTGACTTCAATGAAGACCTTGCTATATCCTATTATACAGCCCGTTAAATAAAACATTATAACAAAACTGGAAGCCGTTTGGGAAATTTCGCAAGAAGAGTTAAGTCTATTGCGCTGAAATTTTGATAGGCACTCGTAAAAGAGACTACACGTAACCACTTCTTGGCATGTACTCAAATCGAATGCGGGACAGAGTCGAACAAAAGGAATTATTGCCAGGTGATCTTATTAAAATTCCTAACGTGTTCTTCGTCGATTCGTAACGAATACATCCGATAGAGAACCAAAGTAATCGACAATCGACATACTAGCTCTAAGAATTAGCAAGCTGAAGTGGCAGTGGGCCGGCCATATCTCGCGAAGAACTGAGAACCGCTGTGGTAAACGTGGTCTTGCGTGACCACCGCGATTCGGCAAACGTAGAGCAGGACGCCCTCCAGCCAGGTGGGATGACGATCTGCGAAAGACTGTAGGCAGATGCTGGACGCGGCAAGCTGAAGACAGGGCGTTATGGCGCTCATTAGGGGAGGAATATTGGTGGAAGTTAAGGCGTTTAAATTCACAGAAGGGAGCTGATACCTTACCTCTGGTGGATCTCTTAGGCCCGTATTATGAAAACTTACTCAGTCATGCTTTAGAAAAGCGACACTCAAGCAGAGTTTGATGACTGAGCAAGCTTTCATAATACGGACCTTGGTCAACTCATACGAGGGCTGAGTTGGTGGGGTTGATTCTTGATCCGCTACTGCTAGATTGTAGCCTGAATTAATTTTATAAAGATAACTCTAAAACCTGAGAATTATCTCCAAAATAGTACCTCTAAAACTTTATTAAGGGTTTTAGTAAGTAATACTTTGACACTGAATTAAGCCGTAAAGCCCTTGTTGTATTTTGATCCTTATTTCTATAGAAATAAAGTAAGTAAACGAGCAACTATTGTAATTAATATTAATTATTTTCGGATAATTTCTCCCCTCTTTAATATCAAAGCAGTGTTTTTTCTTCGTAATGGAAACTATGATGAAAATAAATGATTGCTTTCCTTTATTAACGATGTTTTTGTTTGATGTTTCTTTTATAATAAATAATTCTAGACTGGGGGTCTACTAACAAAAGATAGACGTACAAAAATAAATTGTGAATGGAATTTTGCTTACAAATTATGTCATCATTAACGGTTTGTATTTATCAACCCACTACTGCTGGATGTACGTTTCATGTTACTGTATTTCTCATTATTTTAAGTGTTTTTCTCAAGTGGAAAGCTGTAGAAATTTACCTTCATTTTTGCATGTCATAATCTAATTCTTAGGTAAGTGAATTAGTAAGTCTACTTCTTAAAAAATAATGAGTTCGTAATAAAATATTTAAAATAAAATAGTAAGTGGGTTCATATTGTGTCTTACTAAATACATATCATATACGTCCACTACTGATCGTGTCTTCGCCAAAAAAGGGGGGGATTTTTATCATCCTTCACCACGCTTAGCATACAGTGATTTTTCAAAAAACCCTCTATCTTTCCCATCGATGTATGTAAAATTCGGGAGATTGGGTACTAGCTGCTCGAAAGTGGAAAGCTCCATTAAGGTCCACCCACGTCAGTCATTGAATTTTTATAATTACGAGTATTATGTTATGAAACTTTAGACTGTGTACAATTTTTCGACAGTTTATATTTAGTTAATTAATTATATTTTGTTTTTTTTAATAGGTACACTAACTAAGTACAATGTATTTCAATACATCTAAATAGTTGGACAACTAACTATTCAAATATAGTGATACCTATTCGAGTTAAAACCATCACTGTAAACCTATATTATAAATACTATTTAATTTCATTTTATTTCATTGTCGGGCCGAGCGGCGCCGGCGTTTATGTCACACTTCGGTCTAGCTACGTCTCTCCATCTTTATTGTTCATTAGGTAGGTATTAAAGATTGAAAAAAGCGTGACTTCGAGTATAGTTGTAATTGTAACACAACACAGGCCATGTGTTGAGTTAGGACTGGGAGAGCGTACCATATCTACATAATTTACTACATCTTTGGATAGTTTCTCGCCGTGCATTCTCCACAAAAAGACTAATAAATACGAAATCCTTGCCAGCTGAAATATTAACAGTGACATTACGAGTCCATCTAAGTCCATTTAGCTGAGGTCACAAAAACGGCCAAAGTATCCTTGAATAATTCAGCGCAGAACATTTGGTGACGGAAAACGTTGGATAATACGGAATTTGTGTAATAAAGCGTGTTTTCTGCTTGATATGTGTAAATGTAAGGTTTTTCTGGTTTTGCTTAGATCAGGGTAAGTCTATTTGACGTAAGTACGACGTAAAAAAATACCAACGCATGTACACAGAGTCTAAGGCCCGTATTATGAAAGATCCCTCAGTCATCGATCCATGCTTGAGCAACGCTTTTCTATGGCATAAACGTCACTCAGCATAGATCTATGACTGAGCAAGCTTTTATAATACGGGCCTAAATCTACATACAAACGAAAATGTATACGATGTCACAGGTCCTCACAATTTTGCTCGACGAGCCATTTTGAATACCCGTCGATATATTCCTTGCTTTCAACTGATTGCGAATCAGTGGCTCGTGAATTTGAGTGATAGAATTTTCTTTGAGCTTCGCTTGTTTATTAGTTTTTGAATGAGGTCTCCTCTTGTTTCTTTCGTGTGAAATGTCTTTATTATATGGAATTCGTATTCTTTTTTTAGCGACTTCAAAAAAGGAGGTTTTTTATGTTTGTTACCTCAGAACTTTTGACTGTGTGGTCCCATTTTAATTTGGTTCAGTACTGACAATGGGATCCATGAAAATTCATGAAAAAACGTTAAGTCGGTTATGGTTTTTTTTACTTTTTATTTTACTTCAACTTGTTTTATGTAATATGATAATAATGGCGTTGCTTGCTTTTTGCTACCGTACGACTCTGCCGTGATAGTAGGCAGAAAAGTGATATGGTATTCGATTTCGAATACATAAAAACTCGATTTCAAATACATAAAAACAACCCTTGTATATTTGATGACCATATTTTTTTTTATTGAAAAATAAAATTATAATACAATTCAATACAGTTTATTGCACACCACAAAAATACAAAAAAGAAGTACAGGAAAAAAGAGATAACAGAGTTTCACAGTGGGCGGCCTTATCGCTAAAAGCGATCTCTTCGAGACAATAATTAAAATAGGTATTTACAACTGAGCTAACTGCAGACAATTGCAAACAATGTGCAGGTAGATCAACTGATCCACAGTATATTTGAATTTAGTAGATGTTTAATAAGTATATATTATATTTTCTATATTTGATTTAAGTAGAAGTGAGTTCATATTACCGATCGTCGATTCTGTAAAAGCAATAAAACTTATGAAAAAGCTTTTATTTCGAGTTTTATTTAATTAAATAAACCTCCAAGGGAAAATATTTACTGCACGAATTAAATATTATCCAATCGCTTGAATTTCATAAAGATATTTAATACCTAGCCTAGGTTCTTGAATATTATTTTTAACCGACTTCGAAACAAGGAGGAGGTTCTCAGTTCGACTGTTTTTTTATGTTTGTTACCTCAGAACTTTTGAATCGGTGATCCGAATTTGATGATACTTTTTTATTTGAAAGTTGGTGCTTCCCGTGTGATCCCATTTCAATTTGGCCCAGTTCTGTTAATGACATCCATTAGAAAACAACAAGTATAATTGAAGTCGGTTTATAGTTTTGTAAAACAAACTCAATTATTATGGTACTTAGAGTTAAATGACCCTGTTAAATGACTATAGCGTTAAAATGAAATTCAAATACAAAATACAAATATGTCATGTCTTGCCATTACAGAAATTTCAAGTTAAATTATATCGCGCCCTTCGGTCCAAAGTATTTAATATCGTCCTCAAAATGTTCAGTCTAGGTTACAACCCTCTTTTATGGATTTTAGTACTTATAACTTTGGAAGAACAGAACTTTAGGCGCGTACCAAAGATTTTAAAGTTAAAGTATGGAATCGTATATTTTCCACTGAGGAGGCCAGACGCAAAACAGGGCTGAAGTGCCTCATTGAGGAATCAACCCCATCCACACCCACAGAAAAGCTGAAACGAAGCTGTCAGTCACCTAAAGTCCTGCTCCGATACTTCAAGGAGCTGGGCTGGTTAGGGCCTGCTTAGGCAGGGGGATAATGCACAATACACTCCTATGCGAGACGTCCGTGCAGATCTTATTTCCCCCACTTAGAATTAGAATTAGAATCTTATATTTTGAGAAGCCAAAACTTATACAAAAGCAAAAACAACAGTAAAAAATAGTAGAAGTAAAACAGATGATTATTGAAGAACTACACACATGAAGAGACCTTCATAACTTTCGTTCATGATACAAATTTTGAGTATGCCCGCCCTGCCACACTGCCCTGTTGTTATAAAAAAACGATTTTAATTACTTTGAATAAATCAAATACTTTCTCATTTAACTCTCAATTACATTTGAGAATTATTTTTAACCTAATTCGAAAAAAGAAGATTATATAAAGCCGGCCAAGTGCGAATCGGACTCGTGCACGAAGAGTTCTGTATTATAAAAAAAAAACAAATCTTTCCTCGTAAAATACAAAATGTAAACGTGACGCGGTCACCCATCCAAGTACTGACCGCGCTGACGTTGCTTAACCTCAGTGATCATTTGTTGTTATATGTTTATATGTTATATATGGGAACAGAAATACATCATCTGTGATAATTTTAACTGTCTAGCTATCACGCCTTATGAGATACAGCCTAGTGACAGACGGACAGACAGACAGATGGACAATAGGGTCCCGTTTTACCCTTTGGGTACGGAACCCTAAACAGGTGTTTCTGTGTTGTGTTGTAAAGTTTTTTCATGTATCACCGATTTCGTGACCCGATTTGATGATTGTTTTGGTTTTGTATAAGTTTAGGGTGTAGTTTCAGCTTGGGGATTATGGGCATTACCACCCATGAGATATCAGCCGATAAGGCGTTTTTCAGCGGAGGCCTACGTCCAGCAGTGGACCAATATAGGCTGTCGAGGTTAGTTTTGTACCTATATAGAAAGTTTCTGATCAAGTAGGTAGCATATTTTTGGTTAGTCAAAGAGTCAATTTATAAAAAAAAAACACTTTATGTTTAGATGGTACAAAACTGGCCAGAATTTATTCAGTCAGACAGAGCCTACTACCTCAACCTCAACAGCCTGTATTGCTGGACGCAGGCCTACCCCTGATAACCGCGCTGGCGTTTATCTCATGGGGGGTAATGCCCATAATCCCCACATTGAGCATGTGAGTGGGGGATCGAAGTTCGGTTGTAGAATAGTTTTGCAGGAGACGCTGCTGGCCGCCCCCGATATCCCTTAGTCGCCTCTTACGACACCCACGGGAAGAGTTGGGGTGGTGCCAATTTTAAGCCAGCACCACACAGCTAGCTTAGTAAGCATACGCTAACTAAAATAGAAAAGGGTGGTTCTACCCCACCTTATCTATGGTAGAACTGATGTAGGGCACAATATGTTTAAATGCCGCCCTAAAAGGCACGCCACTTGTCACAGAGGGCATTAAAAGGGTTGGTATCGAATACAGTGGGCTTATAGCTTTCATTCTATTTATAAGATGGTTTTTTCAACCCCTGCTTAGATTTTTTGCAACCCTTTCTTTAGTTGCTACGTATACTTTCTTATAAGTATAAAATGTAAGTCAAAGTAAGGTCGAATTTCATGGTTAAAAAACGTGAGTCTCCATCACACGATATCTTTAGAATTTAATATGTTCTTAAATTCGAAAGATATCGCGTGATGGAGACTTACGTTTTTTAACCGACTTCAAAAAAGAAGGAGGTTCTCAATTCGATTGTATTTTTTTTGTTACGATTACCTCCGAACTTTTGACTGGATGATCTGATTTTGATGATTCTTTTATTAGTTAAAAGCTGGTCTACTACCGTGTGGTCCCATTTTAATTTGGTCCAGTTCTGACGAAGTCATCAATGAGAAATTCATATAATTGAAGTCGGTTTATAGTTTTTTAAAACAAACTCAATTAACTATCAATCAAAAGTCTAGAAATATTAAAATACTTACTTCATTTCTCCTAATTTCTTTACCAAAACAACACACAAAAGCTGAAAAACTGTATGTAATAGGCGGCCATTAATTTGAGTCCCGATCGTAAATTGAAAAGAAACGCACAGTACATTTTAGTGGGCAAATGGGGGTCGTTGATGTAAGCACCGGTCGGCGTCTCGAGAAATATTGCATTCCCCGGGTCCTTATTTGGGATGTGGGAATTTGAACCGTGTATCATAGATGTAAAGACTAGATTTGATGTTTCTAGTCTGTTCTAAAATGTTCTAGCTTTATGTTAAAATAACTAAGTACCGATAGGGTTAGAGAAACTAAAAAAACAATCGTAAAAACCTTATTAGCTTTGTGCAATTTATAATTTTTATTTAATTTGTAATTATAAGCCTCTGATTTCCCTTGAAATAGATTTAAAAAATAAGGGCGAATAAGGGATATCCGCCGGGGGAGCGGGCAGCAGAACCCCATTAAACTACAGGACCAAAAAAGACTAACAAAGTAAAGATATAAATCGCGTAGAGGGCGTTGTTTTATCCAACCTGGAACCAAAAAAAATGTTAAAAATTTTTGGTACCCACAAAAATTTAAGTAGACCACAGGAACCAAACGTTTTTTAAGAAATTTGCATCAATAACAAAGAAAAAGCCGTTATCAAGTCGAAAAAAGTCCGCAGTAAAAAGAGAAAGTGGAGGACATCGCATCACTGCAGACTCTTCAACGAATATTTGGTCCTGAGCGGGAATTGAAACCGCTACACTCCACACGGTCTTGCGCCAATCTCATCCAGGTTCGTCCTATTTTAAACCGACTTCAAAAAAAGGAGGAGGTTCTCAATTGGTCTGTATTATTATTATTATTGTTTTTTATGTTTGTTACCTCAGAACTTTTGACTGGGTGGTCCGATTTTCATGATTATTTTTTTATATGAAAGCTGAAGCTTCCCGTGTGGTCCCATTTTAATTTGGTTCAGTTCTGACAACGGGATCTATGAAAATTCATGAAAAAACTATAAAAACTGAAGTCGGTTTATAGTTTTTTAAAACTAAATTAATTATTATTAACTCTTCGTAATCCAATATTCATTAGCTATTTTCATTATGTCTTCGTAAATATAGGAATGAAAATATTTAGTAAAAATTCTGCGAAAAAACCTTCTGTGATAAAAACTCTAACACATTATATCACATTAAATTTATATAAATAGCTGAAATAACGATCTGCGAAACGTTAAAAGGTATTTTCATCCCACGGGAACAGATTTATGGGATCATAAGTGGCCTATGTTTGATTCCAGGATTAGAGTTACCTGTATGCAAAATTTCAGCCAGATCCGTCCAGTAGTTTTGGCGTGAAGAGGTAACAAACATCCATCCATCCATCCATCCATACAAACTTTCGCATTTATAATATTAGTGTGATTAGTGTGATAAGTGTGATGAAAGAACATTTATCAAAGTAAGTCGTCAACTAGTTTCGTCTCTCCACGAGACATCATCAGGACACCACACCACTCGATCTTGACACTGAGTCCGACAAACAACAACGGCAGAGATCACCAGAAACCAGCCTGAATCTATTATGTATCTCTTCGTCATCCAATGTAACTTCATCATCAGCCTCCATTAGTCCACTGCTGGACATAGGCCTCCCCTAATGAGCGCCATAGCGCCCTGTCTTTAGCTTGACGCATCCAGCATCAGCCTGCAGTCTTTCGCAGATCGTTATCCCATCTGGCCGGAGGGCGCCCTACACTACGTTTTCCGAGTCGCGGTCTCCACTCAAGAACTCGTTAACCCCATCGGCTGTCGGTTCTTCGCGAGATATGGCCGGCCCACTGCTACTTCAGCTTGCTAATTCTTTGAGCTATGTCGATAACTTTGGTTCTCTGTCTGAATCTAACTTGCCAACAACGCCGTGTCAATGTGAGTCGGACGCCATTTTGTAACATCTTTGTAAAGTCTTATTTCTTTCTTTCTTTCTTTCAATCTAGTAAAGTCTATGTTGTTCTTTTACGTACCTAAGTTAAGTTACTAGATTAATTGTAATGTTACAAATAAAGATTTCTTATTCTTATTCTTATAATGTTACGAACTCGATATGATCGTGATATATAAAGAACTACAGTAGTAACATAAGTTTTTAAGGGCTGTTCCAGTAGATCCCTTCAATACGGGCGTTAAGCCTCCCTCCTAATTGCGAAGGGCTTAAATAGGTACGGCTCGGTGTAGGGAATCAGCATATGGCTTCTTCAAATATGATGAACGTAGGAACGTAAAACTGTGAACTTGAAAGAAATCATTGGAAATTTTTACGTTCCATTTTATTATCGTAATATATATTTATGTATGTAGGAATATGATATAATACATATTAATGTGATATACATATATGATATTATATTATACATTTCAAAAAGGAGGAGGTCTTCAATTCGTCTGTATTTTTTATATTTGTTACCTACCGAACTTTTGACTGGGTGGTCCGATTTTAATGATTCTTTTTTATATGTGAATCTAGAATTTTTCCATATAAAGTTAGGACTTAAGTAGGTACTTACTTATAGATATATTATCAAGCGATTTTTTCTTCGTGTTGCTTTGATACATAAGTACCAATAAAAACATCACCGTTTTAGTTACATAAGTCCGCTCTGCATGTTTATTAACATAATACTGTATTTCTCTATAATACCTAAGTGAATGTAAATTCTTTTGAGAAATAAATTTCTAAAACCGTAAAAGTTCTGAGGTAACAAACATTAAATTTTTTTAAAATACATTTGAATAGACAACCTCCTCCTTTATTTGAAGTCGGTTAAAAACATTTTGTATTGTATTAATATGTCGTCCTATGTGTTTTGTAAAACACATAGGATTTTCGACTAGCTGTTTTGTTTTCACTGTGTCTGTATGATTTATAGGGTCCCTATTGCCGTATCAAATAACTGCTCTCCTAGTTATCGAATATTTATGAAATTACCGTAATACCTGCGCGAAATTGTGTGAAAATTTTAAGTAAATCATCATCATCAACCTATATTAGTCCACTGCTGGACATAGGCCCGACATAATGAGCGCCACAGCGCCCTGTCTTCAGCTTGACGCATCCAGCATCTGCCTGCAGTCTTTCGCAGATCGTCACCCCACCTTACCGGAGGGTGTCCTACACTACACCACGTTTGCCGATTCGTGGTGGAGACCACGACTCGGCAAGCGTGTTGTAGAAGAGACTCACAAATTCACCCCAGCCGTTATCAGTTCTTCATAGTTTCATAGTTCGCGAGATTTGGCCGGCCCACTGCTACTTCAGCTTGCTAATTCTCTGAGCTGTGTCGATAACTTTAGTAAATTTTCTATCTGCTATTAATATAAATATTCTATTTGTTAAGAGGACACTAGGTGCTATTTTTCAGGATAAAAAGTACCCTATGTCCGTCCCTGGAATACTATGTACTTCTCTGCAGAATTTTATTGAAATCCGTTTAGTCGTTTAGGCGTATAAAGGTGACAAACAAACGGAGAGAGTTACTTTCGAATTTACAATATTATTTATAATATTAATATCAAATGGAGTATGGAAAAAAAATAAACCTACTAAAGTTTGGCTGCATGATATTTGTTACCTACCTTCACGTCAAAACTACTGAACAGATCGGGCTAAAATTTTGCAAACTAGGTAGTTCTAGGCATTGGAAAATAGTAAGGTCTGATATTTCGTAGTTGAAAAAAATTCAGCCCGATCGATTAAAACCAATACTTTTAGCTATCTATCCATCCAAATATCTAAACTTTCGCATTTATCACTAGTTTTTATTAATGTCATAGTGTGATTACAAAGTTGTACCTGCTTATGTGAACTTTTTTCATTTTTAAATAAAATACCTATAGAAGTTTTACATTACTACAGAACCCTAAAAATGTCGTAAAGCCCATGTACGTTCGGAACCCCGCAAATTAAATCTACGTCAAGAAAAATAATAGTTTCTACAAATAACCTAATTTATCAAAACAAAACACACAATATTTCCTATTCCCCTACGCATCCTGCCAGTGCATTTTAAATCTTATGCATACTAGGTTAGGTTAGTTTTTGATAAGCAGCAAAGTACACTGCAGGACAAAATAATGTCATGAATTTTGGATCTTATTTAAACCGACTCAAAGTGTATTTTCCTTAGCTAGCTAGTACACAGCGGGACAAAAAGATGGATAACATCATTAAAATCTATTACAGGGGTGTTTAAAATATGGAGGCTTAATATGAGATCATCCGTCAAGTTACGTGAACGTGGGATTCTCTACTATACTAGCCACAATGTGGAATATTTGTAAACAAACCACAACAAAAATCTAAAGCTCGCTTGCTTGGCGTCTAGTTTCAGATAATTATATCTGTAAGATATTTATTGAAGGAAGGACAAGTAATTTAAATTGCGTATTTTAATTAATTTTGTTTAAAAAACTATAAACTGACTTAAATTTTTAGTGTTTTTTCATGGATCCCATTGTCAGAACTGAACCAAATTAAAATGGGACCACACGGGAAGCACCAGCTTGCATATAAAAAAATAATCATGAAAATCGATCCGCCCGTTAAAATTTCTGAGGTAAAGAACTTTCTCCTTTTTTTAAGTCGGTTAAAAAGACACGGCAACTATGTGAATTTTAGGTATGGGTGGCTTGCTTACAAAAAATGCACATCGAGTTTGGTTAGTGTTTAGGCTTAGTGGGTGATTGACCGTGGAGATAAAAAGGTCGTAGGTTCATTTAGTTTTGTTTGGATCTTCAATATCTACCATACACTTTGAGGTTGATATGTTTGACCTCTTTCTTAACAATTTATTTTCTTATTTATTTATTGAAAAAAGGTTTAAGATTTGACGACTTCTGTGGCGTTGACCTTAATTTTTAACCGACTTCAAAAAAGGAGGAGGTTCTCAATTCGTCGTTTTTTATGTTTGTCACCTCAGAAATTTTGACTGGGTGGTCCGGTTTCCTGATTCTTTTTTTATATGAATTGCTGATACTTTCCATGTGGTCCCATTTTAATTTTGTTCAGTTCTGACAATGGGATGCAAGAAAATTACGTTGTGAAAAGGTAGGTAGTAAATAATTCTTCTTATAGCGTAGTCGTGTAAAAAAGCACTCGAAAAAAACAGCCAGTTCAAACAAACCAGCAGACAAATTAGAGTTTATTATTGTTAATATTCACCGGTATTTATTGCGTTTATTTACCTACTTTTCCCGACGTTTCAACAGGTTTATAGTTTTTGAAGAGAAAATGTTGCAGTAATTGGGTTTGGTTTTATAAAACTGTAAGTTAAAATTCGAGTTCAATTTAGTTTGATGTGATGAGACATGGGTAAAACGAGGAATGAAAGAAAGGCCTACTCTGAAACACGGAATACGAAGTTTCGGTTGACGTTCGCACAAAACGAACAACCTTTAAGCTGAATGTGCAAATGCAAACGTGCGTTGCTTTGGACGCGTCACTAAATTACTCATTTGTTTTCGGATCTTTATGAAATAAAATGTCATATAAATTTTCATAGAAAGGTCATTTGAGAAAGAATCAGCAAAATCGGTTAACCACGGGCGTAGATATCAAGTAACGTACTACATACATAAAAAAACATACGCGAGGAATTGAGAAGCTCATGCTTTTTTAAAGTCGGTTTATAAATGCAGCCCCTGCTTCGAAAAGGCGTAGCTCCAATACTCCAGTCATCCCGTGACCACGACAGTGTGTAAACCGTTTGAAACGTCAACGTCAAAAACAGGTAAATAAACGCGATAAATACCTGTAATTATTTATAATAATATGTTCTAATCGTGTAAGTTTAACAACTTCTTTAAGACTACTTTAAGGCCCGTATTACGAAAGCTTTCTCAGTCATAGATCTATGATTGATTGACGTTTGTGCCATATGAAATCATTACTCAACCATAGATAGATAACTGAGTAAGTTTTCATAATACGAGCCTTAGAGTTTCTTTACATCGTATTTACTCCATCAAGTATAGATGGATCTAGGAATTGTTCAGACAGAATAGACTTGCCCAGGTCTACCCAGGACTTGTTAAGACAGAATAGGTTTGCCCAGCATCCGCATCTACATCTTAAAACGAAATGTTTAATTAAACAGCTACCATCTGCGAATAAGTTACGTGTATCTTCTGGGGAATCTACCCGCCTTAATTCAACGGTTGCATGCTTGAGAGTACAGTGCCGGGGTGTTGTAGGGGCAAAACTTTACATTTGTCTTACAATAATGGTTTCAACCTTGACAATCCGTTAGTTAAGGATATGTTGCTCTTTGGTTTTTGTAAACTAATGACGTGTAACTCGTAATGTGACGTCACCGAAGGGTTCCGACTGAAAACCAGCGTTGTTTCCGTCCTTGCGCGGTAGCGGCATTAAGCTGAGGCTGGACCTGTTTAGCCGCGCATTAGGGAAAGACCAATTCTTCTCTTCAGACTGTCTCGTAGAGCTGTTTAATTTTTAAGTTTAGTTATAGTACTTAGGTACTAGTTTTATTTGTAACTTAATTTGTTCTGTATTTAACTTTGCCTCTGTGTTCTGTGTCCAGCAGTAGCACACAGGCTAAATAATTGTCTATTCTATTCTATTCTACAATTTTGATACGCTTTCCTCCCTGCATCTGTTCATCTAAGTTAAATCCCAAAATGTGTCATTCTGAGACGATACTATATCGTTATGGTGAAGACATTTATTGGAATTTCGTAAGTTCTGTGACGACACCACTGTCATACACTTAAGGCTCCTTCTTCTAACTTAGGGGCCTGTCAACTGTTGCACTTGCCTTGCC
Organism: Eupithecia tripunctaria; assembly: GCA_955876795.1. Lineage (NCBI taxonomy): Eukaryota > Metazoa > Arthropoda > Insecta > Lepidoptera > Geometridae > Eupithecia > Eupithecia tripunctaria. The sequence continues at coordinate 7,967,771 of OY041624.1, read as the reverse complement.
CTTGGCGTCGTGGGGCTGTGTATAGGGGCCCTTAATGCACGAGGAAGACATAGGTCCCCTTCTGCTTAACTAAAGATACAAGAAAAAAAATCTTAATTTTACCCAATACATAACAAAAGGTACATAGGTACATTAATTAATACGGTTTTAAGGATATTAATAGGATATACATATAAAACTAATAAGTAGGTACTTAAGTACTATACATTAATTAAATGGATATATAAAATAAATAACAATAAGTACTTAAATCTAACAATACATTGGGTAAAAAGGGACCCTAGCTCAGCATTTTGCAATATAAGGCATTTGCCCAACACTGCGCACTAATCGTTGTTTCGTCACAGAAGGTATGGAATTAGGAAATTCCCATTAAATAATTGCTTCACCATGACAATAGTACCGTTTTATTTGTGTCAGAGTGACACATTTTGGCATTTTAGCTTAGATGAAAGAAACTACAGATGGAGGGATGAGTCGCGTCAAAACTGTCAAGGTAAAAAACCATGCTGAGAAACCATAAAGAGATTGATCTTCATGAAAATAGCACTGCAGTACCTATAGCTAATGCTAACTAAGGATTCTACCGTGACGATTATACGACGACATAATATCACAGCGATTGTGCGGATTTCAGCCCCAGTTTCGACGAACATAGATAAAAAAACACAGGTACATCCGAACATCTAACCGGACAGAACCTCTTTTCAAATTCGCTTAAAAATGGTGACCTGCACAAAAACGTAAAGATGGCCGTCGCTTGCGAGAAAAATGAATAGTTCCAATGGTAAATCAATATGAATATTACAAATTTTCTTTTTCTTTATGTTAATCTACTGTATTTTTGGAAATAAATAGTTATTGAATCATTTAAAACTTGATTCTTGCAAAGAAAATCAAAACACGTCAAAATAATATTCGGTAAAACTTTTCAACCGATGTCGTTCGCTATCTATGACGAGACTGCTTGCCCTGAACGCAGATCACTGACTCTTAACAAGGCTAGCAAAAGGCAAGTAAAACACGTAAGTAATGTGCATGGTACCAGCCGCGCACTGTAACGCTATCTGCATCCCGCGACTCCGCCCGCTGTCGTTTCACTCAACACCTCGATCTTGGTTTTTATTGTGCTACATTTGTTACATTCAGCTTGTAACGTTCGGATGTGGTACATTTTGTGGGTTGTTAGAATAAAGATCAAAAACTTTTTATTTCCATAAATATAATGAACTAACTGCACCCTGCGGCTTCGCACGCGTTGTTCCTATGGAAACGTTTAAATGTGGTTCTTATTCCACGGGAACGGATTTATGGGATAAAAAGTCTATGTTTGATTCCGGGATTAGAATTACCTGTGTGCAAAATTTCAGCCAGATCCTTTCAGTGGTTTTGGCGTGAAGAGGTAAAAACATACATCCATCCATCCATACATCCATACAAACTTTGGCATTTATAATGTTAGTGTGATTTGGTCTTTAAAAAAGTGAATATTTTCAGAAGCGGTCACTTATAGAAGCGGGCTTTGCTAGAAATGGATAATGTTAAAAGTGAGCATTATCAGAACAGGGCATTTCTAGAACTGGACATTTTTCATGATGGGCATAAAATTAATAGTGGTCATTTCTTATTGTGGTCCTATTTCGCCGAAATGATATTAAGGTGACCAGAAATTACTATGTTTAAAATTAGTAGTTTGATTCCGGGATTAGAATTACCTACGTGCAAAACTTCAGCCAGATCGAACTAAATCCTTTCCCGTGGGATAAAAATCACCTTTAAACGTTTCCATAGGACATAGCTACTTGAATAGAGCGTGCGAAGCCGCGGGGCGCAGCTAGTATTGTATATATAACATTGGTAACTATGTACTACACAGGTACCACATCCACAAAATTCACCTTCCTCAACGAGACACGAACCACCTTAAGGGTGCGCAATTTCAGATAACATCCAGCCAAGGGCGACTCCCGCCTTAAATTATTCAAATAAAATCCCTCCCCATATCTGTGATTGTAAATTTTCGTACAGATGTGTACACTTGCGGGCAGGGAAAACGGAGGATTTAAATTGGGTTGCGAGTTTGCTGTTATGAAAATGTTTTTTTTTTGTTTTGAGGTGCGAGGGGTGGATAGGGGTTTGAAGGAGCAAGGTAGGTCGATTTATGATTTATTTATTCCGTGTGAATATGCCTTGAATAAGTTGAAAAGATAGGTTCGCTACACTATCTGTTTCTTACGCTAACAAATAGGGTTAGCTTTTTAATAAGATTAATTAAACATATTGGGCTGTGGTATAATTAAAGTTTATCCGTATTTAAAGTTTCGTACTTCCAGTTCATGAAACAATCTAGTTTTTAGCAATATAATAAATCGTTGAGACTGCTTTTTTATATTAAAATTTAGTCGCTTGAATTTCTGTTGTACTGTACGACAGCAGGACAAAGATCTCTCGATTTATTTCTTTAATCAGCAGCGTAGTATTGATTGATATAGCTGTGTGGTGCTGGCTTAGAATTTGCACCACCCCAATTATTCTCGTGGGTGTCGTAAGAGGCGACTAAGGGATATCCATCGGGAGGCGGGCAGCAGCGCCCTCTGCAGAACAAATCTTCCACCAAACTGCGATCACCAATCCGCATGCCCAGCGTGGGGATTATGGACACTGGCATTTATCATAAGGGGGCCTGCGTCCAGCAGTAGACCGATACAGGCTGTTGAGGTCAACCCCAACAGATAAAAAATATAGAATAGGTTACAACTACACTCGAGAGCAATGAATCCGGGTCACTTAAAGAATGTTAAAAATCTCGGAAACTAAAAATGATAGGTTAATGCAATAAATTGTATTTAATAGACAATGTAATACTCCTTAAATGAAAGTAAAAAAAATATGAGTCACCATACATTTTATTAACACAAAATTACATAAAGAAAAAAACTGCTGATCTCTCCTTAAAACAAAAATAGGAAACATGAAATTTTTGAACTTTATTACGATTTTCTTGAATTTTAATACTTCGTATTGCCTCCTCGTGCTTCCATTACTGCGTTTACTCGGTTTGGCATGCTGTACACCAAGTTCCTTATACGATTTTGGGGAATATTCTCCCATTCCTCTGTGAGAGCAATTTTGAGCGTGATTGGGGGAGGGTTTCGTTGTTTTACGCATCTGCCTAGCTCGTCCCAAGCATGCTCGATCGGGTTGATATCCGGGCTGCGCGCTGGCCACTCCATACGAGTAATGTTCATCTCTTGAAGGTAGTCATTCACAATCCTACCTGTATGAGGTCGGGCATTGTCATGCATAAATATAGCATCCTCACCTAAATTGACCATAAATGGACCAACGTGATCATTGAGGATTTCTTCCACATATCTTACGCTAGTTAAAGAGCCGTTTTCTATGATCACCAGCTCTGTGCGACTTTCAGAAGAAATTCCGGCCCACACAAGTACAGACCCACCACCGTAGGCTACTTTTTCTTCGATGCATGCTTGCTTGAATCTTTCCCCTGGTCTTCGATACACTCTGTGTCTTCCATCGTGCTTGTAGAGCATAAATTTTGATTCGTCGGAGAACATAACTTTTGACCAATCTTCAATACTCCAATTTACGATTTTTAGGATTCTTTAAGTGACCCGGATTCATTGCTCTTGAGTGTATTATTTTAAAATACATCCCAAATACCATCTTCAAAATTAAAGTAATTAAAACGCAAACGATTAAATAAAATAATAAAATTCAGTTCCGTAATTTTGGCCGCAAGTGTACTCGTATAAGACAATGGGCGTGGTACTTGACATCACCTGTAATTCTTTCCGTTATAAAACATACAGACAGACAGAACTGATTTCAATAAAAACATGTAGCGATGATAAACAGTTTAAATAATACAGTTACTGTGAAGTGTTATTATGTTGCGTGGGATGGCAAGTTTTTATCGAATATCGGTGGTGGTATTTTTGGAAGTTGCCCGGGCAGGAAATCGAACTCACTATCTGCTGCATCGTTAGATTCTCCACTGCGCCACCGAAGTTATTCGGTGGGCTTATTACGCTAAATGAATGGATAAACAGTGGAAGATTGCCAGGTCCAATCGTACTTTTTAAATGTCCCGGTTGCGAGTAACCGGTGACCACTATACCAGGAGGCGAATTATATGCAAATCATGCCGGTATGTGTAAGAACAATACAGTACAACATACTTTATTACACAACAAAAAAAAAATACAGTAAGTACTTACAAAAGAAAATGACTAAACACGAATAAAATAGTATTACTATTCGCCAATAGATGTTACGAAGAGTCAATTGATTACTACGAAGATGTCGAAAGTTTATTGAAAACACGAATAAACCGACATTTTGTAAAAATGATTCTAGCTAGATCGATTTATCGCCCCCGAAACCCCCTGTATACTAAATTTCATGAAAATAGTTGGAGCCGTTTCCGAGATTCAGATTATATAATAATAAATAAATAATGCTGGACAATTCACACAGCATTATCTAGCCCCAAGCTAAGCAGAGCTTGTGTTATGGGTACTAGATAACTGATATACATAATACAATACACTACATAGATAGATATTTTTTTTATACATAGAAAACATCCAGAACGCCCTGTACAAATATCTGCAGATCGTACACACATTTGTCCCGAGGCGGGAATCGAACCCGCAACCTCCTACGTCGCAGGCGGACCTTCGCGCACCGCGCCACAGAGGTCGTATATGTATATATAAATATATGTACAAGAATTGCTCGAATAAGATTCACATTACGCGAGTCAAATATGAACCTTCTTTGTGTTGGAAGTAAACCAACGTTGAGACATCTTTAGGGCGAGTGTGGTTCTAGACTCCATATCGATAATGGCTTTACGGTGGATGGTGATGAGGATAATCTGAAGGTTTAGTGTAATTAACCAGGTAAGACCGTCAAACCATGTAAGCAGATGCCTCGTAGATAATTAATCTAGTTGCTTCGTTAGCGGCCCAACTGGCTTGCCTCGTGATTAAGTTACGAATTAACTAGCGGGCACTCTCTGGGGGCGATGTAGACTGTAGTGTTAGTGCCCAAGTGATTTTAACGCGTTAATGTATTACGGAAAGTTTTGTGCTACATAAAATAAAGTTCAAAACTACAACCCGATTACGTAAAAGTAAACGAGCGTGCACCGCCGCAAGGTTGCTTGTCTCTCGATCTTTTGAGATACATTTGGAGAATACTCACTTGAACTACATGACCTGATCCCACCATCTCCCTTCCACTCCAGGACAAGTAGACGCAAAGCGCAATACCATCCATACTTCATTGATGTACCCTCCACTCGCACTAAGCGGTTTTCCTCCACCTTTATTATTCGCACCGCAAAGGAATGGAACTCGCACCCTGCATCTGTTTTTCCGGCCAATTACAACCTGGGTCTCTTCAAGACAAGGGTGAATAGGTATCTTCTAGACCTTCGTGATACATCGTCGGCCGCATCTTCGCTTTCCATCAGGTGAGATTACGGTCAATCGAAGGTCTATTTACCGTAAAAAAAAGTTCAATGATGTTCCAAATATTACCGGTTGAAAATTATCAATCATTGACATTTTTATATTCAGGTATTCGGAGGGCCCAAGCTAATGAACCTACAAAGGCCTCCGACTACTTGAGTATAAAAATTCAATGATGGATTATTTTCAATCGGTAATATTTATTTGGAACATTGAATGCTTCTACACAACTTTTACGTATACGGGTTGTAGTTTTTAACTTTATTTTATTTGCCTCTTTTTTAGCAATGTCGTTATTATCAGTACCTATCAAATTTGCCCTTTACAACGATACCCCACACGGGCATATTTACTAACGTTCGATTTTTATCCCCACTTAGATCCCGATATCTCGTTACATCCCCGATTTTGTCTGATGTCACCGAGCCTGTAACCACCGACATGCAGAGACAAATATAATGATACGTCATTTTATTTTTTTTATATTTTATATTTTATTCTATAAATTACTCTCTCCTGCGTAAAATCCCTTATGGTGTTTCTATATTTTGTTTGTTTTGTATTCTTACAATAAAAAAAAAGACGTGTGGCACTCGGGGACTGCCGCGGTAAAGCTATTGCAATGCCATTTAGAGGCGAGTTGCTGAACTAAAGAGACAAACGTCAAGGTTTTTTCGTTACGGAATTTCTGGATTCGGTCCCCGCGCTCAAGGCCCGCGATAGAAGCTATGCAATAGCTTAAAATATTATTTATTATGTTTAAAATTAGATTATAACGATATCAAGTGTTTATATGAATGTACCTATGGTGGAATAAATGAAATGAAATGAAATGAAATTTGTTGTAATCGGACTAGTCGTTTCAGAGCTACGTGGGAACTTAAACTGACCGACTCTGTGACTGAAAGGGATGTGTTTATGTATAATCAGAGTCAGAGTCAAATCGTTTAGACTTACAATATAAGCACTTAGACAAGTCAATTCTTTAATATATAAACAGCTTGATAAATAGTTATTACTATCGAACAATAAATAAGGTGCAATTGACTCTAATTCACTTCAATTTTTTGTCCACTAGCGGAAGAAGTGAAAAAGAAACCACTAGCAAGTTTATCACTTATCAACTAATACAATCTTTGCATAACTAAGTCTAACTGTTCTTACATACTATTGTCGGTGTGGAACTGGGCGACATCCGGCCAATAACGTAATCATCTAAGGAGTAATAGGCTTTCTTGATAAGATTTCGTTTTAAATACAGTTTAAATTTACGAATAGGGAGCTCAGTTGCTTCAGTCAGATGGAAGCTTATTATAGAATCTTACGCAATTGCCGACAAATAATTTCCCTACCTTTCGTAATCTATATGATGGGATGTGTAATTTGTTCTTGTTTCTTGTATTTTATTGTGAACATCACACCTTTTCATAAAATTATCTCTGTTTTTGTGTGTATACATTAGATTTTCATAGATGTATTTATATATATAATTGCACCCATAGCCCTAGGCACTCTTCCCGGGGGGAGGGCATATCGAAGAAACCGTAGGCTAGTCGTCCATTAGGTATTTAATACATAGTGCAAACATCCAATAAATCTTAAATTAAATTAGTTTAATTAAAATTAGGTAAAGTGAACAGTAGTTGAGTCGTCCAATTGAAAGTTTGCCCAAAAATAATATAAGAGTTGGAAATAATTTATAAACATATAGGAGTAAAATGGTAGGCAGGAGTGTGCAACACTTCGCCTGGCATTCGTCGCGGTTCGCCGCCAAAACAAGAGATAAGTTATAATTACTGACAAAAGTGCTGTTGAAAAAGGAATATAGCCCTTCTAAACGTGATAACCTGTTTTATTTCAGTACCCAACACGTTTGAGAATCTATTAGCTTACACAATAGGTATGCGTCATGAACATGGTTGTTTCAAAAATAGTTGAATCAAGTTTAGATACGTTAACCCCATTGATTTATTAAAAACGTAGATGAGGCACCGGTTGCTCGAAAGTGGCAACCTCAAATTGTGTAAAATTGTGTTCTCTCACATCAGTCACCGTCTGACCGGCGGCACGGGCGGTCGTGATTCGCGTGAAATATTGTTGTCTCAGTCTCACTTCGGTCCTAGATACGTATTTCCGTCTTTGTTCTTCTTTGTATTGCACAGGACTGGAAATATAAATGTGAGCGTATGTGTTTGCGTGTAGTTGTAACACATGCCAATTTTTGAGTAAGCGCTGGGAGAACGTAACCTATCTTCCCTTTTTATATCAATGGTTAACCCCTACTAATATTATAAACGCGAAAGTTTGTAAACATATCTGTATGTAATATGTATGTTTGTTGCTCTTTCACGCAAAAAATACTAAACGGATCGCATCGGGCTGAAATTTGCATACGGGTAGTTCTAGGCCTGGAATAACACGTAGGCTACTTTTTATCCCATAAATCAGTTCCCGTGGGATAGGCGTGCGAAGCCGCGGGGCACGGCCAGTACATACATACAAATATAGGGTGTCAAGTGTCAACCTCACTTAAACCTCCTCCGTTGGTAGTCGGCTAAAAATAACCCACTCATTAAATACCTAGCTGCATTATCAATAATTGTATAGTAGAAGTAAGAAAAGAAAACAAAGGAAAAGGAATCTACCTTGAACCTTAAATGTAACTAGATATAAAGCTGCAATTGGAGCAGCACTCACCATAGATGCTATCCTACAGGAATGCTGGTTTAATTAGTGTTTCGTAAGGGTTGCTATTCGATTCCCGTACCTGAACGTTTTCAATTAAAGCCTACAAGAAAGTTACTGACGCGACTTTTTGTCGCTATCACGAATGTGCGATTAAATAACACTTACGTACCACGCACACGTACCTATTACAACTACCTACAACAAGCTTCCGGACAAGGTTAAGGACGCACCGAGTCTTGAAAATTTTAAGAAAAAACTAAAAAACTGGCTCGTAGAGAAGAAGTTCTATACCTACGACGAATTTATAAAATCTATTTTTAATATTTCATAAACATTTTTGTATGGGCATGAAGTTTTGACTTCGACTTCGTTGACATAGGGAATCCGTTGAACCGTGACGTCACAAAATGCAAGGGATGACATGGCAGCGTTTTTAGCACCCGATACTGAGTGTAGTTTTACTTTTTGTTTTTTACCTCAATAATTTTTTTTGGCTGTTTTATTATTTTTCGTTTATCCTAATCGAAAAAAAAATCATAGAAATCCATGCATATACCCTATTGTCATGAAAGAAGTCTCTATAAGAAGAACAAGTTCAATGGAAGTTTTCATTTCAATTCTCTAAAGGTTCTTCAAAAGGGTTTGCGACTTGCGACCATTTGTCGCATCCGTAACTTCTTGTAGCGTATCTATCGATCGTATGTAAACCGTGTTTTTACTACAGTTCTTGCAAATGCCTAGGGCACTAGCAATTGTCTAGCTTGCCTAGATCGTACTTGTTTGTCGTGTATTTCTCATTGTTTCACTCGTAGTACGTAGGTACCTAGAGTAGACATGTCTCTAACTTTATGCATTTCTGGTTTTTTAAAGCAGTAGGTATAGCCTAGCTACTAAAGAAGAGAAGATACCTACCTACATTCAAAAAAATTGCTTCCCACAAGCTTCAAACGAATGGCCCGTGAGCTGTCTCTGATTGCCAATATAAAATGCATCTAAAGGTAACGACTTAGAGCCCATATTCAAATGCACATATGTGTGTTGTACGGTAGCGCTGCCTTTATTCTGCGACAACCTTAACACAGCAGCCTTAATGGATCATACCGTACGTAAGAAGATAAACACTAGTAAATAAAACAGCTCCATCAAATCAATCAATTATAATATCCCCAATGTGAACATCGAAATTATCAGACCTATTCCCCTCACAGCCCTCGGGAAAATCATCCTCTTCCACATCCCCATTCTTAATCATCTCAAAGATGTTCTCTATCATTGTTTCAATCTCTCTATCTTCTTTTATCATCTGCTTCTCTTCTTCTATTAACACCTCTTCCAATTTCTTCCAGTCTTCTTTAGACATCTTAGTCATAAATTCTACCATTTTTTCCGCTTCATCCAACTCGCCGACGTTATCAGAAGCACATTCCCTATAAATGGCGTTGAAATAGTTCAAGCTTTTGTATTCGATGGGATTGATAATAAGTTTGAAACCAGCGCTGGTGAATACTTCATCGTAGAAGCCTGCATCTTCTTTATTTTTAGAGCGTTTCACTAATTCATACAAGTGATATTTATTCATGTCTAACTCTATGGGAATATCGTGGTTAATCAACCATGTGATCATTTGGTCTTTCGTGCTGTAAGGTGTCGGTTTTGTATCCTTATTTCTAGTTTGCGTTAGGACTATGATAGCTGTAGGATCGAGTGACGGGAGTAAGTCGACCAACCAGTGCTTTATTGTTAAACTAAATCCTTCTTCTGTTGGTAATACAGGTCTTAATTGACCAATGAGTCCAGCTGTAGACGATGCTGCCATCGTCAAAGTCATAGCGCCCACGTCAGTGTCGACTGACATAGCTGTTACATAAATCAACTTAGCGCCGATCTCTCTATACTTAGTGACATGTCTGAGGTATTTGTTCCTCCTGTATGGAAATTCAGGGTTCTCTATCAAAATATATCGGTTGATTTTCGGTATATCGTAATATAATACCAGTTTGTTTTTAACTAAAGTGCGTAATTTAATATTTCTGTAATATTCCTTTGACGTGTTTGAGCCTTTTTCTAGTAGGCTTTCTAGGAACTCTTTTTTTGTTGGAATCTGTTTCTTTTCGAGATAGAATTCTACAAAGACATCGCGTATGTCATTGTATATGATATTATTCATGTATGACGGTAGTGGCATCGTGTCTAGCGCTGCTTGTTTGACCGATCTGTTTCGCGGCTTATAATTTTTTAGAACTTCTGCCAAATAATCAGGATTTGCTTTTGTAAAGAAATGCAGTCTCTGTATTGGGGGTACTGGTACTTCCTGGAAATAACTGGGGTTTGTAATTTCTCTACATCTGTTTGACACATTCTGTATGATCCTAATTCTTTCAATCGCGTCGTTTTCTTTTGCTTCAAGTTTGTCGTTTTGCTGTTTCATATAGTTTTCGAATTTTGTTATTTCTTCTTCGGTAGTGACAATATCATTTTCATTCGTTTCGTCGGTTACTAGAACTGGTGTTGAGTTTGGTACAATTCGTATGAATTCGTGGATATGCGGATGTATGGTTGTATTCGTGTTGTTTGGAGAATCGGTGTTGGTTGAATTGTCTTCACTATCTTCATCATTCTTGATGCCTGCTAATTGTTCAATTAACTCATCAAATAGTGTATGGTCCTCAAGCTCTGCTTCTATTCTCTCAGGAACTTGGTCTGTGTCCATTTCGCCAAGAACTTGCTCTATATCCATTTTAACTGAGACCTGGTCTGTGTCCATTTTGTTAGGAACCTGGTCTGTGTTTGATGTGTCTGGAATCTCGTCGGGGTCCATTTTGATATCAATCTCATCTTCAATTGGAGTATTTTCCTGTAAATAAAACGGAATATTTGAGTTTCTTACAGAAAAATTGCACCGCACTTACAGTAATATTGAAAATGCGAAAGTTTCGATGTATGGCTGTTTAATTTTTACTCTTTACGCCAAAACTACTGAACATTTCGGGATGATTATATGCTGTACTAGATCCGCGGGCAGAAGCAAGTTTTACATATAAAGAAAGAAAATATTTATTTTTACCCATTATTTAACTTCTAGAATAGAAACTAATATCGAGAATTAAAATTAAAATTAGGTACAAAAGTTTGGATTACAGAAATAGAGTAAAAAAGGGTCTCCACCTCGGCATGAGTAGCATTTGGCTACTACGCTACTATTTCAGATAGAGCCGGGAAAGTATATGACTTCTCTCAAATCAAAATAGCGAAGAAAGAAAAACGGTTGGACATACGACAAATTGAGCTCAGAAGTTTTTCAATTTTAGTAATCGTTGTGGTTACTGAACGCAACAAGCTGAAAACACGGTGCTATAGTGTACCTACTGTGACCTGTGCTACTGTGAGCTGTGGACTGGAATGGCTAGAGCCGCATCCAGCCATTTAAGCCATCGCCCATCATAAATAATTTTGTACTTCGAAATCGTTTTTTGTCTCAGAATCTGGGAAAGCTACTTTTATATTAGAGAATTGTTTCTTCGATCTTTTATCTTGAATTACGTGTTTTAAAAACACGATTGGTAAACATTGATTTATTAAAAACGAAGATGAGGTACTGGTTGCTCGAAAGTGGCAACCTCAAATGCCAATGCCAATTTTTGAGTAAGCGCTGGGAGAACGTAACCTATCTTCCCTTTTTAAATCAATGTTGGTAAAAGTTTTTTCAATAGTTTATTTTTTGCACTCATTTTGCTTTTTATCTCAGGAACAGCACACTTTTTTTCTTCGGTTATTGTTTTGCTAAGAATCCTGTCTAGAAGTATTTCTTTAGTTATGTCTGTTAATTTTTCGATTGGTTGTTTCCTTAATTTCTAATTACTTATGTAAAAATTTGGTGCACGTCTCTGCTCTGTACTTCTCACTCGTGAGAAACAATATCTTGTCATCCAGCTCGAAATCCATCTCATAGCGGCGTTATTGCACACTCTTAAATAAAACAAAAGAGTTGTAAATTTATCCGCGCGCAAAATGAGAGTAGGTATAGGGGTATCTACCTAACTACCTATACCTAGGTAGGTTAAAAGTTAAAAGGTTACCTATACCTACCCGAAAATATCTCTTAAACCTACCTTACAGATAAATGTAATAGTCTTTATCTAAATAACGCCTAAAACATTTTACAGATCAAATATTGGCATAAAACAGAACCACTTACCGACATTATCCGAGAATCCGGTCCGCGCCCCACAACACAATGTTCAAGACTGTTCGCCGTTTGTTCAAAATTCAAATGCTCAGCGCGAGCTGGCAACGCCGCGCGAGCCGCTAGCTCTTCGTCCGAAATTGCGTCGCGCGCGGGCGCTGCCACAGATTAGACAACATACAGTATAGCACTACGCGTTGTATGCTCTCGGAGATAAGATAAACTAGTTTAGAGTGCGATAACTTTGTTGACGGTAAATGGTTGCATTGCATAGTGAAAAAGTGTCCTGTTTTGTTACTGGTTAGTTAAAGGATACTTAATTGCTTAGGATAGGTAAAATAGACGAAAATTCCTTACATATTACCAGAATTATACCTAATTTAATTCTACGACATCCTGTATCACACTCTATTGTTTAATTGTAAATTCATGCAATCGTGTAACATTCAGAAAGTTTATAGAATTTGCAATTTAATCTAATCAGTAGGTAATAATCACCTCACCTATTATTACGAGTAGTAAATTCTAATTTTATTTCATTTAAAAATTACAAACGTACTCTGATTGTTTTTTTAATTAAAACAATACAGAGTCAGTGTTAATTTCTTACAAAAGGCGTGTTGATTGTTTGTTGCACTATCAATAAGCGTACGCTCTTCGCACAACAAAACACAAGCGACACGCGGCAATACAACCGGCCGGCCGGTGGCGGCGGCGGTGATGCGTCATCGACGAAAGAACTAAACTTATAGCTATCCCTTTCTTACCCGTTCTTTATTCGGATCGATTGAACGCTTCGCTCTTTCCCAGGTCCCTTTCCCGCGCAGTTCGAGTACAGCTTTCGTGAAAACGGCACGTGTTAGTAAAATTTTGAAAAATGAGTGAATGTGATAGAATTATTCTACGTCTCACACGCAAACTAGCCGAATTGAAGAAGGATTCCAAGACTTGTAATTTTACTGCGGATAATTTATCTTACGCGGACCTGATCACCAATCTAACTGGACTACATATAAAGACTATCAAGGAAATCGATGAGAAAGGACCTTCGATCGACTTCAAAGTCGTAGAACGATCTAAGCTGTACAGTGCGCTCTGTCGATTCTACATTCGCAACCGAAACGATGGAGGAAAAGTGCCGACGACCTACCAACTCTTCGACGCAATGGTTAAACAAAATTTACTTCATAAAATGGATATTAGTAGCTTCAGAAAACTGCTGCTGAAAATGGGTTTTATATGGAAGAAGGTAGAAGGACGAACGCCTGTGGTTATCGAAAAGCCTTCTATCCGATTTGAAAGGTTTAACTACCTGATGCAGATGAAGAGATCCAGAGTAGAGAGGTATGACGATATATACTATGTCGATGAATTAGCTTTCAATCAAGGAATGGTCATGGATATAGAGAAAAGCCGGAATTTCGAGAGAGAGACCGGACTATGGCAGGTAAGAAGAATACACGCAGTCGGAAGAAAGGCTATAATATGCCAGAAAGAGATAAAAGATTTCAACGCTGAAGTATACGAAGATTGGGTTGAAAATGAACTGATTCCTTATCTAGCCGTGCCGAGCATCATAGTTGTCAAAGACATCCCTCACCATAACGTGAAAATAGGCGAAACCCCGACATTACTTAGTTCAAGAACTGATATGATGAAATGGCTCGACTATTTTGGCGTTCCATTCGACGCAGAAATGTCAAAATACGAGCTCTTTAGCTTGGCAGAAGAATTAACAGATCTAAATACGCAATTATACAAAGTAGATGAAATTTTAAAGTGTCATGGTCATAAAATTATGCGTATTCCGAATGATATAGGAGATAATCTTAACCCTGCGTTCATGGTCTTCAATGTTATGGCTGAAAACCTATTGGTAGGTTTGAAATTTGAGATGCATAAATCGAAGGTGAAGTTACGATTTGAGTCAGTTTTAAAGGGCTCGGTAGAATATCTCCAAAGATTCTCCAGTGCTGTGATCTGCAATGAGCAGAAGATGTTGATTGTGGAGAAAGACGTGGATAAGCAGCTGGATGTTCTGCTGATGCAGAGGAATCTGTTGTTGGGGCTGCAAGGGTTGGAGAGGGATGATTCCGATGTGGCTTCTAGCGATTCTGATTGAGTTTTATGGTTATTTATACAGGGTGTTAGTTAAATTTGTGCAACATACTGAAGGAGCTCATTCACCTGCACAGATGACCTGACAACCCTGTATAGTATGCTTTGTTATCTTAAAATGGGGAAGAATCGATTTATCTGTCAATTACTTCTGCATTTTATAAGTGTATAATTGATGCTGAAATATTTTTGGAACAGAAAATAAAAATGTGTATTAAGTACTTTACTTACTATTTTTTATTTATACTTATATCCGTTTATTTTATTATGGTCTGTCTGAATGAGTTTGGTTTTATACCTATACGATTTCGTATTTAACTATATTTTCAAAAAAAATTACATGTAAAATGGTTTTAAAAATATAATGTATTTCTATTTCTATTTAACTTTCTATTATTCGGGATAATAAATACATTTTGACGCTAGTTTAGGTTGAACGTAGTGTAGGACGCCCTCCGGCCAGGTGGGATGACGACTTGCGAAAGACTGCAGATGCTGGATGCGTCTAGCTGAAGACAGGGCTATAGCACTCATTATTGGAGGCCTATGTCCAGCAGTGGATTAATATAGGCTGTTGATGATGATGATGGGTAGGTTAGGAATTTGTACGAATACACCCTATATTTGAAACCTTACAGCCTTGCATATAAGGTTGCATTCCTTGGGCATGTTCCAAGGCTTTTAAGGTACAGTAATGGTGATTGCGTCTGATATCGACGTAATTACCAACGGTAGAGGCACCTGGACTTAAGCCGTAGTCTTGGAACTTTCGTTGTCACTGGTCTCGTCTTGGTGCTATAAAATCAGAGCTCAAGATTGTTTATTCTGTGCTACATTTACCCTTAACATTATGCCGTTCTGTATGTATTAAATTAAACAGATTTTACACAAATTAAAGGTGATGAATAAAGCATTTATCAATATATCTAATTGTCATATTTACATTCACGAAGATTTAAGGAATCTGGATAGGAAAAACATTCTTAGAAGAGGAAGAAGAAAGAAAAGAAAATCTGAATACCTACTAGCACTCATTATAAATGCGAAAGAAGATGGTTGTATGTTTGTTACTCTCGCACGTAAACTACACAACGGATTCAGCTGAAATGTCGCTTAGGTCTAGATCTGGAACAGACCTAATTGAATCTAAAATACAACTTAATGTCTCTTATGCCGTCAAATCCTGTACTTAATAAGTGTGTGCGTCGTAATCCGAATGTACCGCGGTCGGACACGGTTAGTGTAGTGTGTCGTAGTGTGAACTTGGACGTAGGGGAAATAAAAACAAAAGTACGCGATAAATACCCGATAAATAATCATTAAATTACGATAAGGCCGTCCTTTGTACTTCCTTGATTCTTTACATTTCCTTCTATTGTATTTGATCATTGTGTAGTACAATAAAGAGTTACCTATTTATCTAATGTCATGAAACTCACTGAACTGAATATCACGGCTGTGTTTAAGCAGACTCCACCTTTATTGTCTGGTTTACTCTAATACGACTTACGGGTACCAAGCACGAGAGTTTATAATGATGGTAAGGTGATATCTATGGCTAATAAATTACCTAATAGGTTAGGGTTATACGTCAAAATAATGGGTTTTATTGGATGTAATCATTTTTCTCTGAGAATAACTATTATAAATAACTAACGTAATAATCTTATATTAAGTTTCATAATTTGCAATTGATTGATTGAACGTGAATAAGATGTAGGCAAATATAAATCATAATAATATAATTGCATGCTTTTTGATAAAATTATACTGATTGTCAGTCACAATACTTTTAAATTGTATAATGATATGCCTACGGCAGAATTCAGGGATTTAAAATAAGTCTTATGTACTGACTGTAAACTACCGCATTCACAAACAATAAATGAATTATGACTGTGAATTATGATGTACCGGTTTAGACACATTTCGGGTCGATTGGTTGGACATAGCGACAGAGTCAGTAAAAACCAGAGAAAGGTAAAAGCTAGAGTTAGGTAGTAAAACGCATTCGAAATAAATTTTGTAGGTCAGATAGGTAAGGTACAAAAACTCAATGACGCAAAAACGATTTGCGATATTTGTGTCTGATATTTGGTGATCTGTATGTTTTCTATGTATAATCAAAAATACCGGTCAAAATCGTAAGTGTATTGTAAAAGGTACTACCTAATATCAGTTAAGTATCTATTTATTTTCAAATCTTCGGAAAACTTACAGCTATAACAAAAAACATGAAATATTATTATAAACACATGAACGTAACATGTACCTGAAGGCTATTTATGAAGTTTCCACTGGTGGTGGTACAATTCTAGTTTTATTATTTCAGTTATGGACGACTAAAAAGGAATACACAAAATGAAAACTAAATTTATAGACACATCGCACACACTTGATAAATAAACAGTTACATAATAACACAAGCTCTGCTTTGGGGCTAGATAATGCTTTGTGGATTGTCCAGTCTGATATCTTCTATTCCGACTATGTTAAAATTCATTCACAAAAGGTCGAAAATGATGATGAACCTTCAAAACTACGCCGATTGGGAAATATATGAAAAAATATGGATCTGGGATACTGCAGTGTATGCAAATCCAGCCTCCGACCGTAGCCCTACCTACCTGATACCTAAACTATACCTATTCGTAGTCTGCCTGAACTGCGTTGAGTGGAGTTCAAAGCTGACGACCTATGTGGCGTAGTGGGCAGATAGCTGACTGAAATATTCAAAATCCGACTTAAAACTGGAGGTAATGTTCGGCTATTTTTTTAACTAACTTTCGATCCGTCCGTACCTCCATAACTTAACACGTTGACTGCTGAAATCGGCTGAATTTATGAAGAAGTGGATTGTGTCGTGGGCGTCATAGGCTTCTTTTAATTAACCGACTTCAAAAAAAGGAGGAAGTTCTATGTTTGGCTGTAGATTTGTAGTAGCCGTTTTTCCGTCTATTGTTAACCGAATTTAATGATTCTTTATCTTAGTATGGAGTAATATTTATTCTATAAAGAAGCAAACTATCATTAAAATCAAACAACAAATGGCGAAGATATTTTCAAAAATAGGTACATAAAAAAACATACAGACGAATTGACAACCTCCTTTTTTTTGTCGGTTGAAAATGATGACCGCGTCTACTTTAGCATCAGGTTAAGTGATAATTACCGTACGCAATAGTTGGATTACCTGACTTAATAGAACTCAAACTATTTCTGCCAGCAGAACTGGTCTAGTGTTGCCATTCAATTCAGTACCTATTATTTTCGTCCGGCTTATTACTTATATCCTAGTAGTTCCATTACTGGGTATATACTCTAATTACAGACGTTTAGTCTAGCTTAGGCAGCAGAATACATGATTATTTTGTCATTTTTTATTTTGAATTCTCACAAGTGTGTTTATTATTTAATAATGCCAGACAAATTGTTATGTGGTTATTTTTTATGATTATTTTTTAATAAACTATTCTATTCTATTCTAATGTAGAATCCAATTTACATATTTTTGTCATGAAAGATATTTAAAATAACAATATATTTATAAAAATAAACTAAACTTGGGTACTTACTCAATACCTAATACTTAATAAAGTAGAGTTAGCGAGGTGTAAAAAAAGGACTTCGTTCGTTTACAAAATTGCTTCAGACTCAGCATGAGTTGAATGACTAGGAAGAATCCAACGCTGGTCTTCCACCAGAACCACTTCTAATTCTTATTCTAATTCTGAGTAGGGAAACTAAGATCTGCACATCTCACATAGGCCCCGTTTTGTAGCTAACCTCGTCTGTGGCCGTGCAGTGTACCATAACGTGTTCTACAGTCCATTCGTTGCCGCTATTTATGAATGAAAACTACGCTAAAACTGATACCAAAAGGAGAAAACATAGTACCTACCTAATCACCTAACAAAAAACACCAACATTAACAACACTGAAATACACAAGCGCAATTGGAACCAGACCACAGACGATGATGAATTTATAAAAGAAAAAACAACTCTTCAAAGGAAAAAGTTTCGAACTTCATTCATAACGAAAAGCAAAGAAGTAATTTGTTTGACTACATTCTATGTAATTGACGATACCAAACAAGAAAACAAGTTGTCTATGTATACGTGGAAGAAATTTTCCAAGGTTACCTGAGCGGATTATTTTATTTCCATCTACGCAACTGTTTGGCAACTAGTTGTCTCAATGGAACATTATCTTCCGCGGAGACAACCAGTTATCTAGGCGAATTTATATTTTTCCTCATTTTATTATCATCTTATTTTAATATCGTCGTCAACGGTGTAGGTACATATCTATGGAAATAACGAATTTCGTGATACCTACTATCACATTCATTTAAAATTCGAACACAAAAATAAGAAATGCATTATTTCCTTTGAATTTAACCATAAAATTCCGCCTAGATAACGTGTTCTCTCCGCGGACTCCTTCTAGGTAGCTATCACGAAATTTACGAAGGTCTAGTTTGTCAGAAAAACAAAGGTTGCGAATTGAAAACCTATCCGTCCATTCCATACAATTTGTCCGACTTTCCAACCCCTTCTACCCCTACACTAATACACAAGCTTCGAGTATGTGATCCGATTTAAATTTCAAAGCAGCTTTGAAACTAGACCAATGATATGCGAGCACGGCTTCGCCAATAGCCATCGATTTCAATTAGGTATCTAATTACTTACTGATTAGAGGAAATAAAACCGGACAAGAGCGAGCTGGACTATCATGTGAAGGGTTCCGTTCAGTGAGAGAGAATTTAGTAAATTTAGGCAATAACAATAAAATAAAAACAAATAAAACCGGCCAAGTTTGAGTCGACTCGGGCACGAAGGGTTCCGTACTATGTACCATCGCCAAACGTAACGCCTATCCAGTTTGAAACTATTTTGCTTTGCGTTAAAAACAAAAGATATCGAGCAAGCCGCAGTTGGCAACTATTCACTTCACAGAAAAATCACCCTAGTGTAGTAAGGTGCAATTTTTGCTAACTATATGTATAAAAATGGCAAAAAAATTATATCCTCCTTATATATGAATTTATTATATATTTTAGTATTTGTTTTTATAGCGGCGACAGAAATACATCATCTGTGAAAATGTCAACTGTCTAACGATCACGATTCTTGAAATACAGTCTCGTGACAGACGAACAGACGGGTGGACCAACAGCGGAGTTTTAGAAATAGGGTTTTACTCTTTGGGTACGGGACCCTAAAAATGAGGGTAGACCGATTTATCTGCTACTAAAAAATGGTAGTGTCTTCAGTTATTCCGTGATCATGGCGCATGAAACTGTGCCGAAGTATTGGAAAGCTCAAAACTCAAATCATAGTAAATATCCCGTTGTATGACTTTAATAATATTTATTTTTCTTTTCAGGTAAGTAAAATACATTTTGATTGGACCAATCGCATCGGGTTAAAACATTTACAACGGGAAGGTAAGTCAATATGTCAATCATCCTCAAAACAAAATTCATAATCCACCTTATCGCAATTACTGTGTGGTGCTGGCTTAGAATTTGCACCACCCTATCTCTTCCCGTGGGTGTCGTAAGAGGCGACTAAGGGATATCCACCAGGGGCTGGCAGCAGCGCCTCCTGCAGAACAATTCTTACACCGAACTGTTCCACCAACCCGCATGCCCAGCGTGAGGATTATGGGCATTACCCTCCATAAAATAAACGCCAATAAGGTGCTTATAAGAGGGAGGCCTGCGTCCAGCAGTGGACCAATACAGGCTGTTGAGGTAACTTGATTTTTACGCTGACGCTTTTCGAAAAACGTATGCTCTGTCCCGCTCCTACGCACGCGAAGTCCTATCTATACCTATCCTTTGAAAAAATAGCGTGCATTCATCATCATCATCATCATCATCTGCCCATATTAGTCCAGAGCTGGACATAGGCCCCCTTAAAAGCGCCATAGCGCCCTGTCTTCAGCTTGACGCATCCAGCATCTGAATGCAGTCTTTCGCAGATCAACATCCCACCTGGCCGTAGGACGTCCTACACTACGTTTGCCGAGTCGCTGTCTCGACTCAAGAACTGCATTGCGCCCTCTTAAGTAAATTGAATTCGACACGAGCGCTCCTATCAGTTTAATTACGTCACAAAGCACCTGTCTAAAGCAACTTACTAACTACAGATTAGCTAACAAGCGAAGTTAGGAACTTAAACTGTGCTTAGACCGAGCTTAGGTCGTTAGGCGTTTGTAGCTACACTGATTCTTAATAGCCAAGTTACAGGGATAACTATACCGTATCCATCGAGCATTATATAATGTTGGTAAACAAACCGCCCATACCTAACCTAAAATTCTACTAAACTTTGTTGGCGCGTCTTTTTATATGTAACTAGCGGCGCCTCGCGGTTTCACCCGCGTAGTTCCCGTTCCCGTGGGAATTCCGGAATAAAATATAGCCCATGTCACAGTTTTTTTTTCTTTTTACCGACTTCAGAAAAATGTGGATGTTCTTAATTCGACTGTATTCTTATGTTTTTACCTCAGAACTTTTGACTGGATGATCCGATGTTGATGATTTTTTTTTATCTGAAAGCTGGTGCTTCCCGTTTTTATGTGTTTTTACCACGATCCTGGGATTCAGTACAGTACAAAGATCTATGGTTTATCCATTTTGAATGAAGTATGTTAGTAAACAAACGACGACACAAATAACAAAATCTCTCTTGCTTGGCGTCGAGTTTTAGTTATAATTAAGTAAGCAATTTTTATTGAAGGGAGGATCTAAAATCGACAAGTAATGTAAATTACGTATAAAAGGACGCGCCAACAAAGTGAATTTTAGGCTTAGTATGGGCGGTTTGTTTACTTACATGCTTCATTCAAAATGGACACGGTATAGGTCTAGTTTGACTACCAGGCCCTTAAGGGAGCATTTAGTTTTCACCTTTGGTTTTTTGGATCTGCGGTTAAAATATAATAATGCACTTATCTCTAATACATATAAAGGCTCGAAAAGATCACTGAATACGCCTTTTAGCCAAACTTTTAGCGCCATTTTCTACCAACGTGCACTCCTAATGCAATCTATCTGAAAGACCAAATTTCATCAAAATCCATTCATCAATTTAGACGAAAACGTAACAGAACAAACAAACAGAGCGTCTATTACCCACACAAGTTCTTGTGTAGTTTCGTTTTCAATTCACTATAAATTCAACAGTAAATTGTATACGATCGGCATTTCCATCAGTAGTGCATTTTTCACGGATTCCGTTCGACTTGACGGCTCTGCGTCGTGTGCCGGAGCCACGTCACAGCTTAGCCAAAGATTGTGTACAGATAGGACATGGCAGAACTGACATCTACATATTTTTCTAACCAGCTGTAAAAAACGGCTTCTATCAGGCATAGAAACTCCAATCATAGTTCTCTCCATAGCTCGCTGAACAACTCTGAGATTAGTAGCGACGAGCACTCAAGAACTCGTTTATCCATCTGAAAACCAGCGCTACCTTGCATTAATGCGAGGTAGCATCAAGCCGAGGTGGAACCCTTTGACCTGCATCGCTACAGCATTATATTTTTATATTATGTACTACGCTAGTCTGTATAATTGTTACTACCTACCTACTTATACCTATCTGTTCTGTGTTGTAACTGTGTTGTTCAATAAATGTATCTCTATCTATCTCTACCCTAGTTGTTGTCGGTTCTTCACGAGATACCTGTGGCCAGCCCACTGCCACTTCAGCTTGCTAATTCTTCTACTAACACTACCTCAACCTCAACCACAACAGCCTGTATTGGTCCACTGCTGGACGCAGGCCTTTCCCTGATTGGCGTTTAACTCATGGGAGGTAATGCCCATAATCCCCACGCTGGGCATGCGGGTTGGGGATCGCAGTTTAGTGGTTGTATTGTTCTGCAGGAGGCGCTGCTGCCCGCCCCCAGAGGATACCCCTTAGTCGCCTCTTACGACACCCATGGGAAATTATGAGAGATTAAGAGTTGGGGTGGTGCAAATTCTAAGCCAGCACCACACAGCTACTAGCACTAAGTTGGTAAAAATCTATAAATTTTGTATGAACTGTCCAGGACGAATCTAAGCCATACGGGACCTTACAGCTTATAAGATCACGTCAGCTTACCAACGACATAAATCTTCGCTGAGGTCAAAATGTCGGTCGATAGAATTCGGAATACGAATTTTAAAAGTTTGAAAATGGCTCTTTGCGCAAGCGGATGGAACTAGATTAGGAAATGGTGTTCTGTTTTTAAATGGTGGGTAATGGACGCGACCGACGTTTAGCCGCGGTTTTCTAAATTGAAAAATTATGTTTTTTCTAGATTGTTATAGATAATAATAATAATAATAAATAAATATGCTGGACAATTCACACAGCATATATGAGGAGTAATAGTATAAGGATTGTATTTGTAATAGATATTTGGGCAGCGTTTGGAAAACTACGTCGAGTCTTCTCGTCATCCATACCGCAATGTTTAAAAACCAAAGTTTTCTATCAGTGCGTCCTACCCGTCATGACCTACGGAGCTGAGACGTGGACACTCACGATAGGGCTGGTCCACCAGTTCAAAGTCACTCAGCGAGCTATGGAAAGAGCTATGCTCGGAGTCTCTCTGAAGGATAGAATTCGTAACGAATACATCCGATAGAGAACCAAAGTTATCGACATAGCTCAAAGAATTAGCAAGTTGAAGTGGCAGTGGGCCGGCCATATCTCGCGAAGAACCGACAACCGATGGATGGGGTAAACGAGTTCTTGAGTGGAGACCGCGACTTGGCGACATAGTGTAGGGCGCCCACCGGCCATGTGGGATGAAGATCTGCGAAAGACTGCAGGCAGATGCTGGATGCGTCAAGCTGAAGACAGGGCGCTATGGGGCTCATTGTACAGCCCTATGTACAGCTGTGGACTAATATAGGCTGATGATGATGATGATATGAGGAGTAGTTGCAATAAGGAAGTACTTACGTACTAACCTTTTACTTAGGTACCTTTTATATAAAAACAAGTATAAAAAATTATATTCAAATTATCAGAAATAAAATAAGTATAGGTACACCACAGATCACAGAAACTAAGGTATACACATACCTACTACTAATACCTACTTATCATTAGGTTTAGAAAAAGTAGATATTAGAAATGAATTTCACAGAATAAATAAGTAGCTACTTAAGTAAGTACTACTTACCTACGTACAATGAACCAATTAAGGCCCATAACGATAAACAAATCTGAGTACCTACGTAAATTTAAGTTTATTACTCACATCAATCAAAGATTTAAATCGTATCTTTGACTCACACACAGGTAGGTACTCTTCAGACGTGCTTAATCTTGAAAGAAGCAAGATTAATGAACTTTAGGGTAATTAAATTATAAACTCTAAGCTGAAGCACTTCGGGCCATATTTCATTGGATCATGAGTAAGCTAATTGTAGCATTAAAACAATCTAGCCATTATGTCAGCTGTATTCTTCACATAACATTAACGGGCATTAAGCCTGTCTTACACCAGGTAGCCAGCACCAGCTACTCAAGACCTATCGATGCACTCTATTTACAACCTGCAAGAGCTCAAGTAAACCTGGTCAATACGCCACTGCCTCAAGAACTGTGTTCTGGTGCGTGATGCTTGTAATTGCAGTTCAATTTTAAATGGACTGGTGCAGATGAGACGCCATTATAATAAGACCTGTGTTCTCCTTACCTTGTGTTGAAGATGGGGTTCTATGCTTCTTGGTGGAGTTTCTATGAGGCCAGGTTATTAAGACCTATGTGTAGCTTGGTTTTTTGGGAAATGAAAGTTCAGGTTCAACTGGCTGGACATAGATGAGGTTGTAAACATAATGATAGATGGGTGGGTTCTAAATGCTGGAAAATGGACAATACTTAAACGCTTTGTTCTTTGGTTTAGGTTGCCATTATAGGAATGGTCCATTGGCCTTTTTAAAAGGCTTTCGCTTGGTTTAAGGACCGGAAAATAATGGCAATACATCAAACGGAACTTTGTGTGTTAAGTGGAGGCATTAGTAGCCTATTTCTTTAATTTGCTGTTGTGGTCAAAGAAAGTATAGACTGTCGCTATGACAGAAGAATTATGGTCTTTGAACGTTTTTGAGCGTACAGGTTATTTTCGTATTTTTTAGATTTTACGTAAGTATAGGTGCCAAACATTTGTCTCTAGGCGTGAATCGAAATCGGAACCTTCTGTGTCGCAGGCGGACCGCGCCACTGAGTTCAAAAAAAACATAACGTTAGGTAATTAAAAAAAAAACACTGTTAACAAGTATCTACTTATTTCCTATTTATTTATTTAACGTTATTGAGGTTATCCCTGTCCTGTATAACCATAACAAAAATTTAAAAATCATATTTTGACTCAATCAGTAATTTTATTCGTCAGAAAATCCCCTAAAAAACCTCTTCAACACTATAAAATGTAGCGAGCATCGTTCGGCCATCTCCGCCATTCTTCGTGCGCGTTCGTTCGTGTATGGTTCATTTGCCAATATCCTGTTTTGACCAGTCATCCTATAATGGTCCCAGTTATGGGCCGTAGAGGTAAAAACCGGACATTATTGGATTTAGTTTAGGTCTAACCTGTATTTAATGCGGTTTGAATATCTTCGGGGTTCACTGCTCAGATTGTACCAAAATTAAACGTAATTAACGAAACGTTGTTTTTTTTAAACTTTTACAAAATCGCAAAATAAAATTACCTACACAAAAATCTCACAAAATCATACAATTTTCGAGGGTTGCTCTGATCGCCGATAACATTGCTTCTGGCAGTGGTTAAGTGCTTGGCCCCAGTTAAGGGCACTTGGCCCACCTCCACGAAATTTAACAAAAGCACAAACAATCTAATATATAATATAATACAACCATCTCCATTTGGCTGGTACCTATAATGTTCATGACTAGAGTAACTACCCGTCGCGGTTTTTGATTAGATAGGATAAAACCGGCATTTTAATAAAAGTCCGATTAAACACAACATCCTTATCTGGAACTAAATATAATGTCCATAACTATAGTAACTAACTACACATCGTGGTTACTAATTGGATAGGATAAAACCAGGATTTTAATAAAAGTCCGATTAAACCCAACATCTTCGTCTGGTTCTAGCTATAATGTCCATAACTACTCATCGCGGTTGATAATTGAATAGGATAAAACCGAGATTTTAATAAAAATCCGATTGAACCCAACATCTTCATCTGGTACAAGCTATAATGTCCATAACTACAGTAACTACCCATCGCAGTTGATAATTGGATAGGGGTCGGATCGGCCACAGATTGTTTCACTCTTTTTAATAACAAGGGGGAAATGATATAGAGATGCTGGATACCGCTGATGTTGACTCAGCTGTATTCGTAAGCGATGTCTTAGGGAACTTACAAGTGGTGTATTTTAACACCTTCATTGTAATCACCAATCCGCCTGCCAAGCCTTCAAGATTCTAATTTATTATATTTTAGATAAAAAATCTCGTCGTTTGGGAAAGGCATGGTTAACTGTGGACGACAGACGTACTCGTAGTCGTATGTATGTCTGCTGTTTTCACACTAATAATTATAAATGCGAAAGTTTGTATGTATGTATGGGTGGATGGATGAATGCATGAATGTTTGTTACCTCTTCACCCCAAAACTACTGAACGGATTGGGCTGAATTTTTGCATACAGGTAATTCTAATCCTGGAATAAAACATAGGCTTTAATATTCCATAACTCAGTTCCCATGGGATAAAACTCACTTTTAATAGTTTACATAGGAACAACGCGTGCTAAGCCTTGGGGCGCAGCTAGTAATATTATAAAATCGAAAATAACTACATATGTCTGCTGTTAACCTTACACGTCTAAACGGCTCAACAGATATTATGATATTTGGCTGTCTGTCCCTGGGATACTGTCCAGTCCACCTACAGACAGTTTGCGTATGGGTGGATTAAGCCGCTATTATGGTACAGATGGGTCTAGTTTAGCTAGTATAGAGGTAGTTAGGTTTGTTAAATCTTAGTGAAAAAAAAAATGTTTATGGTTAAATCATAGCCACTTCTAGTAACTCCTACCTCCATATTGATAACATAGAGCCCGGAGCTTTTACTATCGCCTCGCAACGCAACCTACTGTTTTTCTTTGTATTAGTTTCCATGGTTCCCTTCGGACCAAAAGGAACGGTACGGTAACAAATATGAAATGAACTTGACTGTTTGTCTGTTTTGGTCACTAAAGTTTATGTAGGGGTTCTTAAAGTACGGTGGTGTAAAGTGTATTTCTTGTTATCAACATAGCTCAAAGAATTAGCAAGCTGAAGTGGCAGTGGGCCGGCCATATCTCCCAAAGAACAGGCTATCGCTGGGGTAAACGTGTTCTTGTGGGGTTACCTCGGCTCTGCAAACGTAGTGTAGGACGCCCTCCGGCCAGGTGGGATCTGCGAAAGACTGCAAGCAGATGCTGGATACGTCAAGCTGAAGCGATTTGGCGATCATTATGGGAGACCTATTTCCAGCTGTGGACTAATATAGGTTGATGATGGCGATGATGAACAAGCTAGCTAGGTAAAGCACCCATCAAGTTACCCATTTAAAATATAAGTATCACGCGAGACCAGGATAGATAATAATAAATAATAATAAAATAATTTATCCAAAACAATTACAAATAGATCATAAGTTTAAGTACGTATTGAAACGATGACACTACCTAAGCTTTACTAACTGTGTGGTAGTGTCAACGCTCAATTTCTAGATTTCTGAGTAATAAAAATACAAACACAACTTTTTAATTTACTAACTAATATTAAAAGCTACTTATGTGTATATATTATTAGGAACTTACTAGGTACTAATGGTTTTTGTTACTGGCTATTTAATTACCGGGGGATTACCCATTGCCCACCAAGTTACCCATTTATAATTAATTTTGTTTTAAAAAACTATAAGCCAACTTCAATTGTTATAGTTTTTTCATAAATTTTCATGGATATCATTATCAGAACTGAACAAAATTAAAATGGGACCACACCGGAAGCACCAGCTTTCATATAAAAATAAAAAAGACGTGTGGCACTCGGGGACTGCCCCGGTAAAGCTATTGCATAGCATTTTTTATCAACTTAAGCAATTTTTAATAAAATTGCTTAAGTTGATAACAAAAAGTCATTAAAAGTTCTGCTATTCATCGATAGATGGCAAAACTAAAAAGTATCACCGCTGTGCCGGTCGGAGTGGGGGGTGTTGTTAGGTTATTTTCGTTACAGAATTACTGGATTCGGTCTCCACGCTCAAGGCCCACGATAGAAGCTAAGCAATAGCTTAAAAAAAATCATGAAATATTACCATCGCATCGGAACTATTCATTTTTATCGCAAGCGACCGCAATCTTAACGATTTCGGTGAAGGATCGCTACAAACTTATCGGGCTGTCTAATTTGTTCGCCGAACCTCCGATGTCGTAAAGTTTGCGACAAAAATGAATAGTTCCGATGGTAAATCAATATGAATAATAGAAATTTAACCTTTTCTTTATGTTAATCTACTGTATTTATGGAAATAAATTGTTATTGAATCATTTGAAACTTGATTCTTGTAAAGAAAATCAAAATACGTTTAAATATATCCAGTAAAACTTTGCCCAGGGTAGATAACCAGGGTGGATAAAACACATATTCCCTCGTCTGGGCCTAGGCAGTAAATAACCGCTCCCTGTCAGGTTAGTCCACTGATTTTAATTAAAGTAGACCTAACACTAGCTTAACCCGTGGCTTTTCTTGCCTATCTTTGTCATGAAGAAGATTATCTTGGTTATGTTACGAGTCCAAAGGGGCGAACAAGAATTGTCGCGGCCTGGATAAATCAAATGACAAATAGTTTAGTTTAGTAGTAGTAGAAACTAATAAGCAAATTACTTCAAAATTTTAATTTGAAATCGTTATTTATGTCAGAATCTGTGAAAGCAACCTTCATATTTAGGAAAATGTTACTTCGATCTATTATCTTGAATTATGTGTTTTAAAAACACGGCTGGTGAATGTTTTATCTATAGTTATTTTTTTAACCGACTTCAAAAAAAGGAGTAGGTTGTACTGTTTTTTATGTTTGTTACCTCAGAAGTTTTGACTGGGTGGTCCGATTTTCATGATTCTTTTTTAATATAAGCTGGTGCTTCCCGTGTTCTCCCATATTAATTTGGTCCAGTTCTGACAGTTGGATCCATGAAAATTCATGAAAAAACTATAAAAAATTAAGTCGGTTTCTAGTTTTGTAAAACAATTTCAATTATTTGTAAAATAGATGTTTTGCACACTTTTTTCTATTTATATCTGGAACAGCACACTTTTTTATTCGGTTTTTGTTTTAGTAGGCAGCCCAGGAGTATGTAATATAGCTGTGTGGTGCTGGCTTAGAATTGGCACCACTCCAACTATTCCCGTGGGTGTCGTAAGAGGCGACTAAGGGATATCCATCGGGGGCGGACAGCAGCGCCTCCTGCAGAACTATTCTACCACGGAACTGCGATCACCGACCCGCATGCCCAGCGCGGGGATTATGGGCATAAATCTCCATGAGATCTACGCCAATGCGCTTATCAGGGGGAGGCTTGCGTCCAACAGTGGACCAATACAGGCTGTTGAGCATCGGGCTAGTCTCCGTTGAGACTGACTGCACTGCCCAACTGTGGGCAAAATCTGACTGCAGATGATGATGATGATATTTGCCCATTGGTAGGATTATCCCTTGTTATTCCTTCTGTTCAGAACTGATGAAACAATAAATATGCAAAATTAAACAAATTTTACAGCCATTTCACAAATTTCACAGCAATATCAAGCAAAATAACAGCAATTCAACACTTTGGAGATATCTTGAATTTCAGTTCATTTCGCAGAATGTCTACGTAAGCATGTACAGGGTGACTGGCGAAGCGGTCTGGCTTTATTATACTGTGGTAAACTCGGTTCCGCACTTCGCTTCGCTCGCATTATTCCTTAATACTCGGTATTTAATTATAAGTACCTACCTGGGTGACCGGTTTTTGTTGGTAAATTTTGTTGTTTAGAAATTATAGTATTATTATTCGCCAAAAGATGTCAGGACGAGTCATATTTTTCAGTTTAGCCTTTAATTTAAGTAGATGATAATAAAGTTGATTATTGAAAACACGAATAAAATAGTATTACTATTCGCCAATAGATGTCAGGAAGAGTCAATAGATTACGATAAAGTTGATGAAAGTTTATTGAAAACACGAATAAAACTACATTTTCTAAAAATAAATCCTAGCTAGATCGATTTATCGTCCCCGAAACATTGATTTATTAAAAATGAAGATAAGGTACTGATTGCTTGAAAGTGGCAACCTCAAATTGTGTAAAATTGTGTTCTCCCACATCAGTCATCGTCTGACCGGCGCGGCGGCACGGGGGGTCGTGATTCGCGTGAAATATTGTTGTCTCATTCTCACTTCGGTCCTAGATACGTCTTTCCGTCTTTGTTCTTCTTTGTATTGCACAGGACTGGAAATATAACTGTGAGCGTATGTGTTTGCGTGTAGTTGTAACACATGCCAATTTTTGAATAAGCGCTGGGAGAACGTAACCTATCTTCCCTTTTTAAATCAATGCCCCGAAACTATTTTTTTTATAGATTTAATTATTATACGTATAGATACGAGCCTGAGATACCAGCTCATCCATAAATCCTACTAATATTAAAAACGCGAAAGTTTGTAAGAATGTATGAATGTATGGATGTTTGTTTGTTACTCTCACGCAAAAAATACCGAACGAATCGGGCTGAAATTTTGCATACAGATAATTGTAATCATAGGCTACTTTTCATCCCACAAATTATTTCCCGTAGGATAGAAATCACCTTTAAATGTCTCCAGAGGAACAACGCGTGCGAAGCACCACAACAAACTAACCTTCTCTCCATTCCCTTTTATATAGGCAGGCTTTATAAAGCTGTTTCTTCATTACTGGGGTAGGTATTAAGGCTTAAGGGGGTGTTAAGGGTGCGAATGTCGTGTAAGACGCTTAATAGTGCGTAATACCATGGCTCGGATTGTTATCGCTTGTCTTGGTCGCTAAAACAGGTGTTAATTTACCCCAATGTTGTATTACAATGTAATATTGTAAATGCTAGAGTTTGGATGGATGCAGACAATTCTAAAACGTTCATCATCATTATCATGCACAGCCGGATTTTACCCACTGCTGGGTATAGGCCTTCCGAAGTTTGTGCCATCCACCATGGTCCTGTGCTAACCGCCTCCATTGACGTCCCCCAACACGTAGGTAGGTACTATGTCGTCGAACCATCTTGCAACTGGATTTCCTACGTTTCTTTTGCCTATTATTGGCCACCAGTCAGTTGTTGATTTGCTCCACCTATCATCACCTCGCCTTGCAATGTGTCCAGCCCAACTCCATTTAAGCTCCATGACTCGAGTTACGAGTGCCAACATCCCGGACCTTTGTCCTTACCTATAGTTATACAGTGTTAATAGTAGGTATAGCTTAAAAATCATACTAAACATTTTGATCGTTTTTGTGTTTGGATGAATGGATGTTTGTTACGTCTTCACACGCCAAATCCACTGAACGGAGTGATGAAAATTGCATTAATGTACGTTGAAACTGGTTTAACAGATAGGCTTGCTTGCTTAATCATATGAATTAGTTCCTATGGGATAGAAATAACCTCAAAACAGCCGCAGAGCGAAATTATTTTAGTTTAAATATGATTTTTTACATAACTTGCCTTGTCGAAAGCCCAATCTTATAAATAGTTAAAAAGTTCAATATTTAGATGACATTTTGGTGTAGTGATTAAAATTTGAGGCTGTTTTTTTTTTGTGTATGATTGTTGTGATAATGTCCAATTGGGTCTGAGTGTTTTTGAGATTAGGTAATAGGTATTTCCGTTGGTATTTCGAGGACTAGAATGTAAACTAAAATTATTAGCCTCACCTAGATAAATTTTTGTTCCACAACACAGTATCGTTGTTTTCAGTAAAAGGTTTTCCTACCCTAGACACAAGAGCTATGCAAAGTAACCAACTTAAAGTACCTATTTGTATCTGAATTTTCAGAAAACTACGGAACTAAACTAGGTTCGCTCTCTGGTATACAGCGTGCTCCAGGATAAGCTTCACATATGAATATTTAAGCGTGGCGTTATTGTGGAATAAGTTACACTGAAACATTTTTGAAACAACCCTGTATATTACTAGCGTATACTATTATTGGGGCGTTTGGTAGGTACTTAATAGAAATTGTTTTTGTGTTTAGTTATGCAGTAAAATTACATAATATCGATTTGCTCATTTTCATTCACAATTTATCGACCTCTATGGCGCAGTGGGTGAACGACCTGCGACGTAGCAGACGACCCGCGGTTGCGGGTTCGATTCCCACCTCGGGACAAATATATTATAAGATCGCAAATATTTGTTTTGTACGCTTTCTATGTACAATGAAAACATCTATCGGTGTATATGTAAGGTATTAAGTATGTCAGTTCTCAACAGCATTACATATATTTGTCCACTGCTGGACGCAGGCCATCTCTAATAAGCTCCTCATTGGCTTTTATCTCGTGAAAAAGCCCATACTTACTCCTCTTGCTGGGCATGCGAGTTGGGGATCGGTGGTAGGATTGTTCTGCAGGAGGCGCTACTGCCCGCCCCCGGTAGATATCCCTTAGTCGCCTATTACAACACCTACGGGAAGAAATGCGGTGGTGCAAATTCAAAATGCCGGCACCACACAGAACATCAGTAGTAGTGTATTAGTTATCTAGTAGTATCTAGTACCTAGAAACTATACCGTGTCCATTTTGAATGAGGCATAAACGTAAACAAACCGCCCATACTCAACCTAAAATTCACTTTGTTGGCGCGTCCTTTTATATGTAATTTACATTACTTGTCGATTTGAGATTCTCCCTACAATAAAAATTGCTTACAATTATATCTGAAACTCGACGCCAAGCAAGTGAGATTTTGTTATTTGTGTCGTATTTTGTTTACTAACATGCTCCATTCAAAATGGACAAACCATAGATTAGATAGTACCTGCAGTGCTATTTTTTTTTAAAGGTTTCAGACTAGACACTCGTCCCACCATCTGTAGTCTCTCTCATCGATATACTGAAGAGATTAGTTTACCAGAATAGGGCCCCAGAAACTCCGGACATCCGGAATTCCATTACAACTTGTATTTATAGGTTAATAGATAAAGTTAATAATAACCAATAGTTAAAAACTAAGTTTGTTAGTAGCTATTACGGCTAGTTAAAGTAAATAGTTAGTACGCGATGGTCAATTTGTACCCTGTTAATAGGGGACATTATGATACGGGATGCATTTACACTGTTAACAGGTTTATACAAGTCGGAGATAGCCACAAGTTGTCACCACTTTTGACAACACTGTCATTAGTCGTGAAGGCATTATTGGCTTTTGTGTTGCTAGATTCATGTCACTTATTTTATATTCACATAAGCTATAGGCTCCTTAAAAATAAATAAATAATAAATAAAC
The DNA here is from genome assembly GCA_955876795.1 of Eupithecia tripunctaria. NCBI lineage: Eukaryota > Metazoa > Arthropoda > Insecta > Lepidoptera > Geometridae > Eupithecia > Eupithecia tripunctaria. Next base: position 7,934,704 of record OY041624.1, on the reverse strand, counting down.
TTTGCCCTGTTGTTCGAACTGTATCTCCCCTGGTAAAAAGTCAAAACGCGCATCCTTTTGTTCCAAATGGGACCTTTTGTTGAGTTTAGCAAAGTTTACGTTTCCTTCTATGCGTTTTGCAGCGTCCTTTTCGAATGATTTTTAGTGATTTATTGCAATTCGACTATACCATTACCTACTAACTTTGAAAACTAAGAGTCCTTTACTTCGCCGTCCCGTCGCCCGACCGAAACGCTCAGAGAAAACATGGCTAAATCGTTCAATCGATTGATGCTTCCCGTGCTACACCAGTTTGATTTTACTCTCATAATCATCTAATTAAATATTGTTCCATCATTCACCCATCAGACATTCATATTTTGTTCTGAGTGAAACACAATCGGCGCCGACATTTTTCGTGCCAGTACCAGTTTATAGAGGTATATGTATTGTATCGTAAACGGTGTAACGTCGTCCTCATACATGTACTTTTATTCCCCCATTAATACAAATTATTGTACTATTACCACCCATGGGCAGTTTTAACGGTGGTAGTTAGTAATTGATTTTTCATTCTATCTCGATGGGACAGGTTAATGGGTAGTTGAGGCTTAAACTTGGTTTAATGGTTAAAGGCCCGATTGCACGAATTATAATTTAGTTCTAGTTAGTAGTTTATAAATTAGTAGTAAGTAGGTAAGTAAGTAATTCTTAATTCTTTATTGCCCTAAAAAACATACTTAGAAAACATACAGTAGAGAAGTAATGGCAAAGCCGAGCTTAACCCTAAAAAGAGTTCTCTTCCAGCAAACCTTATTTCGGACAACATATTGGGATATACACACATACGGGACATATTGGTTACGTGTACATATTTTTGAGAAAAAAGATGGCTTTATCTTTAATTAATTACTACATAACCAATAGACTACATACATACTATATTACACTAATTAATATATTATACTATATTATCTAAGATACCTATTTCAATATATAAAATATAATACTGTATAAATATGTCCAAATACAGTAATTATACATATGTATAATAAATACTTACGTAAGTAAGTAGTAAGTAATATACTTTTTTTTGAGCTTTTATTAAAATACCTACTGATCTCGTTTTAACAAAACTAGTAGGCTACCAAAATTAGACTTCCTTTGGGTCAAACCTTGATCTCTTATAAAATAAATAAAAAATTAAACAGCTGAATTGAGAACCTCCTAGCAGTGGGTGTCGTAAGAGGCGACTAAGGGATATTCACCGGTGGCGGGCAGCAGCGCGCTGCAGAACAATTTTATCACGAAACGATCCCCAATCCGCATGCCCAGCGTAGGGATTATGGGCACTACCCCCTATTAGATACGCGAACAAATCGCTCTTCAAGGGAAGGCCTGCGCCCAGCAGTGTACCAATACCGGCTGTTGAGATTAAGGTATCTTGCAGTCGGTTAAACACATAAAAGAAGTACCTAAGTTTACTTTTAAAACACGATATTTTAACTCACAATCCAGATAAAAACCCGTTCATTGTACAAGTGCAAACCAATGACGTCGTTAAATAAACTATCCTTTGAATAAAATAAAGTTTTAAAACCTAAGGAAACTTGAGCTTTAGGGCTCAAACACACGGACTGTTTGCCGAGGCTCAACTGTAGGCAATCTCATAATCCTCACGCTGGGCGTGCGGGTTGGGGATCGCAATTCGATGGTAGAATAGTTCAGCAGGAGGCACTGCTACCCGCTCCCGGTGGATATCCCTTAGTCGCCTCTTACGACACCCACGGGAAGAGATGGGTCAGGCTGTTGAGGTTGAGGTTACCCCCATTAACTCAAAGGCACCACTTTCTGGACTCTGATCTGTTAGGTCTGCTGTTGGTAATAATTGGGGTAACATTTACCCCCATTAACTCAAAGACTCACTGTCGGGCACAAACTGGAGTTGTTATCGCTATGGTGGTACTATAGATGCAGCATGAAATCACAGCGCAATTGTTTTGGTTTTTGTTAGGCACATAGGTACATGAGTGACGAAAATGACGCCACCACCTATTTTATCTTATTATGAAGTCGTTTAAAAACGAGCTATGTGGTGTCAGCCATGGTGTCAAAATAACACATCCCTCCTCTTTCATATCGCGGCATCGCGATAATACTCGTATTGTCAGTGTTCTACAAGTACCACTTTGGTGATTGTGCGCAAGCATTGCACGACCTTATCCCGTCCTCTCCCTTCTATCATAGGACCAGCAGACGCACAAATTCATACCACCCATTCCTGGTCGACATACCACAGTTTCGAACCAAAAAATTCTGCTCTACTTTCATAATATCCACAGCCAAAGAGTGGAATGACCTTCCTGCATCTGTCTTCCCATTAGAGTACAATCTTGGAGTCTTCAAATCTAGGGTAAATAAGTTCCTTCTGGAAAAGCGTGCTCCATCTTAGGCTACATCTTCGCTTTCTTAAAGTGAGTTGGTAGCCAAACGCTAATCCATCAGCAATAAATAAAATAAAAAATCGCTGATGAAAAAGGAAGGATTGTTAAGAGTGTGCAATAACGCCGCTACAAGATCGATTTTGAGCGAGATGACTTGATATGGTTTTCTCGTGAGTGAGAAGTACAAAGCAAAGACGTGCACCGAAACTTATACTATGCGCCAAAACGGTTTTTACCTAATTACAAGTTTTTGAAACAACCAATCAAAAAATTAAAAGACATAACTAAAGAAATACTTCTAGTTTTCTTACCAAAACAAGAACCGAAGAAAAAAAGTGTGCTCTTCCTGAGATAAATATGGATTGTTAAGAGTGTGCAATAACGCCGCTACAAGATCGATTTCGAGCGAGATGACTTGATATGGTTTTCTCGTGAGTGAGAAGTACATAGCAAAGACGTGCACCGAAACTTATACTATGCGCCAAAACGGTTTTTACCTAATTACAAGTTTTTGAAACAACCAATCAAAAAATTAAAAGACCTAACTAAAGAAATACTTCTAGTTTTCTTACCAAAACAAGAACCGAAGAAAAAAAGTGTGCTCTTCCTGAGATAAATATAGCAAAATGTGTGCAAAATCTATTTATCAAAAAATTTATTAGCGTGAAAACTTTCACTCGATTTCTATCGTGTTTTTAAAACACGTAGTTCAACATAAAAGATCGAAGTAACATTTCCCTAAATACAGAGATCCTGAGTTATACATAACGATTTTGAAGTACAATTGCCAAAATTGCTTATGGCAAACTTTTAAGCTTTCGACGCCAATGAGCCAAATTGCTATAAATACAATCCCACCTCTTCGTTTCTCAACGTTTTTGCATTGCAGTCAGATTTTAATGAGCTTTTTCTAGCATGAACCGTGGTTATTGTATTGCTTGCTTTGAATGGAAAATATAGTTCAATCTCACTCGTATTACCATGAGGTTAGAGTATAATTTCGTTATACTATGATAAGTATATTTTGACCCATATTTTAAAGTATAATAATTTTTTGATAGTTTTCCTTTTCTATTTTATTATATTAATATTTTTAGGTATAATATGTCATTAGAACATGAATATAATAATACTTTACTATGAAATATAATATAAGCAATAAATATAAATAATGTTGGACCATCCACACATCATCATCTAGCCCCAAGCTAAGCAAAGCTTGTGTTGTGGGTACTAGATGACTGATACACATAATACAATACTTACATTACGTAGGTACCTATATATTTTTTATTATTCATCATTGATTTATTAAAAAGGGAAGATAGGTTACGTTCTCCCAGCGCTTACTCAAAAATTAGCATGTGTTACAACTTCACGCAAACACATACGCTCACAGTTATATTTCCAGTCCTGTGCAATACAAAGACGGAAAGACGTATCTAAGACCGAAGTGAGACCGATACAACAATATTTCACGCGAATCTCGACCACCCGTGCCGCCGGTCAGACGGTGACTGAGGTGGGAGCACACAATTTTACACAATTTGAGGTTGCCACTTTCGAGAAACCTCATCTTCCCTTTTTAATAAATCAATGTTATACATAGATATTATCAAGAACAACCTGACCAAATATCTACAGACCTTATAGGTACAAACATTTTTCCCGAGGCGGGAATTGAACCCGCTCCTGCTTCGCGGACGAACCTTCGCCTGCTGCGCAGAGGTAGGTACCTAGTCAAATAAATAAATAAAATGAAGCGATTTTGCGTCGTTTCTGGTTATAAAATTAATATAAAACATCAAAAACATAAAACACATAGGTACCAATTATTTAAAAAAATATCCATTAAATACATGTAAATAAAAGTAAATACCTACAACTTAATAGTCTTCAACTCGAGTAACATAATCCTCCCATTGCCACAGTCGGTTAATGAACACAATGGAAAACAGAATGAAAGGACAAAAAAATGGGGTCGTCTTTCTTTCGGTCTGTAAAAGGTTCGATCTTTGGCAAGGAAATGGTTAAAAAACAATAAAAAAACTGCCCTCGGAAGTTTCAGTTGAAAGCCCGAGGGCAAGAAACACGTTTCCAATTAAGGCTTATCTTTTTATTTTCAGGATCTTTGAAAATAGCATTTCTTGTCAAATTAATGTTGAGGCACTTATCTGAGCGTCTGGTTGAAGCGACCCGTGACCCGAGAGCTGGTGAGTATCTGGCGCAGCGCATTAGCATTGCCATACAGCGGGGGAATGCAGCCAGCGTAGCGGGGACGCCACGACTGGTATTGATATGGATCAGTTGAGCTACCTGTAGATTGTTAGCAACTGCAGTTGGCGTCTTCTTCATCATCGAAAGGCGTTCTAAGCCTTTATCGAGTCGACCACTTAATATAAATGTTAAGTTATGCATCATCAGGGTTGTAAAAGCATCGCAGCAAACCTAAAACCTGGATTTATGATGATAGCAAAAACCGATAAGAAAAAAAAACATTGCAAAGAATAATTTCACTCCTTTGTTTTTCCAACATCCAACTGTTTGATCACGGACAAACTATAAATTCTCCCGATGTTTCCTCCCTACATAACATTGAAAAGGGTCGACAAAAACTTGTGTATTTTTCTAGACAATATCATTGTGAAATCGGTTTTTGAACGAATATTGCTTATTACATTGTCCCTGTAGATACTTTTGGTGTTATTGGATGGTTCCAAATTATATTTATCCAAGGTCTTTGCTCACCAAAGTCTTGGAAATTCCTGAAATAACTTGAGCAAAAGTCTCATAAGATTTGACGTTCGTAGTTGTGGTTTAAATGATCTCAGTTTTGAAACATGATCACGTTTATAGAATTTTATCAAAAGGGAACCTAGTATGACTATGAGTCTTGAATACTATAAAATATTAAAGTACACACTAACACAATTATTGTTGTTTCCACCAAATACACTATCATAAACTTTGAAAACTGCTTGCTGTTTTGCCACCATGTTGGCGCAGCTAGGCGCATCTATAAAAATAAAAAAATACAAATCTTTCTTCATAAAAAACAAAAAGTCAACGTGACGCGGTCACCCATCCAAGTACTGACCGCGCCCGACGCTGCTTTACCTCGGTGATCGGTGTATATAAAATGTAACTTTTATTATTCACGACGAGTCTTAAAGACGAATTTTTCGCCCATAAAAGTACTAGAACACCTTTTTCTAGATAGTTGTAGTTTTACGCCCAATAAAATGCAAAGTTCAACTAACCGCTAGCGATCCGTAAGTAAATTAATGTTCACTCCACTGCGCGGCTAGAAACCATTTTTAGGGCACATCCTGCGTGCCCTAGCTGACACGTGACGAGGGCAAACGTTACTTAGTTTACTCCGTGGTGGGGACACATGGACCGTTAAATTCTTGTCGCCAAATACCTCTATACTCTGAATTATGACGAATATTATATGTAGGTATGTATGTGGTAAACATTAAAAAGTATTTAAAGAAGTGCTGAAATTAGGTTAAGCAACAACGAGGTGGTTGTTCCACCGGTTCTAAGGTTCTAAGCCATTTGACATGATACTTAGCTGTTCTATCTGGATGTGATGACTAATTCATCGGACTGTGATGGTTGTTCCATCGGACTGTTGTTCATTGAGCTATGATGGCTGTTCCACCTGTGCTCTGGTTCAGCGAGCTATGATGGCTGTTCCACCTGTGCTCTGGTTCAGCGAGCTATGATGGCTGTTCCACCTGTGCTCTGGTTCAGTGAGCTATGATGGCTGTTCCACCTGTGCTCTGGTTACTGATTCTTACTGTTATGGGGATAATTCCCCTTATGGCCTCCATCCTCCCCTATAGCCATCCCGTTCCTCACACTTTATCTCTGATCTACCTGTCCGCAGACAGACCAACGAATTGGTATACACACAACAGATATAATCTGAAACTGCTTCTAATATCGGTGGCAAAAGATCTCAATTGCATACAATGTAACTCAAAGTCACTCACCGATGTGTCTCGCTTGCTGTCTCGTAACAGAATGAATCGTCGGCCGTTCATCGCCGAAGGACCGCGCTGCGCGCGCGCCCGCTTCGCCTCGACCGGTTATGGCCAGTCCGCTAAAATCTTTATCAACCTACCTACAACCTAGGTAGGTACTCAAAATATTTCTTCGCCTTCGCGACATTCCCCCCCTTCAAGGAAGAATGAGAAATAAAGATATTAATATCAATACTATTTATCAAACAAGGATTTGTATGTCGATCACTTAATCTGCCTTTGAACATTAACTGATTTTACTGGTGAAACAATTAATAAGTAAGTGGTCCACTCCTTGACCTTTTCTCTGACTTTAACCGCTGAAGCCCGAGCTGAAGTATGAGGCCAATCAGGCCTCATACTGATTTCTACTGTATCAGTTTTTGATTCTGGTTGCACCGCAGCATGATGTACTGACTTTATTCTATGTTCCTCAGAACCTTTAGCTCTGATCAGTGGAACTGGGTCTACATTTGAAACTACACTTTGCTCTTTGTTCAATTAATGCGCTTTACGCCAGGTGCTACAGAAGACCTGCGCTCTTCATTTTACTCTTCATCATTCCTTTTCTCTTCTTTGAGTGGCAGTCTTTTGGTCTCATACTGTATTTTATAACTGTGTATTTTCTTCTATTTATCATTACACTTTCTTGTTTTATGAGCCAATAAAAATTATCTTTTACCTATTATCATTTGGGACTCAATCTGTTTAAGTGGATCTGTGTCTCTTTCAATGTCTCTTGCAACTTTTACCTGCCAATCCAAAATGTTTTCTAGTTCTGCTATTCGTCCAACCCTCCAGTGCGCCCTATTTGCCTCTGATTTTATCTGTAGATAAACCTTTCTTGTATTGATTAGTTACCATCAATCTATTCTGCAAAATCATCGACACGCAGATAATCTTGACGAGTAAACACGTACCTACTCCAGCTCAGCAACTACCGTCGTCGTAAGCGGTTGTGATCATAGCTTCAAGCTCTTTTATTTTCGTACACAACTGATTGTGTGTGTCCAATACTCTCTTCATAGTATACACCATTCCGGTCCAAACCTCCATTCAGTCCATACCATGGAGCTAATTCTAGTATACATTTCAGCGTCAATTGCTTCCTATGTGTAGCTGTAAGTTTGAATTATTTGACGTTATCCGATACAATCAACTATGGCAATTTGTTACTGCTACATAGTTCTTATGGAAAGAAAACATTCTCCGACATATAGTTCTTTTACTACTCTCTCTATGTGGCAAACCTAGCGTTGCTTCTGAGTAGTTAACTTAGCATATTTGATTCTAATTTCATTTCATTCTTCGACAATATCTATAGTAATAGTATTCGTAAGACCCTCCTCAACCAAGGAGTTAGTCTAAAAATGTTGATGTTTGGACGCTGCAAGATTTTTGACAGAAACTCAACCTGAATTTTAACTTTAATATTTTGACTGCCCTGGGCGCTCACGATACAAGTTCGCTGCAAAGCAACGCAGCGTCGCATACCTTTACCAGTCTATTTATCTGCCTTGGTACTCAATCTATACCAGACAGATATTGTTTTGTTGGTAGGTTATTTGTAGTGACTTAAATCTGTTTCATTTTAGAAATCATTATTCGCGGCACAAATGGCAGAATTACTTTACACCGTCTCAAAACTAGATTGCTATTAGTCAAAGCAATAGTGATTTTATTTAACCGGCACGGGCGTTTAGTCACGAAGGCTCGATCGGCCCATGCATCATACAGTTGTCTTTACAAAAATAGTAACTCTGTGGGTTACTATACAAAAACTGTGACATAATTTATCAAACTACATCACAATAGAACTGAACTACCAGCAATTCTCGTCTACGAGCCGGAACGTTATTTTAGTCCCTTAAGGGCACTAATGTAGACTTGCCAATAACAAAATTAACATTAATATTAGCGTGTAAAGAACTGAGCTTATTAACAACTACAGCGTACACTTGCATTGAAGAGTCTGTACAATGCACTTACAATTAAAACTTATACACACCTTAATAACTTCATTATTATTTTAGCTTCTGTCTCTGTTGCATGGCATTTTTCATAATTTGTACACCGTAATCGGTAAAACATGTTGATACTTGCATACCTGTTTATAAAATCTTATATCTACACATGTTTAAGCAAATAAATGATCTTTATCTTTATCTTTATCTTTATCTTTATCTTTATCTTTATCTTTATCTTTATCTTTATCTTTATCTTTATCTTTATCTTTATCTTTATCTTTATCTTTATCTTTATCTTTATCTTTATCTTTATCTTTATCTTTATCTTTATCTTTATCTTTATCTTTATCTTTATCTTTATCTTTATCTTTATCTTTATCTTTATCTTTATCTTTATCTTTATCTTTATCTTTATCTTTATCTATATCTTTATCTTTATCTTTATCTTTATCTTTATCTTTATCTTTATCATTATCTTTATCTTTATCTTTATCTTTATCTTTATCTTTATCTTTATTTAAGAGCGGCCAACCCGTCTTACTTTTCATACAAACGCTCTTACGTGATTATGGCGTTGTAATACATCTTTCTTTGAAACTTTGAACTAAAAGGTATATTATATTATATACATAAATTGTATAAGTAAACACAATATTTAGATAGAAACCTTGCAAATCTAATGGAGATTCTAAACGACACAAAGTTTCATTTCACACAAACTTGTAAGGCTTACTAAAAAACTCTTATTTCCCTGTTGCAAGTTTCATGAAATTTCTAAACACTGTTTTTCCTAGGGCCGATTACCCGCGAGTGAACGGCGAAACTAACCAAATGCCGACGAGGGACCAGGCGCCTCCTCTCTCTTGTCGCTTTGCCTCTTTCTTTTATATTGCGCTGGTTGAAACAACAAGCTTTTCAATCACGCTCTCGTTGACGATAATAGGACCGGGAAGGGCCCTTAAGTTTTGTGGATGATAGCAATAATTACATTTTAACAACTTTCGTTATTTAATTTTACATCTTTACGAACGCAAGCAGTTCCTTCTGTATGCTTTTGTGGGGTAGTCGGATTGGATACGGATTTTAGGATCCCTTTCCATTGAATGTATTACATCATTCAGGATGTACTTCGTAGATAGTTAATACGCCAGTGTACTAAACTAATTACGACTCTATAATGCCACTGATTTTGCCTGACCAAACAAAAAATAATGAATACCCTTTCCCTCGAGAAAAACGAAGATAAATAATAGTCAATTCATTACTATCAATCTAATCACTGCCTGATTCATTATTTCTGCATATTACAATCTACTCGTAAAAGGCATTCAATTCATTCATTTCAGGTGGTGATTTCGCACCAAAAAGTTAATACTTATACTTATAGGTCTATTTAATCAGTAATGAACAAGCATCTTTAGGCTATAGTTATGGCTATAGGTATTTGACTCGGCAATGCTCGAACGCTAACAGCCGTAACTGAGAAATCGTAATCTTTCTCAGATCTTATTTACTATGACTAAGCAAGGTTTTTAAACAGCGTGGTGTTTATAGCCATATTCATAATTATGCTAACTCTCTGTTTTAGCTGACTTCATTTACCATCCTGTGCAATTTTTTTTTAGGACAAAATATGGCCTGGTTATACGCACCATATTCAGAGCAATACTAACACTTGCGATTATTTCTACAGGTGCTTACCCTGTGACCACAGATATCCGAAACTAAGATTGTGCCTGTGACCTTCTTGAAAGCAGTTAAAGCAACGGTTTCCTAGTTGAGCTTTCCTGTTGTGAACATTTTTGTACCTTGTACATTTGGCATTAAAATAATCTTGCCTACAACATATACATTTCTCGTAAATTTCCTCTTAGGTGGCTCTTCTGAACTTTCTGAGACATCGTTTTGTCTTTTCTTTGATTGTGTTTTACTGAATTGTCTGTTATCATTTTTGTGTTTGTCTTTTCTATTATTATTATTTATACGTGGCCTATTGTTCGTTATTTCTACAGCTTTTATATGTAATGCTCCTATTGTTATTTTTTCTGTGATGTCTTTCTCTTCTATATTTGCCGGTTCTGTAATCTTTACACCTATTGTGTCTGTCTTTAGTCTATTTGAGGTCTCTATAGCAGATATTATGTATTCTAGATATTTTCTGATACCGTCTACTTTTCTTCTTCGTCTATCATCTTCATTCTTACTTCTTAGATTAGATATTTAGAGAATTTCTCCATTGTCATCAGTCCGAGATGCTCGTGATTTACGTCTTCGCCTAGGGAGCTCAATACGAGTAGGTGTCTCTCTATTCCATTAAGTACATATCTGCATTATTTTATTTGATTTTTATTGACTGGTTTTATCCTGTATAATGCCACATAATGTGCGTCAATAATTGCCGCAGGTTTACCGAACTTTTCCTTTAGAGTTTGGACAGCTATGCTATTATTTGTGTTAGTTGTGTCTTATCTTATCCTTCTATTTCATTGATACTTCTACCGTCAGTATTTGATGACAATTGGTCCTAAATATGGTACCTGTCATTTGACAGTGTCACCATCAAATTTAGTCAATTCCATTCTTGTCAATTTACCAGAAATATTAAGATTTTCGCCATTTATCGTGGCTGCACTACGTTTTTCATCATTGCGCTATATACAAATATCTAATTATATTCCCAAATCTTCAGCCTGAATTTGTATAAACGTGTACTCGGTTATCTTAGCAGTGTCAGTTTCTGTAGCTTATTTACAATAGATGTGGATTTTTACCACAAACCTCTGAGTAGCACTCTTAAGTTTAGCTCCGTGGTACTCTAACTCTCTTTAGTTACCTTCACCATCAGATATTTGCTTAAGGGCACACTGGGCAGAGTTTATGCACGATTGTACTGATTCGTACAATAATTTCAAACGGGTTAGGACGATACTTATTTTGTTTATTTTAAGTACAGTTCCTCATTTGAACTGACCATGAGCGAAAGATCTTGTCCTTATGTAAAATCTACAACAACATTGTAATTTATTTAGCAACTTACTTGTATTAAGTTCTTGCCTACCTATGTTTCTTAGGTACTATAGGTAGCAATTACGAGCTATTCTCAATATCTCACACGCGGTTTTTCCCAACGTCTCATGTGAGACGCCGCCTCTTCCCAACGTCTCATCTTTTTGCATTAGGGCTGTATTTGAAGCTTTATTTTTATTTCAAGGTTGCAAGATTTTTATTCGTGACTTGCTATCTACTGTCTACGTGGGTACCAAGGAATTTAGTAGGTACATATCAACGTAAGTTTCTACTAAAACCTCTCGACATTAGGTTTATTTAGAAGGTAATTAGTGACTTTTTAACCTACTGCAACCTTATTTAGTTGTATGTCCAGCAGTGGACTAAGGTCCCCTTTCACCTGCTGTAGCAGTAAGGCACTTAATGCAAATTGACTCTCACGATCAATAAATAACACAGCATTTTTTAACAAACAGACTTTACCTGAATTTACAAAAAATACGTTACTTTGTCATGTATTAATATACAATGCCCGAACTTGTTTGGTAGGCCTATTATATTGTATTTGTAACACATTAGGTACAGGTTAGTCACATTAGGTGTAGGTCTTTTAATAAACTCAAAGTGTCATACAGTGTAAGAACACCCTAGATACCTACTGCGGGTCTAGTGCATAGGTAGATTTATTATCTTGCTCAAAGGTTGCCTGGAACAAATAAGGCCGCCCATTGCGCCAACGGCCTCAGTCTTTGTTTTAATTCTTTATGAGTGTGCCATAAGCAATTTACTTCAAAATTGCACTTTAAAATCGTTATTTATCTCAGAATCTGTGAAATCTACTACCTTCATATTTAATGAAATGTTACTTCGATATTTTATCTTGAATTGCGTGTTTTAAAAACACGATTGGTGAAAGTTTTCTCAATAGTTAATTATTAGGAAAAATATATGTTTTTCACACATTTTGCTATTTATCTCAGGAACAGCACACATTTCTTCTTCGGTTTTTGTTTTGCTAAAAAACCTAGTCTTATTTCTTTAGTTGTGTCTTTTAATTTTTCGATTGGTTGCTTCATCAGCCCGTAATTAAGTAAAAACAGTTTTGGCAAATAGTAAATTCGGTGCACGTATGCTCTGCACTTCTCACTCACAAGAAAACCATATCTTGTGATCTCGCTCGAAATCCATCTCGTAGCGGCGTTATTGCACACTCTTAACTACCATAAGTTGTTCCTGTTGGTATTGTTTTGTACAGTTAATGTGCATAATCCTCCTTGCGAAGTCTATGAGGAAATTGTGAAAATGATCCTTAATGGGCGAATCGACACTACATCTAAATAAAAACCAACTTTTACGCCCGGGCAAAGTGTAAAATCTACACAATTCCTTTAGTGCAAGAAAGCCACGGTCATGCAGCATAATATCCTACTAATATAGTAGGTACCTGGTCTACCAAACGGTAGTAAAATGCTTGAAATTTTTGTCTACTTCGCAAATTTGCAGATAAGCAAAGTCGTAAAATATTCTACGATCTAATTATAGAATTTTACTAAGTTACTCCGTCGAACCGGGCGAACACCTTTAGTAAAACTACCCACATGACATTTTACGAAATCATGTACGGACATTGAATTACTACTACTAGCGTACTAGTGTATCTATTATAAATTTATAACTCACTGTGTTCCGATTCTTTTAGACTGTAAGGTTTGAGATAATATATCCCTGCATCTCCACCATGTCGCCAAATACCTCTATACTCTGAATTATGACGAATATTATATGTAGGTATGTATGTGGTAAACATTAAAAAGTATTTAAAGAAGTGCTGAAATTAGGTTAAGCAACAACGAGGTGGTTGTTCCACCGGTTCTAAGGTTCTAAGCCATTTGACATGATACTTAGCTGTTCTATCTGGATGTGATGACTAATTCATCGGACTGTGATGGTTGTTCCATCGGACTGTTGTTCATTGAGCTATGATGGCTGTTCCACCTGTGCTCTGGTTCAGCGAGCTATGATGGCTGTTCCACCTGTGCTCTGGTTCAGCGAGCTATGATGGCTGTTCCACCTGTGCTCTGGTTCAGTGAGCTATGATGGCTGTTCCACCTGTGCTCTGGTTACTGATTCTTACTGTTATGGGGATAATTCCCCTTATGGCCTCCATCCTCCCCTATAGCCATCCCGTTCCTCACACTTTATCTCTGATCTACCTGTCCGCAGACAGACCAACGAATTGGTATACACACAACAGATATAATCTGAAACTGCTTCTAATATCGGTGGCAAAAGATCTCAATTGCATACAATGTAACTCAAAGTCACTCACCGATGTGTCTCGCTTGCTGTCTCGTAACAGAATGAATCGTCGGCCGTTCATCGCCGAAGGACCGCGCTGCGCGCGCGCCCGCTTCGCCTCGACCGGTTATGGCCAGTCCGCTAAAATCTTTATCAACCTACCTACAACCTAGGTAGGTACTCAAAATATTTCTTCGCCTTCGCGACAATTCTATAAAATCGTGGAATTCTACGATTTTATAGTATTTTACATTTGATTTAGACGTAACTGTGTGTTCACACACATTTACGTCTAGATCAATGGTAAAATATGAACTGTAGGGGTATTTTAATTCATTCGTTTCCGAAGCTAAAACATCAGATTCGAATTTGATTTCTATTCCGACGGAACTGGAATTTCAGAACGCTATTTGGATTTGTCTAATAAGTGCACTGATTCCAAATGAGCGAGCTATTTCCTTTCGCTGGTTTATTATTATTACCATTTATTAAGTAATCTTTTTGCACAAACATCTGTGAATAACAGATCACAAAAACACACCATAAGTACACTGATTCCAAATGAGCTAGCTAGCTCCTTTCGCATAGCAACAACACGGCGCAGTCTCACTAGCTAGGGTAAGGGCATATCTAACGATTTAATTCTTTAGGAAATAATTGACCGATCTACGAAATGAGCGAAGCGTCTCTGCATCTAGCAAAATTTGCAATTCTGTCAGAATGGCCGTACTCCTCTACTGCAGGGGTATTTTAATTCGTCGGAAAGGCCATCGGATTCGAAATCGAAAACTTTTGACATATAAAAATAGCGTTCTTAAGTTCCATCGCAATACAATTCAAATTCGAATCGGACGATTTCGCTTCGGAAACGAATCGAATGAATTAAGATACCCCGCTGATCGCGTAAGTTTAAAAAAGCTTTATGTAGGTAAGTATACCTATGATATCGTTCCATCGAAACCCATCAAAGGCATTGTCTCAATACTGCAGCTGGTACATCTTGAACGTTTGCCAGAACGCTTCATTCTACGACTACCCTCAAAACTGTTCTACTGTTAACTGGCGCGCCAAAACGGCCATCGCGATACATTTTGTGTCGTAGTAGATGTGTTATCATCCGTGACGTCACCAAACGGCTCTGTCGGAAGACCAGCGTTGATTGTAACGTGTTTACAACCAGCTCATGCTGAGACGAAGGCCGTTCTGTGACTCTAATCGACATATTATATGCTTTGTCTTATATTTTAAGCTATGTTTGTTTTTGTTGATTAAGTTACAAGTAAAATAATAGGTATTCTATTTATTCTATTCTACATTGGATATTGCTGTTATTTATGGCAACCTATTGCAAGGTATTCGTGGAAAGTTAGCAGTTGACGAGGACTTCATGACGCAGCGAATGAGGTACCTAGGGAGTGGGTTATTTTCAGGAACATTATATTTGATTAATTAAGCGGCAACGAAAGGAGGGAGTTGTATGTTCAGCTATTTAAGTTAAATATATGTACCTACATAATTATGTTCATCGATTTTCCCAGCAACTTCTTTCGTTACTGTATCGTCTATTCCTGAGAGGAGAGGTCCTTTTGTCTCACTAAAATTAAAAATAGTGTAAAATTGTTCGTAAGGGTTTTTAGTTTTTTCAAAACAACAAAAATATTTTAGCTAAGTACATACTTTTCTGCCACACAAGCTCTGCGTAGCTTGGGGCTAGATAATGCTGTGTGAATTGTCCAGCATTATTTATTGATTTATTTATTTATTTACTTATCACTAGACTCATAGGAAAGAAAAATTATTCAATAACAAATATTTCGATGTAGCAATTATTTTATCAAAATAGACGTCTTTCTTACCGAATTTAAAAAAGGAGGAGGTTCACAATTCGACATTTTTTTTTGTTTGTCACAACTTTTGACTGGGTGATCCGATTTTGATGATTATTTTTTATATTTGAAAGCTAGTGCTTCCCAAGTGGTCCCATTAAAATTTGGTCCAGTTCTGACAATGGCATCCACGAGAAAACCATAAAATTGAAGTCAGTTTTTTCTAAAACAAACCAAATTATTCAAGCAAAAACTGAACAGCCAACCTCTAAAACTTTGCTTGTCAACTTAACGATCCGTGAGCCCCCAGACCCCGTCTCCGTTTTTGCGCACAATATAATAAATTATGTAAGGATGTTATTGTCTTCCGATCCTATCTTAACTAAGCGGTGGTCCGAGATAGTGGGAATTTACAGTGGACCCTTAAAAGGTTTAAATAACTTCTGAAGAGAGAACTTTGAGTGTTTTGGTTAGTCTCGCAGCAAAATGTCTGGAGGGGTCTGAAGGGTGCAAAATGTCCGCTTTGTTTGCGTAAATTAGACGTTTTGGTGCGATTTGATGATGGTGAACGTAGAAGGTTTAAAATGGGAGTAAAACAAAATTTTAGAAACGAAGGATTGTTTGATTCCTAGCTAAGTAGACAGGGACTATAAAATCGTTAAATCACACGCACATAATTTAAAGTAATTTAACCTTAAAAAACTATCGTAATTTAAAGAAAGTTGGTTTGGCGGTGTGGTTAGATATACCCCAACTCTTACTGCAGGTGTCGTAAATAGAGAAAACGGAATATCCACCGGGGAGAAAACGGAATATCCGCCAGAATAATTCTACAAACGAACAGCGATCCCTAACCCTACGAACGTTTGTATTTAAAGAACACGCATTCATCTCATAGCGAGGAATTCTTCCAACTCATACCTACTAACCCGCTTTAATTCATATTGAATGTTTTCAGCCCCTTAAGGCCCAGCGAAAGTGGCGCCCCCAACTATTTTATCTTATTATTACGTTAAACGCAGCAAGTTTCAAAAATCCTACGTTCAGTTTGTGATATCTATTATGAGTGATTTATTAATACCTATGATAAACGTTAAAATATAATAAAATAGGTATCGCTGTCATATTGGCTCGGGTATGCGCCTTAAACTTTTATCTCGCTTAAAGAACCTGACCTTCCAAGCCTTTCCCTTGGCTGCAAAGACCATTATCATCTATAAACGAATTCTAAATCTGATTTGCAGATGAGTGATATGACTAGACGCTCCATTATGCAGTAATTTAATGATCACAAAAAAGAGAAAACTGAAAGTTTTATAGAGTCTCTATGGAGGGTCCTAATAGTTTGATTATGCCCACAGGGAGTACCAAATGGGTATCTAAATAGGGATCGATTTAGGTCTCGGTCACACTGCAAATAGTTGCGAGGCTTTTTTATTTATTTTTTTATTTTCGAATGGAGTATAATGCTGTTGACCGCATACGGCCATGACAGCGTTACCGGAATTTTGGCGGGCGCAGAGGACGCCTCGCTAAAATAAGGTTGGGGCGACAAGCACAAGGGCCACCACTTAGGTGCGAGCCTCGGCTTGGGCTGTCGCCAGATCCTACGAGAGGGCATGGAGGTTACGCCTTAGGTGCACGAATGCACCTGCGGGCGGAAGGAGGGAATTCTTCGACCCCGCTTCCGGCGGGGTTGGTTTTAAGTCGGCTGTGTAATGTGCGGTAGCGAATCGGTTGACGTCCGTACTAGCGGTGGTGAGTGGGTCAACAGGGTCACCGAAAACGTGTCTCGGTCTACAGAGGCGAGAGCTACAAAGCATGCTGCTGTTTTATATCTCATCATCAGTTATCATCACATCACTCTCTTCAGCCCATATTAGTCCACTGCTGCACATATGCCTATAATCAAAGATATATATCCTACTAGCTCAGAGCTTTGCTTACATTTGCTGACAAGGGGGTGGGGGTAAATAAATGCAATAAATCAGCTTACGTTATACTTGTTCAGCGTGGGGTTTATGGGCATTACCCTCCATGAAATAACAGCCAATAAAGGCTCTTATCAGGGGGCAGCTGACATCCAGACTATCTTTGTTCTTCAGAAAAGGGCGGTACGCGCTATTTATAAATTAAATCCACGTGATTCGTTGAGGGAATTATTTAAAGAAATAAATATTTTAACAGTAATATCGTAATACATCTATGAAAATCTAATGTATACACACAAAAACAGAGATAACTTTATGAAAACGTGTGATGTTCACAATAAAAATACAAGAAACAAGAACAAATTACACATCCCATCATATAGATTACGAAAGGTAGGGAAATCATTTGTGGGCAATTGTGTAAGATTCTATAATAAGCTTCCATCTGAAGCAACTGAGCTCCCTATTCGTAAATTTAAACTGTACATAAAACGAAATCTTATCAAGAAAGCATATTACTCCGTAGATGACTACGTCAATGATGTTAATGCTTGGCCGGATGTCGCCCAGTTCCGCACAGACAATAGTATGTAAGACCAGTTAGTTATCCTAAGATTGTATTAGTTGATAAGCGATAAACTTGCTAGTGGTTTCTTTTTCACTTCTTCCGCTAGTGGACAAAAAATTGAAGTGAATTAAAGTCAATTGCATCTTATTTCTTGTTTGATGGTAATAACTATTTATCAAGCTGTTTATATAGTAAAAATTTGACTTGTCTAAGTACTTATTTTGTAAGTCTAAAGAAATAAACGATTTGACTTTGACTTTGACTTTGACTTTGGGGAGGTTTTGCGTTAGACTAATATAGGCTGTTTAGGTTGAGGTTTAGGTATCTTTTCTATTCTATCTATGCATATTGTATGACACAACCAGGTTTCGAGATTCAAAGTGTCAATGAGCAGTTACAAGTCCAATACCGGTCCACTATCCCCTACCAGTATGCTTGACCCCTAAGGGCCAAGGGCAGTACGTGAGATCGTAACTAAATAGAAAGGTTACAGCAATCACGAGCTACGTGACCTTCGGAATAACTAATTAGTGTTAATGAATAACTCATTAAGGACCACTCTATTGGCTATCTTAGAGCCGTATTATGAAAGCACGCTCAGTCATCGATCTATGCTTGAGTGATGCTTATGTATTCTTACTTCAACCTCTACAGCATGTATTGGTCCACTGCTTGACGCAGGCCTCCCTCTGATAAGTGCCTTATTGGCGTTTATCTAATGATGCCCATAATCCACACGCTGGACATGCGGGTTGAGGATCGCAGTTCAGTTGGTAGAATTGTTCTGCAGGGGGCGCTGCTATTTGTATGCAAAGTTTCATCCCGATCCGTTAAGTAGTTTTGGCGTGAAGAGGTAACAAACATCCATCCATCCATACAACTATACAAACTTTCGCATTTATAATATTAGTGTGATGGAACCCTTTGTGCGCGTACGACTCGCACTTGGCCGTTTTAGTTTTCATTCATATTCATAAGGGACTTTGAGTCCAAAGACTGAAGCAGCAATCTGCTTATGTCAGTCCCGCATTTTAACAAACTAAGTACCTACTACTACTTAAAACTAAATTCTTAACTAATACATTAACAGTTAATGTACTTATAAGTTTTTATAAGTAAACTAATCCGTTCCGCTAGGTAGTACGAATGCAAGTGAAACTGGCAAGAGCTTGAAATCACTGGAATTAAGATGGCAGGATGCTATTACTTTACTAAGGTCATGAGCAACGTCGAGTTGGTTGGTCCAGACTTTTTTTCACCCCTAAATACTCAAAAGCAACTCAGATACGTCTCACATGACGAATGTTTGACAGAATTTTATAAAAACTGTCAAAATATTGCAATTTGAGTTGTGCTTAAATGTTGACTCAGAGTTGTTGACTCAGCGTTGAGTTAACTCTCCCCGCGGATGTCGTAATGGGCAACTAAGGAATATCCGCTGGGGGCAGGCAGGCAGCAACGCCCTCAGCAGAACAATTCTACCACCAAACTGCGATTCCCAACCCACATGGCGAGAGTAGAGATTATGGGTAATACCTAATACCCCAATGAGATAAAAGCCTATAAGGCACTTATCAGGGAAAGGCGTCCAGCGGTGGACCACGCAGCTAAAAATTGACAAAATGTCTTTTTATGGCAATATATTGAGCTAATCTTAGACCACAAAATTACTCCATATTTTCCCCTAGGTCCACTAAAATCCATTGCGACGATCATTCCATTGATCTTTTTGCACCTATACCCACTTGAACGTCCAGCGCACTCAGCGCAGCGAGCGACTTACGTCCCAGCCTGTGCGCCGCGAGCGTAACGTGACGCGCTGCGCAATCTTCCCGATAAAACTATTTATTACATAAAAAGTACTGCAGCAATTTCAAAACCAAAAATTATTTTGTGTACATTATTTTATAGCAAATAAACTAGAATAAGAATATGTATCATCGTACCTACATTTTCATATTCTAAAAACTGATCAAACCTAAGATGGTACCATATTTATACTGATTTTCCGCAAGTTTATTTTTTTTGTGATTTACTTGTGATATCTGTATTAATAATAAAAATGGTTTCACAAACTAGACTCTAATCCCGTTGAAACGCTACCAAAATAATAATTAACTATCTAGGAGAAGTATTTTAAATAAATTTATCAAAATAGGTCCTCAAGCCCAAATTTCGTTCAACGCAAGTTTTCAACTTACCAAATTCGATGAATCTATGTAAAAATAAGATCTTGATTAGTTTGTTCTTTGTAATGAATTATTCTAGATAGTTTATTTTACGATATAAAGACATTACTACTCCAAAAACTTATTTTAATATCACGTAAGAAAACATGAAACAACCATTTTGATACAAGAACACCAATTCGAATTCGACTATCTGTTTTGCTCAATTATTTAACTTTGGAGTGTAGGAGAGTATATTGTTTTTACTCTTATTTCACGCGTAGAATCTAAGGAAAAATTACATGTATCACAATCCCAAAAATAAACAGTAAAACAAAAGAATTTACGACATATTTGCAGCTCGGCACTTCACGAAACATATTCTCTCACTCTGTCAACAAGTTTTGTTTTTTTTTCATAATTATTACTGCCAGGTATGGGAACTTTTGGTAGAAATTAGTAGATAATTGTTAATAGTGCCATCTAGTATCGACGGACAACAACTTAGAAGCATAGAGAATACAAAAATCGTTATCCAAAAGAGCTAGACGTCCCGTGGCCATTTTATACCACGGACGTTTGCGGGGGTAAACGTTTGTGGTACTTAAGTACCACGGGACGTTCAAGTGGATATGACCACTTCTTTCACGAATTTCACGGACTCATCCGTCGGTGAGCGTCAGAGTCAGAAACAGAGTCAAATCGTTTATTTCTTTAGACTTACAAAATAAGCACTTCGACAAATCAAATTTTTACTATATAAACAGCTTGATAAATAGTAATTACTATCAAACAAGAAATAAGGTGCAATTGACTCTAATTCACCTAAATTTTTTGTCCACTAGCGGAAGAAGTGAAAAAGAAACCACTAGCAAGATTATCGCTTATCAACTAATAAAATCTTAGCATAACTAAGTCTGACTGTTCTTACATACTATTGTCGGTGTGGACCATGGATCATCATCATTGGCCTTCGACATCCACGAAGGATGGTTTATGTAGTGGTCGTGTTTTGGCACTTGCGTAGATAACTTATAAGGCCTATATGGGAACGACAGATGCGGTCAGTCCAGAGATATCAGAAACTATGGGTCAGTCAGTGACAGACGTGCATCCCGCTCAGTGGTGGAGGGTCTATAGCAGCTACTGCTGCGGCGTGTTGATGTTTCAACGCTCGCTTTTCGGACAACTTTTGAGGCCACGCTTCGTCGGCCTTTAAATAGATTCTTCTATAATAAGCTTCCATCTGAAGCAACTGAGCTCCCTATTCGTAAATTTAAACTGTACATAAAACGAAATCTTATCAAGAAAGCCTATTTACTCCGTAGATGACTACGTCAATGATGTTAATGCTTGGCTAGATGTCGCCCAGTTCCACACCGACAATAGTATGTAAGAACAGTTAGAATTAGTTATCCTAGGATTGTATTAGTTGATAAGCGATAAACTTGCTAGTGGTTTCTTTTTCACTTCTTCCGCTAGTGGACAAAAAATAGAAGTGAATTGGAGTCAATTGCACTTTATTTCTTGTTTGATAGTAATAACTATTTATCAAGCTGTTTATATAGTAAAAATTTTACTTGTCTAAGTACTTATTTTGTAAGTCTAAAGAAATAAACGATTTGACTCTGACTCTGACTCTGATTCATTGACTAGGAGGAAGAATCAGCGGATCGTGATCATTGGCGAAAAACCTTAGCTGATTGAGTTGTCGCTCACGACGTTGAGCATCAGACGTAATGTAATAACACTTTTAGTTCTGTATTCAGCGCCATCCGTCGGAATTTATGCTGAAACTAGGGCATAAATTGCAAGTTCCTGTAAACGTATCCATTACATGTCGGCGCTAAGTAAGGAGCGGTTTTACAGGCGCGACTAAGTTTATGGTCAAACGAACTTACTTAATGAAGTTCGATAATAACTTGGTCAAGATTTACCTACTACAGGGTAATGGTTGTTTACGGTTCGATTTTTTTTATATATTATCAGCTATGTTGAAAAAAGGTATTTTTCTAAATTTTCGAAGCGTTCGGTCGAAACAACGTGCCTTCAGAGAGCTGGCAGGCATAGTTACTCAGATGCCAGTCTCAAAGGACCTTTATCAATGATTATAGTTTTTATAATAATTACCTATCTAACTTTGTCAGTTATATTTGTAAATAATAATTGGAACTTTAGAAGGAGGACAAAACTTCTACTTAGTACAATATATCCTCGCTTGATACTTTGAAGTACTATAATATACTTGATACCTTCCTAAAATTGTATTAACGTTGAATATAAGCTCCTACTTACTACAATTTATCCTCGCTTGATACTTTGAAGTACTACTCGTATATATACTTGATACCTTACTGAAATTGTATTAACGTTCAATTTAAACAGACTTCACTTAACAATAAGGTCTACATTTCAAAAGCAGAGAGCAAAAGGCTTGAGATATATGTGAAACCCCACTTAGGTTTTCAATAACTTAAGGATTCACTTAAGACATCGTGAACAAATCCTAGAAAAGTCGTATCGAGGTAACGCAACGATGAAAACGGGGTTAAGCCCGCGTTTCTAGGCAAGAGCTCATATTTAACCTATTTTTTTTGGTTTCCAATTTATGGTTAGCGTACCAGCATGAATAGCTTTTTCAGCATCAAAATAACATTGCAGCTTGTCAAGACTCCGATACAATGCGTTTTCCATCATCAGCAAAACCTGTGCTTGTAATATTTTGAGAATGTAAACATAATTCTAAGAATGCAAAAAAATATGGTTAGCGTCAAGTCAGCAATCATCTGTCTGAATCTGAACCCTCGTTGGGAATCGAGTTCGTAGACTACCTACGACACAAGTAAGACAAAAATAAAGAATATTTAGAATAAGAAATCTTTATTTGTAACATTACAATTTAAACTTAATCTAGTAACTTAAATTAGGTACGTAAAAGAACAACATAAAGACTACTAAATTAAAAGAAATAAATAAGACTTAAATATTACAAAATGGCGTCCGACTCATCATTTGACATGTCAAACATTTCAAGGTGGAAACTGTTCTATCAATTTTGGACGATTCTGTTATAATACCATTGTCATTGTAAGCGATTGGTTACCAGAATATGACATTTCGCCAGGTGGTGTTACAGTCGCAAGCCCGCAAAGTCGCACCTCCCCTTAACCCCAATCTGGCGGTCCTCCAAGCCACGAGAGCGCCATCGACGACGTCCAAACACCTGCATTTTTCGCCATGTTTGCCAAAAGCAACATATTCCGCATTTATTTCCACTTGAATATCAAACATAGTCGCGTTTCGGAGACCGCGACTTAAGTTACTATGCCGAAAATGGCATTTCTTCCAAGACCAATTAGTGTGGCAAATGTGGCAATGCCACCATTGCCACATTAGTGAGAAGGGGCTTAAGTTATAAGTAGGTAAGCTACCCAAAGGTGTACTCTTAGCAATGCTTTTCTACGACGTAGATATTTTACTCAGAACAAGTCACTTTTCTACGTAATTTGCCTTTTAGCGTCATATCTTGAATAAAGTAGTACCGATAACAAAAAGTACCGATATTTCAAAGCTGGTGCTTCCCGTGTGGTCCCATTTTAATTTAGTCCAGTTTTGACGTTGGGATCCATGAAAAAACTATGTAATTGAAGTCGGTTTGTAGTTTTTTAAACCAAAATTAATTATTTTGCGAATATAATAAACGGATTGGACTATGGATGAATGTGGTGAGCTCCAACTCCAAGTGCGAAAACATAGAATGTATAATAATAAGAATAAACCTTTTATTTTCAAATATTGCTAAAAATATTGAATACTAGGTGCGCCCCGCGGCTTCGTCATGAAGAGTAAGAATCATGAAAATCGGACCACCCAGTCAAAAGTTCTGAGATAACAAAAATTAAAAAAAAAGAGTAAAAAAAATACAGTCAAATTGAGAACCACCTCCTTTTTTTGAAGTCGGTTAAAAAACTTTTTGTAGGTATAAACCTACCAACTACGTCAGCTGAAAGTCTTTTCCAGAAGTTTTTTCAAAGTCGCATCAGTGAAACAGTTCCTTTAGATATGTCGACTGGCGTCTCTCCAGGCCGCAAGTGGCCGCAGATGACGAAGCGTCTACGACTCGTTATCGCGGCGCAGTCACAGATGAACGAGGAATATGGTTAAACATAGAGGCGGACTGACCTAGCGCGAATTTAATATGTAGAAACAAGATGGCGATTTTTAACCGACTTCAAAAAAAGGAGGAGGTTCTCTTTTACGTTTGTTACCTCAGAACTTTTGACTGGGTGGTCCGATTTGCATGATTCTTTTTTTATATGAAAGCTTATGCTTCCCGTAGTGTGGTCCCATTTTAATTTTGTTCAGTTCTGACAATGGGATCCATGAAAATTCATGAAATAACTGTAAACATTGAAGTCGGTTTATAGTTTTTTAAAACAAAATGAATTATTATTACGATTTAAGGCCAAAGTACAGTTGCGGAGACAGTGGTCGACTGAACTGGCGGGAAATAATATAGAATCAAAATGGCTTTTTTTACTATTTGAGGCCAAGATACTATTGTGCAATATACAATATATAGATAGTGATAAACTAATCACGATGATGTTTATTTCGCTGATGATGATGTTGATCCCAAGATCAATAAAGTCTTATTAAAAAATATTTCAAAGGGATTAGAATTCACCCAGAAAAAAAAACTGTGCGATTATGAAGGCATAAACAAAAAAAAAACTCAAAATCTATCTATGTATACTATCTATAGGTACATATATTATAAAGCGGAAAGATTTGATTGTTTGTTTGTATTGAATGGGCTCCGATTAAGAAAATAATGGACCGATTTAAAAAAAAATATTTCATTATTAAAAAGCTTACATTTCAGGGCAGACATATTCTATATTTTATCACGGAATTCCTACGGGAACGGGAACTATGCGGGTGAAACCGCGAGGCACTGCTAGTAGAAATATAAAATAACTATTAAGCAATATACAATTGAAACGCGCAATTAAGCTGACTGCACTCTTTCTGAACAGAATTCATGAACATTGAACTGGAACATTGAATTTAAAATGTAGTAGGGGTAATATTTAATATTAGAGATAAGTTTGTACCTACCTTAGTCAGTAACATTTAATATAAGAAACTACCTACTAACAAAATATAGATTATATAATCTGTAATAAAAGAATTCGAATTGAATTGATTAACATTTTATAAAATCGTCTCTATTTATGGTATCGGACAGAATCCCTCCGTGGTCAAACTTGACACGACAACTTTAGGATGCAATTAAGACACGGGTGAGTGCGCTAGACCTCCCTAAATACTATTACGGTCGGTACCGAGTCAGTACCGGTGTCCTTAAATACCGGTGTCGTTAAATACCGGTGTCGTTAAATACCGGTGTCGTTAAATACCGGTATTATTTAGATATCTTAACGCATTCACTGCCGAGTAAGATGAATCTCCGACGCTACTGGATGATGACTGGCCAATAAGATACAGCCATGAGATTTACAACATTTGCCAAGAACCAAATGTAATAAAGTTTGCGTTGCGACTATTGCACTCTACCTTAACCTCAACAGCCTGGTAGTGGTCCACTGCTGGACACAGGCCTCCCCCTGATAAACGACTTATTGGCGTTTATCTCATAAAGGGTATGCGGGTTGGGGATTGCAGTTCGTTGGTATAATTCTTCTGCAGGGGGCGCTGCTGCCCGCCCCCGATGGATATTCCTTAGTCGCCTCTTACGACACCCGCGGGATGAGATGGGGTAGTGCAAATTCTAAGCCAAATATTTAAATTTACGGAACACATTTTTGTTTGATCTTACTTATTGAAAATACTGGTAAATAAACTGTAATATAAAGTAAAAGTTATGGATGAGTTGATAACTAAACATTTTGAATTGACCGACTCATCCAAACTGGATAAAATTATGTGGACGAGATGTCCACCTACTCAGGATATCAATCGGGGGCGGACAGCAGCGCCCTCTGCAGAACAATTCCACCACTGACCCGCATGCCCAGCGTAGGGATTATGGGCATTACCCCCAATGAGATAAAACCCAATAAATATCTTAACAGAGGGAGGCCTGCGTCCATCAGTGGACTAGCATAGGTTATATTAATGATGTTTGCCCAGTCCAGTCCAGCACGAGTACAACCGTAGACTAAATGAATAAAGCAAAGTAGTGACTTTACCTATCGGACCATCTTTCAAGGTATTTGACTCCAAACGGTTTAATTTTCTACGACATTGACTTTTCCGTTTTATGCGATATGATTTTATATGAGTTTCATGTAGACTAGATAAATATAAAATGGTGGAGAATATTAAACTCACAGCAAGTAAAAGAACTTAAATCAAAGACTTTTAGATACGCCCTTACGCCCAAAAACTTTGGCATTATCTTTGAAAGCGTGTTAATTCATGTAAAGCGAGAATTCTAGTTAATAAATAACTGGACATGTTAGTTTACATTACAAAGGTCTCACTATTTTGCTAACTATACTGTAGCGGTTAAAAAGTCGGCAGTGACAAACTTAACCTAAAAATATTAAAAAATAATTAGTGATGACAAGTTACTCTAGTTTTTAAACTTTCGCGATTTGTTTACATAATTAAATGATTGTTTATCGGGTATTTATCGCGTACCTTTGTTTTATTTCCCCTACGTTTCTACCGCATTACAGCGATAGATAGCACGGGGGGATCCATAACACAAGGTCTGCCCAACCTGGGGCTAGATGATTATGACATCATGGAGCTACCCTAAACACAAGGTTTGCCGAAGTTTGTGAGCTCACAAACATGGTCTTTGTCATTTAGAATCAGTGAATTGTGTGATGTGCTTGTTCACAGTTCACAATAGTGATTGCACAATAAAACGCAATAATAACAGTTAAGTTTATTGACTAAAACACAGTTTTATCTACTCATAGTGTGCGTGTGTCGACATTTAAATAATTTTAATAAATAATAGTGGATTTCACACAATTTATTAAAATAATTTTTCATCCTTCCGTACAAGGTTTTGTTTATTCTGCTTGTATGAATAACAAACTTTTGCGTTCCAATAAAATATGTAAACAATACTAAGCCGCAAAATGTACCCGTAAAACTCGCAAATAAAAAAAAACGCCTCCAAACAAGTAACAAGTAAACAACTCATTCAAAATTCAACTTAGTTACAACTTTCTGAAGTACTTTTTTCCGAACAGTTGTTAAAAATTTACAAGACAAAGTTGTTAATTAAGTATTTCCATGGACAGTTCATACAAGAGGTTTGTTTGGGTGAAGTTTTTATATATTTACACAGTGGCGGATTGGCCATATAGCAGGAGTACGGGCCCCCACCTAGGGGGGCCCCACGCCTAGCGGGGCCCCTTGCTTGTGTCCTTCACAAAATATGTTTGGTTAACCACTAAATATTAGCTACTGCTGTGTGGTGCTGGCTTAGAATTTTCACCACCCCAGCTCTTCCCGTGGGTGTCGTAATAGGCGACTAAGGGTTATCCACCGGGGGTGGGCAGCAGCGCCCCTTGCAGGACAATTTTACCTGGTCAATGTTGTGCTTGCTGACAAAACATTTTCTTCACAAAGCTAGCTTTGTAAAGAAAATGTTACAAAAACACTAGTGTTTTGTAACATCTTCCAAACTATTTTAACTTAGTTCAACTTAAGTCCAGATCCTTCTGCCGTCGACTGTACTTTGAGAACTTAGCGACTTAATTTGCGAGTAAAGTCGATTCTTCTATTGTAAGTAGCCATTTGAAGTTAAAGTAGGAAGGTAGGTACTAGTACTTTTAAGAGTAAGCTGAATGGCGTTTCCTTTTTCGTCACTGAAGTTCCGGTAGTAGGTGAACGATGAACTGACCAAAAAGAAAGGTTGCGGAAGAAGAATTTCTATTTCGCAACTGGTTGCGAAAAACACTTGTCGATATTATAAAACTATGAAAAATAAAAGTTTGAAGAAAATCAGGAAAAATAAACCCACATCATTCTTACAGTATAATACTGTAAGAATGATGTGGTGTTATTTTTCCTTAGATAATACCTAAAAATTAAAATAAATAATGGTGGACAATCTACACTTAATTATGTTATGGGTACTAGGTGACTGATATACTTACTCAATAAATTACATAACATAGATAGATATTTGTATTATACACAAAAATTAAACGGCCAATACCCGGAACAAATATTTGTCCCAATGCGGGAATCGAATATAAAAAAAACCGACCGTAAAATGTTAAAAAGTGGTAGTAAGTACTTTCTGAATTGAAAAAAATGCCAGTGTTTCGAATGACAACAATCAAACAAAATGCTACTCTTAACTCGTTGGCTTAGAATTTAAATTAAACCTGGATCGTATTCTTACAAGAAATATCTTGCATTTCAACATTTCTACAAGAAATGTAAAAAGCTTTATAATAGGATTCCTTGGGACACGAGAATAAACTTTTCAAAACATTCGTAGAAGGCAAGTGGAAGACGGACTATAGATTTGAGAGGGTTCTGTAGCTTTGAAACAATAACGGGCAGTTAGTGAAATAGTTGGTTTACATTTGCCACTTACTGTATAGTTGTCAAATATCCCAGCGTGGGTATTAATAAGGTGAACTAGCAGAGGCGTTTTTGACGAAAATACGCATTTTACTACAAAATCTTTCGTGGTTTGACGAATTCGTTACCGCACTTCCCTTGATGTCCCTTGTTAAAGAATGAAGCATTGCTGACATTCCAACACAAACTAGGTTCGTTGCTTACATTCTGTAATGTAAGACGTGTTCATTCCATTTATGTTTTTATTGTACAGTTACAAGGATTTTTAGTTGTCAAATACACGGCATGAAAAAATCTATGTAATCTTTTTTTGTGTAATTTTTAAAAATCTCGCTTCTGTTTTACCCAGAGATGCGATACTTACGGAACTCTGAAACCGATCAGGAGCTTCGTTCAACGGTTCCTTATGATATCATTTCATTTTCAAACCAAACAGCAAACGTTATTTTTTATTAACACGAGGAACCCTGATTTTATTATTGTAATAGAATTGCATGATACTTATTTTTTTTGCTAGAAACAGTAGAAACGTACGTTATTATGTACGTATCGATAGTGCCCGTAAAAATCTTTTAAGTGCCATTTTATGAAGTGTCTAACCTATCATGGACGACAATTGATTGTTATGGGCATAGACTTTGAGGCATGATCGGAATTATATTAGCGTAAAACATATGCAAGCGAATTGAAAATCTGCTCTTTGTTTTAAGTAGATTTTTTTTAAGCAGGTAGTTTAAAAAGCGTTGCACCCAAAGTATATTCAATTCTTGTAAGCAACTAGTTTATACCCGCGGCTTCATACGCGTTTTTTCTATGAAGACTTATAGGTTATTTATATGGGAACTTATTTATGGGATAAAAAGTAGCCTATGTTTTATTCGAGGCCAAGAGTTAGTTGTTTAAATTTCAACGCGATCCGTTAAGTAGTTTTTGCGTTACGAGGTGACAAACATTCGATACATCTAAACATCCAAGCTTTCGCATTTAAATAAATAAATAAATAATGTTGGACAATTCACACAGCATTATCTAGCCCCAAGCTAAGCAGAGCTTGTGTTATGGGTCTAGATAACTAATATACCTATTTAATACAATACACAACCTCCTGCGGTGCAAGCGGACCTTCGCTCGTCGCGCCACAGAGGTCGTCATTATAATATTAGTGTAATTTTATCCGCATATTTCTTCTTAGAATATTTATTTTCTTACCAGATTCTTAATAAAATGTTGCTATAATTAGTTTCAACAGTCTGTCCATACTGGTACCTGTCAAGCCTATAGCCAAGTGTGAGTCGCGCACTCCCAGCACTAAATCAGGAACGGTGATGTCACAGGTCTTCGGGACATGTGATTTACCGTTCGCAAATATACAGCTCATTGTGGAGCAGCTGGGTCATTTAAAACAAATGATTTTCATGTCTCGGTACTCATTATGTGAATATTACTAGCTGCGCCCCGCGGCTTCGCACGCGTTGTTCCTATGGAAACAATAAAAGGTGATTTTCATCCCACGGGAACAGATTTATGGGATAAAAAGTAGCCTATTTTATTCCAGGATTAGAATTGCCTGTATGCAAAGTTTCAGCCAGATCCGTTCAGTAGTTTTGGCGTGAAGAAGTAACAAACATACATCCATCCATCCATCCATACAAACTTTCGCCTTTATAATATTAGTGTGATTACTTGACATAGGTATGTAACGACTTCTAGCATCATGTTCATAATCTAAGCATACTATTATTTAATTTTGAAACTTTCTGTTATTTGTATAATTGATCTCAAGCCGTTTTCATTCATTAAATTTCTTCATCTAAATGAATAAATGACAAGTACTTATGTATTTACAATTAAAACAATTGAGCTAACTACTGACTGTCGCAAACAATCTACAGGTACATGGTACAGGTATCAATACCAGTCGGAAGCGTCCCCAAGCTGGTACTCACCAGCTCTCGGGTCACGCGTTGCTTCGATCAGACACTCTAGGAAGCAAATGTTTAGGCTCCGTCGAGACCTGCATATCTGCGCTTCTTGAGATCCTCGGCTAGTTGAACACAGACTTCAGAAATCTCAACGATCGGTCTATGTCATGGGACCTTTCGTATATAACCGACTGCCAGAAAATATATGCGACGCACCTTCCACGCCTGCCTTTTTAATAACATATATTATTAATAAGGCAAAAAAATCCTGATGGAATCAGTTTTTTATGAACTAGAGGAATACCTAGAGCCACCGCTCTTATAATGTATATTTTATTGATAGTTAATTAATATTAATACGATTAAATTTTTGTTAATGACATGTTACTTATGGTGTAATAAACACCTTCATTACTCAAGACGCAGGTGCCAGTCTCCAGCTTCGTGTAGCTGCGGCGCGCCCCTGTGTTTAGTGTTTAGTGTATATATGCGTTATACACTAAACAATAAACACTATACACTAAACACAAAACACAAAACACAAAACACTAAACATTATACAATAAACACTAAACACTAAACATTATACACTAAATACTAAACATTATACACTAAAAAAACTTTTTAAGTCTATGAACCAGCCAATCCGCTCTCAGATGTTCAAACTCGTTGTTAACACTGCGAGTGAATTCAAACAAGGCTGATTGTGTGAACACTCTGTAGGTACCTTTACCTGCTTTTGTGATTAGGTTTTAATACGGTGTTTTATACGGGCTTGTTTAGCCATAGAAATGAATTCGAATGATGAGATCGTCGATAAAACTGTTAAAACTATTAGTTATTCCGTGTTCATGGGGCATTAAACTGTGCTAAAATATTGGAAAGTCAAATCATTATAAATATCCCATTGTGAATTACTTTAATTTAGTATGGTAGCCAAGTTGTTCATTGAACTAGGACAATATTATTTTAATACAAGATCCTGGCCCCGGCGCACGCTCTTTTCAAGTAGCCTATTTCCATCCTCGGGATACCTGCCTGCAAAATTTCATTAAGATCCGTTTAGCCGTTTAGGCGTGAAAAGGTAGCAGGCAGACAGAGTTACTTTTGAATTAAACTGTGTAATATTAGTATGGTTTATGTAATGAAAAATAATGGATATCTTATTGTAACAAGATTTTACTCATGATGGTTTTAGCAATGTTATGCGGCCATTTCACCGTCTTGGTTTTTTTTCCTACGTAACCAAGTTTCGTAACCAGCTATATTTTTTTAAAGATATTTTTCTTAACGTCAATTACTATCGATTTAGGTACCCTACCTAATTATGATATTACTTTACTAATAGAAAAAAAATGCGTGCAATTCAGAATAAATACTTAATAATACGAGAGAAATAAAGGTTATTGATGAATATCGAGTTGATAAGAAAAGTCGCGTGCGTTCAATAGTACGTAGATAAATGGATTCCTGTACCCAATGGCTTGGACCAGTGCGCGTATGACTTATGTGCTCATTTATTACTGAAAACGATAATATACAGGGTGGTATTTTGAGATATTCGGTGATGGACAAGTCCGAAACCACGAGAGTTAGAGAAAAGTCGTGAAAGGAGTCATGCCTTGCCTCGATTTATAAGAAAACAATAACCTTTTACTTTTAAAAAATCACTATGTATTTGAAAAAAAAGTGGAGGTAAATTAGTTGGAGTTCTATAAAAGGCATAAGAAACGGTGAGATGGGATGACCATCTGCGAAAGACTGCAGGCAGATGCTGGATGCGTCAAGCTGAAGACAGGGCGCTATGGCGCTCATTAGGGGAGGCCTGAGGCCAGCTGTGGACTAATATAAGCTGATGAAGGTGATAAAAGTCGGAGTCTCTCTGAGGGATAGGATTCGTAAAATACAACCGACAGAGAAACGAAAGTTATCGACATAGCTCAAAGAATTAGCAAACTGAAGTGGCAGTGGGCCGGCCATATCTCGCGGAGAACCGACAACCGATGGGGTAAACGAGTTCTTGAGTGAAGATCGCGACTTACTTACTTACTTAATAATTAATTTAATAAAAAAAAAACTATAAACACACTTCAATTTTTATAGTTTTTTTTCATGGATTTTTTATGCCTCATAACTGAATCATAACTGAACCAAATTAGGGACCACACGGTTAGCACCAGCTTTCATATAAAAATAGAATCATGGAAAACGGATCACCCAGTCAAAAGTTCCGAGGTAAAAAACATAAAATAAAACAGTTGAATTGAGAACCTCCGCCTTTTTTTGGAGTCGGTTTTAATTACAGATTTCAGGTGGCAAATGTGGTTTAACATAAAAAAAACAACATTTTGGCACCCTTAATCTGCTCCTACAATCCCTACATCATCCCACAAAACATCCTGTATATTTTTTCTCAATTTACCTTCATATCCCAACATTTGCACCTACTCATTTATTATTGTTATATTTTTCTCGATAGGACTTTAGTAGACTTAGTTTTTTCGAGAAAAAAGGCTTTTCATGAAAATAATAATAAAGTGTTCTTCTCAGTTCCTTAATAGGATTTGTTAAAACCGGAAACTGAAAAGATGATCTTCTACAATGGTAGATAATATCGCGTGTTACACAAAATAAGATGAAAGGTACCAACTATAAATAAATCTATTTTAAGAAGATGTTTCTCTTTAGCAAAGGAGCATCTGGACTAGATGTGTGACGATATTTAGAAAACTAGTACCTACCAGTAACACAAGCTCTGCTTAGCTTGGGGCTAGCTGATGCTGTGTGGTTCTCCCAGCATTATATTATACTAGCTGCGCCCCGCGGCTTCACACGCGTTATTCATATGAAAACGTTTAAAGGTGATTTCTATCCCACGGAAGTGGCCTATGTTTGATTCCAAGATTAGAAATACCTGTATGCCAAATTTCAGAGAGATCCGTTCAGTAGTTTTGGCGTGAAGAGGTAACAAACATCCATCCATCCATACAAACTTTCGCATTTATAATATTAGTGTGATTATAATTATTTATTATTCTAATTAATCATTATAGTGTGTAGTTGTAGAGTAAAGAAACACTATTGAATACGAGCAATCGTATATTACGAATGTTACTCGATGCCCGACAATAACGCCCCACACCATGGAGCAAGGCCAATCGGCAACCAATCTTTTTCAGCCTTGGTTCTTGACATTTTCGTCCAGTAGTACAACACTATACATGCTGATCCAGAGTATAAATCGTGTGCGTGAGTAGGCTGTATTTATTGCGAGCGAGACGAATAATGAATCAACCTGTATAACACGCGATGGTGTTGATGGCTGCTGTCATGTAGTGTTCGCGGGTTCGATTCCCAGGTCTTGTTAATAACTTGCTTACATTTAAGTTAATGGAAGTTATTTTGCAATAATAATTAATAGAAGTTTTTTATCTTGTTTCAGGTATGTTGCTTAAACGACTTTCAAGAGCATTATTATATTATATTGGTAAGTTTATGTTAATGAATATATGAAATCTTAATTAGAGAAACTAACCAGTTTTCCTTATTGTAAATAATATTAAATTAAATAACAGTAAATAAAATTTATTTTCTGTAAATCTAATTTAATATTATTTAGAGAAACGGAACCAAATTTCCTTATTTCATTAATTTTCGTTCCCTGCCAAATACTTTTCCGATGCATCAAACTAACCGAGAAAACTTAATTTCTACCCGACTGCGAAAAAGACTAGTAATGTTTTCATCATCTTAACAAGGACAACGTCCCCAATAAATTCCTTTAATTAATCCAACGCCAATCACGTCCGATATTTATTGCATTACCCCCACTTCACCCCACTTGCACCTCGTTCCACCCTCACTTCCCCCTCGGATAATTTAAAAAGAACTGCATCGCCACTCGCCATCACACAAGGTTCTTCACAGCCACTTCACTGTATCTATAATTACGGAGTATCTACGAAAGAGAAAACATTAAGAAAATAAACCGGCCAAGTGCGTAGTAATAAGTAAAAAGTTGGTAAAAAGTAATGTCTACCATTTCTGACACATTTTCTTCTCGTTATCTCCAACAAGATAAAGATAAACATAAAGACACATTTAACAGCAAAAGAAATAAAGTTTCTACTAAAAACTTTACTTATCAAAGCAACAAAGTTTCTAGAAAACCAATCCTCAATGCACAAAGGAAACAAAACAAACTGTCCATAGTAAGCTCTAGATGCATCAACTACTTGACATATTTACGGCCCGACCAGGCCCAATTGGTACCATGAAATCCCTCGATACGAAAACGGGCAAATCTTGGGTTGGGACCTTGCCTAGTTTTGCACCCCACCAATGAAATCTGCACCCTAATTCCTACAAAACAATACCACCATCTAGGTCTTCCTAAAACGGTCGTTTTGCATGTCTAGTTATAAACGACAGCGTAGTTTGAGCTTTGAGTAGACTTGGTTTGTTTGAGATCGGGGTTCAGGTTTCGCTGGTCGTTAGTATAACCCAGCAACATTCGAAAGGTAATTGAGATCATGAATCAATCGTATCGGATAGATCCTTATAGGGACGAATCGAGAAGTCGTATTGTTAAGCGTACGTTGCCTGCTTTGTGTTGACTTTTGTATACAATATGCTAATAATACAAGCCATGGTTGTTTTTTGATTTGGAATAATTGGGAAATTTTTGTTAGGGAAGAGTTATACAGGGTTTATTTTTTTAATGCTTTTAATTTTATGTCATAATCGTAATGGGGCTGGTCAAGAAAGTAGTCCTACGAAGCCTGGATCAATTCGAAACATAAAATTGTGATTCATTTGTTTTTAGCTATATCTCAAATTGATTAAATTAAAATTTGTTTAAATGAGAGGGAAAGAGATAAACTTGTAATTACCTAGTACTTCACAGATTTAATTTAAAAGCAAATCTGGGAAAAGAATACAAAACAATATTTATTGCACACAAATGAAATGTAAACGATTGACAACAAAACAACAAGACTAAGCGACAATTGGCAAATAAATATAAAACGTTTTGTCGCTCAAGGGCGATTTCTACCAGACAATCTTGAAAGAAAAAAAGGATTTGACCCTGACTCTGGCTCTGATAGGATCATTGATTGGATAGTACAAGGGGGACTGAGTGCTTATGGAGGTCTTAAATACATTTATAAAGTAGGTACCTACCTATTTACATAAATTTAATTTATAAATAAAATAACATTTATAAATGCTTTAAATGTAATACTTGTCCAAATAGGATGGATATAAAGGCAAATAAGAATAAAGCTGATTGAAACAGAACATCTAAAATAATCTAAATCATGATAAACACCCCTTTAAGTGCTTATCATGGCTGATAAACACCCCTTTAAATTATCGAACACGCCGAAATCTCACCCTATATATCCAGTTCGTTCAGAAACCGATAGTTTACGAAACTAATATAAAGGAATTCTCTGCCTTATTGCTTGCTAATGTGATCGCTAACGTTCTGCCTGATGTATGGGAGGTTTTATTGTTCAGAAGATTATGCCAATAAGCCTTTTTGATAAAAATATTATTCTTACAAGCCTTTGTTAGCTAAATCTTCAAGAAGTGGAAGTTGGGTAAATCTTTGGCGGAATTCTATATTTGCCGAACGTAGAATGGATTTTATTCTGATTTTGTAGATTTAAAAATTCGAATATGGAACTTTGTTGTCGGGATTCGTATTTGCTGTCGACCTTAATTTATAAATGGAACGTGTTAGTTTTAAATAGTTTTGATTGAAAGCTTTTTCATGCAACTTTTTTGAAAAAGGATTATTGGCCAGCTGATTTTAACAGAGATAATTCCTAAAATTCGTAGCTATGTTCGTAAAATATAATATCAACCAACAGATCAGATTTTTAAGCTATTGCATAGCTTCTATCGCGGACCTTGAGCGCGGTGACCGAATCCAGAAATTCCGTAACGAAAAAACCTTGACGTTTGTCTCTTTAGTTCAGCAACTCGCCTCTAGATGGCATTGCAATAGCTTTACCGCGGCTGTCCCCGAGTGCCACACGTCTTTTTTTTTATCATTCTGACTAAATTCACATTGACGTATTTTTTATATCAAAACTCTGAGCTTTATTGAAAGAGATCCTATTAAGTAATAGTTTTTATGCACAAAAAGAGGGTTTATTCAGAAATAAAGCAGTACGGTAAAGTTGAACCTACACATTGTCCTTTTTCGCCGACATTTCGAGTGTTCGTTAGAAGACTGTGTCAAATCGAATTTAGCCGAGTCTGGACCAGCTCCGGTGCAATGCGGGGAGCTGAATTGTCTTTATTTTCTGGATTTTCCTACTCTACTCGTTTAGCTTTAGCTTATTTCGGTAACCTACGAATTTCGGAGTTTATTTTGGAACGTTTCTGCAGCCTGATTAGCTGGTAAATAATATTTGGCGGTTTTTTAAATTGGTAATGCTTTTATTGAACAGAGGAATTTTAAAATTATCGATAGTATTGTTTTTTATGCTAGAAAATATACGCTGACCAAACTCGAGTGTTGGTTTAAGAAACCACGACACAAATAACTTAAACTTACTCACTTGGCGTCGAGTTTCAGATGTAATTGTAAGCAATATTAATTGAAGGAAGGATCTTCAATCGACAAGTAATGTTAATTGTGTACCTATAAAAAGCTGCGGTAACCGAGTAAATTTTACTTTAAATATGGAAGGTTTGCTTACAAACATTCAACATCGATTTTGGTTAGTTTAAGGTTCTGCACAATTGCACATAGGTTGGTACTATAAGATGTAACTGACGTTTATAGAAAAAATAATTTTTTTTGCACAAGACTTGCTTTATAATTTAAAATTTTCACAATGTACATAGATAAATACGACGTAATTAGTCAACATATATTTTTTCATTCCATTTAAACTCCTTACCACCGCACTAAATCAAAATATAATCTCAGCACTTCCCAATAACATTATTTGTTTTCCGTAATTTACCGCCGAAACGAATCACGTTGGAAATTGCTGTTGTGTTTTCAGTATTTTCAGTTTTATCGCAGAAAACCACCCGTGGAGTAAACAGGAGGAATTTCGCCGTGCCTGCAGTTATTATTTCACTTTATGGCTTTAAAAATGTGAAATGAGTCTTAAAGCTATGAAGTTTTAGCTTATTTTGGAATGTTACGTTGAATGCACGGGCTATCTCAAAATTGTGGTTTCTTGAGTTGTACGGTTTTTCTCAGAGTACTTACTTTTTTTATGAAAGATTAAAAACCGAGGTGCAGTATAAAAAGCGAAGTTTTCCTTTGTTCGAAGTGTTCCTTTGCCATAAATTGGTATTTTGCCTAAAGTAGCATTCAATTAGGTTATGTTATTTATAATAACTGACACAGCGTTATAGGTATCGGTGTGGACGATTTATATTATCAAATCAGTTAGAATGATATGCTATGTACTTACTAACATTGCTGTTTAGTACCTATGTTATTTAATCTGTATGCACCTGAAAACGATAGTAGCTTTAGTTACCTACATAATTATGATATTCTCATTTAAAGCATAAACTTCGAGTGTTTTTTTTTATACTCCTTAAAACCTAGTGGTAGAATAATTCCTTCCAGACTACCAAACCACATTGACAGGTCGGAAGAATAATGACGCGCTCGTTGCCACATTATCGATTTAAAAACTTAAAAAGTAGGGCAAAACCGTAAGTTCGTTTTATTTATTGCCTGTATCTCGACTCCCAACGGAGTTCTTTGTTCCTAGTTTTATTGTAACGTAACCTCTTTAGCACTTCGGAGTTGAGTAAATTCTCCCGTGGTTTGTGTGATAACTTTTGGTTATATTGATCGTCGCAAAAACTATTGGTATGTTATTGATCGTCTGTAAACAAGGTTTGTAAATGGAATGTTTGATTTGAAACTGAGCCGTTCGAAAATATGGAGGCAACTGGTTTCCCGCTATGGATTTTTAAAATAGAACGCACCGGATACGCTCACGTCCGTAGGTGTTGACCCTCTGATACCCTACACGTGTCCTCTGGGTGGTGCTAAGAGCGATACCCTCTGGTGGTAGGCTTCGGCCGTGGCTTGTCACCACCCTCCGGACTGGACCAGTCCGTGAAGCAACTCTGTTGTGTTTCGGAATGTGGTCCGGAGTAGCCATCTTCTAGACCTTCGTGATACATCGTCGGCCGCATCTTCGCTTTCCATCATGTGAGAATTGTGAGATTGCGGTCAAACGAAGGACTATTTCTGATAAAAAAAAAAAAAAAAAAAAATACATCTTTTTTGACAGACTTTGTTAAGGATGTGTATTTATCTAAAACATAGGTATATTTTTTACTTTGAGTCATTGGTTTGACTTTGCTAGTCCAGTAGGTATTTGAACTTTTACAGTAACTAACATTAAAATTAAAAAAAAGCTAGCTTATTTTGCCTCATATTTGTCTACTACCTACTTAATACCTAAAGATATCTTAATGATGCAAAATGACTGAACAATTTTAAGCTTTATGAAAATGTACAATGTACATTCCTTTAAGTTGAAGTAAAGCTTTTTTGATAACCGGGACATTAAAGTCTTTTGATTTCTGTTTTATCTTAAAGTAAGTATACGCTAATACAAATACAAATTCTTTATTAATAACGACAAGTTACAGGTCAAAAAGATAATCAATAAGGTTATCAATAATTGATATAATAATAGGAATAGATAAATAAATAGTGTGGGACAAATCACACAGCATTATCTAGTCCCAAGCTTAGCAGAGCTTGTGTTATGGGTAGGTAAGGTACTAGATAACTGATGTACAATACATTACATAGATAGATATTTTTTATTTTACATAAATAGAAAACATCCAGCACGCCCTGAACAAATATCTGCAAATCGTACAAACATTTGTCCCTAGCATTGATTAATTAAAAAGGGAAGATAGGTTACGTTCTCCCAGCGCTTACTCAAAAATTGGCATGTGGCACTACACGCAAACACATACGCTCACAGTTATCTTTCCATTCCTGTCCAATACAAAGACGAACAAAGACGGAAAGACATATCTAAGACCGAAGTGAGACCGAGAAAACAATATTTCCCGCAAAGCACGACCGCCCGTGCCGCCGGTCCGACGGTGACTGAGGTGGGAGCACACAATTTTACACAATATAAGGTTGCCATTTTCGATAAACTAGTACCTCATCTTCCCTTTTGAATTAATCAATGGTCCCTAGGCGGGAATCCAACTTGCAACATCCTGCGTTGCAGGCGGACCTTCACTCACCGCGTCGCAGAGGTCGTAAAATAAGATAAATTAGTCAACTTAACGCCAACTGTAACAGATACTATATTTATGTACTATATTTATTATTATTATTATAGTCTTGTTATATACGTTAAATCATATATCCTATCTGGCAACCCTGACAGGAAGGAAGATTAGGTAATAATTTGCATGCTCTAATAAGCCCCAATTCATGCAGCCATCGAAATCAAAATTAAACTGAATTGGACTAATGCTACGTCGACAAATTAGGATTTCGTCACACCGAACTGAGCTTTCTATAAGACGCTTACCCGAGCCGATATGACAGCGCCAACTATTTTTAAACGACTTCAAAAAAGAAGGAGCTTCTCAATTCGACTGAATTTTTTTTTGTTACCTCAGAACTTTTTACTCACACAACAATCACGTTTCGAAAAAAGCACATCATAAATCATCATGAAAATAGCATAGGCAACTCAGATTCATGATTCTTTTTTATATGAAAGCTGGTGCTTCCCGTGTGGTCCCATTTTAATTTGGTTCAGTTCTCACAATGGGAACCATGAAAATTTATAAAAAAAACTATAATAAATTAAGTCGTTTAAAGATTTTTAAAACAAAATCAATTATTTATTATATCATATTATTACGTATAACTCAGGAAATTTTAAAAATCATTCGTACTATTTGTGGTATCGCTAATTTTAATAGATAAACTATTTTTAATACCTCTGTAATAGTTTTACCCTGTATAGTTTAGACAGAGATGCGAAAATAGTGCACACGTTTTGCT
The DNA here is from genome assembly GCA_955876795.1 of Eupithecia tripunctaria. Taxonomy (NCBI): domain Eukaryota; kingdom Metazoa; phylum Arthropoda; class Insecta; order Lepidoptera; family Geometridae; genus Eupithecia; species Eupithecia tripunctaria. The sequence continues at coordinate 7,893,933 of OY041624.1, read as the reverse complement.
ATTATATCAGAACATAACAACTATTTTGCTTTGGTTTCTATTTGGCTATGAAACCTAGAAGTATTTCTTTAATTAAGTCTTTTGATTTTTCGATTGGTTATTTCATTAACTTGTAATTAGGTAAAACAGTTTTGGCGCATCGAAAGTTCGGTGCAATTCCCTGCTCTGTACTTCTCACTCGCGAGAAAACCATATCTTGTCATCACACTCTTAACGCTCGTTTCGGTGTGTACCCAAACACGTCATTCCGAAACCAGCATTTATTAATACGATTGCATTCGCAAATGGATCCCACATCGAGTATTAGGTGCTCGACAGGTATGCTAATACTCTACACCTGTTCATCAACTATTTATGGACTTGTAAGCTTATGATGGATTTGCTTTATTTAATATTAGCAGCGGCTCGCGGTTTCACCCGCGTAGTTCCCGTTCCCGTGGGAATTCCGGGATAAAATATAGCCTATGTCACTCCCTGAAAAGTAAGCTTTGTAATGGCGAAAAAAAAATCTAATTCGGTCAAGTAATTTCGAAGCCTATTTCATACAAACAAACTATCAACGCTGGCCTTCCGACTGAGCCGTTTCGTGACGTCACGGAGTAAAAAAAATAGGAACAAACAAAGACAAACATGTTGAAGAAAAACATTGACAACGGTTTTGTTAAAAGATACAAAACAATGAAAGGAAAAGAAGTGTTGGTAGTACACCAGCTTTATATATTACTTAAAACCTACCCTAGGTAGTTAGGTAACTACACAAGTGACATTCATTATGTGTGTATAATATATACCTTTTCAATTAACCAACAAGCGTAAAGGGGCTAAAAACATCCATTCATCCCAAACTACAAACATTACCATTAGTTAGTAGAAAACATGAGCCAAAGCTGTCCTTTCAAATGAAACTTCAAATGTTAATTCTAAGCAAATTCTCTCTTTACTTCGACTTATTTTGTTCGTCATTTTCTCTGACGATGCTAAGCGGCTACTTTGCTCGCTGAATGCACAAGTTGCTCTTCGCTATGAATACACAAAAAATAAAACACACTATACCCCCAATAAAACGACCCAACGATAATTTTCCAACCACTGAAATGGTGGAATGCACAACTGCAACAGTCATAAAAAATACAATTTTAAAAACAAAACAAAACACTGGCAGCTTCGCAAAAAGGAAGCGGTAATTTTCAAATCTGGAACCGAACGTTGGTGCTATTTTCGAAACGTGATTGTTTTTAACTTTTTATAAAGCTAAAGAGTTTATGCAAACTTTTTGATGTTTATATCGAACCTTATGGAAGAGATTGAGTAAAAATAGTTTTAAAGTGTGCACAATAAACGGGATATACAAAATAAAAACAATAAATCTATCTAAGCAGCCTTTACGGAACCCGTGGCGGTGGAAAAAGCGCTAACTCGTAAGAACGGGAGCCTCCAGGGTTGGCACGGTACGTAGCTACCTAAAAAAAAGTTTGTCACGTTGTTGAACTCTGTTTTTCTTACTTGGACGAGCGAATATTACTCGATACCTAGAAGTTACAGCAAGCTGATCACGAAAAAGGTAGAAAGAATAATTAGAACACAAAAAAAACCTTGCAAAATCTTTACCCGCAATGAAATGCAGCTTTTAGTTAGACGTTATTTTATTAGTAACTATTTACTACAACTAACTTGTTTTTGCTACTTAATACTATAGCATAGGTACTAAAAGAACTAAATCACATAAAACAAAGGTTTTCCCTGCACCACAACTTTTATGTGATTTAGTTCTTTTAGTACCTATGCTATAGTATTAAGTAGCAAAAACAAGTTAGTTGTAGTAAATAGTTACTAATAAAATAACGTCTAACTAAAAGCTGCATTTCATTGCGGGTAAAGATTTTGCAAGGTTTTTTTCCAATTACGATATAATCTGGCAACCCTAGATTTTATTATGAAATGGATGCGTCCGGATACAGAACCGCCCATACACAGTAAGAAAAACGGACTACAAACAAATGGAGCCAACTAAACTAAAGTAAACGTTCTGAATAAGTCTCTGCTAACGGGTCCTGTGGAATCGGCGTAAAAAATCCTACAACATGTATTTTGAGCGGGATGACAAGATATAGTTTTTTCGCGAGTGAGAAGTACAGAGGAGAGACGTGCACCGAATTTTCTATGCGACAAAACTGTTTTTACCTAATTACATAATGAAACAATTAATCGAAAAAAATTAAATTTAAAAGATATAACTAAAGAAATACTTCTAGGTTTCTTAGGAAAACAAAAACCGAAGAAAATAAGTGTGCTGTTCCCATTGATTAATTAAAAAGGGAAGATAGGTTACGTTCTCCCAGCGCTTACCCAAAAATTGGCATGTGTTACAACTACACGCAAACACATACGCTCACACTTATATTTCCAGTCCTTTGCAATACAAACAAGAACAAAGACGGAAAGACGTATCTAAGACCGAAGTGAGACCGAGACAACAATATTTCACACGATCACGAACGCCCGTGCCGCCGGTTCGACGGTGAGTGAGGTGGGAGCACACAATTTTACACAATATGAGGTTGTCATTTGCGAGAAACTAGTACCTCATCTTCCCTTTTTATTTAATCAATGGCTGTTCCTGAGATAAATAGCAAAACATGTGCAAAACAACTTAAAAACATATTAATATCGAGATAGCTTTCACCAAACATGTTTTTAAAACACATTCAAGATTAAAGTTGGAAGTGACATTTCCTTAAATATAAAGGTGGCATTTTTAACAGATTCTGAGATAAATAATGATTTTGAAGTACCTACAATTTTGAAGTAATTTTCTTATGGCACACTCTTCAGACTACTAACTTTTAACTGCGGTTTTATAAAATAACCCAAAATAAAAAACATATCCTATTCGGGATACCTGCCGATCTATAATTCTTGCTTTTCATTTAGACCCGTTCAGTTTCATACGTCGCGTATGGGATGCAATGGGAGGAGCAATGGGACTATCTAATTTATTCTCGTTCCCTTATACGAAAACATAGATATTTTTGTCTATGTAACCTATAAGTATGCTGTAATACTGTATAGCATTATTTCTGCCTATAGTATATGTAAGTAGAAGTAATACATTTCTTGTATGAAACATACACAGTCAGAAAAAACGGACTACAAACAAATGGACGAAACTCTGCTAAACGGTCGGTCTTGTGGAATCTGCGTAAATTAAGCTACGATTTATTAAAATTTGGCGTTATGTGGTTATTTTCAAACGAGATTTTAAAACTGGTGAGAAGTAATGCGAAATCATACGGTATCTGAGTTATGGTCGTACAAATGCAAAGATAATTTTTCAGAGATAATTTTCGCCTATAGGTACAATAAAGTTGTATTTTTACATTTCTTGTATGAAAAAAAATAACTTTCCACGTCTTGCATTTCTTGTCGACATCTCCTATCTCCATGCCATTTTTTTCCAAATTCCGTTCAGCCGTGTAAAGAAAGACCGAGGAAAAGTGGAGAAAAACGTAAATTTACTTGATACCTAGAGAAAATTAGATTTTTATTGGAAATTGGATGCTATCCAGAAAATAAGAGAAGCCTTTAATCTTTGCAAAAAAAATACAACTTTGTGCCAACAACAATTTGAATCTTATTACCTTGACAGAGGCACCATCCTCTGAACCCAATAGCCAATAACCACCCTGTCATAACACAGACTTGTATTTAGACAAATTTGCATATTTCTCCGAAAGTCCCTTGTTGTTTTAGGGTTGCTGACCTTTTGACAGTTAGGTAAGTACCTAAGTACCTCCCAAGATCCAATAACGGCCATGTTTGTCTGAACTCGGGGTCCAATAAGTTAGTTTGTAACTTAGTTAGAGTTTAGGACAAATAATGTGTGTTGGTAGATTTGCATATTTTGCGGTTGGAATATGCAATAGAATATAGAAGTCATCTGGAGGCCTAGACAATGTAACAATCGATGTCGAAAGCGATATGCAATAGAATATAGAAGTCACCTTAGGGCCTAGACAATGTAATAATCGATGTCGAAAGCGATATGCAATAGAATATAGAAGTCATCTGGAGGCCTATGCAATGTAACAATCGATGTCGAAAGCGATATGCAATAGAATAATTATAGAAGTCATCTGGAGGCCTAGACAAAGTTACAATCGATGTCGAAAGCGATTTGCAATGGAATATAGAAGTCATCTGGAGGCCTAGACAATGTAACAATCGATGTCGAAAGCGATTTGCAATAGAATATAGAAGTCATCTGGAGGCCTAGACAATGTAACAATCGATGTCGAAAGCGATTTGCAATAGAATATAGAAGTCATCTGGAGGCCTAGACAATGTAACAATCGATGTCGAAAGCGATATGCAATAGAATATAGAAGTCACCTTAGGGCCTAGACAATGTAATAATCGATGTCGAAAGCGATATGCAATAGAATATAGAAGTCATCTGGAGGCCTATGCAATGTAACAATCGATGTCGAAAGCGATATGCAATAGAATAATTATAGAAGTCATCTGGAGGCCTAGACAAAGTTACAATCGATGTCGAAAGCGATTTGCAATGGAATATAGAAGTCATCTGGAGGCCTAGACAATGTAACAATCGATGTCGAAAGCGATTTGCAATAGAATATAGAAGTCATCTGGAGGCCTAGACAATGTAACAATCGATGTCGAAAGCGATTTGCAATAGAATATAGAAGTCATGTGGAGGCCTAGACAATGTAACAATCGATGTCGAAAGCGATTTGCAATAGAATATAGAAGTCATCTGGAGGCCTAGACACTGTTACAATCGATGTCGAAAGCGATATGCAATATAATATAGAAGTCACCTGGAGGCCTAGACAATGTAACAATCGATGTCGAAAGCGACATGCAATAGAATATACAAGTCATCTAGCCTAGACAATGTAACAATCGATGTCGAAAGCGATATGCAATAGAATATAGAAGTCACCTGGAGGCCTAGACAATGTAACAATCGATGTCGAAAGCGACATGCAATAGAATATACAAGTCATCTAGCCTAGACAATGTAACAATCGATGTCGAAAGCGATATGCAATAGAATATAGAAGTCACCTGGAGGCCTAGACAATGTAACAATCGATGTCGAAAGCGACATGCAATAGAATATACAAGTCATCTAGCCTAGACAATGTAACAATCGATGTCGAAAGCGACATGCAATAGAATATAGAAGTCACCTGGAGGCCTAGACAATGTAACAATCGATGTCGAAAGCGACATGCAATAGAATATACAAGTCATCTAGCCTAGACAATGTAACAATCGATGTCGAAAGCGACATGCAATAGAATATACAAGTCATCTAGCCTAGACAATGTAACAATCGATGTCGAAAGCGACATGCAATAGAATATAGAAGTCACCTGGAGGCCTAGACAATGTAACAATCGATGTCGAAAGCGACATGCAATAGAATATACAAGTCATCTAGCCTAGACAATGTAACAATCGATGTCGAAAGCGACATGCAATAGAATATAGAAGTCACCTGGAGGCCTAGACAATGTAACAATCGATGTCGAAAGCGACATGCAATAGAATATACAAGTCATCTAGCCTAGACAATGTAACAATCGATGTCGAAAGCGACATGCAATAGAATATAGAAGTCACCTGGAGGCCTAGACAATGTAACAATCGATGTCGAAAGCGACATGCAATAGAATATACAAGTCATCTAGCCTAGACAATGTAACAATCGATGTCGAAAGCGACATGCAATAGAATATAGAAGTCACCTGGAGGCCTAGACAATGTAACAATCGATGTCGAAAGCGATATGCAATAGAATATAGAAGTCATCTTAGGGCCTAGACAATGTAACAATCGATGTCGAAAGCGATATGCAATAGAATATAGAAGTCATCTTAGGGCCTAGACAATGTAACAATCGATGTCGAAAGCGATATGCAATAGAATATAGAAGTCATCTTAGGGCCTAGACAATGTAACAATCGATGTCGAAAGCGATATGCAATAGAATATAGAAGTCATCTGGAGGCCTAGACAATGTAACGATCGATGTCGAAAGCGATATGCAATAGAATATAGAAGTCATCTGGAGGCCTAGACAATGTAACAATCGATGTCGAAAGCGATAGTAGAAAAGTCCAAACATTTAGGTTTGACATTATGCCTGAGATATCACGTGATGTATTTCGAATATTTCTCTATGAATCTTTCAATAGTTTTCGATTCGCTTTATAGCAAATGCCGGTTGGTTACGCCCTCTTAGGTGGTATGGACGCTTGAAAAAAAAAATGCAATATATTTATCAAGAAGAAAAAAAACTATTCGACCCTTACTAAGACCTCGCATATCGTGAGACCCCCAATATCGTCTGACGTCATATACCTTATAACCACCGGGTATTGAGACTAATCAATCGATATCCTAAACCTCAACCTCAACAGCCTGTATTGGTCCACTGCTGGACGCAAGTCTCCCCCTGATAAGCGCCTTATTGGCGTTTATTTTATGGAGAGTAATGCCCATAATCCCCGCGCTGGGAATGCGGGTTGGGGATCACAGTTCGGTGGTAGAATTGTTCTGCAGGGGGCGCTGCTGCCCGCCCCCGGATATCCCTTAGTCGCCTCTTACGACACCCACGGGAAGATGAAAATAACAAAGGCATCTACTCAATTAATCAAGAAAATTGGTAGAGTAATTCTCAGATGTTTTTTTTTTATCAGAAATAGACTTTAGTTTGACCGCAATCTCACCTGATTGAAAGCGAAGATGCGGCCGACGATGTATAACGAAGGTCTAGAAGATGGCTACTCCAATATTTTTCTGATTTCATAAAACAAAATAATGGATACAGAGATAGCTGAGTATTACTACCTATAACTAGTATTTGCCGGCGGCTTAGCTCCTGCAGTACTCGTATAAACCCCAATAGCACTCAGGGTGTATCATAATGTACCTTTTAGTGAAAAAGGGTTTTAAAATCGGACCTGCAGTTCCGGATATTTCCGGACATACTTCGCATTACATACCTACAAATGTTAGCTTTGACGCGTTCATTTTGGTTCTGACGGAGATCGGTTCAGTCTGAATACCAGCGTTGTTTTGCACCCTACCAGCGCAACCCCCACTTCCGGCGTGCACGTCACGCGCTCAACGCGCGCTCACCCGCAGTGCGCGCGTCTAGAACCGCACTCGCCCTGAAGATGTCCCTCGTTAAGGGATGAAACGTTGGTGTTCTTTCAACACAAATAAGGTTCGTATAGTTAACCCGGTTACATCCGCAATGAATAATAATAACATAGATTTTACACCATAATTCGATACTTAAGCTATAATCGCAAAAATCGTGCACATTGTTTAAGCCATCAAACGTGAGTGTCGTTCGCTGAATCCAAATGCTACTAGTTAGTAGGGTTGTCAATAGGGTATATGCATGTGATTTTAATATGGCTAAAAAAATATATACGTATTCTCGGTATATAGAAACATATCTACATATTTATTTTTGCATTTTGAGATGTTTTTATTGTAGAATTTAACCATTGAAAAATTGATATTTTAAATCTCAATCGCAAAATTTCAAAACGCTACGCCAGTGACTAGAGCGGACGTGACATCACTGTGCACATTTTTTCTTTTTTTATTCTGCTTGCTGCACCATGATTTGACACTATTCTGCCCACTTGACATTTCGTATCGTCGATTATTTTCAGTTTTTTCGGAAAACCTCTTTCCTGAGATGATCACTACCGAGGTCGTCACCAAAGGTTTTAATCAAGTGTGTACGTCGACGTCACATAAACATGGCGCCAATATGGCAGCGTTTTTATCACCCGAAAATGATTGTAGTTTTGATTTGTTTTTTTTACCTTGTTAATGCGAAATTCAGTGAGCGTCTTATCATTCCTCGGTTAAATAATGACCTAAAGAATCGATCAAAACAATAAAAAAATCGATGCATATACCCTATTGTACTCTCGAAACCTACTTTTAATGAAATATGATGATGTGATAAAACTTTTTAAACTGTCGCGATTTGTTAACATTGACCCGTGACCACAATCGCTGTAATGCGGTAGAAACGTAGGGGAAATAAAAACCAAGGCACGCGATAAATACCCGATAAATAATAATCAAATAATATGATGATGTGATTAAGATATATGTAGGTAATTAATTTTGTTTTAAAAAACTATAAACCGACTTCAATTTTGTCAGAACTGAACAAAATTAAAATGGGACCACATGGGATGGGAATCACCAGCTTTCATATAAAAAAGAATCATGAAAATCGGACCACCCAGTCAAAAGTTCTGAGGAAACAAATATAAAAAAAATATGCAGTCGAATTGGGAATCCCCTCTGTTTTTTTAAGTAGGTTAAAAATTTATTTATTTTACCCAGAAGAAAATATGAACAAGAAAAAACTGTATACAATAATAAAGGAATTTTAGCTACATTTCAATCTTACAATTTACTATAAGTACTTAGAAATCAAATAAATACATACATACTATAAATAACCAAAAATCTTTTAATTTACTTTATGTAGGGTAGAATATATTGTAGGTACAGTACAGATCTCTCTATTCGTTATTATTTTCTAATGAACTGAAAACAAACGTAGAAATTGTTGCAGCAATGGTAACTTCCCAAGGGACCCTTCATAGGTTTAATTAAAAATAACTACTTAATCTACTGGAAATATCGTATGATAGGAAAATAGCATACATAAATAATTCGAAAAACTATTAATAAAGAACGGAACGGATACCTTAGCCCCCATACAAACGTTCTTTCCGTTTCATATGGAAACTACGTCCCCGATCGTATCTAACTTTTCTATACATACATGATCGAGACATTTTTAATATATTTTTTATGCATGTGTCTATCATGCATAAAAAATAAAAGTTAAAAAATAAACTTTATTCGAAAATCTGACACAGGCGGCAAAATACCAAAATGCGCCGCCGAATGGCCAACACGATACGATTCTACGTGAAATAACAGCAAATCCTTCTTAAGTTAAATGAATTAATGTTTTTAAAATCCTATTTTTAAATAAACTGTGAAAAACCGTGCACTTTTACTAAGAAGTCGATTTTGAAATGCAACGGTGTGGCAACCCTAGCAACTGATCCCGTACGCAAAATGCACTATCCATTTAATAGGCCGCCGTGCTATGCGCTCCACAATCGCCTTAATTTATACGATACTCTACGTGCGTTCGCATCGCAATTTTTGTTGACAACCCTAAGCGTTTTCGTGATGTGTAAAATGTAAATTGAAAAGATTTACGGACGTCTATTTCCACAGCAGAAACTAGAGGTCTACTTTGAAAAAAGAACGAAATTGACGAATGACGAAATCGCACTAAATAAGGACGGCCGATCCGTTCATTCGATGACCTTACCATGAATAACTATAATATAACTGAATAAATATTCTACTAACCAAGTTTATGCCCGCGGCTTCGCACGCATTGCTACTATGCAAACGTTTATAGGTAAACGTTTATATCTTATACATGACACTCATTTATGGGATATTCTAATTATATAAAAGGAATTAAAAAATTACGTGTATGCAAAATTTCAGCCTGATTCGTTCAGTAGTTTTGGCGTGAATAGGTAATAAACTTCCATCCATCCATAATATACAAATATCTGCACATCCAAATTTATAATATTAGTGTGTCAAATATCGAAACGAAAAGTTGGTGTCGCGCCCGAAGCAACTTAGTGGTGTTTGTTTCGTGCGATCAACGTCATCTGTCATCTTCGTTTTTCAAAGTGGACCTCTTGTGTGTGTCACTGACATATACAAACAAACATACGGTGTCCTCATAACCATCCCTCGTTGGTAGTCTGCTAAAAACCAGCCGAGCCTAAAACTGGAAAATTATATTCTGGCAGGCACTGTACAGTGATTTCATTGAAAATCTTGGCACAGGAATCCGTTGTTTTGGTTTTGTCTATTGAAGAAAAGGCCTTCATTGTATCTGGAAAATGAAGTCTTTCTTTGTTGTAATGGAAAATTGTTTATATCTTCGTTGCTTTTAATTTTCTCATGAATAACAAGTGCCTTGGCTTTCTTCCTAGTCATAAAAATCGAAAGTAGGTAAAGTGAGTTTTTAATACGGGTAATGTTAAGTTAAGTTTTCCTGTGCTATTCTTTCGATAACGTTATTTAGTATACATTTGTAAGACCTTGGCTAATGTAATAATTAATTTTGTTCTAAAAAACTATAAACCGACTTCAATTTTTATAGTTTTTTCATGAATTTTAATGGATCCTACTGTCAATAACTGAACAAAATTAAAATGTGACTCTGTGAATCTTAAATCGGAATACCTAATCAAAAGTACTGAAGTAACAAACATTAAAAAAAAAACGAGATTTTCAATAGATCAAGTAAATGACTTTATCACGTAAAATTATCGTTCCTAAACCGACTTTAGAGACAAGAATTTTATCTAACTATCAGATAGGAATGATAAAATTATTGTAACAGCGTGAGGTAGGCATAGGCACTATAAATTCAAAGTGTTCACTTTCAAATATCAATCGTAGCTCGAATGAATCCGAGCAGCTTTCGTACAAGGCAATAAATCGTGTAACATGTGAGATTGACGACGCCGGATTGCCTTCACTGATGTAGATGTGATGGCTTGACTTCTGTACTGCGTCATTCTATGCATTTGGCGATGCAAGGCGGCGCCATTTTGTTCATATTAGATATATAAAATGGCGGATACGAACTATATTACCAGAATGTTTAAATAGGGTAAGGTATCCCAAGACGACGCACTTTACAGACAGTGGCTTATATCATGAAGTAAAACAACAGTATTAGAATCAAAACACTTTAATTAGTAAGTAACGTCCTTAATCTTCATATATTATGACAAATCAATACTTATTACTTAGAGATTACAGTAATATTGCAAGTCTTATAACATAAGTCAAATGCGCAATCTTGGGATACCTGTCCCCCAAGAGTGCGCTTAAGGTACCTTAAGAGTGCGCGCATGCCTCCAAGAGTACGCATCGTTAATTAGATGCATAAATCGCAGAAATATTTTCCAATACATATAATAGGAGGTGCATTTTTCAAGCCACCATTCCGTATAGGTCTGACATTGAATCAAGTCCTCTGATATAGGCTCTTTATAGTTTTCCTGGCAGCCAGGACATTTCCACATTTTCTTCTTGCTCTTTGGTGGTTGAGCTGGTTTCTTGAGTGTTTTCTTTGTTATCTTCTTCTTTATTGGCTTTCCTTCATTTGCACTCTTCTGTCTCTTATATGGAGAGCTGGTAATAATTTCGGACTTTTGCTGCGATTATTGGCCTCTCGTAGGACTTTTGCTTTTGGATATGGCGATAATTGTAAAATGATGTAGATACTACTGTTTCGCTGTCTGATAAGACGACATTTTCTTCAGGCAGGTCCTCTCTACATTGATCTATGGTTGCTGAAGAATTATCCATCAAATAGTCAATAGGTTTTGACGCCATCTGGAATTAAAAATAACATTAGAAAACATTATATCCCAAGAGTGCGCAGTCTCGCAAGAGTATTCATGCGCACTCTTGCTAGGCGCACACTTGATGCCTACAACATAATTCTGACTGAGGCACCTAGTAGCGACATCTAAGTGACGCGCTTACGAACTTTTTGCGCCGGCTTGCTGTTTGATACGTATTTGACTCATAATACAATAGAAATACTACGAATTCGTTGAAAAAAAATCACCACACATGTTGCAAAACAATAAAACATTTTAGTAAAAGCACTCAAAATAGTTTTTCTTACCTTTTTCCGCCAAAACACAATATTTTTGCACCAATTTTCGCACATACAGAACGTTGCGGGAGGCCATCAAAACACAACTGAAGTTGCAGCAAATGGTGCATTAGTGGTCGAAATATTGAATGTGCGGACTCTTGGGCACAGCGCACACTTGGGGTACCCTACCCTAAGTACGAGGTAATTGCCTTCACTGATGTGGATGTGATGGCTTGACTTCTGTACTGCGTCATTCTATGCATTTTGCGGTGCAAGGCGCCATTTTGTTCATATTAGATGTATAAAATGGCGGATACGAACTATATTAACAGAATGTTTAAATAAGTACGAAGTAATTGCCTTCACTGATGTAGATGTGATGGCTTGACTTCTGTACTGCGTCATTCAATGCATTTGGCGGTGCAAGGCGGCGCCATTTTGCTCATATTAGATAAATAAAATGGCGGATACAAACCATATTACCACAATTTTTAAATATGTACTTACGAGGTAACTTTTCTGATGTAGATAATGTCTTGACTTCTGTAAGCGTCATTCTATATTTTCTGAAAATGAGGGCAATGGGAAAAACTTCCATTATTTTAGTCAAGAGGTATGCCAGAACGTAATTTTAACCACCTTTTCAGGCTTGGATGCTTCTGTTTAATGAAACAGTAAATACTGAAAACTCGTCCATTAGCTCAACCGGATTTACTTAATCAGCCTATGAGCCGATTCCACCTTTACAGACATCCTGAGGGTTTCCATATAAAATAATTAAAATCTCCTTCAATTGGAATTATGGCCACCATGTTTCGTTCGAGTTTAATTATACCCTTGCAATAGCAAAAGTTTTTTTACAATTTTAATTACTAAGTACATAAATCTTAGAGTTACAGTTACAGCTGTGTGGAGCTGGCTTTTACAGCTGTGTGGAGCTGGCTTAGAATTTGCACAACCCCAACTCTTCCCGTGGTTGTCGTAAGAGACGACTAAGGGATATCCATCGGGGGGCGGTCAGCAGCGCCCCCTGCAGAACAATTACGCCACCAAACTGCGGTCCCCAACCCGCATGCCAGCGTGGGGATTATGGGCTTACTCTCCATGAGATAACGGCGATTATGGGCTTGTCAGAAGGAGGCCTGCGTTCAGCAGTGGACCATTACGTCCTGTTAAAGTTGAGGTAGGTATAATGATTTTTCGGTAGAATAACTATTTCAATAAAGAAAATTACAATTTAATAATATAAACAAATTAGAACTATTATTTACACTTGAAATAATTGACCTAACTGCAGAATGTTGCAAAAAACATAGAGATAGCTCAACTAATTCATATCAATGACATTGAAAAGGGTCCCCAAGACGTTTTTTAATATAAAAAACATGCTATTCGTTGATGATAATGATAATAATACACGCAAACGCGTGACGATGAAATACGCAGTTTATTTCCAAACGACATCGCAAAAAACCCCCTCCACACTCAAACCGAGTTGACGTAAGCGTGTAAAAAACGGTTCAATCATCATTCGCATAACAGATACCGCGGAGTGAGGTCGTGAGTACGTTTTCTTGTATCAGTAACGTGAATAAATTGTTGGGCTCTTACGAGGAGTCATTTTTCTTATGCGTGCTGCGGAGGGTAGAGTTATTTGATGTTTTAGCACAGATTATATTTTCTTTCTTAATATTAGGTAGTAGTGTTCTGAAACTTTTGAAGATCGGCGCAATAGGTGAAGGTCCGACTGTAAACAGTAATTCGCAGGTTCGATTCCGCGCAGGATATATTTTTGTACGATCTGGAAATAATTTTATCCGTGTGTTTGTTCTCTTTGTAATATATCTCTTTGTAAAAAAATAAATGTAAAGTAGTTAACTGATAGATAAGACAGGTGATAGGCAAGTCTTCTGGTAGTACCCATAGCATTAGCTCTGCTTACTTGAGGGCTAGTTGATGATGTGTGAATTGACAAGCATTCAGTAGAGGTATCATTTATAATACGTGTTCTTAAATGAAGACTGCGACTCGGCATACTTAGTGTCAGTCAGGTGGGATAACAACCTGCGACCGACGCTGGATGCGGCAAGCTGAAGACTGGGCGCTATGGCATTAACGGAGGCCAATGTCCAGTGTGGACTAATATATTCTGATGCTAATGGTTATAAGTATATAAATAAAACTGCCTGATACGTTGAAAAATTGGAAAACCACAATCCAGTAGTTTCGGAGCCTTTCCAGTACAATCGAACAATCAATCAAATATTTCCTCTTTATAATCTATGTATAGATAAATACAGCTGTACACATATGAAATACAATAAATAATTGAGTATTGAGTAAGTATACGGAAGTTGTCTTAGCTAAAGCGATGTAGATTTTCAGTACTCAGTGATGTCAGAAAGGAAATTACGAAGTCGTTTAAATACTCCATTTTCTATTAAATGTACCGTCAGAACATTCCGGGGTTCTGTCGTGATTGAAAAAGTTTCCATTTGACTTTTTGAGATATCCTTGATTCCTTGGAAATGAGCTTTGCGGGAATTACTCGTGGAACTCGAATCAAATATTTTTATATCGGTTGCTCTTTTAAAGTCATCTTTATGAAAAACAATCAAATAGTGGGAAGAAATTAAAATTAATGAGTATTTACGATTAAAACAATTGAGCTAACTGCAGACTGTTGAAAACAATCTACAGGTAGCACGACTAATCCTGGGACTGGCTGCATGGAAATCATGCCGTTGCGCTGCGTTGATTTTTGTTATAACTACAGGGCAAACCCCTAAAACAGGCGAAACAAGATAAAATCGCATATTAAGCGATAAGACCGCCAATTATCACTTAGATTATAATTATTCCAGTTGTAAATTATTTCTTTCTGTTTTTTAAGGTTATGAAATAAAAGGCTTCGTTTTATTTATTTATTTATTTATTGAATTATTTCTTAGCTTTAAGTGTGCAAGAAAAGTATTTTCTATTTATCTATACACTTATATGTTTCTACACTTTTGGGTAAACGGGATCTAAAGAACACTTCAGTGAATTCGAGTCGAGTTTCGATAGTAAACGTGGTATTCTATCAGGGTGTCAAACCGTTCCTGATTAAACCGAAATATTTCATTAGGGCCCGTGGGCGTAGGAATGTCAATCGAAGGGGTTGTGACCAACGGTGCCTTTACGTGATATGGGAAATAAAGCTTTGGATGTTTCCCAAAAAATTGCGATATACATAATTTAAATACTAGAAATAAACATAAACTCGCTGTACCCACAACTAGGCTTCATAAAACTAATGTATCTTTAATAGGGCAATGTATACACTTCTACAAAAATCCCCTTCTGCAAAAATTATCAGTAAATAAATTCAAACAAACTGTCAAAACTTTACTGTGCAATAAGGCTTAGGTACTTTAAAATTTCAGTTTTTCTCAAGAATAAAAAAGGTTGGGGCGGATTTTGTCCCAACTCGAAATATTACAACTAACAGGCTAATGGTTTCTTCGTCGTTTCTTTACTTTAGTCTACATACCGAAGCGGCCGAAATCAAAATACCACTTTATTCCATGTCAGCGTATTTTTTCAATATTATTTGACTTTTTCTAAGTGAACATTTATTGTATTTATGGAAATAAAGCATTTTTGAATTTGAATTTGAATTTTGATGTATGGTTCCTCACTTCGCCTCAACAGCCTATTTTGGCCCACTGCTGGACGCTTCAGAGCTCAGACTTCAAAAAAGGTCTAGGTAGGTATCTATACTAATATTATAATAAGGAAAAAAATGTTTTTTTGTGTTGAATATGCCCAGAAATGACAAACCCGATTAAAAAAAATCTTTCATCATTAAAAAGCTTACTTTTCAGGGAGTGACATAGGCTATATTTTATCCCAGAATTCCCACGGGAACGGGAACTACGCGGGTGAAACCGAGAGGCGCTGCTACTCAATTATAAAAACGGGCTTAATTTTTTTCATAAGAATCAACAATCACAATCAAAACAATGGATAGATTGCATTTTAATCCAATTAATGGATCGCTAATCCGGCGCCAAATCGGACATGTCCATTACCAATCGAAGACTTGAGCTGTCCTGTTTCCGGTTTATGTTCGCCATTTCCGGTTATTATAGCTTAATACCAGTGTATTTATTTATACCCGCGTGGCCGTTTAGTGCCTTAGAATTTGCACCAACCAACTCTTACCGTGGGTGTCGTGGAGAGGCAACTTATGGCCGGTTTTTGTGGCCTATCTTTCTGGTCCTGTAATTATATACATTACTAGCAGCGCCTCTCACCTGCGTAGTTCCCGTTCCCGTGGGAATTCCGGGATAAAATATAGTCTATGATCACTCCCTGAAAAGTAAGTTTTATAATGATGAACGAATTTTTTAAATCGATCCAGTAAATTCGGAGCCTATTCAATATACAATATATGACATATAATAAAAAAAATTCTTCTTTCTTTATAATATTAAGTATAGATTACGACTATTATATTTATTAGATGAATTAAATAATCCATTAATCATCTTAAAATCGATTGGTCATCAATAATATTGAAGTCATGAATATTCAGATTTCCATAATATTGAATTTGACTCCTATATCTAATACAGAATGAGTTTTTATTCAGGTCCACAGAGGCGTCTGAAACCGTTAGAGTTATCAAAAAGTTAAGTCATGAGTTACATATTCAATTTTGAAAAAAAATAAGTTATGAATTAAAAATGACGAATATCTTAAATCCAGGCCTAGAACTAGATAAGTACCTACATCGGTGCAAAATGTAAAATCAAAAAATTAAAAACACAAGTCCGGTTTCATACGATATCCAGTTAATTTCGTCTGCACTACCGCGGATGATGTCAAATTGAATTGGCATTTTTACTGAAAAACGTGTCATCCAATAAAATGGTATTAATCCTTATATAGATTGCTGGATTTGTGGTTAGGGGACGTATTCAGGATGAAACAAATGGGGCATAGATTTATTCATCACAGCGTTCGCAGCGTCTCACTAGCCTTCCTTAAAGACATAAATGATGTCATCGTCTCTTTGTCCTGCCTACGTAGCAGATATTATTATTTGCAGTCACACTTTACCTAACTCCCATTAACGCATTCACTGCCCGTCGCGAGACTTCGAAGGAGTGTATCCGTGTTTTCCCGGTAATCTCTGTGCGTTTACTGTTAAGACACCACCAGATAAATACTTATCCTTTTGATTTAACTAATAATACTAAAAAAAGCGAATCTAATTTTTGTCACATAATAAAATAAACAATAGTTTTTCTTTTTTTTTTACTATAGAAACTTTCGTAGTTTGAAGAATTCATGATGAATAATTTTTCTGTTTTATAAACTAGCCCCTGCCCCTATCCTGAGTACGTCCACTATTTAGCTCCCCGCTAAGCTTTCAATTTATAAATTGTTTGTTTGACCGCGCTGTACAAATCCCATTATGAATATTATTGTCAATTCTTTTTACGCCTTTAATCCGACCCTGGCGAAGGATTATAAACGCCCATAATGAATTGTTAAATTCGATTGAATCGAAAATCTTTTTGGGATTTAATGGGCAATGGATTGACTTTGCAATCTGGGCTATTTTAATATGTAAATGTTACTTACTTATTTTATTATGCTTAAAGGTCTGTACCTATTACACCGTATCATACCATGACCGTGCTATGAAGCATAGTCCCATACTTTTCAATACAAAGAATACATTTTTGCCTGACACGTTCATAGCACGGTCGTTGTATGATACGACCTTTAACAACAAAGAAGATATAATTGAATAAAACAAATTGGAACAAGTAAGTACCTATTTACAATTGAAACAATTGAGCTAACTGCAAATAGTGACAAACAATCAAACAGGTAGCTCAACTGATTCATATCAATACCAGTCGTCGCGTCCCCGCTACGCTGGCTGCATTCCCCCGCTGTATGGCAATGCTGATGCGCTGCGCCAGATACTCACCAGCTCTCGGGGCACGCGTCGCTTCGACCAGACGCTCAGATATATTTTTAAATACCCGGAAACTCTTCCTCAACCTCAACCTCAACAGCCTGTATAAGCCCACAGCTGGACGCAGGCCTGTCCCTGATAAGCGCCTTTTTAGCGTTTATCTCATGGAAGGTAATGCCCATAATCTCCACGCTGGGCATGCGGGTTAGGGATCGCAGTTTGGTGGTATAGTTGTTTAGCAGGGGGCGCTGCTGCCCTCCCCCCGTTGAGGTTGAGAGTTGAGTGGTGCAAATTCTAACGCAGCACCATACAACTAAGCCTATTAGGAAAGTTTTACGTTACTTAAAATTTAACTAGAGGACGAGATGATGATAGATGACGACCTCTGTGGCGTGGTGGGCGAAGGTCTGCCTGCGACGCAGGAGGTTGCGGGTTCGATTCCCGCCTCGGGACAAATGTGTGTACGATCTGCAGACATTTGTTCAGGGCATTCTGGATGTTTACTATGTATGATAAAAAATATCTATCTATGTAGTGTATAGTATTATGTATATCAGTAATCTAGTACCCATAACACAAGCTCTGCTTAGCTTTGGGCTAGATAATGCTGTGTGAATTGTCCAGCATTATTTATTTATTTGTTTATTATTTATTTATTTAGAGTCTGATCAAACACAAATAAAACAGAAGAGTCGTGGGAATTGAGGGCGCTCGTGTGGCAATTGACAACTTTTGTTACGTTGACAACACTTGTAATTTTCTTATATCTCTCTAATTAACATTTTATCGAAGAATTCACTTCCTTTATCTATCTTTATTACCGAACAACGTTGCTTTTATTTTTATTTTTACTTTAATATTACGGACATTGGCGAAATTATGTCAACCCAGACGTAGACGCCATTAAAAGAAGAAAGGAAGGAACACTGCTCTGTCATTGCAGTACGACTAAAAGTGTTAGTTCATCGTAACGCCACGACTCTTATCTTTTTGAACAGACTATAGTTTTATCCATATTATTTCGGAACTATTGAAACTACACTTTCGTTTCTAGTTTATCGCTGTATTCTCGCTTATGTGTGTGAATTGTCCAGCATTATTTATTATTTATTTATCATTCATCAAGACAAGACGGCGACACTTCTGTGCCCGTGTGCGTAACTGTCTTTATTATTAAGCGCGTTTAAAGTTTAAATCAGAGAACCTTAGTGTCTGTATAATAAACCTATTTAGTATATATGACCCTACTTTTAATAAAAAAATATCATTTTTATCAGTAAATATATCAAGCCTTACTGAGGCACCTTATCGTTCTTCCGACAAAAACGAGATTCCTAGCTTCGCTTATATTCATAAAGAATCCGTCAAACTAACATAGTTTTTATCGTAAGATATAGAAACATTTACAAAAGATTCAAAGGAAACCGATTATTTTTTCTTTTCTTTCTACGGACTAGATAGACTAAAGATATTTAATCCTGTAATTCTTCAAGTTTTTCTATAACAAACTACTAATCAGATAATTCTTCAAAGAGTTAGTTATTTATAAAGAAGATTGAGCTCATCTTTACAAATATTATAAAGAAGAAAGATTTGATTCTTTGTTTGTATGGAATAGGCTCTGAATCTATTAGACCAGGGTTTCTCAAACTTTCAGCACCACGTACCCCTGTTAAAGTTTCCAGGTGACAGCGAACCCCTTAATTAACTAAATACCCGTCTGTATCAAAAGATTTCCTTTTTGGCATGTATGGAAAGCATTTGAATTAGTGTCATTTGAGCGCTTGGACAGAAAGCATGCCTATCAAAATTACAAAAATCACACGACCAAGACACAAAAAAGACAGGGTTTCCTATTTTCAGTAAAGTTTTAATGCATTTTTATTACTATATTGTGCAATTATTGCCCTTACTTCAAGAAATCGGCGTTGAAAAATATTTGTTTGTTTGCATATGTTACGATTTTAATTTGTTATAAATTTATAAATAGAGAGGCAATTTTTTATAAATATTTTAATTTTATGTGTTCTTGAGTTTATTATTTTTAGTCTAAAAAGACTAGTTTTCATTAAATACTGATTAAAAAAAAAATAATGAGATATTTTGATTTAGATTTTTTTATTTTCTTGTTGCACTATATTTGTTATGTATTGACACAGAAACAGTTTTGTGACTTCTCATAACCATCTACATACCCAACTATTATCTGTCCGAAATAAAATATTTTTATTTATTTTATTAGTAATTAGAAGGACCCAAATGAATTTAAAAATGATAATTACAAGGTAACGGTATGATTTACAGATTGTTCCTGTAAAAACGCAGTTTTATTATTTTCAGTTACGTACCTACTTTTAAAATAAAATAATTACGATTCCACTAATCTCTTGTTCCGTATGCAAAAAACATGTCAGGCTCTGCGCAAACTGTCTGCGTCAACAAGTCAAGACAAGTCGTAGACAATTTTGAGTGTTATTTTTGTAAGGTTCTAGGTATCTACGGGGAAGGCCGCGAAAAACCTGATCGATGTGCACAGTGAATACACTGCACGTGGAACCTTGCATCGAAGCATTCGTTTCATTGAGACACGAAAAAATGACAGCTAAATATGTTACCTACTCTATTAAGCCAGGTTTCATCTTCAAATCGGAATTTAAGGTTGAAGTCACTGTCTTTCAAAATATATAGATTTCGTGACGAAGTTTAACAAACCGGGCTAATATCCTGTCTTTTGACAACCAGCGTACTTCACAGTGTAGAAGTAATGAATTATGTTCACGTACCACCCATGTCTCGGCATAATAATGCGAAAAGTCTTGAAGCTTAGGTAACTAAGCGGACGCATTTTTATG
Organism: Eupithecia tripunctaria; assembly: GCA_955876795.1. NCBI lineage: Eukaryota > Metazoa > Arthropoda > Insecta > Lepidoptera > Geometridae > Eupithecia > Eupithecia tripunctaria. The sequence continues at coordinate 7,873,304 of OY041624.1, read as the reverse complement.
TAATTTATTATTTTTACGACTCCTGAAAGTTCTGTTTTTAAATCTTCAGGTATTTTCTTGCTCGCTATTGGCTCTCTGTGCAATGCACAATGCATACTTTTGACCTCAGGAGCCTCAGAGTCCTCTTGCCACCATTACGTAAATCCGGTCGCGAACCCCCTGCCGTCGAATGGCGAACCCCTAGGGGTTCGCGTACCCCACTTTGCGAAACCCTGTATTAGACCGATTAAAAAAAAAATTCATCATTAAAAAGCTGAAAAGTAAGCTTTTTAATGATGAAATATTTTTTTAAAGAGGATTGACATAGGATATATTTTATCCCGGAATTCCCACGGGAACGGGAACTACGCGGAAGAAACCTAGACACTGCTAGTATAAAATAAATAAAGAATGCTGGACACAGCAGCATCAAGCTAAGCAGAGCTTGTGTTATGGGTACTATACTAACTAATTTTGACTGCAACACACTTATGAATCAACTATTCATACACATACCGTATCGCTCCTACAATCGAGAAGCACGTAAACAAAACCTGTTCGCAACTGTTCCTTGTAGAACAAACGCCGGTGAGCGTGCCCCTCTAAATAGATTAATGAAATTATTCAACGAACATTTTACTAGCATTGATTTATTCGCAAGTACTATTAGCCAGTTTAGAAAAGAAGTCCTCGACATATTAATGTCGATTTGAAAGAGAAAAATGCAATCAAATATTAGAAATGAATGGAACTGTCTCTTTATTATATATATGTATTTACATATTTTTTGTAATTTGTACTTATAAGAACAGATTTTTGTCGCTGCACGCGCGAGATCATGCGTTGATGAAGTTAGTGTTTGTATTTAGTGATAAGCTTGCATTTATTACTTGCTGTTTTCTGTCACTTTTGTGAGATTTTATTAAGCTTTCATTAATGAATGTCTTTTGTTCACATAAAATATCTTGGATTCTGAATCAGAGTATAGCACTATGTATCAAGTATCTGTTAACGTTTTTGCCCTACTATGTAATTGTCACAATTCGTGGACAACGGGGCTGATTATACTTAGAGTAAGACTACTTAAGTTTAATTTTCTTAACTGTAAGATCTTAGTATAATTGTTTGTTGTCGATGGATGTTTTTATTATAATGATGTTTTACTAAAGATGGTTTATTATTCAGAACAACCGAAAATTCTACAGATCGTACAAAAAAATTGTCTGTCTGTCGTCTGTCCCGAGGCGGGATTCGAGCCCGCCACCTCATGCGTCGCATGCTGCGCCACAGAGGTCGTCGTGAAAGTTTTTTTTATATTCTACTTATTATGAATTAAGTCTCCTGCCGTCTGTCTGTCTCGTGGAACGTAATAGGAATAAAACCGGCAATTGTGAGTAGACTCGTGCACAGAGGGTTCTGTACCATTATCTATGAAAACAGCAAAGAGCCCCCTCAAATATTTCTATTTAATTCTGTTTTATTTGTTGGCTATAACAAAAAAATAAAACAAGACTGCAACAGAAAGACAATCATCTGTGAAAATTGCAACTGTCTGTCACCGATCAGCGGTCAGCGGAGGCTTAGAAATAGAGTCCCATTTTACCTGGCCACGGAACCCTCAAAATTACTGAACGGATTAAGACGAAGACGGAAGACGGAGAAAGTCATGCAAGCAGAGTTTAGGATTAAAATAATATGCTAGTAATAAAGAGTCGAGTAAAGTGGCAGTGAGCCGGCCATATTTCGCGAAGAACCGATAACCGCTGGGGTAAACGAGTTCTTGAGTGGAGACCGTGACTCGGCAAACGTAGTGTAGGACGCCCTCCGGCCAGGTGGGATGACGATCTGCGAAAGACTGCAAGCAGATGCTGGATGCGTCAAGCTGAAGACAGGGCGCTATGGCGCTCATTAGGGGAGGCCTATGTCTGACTAGTAAAGGCTGATGATGATGAATAAAGTCGCGAAGACCGAGTTGCTTCATGGCCCTTTGTAGTTTGAGTCATTTCAAAAAATTATGCACGTTTAGCATCGGTCTAAATAGTTTAATCTTGGTTAACATTTTTATTGATAAACATCCGTATATTAAACCCGATTATCTTTAACGTCAAGAAATCAGCCCCAAGCCTTTCCTGAAGCTGTCCTGAAACTGTCAGAAAAAGGCAAAAAATTCCATGAAAACCGTCAGAAAAATTCTCTAAATAAGGAATACCATCAAAAGCATCCTTTGAACTTATCTTCGTGGTAAATAAATTCTTTTAACTGCTCTTTTAAAAAAGGCTTTGCTAATATTTTCATGAAGTTTCCGCTTCAAAGTGTATCTATATAAAAATCGCAGCTTGTCTGACTGAAAGTCTATGCGAATATCACGTGTCGCAACAAATGCAAACAAATGACTTATTTGTTGTAGCGCTGTTTTTTTTTTATAAAGTGTTGTATTTAAAGTATTCAAAAAAAGTTTATTCTTAGTTTGTTTTGGGTTGATTCTTATATACCTATAGGGATGTTATTATGTTTTTGGGGTTAATTGTATTCCTTAACCATTGCCTTATATTGACATGTATTAGATACTGTTTTTATTTCAACACGATGGTTAATTTTTTTTAACGTTTCCTCTGTAAAGGGTCCACAGCTATGAGCAAAAATAAGTTAAGGACTATGAAACAAAACAAAAAATATTTAAAAAAGTCAAATATTTTTTTTCGTCGATAAAATTGGGTGTAGTTTCACCGAATTTCATATTTTATGTGCACTTTATACAAAATCTCACTGAATACTTTATTCTTTGAAATGCTTATCTTTATTGAAAAATAAAATTCTAATCAAATAATAGAAATAAATGTCAGTGGAGCTACCTGTAGTTTGACATTATGCAAGTCAGTCAGTAGCTAAATAGTAGTAGTACATAAATATATATTTCAAATAATAATTTGCAACAGTCTGCAGTTAGCTTCACATGAAACAATTAATTGTTTCATTTGTAAATACTAGTTTTTTTATTTTTCTCATTATTTGTTTGTGTAGGGTTTCACATACTAATTTATTCGACGTAAAGTTACATCTACGTAAAGTACATAGGTACGTGTCGAAGGAGTAAAAAATCCAAACTGAACTTTTGTTCAAGCGAGAGCGAAAGGAATTCGTTGAATGAATGACATAAGGCGCCCCCTAGACCTACAATAACATTGTACAATATTGTTATTGTACAATAAGATTGAAAGGCGCCCTGAATCCAAACGAGCAATTTTATTGCACAATAATACGAACTGCACAATGTTTTCGTGTTCAGTCCGAGAATAGTATTGATCTCGTGTGCATGTGCACCGTGCAAAGCAACATGTCCGAACAAGATTTAGCTGCAGCTGTAGTGTTGTTGCTTGACACACACACACACACAGAGAGAGACGGCAATTCAAAAAATATTGTGCAATAAAAATTAAACTCGCTCAAACTTTCGTTCAATCATTGCGCAATCTTCAATATAAACCCTATACGGTCAATTATATTGCACAATTCGTTATATTGCGCAATATAATTGATCGTCTAGGGGACGCCTAATAGAAAGAATACAGAAATGACAGGTAGTTAGGGATTTAAAGAGAATGCCGAAATGAGGTGTACCCTTCAAGTGTTATTTTATATATTTATTTCAATAAAGATTGAAATAAATTTAAACAAGTTTGTAGGTATTTACATTTACAACTAAAAAAATTGAGCATACTGCAGACTATTGTAAAGAATTGTCTGAAATATATATGTATATTATGTACTACGTAGATACTGACTTGCCTACTGTTTTAAAGATAATAGGTATAAGGCGTTAGCATACTATGGCGGGGACAAAGTTTCAGGAGTTTACTAGTTTAGTTTAAAATTGGATACAGACGAACAGATTTTCATTTTATCCTACTAACTAATATTATTATAACGAAAGTTCATGTGAATACTACGTATCTGCGTAAACTTAACCGATGTAGAAGAAATTTGCATGTTATGTATAGATAGTTTAGGTTCTAAATTACCACTAAGCTAATCTAATTTTCAAAAATTGACTGATAGGGTTTTAAAGTTTCTACGAAAAAATATATAATGGTCTTAATAAATAACAAAGTAAATGATGTATAACGTATTCAATTTTTACAAAATGACCTCTTGAATTTCTGAAATTTGTATGACGAGAACCAGTGCTCGGAGAGATGCGGTACGCGTGCGACTAGAGCCGCACTCACTCTGAAGATATCCCTCGGAAGGGATGAAACGTCGGGGTTCTTCTAACACAGATAAGGTTCGTAGCTAACCCGCTTACATCCGTAATCGATAATATAAGACTATGAGTGTTGATAGGTCAGTAAAATCGACTGATAAATCAGCTCGTCTGTACAGCCCTAACTTAAGACGACTTCGCTTGAACTAGATAAGGCTATGCTTAAGAAAGGTTCTCTTGTACTTAATAATTTTTACATCAGTTCACTTTATGGCTTAGACACAGTTTATTAACGCTCATTTTTCTTTATTTCTTGACTTAAGTGTTAAGTTTCTAGTCTTACTTTGATAATGTTTTAACTTGATTTTAAGTTAGAAGGAAAAACAACTTGTATTATAAGCTTAATCGAATCCTAAAAAAGGAGGTTTGTATGTTCGGATGTACTTATGCATATTTTTATTTAATGTACCTACTTATGACTCTCGATGCTCCGTAATTTACGAAATGATTTGGAAAATTATTTAACTTTTCTTTAATTAAGCAGTTCCGTAAGTAATCTTGTAACTAACCTACGAGTAGGTAACCCTTAACCATATTCGACCAACAAACAGAACCTTAATTAACCCTTAAAAACCTGCCAAATAAATTGAATTTTCCCAAATTGTTAATCGCTCCACTTCAGATCCAAATCTCGGTCCGAAGATTGGCAATTATAAAAAAATGACCCAAATTTCGGTCCGATAAGGATGGAATTGAGTTTCAGCTGGACGTACTAAACCAGTAAGTACATGTTATGAGGAGGAACCGTTTAAATAAGTGTAATTTTTATAACTAAGAATTTGACATTATTCTTTTCACATTGCATGATATTTTGATGTACTACTGTTCAAACACAATTGTATGGTTGTTTCTGAATAAATGATTTATGATTTATGAAATATATCTTCAGGATTGTCACTTAAAAATCCCTAGTCGATCCTTTAATGGGACAAAATCATCCATGAGAAGCCGGGTTGTATTTGAATATCAAAGAAAGACTATTCAGTAAATATCTGTATTTTGTATCATGGCATGACTATGATAGGTATTTACCTAAAAATCAGATTATTTTGTTTATAAATTATACGAAGTAAATTATTGTAAAGGGGTTCTGCCTAAACATAGGCCTTGATAAATAGTTTTGATTTTATATTGTATTATATTATTTTACGAATTTTTCTGATATTAAATAGTACATTTTCTTAAATAAGTATGTTTTGTGCCAAACAAACTTTTTTCATTTCATTTATTTTTTCTTTCAATAATAGGTAGTCGTTCTTCTGTATAATAAATCAATTTAAGAACAAAAAGTCGGAGACATTTTGTTTTTGACGGTTAGACTTCAGCTTCTTGTAGCCTAGTCACACATACTGCACAAAGTGCACAGTATCCGTATAGGGTGTAACAAGAATACTTCTGAAAACGAAAACCAGTAAAAATCTTGGTAGGTATAAATATGGTATAAATATACCTATGACTTATGAGATAATTTTAATACACCGAAAAACTAGTGTATTTTTTTTTGCTTAGGTTAAAAATTACACTAGTTTTTCGTTATATTAATTTGGGAATACACGAGATTCTAATTTAAAATTCACATTTTCCCAAATGCTTCCAAAATACATACAATTCAATCGAAGTTGGTTTTATCATGAATTTATTTAAAAAAAACGGTTAACTGAGCAAATTACTTTTCGGTGAGTTTTGTTCCTTGTGCAGAAAACACAGCAGAGCCAGAGACATCAAATTACACCTAAATAATTCGAATATCGCGGCAACTCGAAACGAAAAAAATGTACCTTAATCTAAGTTGCGGTTCTTCGTAGGTACCTACCTAAGTTATATTCAGATCACCCTGTAGACAGGTAACCCAGCTAACTTCAACACTGGTTCTAGTCCCCCAATTTCATTCAGCACTGTAAGTTCCAGCTGGGAACTCAAAGTATTATCCAAGTTGGTCCCGAAACATTTCTGACTTTACACAATTTCCACTTTGACCCCGCTAAAGTAGAGTAGTCAGTACGACTTCCAGAGAAAATCTTAGAGAACTTACAGAGAAAATTACGCGTTTTCGTGTTACTTATAAATTGTATTTTATTTTATTTTCGTATCTTCGGAAAACTTACAGCTAGAATAAAAAAACATGGAATATTAATACAAACACATGAAAGTAACATGTACCTGAAGGCTATTTTATGGTTTTAAGACGACTTTTTAAACTTGATTTAAAGTTTAATAGCTATGTTATACTTGGGTACTTAATTTCTGTTTTAACGCATATTCTGCCGACTATCAACCGTGCGGCCGGGTAGAAAGTTTATGGCTTCATTTATAGCATACAGTGTTCAGAGGGGTGAGTATATTTGACGTTACTAACGTCGAGATAAGATCGTGACGACTCCTTTTCTATATGGTTTGGTACAGCGCCTCTATCGTGTGGACATGGAACTACGCAATTCCCATACTAAAAAGAGACGTCACGATGTCGTCTCGTCACTAACATCAAATAGTCTCACCTCTCTGACTCCCGGGTCGCACCGCCATCATTACCAGGCCACTGCTGGACGGATTCCTCCCATGATTAGATAACTTTACGGGCTTTTATCATAAGGGGTATTGTTATAATTCCCACGCTGGGCATGGGGGTTGGGATCCGCTGGACCTGTTCTACAAGAGGCACTGCCCGCCCACGGTGGATATTCCTTTGTGGTGCTGCAAATTCTAAGCCGGCAACAGTAATTTACTTTGGAAAATGGGTAATCCCCGAAAATTCAGCCCCAAAAGAATTCAAAACCAAAATTAAAATAGTAAAATTCAACTGAACCATTCACTTCCATTGAAATCTCAACTGAATAAATGTAATTGCTTAAAAATTTGACCTAAAAACCGAAAAACCTGTGCTTTCACATAACACTGTAAATTACCATACGTTTTTACACAGTTTTTCTACCATTTTTTGGGGAATTTAAAACAATAAGTAGTGCGGTGTGGATGTCATAAATTTTATACAACGTACACTCGAGAGCAATGAATCCGGGTCACTTAAAGAATGTTAAAAATCTCGGAAACTAAAAATGATAGGTTAATGCAATAAATTGTATTTAATAGACAATGTAATACTGAATGAAAGTAAAAAAAATATGAGTCACCATACATTTTATTAACACAAAATTACATAAAGAAAAAAACTGCTGATCTCTCCTTAAAACAAAAATAGGAAACATGAAATTTTTGAACTTTATTACGATTTTCTTGAATTTTAATACTTCGTATTGCCTCCTCGTGCTTCCATTACTGCGTTTACGCGGTTTGGCATGCTGTACACCAAGTTCCTTATACGATTTTGGGGAATATTCTCCCATTCCTCTGTGAGAGCAATTTTGAGCTCACGAAGCGTGATTGGGGGAGGGTTTCGTTGTTTTACGCATCTGCCTAGCTCGTCCCAAGCATGCTCGATCGGGTTGATATCCGGGCTGCGCGCTGGCCACTCCATACGAGTAATGTTCATCTCTTGAAGGTAGTCATTCACAATCCTACCTGTATGAGGTCGGGCATTGTCATGCATAAATATAGCATCCTCACCTAAATTGACCATAAATGGACCAACGTGATCATTGAGGATTTCTTCCACATATCTTACGCTAGTTAAAGAGCCGTTTTCTATGATCACCAGCTCTGTGCGACTTTCAGAAGAAATTCCGGCCCACACAAGTACAGACCCACCACCGTAGGCTACTTTTTCTTCGATGCATGCTTGCTTGAATCTTTCCCCTGGTCTTCGATACACTCTGTGTCTTCCATCGTGCTTGTAGAGCATAAATTTTTATTCGTCCGAGAACATAACTTTTGACCAATCTTCAATACTGCAATTTACGATTTTTAGGATTCTTTAAGTGACCCGGATTCATTGCTCTCGAGTGTATTTAGATTTAAGTTGGTGCAAGAATGTGACATTAAACTAGTTTCCAGAAGTCAAAGTTATTTAATATTTTGTAAAAAAAAACTGTAACAGAAATAATAAAAATAGCTGCAAGGAAGAAGACCCTCTCTACCAATTTTAAAAAATATTGTCTTTTGATTTGAGATTGAATAGAAATGTATAATAATATTTTGCGAAATAATTTTTCTAATGTCGATTATTGAGCCCTGAATATGATTAAAGGATATATTTGTGAGAGAAGAAACATTTTTCTGTGGCATAAACAATTCAACCTTGAAAAATGGAAATTCTTTACCTCAAATCTCCAACGCAACATAACCATTTTTCTTTGCCCTCCCGAGACCGCATTGACACGAGAGTTTCATAAAAAAACATTTTTGTTTCAGGTATGTCCCTTGCCCTTACGAAGCTATAAACCAGAATAACCAAGTAAGTTTCACCTTTCACCCACACCGAAAATGCCACCCTATATCTAAGAATGGAGTGGCGAGAACCGTTTGAGGTAACTCTTGAAATTTAATTACGAAAAATACTGTTACGAAAGAATTTTCGCATAATTTGTGGCGAAATACCTCGTTATGGGGTGTTGGTTATTTTATTTCTGTTTGTGAGTACAACTCTGCATAATTTTAGGAGAGCATTACATTGTATTATTTAAAAGACCATGCTTGGAAGACTGTCATAAGAACAATAATAATGTAAATATTGTTATGTCCAGCACTTTCAACATAAATTATTTGTGGTCAGCGCGCGTGCTTCCAGCAAAAAAAAGCTACGCTCTACGAGTACATTTCACATAGCTAAAAACAAAGCAAAACCTTAACAATAAACCCCTTATGCTTACAATTTACCACTGAAACGAACGATGAACGAGAAAAATCACAAAATATAAACTCAACTACGTTTTATTTTCCAGTAGCATTTTTACTTCTTTGACACTCGTCACAAATCCCAGGCCAAACTACACTTTCAATCCACTCGATATACTTCGAAACTTTAGTATAAACACCTGGAGCATACTTCCTCCCACAGTCTCTTCCAAATGACGTCACCCCCACCACTTTGTGAAGAGGAAAACTTTTGATACAGTCCACTCTATCCACCATCACTTGCAAAGGTCCTCCTGAATCTCCTTGACAAGTATCACGCCCACCTTCTTCATAGTCACCAGCGCATAGCATGTCATCTGTTATACCATGCTCCAGAATTTTCCTCTTAATCATATACTTGACAGAGTTATTGCAAATAGCACCGTCGATCACATCAACATCAACTTTCATCAGCGTCTGGCTTCCTCTGCTCGACCCTGGGACGGTCACTCCAAAACCAGTTGCTGTAAGCGTGTTGACATCAAATTCCTCGTCCAGATTCAAGCAGGCTATGCGAATGTCTCTGGTCAGCATGAATTCAGGGTCAGCTCTGAACAGCGCTATGTCATGGTACTTCGAAGGCGGCTTGTGGTCTGGATGTATTACTATATCGGAGACGTTTCGTTCTTGAGCTAATTCGTCCACTTCATCAAACTCGAATGTAGCTGTCCCAACCCTCATGATGGCAGCTGGTCCGTTTGTTTTGCTGGATTTGCAGTGTGCTGCTGTCATTACCCATCTGCTGGTGATGAGGGTTCCGCCACACTGCCACTCTGGAGCCTTATCATCATCCTTGTATCCGATGAGAACCATATGAGGGTAGAGTAGGAAGTCCACGGGAACTCTCATCCGGAGCGTGGGGAAGAGAATGTTGTGGCATTCCAGCATTGATTGTCCGTATTTTTTGCACTCTTCGAACGCCTTTTCTCCAATAGAAATAACTGATATAAATGAGGAAATCAGTATGATTGTTTTCATGGTTGCAGGTTATCGGTGGAGTGATTTGACATGGATGGTTTATGGGTTTTTGTACTTGTACCGATTAACTCGTGTGGAGAATGGGTACTTAATTACATATGTGGAGAAGTTTTTTGAAGCATAAACGACTTTATATATATTGTTGGGTTAGGTAAGTTTTTGTAATATACTTAGATTGGTCAGGGCTTCTTCTTTACTTCAGGTCAATGTTAATGTTAAATATTCATTTTAAAATGACGTAAACTTATTTTTTTCTACATGGATTAATACAAAGATAGATACATTGGCTATGAATGTAATTAACGCCAGGCAATGTTGAGTCGTCTCTCAAAAGATATAAAGATATTTTCATCAATTTAACCCTCTGAAGTGACAGTCTACATTCGTGCTACTTCGTCTTTGCTAGGGCCCAATACCTGTGCCGATAATTGAACTTAACTTAAAGTACTCCAGATTAAAGTCTCATAAACGTGGTATAATTAGTGCCGGTAGTAATCAAACGAACGCGTGTTTTTAATCAATGATGGAAAACATCATAACAAGCATGACCTTGCTTCTGACCTGATTTCGGCATCATCACCATTTTGACCTGATTGTTTAGCTGTAAACTAAATTCACCATGATTTTTGTTAATGGTCATTATAGTTTTTATAGTTTTGTGTTTTGGTATTAAAATTCTACTTGAACTTTATTGCTCGGATGGATAAATCAACATCATCATGCCAATAATTTGGTACTTACCAAACTTTTTCACACAACATCATCAGCTTAAACTATTATGTTGCTGGAAATAGGACCGCCATTTTACTAAAGTTACTAAATCGCGATACTTTTACTGTATCGAACCTGCAGCTTTTAGCGTCCCAGTCCGGCCCACTGAGCCATAGAGGTGGTCAAAATGCTCGACACTGTTCGCTGATTTAACTCAAAATATTAAAAAACATAAAAGCCCAGCTGTAACATAAGCTTCGAAAAGATCCTCTAAGTTTAAGAAATAGTCCGTTATAAAACTTAAACCAATTCTGTTTGTTAGCCGTCAGCTATTCCACCTGGATCTTGGAAGTGTCCATAAATGTTTTATTTTTGAGGCCTTTCTACTTTCATCATATTTTCTAATTTCGAATTTTTTTTTCTGAGACAAGCATATTGCAAATAAAACCAGGCTTTCAAAAATGCATGTGGTTAAGTGTGCAACTGGATTTTTAGAAACAGGTTTTAATAAACTGGTATTCTCAGAATTTATGAGCAAGAAATCCTTCTCTTCCTTTCCCGATTTGGTTTTGTAAGATTTTCACATTTTTGGTGAAAAACTGACATCAGGGATTTTATGCGTGTGAATTGTCCAACATTATTTATTATTATTTTATAAGATGATTTCTCTAGTTAAAGTTGTTGCGTAGGTTGCCTTTCTCGTTTGATATGTTTTTTTGTCAAAAATAAAACTTTTTAATTTGCTTTTGAGTTTTTACGATGTTTTCCACATTTTATGGCGCTTTTCCTACGTAGTGTAATTCTAGAATTGGGTATCCCTATTCCAAGCGTCCAATTCAGCTCCTTCAACTCAACGCGTATATATGTATGTCATAATAGTCGATTAAGGAAACCTACCAGAGGGCATCAGTTTTCTTAGGGGTATTTTGAAACGATCGCCGCATTTTGTGTCCTGACTATCCTAAAAGACCTGTCTCAGCAACTAAGAATTCTCAGCAGCTACCCACGCAGTCCTGGAATGCGAGGGAGTAACAGCGCAACGACACGAAATCCTCCACCACCCGAGGTCACTCCGCTAAGCCTGTTAAAACTCCAATAAGATTCTACGCTTCTGGAAAGAGTTAGGCTGGTAACACTAACAAACAAACAACCAAACCGAGTCTCAATACGAAAAAAGGAGAACACACACCAAATGTCCCAGAAGGCCCCACCTTACGGTCACACTACTCAACACCACGAAGAGCGCAGTTCAAATAAAGAATCCTCCGGCATGCACAACGCGGAGAGCAAACTGTAATCAGCGGGTCTACTTACGTGCTCCACTCTGCTCTACTCTGGTCTACGAATGTAGACCGTCACTTTAGAGGGTTAAATATATTAAAATGTTTGATTTACTGGTTGTTATGGGGGGTTATTGTGTCACATCCTGTCAGATATCAGTTTTAAATCTGAAGCTCAACTGATTCATATCGATACCAGCAGACAGCGTCTCCAAAACGCTGGCTGCTCCGCTGTATGGCAATGCTGATGCGCTGCGCTAGATCAGATCAGCTCTTAGGTCACGTGTCGCTTTCACCAGACGCTCAGATATCTTTTACCCCACGGTCTCAACTCCAAGGGGAGCAAATGGAGGGCTATATCACCTCACCTCACCTCAAGAGCCTGCCTCAAGAGCCTGCCTCAACAGCCTGCCAGCCAACAGCTTGTGCCGGTTGGTCCACTTCAGAACGCAGACCTCGTCCTGATAAGCGCCTTATTGGCGTTTATCTTATGGAGGGTAATGTCCATAATCCCCACGCTGGGCATGCAGTTTGAGGATCGCAGTTTGCCGTTATAATTGTTCAGGGGGCCCTTAGTCGCCTCTTACGACAGTCGCGGGAAGAGTTGGGGTAGTGCAAATTCTAAGTCAGCTCACAAGACCTGCATATTTGCGCTGTTTTCTAATAAAAACTGATAATTCTCAGAACCTTTCATAAAACTGATCCCAAAGCTCCTTCGTAATAGTATTAAGAGGTCTCTGCGCACTATAGTCACTCTATACGGCAGTCTGTATCAGGCCACATGTGTCCCGATTGCCGGCCGCAATCCACTGCCACAATGGAAGATAGTGTGGATGCGGCATTATTTTTTATTGGTTCACTCGAAGGATTTTATATTTTATTTTTGTATTGTCGAAGAAAGTGCTTGGTTTAGATGTGGAAAGTATAGGAAGCATAAGGCATCCTTATATGTGCTTGTTTTCTTTTTGTCAGTACCTATGTAGTTATGCTGACTTACAGCGGCTATTTTGCGTCTGTCCTAGAAATCCTAGAAAACAAAAAGACGTGTGGCACTCGGGGACTGCCGCGGTAAAGCTATTGCATAGTATTTTGTATCAACTTATGCAATTATAATTTTATTTATTTATTTTATTCGTGCAGTATTGCTTTTTCTTTGATATTAATTCAAGTTACACTTTTTGAGCGTGGTGACCCTATACACCTATATACTTTCTCATAAACAGCTGCTTATGTATTCGTCCGATTTCGGAGCAGCTCGTCTCGATTCGTGCGAGTCGTACAATACGTCTAATCGCACGCACACAACGCCGTGTCGAAGACTGCCGAACTGAAACGACGTTAGACGATGCACGGCCTTCAAGCCACACCTCCTTGCCCGGCGGAGTGGGGGGAGCGTAAGGTTTTTGCGTTACGGAATTTCTGGATTCGGTCCCCGCGCTCAAGGCCTGCGATAGAAGCTATGCAATAGCTTAAAACTCTAATGTTCGGGTACAGACCAAGGGAGCGAAAGCAAGCGAAGGGTAACGAAAGAACGAGTGTGAACGTTATTGCGAAAGCAAGCGAGCCCAAAAGAGGGCCTTAGAACGAACAGCCGTGCGGGCTTAGAATTTGTACCACCCTCACCTCTGCTCGTGGATATCGTAAGAGGCGATTAAGGGATATCCACCGAGAGCTGGCAGCAGCACCCACTGCAGAACTATTTTACCATCGAACTGTGATATCCCCAACCCGCATGCCTAGCGGGGGGAGGCCTGCGTCCAGCAGTGAACCAATACACGCAGTTGAGGTTAAGGAACGAACGTACCGATAGTGGAGTCACACTCGTTTGCATTAGTTTCCTCGACAGCGAACGAAGGCCCTCGTATGGGCTCGCTTGCTTTCGCTATGTCATCGACACTGGTTATTTCGCGCTCGTTCGTTAGACTTGGCTTGCTCCTGCTTGCTTCGTCTAAACCCGGCAGTCGATTATAATAGTTTTAACATAATACCCTCTCCATATGTTTCTAAATCCACGTTAGTTCTGTAGTCCCCTTAGATGTTTGCCCTATTGTGAAGCCGACGGCAAATACTAGCTCCCGGATTGGAGAGAAAAACCCGCCTCTGTGCAGTGCCTTAAATGAAAAGAACGAACACCCCTTAATGTCTTTGTGCGCAGTAATAGGGAAATACTCGTGTACAGCGTGTTCTGGTCTTTGGTTAAACGTTTTGAGCCTTTGTACCTTTAGAACTTTCTATGAAAACATTAAAAGGTGATTTTCATCCCAAGGGAACAGATTTATGGGATAAGAAGTAGCCTATGTTTTATTCCAGTATTAGAATTACCTGTATGCAAAATTTCAGCCAGATCCGATTCGTTCAGTAGTTTTGGCGTGAAGAGGTAACAAACATCCATACATCCATACATCCATACATCCATCCAAACTTTCGCTTTTATAATATTAAGTTCGATAACTCGGTGACTTAAAATATTTATCATTTAATTTATTTCAAATAAAACTAAAATTATGGCTCAAGGTTAAATGTTTTTTATGATGTTAATTAGAAAATTTACATAATTATTATAATGACATCACTTACATTATGTACTATTTTATTTTTACATTTATTTTGAATTATTTAAAAATTATTCGAGATCAGTTATTTTTTAATATGATATATTGCTTTAATTAGTATAATAATTGAATTTGCACGCCTTGACGAGGCAGAATGTATTGGAGTGTTATTTTTTAATAAGACCTATATTTTGTTGTGCCTACATTCCTGCAAATAAATGATTTATGATTATGCCTTTCCATGCTGTGGTAGGAAGAATGATGTGTGTGTGGAAATTCATAGACTTTCCGCCGAAAAGAGAAGAGATGGAAAGCAGTTCACTCAGCATGAACGCCAGATCAGTGTGTCTACAATGAGTTTTGACAATCTATATTCGCTTACGACTGTAGTTAAAAAATGTATGGAAACTTCTAAAGCGCCTCTAGCGGATAGTTGTGTACTAAAATGCGCTGTGGATAACTATTATGCGTATTTACGTACTGTAGTAACGTCAGGCGATTTAACTGTTACAACTCATGGTAGACACATTGTTTTGCCGATCTATTATATGTTTTAGAATGCCGTATTTGAAGAAGCTCATGTTGTAAGTCCTGAGTGAAAACCTCCAAAGGGATATAATTCCACAACCAGAGTATTCATCATCATCATCATCATCAGCCTATACTAGTCATAGGCCTCCCCTAATGAGCGCCATAGCGCCCTGTCTTCAGCTTGACGCATCCAGCATCTGCCTGAGTATTAGCGGAAGGAAATTCCTCATGAACCTTACAGAATGAATTATATTAAATGAATTATATGCTAGTTCTTTCACACATCTTTTCTTTCTACTATTAGTACCTAAGTCTTTTTATGTGTACGTGAGGCGTTGGTTCCGACGGAAGACCAGCGTTGGGATAGCTATACGAAGTAGCTATTTCAACGTAATGCTGAGTCGGACGCCATTTTATAGCATGCCTTGTAACTGTGTACAGTTTTTTGTTTTATTTGTAGTTTTTACGGTGTAGGATAACTCTACTGAGCACCAGACTTCTGTATAATATGTATGTATGTAATAGTGTATATTAAGCTATGAATAAAGATTTCTTTCTTATTTTCGTTCTTTCTAGTAGAAACAGGGGTTTCGTTACGTACATTTGGTATCATTTATATATCTTAGTGTAGCAGAACCTACAACTTTCAAGCGAACCACTATCGTAAGCGGCAGTAATAAATGGCATTCTGCATTAAAGTTTTCTCAGGCCAGTTATTCCCAATAAACATAATTCAAAAAGGCCTCTTATCAATGCCAAATATTTATATTTCTAGAAACAACAAGAAGTAAATTCGTATAATAGATAGGAATCGTCTATCCATGGGTTTATATAGCAGGTATCCTTAATATCCGAAGCACATTGTCATCTTGTCGGATTCTGCCAGATCCGGTTGACAATCCGACATCCCTTATCACCGCAAACCGACTATCTAAGTACAAGTACAGGGTGTAGCTGGGATAACTCGAGATAAAATCATTGCTAATGCCTAACCCTACAAATTGTACGGTTATTAATTGTCATTTTAATTAGATTTGAAAACTTAATTATATCTGAAACTAACCTAAATGATTTTACTGCCGCATAAATACGGGATTGATTTATATCATAACTATTAATAAAAGTAACTCTCACAATTAAGAATATAAAGAAAATTGGGATTTTAATTTAAAATCTGTAACTATTTATGTTTTTTATGAAAACAAATTTTAATGTAGGTACTACGTAGTGACGACCAATCTCGAGTTAGATGACGCTGCGTGGATTTTCCAGCATTATCTATTTTTGTAATTTAAATTAAATCTGCATTACATTTGATAGTTGGGTACCCTAACCTAAGATACAAAATTATAATCTGTCAATCCACAAAAACCGACGGGGTGTTGGCCTCTTTTAATTCCATCCAGCCTCGCTTTTCGCAACCATGGGCCCAGCAACTTTTAATGGCATCGACCCAGATCGCTTTTGTCCTTTTATTTAGTGCTCAGATGTTCTTGTACACCCTGTGTGTGAGCATCGACGTCGTCTCGACCAGATCTGGGTTATCTTCTCGTATTAGGCCTACAGCCAAATGCCTGACAATTACCTTGTATGCTACAGACACCAAACAAAAGAAGCATTATTGCACAATACAGACAGTATTCTAGAGGTAGAATCCTGCTAACTAATCGCTTTACTAAGCGACGACCTCCGTGGTACGGTGGGCTATGGTCCGCCTGCGAACCATGAGGTTACGGTTTCGATTCCCGCCTCGGGAAGTCAGGACAAATGTGTGTACGATCTGCAGATATTTGTTCAGGGCGTTCTGGATGTTATCTATGTATACTAAAAAAATCTATCTATGTAGTGTCTTGTGTTAGGTATATCAATTATCTAGTACCCATAACAAAAGCTCTGCTTAGCTTGGGGCTAGATAATGCTGTGTGAATTATCCAACATTTTTTATTTATTTACTATTATAACGGTATCGTCACAGAATTAAGTGTCCATAGATGAAAAAAAAAACTAGATTATGCGTGCGATGCACTGCTGGACATAGGCCTCCCCTAATGAGCGCCATAGCGCCCTGTCTTCAGCTTGACGCATCCAGCATCTGCCTGCAGTCTTTCGCAGATCGTCATCCCACCTGGCCGGAGGGCGTCCTACACTACGTTTGCTGAGTCGCGGCCTCCACTCAAGAACTCGTTTACCCCAACGGTTATCGGTTCTTCGTGAGATATGGCCGACCCACTGCCACTTCAGTTTGCTAATTCTTTATTATAAAGACACAATATTGTTAATTATTAAAAGAAGATTCAGATTCAGATTCATTTATTGGTATAAGATGATATATACACGTCAAAAATGGTATTGGTACATAATTGGGTACACAACAATTAAATTAAACAACCTGCACAGTCACTTTAAACATTATAGTCAACTAGTAAATTAATAGTATAGAGATAAACAAATTACATTACACAGTCAAAGTAAACATTACCTACAGTCAAATAACAAATGAATAATATAAAAAAATACATGCTTACATTAAGAACAAATTATATTATATCGAGGTAGGGTAAACCTTTAGGCACAGAAACTCTTCCACTGTGTAGAAGGCCTGCTCGACAAGCCACTTTTTTAACCTTGATTTGAATATGGGCAAGTTGGGAGCCGCAGTAATGGAAGTTGGTAGCCGGTTGTAGATGCCTTAAGTCTACCTTCCACCACTGGGTTTGCACGCGTTTTTCCGGAATCAATTTTAGTTCTGCAACAACATCAAACATAGTTTCAGTAGTTTTGGCGTGTAGAGAAGAGAAACATATCTAAATATCGCATCTATAATATTAGTTTGATTGTAGTTTCATCAATAAACAGGCAAAAAAAATGTGTGGACTATTTTGCTACTAAATAAGAAGCTACTTGGAACCATTCTTATTACGAAAAACAAAAACCCTACTACGTCATTCATTTTACACTAAAACTGCCTATACACCCTAAAATTACTACAACTATACTCTAACATGCGAAGAAAACACGAAAAAACTTTAACTAATGCTGGAAGCAAAAGCTACTAAATTAAAGGAATGTGAAATGGCAAAAGTTTGCGTGAAAAGTCACACTGCACTAGTTAAATACTCCCAGTCACGAATGCTGTATGGTATAGTTTCTTGGGCTCGTATCGTGCGTTCATTTTGCTGTATAACTGGTTTAACATGCTTGTTCTTTTGTTTATATTTATAAATTTCCACTAGAAGTTAATAAAAAACAAAAATTCGTAAAATCTGTCTTATATTTTCACAATAGTCAAAATCCATTCTATCAGTATTATCTGTTGACGACTAAATGTTATATTAATCTGATATTTTCTGTTTATTTTTTTATATACCGCCAATCCATTGTCAGTCTGTAAGTCGATAGTGATCGTATCATTGTAAGTTATATATATTTATTATCTCTTAGACTGCCTTTAGATTCAAAACAATAATTATGGAGGAAGATAGTAAAAAGCAGCGGCTAGAATACTAAGGGAAGGAAGAACCGACAACCGTTAGGGTAATCGTGATCTAGGGTGGAGATCACGACTCGGCAAACGTTGTGTAGGACGCCCTCCAACCAGGTGGGATGACGCCCGACGAAAGACTGCAGGTAGATAATGGATGCGGTAAGTTGAAGACAAGGCGCTATGACGTATATAAATATTAGGGGAACCTAGAAGGCTGTTAACTACTTTTCCCAAAAATATATATTGAAGCGATGAATTTGAAGGTCTCGCCAACCCTAAAGCAACATCATTTATTACCTCTCACGTCGTAACTGAAAATATATCAAGTTACGAAACGCGCCAACCTCATATTACCTCCCTAAATATTTATCATAAAAATTTGTTTACTGAACGAAATTTCCCGGCAAAAAATTCTCGCCGGCAAATCAGACAGGTATTTCCCAACAATTTCTAACTGTCGTACGGCAAATAATTTAATTTTTCATTGAGTTTACGTGGACGTACTCAGGGGGGAACAGGTGGGTGCTTCAGGTGCTTGAGGCGAGTAATAAGTACTAAGAGAGTGGCTACTGCATGTCTTTCAACAAGCAGTCGCCTCTCTTCATTCTTTAGTAGTGGTGCTCCATTAAACAGCGGCTTATTGCGGTAGTAAAAATAGAGATTATAGGAGTAGAACTTGACTTCGATAAATATAATGTGACTCTTCGTTGCATACAAGGTAAAGATAACTTAAGAACATAAAAATCGACAATCTATACACAAAAAAGGTTCGCAGTTAACCCGCTTACATTCATAATGGATATTTCCTTTATTCGTCTTAGAGTATTTTTTGTTTTTACGACGTTACCTTTATAACAAGGAAAATAAAACTTTCGTCCATAAACCAACCCATGTTTTTCCCAAATCCTCAAAAATCCGTTATTTAGTGTCACTAGTGTGGTGTGTAGGATCACTTGAAAAACGGTTCCTATTTAGATCTAACTCTCTCTAGCCCCCAAATTCAGCCCCTCAATACGTCCCACGAATCCAATATCTCGCGTGAATTACAACCAAACCTAATAAGTATTCTGATTCCGTTGCCCCTCGAAAATTCTCCCTGAGTACGTCCACAGCCGCCATGTTTTTCGCGAATCCAATAACTCGCATGGATGACTCGTAAGAATGAGTTGGAAGGCTAAAAACTTGGAATATTCAGTGTGGGTCAAAGACTCCGAGGGTGGAGATTCCATTTTAAATTGCCGGTTTCCTTGGTTACCTATGAGTGTTTTTTACCCTGTTATCCCAATTCTGAGTTACCAAAGATGATATCTTTGTTTAGTTTTTGTTGTGTAATCGGTGATTATGTATTTCAAAAACAAAATAAAGTACACCGCACATTCAGCCTGTCTGAACGCGACACGCTCAGACACTAATTAAAGGCTTTTCAATCGGTTTGACTAGATGTATATACATTTCGGTTTCTCCATATACAAAGAAGATTTTATTTGATATAATTTATAAAAGTAAAGTAAAGTAAAAGTAAAAAGTCTTTATTTAGGAACATAATTCAGGTAAAATAACAGAAATAGGCAACGATACGACCTGCAGAAGTATAAATACTGTGTCGCAGATCGCAACGCCCACCTCCGGTATTAGAGTCAGAGTTCCACGAACTGTAGGCACTTATATTAATATATAATTATAAGTTAACAATAGGTTTTTAAGTTTGTTATCTAATTAATTAATGATCTATGATTATGTGATTATGACTTTCGACTGTGGAAGAGCTTGGCAAGGCCTAAAATAAATAAAACAAACATGGCGGACCTGTGTGGACAGCCTTCACAAGGCTGCTTCACAGATCTGCCGTTTAAAAACCTTACAATTTTTTTTGTGGGATTTTGGTATTCTTTCATTAGTTAAGGTATAGAATTCGTCATAAAAATGGTCAGTTTGCTCTGTGATCGGACTGTTTAGTCCCTGTTCATCATCAAAAACTTAGTTTTCGATCAAATTTTAACGGTCTTTTTGAGTCGTCGGTTTTTGGTCGTGTTTTGTATTTGTGCCGATAAAACTAAGAGATCGGGATAGCCAAAGGTATATTCTTCAATAATTTACACACTTGATACCATTCGTCGTGGTTTAATGTAGAAGATAATGCATTTAAAATTCAGCGTTGCCACCAACGGTTGCTGGTTTCGTGGCAAAAAGTTTCATTTATCAACAGAAGCTTATCTTTTTATTATTTTTTCATGCAATCAATGCAATTTAGTAGGATGATTTATCAGGTTCAAAGGACATAAAACCTAGGGCTTCGCATACAAAAATTCAGAGAAATCATGTTTTTTTTTTATTTTTGAACCCTGTCTGTGGATCAGCCTTAGTTAGGTTAGGTTAGGTCATTGTAAATGCCGCACTGACGAATGGCTAAAAAAAGATATTTTTCGGAATATATAGATAGATATAATTAATTGACAGACAGGTTACATGTTTTTGGATAATAGTGCTTAGAATCCTAAAAAAGACAAAAACCAAACATAAATACAGACTTCACCATAAACAAGACTTAACAAAATCAAGTCTACATAACAGAAACATAACAAAAACCGGTGCACATCTCTAGTGTTGAAACTAGGTCAAGTGAAGACTTACATGCTAACCATACGTCCCAGTTGGGAACGCACTGTTTTGACAACTGTACGCTTGAAGCCCACTGTGTGTGACTGTATTTGAGAACGGCTTTTCACTTGTGTTGGTAATTGTACTTTGTTTTAGTTAAAGCTTAGAATGAAATAAACTCGGTTTAAAGGCATCGTTTTATGGTGCAAAATGGAAGAATATATACATAATATTATTATATAATATTTTCTTTTTCACATTATATTTTCTGTATTATTATTTTTTTTGTAATGTGATGGGATATATTGCTGTTTTTTATTTATTTTTCGCTTACTTAATTCGAATAACGTTTTTTTTTTCAAAGATAAAATCATGGTCTGATTGCATCCCCCATTTTTCGACAGTAGTCGTCAAGACTACTGTACGATCCATACTAATATTTGAACGGATCTTAATGTTATTTGGCAGAGAGGTAAATGATCTCCCGGAGTCGCACATGCAATAGCTAATCTGACACAAATCCATCTATTTGCTTGCTAAATTAATTATATGCATGGATATTTGTCTATTTTTTTAATCCATTATTTAGGGTTAATACATAAACAAAAAAAGACGTGTGGCACTTGGGGACTGCCGCGGTAAAGCTATTGCAATGCCATCTAGAGGCGAGTTGCTGAACTAAAGAGACAAACGTCAAGGTTTTTTCGTTACGGAATTTCTGGATTCGGTCCCCGCGCTCAAGGCCCGCGATAGAAGCTATGCAATAGCTTAAAAAAATATAACAGCCAAAAATTTAAATTATTAAGGTAAAAAACAAAAAGTAAAACTACACTGCGTTTCGGGTGATGAAAACGCTGCCATGTTAGCCCTTGCATTTTAAGACGTCACGCACGGATCATCGAGAAAGTCAAAACTTCATGCCCATACAAAAATATTCAAGTATGTCGTATAGTATGTACGCTTCAGTCTTAGTATGTACGCAGCCAATAGCGTTGCGTTTAGACGTTTTGCGGTTGAGATTTAAAATAACTACTTTTTAAATATTAAATTTCACAATAAATACAAAAATAAATATATACAGATATGTTTCTATATCAATAGAGAATATACTCGTATAAAAAATATTAGCTTTTAAAGTCACATATACTTTATTTCCAAGCATGTTTATCGAACACTGCCCAAATTAATTAGCCAACCAATAAAATAAATTACTCACTTATTAAACAATACCTTTTGACAATTTAATTGATTCAAATTCAATTCAAAATTCAATTGAAGTAAAACCAATTGGAGTCGTAGCACGGGATCCATTGTCTCCATTTCATATTAAATTTAACGCTATTGTTTGAATTGTTGCACACTGGTCGATTCTTGGTTTGACAACCTAATTTCGACCATTTCTATCGTTTGTCAACCCAAGAATGGAAATGGCCACATCTGGAACTGCTTCTAAAACCTTGTATGATAACCATAAAAACTAAAGAATCTAAAATCTAAAGGTTTCTTCTTCGCTTTTTGGTCGTGGACGCGTATCCACATACCGGAGCGACAGAAATAAAAAAAATTACTATTACTATCACAAAGTAGCGAATTTTTTTTTAAGAGTCAGAGTCAGAGTCAATGAGTCAAATATTTTATTTCTTTAGACTTACAAAATAAGCACTTAGATAAGTTGACAATGTAAAGTTTACCATCGAATAGTAAAAAAATTTGATTATTCGGTAGATTAATTATAATTGAGTACACTGGTAACCGACCAGTGCTACAGGTTTTTCATAAACCTGTAACAGCCAATCTCTTACAACGCAGGTATATAAGCATATCAACGCTTTCACTGCCCAGACTGTTGGTGCGACCGAAGAGGTGAGGTTAATATGTCTATGTCTACCTATGTATTTTCTATATCTATGTCTCCATGTCTCACATAAAGTATCAAAGAGAATATCATTTAAATTGGAAAATAAAATTCCAAGTCGAAGCTATGTAATTTAAGCCGGTACATTCTCTATGCCGGTACGAATAACGTGCTGGCAACGTGAATAATGCACAGGTGATTGGGGAAATCACAAACGGTGACATAGTTGGACGGTGTGGTCGGAGATGCAGCGGGAGCGGATAGTTTTTTTTTTTTAAATCATATATATAAGCTAAAGGTTATGTTTGCTAAAGCTTATAATAGTTTGCTAAGGCTACCTGATAACAATATTAACTTAAATAAAACCTTTAACCTAAGTAATTATGTTACTATTTCGGATACTTTAAAGCTGGAAATACACTATTGAAACGCCACCCAACAATAAGCCTTGAATTTGTCGGCGGCTCAGAAAGGGCGGCGATTACTGGACTAGAGTTACAGAAATCCCCGGATCAACTTATTTACACCGTAACTTAAGTAACAAAGTTAAGTACATCTTACGTATTAATTTTCAATGACCAGAACTTTTTCTTTGACTGTGCTTTATCGGCGTTTTTGATGGTTAAACAGTTGTACCGTTTAACAGTATTGAGAAAAACTATAGTAGCTGCTCGGAGTCAGCAAGTTGTCTCTGTAACACCCCCTACCCCCGTGCCCCGGAAAGCACGTTAAGCTGTTGGTTACGTCTAACCTCTCCGCGGACGTGTCGGTCTGCCGTTTGATAGAGAGTGCAGCTGTGTGCCAGTCTCAAAGTGCACAGTCTGCACGTTGAGACTGGCTACCGTAGCCAAAATTTGGCTAGGAGAGCATGATCATCATGTATTATGTAAAATGTTAAAATTACATAAGACATTCAAAAATCAAATCAAAAATTATTCAAAAATACAATAAATGTACACTTAGAAATGTAATGAAACAACGCACATTTTAACTTAACAATAAGATCATATTCTTAAAACGACACCGCAATATTGTATTGTTATCCATACAAAAGTCAATTAAAATCGCTATCGCTTGAGCTTTTGAAAACGCTTACAGTGGCTCCACGCCTCAAATAGCCGAACCCATGATTAACTACGTGTGAATTAATGCAGATGGTAAATTGTGGTACACTGTCCTTTCTGTTTTAATAATAAACGCGGTTTACCTTCATTAATGTCGTGTATAAGCTATTTTTCAGGGCATTGTGTTTAATGGCTGGACAAACATTCGAAATAGTTTGATTTTTAGAGGCTTTCCTAATACTTTTTAGGGTTCCGTACCCAAAGGATAAAACGGGACTCTATTACTAAGACTCCGCTGTCGTGCGTGTGTCTGTCCGTTTGTCACCAGGCTATATCTCATAAACCGTGATAGCTAGACAGCTGAAATTTTCACAGATGATGTATTTCTGTTGCAGCTATAACTATAAATAATAAAAGTTAAATAATTTTAATAATTAAAGGGGGAAACGTGTTATCACCTTGAGATCCGATCACCGAGATTAAGCTACGTTTTTTTTTGTATATTTTCTAAAGTGAAAACGTTAGATTCGAATTTGAATTCTATTCCGACGGAACTTCAGAACACTATTTTGATTTGTCAAAAGTTTCCGAAATCGTTTCCGACGGCCTTTCCGACGAATTAAAATACCCCTGCAGGCCTTAAACTACATCCAGCTTCATGGCTCTAGACTGCTGTTACTCTGAACTTTTCTTGCAAAATCGTAAACGACTTTGGCCCGACTCAGGACTCAAACCCGGACTTCATCTGTTTTCTTGCATAAATAACACACGTTCTGCTTGCCTACTTTGCTAGATTTTGCTATGTATTTCACGTAGCTTTAAAAATATATGTAAATACCTTCTTTCCTACGCAGTCGGGTAAAAAAGTCCGGAGTTTCCATGTTTACAAATAACAACGTTAGTTTTTACACCTATTATCTTTAATAGAGGTATTTTTCTATAAGAATATTGTTGAAAAATACCTGTATTATGGCTTTTTTCCATGTCATAAGGTTCAAAATACTACAGCAACAAAGGAAAATTATACCTTACACTACCTTTCTTGTCACAGGTAGTTGTATTAATTATACTGTTCAAAAATTTTCTTTAGATTAGTTATGTGATAATTATACACTTGAATTTTTGACACAGAACTCTAATTCTTTGGTTTTTGACTTTATTTCGTCACTTCAACCTCAACCTCAACAGCCTGTATTGGCCCACTGCTGGACGCAGGCCTCCCCTTGATAAGCGCCTTGTTGCGTTTATCTAATGGCGGGTAATGCCCATGATCCCCACACTGGGCATGCGGGTTGGGGATCGCAGTTTGGTAGTAGAAATGTTCTACAGGGGGCGCTGCTGCCCGCCCCTGGTGAATATCCCTTAGACTCCTCCTACGACACGGGAAGAGTTGGGGTGGTTTAAATTCTAAGACAGCACCACACAGCACCGTGGGCGCACATTAGCACTAAATACATAATATGCCCTTACAAGTAGGTAAATACAACCCTAAAAACCCTTCTACAAAAACCTCACTCCAAACTGTCTTCTAACACGCAACCGCTATTACACTAACTAGTAGTTTAATTTGACATTTTGTTAGTTAAAACCACGGTTAGAACCATGGTTAGACATGTGTTTGGTTACGGTGAGTGGGTTTGAGGGGTTAGACGAAAAAACTCGAGGGGTTTGATGTTAACTTATAAGGTCATGGTCAGAGGTTTCTTAGCAAACCGCAGAAAATATTGATAATTTGTAGGTCTGAATGTTTTATTTTGACACGATAGATCGGTAACTCTTTATTACCCAACACAAACATAAAACAATATAGAAGGAAATGTAAAGACACAAGGAAGTACTGGACCGATTTAAAAAAATCTTTCATTATTAAAAAGCTATATTTTATCTCGGAATTCTCACGGAAACGGGAACTAAGCGGGTGAAACCGCAAGGCGCTGCTAGTTGCTTATACATTTCTTAACATAAACAAGAATTATACACAAAAATCATCACTTTAGTTAACAAACATTTATGTATTTCTTTTAATTTAACTATAGTAGGTTGGTACAATATAATATTAGGAAAGGAAAGCATAGGTTGTTGTTTATAACTAAAATAATAATCATAAAAAATATAGACAAACGGTAGTAGATTCAGTATTGTGCTGCATGCAGGGAATCGAACCCGCAACTCCTTCGTCGCAGGATATTCGCTCGCCGCGCAACATCCGTCGTCAAAATATAAATAAATTATTTATTTTTCTTCTCAAAGGTCCTCTATACAAAATATAGCCATTAAATTAAGTAGGTGTACCATACTAGGAATAGTTATTTTTTTTTATTGTAAGTGCCAGAATAGGAAAAATAAACTTATGTCAAGATGTAGTTTGACAAAGCCCATATACAGCTGCTCTTTTGACATTTGTTGACATTAATCTTATTCATATTAATAATTTAATTTCGATTATTGTTTAACTGACATTATTATTATTATTTTAGGCCATTTTACAGCCAACCATTTGTAACTTATAATTAGATAGGAGTATGTGTTTATGCAAAATTACCGTTTGTCTGTTTTTTTTTCTCTCTCCTGCTTAAAATCCCTTATGGTGTTTCCTTAAAAACATTTTTGTTTATTTTGTATTCTTTCAATATAATAATAATTATTAATTATGTTTAAAATTAGATTACAACGATATCAAGTGTATATATAAATGTACCTTTGGTGGAATAAATGAAATGAAATGAAATGTAGCAAACATCCATCCATCCAAACTTTCGTAATTTCAATAAAAAAAATTGAAAGTGGCAGATTGGCAAAACTAACATAACAATATGAATAAAATCAAGCCCAATTGTAATGAAAAATAAACAATAAGTAAGTACGAACGAAAACTCGTTTATAAAATAAACAGTGATGGTTTTCTTTTGGGGGATATTCTGCAATATATTGCATCAATGGATCTTTTGTTAGTTCAGCTGTTGGTTTGACTCACTCTTGCCCGCAGCATCTATTAATTCTATCTAATCCACTTTCTTTCGTAAGAATAATTTGGTACGTAAATATAAACATAATAATAAAATATATAGTTACTACATAAATACTTAGTAGATATACACAATTATACATATATTTACGGATCGAATTATGCTTGCGATAGAAAGGAGATTAATTATATATCACACTTCACATCACACTAATCTTATAAATGCGAAAGTTTGTATGGATGGATGGATGGATGTTCCTTACCTCTTCACGCCAAAACTACTGAACGGATTCGGCTGAAATTTTGCACACAGGTTATTCTAACCCCGGAATCAAACATAACATACTTTTATCCCATAAATCAGTTTCTGTGGGAAACTTTGTAATATTTAAACTTTAACTGACCGAGCAGTAAAAACAGCAAGAAATAGTAATTGTTGACAGAACTGAAACTGGGCAATTCATCTAAAACTACAGCCATATTGTGCGCATCATTTTGCGTTTGACGTGTTAGTAATGACGAGGGTCCGACCTTTGTGCTGATGATTTATTGCGCAACTTTTAGACCCTTTCGGTTCTTATTGGCAGAGTGTAGGGTGTGGCAGTAGCGCAGGTATTACCCGGCAAAGTTATGTTGAGGTTCGAAGGATCATCGACGCATTGTCCTCGCGTCCATGGAAGGTAGATATTACCCGACAAAAAAAAATGTTTTATTAACTATTGGACAACATACCTTAAGGAAACAAGCAATCATCGCCATTTTATTCCAAAGGGTTTTGCGATTTTTGTAGAATTAAAAACAATAGATTTTATTTCCGTAAACTTACCGGCATAGTACCATCTTAGTTATGCAAGCTTATATGCCAAGTTTCAAATCAAATAATTCTTCTGTGCTGATATAGGGTAGATAACAATAGACACTAATATTATAATGATAAAGATTTGTATTTTTCTATCTTTGTAACGAATAAACTCAAAGCTACCGGACCGATTCCAAAAATTCTTTCACCATATTAGAATTCTACATTAACTTATCGTAAGATCCTACTAATATAATATTATAATCGCGGATGTTTGAAAACATTTATCTGTATGTATGTTTGATTCTCTTTCACATAAATCAGTACCCGTGGAATAGGCTCGCGAAGCCGCGGGGCGCAGCTAGTAGGCTATATTTATATGCTTAAAAAGTAAATGTCTACCCATGCGAAGCCGGGACAGGCTGTTGGCTTTCTATAAAACTAGGTAAATATGTACTTGGTGTAGTTTGATACCCGATATTACAGAAATGAGACACTGTTTCACCTCTACTATGCCACAGTTATTAAAATATAACTTTGCCAAAGTAAATGTACTGAACCTCCTTTGTCTTGTGAATTTCTAATGTTTATTATTTGTTGCTTAGATTGCTTTCAATTAAAACTCCTTTGTTCCTTGTTTGTCATTTGCACGGATTTTAGTACCTAATTATTTTATTTATGGGCAACATATTGTCGTTACGTTTGTTTTCGCATCTTATCTGAAATCGGACGTGATTTAGATGATTAAAGGTCGATTTACACATATCAGTGAACCCACAGTTCCGGCACGGTACTGCCGTTACAGTTCCATATCCGTGCTACAGTGGTGCGTCAGTGCTTCAATTCACACATATCAGGCACAGTACAGTTCTCTGCGGGTCTTCGTGCACGACGTTCCCTTCAGACTAGCGTTGACGTCGATTGTTTTGATGGCACTCATCAATAACACAGAATTAGCTATGATAGCCGTTGCTTTATACGAAGAAGAAGAAGAGAATCGAGGAAAAAAAAGAAAATGGGCAGCGCGGTCAGTGATCCGTGATAAAATATCGTCGTCGCCGATCACGTCCGTGATGGCCGGTGCCGGCACTGACACTGATGGTACTGAGACGACACTGACACTGACAAGTGTGAATACATCCATAGAGAATGTTTGAAAGAATAATTATCACTGATGCGGTACTGTGCCGGAACTGTGGGTTCACTGATATGTGTGAATCGACCTTAATACTCAAATACATCTCATACTATAAGCACGTCTCAAGTGTCAATTTTTTGAAAGATTTTCATTGAAAAATTGTAGGTGGAACTAGTCGCTCATTTTTTCATACAAACGTGGAAGGGTAACTACAAGGCTGTTTGATGTTGACCATCCAAAACTAAGGATAAAATCAATTAATACCGTTATAAACTATGTTTGTATACAACTAAAACAGTAAATTAAGTATACGTTTGAAAAATACAAGCTTCTAAACTTTCGTATTTCAACACGAATTTTGGCTTAACTTTGGGTGATAATAAATAACACACAGGGAAAGATTACTCTAAAATGAAGGGTTTACCGACATAGTTTAGTTATTAATAAGTTAAAATAATTTTTTTTTAAGAGATACATATTATAATAGTTTTTCTATGATAACCCTTGTGCTAAAGTCTGTTCGCGGCATAAATAATTGTGCATTTCATTCTATCGCGCGGGTATGTCTATAATGACAGGTGAGATAGCATGCATTTAGCCCGCGCTCACTGATGACAAACAGTGTACTTGCGTTTTTTTAACCCACTTCAAAAAGGAGGAGGTTCTCAATTCGTCTGTTTTTTTTTTTTTTTTTTTTATGTTTTTTACCTCAGAACTTTTGACTGGGTGGTCCGATCTTCATGATTCTTTTTTTATATGAAAGCTGGTGCTTCCCATGTGGTCCCATTTTAATTTTGTTCAGTTCTGACAGTGGGATCCATGAAAATTCATGAAAAAACCGTAAAAATTGAAGTCGGTTTATAGTTTTTTAAAACAAAATTAATTATTTATTATTAGGTTTGCAGGTACTTTGTTACTCCGATTTTGCTGAATATATCACTTTTGTATAGGTGGAATGATCCCAAGGTAGTCCTATAGAAAAATGTTTCTAAGAGATTATTATTTATCCCCATAAACAAAAAAACTATAAGATTTTTGCGGTAAATGACAATTTTAGTGATATCTTCGCCAATTATTAAAGTTTGTCGATGTTAAATGACAGAAAATATTGATTGTCGTGTTCTGGATTTCAATAAATTATTTTTCCTCCTTTGACTTTCCGAGTTTAAAAGCAATATCTAAGCAATGCGACGCGTGACCCGAGAGCTGGTGAGTATCTGTCGCAGCGCATCAGCATTGCCATACAGCGAGGGAATGCAGCCAGCGTAGCGGGGACCCGACGACTGGTATTGACATGAATTCGTTTAGCTACCTGTAGATTGTTTGCAACAGTCTGCAGTCAACTCAATTTTTTCAATAGTTTATACTTACTATCACTAATTTTTTCTTTTTATTTGATGGTAATTTCCTTTTTAATAAAGTAATTTTCTTTCTATATTTTCTACTGAAGACGTTCACGTGAGAAGCCGCGGTCAGTAGGCTAGTCTCTTATAATGCAGATTATACACTTAACGTAATAATTTGTCATAAAAGCAGGACATGTATATATTATCTAGAAACCGTCATAAACCAAGTTAAAAGAATAGGTTTATGAGCCCCTTAGGACAACGAGTGAGGTAAAATAGGACTCCGCGAAGGAAACTATGTAGACGTGACGTAAGTTAAACGTGATCTTGAGGATAAAAAAAATGCAGTGTATGTATAGTGTAATTTATAATAATTGCTTGCAACAGTCTGCAGTTAGCTTTTAAATATTTTTTTGACAAGATACTTTATTTTTATTTGATTGGTACACGTGAATAAAGTTATTGAAAATAAAATAAAAAGGTATTTTAGCTTTCGTGCCTTCGTGATACGTTGTCGCCCACATCGTCACTTTCACGTTAAATTGCGGTCTAACGAAGGTCTCCTTAAAAATCATAATAATTATTTATTCAGAAACAACCATACAATTGTGTTTGAACAGTAGGTACACAAAAATATCTTTCAGTGTGAGGAGAATAATGATAAATTATTAGTTATAAAAAAATACCCTTGTCCAATGAGCTAATTTTAGTTATAGTTATAGCTAGTGGTTTCTTTTTCACTTCTTGTGGTTGAAAAATTGAATTAGAGTCGATTGCACTCTATTTCTTATTTGATAGTAATTATTATTTATCAAGCTGTTTATTTGACTTTGACTCTGACTCTATACAGAGTCAATATAACAAAACCTTTGTTCAGCAGTGTGTTTTAACAGACCTTGTTCATCTCCCTGTTGGGTCCCAAATCCTTCTACTCGGTGTGGTTAGAGTTTGGTGGGAAGATCGTGCGTGGACAATAAATAAAAAAAAAAACAAACCTACCCGCGAAGTCCGCTCTCATCTATGCCTCTACCTTTCGTAAAAACGGCCTCCACTCACTATCGTTCCCGGAAACAGGGCATGGCAACCAGAGTTATTAAATTACGTATTTTCCCGGGCCCACCGGAGCTTTATGTAATCAATTTCATAAAATTGATGTATATTTCGGTAATTGAATACGAGCTTGCGGAAAACATGGTCTAAAAGTGTAGTTTGGGATAGAGGGCGCTGTAACGGAATGTCTTCACAAAAAATATTTTTTTACTTCCAAGGAACCAAAGAAAAAAGTGATTAATTTTGTGTAATTCGAATTCTTAAGTACTAGTACTAAGATTTAAACCTATTTCCCAAAACAAAGCCTCATAAATAACAATAAATAATATATATTAATTATACTGGACCGTTAGCGGGTTCGATTCCTGCTTCAGGAGAAATGTTTGTACGATATGCTAATATTTTTTACGGGTGTTTTCTATGTAAAACCAAATTACATATTATTTATGCAGTGTATAATTAAGTAATTATATCAGTTATCCAAATTCGATTTGGATATCGAATTTGGATAAAACCAAAATCATGATCAATGGCCTCATTGATCCGGGACCGGTCGTCGTACATGGCCACCCTCTGGAAACTGTTTCCGAGTACACTTACCTTGGACAAATTCTGCAGTTGGGTAAAAACAATTTTGAGAAGGAGGCCAAGAGGAGGATCCAGCTAGGCTGGGCAGCGTTTGGAAAACTACGTCGAGTCTTCTCGTCATCCATACCGCAATGCTTGAAAACGAAAGTTTTCAATCAGTGCGTCCTACCTGTCATGACCTACGGAGCTGAGACGTGGACACTCACGATAGGGCTGGTCCACCAGTTCAAGGTCGCTCAGCGAGCTATGGAAAGAGCTATGCTCGGAGTCTCTCTGAAGGATAGAATTCGTAACGAATACATCCGACAGAGAACCAAAGTTATCGACATAGCTCAAAGAATTAGCAAGCTGATGTGGCAGTGGGCCGGCCACATTTCGCGAAGAACCGATAACCGCTGGGTAAACGAGTTCTTGGGTGGAGACCGCGACTCGGAAAACGTAGTGTAGGACGCCCTCCGGCCAGGTGGGATGACGATCTGCGAAAGACTGCAGGCAGATGCTGGATGCGTCAAGCTGAAGACAGGGCGCTATGGCGCTCATTAGGGGAGGCCTATGTCCAGCAGTGGACTAGTATAGGCTGATGATGATGATGATGATGATCAGTTATCTAGTTCCCATATAGCTTTGCTTAAATTGTCGC
Source organism: Eupithecia tripunctaria (assembly GCA_955876795.1). Taxonomy (NCBI): domain Eukaryota; kingdom Metazoa; phylum Arthropoda; class Insecta; order Lepidoptera; family Geometridae; genus Eupithecia; species Eupithecia tripunctaria. Next base: position 7,840,697 of record OY041624.1, on the reverse strand, counting down.
TAGATACCTAATGCTGGGTCAATTCTCCGGCATAGAGTGCGCAATTAGGCCGCTTCGAGATGTATTTCGAGCGGGATGACAAGATATGGTTTTCTCGCGAGTGAGAAGTACAGAGCTGACGTGCACCGAATTTTCTATGCGCCAAAATTGTTATTACCTAATTACAAGTTAACGAAACAACCAATCGAAAAATTAAAATACTCGACTAAAGAAATACTTCTAGGTTTATTAGCAAAACAAAAACCGAAGAAATAATGTGTGCTGTTCCTGAGATAAATAGCAAAATGTTCGAAAATATCTATTTTTAAAAAAATAAACTGGCGAGAAAACTTTCACCAATCGTGGTTTTGAAACACGTAATTCAAGATATAAGATCGAAGTAACATTTCCCTAAATAGCTTTCACAGATTCTGAGAAAAATAACGATTTTGAAGAACAATTTTGAAGTATTGCTTAAGGCACACTCTTAATAATAAAATAATAATTAAAATTAATTATAAAATCTTGTGAAAGATTACGTTTTAATTTATTTAGTCAGAGAAGAATAGAAACGAGTAGAGTTTTCGCCTTAGGCCGGAACCCTTCCTAACCTATTACCAAAAATAAATAGACTAACTTTCTAGTGAAAACTTATTACGAAGAACCCTTTTTCCTTATAATAAGTAAATAATGTTACATTTGCCCTATTACAGGTTGTGTATTGTTCAATTTCATTAAATTATTGACGTTGTGAGCGAGAAAATTAGGTTTGGACGGAACTATATCGTAAATTTAATGGAATGATGATGTTTTCATGAAATTTTGTATGAAATTGCGGGGGAGCGAGCGAAATGAAGTTGAGTTAGATCTTATCAACAGCTGAGCTATTTTATAATTAGCATCAAAGAATATTTATAACAGAACAGAAAAATAATTAATAATTATTATATTACTTTTATAAAAATATATTCTTTCCATGAGTTGTTTTCCCCAACAGTGGTCGGTTCTTGGGAATAATTTCGACATTTTATATTCTGCAATTATAAAAAAAAACACAGTTAAGTTCTGTTGTGAGTAATAATTTATATATTATAACGTTTACAAGTAGTATAATATTACTTACAGGTCTTTAAAAGTTTTGTAGTAATTATGTTCCAAAATTTTATTTATTTTATTTCTTTACCACGCCCTATTAATACATTAAGAACTCAAAGAAATTTAAAAGCTTAGTGCAATAAAAATCCTCTACATGTACTTTTGTCTTTTAACAAAATTAAGAAAACTGCTTATTAAAAATAAAACACAATACAATACAAAGTTTTTTTTAGTTTACTTCACACCTTCCCAGGTAAATGAAATTTACACATAGCGCAGGGCAGATTAAGAAACATATTCTTTTTTACCCGACCCAGGTTTTGAACCCGTAACTGATAGACCAACGAGGCAGTCGTGAAATCTGTCTTGCACCACCATTTTGTTTAGATTTTCATTTCGAGTGTTGCCAGCAAATAACAGAATTTGCGGATTAAAATAAGGTACTTATATCGGACGACCACGGGTAGTGCGTATCAAAAGCCCCCTAACATTAGGGTGGGATTACACTGGGCAACAATAATCGTATTGGATTATTTTTATGGATATCCGATTTTATTGGAAAAACTAATCAGGCGGTAAATTTTCGCCTCTATGGTGAGCTTTAGTGGTAATATTATTAATTCCGTGGTCGGAATGCTTAGAAATATGGAATGGCTGGACCGTTTTTGTTGATACTTAGCACTGAATAAAGATATTGGCGGCGATGGTTAGTAGTGCCTTTTATTTTATTGAATTAGACCCTAGATATTATGTCTAAAATAAATGAAACCCAAAGACACGGTATTTCTATCTATGTCAAAAAACGGGGAGATGAGGCACCGGCTTCTCGAAAGTGGCAGCGTCAAATTAGGTCCAATTGCGTCCTCCCCCACCTCAGTCAGAGTCGGAACAGCGCCGCTGGCGGGGCGGTCGCTTTTCGCGTGCTAATTGTTGTCTCTGTCACACTTCGGTCTAGGTACGTCTTTCTATCTATGTGTTCATAAGTAGGTATACTGCAAAAGAATGGGAAAAGCGTGTCTTTGCGTTTAGTTGTAACTTAACACAGGCCATTTATTGAGTAAGCTCTAGGGTAACGTAAAACAACTACAGAATTTTAATTATAGCTATAGCTACTTCCAATCTGAACCTCAACCTCAACAGCCTGTATTGGTTCACTGCTGGACGCTGGCCTCCCCTTGATAAGCGCCTTGCTGGCGTTTATCTCATGGAGGGTAATGTCCATAATCCCCACGCTGGGCATGCGGGATCTCAGTTCGGTGGATGAATTGTCCTGTAGGGTTCGCTGCTACCCGCCCCGCGCCGGATATGCCTCTTACGACACCCACGGGAAGAGATAGGGTTGTGCAAATTCTAAGTCAGCACCACAAAGCTCACACTATCATTTCCAATCTATTGTCATATAATTTCTAACCCACCACCCACCACATAACTTAAGCATAACTAAACTAACTTGTTGTACCTACCTTTGTAAGAGAAATAAATATTTTTATTATTATTACTATTATTAATAACTTATGAACAACAAAGAATGAAAGACGTACCTAGATCGAAGTGCAACCGTCTCAGATGAGCAAACCTTTTCCTTCTTATCCCGTCCTAGGAACTACAGCTTCCTAAAATGAACACCATCATAACCATCCAATGGAACCTCCTGCTAATCAATTCTACTACTGCGATCTCCATTATATTTATATATGTATGTACTTGTTTCCCTTATTCAATGTAGATATGTATGTATGTATATATAAGTATAGTCATTTTACAATTAGAATCAGTATTTTTATTTTATTTTATTTTATTTTGTATTTAACATTTGTATTATCTAACTACATAATAATGCACACAGATCCCCATGTTCAATCCAACGATCCTATCCATCCACGGTTGTCTGGTAGATATCGCTTTTGAGCGATAAGACCGCCAATTGTCACATATTTTGTAATGTTTATTTTGTTTGTATATTATTTTTTAAGTGTGCAATATGGAATTTTCTATCTATCTACTTATTTTACGTATAATATGTAGTCTGTTATACACCACCGTCTATACCTGTACAATAATCACGTGTCCATCCAAAGGTTGCCTGGAAGAAGTCGCTGGCTCTAAGGTCGCTGGCGATAAGGCCGCCCCATTGTGCTACTGTTTTTGTGTTTGGGTTTCTCTTTTCTGTATTTCTGTATCTTGGTGTGTAATAAAGAGTATTTTTATTGTATTGTATTGTATCCCCCACATGCCCTGCGTGGGGATTATAGATAAAAGCCAATAAGGCGCTTGTCAGGTGATGGCCTGCTTCCAGCAGTGTCAAGAGTCAAATCGTTTATTTCTTTAGACTTACAAAATAAGCAATACAAAATATAGCTTGATAAATAGTTATAAATCAAACAAGAAATAAGGTGCAATTGACTCTAATTCACTTCAATTTTTTGTCTACTAGCGGAAGAAGTGAAAAAGAAACCACTAGCAAGTTTATCGCTTATCAACTAATACAATCTTAGGATAACTAAGTCTAACTGGTCTTACATCCTATTGTCTGTGTGGAACTGGGCGACATCCGGCCAAGCATTAACATCATTGACGTAGTCATCACAGTGGACAAGTATTTGCAGTAGGAATCACAATCAACAATCAAATCATAGCTCAAAGAGGTATAAAAAGGCCTATGATTCAATTATAGACAACACACTAACAACTATCCAAAAATATCACGCAGTAAAACATCTCCAGTATTTTCTTTATCTAATATTGCTAACAAAAACCATGTTTGTCTGTTGATTACGACGAAAGAGCCGAAAACACAATCAAAAACTCAATACCTTTCTGTAGTCGACGACACATTCAAACAAAGCCAAAACGATGTGTTGTAAGAATGAACCAGTAAGGCATAAAGGTTTTTAGGGTTCCTTACAGTTACACGTGATAAGCAACTTGCTGAGTTTAGTTTTGTGATGCTGGTTTACAAGTTGCACCACCCAACTCTTTCCGTGGGTATCGTAAGATGCGACTAAAGGATATCCTCCTGCAGATATTATACCACTGAACTGCGATCCCCAACCCGCATGCCCAGCGTGGGGATTAAGGGTGTTACCCCCCATGAGATTAACGCCAACGCGCTTATCAGGGGGAGGCCTGCGTCCAGCAGTGGACCGATACAGGCTGTTGAGGTTAGTTAGTTTAGTTCTGTTAACTTATATTGCCATTGGAATACTTGGATAGTTATTATTGATATCGATAGAGGCGTGGGTTATGTAATTACGACTTGGCGCGGTGGGCGAAGGTCCACCTGCGACCCAGGAGGTTGCTGGTTGGATTCTCGCCTCGGGACAAATGTGTGTACGATCTGCAGATATTTATTCAGGGCGTTCTGGCTGCTTTCTAAATACATATAATAAAAAATATCTATCTATGTAGTGTATTGTAGTATGTATATATCTCGTACCCATTACACAAGCTCTGCTTATCTTGGGGCTATGTGTGAATTGTCTAACATTATTTATTTATTTATATGACCCACTTAAGAGAGACGCTAAATCCGTTCACAGACATCTTTGTAAAACTACCTACGGAACCCTATAAGAAAAAAATGACAAGAAACTCGAAGCAATAAGTAGCCCCCACACAGCGACAACCATTCATAAAGAACTGGGAATATTTGGAGACGGCAGTTTTTTTTCTGACTATTTTTAGCAGTGAAAGAGTCCGAGTTAGAGTCAAATAAGTTATTTCTTTAGACCTACAAAATAAGCACTTAGACAAGTCAATTTTTATATTATATAAACAGCTTGATAAATAGTAATTACTATCAAATAAGAAGTAAGGTGCAATTGACTCTAATTCACTTGCCTTGCAAATGCATGGCCGGATGTCACCCAGTTCCACACCGACAATAGTATGTAAGAACATAAATTGGTTGTGTTAGATTTATTTGTATTTACAAATATGACAACTATCTACTCTTATGTTATGACATTATATTTAGACTTAGATATGCAAAGATTGTATTAGTTGATAAGTGATAAACTTGCTAGTGGTTTCTTTTTCATTTTTTCCGCTAGTGGACAAAAAATTTAATCGAATGAGAGTCAATTGCACCTTATTTCTTATTTGATAGTAATTACTATTTATCAAGCTGTTTATATAGTACAAAAATTACTTGTCTAAGTGCTTATTTTGTAAATCTAAAGAAATAAACGATTTGACTCTGACTCTGACTCAATGATGGTGCTGATGATGGAAGTGCGTGCGCTTCCCACATCCCTGGCCGAGGATCGCATAAAGTTTTGATAGCAGATGCTGGAGCCAATATTTGAAGATGGCGCGGCCCATTTTTATTTAGTTTTCATTTTCCACGCGACAGCGCTCCATCGATACCAGTTATCTTTTATGTTTATATATTTGCGTGACGGGGAGGTCTGGTTTGGTAGTCTGTTGATGTTAGGCAGGGCGCAAAAGTGGAAACTTTAGTGTCTTGTGTCAGATACAAGCTACCGATGAATATTTGATATCTATAGAACCAGTATGAAATAAAGTATCTACTCCCTGCCCATACGTGTGTCCAGTTGCTCCCACTCATTGACGATCAAAAAGTGTCAGATGTGCCGTGTCGGCAACAGAAAGTGTCTACGTTTGCGCAGCGACTTAGATGCTTGATGTTGGCTAGATCTTCTTTGGGCTCAATCAATCAACTCTTTCTTTTATTCTTAGAATAAGCTGCAAATTATGTTAACAAATCAGGTCAGATAGAGCCAAAAGGAGACTATGGTCAATATTAGAGTAAGATGTAAATTATGTCAACAAATCTGAACAAATTGAACTAAAATTCACTTCTTTGTAGTCGAGATAAAGATATATTATAATTGATACCAATAATTTTATCGAAACAGAGACTTTATAAACACAGTGTAATCTAAGTATGTTAAATTTTGCAGAAATAAAGTTATTTTTAGGTTCAGTAGTGCCTGATCTATCTTTTTTGCATATAATTTATAAAAATCGAGTAACGGTAAATTGTCTGTGAAGACCGATTTGTTACAGTATTAAAACAAAATAACAGCGAAAACTTCAAAACACAGATATTAACTGTCAAAAATCCTAAGTCATCTCTACGTTATTTGTATGTGTGTGTGTGTAGTACCAAATATTTTTTTTATCTATCTATCTAAATCCGTACCGAAAGCAATCTCAAAGATTACTACATGCTAGACCGATGATATAATAGAGTAATGGGTTACCAGTTTAAAAAAAATGCGTTTTTGTTCCGATTTTTCCAATCAAAAGTTTCATCACATACTTTTACGTTTTTGCTTCTAGAAAACGAGAGAAGTCGTAGAAAAAAGCTAGAGGTTTATTAAATTAACTTTTATCGCCAACGGACAACAACGGGTTATTGAATAGTGAGTTAAGGTGCTCTGCTCCCTACTTATTTTACGGTTCAGCGCCGCGACACACCTCCTTAATAATAAACTTTAACCCAACTTAGCTCTAGAAATTTTTTTACTCCATAGAATAACCTTGTCGTATGGTCTTAGCTGGGCTGAACGCAAGATTACTCTCTTTTTTTACAGTGTACAAAACACGACTATCAAAAAAAAGAGTGTAATGTTTTTAGGGTTCATTTTTATGTAGGTAGACCATAACTTGTAATTGCCTGAGCAGATTTGGATGTATGGGTATCATTAAATCATACGGTGAAACACTGTAATTTTGTAAAAAAATAAACAATGATATACTAACTAAGCCAGTTATATTTTCCAATGCTTCTGTAAAATGAAGTTGTTATTACCGTTATAAAACAAGTGGTTATTCGTAGTTACCTTGTTTAATCTTGCGATATCACAAAACAGTGAAAGAGCTAAGAACTAACTTTTGCTCTTAAGGTCTTTGATGATGAGGCAAATTTCTAATCCAGATGCGAAACAATTTATTATTAACAACCGAGAGCGGTTATTTTATAAATAAGATTATAGGTGTACAATAAGTTCTTTCAAAAGTTTAACTACCTCAATTATAAGTATTTTTATGTACTTTTTTGTTTTTTTTTGTATTATATATTTTAAATTAGTGAAGCTAAAAAATCTATCTTCAGATAAATTCTAGGTTCAGATAAATATATTTTCGTTCTTTAAAAACAAACAAGAAAGCCCAAAGCCTGCCAAAAGCCTGCCAACCTGCGTTTAAAACCAGTTGCCTATAAGAGTGTGCGATATGTTATTTTGTAGTTTTTCTTTCACATATTCTGAGTTATTTATCTCAGAATCTGTGAAAGCTACCCTTCATATTCAATTAACAGGAAAACCATGATGCCTAAAATAGTAATGTTACCACCTAAATAACCAAAATTGCAATAAATGAATGCCAATGAACTGGAGATCCAGTGTTTTCAATCCTATTACTGCGAAATATTTGTGGTTTGGCCGATCCGATCGAATTTCGATGTCAGTTATCCATTGCGGGCAATATGATACGATAATATCTGCTGTTGGCTAAACTGTGGAAGTTGGCCTTATATACACGAACAGCAAGTTGTCGACTGGAAGGAAACTGCAGGCGCCGACAGCAGGCGACGGCAGTTGATTGTTACTCGAGTAAACATATCTATGCAAAATTTCAGGCCGATCCGTGCAGTAGTTGTAACGCGAAGAAGTACCTAACTGTCATCTGTTACTCACAATACTAACTAGCTTATTCCTGTTTTCCCTCCATGGGGACTTCCTCCTTGGGAACCTTCCTCCATCGAGGAGGAAAAGGGGACCCTTCAGAAAAAAAACTGTGCAGTTACAATAATTTTCTTATTCCAATTCTGCCTGCGAAGAATGTTCTAGGACAGAAACTGAAGACTTTTAATAAAAATAATAGTGATATCCTCTTCATCATTTTAGCTTCTTCTACTTTTCCCCTTGAGAAAAAAAATGAACTTCTTCGTAGCATGCACCCCTCTGCTTATTTTCGAGCTTGTTTGGGCTAATTCCCAGGGATCCATGACGCAAGACCTTGATTGTGCTGTGAAATGTCAAGCTAGGCGCTTACAATTTGAATTTCAAACTATTTTAATCCCAGAGACATTTAATCCAGCGGTTCAATAGATTCTGCCTTCCGCACTGAGCAGCGATTCTGTTTTGTTAAAACCACGGTTGCGGTCCGGTTGTCGTGCGGCGCTGGTGCGGTTTGCTCCCGGCGCCATTTTGGCTGCGCTGCCAATGACTGCCTGATGACTTCGGCTTGTGCCTCCTTTGTGGGGTTTAGTTGACTTAGTTGCACATGGATGATGTCCTTCTGCTATTTCGGCCTCGACAGCTGATTTTAACGGAGATGCACATGGCAGGAGAAATGTTATAAAATCGCTCTCTCCTGAGTAGGTATAGATGTGGTATACAGCACGCTTTCCTAGAAGGAACTTTTTCACCCGACATTAACAAGACACGATTCGTGATTCGAGTGATGAGTATGAGTATTTAAACACATTTTTTTACCTTTAAATGCCATCGGGAAAAGGCCTCTGGAAATCAGAGGCTTTTTCCCGATGGCATTTAAAGGTGGCCCTGATTTCTGATTCATGAAAAAAAATGAGTTTAAATACTCATACTCATCACTCGAATCACGAATCGTGTCTTGTTAATCAGAAATCAGATTAATCAGAATCAGAAATCAGGGCCACCTTTAAATGCCATCGGGAAAAGGCCTCTGATTTCCAGAGGCCTTTTACCCGATGGCGTTTAAAGGTTCGGATAAGAGCATTGCTTATCAGTTCTACAATTATTAGTTATGTTATGTGTTGTATTCAATAATTTTGCAACTTATTCTGTACTTACATTCTATTTTAAGTCAACTTTTTATTAAGTAGGTAGCTGTCAGAAAATATCGGTCTAAATTTTTATTTCGTACAGTTTTGTTCATAAAAGTTTGTGCCATCCACCGCAGCCTTGTAACGCGAATTTACTGGTCGTTGATGACATTCCCTTTGAGGAACTGCGTCCCGACTATCCCATCCTTAGCCGATCAGCCGTCGCTTGACTGGCTCCATCGGACCGGACTAGCGAGTAACTAGTGCCAGCAACTAACCCGTTCAAACACAGCACAGTCCAGTATTCGGAACTTGACTGTAATTTTGTCCATCGGATTGCGTATTGTTTGGTACGTAATGTGATTTTGCGCTTTGTACCGAGCCTTATCTTTGGGTGCTTAAGGTTTATTATTGCATTAAATTGCAATGCGGGATTAAAAGCGGTTTACCCGACTTTCGGTTTAAAAAGACAATGGGGTTTTAAGTTATGAATGCGGTTGATAATTTTTGTCGGGATTTATGAGTGGGGCTTTACTTTGATGGGACTAAAACTAGCCAATGCTTATAAATAATTAAGAAAAATCTTAATTTTTCCAATAATTATTATGAATGCCGAAAGTCAAGCCGGATTTTGACTATGGGAATAATAAATCGCACACCTAAAACATAAATAATCATTATAATAATCTTAAATATTAAACGCGCAGGGGTCGCTGCTGCCCGTTCCAGTGGATATCTCTTAGTCACCTCATAGTACACCCGCTGGAAGAGTTAGGATGGTTCAAATTCTAGATCACAACGCTTATGTCCAGCGGTGGACCAATATAGGCTGATGATGAGTCGATGCCTCATCTATTCTCTGCATCGATTCATCATGAAGCAGTAAATTTAAAACAGCTAGTACATTGCTGTCGCCACAACAATCCTTCGTTATCGCGCTTCGAATCTGAATAATCGTTTTTCACAATCTGCGGTTTTCTGAATTGCGATCTCGCTGCCGGGGTTTGTTTACAGCTTTATTAAGCCAGCTGGGTCAAACAATAGTTCAAACTTTCAATTTTAATTTACTATTACGATGTTATATAGAACTTCGTGATGCACCGTGGGCAAAAATCTTCGCTTTCCATCAGGTTAATTAAAGGATTAAAATGAAAATAAATGGCGTGAACAAGTAACATACATCTGGTACTCACAATACTAACTGGCCTATTCCTGTTTTCCCTCTCAAGGAGGAAAAGGGCATGCTACTGTAAAAAAAACTGTAGAATTCCCCCTAAATATAAAGATTATAGATCCAGCAAAGCATCTTTGCAATGATATCCATGTAGTGTAGGTATTGTATTAAGTATATCAGTTATCTAGTACCCATAACACAAGCTCTGCTTAGCTTGGGGCTAGATAATGTTGTGTGAATTGTCGAACTTTATTTATTTATTTAATGATCGAAGTAAAGCAACTGAATTGTAAACAATACCTTAACAGCCTATATTCAAGCCTATACTGGACGCAGGCGTCCCCCTGATAAGCGCATTATTGTTTTTTTTCTCATGGGGGTAATGCCCATAATCCCAACGCTCTGGGCATGCGGGTTGGGGATCGCAGTAAGGTAGTAGAATTGTTGCAGGCGGCGCTGCTGCCTGCTCCGGTGGATATCCCTTATGTCGCCTCTTACGACACCCGTGGAAAGAGCTGGTGGGGTGAAAATTATTAGCTGCATAAGTGCCTCATTGTTGATTGTCCGGCACGGAAAGAGTCAGAGTCAGAGTAAGAGTCAAATCGTTTATTTCTGTAGACTTACAAAATAAGCACTTAGACAAGTCAAAATTTTTACTTTACAAATAGCTTGATAAATAGTAATTACCTACTATCAAATAAGAAATAAGGTGCAATGGACTCTAATTCACTTCCAGTTTTTGTTCACTAGCGGAAGAAGTGAAAAAGTGAAAAAGTTTATCGCATAACAACTAATACAATCTTTTCATATCTAAGTCTAAATATAATGTGACTTAAGAGTAGATATTTCTAACACAACGAATTTATGTTCGTACTTACTATTGTCGGTGTGGAACTGGGCGACATCCAGCCAAGCATTAACATCATTAATGTAATTATCTATGGAGTAATAGGCTTTCGGCATACAATGACTTATAGGCTACTTTTTATCCCCTATATAGATAATGTAATATAAAAACCATTATTCATAGAAACAGCCATTATGAATTTTCATAGAAACAACGCGGCGGCGCGGCGGGGCGTGCAGAAACTAGTTTGTTCATAAAAGTGATCCAGCTAGCTTTGTTTAAGCTTCGATAAATTATGGATATTGACTTCCTTTATGTGAGTGAGTGACAAAATTCATCGTCAAATTAAAATAACCAAATCAGATAATATACTACATACAATACTATCCAATAACGCGTGAAAAGTTACCACATGGCTTAGTGCTGTGGTCCCAGACAATACAACGATGTGAGTGTTCGTTTTTGACAATTTCTGTGGCGCAACGGGCGAAGTTCCGTTTGCGACGCGAAAGGTTTCTATTATCATTTTGTTATTGTTTGTTTCGGGTGTTCTGGGTGTTTTCTAAATACTATAAAAATAAAAATATATATTTTTGTAATGATTCTTACATTACCAGTAACATATTATGTTACTGGTAATGTAAGAAGATGATGATGATTCCAAGCTTAATACCTACGGGTAAAGTCCGAACATCAGTTGAAATGAAATACATTTTCATTCGGGCTTTACCCACCCAGGTCTACCCAACACTGGCTGGATTATATTACAATAAATACTGAAATAAAAATCTGTGGTCAGGGGGTGGGCGTTGTTTCGAAATCAAACCTAACAAACCTACTGTATTTATTTATAATTACTTTTGGAATGGACAAGTTCTTCAGAATAGTCGATCGAAGCAGTCATTTTTGTGATATTATTTGATTTCTTAGAAATAAGAATACCTGAGTGAGTAGGCGGACTTACGCACTATTAGAGGTCCTAAACCACGACACATTCAAGTCTGGTCGATCACGCTTAATTTACCATGATTATAAAATATTTTGCGTTTCATAACCATTGTTATAATAGTTACTGAACGTATTTGAATATTTCTCATTGTTGGATTTGGCATTTAATTAATTCCAACTAACACTAAAGAGAATTTGACTACCATAGTCAACAAATTATTGATTTCGCGGAAATAAAATGTATAGATAATGAAGTGAGATTTAATCAATTAGATTATACCAGTATACATACAGAGTAATACATTTAGACCAGTATTATGAAAACTTGCTCAGTCATCAATGTCTGCTTGAGTAACGCTTTTCTATAGCATAAACGTCACTCAAGCATAGCTCGATAACTGAGCAAGCTTTCATAATACGGGCATTAGATCGGTCAGTACGGAAACGTCTGAAATTACAAGACAAATAAATGTCCGTTTTTTATAATGTGTTCCAATACTGACCGATCTAAATGTGTCATCCTGTATAACCCAGAGCTGGTGAGTATCTGTCGCAGCGCATCAGCATTGCCATACAGCGCGGGGGAATGCAGCCAGTGTCTTGGGGACGTTCGACTGGTATTGGTATAAATCTGCAGAGCTACTTGTAGACTGTCTACAACAGTCCCCATTTACCTCATTAGTAATACTAGTTCTTATTTATTTCTATTATTTGACTGTTAGTTCCTTTGTTCATAATTATCTCTAGAAAATAATAAGTATATAAAGAAGTATCAAACGTGTGCATCGAACAAATGCAGTTTCCCCTTGGGCAATAATTTCATAAAAGAACCTGTGAAAGCAAAATATCTGACAAAATTACTACAAAGCAAGTAGAGAACTAAACTAATTTAACATAAAAGAGGTAATAATGCAATTTTTCCTCCTTTCGAAAATCCTTTGAGGTTGCATACAAAGTTTTTAATATAAAAACTGTTTGAATACGCCTGAGCTTTGTTTACCGCATTTTAATATTTTTGTTTCTGTCTGTTTTAATTTTAGTTTTATTTAGTAGGTGGGTAATAGTTATTAAAAGCCAATTTTATTACTTTAAATAAGATTAAAACTGTTTCAACTCAGAATTGAATTGATAAAACTCTATCAATCGATAATAATTAGAAGAAAAATCGTTTTGAATACTAGATTCTGCCCTCTTTTTCGAATCTGTTTTCCTGATCACGTCTATTCTTTCGTTTTAACCGAATTCAAAGAAGGAGGAGGTTCTCAATCCGACCTGTATTTTTTTTTGTTAATGTTTGTTACCTCTGAACTTTGACGGGGTGATCCGATTTTGATTATTCTTTTTTATTTGAAAGCTAACTAGTGCTTCTCGTGTGGTCCCAATATTTGATGGTTGTTATGTGATTTCTGACAATGGCATGACAGAAAACCATTTAATTGAAGTCGGTTTATGATTTTTTAAAACATAACTTAATCATTACGTGTAACACAGACATCGAAACTTGGCATCAAATCATTTAACATAAAACAAAAGCAAAAGTCAGGATGTTTTGATGACTCTTCACGCCGAAACTACAGAACGGATCGGGCTGAAATTAGGCACATTTAGGCCTTTTTTCATCACAGAAATTCGCGTGAAACCATGGGCAGAAGCTTTTCTAAAAACCATCATCATTATCACCAGCCAATGTTAGCCCACTCCTGGACATAGGCCTCCCCTAATGAGCGCCATAGCACCCTGTCTTCAGCTTGACGCATCCAGCATCTGCCTGCAGTCTTTCGCAAATCGTCTTCCCACCTTGCCGGGCAGCGTCCTACACAAGTTTTGCCGAGTCGTGGTCTCCACTCACTCATGGTTTGTAATAATAGGGTGTTACTGAACACACCTGAGTTGGAAAGTAAAGCTATATAACAACTAGACTAAACTGAAGTCATAAAGTTTCGGAGCCATTACCATATTTGAATGATGCAGCGTCTTACCGCCTACAACTCTTCAAAAGAATAACTTGACGCTCATTAAGTTTGGGAAATGAACATTACAGTTTATGGACGCAAAAATAATACATCATGACAATACGGCCTTGTCGTATATTTTGAAAACCTGATTTAGTAATTTTGTTTTATATTTTTTGTGTTCTAATTCTATGATCGAATCTGAACCCTGCCTTAAAGTTTGTTCCTCATTTTTTGTTACACTCTTAGCAGCTCTCCAGCAGTGGACTGATACAGGCTGTTGAGACAAACGTTTAGTTCCCATTACGTAGGTAGGGAACGTAGGTACGGCCCATTGCGTTATGTTATTTATAAGAAAATTTATTCGACGGATTAAATCTCAAAAGTACAGTCGTAAAACCTATATTTTGGCACCCCTGACATTTTGTTTATTTATGAGCACCTTGTAACCAAAAATATTTTATCTCTTTTCCCTTAATTGTAATGTAGTCCAGTGGTGGTACCTCTCAGTAATCTTCGCTGACGTTGAGACGGGTTTCCTTTTGAATACTATTTCCTTATTTTTATCCGTTACGCCCTTTCTCAGCCTACAAAGATAAAATTTGTGTTTAAGGATTTTCTGGTTATATCTCAACTGCTGGTTTCACACTTATTGGGTAACGTTTTGTCTATTCCTTCTAAATAATAATTAAAAAAATATTATTCAATAAAAAAAAAAAAAAAAAAAAAAACTATATTTAGTAGGAATAGACTAATTTTCAGCGGAGCAATAAAAACATTATTATTATAATTGCTGTGATGCTTGCTACTGGCATATAGTAACAACACAGATCAGCTACTAATAAAAAATCAGACTTACGTAGTACATAAAATATAAATTAATCCTACTTATTTTATAAACGCGAAAGTTTGTAAAAATGTAAGTATATTTGTTGCTCTTTCACGCAAAAACTACTGAACGGATCGGACTGGTCATGATTTTGCATACAGGTAGTTCTAGGCCTGGAATAACACATAGGCTACTTTTTATCCCGTAAATTAGTTCCCGTGGGATAGGCGTGCGAAGCCGCGGGGCGCAGCTAGTTATAAATATTAAGAAATATGTAGAGGTACATAATATATACCGGTCAAATAAGGCAAGTTTATTACCGCTAGGGTGTCTCTATCCAGAAAAATTTGCACGCGGGTGAAACCGCAGGGCGCAGCTAGTAAAATATAATTTACCTGACACTCACAAAACTACAAAAAAAACGTAACTACGTCAAGTTGTACTATTGTGGCCTGCTTGCCAAGTGTCATATGTGTATACATAATTCATACTTTCCCGGGACGGATATGGTCAAGTAGAAAATGAGAAAAGTTAAATTTCTTTGCAATTGCGATTACTACAAGCCCAAACGGATTTCCCTTATTATGTAGGTATCAAAATTCAATAACTATCTTGCAATATGATATTAAGGTTACCAGATTATAATCTTACAATTAATGGGTACAAAGTTAATTATAAATCAATTATTCATAAAGACAGCTCCAATTAGCGGAGTAATAGATATTATCTATACAGTTTACATGCTCGATAGATGTAAGAAGATAGTCCGTTACCGCAAAAGCTATGTATAACTTAAACAGAACATCAATTAGTTTTAACTTATGCGGTTTGTGAACTGGGGTGTTTCTTGACGCCGAAATCCTCAACCTCAACAGCCTATATCGGTCCACTGCTGGTCGCAGGCCTCCCCTGATAAGCGCCTTATTGGCCTTTATCTCATGGGGGTATTGCCTATAATATCCACGCTGGGCATGCGGGTTGGGGATCGCAGTTCGGTGGTAGAATTTTTCTGCAGGGGCGCTGTTGCCCGGCCTTGCGGATATCGCTTAGTCGCCGCTTACGACACCCACGGGAAGAGATGGTGTGGTGCAAATTCTAAGCCAGCACCACAAAGCTAAGGCTAGTGGCACTACCTAGCTAAGTTATATCAAAGCATCAACTTAGCTAGGCACAAGCACAAAATTAATGTAAAATTACAAGTATTAGATAATTCTTTTCTCGCATCATTACTATCTGTAATTATTTGCAGTACTGCCTCCTCTCTACTATGTTTCTTAGTTCGGTTTGACGTAGCACGCAATTTCGGTTAATTGGACCCAATGTTTTCGTGATTTATCTGATCTATTATTGTACGAAACTTTTTACCAATACTATACAAACAGAACGTAACATCAGGCTAAAGTGAGGGACGTGATTATAACTATAGCAGCGACAATAACAAAATGGAGCTGGGCAGGACACATACATATCTAGGGTTGCCATAACTTCTAGGAACCTATATGGGACGTTTTCCCTTCCGATGCCCGAAACTTAACACATTCAACGCCGACACGCGGCTCTTCAACTACACCATACAATACATAGCACGCATGTGTACATGGTGAGAGACCTTTTGATCTCAATCTCAATCATATCAAAAGTATAAAAAAAATTAAATAAAAAGAACAAAATTATTAAATCAAAGTTTTGATTTGAAATGTTGCACGATGACAATTTTTAACATCTTATCATTACTAAGGTATTTATTTTTTCGCCGGTCAGACGGCCCGCGCCAATCACCTCTATTTCCGTATTTTGTCAAAATACGGAACGAATACGGGACATGTAGTAATACGGAACGGGATGGCCAAATACGGTGACAGTCCCGTATATACGGGACGTATGGCAACTCTACACTTAGCTCGAATGGATGCGTCACGTTGGACCAAGGACCAGAGAGACTCAGAATGGAGTCGGAGAAGCAGAGACCCGCTGGGTGGACGATGTCAGAAGACAAAGAAGTCAAGACTGGAGGAGATGGTCCAAGATCGCGAGGAGTGGAAATTAAGAGAAGATGCCTACATCTAAGAGTAGATCCCGAAAAGGCAAACATGATGGTGATGATGACCTATCAACACTTATACGTCGAGCCGAGATCGTGAGGAGTGGAAAATAAGGGATAAGCCCTACATCCAAGGATGGATCCCGAAAAGGCAAACATGATGATGAACTATCAGCACTTAAACTTCCATCTCCTCCCTTCCACCATAAGACCAGCAGACGCACAAAATCATACCACCCACACCGTCGACATACCACAGTGTCGAACGAATAAGGTCTGCTCTACTTCAATAATCTCCACTGCCGACGAGTGGAATGGGCTCACGCATCGGATTTCCCATCAGAGATCTTAAAGTTTTCAACACCTAATACCGGATGTATTAGGTAAATAAGCTAATTCTGGAAAACCTCAACAACCTATAATGGTCCACTGATTGACGCAGGCTTCCCCCTTGGGCGTTCGGACAGGGGGTTGTCCGGCGCCCAATTGGCAGGTAAGGTCTTCGAGGTGGTCGCGGCGTGTCATGTGTTTCTAGCGCGTCGTGAAGGGGGTGCTTCCCCCACTGATGGGCCTGATATCGGTCAGCAGCGGTGGGTTCGTGGAAGAAAGCGAAAGCGTCCCATGTTCCCACCACAAGCGGCAGAGGCGGAAGTACCCTGAGGGTTTTAGTGGTGCTGGATTCCCACATAATCACATTCCCTCAGGATAATAAAAATAAAAATAGGCCTCCCCCCCGATAAGCGCCTTATTGGCTGTTTTCTCATGGGGGGTAATACCCATAATCCCCACGCTGGCGTGCGGGTTGGGTATCGCAGTTTGGTGGTAGAATTGTTATGCAGGAGGCTGCTGCCCGCCCCCGGTAGATATCTCTTAGCCTCTCACGACACCCGCGGGAAGAGTTGGAATGGTGCAAATTCTATTCCGGCACCACACGGCAAGTTCTGGAAAAGCGTGCTTCAGTTTAGGCCACTTTATCACTTTCTTAAAGTGAGAGAGAGATAGATAGAGATAGAGATACATTTATTGAGCAACACAGTTAAAACACAGAACAGATAGGTATAAGTAGGTTGGTAGTAACAATTATACAGACTAGCGTAGTACAAAATATAAAAATATAATGCTGTAACGATGCAGGTCAAAGGGTTCCACCTCAGCTTTATGCTACCTCGCATTAATGCAAGGTAGCGCTGGTTTTCAGATGGAACCTGTGAGGTGACCTCACAACAAAGTGAGTTGGTGGCCAAAGGCTAGACTATAATACGTAGACCTTCAATAATAAAAAACCGTTACCTAGGAGAGTGCAGAACAAGGATGCAAAAACGTAGCATCCATCTGCCCAGATGAGCGACGAGACATCACTCCGAAGAAAATCCTACAGTTCCTAGCAGCTGCAAGGGTGAGTAGCGAATTATAAACGCCACTGCTTCGAGGCTGAACATACAAAGCGGACACTGTAGGCCTATCAAGGCCGCAATGACACGAAACCCACATAAATCAAATAAAAATATATGATCCAATTTCCTCCATAAAGCAATCATGTTTCGAATTTTCTATTCCTTTCTAAATCGTCAAAAATACAAAAAAAGCCACACAAAATTCTAACGCGTCCTCAAAAAAACAATTATTTGAAACCACTCAATCCTGACTCTCACCTAAAAAAGCTGACAGAGGAAAAAATCAAAAAGCTTTCAATTACAATAAAGAAAGAATAATTCAATATAAAAGTACAAGAGAGTAATATTTCCTTGATATGGGAATTCGCGTATGAACTAAGGTATGATCTGGGCGTCTATTCGACCAGACACGGCGCTCAGATACGCGACGCCTGGCCTGCTAACTGGTGAGTATCTGGCGCAGCGCATCAGGATTGCCATACAGTGGAGCAATACATGCACACTGCGATTCCAACCCGCATGCCCAGCGTGGGGATTATGAGCATTACCTCCCATGAGACGAATGCCAATAAGTTGCTTACCAGGGGAGGCCTGCGTCCAGCAGTGGACGAATACAGGCTGTTGAGGTTGAGGAGCAATACAGCCAGTGCTCCACCGTCTTGGGGTTGCAACGAGTGATATTGGTATGCATCAGTTGAGTTACCTTTAGATTGTTTGATACATTGCAGTTAGCTCAATTGTTTCAGGAGGTTGCGGGTTCGATTCCCGCCTCGGGACAAATGTGTGTACGATCTGCAGATCAGGGCGTTCTGGATGTTTTCTATGTATAGTAAAAAATATCTATCTATGTAGTGTATTTTATTATGTACCTATATCAGTTATGTAGTACCCATAACACAAGCTCGCTGGCTAGATAATGCTGTGTCAATTGTCCAACATTATTTATTTATTTGTCAAACTAGATACTCCTTCTTTTATAAATTTTTGAACTTGGCTAGAAAGATAAAACTATAGTAAAAAACTAGCTTTTAATAATAAAACCCTGAAATATTCATAGCCAACAGATCACAACTCCATGTAAAGTAGGTACTCAAATCTTGTGATACGTCGAGACCTCAATTCGGTATCGGTAACTCGGTTACTAGAGGCCAAAAGGCCCGCTAAGAGCATTTAAACAAAGACCTCTCTTAGAAAGTGACCTTTGGGTGTAAAGGACACCGTACACATGACACAACGGATGCGTAAGAAGTAGCCACACGATTACTTGTAAAGGGGGGTGACCTATTAGTTATATATCTAAAACGCATTGTGTAATAGTGCACATAATACACTAAAACTACACTACAACTATTGCACAATGCGTATTCTTTACCAATAGACTCAAGTTTTTACGCTAACCATCAAATATTCTCCTTTTTTATAATATTAAAACAGGTACTATAGTTGTCCCACTATTACATCACATCACACTAGAGTATCCAAGAGGAGGATCCAGTTAGGCTGGGCAGCGTTTGGAAAACTACGTCGAGTCATCTTGTCATCCATACCGCAATGCTTGTAAACCAAAATGTGTCCTACCCGTCATGACCTACGGAGCTGAGACGTGGACACTCACGGTAAGTTGGTCAACCAGTTGAACTGGTGGACCAACTCTACCGTGAGTGTCGCTGAGCGACTTTGAACTGGTCCAGTTCTAGCTATGGAAAAAGCTATGCTATGGAAAAAGCTATGCTCGGAGTCTCTTTGAAGGATAGGATTCGTAACGAATACATCCGACAGAGAACCAAAGTTATCGACATATGTAGCTCAAAGTATTAGCAAGCTTAAGTGGCAGTGGGCCGGCCATATCTCGCGAAGAACCGACAACCGATGGGTTAAACGAGTTCTTGAGTGGAGACCGCGATTCGGCAAACGTTGTGTACGGCGCACTCCGGCCAGGTGGGATGACGATCTGCGAAAGACTGCAGACAGATAGCTGGATGCGTCAAGCTGAAGATAGGGTGCTATGGCGCTTATTAGCCTACGTCCAGCTGTGGACTAATACAGGATGATGAGGTTGAGGTTGAGGTGTTATGCAGTTACCTATTACTGACGCTGTCTGTGCGTATTGCTATAGTTTACACAACCCTTAAAAAGTACCTTTCCATTGTCACGCCGTCGAACCGTGTTTTTTCCTTTCCACTCATTTAATTTGCGGATAAAGTTAAACCATTGTTAGCCTTATACTTGGGTTATTTCAAGAATCCTCATTTGTAGGGCTTCCCCTTTCATATTCAATCCCTTTTTGAGGTTTTATAACAAGAGTTAAAAGTAAGAAATCAAAATGTCCCAAAAACTTTCGACATCCACGGTACTCGAACCCGTGACTCAGTACGGGAATAAATTACTCGAGTGTAACCATTGATTTATTAAAAACGAAGATGAGGTACTGGTTGCTCGAAAGTGGCAACCTCAAATTGTGTAAAATTGTGTTCTCCCACATCAGTCACCGTCTGACCGGCGGCACGGACGGTCGTGATTCGCGTGAAATATTGTTGTCACAGTCTCACTTCGGTCCTAGATACGTCTTTCCGTCTTTGTTCTTCTTTGTATTGCACAGGACTGGAAATATAACTGTGAGCGTATGTGTTTGCGAGTAGTGCAACACATGCCAATTTTTGAGTAAGCGCTGGGAGAACGTAACCTATCTTCCCTTTTTAAATCAATGAGTGTAACGGCCATAAAACAAACTAAAACTGGTGCTTATTATATTAACAATGGACTTTTCGACCCATATTTAGACCCCTCTATCTCGTTACACCCCAAATATGATCTGACGATAACGTACGATATCTATTACAGGCTTCCAGAAGTTTCTGGAAGCTTCTCGAATGTTCTCGACTATTCTCGAATATTTTACGACTTTCTAAAGCTTTCTACGCATTGCTTCACGTATCTGGTAGCTCTAGCATGTTCGACTGACAATGCGTAGAAATAAAATCTTAAATCTATTATCAAATAAAATCTTAAAACTATCTTAATTAATCTACACCTAAGTATATCGGTCGCCGATATTCTATAACCACCGGGGTATTGAGACGAATCAATCGATATCTCATTAGCTGAAATCGAACAAGTTGTTTCAGCGCTACGTGAGAACATAAAAAATGGCTACATACATACATAAATACAAACAGGGAGCCGTGCCAATCTCATAACGTCATAACCCTCCTCTATTGCTAGTCGGGTAAAAAGTGCCTTTGAATCTACACCCAGCACTGGACTTCGTTCTCGCATAGACTTACAGTTGATAAAAATGTAACTGTTGATTTTATAATAAACTAGCAGCGCCTCGCGGTTTTGCCCGCGTAGTTCCCGTTCCCGTGGGAATTCCGGGATAAAGTATAGCCTATGTCACTCCCTGAAAAGTATTTTATTGGCCCAGTAGTTTCGGAGCCTATTTAATACAAACAAATCTTTCCTTTTTATACTATTACTAGCTGCGCCCCGCGGCTTCGCACGCGTTGTTCCTATGGAAACATTTAAAGGTGATTTTTATCCCGCGGGAACTGTTTTATGGGATAAAAAGTAGTTAGTAGTCTATGTTTGATTCCGGGATTAGAATTACCATTTAAAGGTGATTTTTATCCCGCGGGAACTGTTTTATGGGATAAAAAGTAGTTAGTAGTCTATGTTTGATTCCGGGATTAGAATTACCTGTGTGCAAAATTTCAGCCAGATCCGTTCAGTAGTTTTCACTTGAAGAGGTAACAAACATCCATCCATCCGATCATACATTCATACAAACTAGTGGGATTAGTATTATTATAGATTGTAAATATTGTTAGTACCATCCAAGTTTGCTGGTTGATTTAATACAAAAGTGTGTTTGATTTATCAAACAAACTTTCGTGTAAAATAGACTAGCTGTCCAAACTTTCGCCTTCAAAACATTAGTGTGAATATGTAATCCCAAACAAACTTATCGTAGGCAGATAGCGATATTAACGTTACAATGAATCCAATAACTTTCATAGAACGGTCTACTCTCATGGGAAAAACATGTTTTCCTTCCTCCGTCAAAACACCTGACTTTTAACCTGCCTACGCTTTCCCATAAGGTAAATTTCCCATAAGGTAAATTTCCCGTAAGGTAAATTTAAGCAGTCGAACTTCTAAGAGCCGTAAGATCGTTAAGGCAAGAGTTAGACGATGCGACTTCGGCATAACGACGTCGTTGATGCGAGTCTTGCAAGATTTTCAAGTCTTATAAGAGACACGTAAGTCTTAACATAATAAGCCCTAGTCAGAAAATATTCTAACTATACCGTGTCCATTTTGAATGAGGCATAAACGTAAATAAACCGCCCATGCTTAACCTAAAATTCACTTTGTTGGCGCGTCCTTTGATACGTAATTTACATTACTTGTCGATTTTAGATCCTCCCTTCAATAAAAATAGCTTACAATTATATCTGAAACTCGACGCCAAGCAAGTGAGATTTTGCTATAAGTGTCGTATTTTGTTTACTAACATGCTCCATTCAACGTGGACAAACCATAGGGCTTATTAAGTTAATAGAGCCGAAAATTAATAAAATTCACACTTTTATCAAGAAATGGCGTGGTTGAAACCGCAGTCAATAGCGAGTATCAAAATCATAAGTTGAAAATTACCATAGAGTCAAAAACGATCTAACGCTTACAGTTTCTTGATCAAACTTAATGTCAAAATTAGATACGTGGTTAAGTATATAAGTAAAATAAAATAAATGAAAGGTGGTTACAAATATGTTAATTCCCAAAATGTATTTAAGTACATGTTAACTTCCCTTACACATGTTTTGTCAAATAAAGTCTTTATTTACCGGAATCGATCTCAGTAATCAAACATTTGGGCATGAGCCTAGAACTTTTTGGGTAAGTCGCGTCGTGTAAACCGCGCTTTATTCTGATTGTAATATTAAACCGATTAGATTATCATAATTGCTGTATAAAAATTAAGCATACCACGACGTCAGACCACCTGTCTAGAGAATCTATTGCAACGGATATGATAATATCTTTATTGGAATAATCTAGATTTATAAAAATAAATAAAGACGATAAAATAAACAACATAACAGCTAAATATAGCTGGTTATTCTTGAAGTTTCAAGCTTGATCTTCAATTCAATGCCATTCTCACAAAATGGAATGGAACGTAATCTATAGAAACGGCGATTTTGTGATCGTAGTATGAAAAAATGTTACTTCTGTCCGCGTCATAGAACGCTTTTAACCAAAAAAACTCGACCCAATCCTACCTTTCTTACTTATTTAATAATTATCTTTTACTTAGAAGCTTCATCGTCTAGAACTTCCTTAACCTCTATTTAAACTCAACTTTATAACGATAAAAAGAAAAAAGAAACTAATTTTGTTATCAATTATCAACACAAAACACACATTGAATTAACACAATCGGAGAGTGTCACTTTTTACTTGTTTATGCAATTGTACCTTAACTACCCATTCTAGTAGTTCAAAGGTCCACACCTTTTGTGCGAAATTCTGCACATCGTAACTTGACACCCGTAAGTACTAAATGGCTTATTATTCGGCGAACCGTGTTATATTACAAAGCTTAATATTTTCGAAATTAACAATATAATTGGGCACTCGACCGTGGACAATGGCCCTTAGACATCTGGCGTTCAAAAAAGGGCGGATATCGCAAACACTGGATGAATACGGACGCATATCCCAGAGGTATATTTTTACTTGAGAATATTCCCACAACAGGATGAAAATCATCGTCGAAAATTCAACTTTACCGTCTAAGATTGAAAGCTTGAAATCTGTTTGACGAGGAAACTATATAGGCTGATTTGTTGTTGCGTCATTCTGCATCTGAACATCCCTCAAAACACATTCATCTCTATAGAAATTAAACCGTAAATCAATGCAAACAGTTTTGAGTTTTAAATTGTCAGTATAAAGACGTATTTTCAATGCAGTTGTGACCCTTTGTGCGAGTTGCTTGTAGCGTATAATTAGCGATTTTAAAATTGTTAGGTAAATTATGACGTTAGGAATAGGTGGAATTGTAGTCATACAAACACGCCTATGCAATTTTATCATTAAAACTTCAGTTTTTGCTTTTTTAGAATGAATTTTTCAGGGTTCAGCGTTATATTTCGTTTTGTGTCAATGTTGGTGTGGATTCTGTTGTTTTATAATTTGCTAAAAATAGCTAAAATTAGGATTAAGGAATGTCGAACGATTCCTAACGATTCTTAAATACTTATTTTAGCTAGTTTTGATGTCAAATAGAAGATAAAGATAACTATTCAATTTTAAAAGCTATCGTATAATTGACATTCGAAAATCCTAATTTTAGTGAATTTTATGTAATTCTAAAACAACTGAATCGACACCATTAGGTACTTACATTAGTGTGTTTTTAATGCTCCTTCTTTTTTAAGTATCGTTCTTGCATAATGTAGTCCCATTTTGACTTGAGCCAGTTTTATTTTAAAAGATTAACTTCAAAAAGCTTTTTTGCCGTGTCTTTATTCTTTCAATTATTTTTCTCGTTTCTTCAGACGAAAGTGAAAAATTACTTGATAGAATTTGTGAATAATAAAAATATAAGACTTTGAGTAGATATAGAAATGCCAGACAAAATCCATGTTTCCGCTTGAAAAATGAACTGAAAATGCTGGAATTCCCACGCTAAGCTGGGTCCTACTCATACTTACCTGCTATTTAAATAAAACTTCGTTTGAACACGTAAGGTGTTTAAGTTATTCGAGCGTAGGAAGTCCAAAGTGTTCCGTTTTAAATTTTTGAACCAACCCTAAATTATGATCCTCTTATGTTTTCTAAAAGCATTAATTTGTTTCATCTACGTAAATTCTTAAATCTACATATAACAAAATTTTTATGTAAATCACAGCTTTCAATAAGAAAAATCATACATATTTGCATAAAAATTGCTTTTAATGTAAATTTTTGGTTCTATTTAAAGCAATTTGTCAATTTAAAATCTAGATAGGTGAGATGTGTTGAACTTAAACGTCTCATAATTTATAAATTTACCTTTTAATATGGAAATTTATTCATACAACGAAGTCATGAATATGATAGACACAAAAAATACCTTATACAGAAAACTGATGATATTATACATAATATAAACAATAAAATTTTGTTTTTTGAGTTCGTTGACATTAAAAACGTGAATATAAATTTATCATTGGAACATTATATGAATTATTAAACATATAGATCAAAGGGTACGTTAGTTTCAACAACATTTTTCTAAATTATAACTGTTTTATAAACCTACCCATAATACATAAAGAAGATGTTTAAAACAAACTAGATAAAAACCATTAAAATGTTAATAGTTTCAAACTTTCTAGCATAATCTCTGACAGAGAGAAATAGTTTAATTAATTTATACCATCATACCTTTATAAGTAAATACCTTTGACAAAAATAAAATTAATTAAAACAAACCCACTGATAAAAAGTTCTCATAATTACTTGCGCTTAGTTATTCCTTGTCACATATAACTCCTAAGCCCAGACCAATTTCTTTACAGCTACCAAAAGCATACATTAAAATATTAAAAGCCCAAATAACATGCTGAGATCTATAAGGCAGTCGTTCTGTTAACCCGTACACCGCCGCGGGGGGTACGAACGGACTCCCATTACCATTTGTTACCTTTTTATTACCATTTGTGCCATAGGTTTGGGGTAATCAGCTGGTGTGATGTTCACGGCTTACGCTTTTGCATTTTTGTTTTCTGAATTGAATGTACTTTGGTTATAGTTGTTTTTATGATAAAAATGTTTGTTCCTAAATGACGTCCAATCCTGTAATAATAGCAAGTTTTTTTCTATTTTATCACTATTGTTTTTATAAAAAAGCCCCTTTTGGGCAGTTGAGTTTCCTATTTTGCTATATTATATTTGTTTATGAGCCATGAATACGTTATTTAGACCACACAAAATACAGTATAAAATTAAAGCACAGTTTCAAATTAAGTATAGTTTCAGGAATTTAGCATATTGATGGATTCTGCGAACGGCCATTCGATTCTATCAATCGGACACTGAATTTACAGTCAAGTCCGAGAATCGAAAACTCGTTTTTGACGAATTTACATTTAACTTTTTCGGAATTCCGACTGGAAAGGCACTTCCGGAAATATGCAGTTTTCGATGATAACTTGTATCGGATTAACAATACCTATCGAGTGTAATTTTTTTACATGCTTTAGCTGTCATGATTATGAGCTGTGTTCTTATTTCTCGAACATTTGACGGGTCACAAAAGTTTTTTATGTTACCGTTAGATAAATTTACAAATTCGTTTGTTTGTTCTTGAACACTTTAGACAATCGTGTATTTTTATAGATTGTGAGATAGTTGTTTTTTTTTATAGATTTCCTATTTAATATGAAATGTATCCACTTTTATCGGATCGTAAACAAATTTTCTGTTAGTTTAATGATTGGGCTTCATAATTATTGTTTGGCTATCGTAGTTTTATTGTGTTTTAAGTGTTCGGTGTTCAATTTCTAATGTTGTGTTTTGTTTCTTTTCAGGTAATTTTGACGGCAGTAAAAATTGCCGTGAATTCGGTAACAGGCAAGAACGGGTTAAGAAAAATTGCTGCTATTTTTACGAAAGTATTTTATAAATTAGAATTTGCTAAGATTCATTGAGAAAAAAAATATATCTATAGAGTCTGTTCAAAAAGAGAAGAATCGTGGCGTTTTGGTGAACTAACACTTTTAGTCGTACTGCAATGACAGAGCAGTGTTGTCAACTCAACAAAAGTGGTCAAATTGGCACACGAGCACCCTCACTTCCAACGACTCTTCTCTTTATAAACAGACTTTGCGTACCCATACACAAGTAAAGTAAAGTAATGAACTCACCAAGTGGGAAAAGGGGCAAGTGACTGCTGATATCCACAAGAAAAGAAAGGGTATCCTTAGGTTCTTATTAAAGTGCTTAATGCACTATTAAATCTGCTTAAAAACAACATATCTTCACATCCAATCATGCACGCAATTTCATTACTTCTCAACGTTGTACGCACCAACAATGTATCAACGTCTTATTCTGTGCGCGCGGTCACCTCGCGTTAGACGTAAACATTGCCAGGTGATCGATGGCCAGGGCTGTCTCTAACGGCTACTGACGTCACTACACGGAAGACGGACTGCAATAGGGCTCTTGTTGCTGATGATAAAGGCTTTGTACGAGAAGCTTGTATCGAGTATTTCCTGTCTGTGGGCTTCTACACAAACATTCCTTACTAGTTTCTAGGGCTATTTAAGCGTTTGCTTCAAATAAATGTGAGTATTACATATTAGTAAAAAGGTCTCATTAATAAAACAACGGACTTAATACTTTAAAACGAACATGAAGCGTGTGAACAATTTATTTTTTGAGGCAACATTTTACCGTAATCAATAATTCTGTTTGAAAAGTTGAAAAAACTCAACAAACACAAAAATAACTAACAATGACAGCCCAATATCAGACAGAGCATTTTCCCAAAACCTCATTCAATATTCATATCTCCCGCTGCCATAATTTCGACCGACGTCCATTTTCGCAACTCAAGGTCGTCATTCGGCTATTTGACAGCCCTAACTGACCTTCTATTGTCTGCCTGTCGGCCGGTTTTTTGTACGCTCTTACAAGATTAATCCGCATGGTTGAAGATAGATAGGCCAGCTGGTGAAGTGGGCACAATGTGAATACAGCTGTGAAAGGTATATGTGATGAGACAGCGTGCTCTATCCATATGGCAAAGTTTGACCCAATATGGCCAGACTTTGAGGCTGAGATTTTCAATCACAGCTGGGTCATACTTGGCGTTGAGTCACAGGTCAATGTAGTTTATGAAATAGTTGCTGAAAATTAATGATTTTTTCGCAAAATAATAACAAAAGTTCCTTAAAAGGTGGTTCCACAAAAGATTGAGAGCGGCCGAAATCAAAAATACCACTTTATTTACGTCTCAGTATATTTTTTAATATGATTTGACCTTTTCTAAGTGTACATTTATTGTATTTATGGAAATAAAGCATTTTTGAATTTTGACTTCCCGATAAAATAATTAATTTGGGAAAAAATCACGACAATTTAGAATTTGCACCACCCCAACTCTCTCCATGGGTGTCAGAAGCGGCGAAAGTAAAGTAAAGTTCATAGTACTATAGTTTTACTACCTGCGCTCCGCGGATTCGCCCGCGTTGTTACGATGGAAACGGTGATTTCTATCCCACGGGAATGATTTATAGGATAAGAAGTAGCTTATGATTGATTGCGGGATTGGAATTACCTGTATACAAAATTTAAGCCCGATCCGTTCTGTAGTTTTGGCGTGAAGGGGTAACAAACATCCATCCATACATCCAACCAAACTTTCGCATTTATGATATTAGTGCTTGCTTACCCTGTCAATAGCATTTTCTGTCACTGGTATTGCAAGAAGGTTCCAGAACTTCAAGACAGGACTTCGATACAAACAGTTGGAAACTTCTAAGAATCCAGAAGTTAACTGCCTATCGTTTATTGAGTTTAACTATCGCAGGTTTGCGGCGATGCTTGCCATGTAGAGATGGTGTAGTGTCGATGGAAATGTATCGATAAATTGCAATAAATACAAGCTCTGTCTAACCGCACCTTGATAGATACAAAGACTAGATATTCTGAGATTCTATGATTGAAGTTTTTGTGGAAGAAGCTGGATAGAAAACTAAAATTCAAACCATTTACAATATTCTATGAGCTTAGGTATAAGTAGAAGCTGCACAAAGTAAAGCATTCGAAAGAATTGAGACTTTCATCTTGTCATCAGCACATATACCTTCTTACGTCCACTGTTGAACCTACATATAATAACAATTAAAAAAAACAAAATAGCTGAGGACTTAAAGATCCACTATGTATGTGTGTATTATTATTAAACAAATAAATAATAATAAATAAATAATGTTGGACAATTCACACAGCATTATCTAGCGTCAAACTAAGCAGAGCTTGTGTTATGGGTACTAGACAAGACTATTTGGTATAAAGACGTGGTCAGCATCTTATGGTAACCACAGCTTGTTTTGTGGTTAAGTATATCAGCTAGCTGATGATAACTGATTATTTAACACCTACTATCTTTTACTTGCATAAAACCTCTAGGACTTCTTGCCTTGATATCATTATGACTTAACTAGCGACCCAACCGGCTTCGCACGGGTAGACATTTATTTGTTAAACATATAAATAAAAAAAAGACGTGTGGCACTCGGGGACTGCCGCGGTAAAGCTATTGCAATGCCATCTAGAGGCGAGTTGCTGAACTAAAGAGACAAACGTCAAGGTTTTTCGTTACGGAATTTCTGGATTCGGTCCCCGCTCTCAAGGCCCGCGATAGAAGCTATGCAATAGCTTAAAAAATACTACGTAGGGATAATGTAACAGTCTAATAATAAAGGACTTTTTGAAATCGGCCCATGAGTTTTTAAGTTTAATCGTTACAAACACACAAATCTTTCCACTTTTATTTATTTAATTCGGATGCCATCAGCTTAACTAATTACAATAGAAATTAAAATAGTCACAGAAAGCTAATAATAGGTATTCGCTAATAGAATTATCATAAACTACCTAAGTGTAAACACTAAAATAGTAGTAATATTAAATAAATAAAATAATAAATAAATAAATAATGCTGGACAATTCACACAGCATTATCTAGCCCCAAGCTAAGCAGAGCTTGTGGTATGGGTACTGGCTAACTGATATACATAATACAATACATAGAAAACATCTAGAAGGCCCTGAACAAATATCTGCAGATCGTACAAATATTTGTCCCGAGGCGGGAATCGAACCCGCAACATCCTGCGTCGCAGGCCGACCTTCGCCCACCGCGCCACAGAGGTCGTCGTCATCAGTGTTATAATCACGATCATCGATAACGATGACCAATTTCATCGACTAGTAGATCTAACCATTACATTCTTGGCCGGCGTGGCGCGCAATGAAGCGTGAACTATTGAACCATCGGAAATGATCGACGCGCGTGAATCTTACGTACGTAAGTACGTACAGTACGTACGAATACGTACGTACTGTACGTACAGTTATCATCGTGTTTGAGAATGAAATATGTCTCTTGTACTACTAAGTTATGGAGGGAACTTGCTCATGTAATGTGAAGAGATTTTTGATCATTAATTTCGAGGAATAGATGGATTTTCTATAGTTATTTGACAGATTGATTAAATCCAATTTGTTGCGTAAGGACCGCCGCCATTTTTGTGTTAAATGACGTTTTGAAAATAAATAAATAATGCTGGACACAGCACCTTGGTAAGCAGAGCTTTTTTGTAGGTACTAACTGATATACTTACCTACTTGATACTTTAAAATTAAAAAAAAATGTGTCCTCCTTTTCCATTTGTGTGGGATTTGCGTACTTCCCTGTCCTCACGATAAAGTTGCTTTACCAAATTGTATGAAAATAGGTGACGTCATGAATGACCAGGTCTCGCTACTACCGCCAGAATACAGTCTCAATTAACCCTCTGGGTGTTTTCAATATTGAATAAAAAAAAGCCTATAGAGGTAGATCGATATATCTGCCAATAGTAACTCACTCGCAAGACATTCAGTTATTCCGTGATCATGGCGCATGACACTGTGCCGAAATATTGGAAAGCTCAAAACTCAAATCATGGTAAGTATCCCGGTTTAAATAACTTTAGTAAAAAAGCCTACTTATTTTAAAGTATCAAGTAGTTATATCAGCTAGCTGATATACTTAACCACAAAACAAGCTGTAGTTAAGTTACCATAAGGTTCTGACCACGTCGCGTTACCTCATTCATAATGGTCTGCTAACTTAAAACAGTTGCTAAGTAGTGTTATTTCTCACTCTGACTTATGTCAATAGAAGAAGACAGCGAGAAATAGCAATGCTTTAAGTAACCAGACTATCACATCACACTTCACACTATATGAATGTTTGTTACCTCTTCACGCCAAAACTTAACGGATCTGGCTGAAATTTTGCACACAGGTAATTCTAATCCCGGAATCAAACAAAGTCTACTTTTTATCGCATAAATTAGTTACCGTGGGATAAAATCACCTTTAAACGTTTCCATTGGAACACGCGTGCGAAGCCGCGGGGCGCATCTAGTTATAAATAAAGGTGATAAAGAACAAATAAATAAAGGCATTTCTAGTATAATTAACATAACTAGATACAAAACTCCACCGTACGTTCACGTTCACGTTTGAAACGTATTTCACGTAGAACGTAGTTCCCGGGAGGGGCTGGTCAATCTGCATGGAAATTTAACAAACAAACGATAACGCTGTCGTTTCGTTCGGGGAATATTCGCGTTTGACGACCTCTGTGACGAAGCGGATAAAGGTCCACCTGCGATGGACGTGGCGGGTTCGGTTCTCGCCTTGAGACAATTTGCGTCTGTCTTCCCATTAGAGTACGAGTACAATCTTGGAGTCTTCAAATCTAGGGTAAATAAGTTCCTTCTGGAAAAGCGTGCTCCATCTTAGGCTACATCTTCGCTTTCTTAAAGTGAGTTGGTAGCCAAACGCTAGTCCATTAGCAATAAAAAAAAATTACTGGAATTTGGATTATTCATATGTAATTTTCACAACTCCACCTACATACGCTATTGGCTTTTAACTCATATATCTATTATCCCTACGCTGGGCAAGCGGCTTGGGGACTGCGTTTCGGTGGTAGAATTAACGAACCTTACTTGTGTTGGAAGAATTCCAAGCGACAATACAATCAACTTTAATGCACACCAAGAAAATACAAAAAATACTTAAAAAGAGAGATACTAAAGTTTGCACAATGGACGGCCTTATCGCTAAGAGCGATCACTTCCAGACCTTACCAACATTTGTCGCTTCAATTCCACATAATGATGACCACGACACTATTAATCATCGAAGTAGGCACCTATTCTAAAGCCATTCTCTCATGACAGATTGCGGCGGGCCCATTAGAATAATTTGACATTAGATAGCTCCGGCAATCTGTCTTGACGAATCATTTAGAATGTTGGACAGTTTGCAGCGTTCCCAGGCTTAAACTAAGCTAAACTTACTTATACAGAATCGAAGAAAAAGAAGATATTTTATCTCGACAAGGACGTACATACTATGGATATCAACATTGGCTAGGGATATTCTATTTCGAAATGATTTGCTTACAAACTATTTGCTTTTTAGAAAAAAGTTTATACATGGAAACCTCTTTTGTTCTCTTTTCAAAATTTGTAAAAGGAATAAAAATAGAACGCATTAAACAAAAGATAGAATGGCGACTCCGATCTAGATAAAACAACGTTAATTTTGCCTAAGATAAATTTACTTTTATTTATTTTACAATATGTGCTATCTAAGTAATTTTTAATTTTAACGGATCTTGTGATATTTCTTATGTCATGGAACGTCGACATTTATCAGAGAAGTAATGATAAGAGCGATAGGCATGTTACAAGCCGGTGCTATCCAATGCGTGGTTGCCTGAAACTGAAAAATGAAATTAAAACTATTGTATTTCCAAAAAGTGCAGTAGTACGTCATATAAATTTTATATAAAATTATTGTTATTTTGACTAGCTAATTCTATATTATTGAACGAAACGGTTAAAAAAATAAGTCACATAAGAAATTACGTAACACAAGACCTGTTTTCTGCAAGGTTTTCCTCATTCAATTCTCTCTCAATTAATAAAAAAAATAACTAACCTAATTTGTTCATTCCTTAATTCCGTATTGCACAAAAAAAAATACATAAAAAACATTTAACTAGAAAAATAATGGCAAAAATAAAGCTAGCTTAACACTAAAAAGCTTGTTGTGTGTGATATGTCCAACATTAAAAAAAAAGAAATGAATGTTTTGTAAGTTTGTCACCTGGTTCCCATGCTATCGTTTTAAGCCTACGAAGCGCAGCACACGATAACCGGCTTCGCTCTCAGGTTACTCGCACTTGACGGTTTTCCAACATGGCGACTACGGGCACACGCAATCCTTCAAAAGCAAACTAAAGTTCTGGCTTATTGACGAATTATTTAATTGAATTTTATTTCACAATTTTTATTTGTATTCTAATTTTACCCGCGACGGAACGGAGACGGTAATGCGTTTAGGGTGTAATGTTGTTTGTATGTATGTATGTATGTGCAATATGCAATATTCAATTTGCAATTGGCAATGGCAGCCCCGCCGACGGATTTTTTTGGCTTTGTAGTAATGGATAGGTGAAAAAATTTAGAAAGCTATAATTGTAACTTGTCGAACCTTGATCAAACGAAATGCGCGTATACGCGATATACATATTTATCGATACAAATCAGGAAAGAGATTTTTTTATGATTATGAATGTACGTCAATCGGTTTTTTCTTCGTTTCTTTTTGAGTAATCGGTGTCTGACCGAGACCCTAGAGATTACAAATAAAACATACATTTACAATTATACATAATAGTCTGATGTTCAGATACTTAGCGCGCTGAGCTCGGAGTGGCAACATCTCTGGGACTCTGCTGTTGTTGTTTGGCGCTCTCAGTGTCAAGATCGAGTGGTGTGGTGTCCTGATGATGTCTCGTGGAGAGACGAAACTAGTTGACGACTTACTTTGATAAATGTTCTTTCATTTTGTATAAATTTTATAATTTGTTATATTTTATCGCAGAAGGTTTTGTCGTGGAAATGTTACTAAGTATTTTCATCTTTAATATGTTCAGATACACGACCGCTTCTTCCAAGGGGTCATTTTAAAAGTAGAACGATCATGTGTGAAAATATCCAGCAATATTTTAATATTATCAGGTCTCTCTCGGTACCACTGTTAGGCAAAGGCCTCTCTTTGACATTCTGTACCTTACTTACTTATATAAGAGTACCTTTCCAAGAATATTTCCTTTGCTTCTTTCTTCTTAAACCCCAAAATAAACGTAAAACATAAAAAGGTTTCGATAAGCATGAAAGCAAGTTTTTTATTAGTCTACTTACCTACCTTCAAACACAAACTCAAATCTTACACAATTTAGTTTAAACAAAAAACATACATGTTAGATCTACTCAACCATAATAATATTCAAGCATAAGTTTTTACGTACGTGAATTATATACATAGAAAATAATGAGTTCTGAGGTATGTTGTGTGTTCATTTGAGTGGAAACCCAGTGTGTAACAACTTTAGGCTGGATGTACACGGGCTGGAGCAGTAGTATATTAAAGTTGGAAACTCACAGAATAAGTTAAGGTTTAGAATTGCGTAGTCTAGAATTCTCTGCCTAATTACCTAAGTAACTCTGTCTGGGTTCAGATGAATATACAGTTATGTTGCATATTGAGGTACTTTTTGGTTGATCATCAAGTGGATCAGGAGTTATTTGGAATATCCCCTGGGCGTCTTCTCTTTGAGCCGGTGACAGTTTCTGGACAAAATGCAGGGGATTATTTAAATAAGCCGGTTAAATGGCCGCCATCTTTGATAATGTGTGAGTTACGTATATACCCCATGTCTCGATTTTTGAGTGGAAACCGCGACTCTGCATACGTAGGACGCCCTCCGATCAGGTGGTCTGACGATCTGCGAGAGACTTCAGGCAGATGCTGGATGCGGCTAAATCAAAAGCAAAAATTCTTTATTTCCATAAATACAACATAGCGCTATGGCGCTCATTAGGGGAGACCACGTACAGCTGTGGACTAATATAGGCTGATGATGATTAGGATGATATGTATTCAAAGCCTTAGCCAAGTGAGCGAGCACCGTACACAGCAAGTGTTTAATTTGTTTTGACGGCTGCACTAGAAACGTCGTGGTGAGGTTATAATGTACCTAACGCGAGTTTTGTTACGTCATATTAAGCATGTTTTGATGTAACGGGAGTATTGTTACGTCATATTTTGGTCTTGTTTTGATGAAGTGGAGAGGTTGGTATGGTTTGTATTATTTTAATAGTTTCTCACATTCCATAGTACCCATACCAGAAGCTCTGCTCTGCTTAAGGACGCAGTGTAGACTTCAGCAATTTTTAGTATTTCATGGTCTTAAAGGGTGCTAGTTCGGTTGAAAGCGAATATTCGTTAGCGTAATCTACGCTTTTTTGATTTGATGTCAGTTGAGAACTTTAAAAAAGCCATAGAAATCGTTTAATATCCATAGAAATCGTCTAATGTCTCGTAGTTTGTTGAATTGCGTCATTCTGGGCCAATATTAGATGGTCTAACAACAGCTTCCTCAGGTTTGTGGCTAACAACATCTGTAGCTCTATGAAACGTATGTGTTTTAACTGTAATTTTAATTTATTTATAAATCACCTTTTTATGACCTGAAATAAATGTTTTTATTATTATTTATTATAATAATAGTATGTGATAATTATAGTATGACAATGATTCATTTTAATTGCCCGATACTTTTTCTAAATTCTCGCAAATGTCTCTTAATGCATCTAGACTGGATTTCTGATAATAACGTTTTCTAGTTTTATTTTGACTCGTTCAAATGAACACCAGCTTCTTATAAGTCTTGCTTGGACAAATATTTGGAAAGATTCCGTTATCAATAAATTCGACTTTTGTAGTAGTTTTAAGCAAATTTGAATGATTTTAAAATATTCGTCAATAAATCAAGTTTATTATTATCTTTTTCTAGTACAGTTTTAGCGTGCCTGATAGACAGGGATTCAGAGCTTCTAAGAAGTCTTATAATAGTTATAATTTGTTCGTAATATTTTGCATTACGAAGCTGCTTCTAGCCATCTATTTCACCTTGTTATGACAGGTTTTGATGGCAATGGCTTCTTCAGAAATCTCCTTTAATAATTTACTCTATTGGAAGTTATGGAGGGATAATCTCACGAATAAATGTGACTAAGCCTGTTGTTTTTAATAGAGGTACATACTTAACGCATTCACTGCCCAGCCTCCGCAACTAGCCACTCCAGTTAGACAAGTGCGTCTTGGGCAATGACAGTGTTCAACACCATAGGAACCACACTACAATTACAAGAAGCCTAAAAATGAGCCATATTTTCTCTTATCAACGGAAATTAAAATTACCATATGGCTACCGTATGGCCAAAGTGCGCAAAAAGTACCTATTGTGGCTGCAAAGTATCACCTTGCGCTGCCAAATTAGTGTAATTTTCTGTAAAACGTCAGCTGATGGTGTTTCTTTGGTATCTGGAGGTCTACTCGCAAAAACGAACAAAGTTGATGAATGATGGTTGATCTGTTCTTTCGTTCGATAGCATTGGTCGTCCGAACGCGAAAGTTTGTAAACATGTATATATATGTTTACATGTACATTATGTTTGTTGGTCTTTCACGCTAAAACGAATAAACGGATCGGGTTGAAATTCTGCGTACAGGTAGTTCTAGGCCTGGAATAACACATAGGCTACTTTTTATCCCATAAATCAGTTTCCGTGCCGTAGCCTATGTTTGATTCCAGGATTAGAATAACCTGTATGCAAAATTACAGCCCAATCCGTTCAGTAGTTTTGGCGTGAAGAGGTAACAAACATCCATCTATACAAACTTTCGCATTTATAATATTAGTGTGATACCTACCTCGACCCTCTAAACCATGTGCTTAGAATTTGCACCATTTATAATTCTACCAAGTAACTGCGATCCTTTACCCGCATGCCCAGCGTGGGGATTATGGGCATTACACTCATGAGATAAATGTTTATATAATTTTTAAAAACGATTGAAAATGTCTGTCACCAAAAAAAAATACAAATAAAATAAATAATGCTGGGCAATCCATATACTCAGAATCATCTAGCCCTAAGCTAAGCAGAGCTTGTGTTATGGGTACTAAATGACTGATATACTTAATACATAGATATTTTTAATAATTATATTATAGGATAAATATTCTGATACTCTGAGAAATCTGATAGATATTCTGTGGAAATAAATACCTAGAAATGAAAATCGAATTTTCGAAAGTCAATCTACAAAACTCCTTTCGGGGCAGTCGCGTAACAAACCTATCTGCTTCCTACATCATAGGTCCCGTTGTAATAATTCTGACACTGTCGCCGACTGTACATATTTACAGCGCACAGTTTTATTAAGCTCTCGCAAGTTTGAACACAAAGGGAAATGAATATACGCTTGCCGCTCGACTGTACACGGCAATTCTGTAAAATACGGCGTCGTCGTCGGTGATAAATAATTGCCCATTATTATTATGATATTTTGACTGATGATTATTGTTGAATTATATGATGTTTTGACAGATGATTATTGTTGAATTTCTTATACAATCAGATATTATTGAACTTATCGTTCCGGTGTTTTTTTTTATTGGTTTTATGTGGCTTTCTTGTCACTACGGCCATGATAGGCCTATTGCACGGATAAGTAATCCGTGGCCTATTGTGATTATCATTTTGAGTTCAGCCTCAAAGCAGTGGCGTTTATTCACTTATTCAATATACAATTTAAAAAATGGCTTCTTAGAAAATGCTATTATTCTATGAATCAATATTTTAAGTACAGGGACAGAAGACTTCGAAAATTGATTTATAATAAATATAAAAAAAAAATATTCATTTAATTAATTAATTTTGTATTTTTAATGTCGAAATAGTAATTGTATTGTGTAATTGAAAAAATAATATTTACATGACTATGTTAGGTAGAATATAACTGGACATATTATATAGTTTTAAGACCTACATTTGTAACATATATTCTGGCAAATAAACATCTTTAATCTTTATAGTTAGCCACAAACGCGCATTTGCTAGGAATTGTACGTAGGATTTTCTTCGGATTGATGTCATTTATCGACGGATGTCATAATATTTTGATAAGTGGCGCTAGTTTCGCATGTAGGTACATGCACCTAATAAAAGTTCGTCGTTGAATACGCTTGCGTCTTACAGAAGTAACAGAATAGCTCTCTTGCAGATGCCACCAAGTTTCTAGGCAGCTTTATTATTTCACCAGAGATATGAGAGTTCCGTATCTTTTATGAACATATTGGTTGCGGGATTCAGGAAAAACCTTATTTTTTTATAAGTTTTCATCAATTTAATCACGGAGTGGTGTCTACTTACAATTTGTACCATCCCAAGTCTTTCCGCGGGTGTCGTAAGAGGTGACTAAGGGATATAAAATAAATAAGCTTTTTAGGGGGAGGCCTGCGTCCAGTAGTGGACCAATTTAGGCTGGTGGGGTGAGGTGGAGTAAGGGTTTTAGGAATACTAGTATCTACCTCTACCTACATTGCTGTGATGTGTTGACCGATAATTTTATATAGATATATCAGATAACATAATCCATATTTTGTTAGTAGGTAGTTTCTTAAATTAAATGTTAGTCACTAAGGTAGGTACATACTTATCGTTAATATTAAAATTATTTTAGACTACCTACTACATTTACACTAAAACAAACAAATTTAAATAGGCAATAAATTGAATCAGATTAAATATAAATATAAATTAAATAGAAAAATCAATTAAGGTCATATAGAAAAATCAAATAAAATGTCACAATGAATTAAATACTATCAAATGAGATTACTTACATAAAGTCAAAATGTAAATTAAATTAAATAAAAAAATCACTTTTTCCACAAAGCGCTGCCATATCGGCGCAGTCATTCTGCCAGCTACTGTTAGTAGGCCTATACATTTTTAAATTTGTTGACATATTGACAAAAGTGAACGTTATTATCCGAAGGCTTATATTAGATTTTCTACATTTTAAAGGGAATTCTACTATGTAATGGGTCTCTTGGACTTGGATTCGCAGAAGCATTTTGAGAATATTTCTGACGTTATTTCAATCACTTAATGTGGATTTCGAAAATAAAATAAAATATAATGCAGCGCTTTGAGTCAAGCTTAAAGAAAAGGAAGTAAAGAAACCGAACACAAATAGGAGTTATATTTGCGTAACTAAACCCCAAGTTTGCCAACAGAATAAAAAAACAGTGCACATGTCATCGCAGATTTAAATTTAAATTCAGATCGCGATTTATGGCGGCGACAAAAGACTTTTTGCTGTCAAATGTTTGGGGTGGATTTCCGCATTTTTTGCAATGTCATTTTACAAAATTACACGTAAAATAAACCTTAATCCATTGTTATAAGATCTACACAGACACACTATAGGTGCTAAGTGTAAATTCAGCGAAACTTACGATAAAATAAACTAAACCTTAACACGTTAGTTTTAAAACTAATTTTGCAAAGCACTTGTTAAGTAAAGCTATTACAAAGTTTTCGCAGACATTTAGAACTTTATCTGTATTATTTTAAGGGCTAAGCCACTTAAAGGATCGTAAGGTAACGTGAGGCCGTGTTGATCCCTAAAATTTATTTATTTAGGCAAAGGGAAACCCTTACAGGCAACATTGTTACTGATATTTACTTGCTTTTAACGCTACGCTGCGGCTTTTTGGAAAAAAACTGTTTTGTCAATAGTTTCCGAAATAAGGTCAGAAGCTTTTGGTGAGAAATGTATTTCTAAATAGTTTTTCTATGTGAACGTCTTTGGTATAACTAGTTCACTATACAGTTATGGTAGATAACTGTTTGATAACAAAACAATCCTTTTTGGGAGAGTCTTTAAATTTTACACTTGAATATTTTAACTCGTCGGTGTGAGAGTGAAGTAATCTTGATTTACTGCGAAACTCCAAAAACACTGCCAAAAAGGTTCATCGTGAATAATAGAACAAAAAATCCATGCCTGAATCTCATGTATGTATAAAATGAAATATAATGATCCAAAATATCATCCCTGCGTTACCCCTCGATTTTTATTTATCATTCTGAGAGTTTCTACATATTTTTATTTTTCTTATATCATTTTTGTTACAATAAGGCAATTTTTTATCGTTGTAGATGAAAAAATCAACAAATAGTGTTCAGTTCGAGCTAGAAACTCTAAGTCGACTCTATCCAAAGCAAGCGAGGTTTCAAGTTAATGCTATTCCAGATCTAATAGCATCTCTAGGGATACGTCCGCTTCTAGATGAAAGCAGGTTATCGGAATTTACCGGTAAGAACCTGTTTACGATAATCTTCATTACCTACGACGCAATTAAAAAAAATCGTACAAACCTACTGTCGCTACTTAATAAGCATAAAAAAGAAGTAATATTCCGTAGTGGAATCAACAGAGCAAGGTTACAACTGTTACAAGCATTATTTTAGAATTTATATATTTGATGTAAGGAACATCAAAGAAAGAACGGTATTAATATTTTATGACGTCGGATCAAATAGCAGAAGTTTTAAAAAAATGGTTTTGAAGCTTCCACTGGTCTGAAGTCCGTTTAATAACTTGATTTTAAACCTATTTATGTCGCTACGATTAGCGTTTGTGCAAATAGGCGTTCTTGAAGGTTGTGTTTTTATTTATAGTAATTTCCTTGCTTTAATAAACCACTTTATTTATCTATGCCTTTGTTGATATAAAATATCTTGCCATCTATCTAGAACCGGGAATAGGAGCTTAATTTGCTTTCAACCTAAACGCGGTCGAAACTAAACTGAAATTCAACAACCCTCTAAATCCAGCCGGGCTCCCCTAGAGACGGCTACAGCCTTGCTCGATTGCGTTATTACCGTCAAAGCCTTGGTATAATTAATTAAAACTACGGACCAACCCGACACCTTGGATATTATTTCGTTATGTTCATTTAGGAGGAACACATGTTTTAGAGGCCTTTTGTCGGCGTTGTAAAAGCTAAAGCTCGCAGAAGCTATGTTATAGTTTGTTCTGGGTGTTATCTATGTATAACGAAAAAGTGTCTGTAGGTTAGGTGTATGTAATGTATCATGTATATCAGTACTCTAGTACCCACAACACATGCTCCGCTTTCTTTGGGGCTAGGTGGTGACGTATGGATCACCCAGCTTTTTTATTTGTTCCCACATGCAGTTCATAACTGCATGTGGGATAGAAATTGAAGTTCTGAAGGTGGTTTTCTTTGTGGTGATCCTAGTCTGTGAGTGGTTTTTTATCTTCATCGCGCTGTTTCTAGGTCTAATAATCTTTATCTGAGAACCAAGTGACCGCAGACGGTATATGATAGATTTAACCTATAAGCACTGAGGAATGATATTTTATTAAGTAAATTGCGTAACTTGCGGATAACGGGGCTGGTCATACTTTTAGTACTTAGTTTCTTTACTATTAACTGTTAATATTTAAGTATGATTGTTTGTTATCCCTAAGAGATAAAAATAAAAAAAATAAAAATAAATAAAAATAAATACAATAGTGGTTATCTATATTAATATAATAATGAGGAAAGATTTTATTGTTTGTTTGTTTGTATTGAATAAGCTCTGAAGCTAATGGACCGATTTAAAAAATCTTGAAAGAATCTAGAAAATTAATTATTAACTACACATTTCAACTCCGTAGTATTGTGTACACGTTTATAAAATGAAGTTCAAAGTACCTAGAGCGATATATTCGGCATATTCGGTATATTCACCGCCATGTTTCATGTAAATATCGTATTGAAAATTTTCAGCACGAAAATCATCGAATAGAATAAAGTGTCGTTATTATTCATGGTAGTTATTCATAGCGAGTTCATAATTCCGTATCCGTACCAGATACGGAATGATGAACTCGCTATGAAATGTCAAAGAACAGAAAGGTATTCAATTGAGTGTGGTCTGTTTACCCGAATATGGTATAAGGTGCCAGGAAATTGTTAGCTGTCAAAAATACATGGTTAATTGAGTCATACCACAATGATTGAAAGCGAAAGTTTTGAAGCATTGCGTCCTACCCGTCTTGACCTACGGAGCTGAAACGTGGACACTCACGGAAGGGTTGGTCCTCCAGTTCAAAGTCGCTCAGCGAGCTATGGAAAGAGCTATGCTCGGAGTCTCTTTCTTAACGAATATATCCGAGAACCAAAATCGACATAGCTCAAAGAATTAACAAGCTGAAGTGGCAGTGGGCCGGCCATATCTTTCGAAGAACCGAAAACCGCTGGGGTAAACGTGTTCTTGAGTGGAGAGCGCGACTCGGCATACGTAGTGTAGGGCGCCCTCCGGCCAGGGGATGACGATCTGCGAAAGACTGCGGGCAGATGCTGGATGCGGGGATGCCTGAAGACAGGGCGCTATGGCGCTCATTAGGGGAGGCCTATGTCTTGCATAGATGGCTAGAAAGTTTCGATAGTAAAATGTGTGTAATCTTTTACTAATTGTAGGAAAAATCGTGAAAAATTAGAACCAAATTCAACCCCGTGGGGTCAACGTATGTCGGTGACCCTTCCACGTGTTTCAGAGTCACCTCTTGGGATGAATATTCTGTTCACATGATTTTGTGCCACCTTTTATATCAAAGGTTTTCTTCCTGGAATCAGAAATGAAAATCCAGTCACGATAAATATTAATTTATTTCTTGCAGGAACATATTATGTAACTACCTAATTGGAAAATAATTATGTATATGTGTAGGAAAGTTAATTGAACCTGATCATCATTATCATCAACCTATATTAGTCCACTGCTGGACATAGGCCTCACCTAATGAGCTATGTTACCACATCTAGGATCTGCATGCACTCTTTCGCAGATCGCCATCCCAACGGAGGGCATCCTACACTACGTTTGCCGAGTGCGTTGCGCATTTACGCTAGATTATTAATTATTATAAGAGATATATATTTTTAAGCTATTGCATAGCTTCTATCGCGGGCCTTGAGCGCGGGGACCGAATCCAGAAATTCCGTAACGAAAAAACCTTGACGTTTGTCTCTTTAGTTCAGCAACTCGCCTCTAGATGGCATTGCAATAGCTTTACCGCGGGAGTCCCCGAGTGCCACACGTCTTTTTTTTTATATAATTCGTTTTTGAGTTGTCATTATCTGACGTTGTCGAAGGTCTTAATGAACAATTTTTACCCGACCACCAACAGAGGAGGCTTCTGAGGTTGACACCCTATGATTGTTTGTATTTGTAAAATTGAAACAAAAGGCGGTTTCAAAAAACTAACTCTCATTTTGTGGGAATCCTTTACCCGTCTTCTAGTTAACTTACCGTCTTTTCACTACACTTTTAGATTTTTGTAGGTATCTCTTGTATACGTAGTTATTTAAATATATTGTTTTAATATAATTTTTTATATATAGTTTAGACTTAATTTTTTTTATCATAGTAAGTTTACGTCTAAGTTTAAGCACGCCGTTTTGTTTTTTTTTTACCTTGTGTGGTTGGCAGGTAGAAAATGCCGTCGGCATTATGCCCACCATTTGTGTACTATTTTTATAATTGTGTGCAATAAAGTATTAAAATAAATAAAATAATCAGGTAGCATGTGACAAAAATGTTTAAAAAGCTACAGAGAGGCAACAAGGGGTTAATATAATCTTGTTACATGATTACAAGTAAATGTAAAACCAAGTACCTAACCCCTGAAGTCCTCGACTTGTCTCCTATGCAGCCAGCGCATCTACATAATCTTATATTAAATAAAACTG
The DNA here is from genome assembly GCA_955876795.1 of Eupithecia tripunctaria. Taxonomy (NCBI): domain Eukaryota; kingdom Metazoa; phylum Arthropoda; class Insecta; order Lepidoptera; family Geometridae; genus Eupithecia; species Eupithecia tripunctaria. The sequence continues at coordinate 7,797,121 of OY041624.1, read as the reverse complement.
GCCAAGTGCGAGTAGGACTCGCGCCCGAAGGGTTCCGTACCATTACACTAATTTTATAAATGCGATAGTTTGTATGGATGGATGTAGAGATGTTTGTTACCTCTTCACGCCAGAACTACTGAACGGATCTGGCTGAAATTTTGCATACAGGTAATTCTAATACTGGAATAAAACATAGGCTACTTTTTATCCCGTAAATCTGTTCCCTTAGGATAAAAATCACCTTTAAACGTTACCATAGGAACAAAGCGTGCGAAGCCGCGGGGCGCAGCTAGTTATCTATAAAAATCAAAAAACAAAAAGTCAACGTGACCCATCTAAGTACTAACCGCGCCCGACGCACAATGTGTTATGGAGCCCAAAAAACGGACATCCTCGTTTTCGCACAGAAACCGAGGGTAGTTACTATTTAGAATGCAAGAGTAGAACACCCAAGTGCCAATTATGATTAGTTCAAGCTAAAAATATTTTCAAAGTTGACAAATTTTATGGGCCAAAATTCCGAAAAAAAATTATATTCAAAACAATACTATAGATACAGAAAAATCACCCAATAATTATTTAATAGGATTAAAAAGGCGCATCCATTGCTAGTGTTAATGGCCTTCTAGCACTTAAGAAACTACATTTATTAATATTTTTCTGAATTTTATATTTTATTTTTTTTCTTCGGAATTCTGCCGTATTAGCATCTGTTTTTTTTATCAATCGAAAGCTCTTGGTATACACTGTTTGTACCAAAATGATTACTCGCTTATCTCATGGAATCCCGAAAATAACTTAAAATGAAATTCTTACTCAGGGCTGTCACACTTTGATTCGGAAACTTTGAGTCTGAGTCTGAGAAAATCTGAGTTTTAGCAATAAATTAAAGTACCTGCTTATTTATTTTACAACTTACTATATGTATACTATACTATATTACTATATGCTTGAACTAGTCATAATTGGCACTTGGGTGTTCTACTCTTGCATTCTAAATAGTAACTACCCTAGGTTTCTGTGCGAAAACGAGGATGTCCGTTTTTTGGGCTCCATAACACACTGTGCGACGTTGTTTAAACTTGGTGATTGGTTGTCAAGGTGATAAGAATTATCCCCCTTAATTATTAACCCCCTTAATTATTAAATAATTTAACTTTTATTATTTGTTATTATAGCGGCAACACAAATACATTATGTGTGAAAATTTCTACTGTCGAGCTATCACGGTTCATGAGGTACAGACTGGTGACACCTCATCAATTGCACCTTATTTCTTATTGGATTGCACCTTAATTACTATTTATCAAGCGGTTTATATGTATAGTAAACATTTGACTTGTCTAATTGATTATTTTGTATTTGTATTTTCACTGTTAGGTAGTGCCTAAATATTAGCACTTGGTTTTGTTTGTTTTTCACTTTCGTTTTTTTTACCTCATGTTCACTAGATACCTACCTACCTGCTTACCTGTACCTATGTACTTATTTATGTATGCCTTTGATGTTTGTTGCTGTTCTTTTTTGTTATTTTCCTGTGCTGTTTGTGTGTGTACCCAATAAAGAGTCTATCTATCTATCTATTTTGCAAGTCTAAAGAAATAAACGATTTGACTCTGACTCTGACTCTGACTCTGACAGACGGACAGCGGAGGCTTAGTAATAGGATTCTGTTTTATCCTTTGGGTACGGTACCCTAAAAAACAACGAGCTACCATCATCAACTTATTGGAATACAGTTTCAATATTCATAAAACTGAACTGTCTTTATGATCTTTGTACGCTAAAGAATTTTGTTCGAAATATCGGAATAGTATTGAAATGGATACAAATATTTTATACCTTTAAACGAGGAATTCTTATAATAAATACTATTTTCACGGCTTCAACGATTTTTATGAAATTAAGTATCGCCACCGAAACACAGGGGGTTTCGGTGGCGATACATCGATCTAGCTAGGATTCATTTTTAGAAAATGTAGTTTTATTCGTGTTTTCAATAATTAACTGTATCGTAATCAATTGATTATTCCTGACAACTATTGGCAAATAATAATACTATTTTATTCTTGTTTTCAATAATCAAAACTTTGTCATCATCAACTTTGTGTATAATGTATAATGTAATGTATAACGTATTCACTGCTCAGCCGCAGCAACACGTGGTGGATACTGGCACCTGCGTCTTGGGCCATGAAGGTGTTAACCAAAGTAACGACTAAGCATACCCAACTGGAGTAAGTTTTAGAAGAATGCTCGAGAAACCCTCAGACAAGTTTGAGTGGTGGATTCGTTCAAGAATTGTCTAAAGATATGGGGTTAGTCGCTTACTTGGCGGTGGGTAAACTACCTAAGCTAATCATCAACACATAACGAAGCTAGCTACACCAAACACGGCAACTGAACACAATATCCATTTTATGAATTGCTTTTTATATAAACTGGTCTTCCAATCACAAAATTACGGTTTGCGACTGTATCATCCCGACGGTAACAAATAATCTATTCTCCTTTTACATTTTTAAATTTTTTCCAACGTTGATTCTCATCTCTTGGGTACAATATTCCACAAAAGGCTTTCAGCGGGAAAATCTCTCCGTCCCGAAGAAAGGATTTTAAAAATCCGTAAAATAAGTGAGCCATCGAGTATTTTGTCGAATAAGATCCGAGGATTTTTCAATAAACTTCTTTGCTACAGGTATTTCTATTTTATTACGTTCGGGATCAAAGGGGTACTCGATAGACGAACATCTTACGGATATTACCTACGTTTCCTTAATAATAAAAACGATATAAAACTGGGAATACAATTTGTTTGATATCTCTGTTATTACTAATAAATAAGTCATGGGCAATAAAATATTTCAAATATTACCAAATTTAATGTTCATTAACACCTTCATGGCCCAAGACGCAGGTGCCAGTCTCTATCTGCGTGGAGCTGCGGCGCGTCCCTGCGGGTCGCACCGCAGAGCTGGGCAGTGAATGCGTTATACACTAACACCTTCATGGCCCAAGACGCAGGTGCCAGTCTCTATCTGCGTGGAGCTGCGGCGCGCCCCTGCGGGTCGCACCGCAGAGCTTGGCAGTGAATGCGCTAAACTAATATCTAAATCACAAAACCTGCGCGTGGCGCGTGATTGTCAGAGGCATCTATGACGTCATCATAGATACCTCTGACAAAATAAAATCACCATAGTAAGCTCAAGCTCAAAAGCATATTATAAATCCTTTGCATAATCGTTTCATCATCTTCCGGTCTTTATCCCACGCTAGGTGGCGTGTATTTTTCATCCACTCTCCTCTATGAGCCGTCAGTCTGTGTACTCACTTTCTTACCCATGCCCTCTTTAATACAATCCATCCATCTCTTCTCGGTCTTCCTCTCGCCTTAAATCCACATTAAAAACGAACACTCTTTTCTCGTCACATGACATTCATACCACGCTAACCTGTTACATCCATTGATTTATTAAAAAGGGAAGATGAGGTACTAGTTTCTCGAAAATTGCAACCTCATATTGTGTAAAATTGTGTGCTCCTACCTCAGTCACCGTCGGACCGGTGGCGGCGGCACGGGCGGTCGTGATTCGCGTGAAATATAGTTGTCTCGGTCTCACTTCGGTCTTAGGTACGTCTTTCCGTCTTTGTTCTTCTTTGTATTGCACAGGACTGGAAATATAACTGTGAGCGTATGTGTTTGCGTGTAGTTGTAACACATGCCTATTTTTGAGTAAGCGCTGGGAGAACGTAACCTATCTTCCCTTTTTAATTAATCAATGGTTACATCTCATCTTTTCCGTCACTGGCGTCACTACTATAAAACTAAATGATTATTTAAAATTTGATATAAATAATAAACTGTTTCGTTTTTATGTACATAGGTACCTTATAATATAATCTGCAATAAAGTAATAATCTCTACCAAAATAAGAAATAAATCAAATAAAAATATTTCGTCTTCCTGACTGTTTTAGTTTATAACATAGTAAGACATCAATACAACATCATAAATAAATCACAATAAAACTTTACAACCACGCCATATTAGCGACAACATTACGTTCCGTTTACAAAAAAAAACTATAAATTTCGCTCCATAGACAATCGACGAACAATAAATCTTTCAACGATGGCTCGCTGACGGGACGTTCCATTTTCAAAAACTAATAATGACTGTTTTAATTTGTAAACAAAAGAGTTTCGCTTTTGTGTCTTACACTTTTATGCGCTATTGTCCTTCTGGGAAACGTTGAATAGTTGAACAAAGTGTTTTGTGTGGTATTACTGTTTCGAAAATAATGGTTGCAGACAGAAGGCAAATTATGAATGAACTTTGTGTCGTTCGAAACAATTCTCTACAGTGTAGGAATACGGTTGCATTTTGTATAGTTTGTGAATTGGTTATTTTTAGAGACATTTTCTTTTACATGCATGTGGGATGTTTGCTGTCGTTTGGCTGTACTCGTTATAGAATAAATGGAATACCTTTAGTTTTCTTTTATTAAAGCTGCTTGCCTTGAACCTAAGGCACTGTGGGTAAACCTGGCTTGTATTAATAACCATCGATGTAAGTAAAATTCAGGAGATTGGGTACTAGCGTCTCGAAAGTGAAAATGCCTCGGCATGAAGCCCACCCTTTGTACTTCAGTGCAATAAAGTGTTTAAATAAATAAATAAAAAATAGAAAGTGGAAGACTCAAAATAGGTCTAATCAGGTCCACCCACCTCTCTGTCATAGTTCTTTTTTCGCTTGCGTATTGCTTTCTCGGTCACACTGCGCTCTAGGTACGTCTTTCCATCTTTGTTGATCATAAGTTAATAGGTATATTGCAATATATTAAAAATAGCGTGTCTTTGCGTTTAGTTGTAAACAGGACTTTTATTGAGTTAGCGTTGGGAGAATATACCATACCAATAGAATTTTAGTTAGTTATATCATTTAAGCTTCAACCTTAACCTCAACAGCCTGCATTGGTCCACTGCTGGACGCAGGCCTCCTCCTGATAAGCGCCTTATCGTTATCTCATGGAGGGTAATGCCCATAATCCCCACACTGGGCATGCGGTTTGAAGATCGCAGTTTCGTGGTATAATTGTTCAGCAGGAGGCGCTGCTGCCCGCCCCGCGGTGGATATCCCTTAGTCGCCTCTTACGACGCCCACGGGAAGAGTTGGGGCGATATTGTAAGCATTTTTGCACAGCAAAGTCTTGACAGTTTGTGGGAATTTATTTAATGATAATTTTTGCAGATAGAATTATTCAGCGAAACAGAATATTGTTTTCTATTGTTTTACAAAAAAACTATGAGACTGACATCAACTATGAACTCCCGTCAAAACCTACAAACCGTTATCAAAAACTGAGCTCTAGCCAACAGTGACAAAAGTCATTTTTCCTTGAAAGCCTGCAATCTACAAAATATTCGATGCAAAAAAGATTTTTTACAGTCCATTTTATAACGTTTCAAAACGGAGTATGCAAATAAGTTCATTATGGCTACCTTTTTGCGGGGGTTGGAAGTTACATCAATGGTTTTTATAAAGAAGCGTGTCTCTAAATAAATAAATATAAAAAGCAAGGATTATTCTATATTAATAACAATATTAATAATCGTTTATTGTGGAACAAAAACAGTGGTACATGGTTAATAAATGGAAACGATGCCATCTGCAGTAGTTTATAACTGTGTCGCAAATGGCAACGCCCTCCTCCGAAATTATAGTAGATAGAGTTCCAAAAAAAGTAACAATTGGAAGGATATAGGCAGGTAAGCTACTGATTTTACAAACATACTTATTTTATACAGGATGTTAAGATAACAAGGAATATTTTTAGTAAAAGTAAACAAAAAGAAAAAGAATATAAATCTAAGCTACAAGTCTCTGTTTTGAAAATAAGTGGTGTGTGAGATGTGTGTAAGTGTTCATGTATGAGGCTGTATGAAAGTGTGTGTGTGTGTGTATTATGTAAGTGGATGTAGCAGTGTTCCTGAGGACTATCTATTTCAATTTATGTAAGTAAAAAAAATTACATGCCAAAGTAACTTTTAACCGACTTAAAAAAAAACGAGGATTATCTCAATTCAAAACGTATATTTTTTCTTTGTTTTTTTTATGTTTCTTACCCCAACTTTTCACTGGGTAATCCGATTTTGATGATTGTTTTTTTTATTTTAAAGCTGGTGTTTCCCGTGGATCGACCAATTGATCCAGTACTATCAATAACATCATGAGAAAACTAAAATCAAGGCAAATATATTTATTTATCTAAAATCTGCAGATCGTACAAACAATTGTCCCGAGGCGGGAATATAATCTGCAACCACCGTCGCTGTTGGACGTTTGCCTACTTCGCACGCAAACATCTAGATTTTCCAAGCTTATCAATGCCTCATGTTCAAAATTAAGTTAGCCATGTCGTCAAATAACGCACATGCTAACTTTGTCGCTACATTCAGAACAGTCTGTAAAGGAATATGAGGCAAAGGTGACTGCAGTACAGTCAGCAATAGAATTAGGTAGGTACCTAGTTATTGCTAGAAAACTTGTATTGCAATATTTTGTGGAGCTGCCTTGGGAATTTGCTTTGATTATAATAATAATAATTAATCGTTTATTGTGGAACACAAATAACGGTAACATGGTTTTATAATGAAAACGATGTCATCTGCAGAAGCAATCAGCATTACCTAGAATGAATGAACACTTTATTGTAATAATAATTAACATAAAAAAGGCGAGCTATGGAAAGAGCTATGCTCGGATTTCTCTGAAGGATAGGATTCGTAACGAATACATCCGACAGAAAACCAAAGTTATCGACATAGCTCAAAGAATTAGCAAGTTGACGTGGCAGTGGGCCGGCCATATTTCGCGAAGAACTGACAACTGATGGGGTAAACGAGTTCTTGAGTGGAGACCGCGACTCGGGATTACGATCTGCGAAAGACTGCAGGCAGATGCTGGATGCGTCAAGCTGAAGACAGGGCGCTATGGCGCTCTTTAGGGGAGGCCTATGTCCAGCAGTGGATTATTAATATATTTATCATCATCAGCCTATATTAATATATTAATATAGGCTGATGATGATGATGATAAATAAAAGTCTTATAATCCCCACGCAGGGACATGCAGGTTGGGCATCGCAGTTCGGTGGTAGAATAGTTCTGCATAGTTTTGTTCTACCGTATTTACGGATACGGTACCGTATTATTTACGGATACGGTATTATGCGCCGTGATCATGGCGCATGAAACTGTGCCCAAATATGGGAAAGCTCAAAACTCAAATCATGGTAAGTAACCCGTTGTAAATAACTTTATTGTAAATAACCATGATGGATTCAAAAGTTTTAACCTAAAATATATAATAATATAATAATTTGACAGCAGTAAAAAGAAATTCTGAGAGAAACTCCACATTCTGCCACGTACGCTAAAAGCTGCTTGTCAATGTGTATAAAAATATATAATAAGACACCAAAGGAACTTATATTAATGAACAACTTTTATTTAAAATCAAATTGTTAAAATGGCTGAATCAAAGAAATTTGTACGACTTATTATGATTTTTTAAATCCTTATATATTTGGTGTTGTTAATTATATTATTGCATTCTAGACATAGCGAGACATGAACACATTATTTGTAATGATATCACTTGTATATCATGTTTGACGAAAATAAATATTTGAATATTTGATTTATAATGGTCTTCTCAGCTGACTTATGTCAATAGAAGAAGACAGAGCGAGATTTAGCAGCGTGCTAAGTAAGCAGACTATTATGAATAAGGGGGTAAAAATGTAGCTGTCCCTTTCTATTTGTACCGTCCATGGTCGCACTCGCACTAGAAGATTCTGCACCTGACTGTACGTATGTCCGAGTTCCGAATCAGCATAATAACACATCGGAGGCTGAATAATCACAGTGAATGGACCTGATCAGGTGCAGCTGATATTCTGCTGGAAACCGGATCAAGCAAAATTACCTTTTCTGTTACACTTCTGGACATTATCATGATTTTATCGGGTATTTATCGCGTAGTCTGTTCAAAAAGAAAAGAGTCGTGGGAAGTAAGGGCGTTCGTGAGCCAATGCGACAACTTTTCTTGCTCTGTCATTGCAGTACGTACGACTAAAAGTGTTAGTTCACCGTTACGCCACGACTCTTCTCTTTTTGACCACACTCCTTCTGTTATTATTTCCCCTACCACATTGTGACCACGATCGCTGTAACGCGCTTGAAACGTCCCCTACGTTTCAAGCGCGTTATAGCGATCGTGGCATATAATAACAGAAGGTAAAAAAAACCTTAACCTTAAGGCAAAATCCATCAATTAACCAGTCGATTAATCGCGCACGAGCCTCGAACCAAAGACTCTTAAACTATTTAACTATTCTAAGATTCCTTAAATTATTTAGTAAACTTACTTATCATCACTGTAGGTATTTATTAAACCAGTCAAGCGCGAGTCGCACATGGAGGGTTCCGTTTCGACCTACTCGTACAAAATCCTAAATGTTTTTAGATCTCACTTCAATTTATAAGTAGTAAAATTATAACTGTTACAAGTTAATTGAATATCCACGAAATAAATGTATCTTCGCTACAAATAAAGATATTCTTATCATTATTTTAAACGGACTTAACGGTATATTCTGCTATATTGTTTTATGTTTATTACCTCAGAACCTATTTTTTATTTGAAAGCTGGTGCTTCCCGTGTGGTCCCATTTTAAGTTGGTCTAGTTCTGACTATGAGATCCATATAATTGAAGTCGGTTTATAGTTTTTTTTTAAACAAAGTCAATTATAAGATTCAACATGTCAGCTTTTAATATTAATAGTTTTTTATTTTTACTATTTGTTGTTAAAGCAACAAGGTAAAAATTTCAACTGTCACCTTTTACGGTTAGCGAAAGCTTAGTAACACCCGTTTTCACCATTCGAGCACGGAATCCTAAAAAGGTTCTTTACATTACCGAAAATCTATGTTTATCTAAGTTCTATGTTATAATGATCAAAATCAACCGGTTGCCGAAAATGATAACCGAATTAGTCCGTCTAGACAACCACAACCCCCAGCATTCAAATAACTCCCATCTAAATAAATTCAGCCATTTCTATTGACTTTGCAGTATTAAAGGTGACCCGCTTGTTTGTTTTCAAAACGCATTTCAATCTCAATAGAAATCATAAGCTTGTGATAAAAAAGCCAGGTAGAAACATATTGTTTGGTCCTACGAGCCGAATTGCTTGCTTTGGCTCTGCGGGGGATACATTCTTGGCCATAGAAATGGCTCGACAAATTGTTTCCTAACTTTCTAAGTCAAATTTATTAATAGACATCTACCTAACTATTTGATTATTTATAGATACTACCTACTTTACTATAAGATTCAAGTTCCTGCAAAAGTAAAAATAAACCCGCCATGTGCGGGTTGATTAGTATTGGAAGGGTTCTGTACCGTTCTTGATTATAATATTGCAAAAGAGATATGTATTTGATGGATCGCAGCCCTCTTTAATGTCATTATTTATTTTATTGTTATTATTTGTTGTTATAGGACGGAAATACTCTGTGAAAATTTCAACTGTCTTCCTTTTACGGTTCCTAAGATACAGTCCACTGACAGACGGACAGACAGCGGCTTAGTCGCGTCCCGTTTGTACCCATCGGGTACGGAACCATAATAAAAAAAAAACAGTAATGTATATTCTGAGCCCAAATATAATGTAGTTTTACAAACATAACCTAGAAATCTAGAGCGATCCGCAAACAAATCCAGCCATGTTATTTCTGTAAATACCTCCAGCAAATCACTGTTGATAGGCCTCCTTGATTAGTGATTGCGAAGAACAGCCTGTACCTACTGCCGAGGGTCTTGACTTGACATCCTCAAGTGTTTGTTTAGGACCTCGCTCTTGGGAGATGGCTCTACAGTCTTGGCACAAAATAGGGCATTACCAGTAATAGAGCTCACTCATTTATTGCGTAGCAGTCAAAGCTTTATTAATTGATTTTGGTTGAAAAATTTTAAACATACTTCAATTATACATAGTAGTTTTTTCATGGATTCCATTGTCAGAAGTGGACCAAATTAAAATAGGACTACACGGGAAGCTTTCAATTAAAAAAAAGAATCATGAAAATCGGAGTACCCAGTCAAAAGTTCTGAGGTAACAATCATAAAAAAACAGTCGAATTGAGAACCTCCTCCTTTTTTTAAGTCGGTTATAAAATGCTGGAAGAACCTACACACCTTCTCGCCCCGAAGTAAGGTTATCGATTACCTACCTCTATAACAAGAGGTAGGTAAGTAGGCAGTTATTGAAACTGATTACCTTGTCTAAGGGCCAATAGTATTGTGGTTTTTCCAGCCAGAAAAATGCATTGCTCATCCATCATTCACAACAGTGTGCAATCAGCTCATCTGTTTAAACGATCCGTTACCTCCAAATCTTCCAAATGAACCTACCGCGCGACCGCCATACCGTATTGTGCTGTGTTGTGTCGGATGTATTTTGTTTGACACCTTGATTCTTGTTTATTCTACCGTGAGTTAGTCTGCGGTCACATTCGCTTTTACCTGGTTATGTCGACGAACGAAACAAATACTTTTCTGGGAAAAGGAAAATCAATATTTCGTGCTAAAACTAATACTTATATACTAGGTTATATTTGATATACTTAAGTAATTAATTATGATATAATTACTTGCCTACCAATGTGATGACAACAATAAATATAATTGAGTATTGAGTAATTTTACAATTATAGTCGGTATTTTTATTTTATATGTAAGATTTGTATTATCTAACTACATAATAATGCACACAGATCCTCATGTTCAATGCAACGATCTTATCCATCCACGATTGTCTGGTAGAGATCGCTCTTGAGCGATAAGACCGCCAATTGTCACATATTTTTGTTATGTTTATTATGTTTGTAAATTATTTTAAAGTGGGCGATAAAGAATGTTCTATCTATCTATATAACAAAGCCGCGGGCAGTCGCCTGTAGCTGATATGAATACATGGATTAATCCGATGTCGACCGCGTCCAATTAGCGAACGGAGGATACGGGATCGAATCCCGAAGCGAGGGTAATTAGGGGATGGGGATATAGGTGGGGGGAGGGGGATAGGGTTACTTGACAACGTAGTCAATCAGCATGGACAGCAATGTGTGGCCGTAGGGTACGTAATGGTTGTTTGACGAACTCTGTGTCGTAGGGTTTGATTTTCGCCAAGGGACAAATATTTGTATGATCTGCAGATATTGTTCCGGGTGTTTTATGTATAATACAAATGTTTGGGCGTAAGGGGGTATCTAAGCGATTGAAATCTTCGTATTTCTGTCTGTTATGTACTAACATTTGTTTTCTTTTTTATTATGAACAGAGAATCGGATGACCAGTGATCAGATTTTGATGATTCTTTTTTTATTTGAAAGCTGGTGCTTCCCATGTGATGCTATTTCAATTTGGTCCCGTTCTGAAAATGGCATTCATGAGAAAATCGTATAATTGAAGTCGGTTTATAGTTTTTTAAAACAATCTCAATTAAGAGTTACGGAACCCTAAAAAGTATGTCTGTCTGTCTGTCTTAACACACTTAGTTCACATCTACTAACCCAATTCCGTCCTTTACTCCATTTCAAGTGTAAATAATATTAAAATCATATCACTCCAATTATCTAGACATCCTTCTGAGAACAACTTAATAATTCATATTCCCTTGATGATATCAATGTCATTCCTTAATTAATTCCCTCTTAGTTTAGTAGGTCCTTCTGAATGTTAAGGTTTTTGAGTAGTGAGAGATTTAATTTAATATTATTGGGAAGAGATTTCATGCATTTTTTGTGTAAAATTATTTATTTATGTAGTTTAAAGCTAACTGAGACAGCTATTCAAATTAATTTGGATTGTATTGTTTTTTGACCTGGATACTTAATATATCAAAACAAAATATCCTCAATATTTAATAATGACTTGCAATCCAATCTGTTTGCTCAAGGTATCGTAAGTTCTGCTCAAATAACTCCACCCCATCTGTTTAAATAAAAGTTATCTCCTTGTCTAGGAAAAAAGAGTCTATATAAGGAAGGTAACAAGAACTTATGGTGGTAGATTCCAAGTTATTAACTCTTTCGACAATATACAAAAAATAAATGACATGACTTTTATGTGTGCACAACTTTTGTAGTATTTGTGTACACAATTTCTGGTGTATTTATAGAGAGAGACTGAATATAACATTTAAGACTAAGGCCCGTATTATAAAAGCCGGCTCAGTCATCGAGTTATGCTTGAGTAACGCTATTCTATAGCAAAAGCGTCACTCAAGCATAGACCGATGACTGAGCGAGGTTCCATAATACGGGCCTATAATGGTCATGAACACAAAATAAACTAAATGAATGAACATTTTATTGAAATAATTAAAAAGACAAAAACATACAATCTAAGTTAAATAATGGCAGCATCTTCATATGTATTTTTTATTTATTCGATAAAATAAAAAAAGTGTCCATAATCTTCTGATAATCTAAATGACGGACTGTTTAGAATTTTTAGGACAATTAGCCTATTAAACTCGGCGCCGCCGGAGTCGTGAACAAAACTTTATAGCATAGTATAGCTTAGATAATTCCACGGCCCTACCAATTAAAACAAAACTTTTTCTCCCCATATAGAAATTTCTAAGGATCCTTCTCCATTGTTACCTTGCTCTATTTGGAATAATAAAGTATTCCATGGTATTCCAGACGAATTTTGATCTCTCATAATGACGTTGCCGACAGAGACATATAAAATATGGTTTATTTATGTTAATTTTCATATTCCGCCTTTTGTCTCTTAGCGATTGATTATATCTATGTGTGTTTAGTTTTTTGAGGTTTTAATGGTTGTTTTCGTTTTGTTATTAATGTACTTTGTATGAAATTGAAGGTATTTGATTTTTCTGTTACTGATTTGTCTGGGTTTTATTTTAAGTTAATTGAACAGGGTTCCTGGTAATTCCGTGGCGTGCTTTTGGCCGTGTTAGAGTTTGCACCACCGGGGGCGATGAAAATTCTAAGCTACCACACGGGAGTTCACGCAGTGTCGGTGATTTGTAATACCAATAACCGTGTATACGAGTTCAATGTAGTAACGTTCCGTTTTTCTTCCAGTCAAGAGCTTTGCACTCTGGGTTCACAACCTAAATTAACATACCTTCAAAATTCACGACCAGTTGCGAAGGTAGTAAGAAATTCATTACCATGTTCAGAATCAGCTTCGGGAATAATTCATGTTCCTCATACGTCTATCAATCGATTCGCTTGCATATGCTAATACTAAATCGCCCTGGTTTCAATAACGTCGAGACGTCTACTCAGCGCCGCGTCTTGTACAATAGTGATAATGAAACATGCATTTTGTTCGTTTTATCCCCTCCACACGACCCGGGCCAATCACAATGCATTCATGAGGTTAATAAATTTTGAATTCGGAACCCTGCTTCGGTGGTTATTTATGCAAACGAAGTAAGGAACGCTTTTGTGTCTTCGCTTTTGACATTTTTATTTTATTTTAGAGCTACTACCTAGATGAGTATATTGTTCTGAGAGACAAGTCTATTTGACTTTAGAAACGAAACGTGATAGTGATGCTATTCGCATAGATCACTGCACGCTCGAAAGAGGCCCAAATATGAGGAAAAGGGAGTAGGTAGTCACGTCACGATCACGTTTCGTTACTATCGTCAAATAGACTTCTCAGTTCTGAGCCCCAAGTTCGTTTTACGATAGTATCGGGTCGTCATCGTGGGATATAACATCAGTCAAAATTTTATTTTCAATATCGCTTCGCACAATAAAACACGCGGTTTTATTACTTAAAAAAAATATATTGGTTAGTTAACACTAAAACAAATAAAACATGACGTGTAAAATCCCTAGCATAATTAAAGACGAAAAAAACGACTTATCTTTCGGTAAAAAGCTTAAAAATCTACTTGCTGTAAAATGCTATTACTCAGTTGACGAATACCTATCCGACAAACTACTGCATAACATAAAATTAGACCAATGACCTCAATACTTTACCGTGAGTGATTAAGTGATTATAAAGAAAGAAAGAAAGAAAATATGCGCCTTAAGAACTACTTTGAAATGTATAAATTCTTTTGCAGTGCCCTACAGGGTACATGTTCTATTGACCTAAGCATACATAAATAAGACTCAAGCTGAATACCGTTTACATGTGAGCAAAAAAAATAAATTTAAATCTATAAAAAACTTAAAACAGTACTCAAACTCAATTTAAATGGATTTTCAATTTCAACCGATCTTTAAAAGTTTTTTTACAAATATTTTTAGCATCTTCTGAAGATTCCTCTATAATATATCAAAAAGGATTTTTTTGGAAACTTTATTTAAACATTAGACACATTTGAGACGGGCTTAGAAACTTTATAGTGGTTTCTGATGGAAAACTAATGATCTTTCGTCCGAAATTATGTAAGGTTTTTACAAAACCGGCGGCCGTAATATAACGGAGCGATATTGTACTTGGACGACACATCATTCAAATCCTTAAAGTTAAGGATTTTTAATATACTTAATTTAAAAAAAATATGTTGATTATGTATGACACAATCATGATCACCACTTTGTCGCAACAGTGTTCCACAGTAGTCATTTTTTTGGTTAAAGATATAAGATATTTATTAGTAAAAGAACGAGATAAGTACATATCGACGGTTGAAAGGAAATAGGGTATAAGCAACAAAAACCAAAATGTACAGGAGGGCAGTTTAAAAATTGAAATTGCAGAAAATTGGACATAACTTTTTTATTTATTGTCATATTGAAAAAACGGAAACAGCCCTAAAATAAAAAAAAATAAAAGCATTGATCAGCACTTTCATTTATTTGATTAGACGTTGCTTTATGTGGTTTTATGTCGCTTAGATCAATTGATCATATTTTCTTTATGAGTTAATTCGGCGTAAGTTACACCTAGATAGAAAAAAACGAAGAGTATAGAAGACTTAGCTACAGTTGATATCCTCATACCAAGAAGTAATAGGGCATAAGTCACATTACTGTAGAATAATTTAAATAGGTAAAGAAGGATAAGTGACGATTCACGTCATTATGACAAAAGGTAATGGAGCCTATGAAACTGTGCTTAGCAAAAACATCGTGAGGATGTTAGACATTAGCGACACCGTAAGTGGGTTCAAACAAAGGAAACGTGGTTCTTCCACACATCCAGAATTATATACCAAGAGGAAAACGAGAACATCCAACATACGGCATTATCTGGGCAAATGGTAACGTGGATTAAAGGGGTTACAAAATGATGCTGTTCTCCGTACATAGGTAAGTTAGAATAATGTAGGATACTGAGCTTATAATGTAGGTAGATATCCTTTTTGATCAACGAACAGTTAAGTTTAAGGATACCCATGGTTTTATTAGGTGAGGTAACTTAGACCTACGCTGCCGTCCTTAAGCTATAATGCCGTTATCTAACATTTGAACGATTTTTACTTTAAGACGCCATCGTAATCAGAAAAAAAATCTCTATCGATCTGTCTAATCAGTATATTTCTAGCTCTATTAGATAAAAAGATTTATAAAAACAAAATGTCGTTAAAGCATGATTATTTTGGATGTTTACAATCCTTAAATGCCGTCAAGTAGCAATACTTATCTAAAATGCGGCTAAAAACAATTAACCACCATGTTTTACTATAACGTACGATGTTAGTACTAGATAACAATGCCGTTAACTGAAATGCTATGCTTTAATGTGGTAAAAGATACATAACGACATTGTTGCATTGTATTTGGATATATTTTTATTGTTAGTATACATATTGCATAACTCATTAACGGCATTTTTGAAAGAAAATTAATAATAGTTACGTTTAGTTTCAAGACAATAATGCCGTTATCCAGCATTACTACACAAAAATGCAGCTATCGGCACTCACATTCCCTTGCAACACCACCTCGCCGCGATGGCAGACCATCACCGGTGAATCAATTTGTTTAATATTAAATAAATAACACACTAATAATTTGATGGACGCTTAAATCAACTGAAGAACTACGACTATAAGGTACTTCTACATACTTTACCTTACCTATTAATTCAATTGTTATAGAAATTAGAAATTATATTAAGAATGTTCACCAGTCAGGAAGAAAATTATAAAACTTAAGAAGTACGTAGGGCCCGATTACGTGACCGGTATTTATACTAGCCGTATTCTCTGACCGCTGACCGAGTGTTTTTGATTCTTTTTGTGAAGCGCAAGTAGTTACATACAAACAATACAATTCGCATAACTCGTCTGATTTAGAGAATATTGATATAGAATTATTTTTCTGATATAAAATTATTTTTCTGAAAAACCAACCGTATCAAAGCAAACTTCAACTAAACAGATAGCTTATGATTTTACGGTAAATACAGAAAACATAGCCTTGGATTTGACATGACATGATGTGGTGCCGTTGGAAGAACCTTTGATATGTGTAGGCTAATATTAATCGTAGCCCATATCAACACCCATCAACTCAGCAGCTAGACTATCCATGCGATTTTAGTTTTAGCATGATGGCAGGGAGACAGCAGGAGGACATAATGACTGCATTTTATCATTCTATCCTTCATAACGGAGACGTTGCTTACACTCTCATATGGCTTGATAACTGAAGTAGTCAAACAAAACTGGCTTTCATAAGCCTTACTCATTCATTTAGTAAACAGCGTAGTGATCTCTTCACAAGAAATCACAATCTAATACTTTGAACCCGGGCACAGGTTTATGATCAGCGATCATGTTCACCATCAAGTTGAGTTATCCATGAAGCAAATGAGAAAACTTATTATTTATTATTAAGTTATTATTTTAGTGAGTTTAAAAAAGCAGTTGCGTCGATGAATAATGCCAAAGTAATAGTGAAATCGCTCTCTATTGTCAGATAGGAGAGTCCAAAATTCAATCCCAAGAAACTATCTGTGAAAACATGTCGCAGGTATGTTTTACACGCAACAAATATGAAATCAGCTATCAGCTATGAATTTACACCACCCCATCTCTTCCCGGGGTGTCGTAAGAGGTGACTAAGGGATATCCATTGGGGGGCGGGATTATAGGCATTACCCCCCATTAGATGCGCCTGGAGGCCTGCGTCCAGCAGTGAACCAATACAGGCTGTTTAGGTGAGGTTAGGATAATATGAAAAAAAAATTATAGGTAATTATGTAATAAAAATAAATAATTACCTCAAAAACCCCAATATACTCTTGAATTTCGTTCGCAACCAAAAGGCATTGAATCCAGTATAAAAACGAATATATTCTAAAAACTATCGCCCTTAATTCCTCAGTAAACTTGTGTTCTGGATAAACTTGAAAACCAAAGAAAATGACAATGCAAGTACAAGTAGTCGAGGCAAAAAATAAAATTTGCATGCCCAAAGGGGGAATTATAGGCATTAGTGATTTAATAAAGTACTTTATGAGTTTAAAATAATGACTGGGCTTACTGAGCTACTCAATAACTTGGTTTTTCATATAGAAGATTATCTTTGCTATATTTTTAATCTATAAACTAGATATAGCATTTAAAGTTCTTTTAGTCTGTATTTCAAGCAATTTTATTAGATAGTTGTCCAATTTTTTTTAAAGTGATCGTGCAAGTTTCTAGCAATATAAGTTTTATTGTATCTATATAGTAACATTAAATGTCGATTAAACTGATTCTTTTCTTAATTTTTTTATTTAACTTACTTATTTATGAAATTTCTAAATTAAGTTGTATAAATCCTAGGCTTAAACACCGTTATAGTTAAATGTTTTGTTGTTAGCCGCATTTTAACATTGCAATAAGTCCAAAAATATATGAGTAAAAACTACTTTCAAATAAAATATAAATATACTAAGCTAAAATAACACTTATGGACTTTAACGACATTGAAGCTTAGTATATTTTATTTGTATTAAGATTAGTAAAATTCAATGGAAGTTAACAAAAATCAAACACTAAATTGCCGTTAGTGTTAACGTAGCGGCATTTTAGTTGTGAATTCGTACAATGATAATTTAAAAAAAGCTGAACAAAAACGCAAAAAACATATTTTTACATTATTTTAGTTATAATTATTAGATGGAAGTTTAGCTATTAGAAAGTTCTTCTGAAGTACTGATGAAAACAAAAATAGGTTTCTAGTAGAACCTTTTGTAACTGTTTTTTTCATAATACACTTATGGTTGAAAAACTAATTTTTCAAAGAAACTAGTAACAAAAATAAATAAGTAACATAATGATATAACATAAGTATTATCATATTTAATATCATTATTATAAAAGGTACTTCCAACTTAAGTCGGGGTATAACTGTCAGTTCAATATAAAATTAGATTTTAGTAATTGCGTATAAGCGACAACCATATGGAAAACTTGTAAATGGTGGTAAGGTATAACCGACAGTTCAATTTAAAATTAGATTTTAGTAATTGTGTATAGGTGACAACTGTATGGTACACATGTAAATGGTAGTAAGGTATAACCGACAGTTCAATATCAAATTATATTTTAGTAATTCCGTATAAGCGACATCTGTATGGTAATTTTTTAAATGGTAGTAAGGTATAACCGACGCTTGATGTTTTTGATGATAAAGGTAAAGAGGCATTAGTTCCAGCTTTTAAAACAGTTGCTAATGGTATAGAGCCGTAAGCGCCCGGAATGTCTACGCTAGTAAAAAGTAAATATAGATAACCAACTTTAAACCAAAAGTAATGCCATATTTACAGGGGCACAAGCGCCTTTAGGCTAAAAAAGGCCTAAAACTCTGTCGGTTACACCGAAAATACACTTCGAAAAGCATTGGGCATAAGGGACAAAAAAGTCATTCTAGAGCCATGGGAGTAAGCGGATTCGAAAGAGCGGAAAATTTTAAGTAGGATGGCATACTTAACTCATTTTCGACCAAAATGTCGGTTATGCCCTATTTCCTTTTAACCGTCGATATATATGTAATAATTAAATTTGTAAATAATTAATTCATTAATCTTTTAAAAGGTTGTAGGAGTAGGTATTTAGTAACTCATATTTTCTTGTTTTTTTTTGTAAACTACAAGACTTGTCGCGATTTAATATTATGTGAAAGTTTTTTTATCAGTTATATAGAACTCATGTTACAGACTCGGCTTAGCTTGCTTGGGGCTAGATGGTGTTGTGTGAATTGTCCGGCATTATTTGTACTTTTGTGCTGTCGCGATTTGTTAACAACCTGATGAAGAAAAGCCTTGAAGGAGAGAATACAATTGTACGATAATATTTATTTACTTTAACATTTCTGAGTGTAATAAGGAAAATGGCGGTCAACGTAAAATAGCGTTCAACGTAAAACTGCAGTCTCCACCTTAACATAGCTAACCTGGGTCTGAAGGTAAATTGGAAAAGTAATAATAAATCGGATTTTTATATCAAAACCTCATCTTCGACTTTCCAAAGCGAATATCGTCGAATTTGGTTGAAAAACTTTGGATCTTTCTATTTTCTTTTTGTGGGAAATTAACTGCAGACTGTTGATACGTAGTCCGTCACCGGGGTCATGAGAATTAAATTCATATCTCATTCTCACAACATAAGGTTTTATTTTCAAAAGATTCGTTTGTTTAACGTTTACTTGAGTATGTATCCGTAAACAAGGGTGATTGGTGCGAAGGGTGCGTAAACAGTAGTGATTCTCTATACAAATATCGATTGATTATTTATGTCTGTCTGTTACCTTTTCATGCCTTAATGGCTAAATGGATCTTGATGAAATTTGGCTAGGAGCTAAGGAGGTAGACGGTATTCCGGGGATGGACATAGGTTACTTTTTATCCTGGAAAACAGCGTGCGATGCCGTGGGCAATAGCTAGTAGTTTTAAGTTTGTAATTTTTTGATAAAAAAATGTTAATTAATAGATAAAAAATAGTTTATTGTAATACCATACACACAAAATAACCATAAAAAACAATACAGACAAATACTTAGAAGAGAGGAATTATAAAGGAAAGCTTTATCGCTGTGAGCGATCTCTTCAAATGAAAAGAAAGGGTTCATTTTGTAGTTCAGCATGGCTAATGATCTTTTATCAGAATTTGCTTTAAAACATAATAACTTATAGCCTGCCGAAGCCACTGATTGATTTATTTAGACTTACGTAACCTACCAAATGACTGGTTGAAATTACCACTTTCTATGGATGCATTACCTTACCACTTATGGAATAACTATTGGGTAAAATACCCACAAATACTTAAAACAAAAAATGATCGCGGACCACTATTCCTAGCCGTGTGTAGCTTTCTAGACTCTTCGGAATCATTTTGAAATATTTTTTGGTAATTGCATAAAAAGGGAATAAGTTTCTAAAGTTCTTTAACTCTTGGCAATATTTTTTTATTAAAAAAGCCTTTCTATGTACCTAATTTGGCGCCAAAACCCACTAACTAGTTTTCTCGTTAGCAGTTGAAAAATACTTGAAGATTTTTTCAATATCAATCAACCAACGCTCTGATTGGCTGAAATAATGAGAGCAAAAAAATTGCGCGCACTGATTGGTTGAAATAATGATGTTGAACATTGCGAGCCTAACATTGATAGGTATTCATTATCATAATTAAAGATCAAATAACCTCTTGTTAACATGTGACAAATATAAAATGGCTTTAGTAGCGTATTGGTTGGAGATGACTGAGATGCGGGTTCGGTTACGTTGCGTTGCGTGTTTAGTAGGGACGTGAGCGAAGTCACAAGCGGAAACTAGTATACCACTAGACACCGAGGGTATCAAGTTGTGTGTTTTCGAGTTCGAACACATAATGTGTTCGAGTATCGAATTCGAAATTCGTAAAATCGTTATATTTTTAGGCAAAAAATTTGGTATTTTTCAATCTATTCGTATTCTTTTACACGCATTTTTTTTAGCATTGCAAAATCCTACTACTATTATAAACGCGAAAGTTTGTAAACAAGTTATCATGTATGTCTGTTGCGCGTTCACGCAAAAAACTACTGAACGGTACGGGCTGAAATTTTGCATACAGGTAGTTCTAGGCCTAGAATAACACATCGGCTACTTTTTATCCCATAAATCAGTTCCCGTGGGATAGGCGTGTGAAGCCGCAGCTCTTATTTCATAATATTTTTGATAGTTTATCTATTTAAATTATGCGTTTATTTAGCGACTATGACGAAAAAACATAAAAACTTTTTTTTTATATAAAAAAGTGCGAATTTTAATTGTTTTTAGAAAAAACGCTGAGCCTCTATGGCACCTTTAAGTTTTTTAAGTACACCTTTTCCGTGGTACTCTCTGTATAATCCATACTAAAATTAAATAGTTACTGCCAAAATGTAGCTAACAGACACTGTGTATCTGTTAGCTACATTTTCACGCCTAAATGGCTGAACGGATCTTGATGTAATTTTGCAAGAATATAGAAATATAGTCTCGTAGGGTCATAGGTACCTTAACCTACCTAATTTTTTTTTCTAGGAATAACGCATGTGAAACCGCTGTTTGAAGCGAGTGACACATAAAATATCACCTTACTATGTTATATTTGTCATTTAGCTACAAATTAAGTAAACAAATCCCAATAATAAAATTTAATATTCACATGCTTGGAGTCGAGATATAGATAATTATGTTTGTAACAATATTTATTGAAAAAAAGATCTCAAGACAAGAAAGTTAATTTGAGGTTAAGTAATGCGTTTTTTTGGTTTGTTTCTCTTTTGTGCAGGTAATATAAAAATCGAATATAATAAGTAATGAAATGACAGAATCATAACGTAACGCAATCTCGTTGAAAGTTTTTACTGCACGAGAAATCTAGCAGAGCTGAAAATGACATTGGTATGTTTTGGTAGTGATGTATCCCGAATCTAAATCCAGTTCTAAATAAATTTCACCGACTAAAAAGTATATTCCGGAATTTAATACTCATTTAATAATAATAAATTTAATAAACAAACCCAATTATAACCGACTTCATAAAAGGAGGAGGTCCTCGATTCGACTGTTTTAAAAAAATATACTTGTTACCTCGGAACTTTTGACAGGGTGATCCGATTTTGATGATTCTTTTTATTTGATAACTGGTGCTTCTCGTGAGGTTCCATTTAAATTTGGTCCAGTTCCGACAGTGGCATCCATAAAAACCGTTAAATTGAAGTCGGTTTATGGTTTTTTTTAACAAACCCAATTATTGTAGTAGTAGGTACTAGAGATACAGAGGTGTGTCATTTGTACTACCAGTTGTACTTAGTAGAACTGCTTACACGGAGGCAAATTGGCTAGCAGAATTCGGCATGTATAAAGCAGTTAACATTATAAGGATGTAAAATGATAATATCCTGTAAAAACCCAGCAACAATCTTTACAATGAGGTTATAATTCGCAGTATAACCATTGATTAATTAAAAAGGGAAGATAGGTTACGTTCTCCCAGCGCTTACTCAAAAATTGGCATATGTTACAACTACACGCAAACACATACGCTCACAATTATATTTCCAGTTCAGTCCTGTGCAATACAAAGAAGAACAAAGACGGAAAGACGTATCTAAGACCGAGTGAGACCGAGGCAACAATATTTCACGCGAATCACGACCGCCCGTTCCGCTGCCGGTCCGACGGTGACTGAGGTGGGAGCACACAATTTTACACAATATGAGCTTGCCATTTTCGAGAAACTAATACCTCATCTTCCCTTTTTAATTAATCAATGAGTATAACCACTGTTAGTAAACATTACGTCTTGAATGAAGTGCTGAATGGAGCGCTTCCGTCTCAATCAATGGGCATATACAAACAAGAGCATTGATATTTTTACTAAGAACAATTATACTAACAATAACAATAAGTTAGCTAAGATCTATATCTGTTCTCATCTTATTACGGATGTAATCGGGTTAACTACGAACCTCATTTGTGTTGGAAGAACACCAACGTTTCATCCCTTGCCTCGATAAGGACTTCATCGGTCGGTTGATCCACAGGGGCCTCCCCTGATAAACTCCTTTGGCTTTTATCATATGGGGACCCATAATCCCCACGCTGGCTGGGGATCGCAGTTCGGTGGTCGAATTATTCCGCAGCGCTGCTGCCCGCCCCCCGGTGGATATCCCTTAGTCACCTCTCACGACACACGCGTAAAGAATAAGGGTGGTGCAAATTCTAAGCTGGCACTACACAGCACTACTTATATTATCAATGTTTGTATAAAAATAAAGTTTGGAGTCATCTTTTATCCGGCTTTTGCACCATGTTCCGACATTTTTGTATAACACCTCTTTTCCCAACACTATCGACAACACATGTAACGCTATTCGATTTAAATCTCGATATTACTTGCAATATCGCTTAATCGATACCGACGAATATCGGTATGATATGATATGTACTCGACGTATCTTGAATTCGAAATTCTGTTTAGAAGTGGAATTATTTTGATGGTTCATTTCTTACCAGCTGTACCCGTGGCTTTACCCGTGTAGATTTTATATTATGCACGGACATATATTTTAAATTGTGTGTTTGAGTTACAAATAAACGTTTATTTCTATTTCTAAATGAAACCCGGACACGGTACCCTAATTGAATGAATGAATGAATGAATGAACACTTTATCGTACTAATAATAATTAAGTTGTGCCTTATTGTGTGATAGTTATTGTGCTTTCGGAAAGGAGACAGATCCAAAATTCAAAGATCATAAAAATGTTGTCCATCACCATTGTTCTTGAGTTTATTATTATTATTGGTATAACTAACCCGACTTTGTTTTCAACCGTCTTCAAAAAAAAGAGGAGGTTCTTAATTCGACTGTTTTTTTAACCGACTTCAAAAAAGGAGGAGGTATTCGACAGTATTTTAAGTATATTATAAATTGAAGTCGGGTTATAGTTTTCTCAAACAAAATCAATTACCTATACATATATACATAATATATACAGGGTGCCACGGAAGGGTGTGCTAAGCTAAAAGAGTGATTCTGGACATTGAGGGGTTCAACGGCAACGATCATGATTTTCACCATTTTTAAAAAACCGCTAAATTTTAAACCCTGACAAGTAAATTGCAGTTAATTATAAACCTGGTCTTGTTGCATGACTGACCCCAAAATAAACAGAGCATTTTAGGTACCATATACATAGATAACTTATGCACGTCCAAAATGCAAATCATGCACTACCGTCTCGCGGCGGGAATCAAATCCGCGACTACTTGCCCAGTGCACCACATTTCAATAGATCTCCAATTATAATGACGGTTGCTCAATCAGATCGTATCCTAGTTTAGATTCCCCGGATATACTCCACAGTTACTCAGAGGATAGCTAAGACACTCTAAGAAATTAGTTAATATCCTAAAAAAGATGATTTTGACGAAACATTCAAATCAACAAATTGACAGTAGGTTTGCTAGGTTTGATTCAAGAACAAACCAACGGCTACGCAACTACTTACTCCCTCTACATAGAAGCTAATTACTGGATGTAGGTTTATTAGGTTTGATTTGGAAACAACACAACGGCTGTGAAGTTTCCCTCTACATAGAAGCTAATTACTAGAAATAGGTGTGTTAGGTTTGATTTGGAAACAACACAACGGCCGCGAATCGACTATTTCCCTCTACACAGAAGCTAATTAGTGACAGTAGTTTTGTTAGGTTTGATTTGGAAACAACACAATGGCCGCGAAGCGGCTATTTCCCTCTACACAGAAGCTAATTAGTGACAGTAGGTTTGTTAGGTTTGATTTGGAAACAACCCAACGGCCGCAAAAACGCTATTTCCCTCTACACAGAAGCTAATTAGTGACAGTAGGTTTGTTAGGTTTGATTAGGAAACTAGGTGCTATGGGGCTAATGTCTATCTGTGGACTAAAATAGGACTGCCTGCACATTAATGGACCAGCTGATGTGAGTGTACCATTAAAGCAGTTCCTAGCTGAACCCTCTCAGCTGGTGCTAAGTGATTGCTAGTTTATCCTTCTGTCTATTCGCAAGCCTGTCAGGGGAAGTAGAACGTAGCTAGTAACTGTTCTGGTCGGTTTTAATGGTAGTTTGAATAGGGTATAAATGATAGCTTTTATAATGAAATCGGCCGAATTCTTCCGTAGTGAAACAGCGCCGTGTTTGTGGAGAGAAAGAGCTCACTCATTTGGAATCAGTGAATCGTGTTTTGTGATGAGATATCCA
This sequence comes from Eupithecia tripunctaria, assembly GCA_955876795.1. NCBI lineage: Eukaryota > Metazoa > Arthropoda > Insecta > Lepidoptera > Geometridae > Eupithecia > Eupithecia tripunctaria. The sequence goes on along the minus strand of OY041624.1, from coordinate 7,771,856 downwards.
ACTCGCATGCCCAGCGTGGGGATTATGGGCATTACCCCCCATGAGATAAACGACAACGCGCTTATCATCAAGGGGAGGCCTGCGTCCAACGGTGGACCAATACAGGCTGTTGAGGTTGAGGTTGAATAACGACTGTTAGGTTTATTGACAAAAACACGAATTATATAAATATGATCTTAATAATTGCTGTCCCGCGGCGAGAGCTAAATCTGTCCCTATAACGAATTAGGCAAGGATATTTCTTACCAAGTTTTTTTTCATCAAACATAGTATAAATGAGAAATAAATTTTAATCCTCCCTGTAAAAAGTAACTAATATTTCTTTGGTGTTTAATATATTTACTAAATAATGCAGGATTTAGGCCAGCTGCCCAAGATATAATAACCAATACAGGTAAGCTTAAACGCTTACTTGGTGTTCTATTTTTTCAATTGTAAGCCTGACTATACTAAGGCGCATACCCGAGCCAATATGACAGCGCCACCTTTTTTATCATATTAACATGAAATTTTAAATATCTTTTGTACAGTTTGTGGTATCAGTCTAGTTCTGACAAAGGAATCCATGAGAAAACCTTATAATTGAAGACGGTTTATAGTTTTTTGAAACAAACTCCATACATACTTGGTGGATGTACCCTCCACTCGCACTAAGCGGTTTACCTCCACCTTTATTATTTGCACCGCAAAGGAACGGAACTCGCTCCCTGCCTCTGTTTTTAACCTGGGTCTCTTCAAGACAAGAGTGAATAGGTATCTTCTAGACCTTCGTGATACACCTACGGCCGCATCTTCGCTTTCCATCAGGTGAGATTGCGGTCAAACGAAAGTCTATTAACCGTAAAAAAAAAACAATTATTAAAATCAGTCTTCTTTCATTTAAATTATGTATCTACAATATTGAAGATACCTTCCTTGTGGCATAGCCGTGGGACACCCTGTATAACTTCACACATAACACCCTCATATGTTTAGCGAGAGTGCTCAGCACATTAAGTCGTACTAGTGGGCGGTTATTTCGAGAAGCTATTTGCATTTCAACTGATTCTCAGTACTTTATGCTTAATTCATAAGCAGTATTCTAATGTAATGTTATTCTGTAGATGGCGCTAATCGGCATTTTAACTAGTAAACCTAGCTTTTTTGAGCTACAAGTTGCTGCCTGTGACGTTGCATATTTTTTTTCTTTTTATTTTGTTCTTTTAAACGCACTCTTGCATTTTTTAACATGCAAAAATATTTCACAAGCTTTTTTTGTATTTTTCTCATCAATGTAAATACATCATCAATGTAAATACCTACTTTGTAATTTCAATTGTAAAACCACACAACTTTGAAGAAAAAGTAACTGTAATATTTTTCACGAAAAGAAAAAGTTTGTTAGTAATTAAAAAAAATCTTAGAACAAACGTTGACCTTGACCCCCACGATGTCTAGAATTACCCCCTTTTCCGCTTTCTACACCCTTTCTATGGCACCCTGTATTCTGTGGTGGTAACAGAGTTGATATACAAACTTGTTATACGCAAACTCTATTATAATCTACCTTAATCAGTAAAAATGTTTTCCATGTTACACAGAAAACTTCTTTCGAAGTACCTTGAATAGTTTTAGAGTATTAGCAATTCATATCACGCGTTTATTAAAGTGTTTTTGAATTCATGGGAAAGGGAATTCGGGTAATTGAATTTTAGTACCGATTTTAGTTAATTTTAGAAACTTTATAATACGGTAAATATGTAGGAAGGAGCTTAGGCTAGCTGTGCCCGCGGCATCAAAGAAGAGTATCATTTATTATATGAAATACAGGTGTTTTTTATATCTATTTATATGAGTTAAGCTAAATCTACTGAGCTACCTATAGATTGTTTGCAACAGTCTGCAGTTAGCTCTATTATTCAATTCTAAGTTCTGATAGGTATATAGAGTTCTGATAGATAACACGAGGCACGCGCACCGGATAAATAAATAAATAAATAATGCTGGAGAATTCACACAGCATTATCCAGCCCCAAGCTAAGCAGAGCTTGTGTTATGGGTACTAGATAACTAATATACCTACTTAATACAATACACTACATAGATAGATATTTTTTATTATACATAGAAAACATCTAAAACGCTCTGAACAAATATCTGCAGATCTAAGGCCTCCAATACATGTTGACCCAACGTTGCCGAGTGAAAGCCAATAACAACGTGTAGACGGCACGTTTGCATTGCCTTGCCATCGCTCGCCTAGCTGGCCGAGTGAATACAAGCGCCAACGTGTTTAGAGGTCATTTGCAGTGACTTGTCACCGCTCGCGGCCACTCGCCTCACTTCGTCGCCGTGTCGGTTTTTCTGCACAAATCAAAGGCGCTCGGCCAATCGTGTCCACATGTTTGTGTAGTTTGTGTAATTTGTGGTGCAATAGTTTGCGTAGACTTGCCAAACGTCTAGACCAGGGTTTCGCAAAGTGGGGTACGCGAACCCCTAGGGGTTCGCCATTCGACGGCAGGGGGTTCGCGACCGGATTTACGTAATGGTGGCGAGAGGACTCTGAGGCTCCTGAGGTCAAAAGTATGCATTGTGCATTGCACAGAGAGCCAATAGCGAGCAAGAAAATACCTGAAGATTTAAAAACAGAACTTTCAGGAGTCGTAAAAATAATAAATTACATAAAAATGCGTCCGCTTAGTTACCTAAGCTTCAAGACTTTTCGCATTATTATGCCGAGACATGGGTGGTACGTGAACATAATTCATTACTTCTACACTGTGAAGTACGCTGGTTGTCAAAAGACAGGATATTAGCCCGGTTTGTTAAACTTCGTCACGAAATCTATATATTTTTGAAAGACAGTGACTTCAACCTTAAATTCCGATTTGAAGATGAAACCTGGCTTAATAGAGTAGGTAACATATTTAGCTGTCATTTTTTCGTGTCTCAATGAAACGAATGCTTCGATGCAAGGTTCCACGTGCAGTGTATTCACTGTGCACATCAATCAGGTTTTTCGCGGCCTTCCCCGTAGATACCTAGAACCTTACAAAAATAACACTCAAAATTGTCTACGACTTGTCTTGACTTGTTGACGCAGACAGTTTGCGCAGAGCCTGACATGTTTTGTGCATACGGAACGAGAGATTAGTGGAATCGTAATTATTTTATTTTAAAAGTAGGTAGGTAACTGAAAATAATAAAACTGCGTTTTTACAGGAACAATCTGTAAATCATACCGTTACCTTGTAATTATCATTTTTAAATTCATTTGGGTCCTTCTAATTACTAATAAAATAAATAAAAATATTTTATTTCGGACAGATAATAGTTGGGTATGGTTATGAGAAGTCACAAAACTGTTTCTGTGTCAATACATAACAAATATAGTGCAACAAGAAAATAAAAAAATCTAAATCAAAATATCTCATTATTTTTTTTTGAATCAGTATTAAATGAAAACTAGTCTTTTTAGATTAAAAATAATAAACTCAAGAACACATAAAATTAAAATATTTATAAAAAATTGCCTCTCTATTTATAAATTTATAACAAATTAAAATCGTAACATATGCAAACAAACAAATATTTTTCAACGCCGATTTCTTGAAGTAAGGGCAATAATTGCACAATATAGTAATAAAAATGCATTAAAACTTTACTGAAAATAGGAAACCCTGTCTTTTTTGTGTCTTGGTCGTGTGATTTTTGTAATTTTGATAGGCATGCTGTCTGTCCAAGCGCTCAAATGACACTAATTCAAATGCTTTCCATACATGCCAAAAAGGAAATCTTTTGATACAGACGGGTATTTAGTTAGTTAAGGGGTTCGCTGTCACCTGGAAACTTTAACAGGGGTACGTGGTGCTGAAAGTTTGAGAAACCCTGGTCTAGACGGTGGCACTTGCCTTGTATCGAGTCGCCTACGCTCGCGTTTGCCTCGGCCAACATGTATTGGGGACTTTACATTTGTCCCGAGGCGGGAAACGAACCCGCAACCTCCTGCGCCGCAGGCGGACCTTCATACATATGTACATCCTACTATCCTACTAATCCTACGTATATTATAAACGCGAAAGTTTGTAAACATGTATGTATGTTTGTTGCTTTTTCACACAAAAACTACTGAACGGATCGGGCTGAAATTTTGAATAAGTACAGGTAGTTCTAGGCCTAGAATAACACTAGATTTTATCCCATAAATCTGTTCCCGTGGGATAGGCGTGCGAAGCCGCGGGTATATACATATGTTTAAAAAACTTCAAAACTTTTTGAGCTTTATCGTGATTTACGTACCCTGGCGCTTTGTCAACTATTCGTCATATCTTTCAAGGAGAAACCACGATAATGGAACCACTTACCTATTCTAAAGGTGTCTTATTAGTCAGTACAAGGAAAATAAATAGTAGGCAGGGGCTATTAGGACGAGCCGTTTTCATACAAACCTAAATGGTGTAGCGTCATCGCCTAGCAAAGGAGCCTCTGAATATCACGTGTTGTGGTGGAAATTTGACATTATTTTGTAACCACGACCGGTGTCTATTCAGACGTTGTCAAAACTTGACTTAGCTAATCTGACAATCTACTACTAAAAATCAGATCAATTTGTGAGTCGAATCACTGCAACCGAAAATAGAAGGTTCAAACTTAATACTTAAGTGAAGTTTGACGATAATTACACTGCACCCGAAGAGCTCTACTTAATGTTTCGAATGCAAGTTCAGACTTAACTATTTCGTCTTCTTTTATTTGTATTACTGTCAGCGCCTATGTAACTCCCTGAAAAGTAAGCTAAAAATGATGAAAGAATTTGATTAAAACGGTCCAGTAGTTTCGAAGCCTCTTCAACACCTCAACCTCAACCTGCCCCAGCCTGTATTGGTCCACTGCTGGACGCAGACCTGCTTCTGATAAGCGTTGTATTGCCGTTTATCTTGTAGAGGGTAATGCCCATAATCCCCACGCTGGGCATGCGGGTTGAGAATAACAGTTTGCTGGTATAATTGTTCTGCAGGGGGCGCTGCTGCCTGCCCCCGTTGGATATCCCTTAGTCGCCTCTTATGACACTGGCGGGAAAAGTTGGGGTAGTGCAAATTCTAAGCCAGCACCACACAGCTTAAACTGTAATTCGGATTCTCCGCTTTTGAATCCCTAGTGGTAGGTCACAAAAACGTTTGTATGAAAACGCCTCAAACCAACTAACGTTACGTGAGAAAGGCTTATCAAGTGTTGACCTCTTTATGAGTCACACTGTAATCGTATTTATGGTAAGTAAACAGTCACTATTTACACACTGAATAAGTTATACTTTAGAAACTTATCACATCCTCGACCATTTAACTTGGTATTTAACTTAGTAGCTACAGCTAACGGCTTCGCTTACCACGTATCTGGATTAAATAAATAATGCTGGACAATCCATTCCATCGAATTTGCACCACCCGATCTCTTCCCGTGGGTGTCGTAAGAGGCGACTAAGGGATATGCACCGGGGCGGGTAGCAGCGCCCCCTGCCGTACAACTCTACCACTGAACTGCGATCCCCAACCCGCATGCCTAGCGTGGGGATTATGGGCATTAACCCCCATTAGATAGACGCCAACAAGGTGTTTATCAGGGGGAGGCCTGCGTCCAGCAGTGGACCAATACAGGCGGTTGAGGTTGAGGATGAGGATAAGGACAATCCACACAGCATCATCTAGCCCCAAGCTAAGCAGATGCTGTTTTATGGTTATTAGATAACTGATGTACCTACTTAATTTAATACAATATAGCAATAAGTTCTATTTTAATTTTTTTTTTGTATTGATGGTGCAACAAAGACGTTATCTATCAATACACTACATAGATAGGTAGGTATTTTTATTATACTTACATAGAAAACACCTGGAACAAATATCTGCAGGTCGTACAAATATTTTGTTGCATGCCCGCATCGGGATGCTGGTATCGAACCCTAATGCTGGTATGAATGAGATGGCTGGGTGGACCTAATTGCACCTATTGCACTTAGCATTCCACTTTCGTGAAGCTGGTACCATCTCCTCGATTTTATAAGGTTTCTAGGGTAAAACGGGACCCTGCTTTTTTACGGTAAATAGACCATTGTTTGACCGCAATCTCACGGAAAGCGAAGATGCGGCCGACGGTGTATCACGAAGGTCTAGAAGATACCTATTCACACTTGTCTTGAAGAGACCCAGGTTGTAATTGGCCGGAAAAACAGAGGCACCCTATTACTAAAGAGTCCGTTGTCCGTCCGCCTGTCTGTCTGTATGTCCGTCTATCACTAGATTGTATTTCATGAAACGTGACAGTTACACAGTTGTTATTTTCATAGATAACTAGCTGCACCCCGCGGCTTCGCCCCCGTGGAATTTATCTCACATCCCACGGGAACGGGATAAAAAGTATCCTATGTCAGTCTCCTGGTTTAAAGCTACCTCCCGACCAATTTTCAGCCAAGTCGCTATAGCCGTTTTTGAGTTATAAGTGTTGTAACAAACACGACTTTCTTTTATATATAGATGTATTTCTGTTGTTATAAAACAGAATCTAATAAATATTTAAGGGGGCTCCTATACAACAGACTTTTTTACGTTTTTAAACCGTATTCAAAAAAAAGAGGAGGTTCTCAATTTGACTGTTTTTTTTACATGTTTGTTACCTCAGAACTTTTGACTGGGTGATCCGATTTTGAAGATTATTTTTTAAATTCTATTTATCTATTTGAAAGCTGGAGCTTCCCCTGTGGTCCCATTTCATTTTGGTCCAGTTCTGAGAATGGCATCCGTGAGAAAACCATAAGTATAAGTAAATGAAGTCGATTTACAGTTTTTTAAAACAAATTCAATTTTTTATATAATGGTACGGAACTTCGATTCGCGCTTAAGGCCCATACACCAGTGAAAGTGGTGCCCCCAATTATTTTATCTTATTATTATTACGTTAAATGCAGCAAGTTTTAAAAATCTATCGCTCAGTTTGTGATATCTATTATAGGTAATAAGTTATTTATTAATGCCTCTGTAATAGTTTAATTTTGTAAAGCTTAGGCAGAGATCATATAGTTTAGGAGGAGATGCGAAAATAGAGTTTGGTGGCCAAAAAGCGCAACTTCGTATCTCTTCCAAAGCTTTACAAAATGAAACTATTACAGAGGCATTAATAAATAAATCATAATAGATACCACAAACTGAACGTAGGATTTTTAAAACTTGCTGCGTTTAACGTAATAATAAGATAAAATAGTTGGGGGCGCCACTTTCGCTGGTGTATGGGCCTTAACCGGTTTTACATAGATCGCTTAGGCAAGCACCTCTTTTGACAGACAATTCTGGAAAACGTCAGTCGACTGTACATTGAAAGTGTGTGTGATTCACACGCTGAATCACAGGTTCCACCGCAATTTGTGTAGTACTAGGAATAACAAGTGGGGCTTACGTGGACCCCATGCGTAAGCATGAAACGCACTTTCTAACTTGCCCCAAAAGACCTATACCGTGTCCATTTTCAATGAGGCATAAACGTAAATAAACCGCCCATACTTAACCTAAAATTCACTTTGTTGGCGCGTCCTTTTATACGTAATTTACATTACTTGTCGATTTTAGATCCTCCCTTCAATAAAAATTGCTTACAATTATTTCTGGAACTCGACGCCAAGCAAGTGAGATTTTGTTATATGTGTCGTACTTTGTTTACTAACATGCTCCATTCAACGTGGACAAACCATAGACGGTAAATAAGTTCCTTCTGGAAAAGCGTGCTCCATCTTAGGCTACATCTTCGCTTTCTTAAAGTGAGTTGGTAGCCAAACGCTACATCAATAAAAAAAAAGACGGGGTATTTTGTACGGGCATATTTGACGGCCTCTGTGGCGCGGTGGGGGAAGGTCCGCCTGCGATGCAGGAGGTTGCGGGTTCGATTTCCGCCTTGACAAATATTTGTACGATCTCGTAGATATTTGTTCAGGGTGCTCTCGTCATTTTCTATGAAAAATATATCTATGTTATTGTATTATGTGTATCAGTCATCTAGTACCCATAACACAAGCTCTGCCTAGCTTGGGGCTAGATAGTGCTAGCTGTGTGAATTATCCCGCATTATTTATTTATTATTTCCAACTAGCCCCAAATGACCTAGGCGAGGTATTTGGTACTCATAGCGTTAGCAACAAATGTCTCATGATTTGACACGTCAACTCACCGGGTATCTTGCATGTACCGAATCCCCATTCAACATGTGCCTGCTCTGGGTATTAATATGCCATTTAGCATCTAATATTCCAGGTTTAGACCTACATGTTTGCAAAATTTCAGCCTGATTCGATCAGTAGTTATGGCGTGAAGGGGTAACAAACATGCATCCAGCCCAATTTACGTTATTCTAGTACCTACTAGTGTGACTGATTTAATTTAAATTCCGTATACAGACAGTAGTTTTTTTTTGCTAAAATATTACTATAAGGTTTCAAACAGCAGATAAATAGAGTACGACCTTAAGAAGGCATGCAATTTGCTGGTTCATGGAAATGTATAGCCATTTATGAAGGTGTTTGATGTATAGCACTTTCTGTAGTAGTGCTACTTAGTGTACATCACTTTCGTTAGACTAATTGATAAGTTCTTTCAGTATTAAAATTATACCATAGGTATTAAATTGAATTGAATTGTCTATAACTTTTTAAACTTTCGCGATTTGTTAACATAATTAAATGATTCTCGGCTGTAACTCCAATTACATTCAGTCGCCCCGTGACCACGATCGCTGTAATGCGGTAGAAACGTAGGGGAAATAAAAACAAAGGTACGCGATAAATACCCGATAAATAATCATTTAATAACTTGTCTAAAATATTATGTGATCTGCAAATAAAAGTTTTAAATACATCATGGTTATTAACACAGTTGGCACAATGGCGCATGAAACTGTGCCGAAATGTTGGAAAGCCCAAAACTCAAATCATGGTAAATATTCCGTTGTAAATAACTTTAGTATTAATAACTATGATAGATTCAGACGTTTTATCACACTAATATTATAAATACTAAAGTTTGGATGGATGGATGTTTATTAGCTCTTCACGCGACAACTACTGAGCAAATAGGGCTGAAATTTTGCATACAGATAGTCCTTTTATCCCATAAATCAGTTCCCGTGGGATAGACGCGCAAAGTCGCGGGGCGCAACTAGTTTAGGTATAAAATAATGGATTACAGATCATATCTTAAATTTTATATAATTGTTTGTAAGGTAGACCATCCAACTAAAACTTTAAATTACTTGAATTGTGCTTAACCTATGTCTAACGGTATCGCTTTAAGCCGAAACCTTATAAGTTAAGCCTGGTTTAAATCGATCTGCTCAGATTAGCGCGTTCGAAAGGTATAATTACTGATAGGGTCTAGTCAATGTAATTAACTGTAATTACAATTAAGCAATTGATTGAATAAATATAGATAATGCTGGCTAAATTTAATGGTAAATTTTCCAAAAAAAATATGCAGTTAGTAAAATGTGGGCATTTTAGACGAAAACTTTTTTAATGTCACTTCTAAAAAATTCACTGACAGTAGAGAAAGAATAGACAGGGTGGATTTGTAAATGCGACAGTGGATTCTTACTCAGAATTCATTGTCGCCTTTTTTTGAGCTTCATCCTTCTTCCTCCTCGTTTGCGTCTACTATAATTCTGTCCCCTTATTCATTTGTAGTGTTATTTCTCAGTCTGACTTATGTAAATAGAAGAAGACAGGGCGAGATTTAGCAGTGTGCTAAGTTATCAGACTATTATGAATAAAGGGTAAGGCCTTTTAGGTTCTAAGCTGGAACCCTATCTTTATAGTCCTTCCTACTGTTTAATAAGTTCTTCCTAGCACAATCGCCAGCTATTCCCTGATGCAAAATTAATGTAATTAATTCACTTCGTTCCCACTTAGCAATAAGGGCGAAGTGAGAAATGACTGCACCCTCATTTGTTAGGAGTCGAGTAAAACGGGTTTACTGGGGTTTACTCAATCTTGTGTAATTTACCCTGGATTCTAGGAATACAGGGTTGGTTCTGTCAGTTTGATTAGGTCTATGACAAAGCGGAAGTGCCCAGCCTGGCAAAAGGGTAGGTGCATGGTTTTTTTTATCGATTATTTAGGTTAAAACATAAATAAAAAAAAATATAACAGCCAAAAAAATCAATTATTGAGGTAAAAAATAAAACTGTAAAAAGTAAAGCTGCATTTTGTGACGTCACGGTTCATCGAGCCCTCTATGTTAACTCAAAGTCAAAACGCCCATACATAAATGTTCAAGTATGACGTCACGCTTCAGATGCTAATCGCGTTGAGTTTAGACATTTTTTAAATATTAGCTTTTTTGAAGTCCCATGCATATACCTTATTGTGTCTGTGGATTCTAAACAATAATAGGCTACTGTCCTAAAAAATCTAATTAGTCAGTAACAGCCGGTTTTCGAACGCTAACCAAATCCCAAATCAGTTGACAAGGTAATTAACTTGACACACTGCTCAAATCAAATCGGGTTGCACGAACGCTGATTAAACAAAACAGCAAAGTCACATATTAGTTAATTTGACAAGCGCTTAACCAATCCAAAAATCCAACTCCATTTTAATGTTTGACAAGAGATTTGCTTCCATGATTTGACAGACTTGTTAAAACTAATCTCTGGGATTGTTGGCTAAAGAGTAATAGGCAAAAAAGACAATGGTATCGTCATAACTACATTGCATAAAATGGAGCAATAAACTTAATATTAGTTTTGAATACAAAATATATAGCATGGTCATTGAATGTGTTTTTTTTCGGTCATAAGCCACGTCCATCTATCTACTCCCTGCAACCGCTACAATTACTTCGGTCCATCATCGGTTGGATGGTTTGCCAACACTACTTTTTGCATGCATCACGGTTAACCATAGGACTCGAGAACCTTATCTTAAGGTTCTGGTATTCTACTGTACTCCCTTACTGTCGAAATTAATAAGTTAGGTAAAAGTTTAACCCCCTATTCATAATGGTCTGCTAAAATAAAACGGCTGCATAATAGTCTAATACCACATTCCAATATAAACCCGGATAACATGATTTGGATAACGATATTAACATACTGAAATGGAGAAGTTATGATGAAGTAGTGAAGGGTCCCTGATAAACTAGAAATTAAACTAAAAACTCCTTTTATTCCCGTTAAATAAATGTTAACGGTGTTCAGTTGCTCTCGCAATTTTATCTCCAAATGAAAATGGAATTCCAATAATTCCGCGTTACCCTACCCGTTTCAAAACCAAAGAATCACAAAGCAAAAATCCTCTTTTTCACCTCGCAAAAGGTTTTTGTAATGGAATCTTCACAAAGGGAATTTGTAAATTACATAAGTATATTTAATTCACGTATTTTGGGCGACACGTTGTGATTAGTATGGTCTTACTGAAAGCGGTGATGTGAGAGTGCGTTCGTGTTTTGTTCACATAGACGCCATTTTGTCATCAATAACATGATGTGTCGTTTTCCAAAAATAAACTCTATTTACTTTTATTTATATTTTAATTGGTCGCTTTGGACAAAATAGGCTAAAGCCATTAGGGCCATACTGCCTTTCTATCGTTAAATAATTTTCATGTCTGTGTTTAATCAATTGATTACAAATCCGCCATTTTCTTGAGTCCTAAACCCTTTTTACTTTAAAACTCTTCATCTTCTTTCTGTTATCGTTGAGCCAGCGTCATGGTTTGACACAATTCTGCCAATGTCAATTTTCAATTGCGTGTATAAGAATGAATGGGTTTAGAGATTTTACCTTCCATCGAACTACTTTTTGACATAAGAAAATGCCAAAGTAAATGGCTTCACAGAAAACATAATGTCAAAGATGGCTGTCATGAAATCTGTGAAACCATTGTATTTTTTCTTGTAGTACGGAGTGGGTCTTGAAATATATAAATAATAATTTTATAGTAATCTAAAACTTTAATCATTTTCGACTTGTTCAGCCTTTTTTGGCCTTTTATAAAATTAATTAAAATTTTATGAATTTAAGACAAAACAATTTTAATTTCAAAGCGACCGTTTTTTAGAATCCCTGGTTGTTAATGACAAAGCGTACTTAAATATATTTTTCAAAAAGGTTTTCAGTAATAAGACTAATTAAAATTAACATCAAAGCTAGACCGAAAAGGATAAAGTTTTTAATAAGATGACCTTAATTAATAGAAAATTGTTACAAACATGTACGTAATTTAATATTAACAACAAAGTTAGTAGGTTAGAAAGCCCTAAATTGTATTTTAAAGATTAAAAGTATTCTAATTAAGGCGCGTACAGGAGCCAATATGACAGCGCCACCTATTTTATCATATCATTTCGTTTAACATGGGAAATTTTAAAAATCCATCGTACAGTTTGTAGTATTTCTTATTAGCTTTTTAATACCTCTGTACTGTAATTGTTTTATCTTATATAGTTTAGGAAGAGATTCGTAAATAGAGCTTGGTGGCCAAAAAGCACAACTTCGTATCTCTGCCTAAGCTTTACAAAATTTAACTATTACAGAGGCATTATAACTTATTATAGATACCACAAGCTGTGTGGTGCTGGCTTAGAATTTGCATCACCCCAATTCTTCCCGTGGGTGTCGTAAGAGGCGACTAAGGGATATCCACCGGGAGACCGGCAGCAGCGCCCCCTGCAGAACAAATCTTTCACCAAACTGCGGTCCCAACCCGCATGCCCAGCGTGGGGATTATGGGCAATACCCCCATGAGGTAAACGCCAATAAGGCGTTTATCAGGGGAGGCCTGCGTCCAGCAGTGGACCAATACAGGTTGTTGAGGTTTAGGAGGTTATGTAATAAACCCACTGCGACTAAAATTACCTATTATATACTTATACTTATATACTTAAACTTACCTATTTATTTATTCAACAACTTGGATTTTGCGTAATCCTTTTAATGCGGTAAAGCCTCAGATTTTATAGTTCGCTGTAAAATCCATAAAATTCATATAACAGATAATAAATTGCGAAGTTTACGATATGTGTTTAGGGTTCTCGGCGAATAAAGAAAACCCTAAGCTCGAGTCACAATACAGATTAAATTAAAAATTTTGAAATACCTAGTTAATTTTATAAATAAATACAAACTAGTATTTACAATTGAAACAAACAATAGGGTATATGCATCGATTTTTTTTATTGTTTTAATCGATTCTTTAGGTCATTATTTAACCGAGGAATGATAAGACGCTCACTGAAATTCGCATTAACAAGGTAAAAAAAACAAATCAAAACTACAATCATTTTCGGGTGATAAAAACGCTGCGCCATGTTTATGTGACGTCGACGTACACACTTGATTAAAACCTTTGGTGACGACCTCGGTAGTGATCATCTCAGGAAAGAGGTTTTCCGAAAAAAATTAAAATAATCGACAATACGAAATGTCAAGTGGGCAGAATAGTGTCAAATCAAGGTGCAGCAAGCAGAATAAAAAAAGAAGAAATGAGTACAGTGATGTCACGTCCGCTCTAGTCAATGGCGTAGCGTTTTGAAATTTTGCGATTGAGATTTAAAATATCAATTTTTAAATGGTTAAATTCTACAATAAAACATCTCAAAATGCAAAAATAAATATGTAGATATGTTTCTATATCAATAGAGAATACGTATATATTTTTTTAGCCATTTTGAAATCACATGCATATACCCTATTGAGCTAAGTTTATTAATATTTGTACGATCTGCAGTTCAGGGCGTTCTGGATGTTTTCTATGTATAATAAAAAATATCTATCTATGTAGTGTATTGTATTATGTATATCAGTTATCTAGTACCTACTCATAACACAAGCTCTGCTTAGCTTGGGGCTAGATAATGCTGTGTGAATTATCCAGCATTATTTATTTATTTATTTATATAACTGCCGACTGTTGCGAACAATCTACAGATAGCTCTACTGATCCATACCAATACCAGTCGGAAGCGTCCCAAGACGATTATCAGAGGGACTGCGTCCAGCAGTGGACAATGCAGGCTGTTGGGGTTGAGGTTTTGGCAGAACGGAACACACATCAGCGATGTGATAGTAACACTGTTGAAAGTGTAATTTTATATTCCATCGTTATTCGTTATATGGCTTCTTAAACGTCGACCATGGACCGCTTCCGTTAGCTACCCACATCCCTATTTTAACGGGTTTAAGGCGCACACACCAGTGAAAGTGGCGCCACCTATTTTATATTATTATTACGTTAAACACAGAAAGTTCTAAACATCTATCGTACAGTTTGTGGTACCTATTATAATTTATTTTATTTAATGCCTCTGTAATAGTTTCATTAAAACTTAAGCAGAGATACGAAGTTGCGCTTTTTGCCTAACGCTATTTCCTAAACTATATAAGATAAAACTGTTACAAAGGTATCAAATAATAGCTTATAATAGATATCACAAACTGTACGATGGTTTTTTAAATTATGTTAAACGTAATAATATGATAAAATAGATGGCGCTGTCTTATTGGCTCAGGTATGCGCCTTAATGACGATGGGCGTTTCTCCACTGGCTGGCCCAAACCGGCACGATACCGACACGACGTTGGCTTTGTAATTCCACAGAGACCTCGCACGCACGTCCACATAGAAGCTTGCGTAGGTAGGTACACAATTACACAACACGTGGGGTCCAGACTGAAAACCTGCGTTGTTTCCGTAGCGGCATTAAGGTAAGGCTGGACCTGTTTTATCTTATGCGTCCACCGATATCGGTGCGCACCGACATCGGTCCGGGCCGGTTCGGTCAATGGAGAAACACCGAATAATGTAAATAATGACGCAAAATTACAACATTAGTTCTAAGTATATCTTAGGAAGACCTCTATGGCGTATTGGGGGAAGGAAATAGCTCGTATGTTGCAGGTTTTACTTCGCAATGCGGGCCAGGGTGTTTTAAAGATTAGGTAGGATGTATTACAACAAATTAACTGTTGACTGTGATGGTCGCGCCGCGCCGTTAGAATCGACCCCTTCAAATCAGCAGTCAGAGGGTCATCCGAAGGGATCCTACCAGAGGAAAGGTATCAGACTCCTGTGTATTTTTAACACCTCTACTGCGATTACCAATCCGCCTGCCAAGTGCGTTGATGCCATAACCCCCGGAGAGCAGGCTTGTCCAGCTGTGGACTTAGGTATGTGGGCTGATGACTAATCCGATTATAACCCGGTTTAAAACTTTAAGAGGATGTAATAAAATGTGCAAAATTTTGTTGAACATGGGATTATGGGATTAAGTTTATGTACTTACTTAGGTGTTTTTTTATTTAAATAAACGCTTACGAACATAAAGGTTACATAAACATGTATTTTTAACTAACTTTTTTATTACCAACATTCGGAGAAACAATCTAAAGAATAATCCAATAAAGTTTATAAAGAGTTAGAGATAATTCTAAAAATGAACACCCACATTATACCAATTTTCTTATCTACCTTACCAAAATCTTATTAATAAAGTTTAGGAGTTAGATATTAACCATTCTTAAAATGCACGCCGAGTGTATCACGTTTTGTTCAGGGGACGTGCCTTTTTAAAATGGTTTATCTCGACCTACCTACACACAATTGTATACATAAATATGTACCTATGCATTGTAAAGGTAGGTCGAGATAAACCATTCTCAAATGGCACTCACCCTAAATATGAATTGGCGTGAATTTTTAGAATAATAATAATAATAATGTTGGATGATTCATACATCATTATCCAGCCCCAAGCTAAATAGTTAATCTCTACCTACCTAAACTTTATTTATAAGGTTTTGGTAAGTTAGGTAAGTAAATTGGCATAATATGGGTGAGAGTAAATATTTATTGTTTTAAATTATTACCAATTTCAATTAAGATGATGAATACACCGACAACAATAGCAATTCAGACCACACAGCATTTTTCACCCCAAATCTTACCCCTAAGGTATCACAAAATGGGGGACCATCACAAAATGGCGGCGGAATTGCGCGCCAATTCCAATCCTTTCACAGCAAATTAATAAACATAATGAAATGCGCTTTATTTTAATAACCCGTTGTTTTGTTTCAGGTAAATGCTTCTGGTTTTAACGGCGGTTTGTTTTTAATATACGTTATTTATATGATTTTGCGCTATTGGGACCATTGGGTGAAAAGGAAAATATGGCTTTTTACTTGTGTATGGCTTCACGTTTATTGCATGAGTTATCAATATCATGAGAAACATGAACTAAATAAATAATGCTGGACATTGGACAATAATAATTCACACAGTATCTTCTAGCCCTAAGCTACGCAGCTTATTTTATAGGTAAAAACGACGAAAAATTATCGACAAAAGAAAAAATACGTAGGTATCCTCTTCTGATAATGTAACTGATAGACTAATTAGATTAGTTTTTGACACTAGCCTTATTGTCCTGCATTATTTATACTGTACCTACTTTAGTTAGTAAGTTTGCACGTATACCTATACTTGCATGATCAGAGATCTGTACCTGACAATACTAAGAAGGGTTTCACCCTAATTTGAGGGTGGAAGAGGGTAAAGCGGTCAGCCTCTATAAATATTTGCAAACTTCCCTAATTTCCATCAAATTCCGTTTTTGAGTAGGTTAATAATTTATTTGTTTGAACGATGTTAATTTGAAGTTGGGATTTAAGTTCGGGATCGATGAATATACTGATCTGGGTACGGTACATATTTCTACTATATGTATGTATACTATACTAGCTGCGCCCCGCGGCTTCGCGAGCGTTGTTCCTGTAGTATAATATATATATCCCACGGGAACTGATTTATGGGATAAAAAGTAGCATATGTTTGATTCCAGGATTAGAACTACCTGTATCCAAATTTGCAGCCCGATCCGTTCAGTAGTTTTGCCGTGAAGAGGTAACAAACATCCATTCATCCATCCATCCATCCATCCATCCATCCATCCATCCATCCATCCATACATACATCCATACAAACATTCGCATTTATAATATTAGTGTGATACTGGTAAAAAATGCTGATAAAAATATCTTAAAAAGTATCCAGTACCGAGAATCAGAAATGCCTACCTAGAACTTCGTGGAAATACTTATTTGAGGTAGTTATCAGTATATACTATGTTGAAATGTGAAACTGATTGCACACAAAGAATTAAATTCTTAGTAGACAACGTTAATATAAAAAATAATATTGCATGGTTCACACAGCTTTATCTATCCCCAAGCTAAGCAGAGCTCGTGTTATGGCTTCTAGATAAGTGATATAGTTGCTTTATACAATACATTAGGTACCTAAATATAGTTATTTTAGCTAACTTCATAGTAAAACCCAGAACACCGGAGACAAATATCTGCAGAACTTAAATACATTTGTCCCGAGACGGGATTGACCACGGAACCACAGCGTCGCTTGCAGGCCGAAAACTTTGACGGTTTTAATTTTTTCTGAGCGGAACCTAAATTATTTTTAAAATAAAAGTAGCTAATTTACCCGCGCTAACATCAGCTATCTGGCAGTAAAAATTCCGTCAAAATCGGTCCGGCCGTTGCGGAGATTTTTAGATAAGAAGCATTTTAAGGCCGTTGGTTTGGATGGATGGATGAATGGAAGTTTGTTACTTTGCTAAAACTGCTGAACGGATCTGATAGCATAGATGTTGTTTTAGGCCTGGAATATAACATAGGCTTACCTTTCATTCCATAAATTGTTTCCAGTATTATGTAAAAATCACACACTAAAACACTGTGATACACTTCAATAATCGTTTTATTCATATTGCCTCTATTTTTATATATGAATGTATTATAATATTTATATTATGACACCGATTCATTATTGACATGAATCCTTTTCTCTTCGCGCCATTTCGGCCAGTGTTTACACCTTAACTTCCCAAATACAACTAATATTGGTAGCATTGCCAACTCTTACACTAAATGTGTAGGCTGATGGATATTTTATAATAATATTTATTATAAAATATCCATCAGCCTACACATAGTAACAACACGTCCGAAGCCGCGGGTAAAAACTAGTAATTAAGAGGTTATAGCAAAACTGAAAAAATGACACAAAAGTCCATCCAAGCATGATTTTCGTCCTTCACGGTATCTGACTTGACCTTAAATAAAGCAATGACCCGGTGTTAAGGCGACGAATCAGGTACTTATTTGAAATTGCCGACTTTCTGAAAGGATTTCATAAAGGGTCACATGGCTTAGATGCGTGGTCGGAAAATTTAAAATATCATCCCAAAAAATACTACAGGCTATATTCATTGCCAGCAAGCTCTTGGATATGGTCTCGTTATCTCGTCTAAAAATTAGCTATAATACTTTCACCAATTAATCGTTTCCACGAATTATATTAATACAACTAGTAATCTCTCAAAAGTGTTATATTTAGTAGTTTTGCATTTATGACCCGACTACGCAAAAAGGAGGTTAAAGGTTTTTTTTTTATAAAAGTTATTTATCACACCCGATGTATGAAGCCAGCAGCTATGTTTCATAAATCAGGTATGCAATTGACATAACGACTACCTTGAAGGAACTATCTGTCTACCCTTAAAAAAAATGCATATTAGGCCTAAACCAAATTCATTTTATAGTTCCTGGGATACCATTTACCTGCCAAATATCATTAAGATCCGTTCAGCCGTTCAGGCGTGAAAAGGTAAAAGACAGAATTACTTTCGTTTTATAATATTTGTATAGATTAGATTCAAACCATGGCAGGTCTGTATGTATCCTCCAGACACAATGATCCAAAGAATTAGTACTGAGGTAAAAATTAGTTATTGAAAATTAGGGAACTTTGGGAAGCTTGTACCCATTTCGGAATTACAATTTAAACTTACACTTATATTTCGCTTCAACGAAACCAATTTATTTAGACAAGCGACCTTCGACGGAATGCGAAACGAAAACCTATAGTATCTATAGATAGATAGACCGTAAGGGTTGCTGGGTGACTTGATATTTTCAACATAGTTAACAGCTGTGTTGTTTTGAGACTACCAGCCAGGTAATACCTATCTTGCTCTAGTATTTTGTGCATTTCTATTGACCCTAGAGTCTCTATTCACCCCATTTTACTGTACTTATAAACACAAGAGCTATAACTTATAACACTACTAAAGTAATAGTGGTGTCTATTCAGATATCGACAAAACTAGACTAAACAAATTTGACAGGACTGAAAGTGAAAATGAAAAATGTTTATTTACATCTTAACTTGATTCAACTTATAAGTTAACATACCTACAATAATTAACAAGTTTAAGAAGATTCGGTTTACAATGGTAATACATTAATAATGATCCAAGTGATGCCATCTTGGATGACGTCATTTTTAGTCTGTCAAATTAGTTTAATTTAGTTTTGGCAGCATCTAAACAGACACCAGTATCACTTATCTAAGTTTAGAACTCTAGCGAATTTAGTTGTCCAGTTGTCTATTAAGAGTAAACGTCTTCGAGACAATTTTCATGAAATGCCTTGGAAACTCCTCGGGGCTATTACCGCCCAAGTTCAGGGCTCAAACTGTCCCATTCTGGGACTTTCGCTTATTTAAGCCGGAGTCTAAATGAGAAATTTGAAATTATTATTGATATTGAAATGGCTTGGTCTGTCTGCGGTCACAGTCTGCAGTTATTATTATTAGTGATTTTGTTCTTCGTGTCGAAAAAAATATATATTCTTCTATATGTTTTAATTCGTAAATGTTTTTCTACTATAATATTAACTTAAATTAATAAAAACAATGTGATCCTATACGTGTTCCTCTTTTCCTTTTGAGGTACGTAATCCTAAAAATAACAAATAGTAATCAATGCAAAAAAGGAAGTACAACCCTCTATCGACATGTATTATATTTTGTTCGTGTTTACTCTTTTGAAATTATTATTCTATTGTTTTATTCTATCAGTGCTTAGGAAATTCAAACAGTAAACATATCTAAACAGTCCTTTGGGAGTGAGTCTTTTCACGTTAGTAACGAGACGTAATCGTAACGTTCTTTTTCCACACAATTTAGTACAGCGCCTATCTACTTAATTCGAATCCGATCTAAGTCGGAGAGCATGAACGATGACATCATTGCTAATCGCAATTCCATTATCTAAGTACTCACACACACACACAATAGCCTGTATTGGTCCACTGCTGAATGCAGGCCTCCCTGAAGAGCGCCCTATTGGCTTATCTCATGGGGGGGTAGTGCCCATAATCCCCACGCTGGTCATGCGAGTTGGGGATCGCAGTTTGGTGATAGAATTGTTCTACGGGGGCGCTGTTGCCCGCCCCCCGGTGATATTAAGTACTTACTTATGTTATACTTATTGCACCAATACATAAAATCCTCGTTTGAGTTTGACGGACCGAATCCTTTATCCAGCCAACGCTAACAAAAGATTTATATTGTAGAAAACGTATTTTGAAAAGGACAATAAAAATGCTAATGCAATTCTAGAAAATTCAGGAAAGAGTAGTATAAAGAATATAGCTTGCATTAATTCAAATTAACTTAAAAATATCAATTTTGTGACCGTAAAATGAGTTTTACGGTAAACTTAGAACTTATACAAGGTGCAACAGAAAGGTCTAGACTAAAATCATTATCATAATAAAGACCTCTTTGGCGCAGCAGTTGAAGGTCCTCTTGCGTCGCACGAGGTTGCGGGTTCGATTGCCGGATTTTTGTCCCACCCGGGAAAAAGGTTTGTATGATCTGCAAATATTTGTTAAAGGTGTTCTGGATATTTTCTATGTAAAAAAAAACGAAACGACTATGTGAAAAAAGTCTATGTGATGTATTGTGTTAAGTATATCGGTCATCTAGTACCCATAACACAAGCTCTGCTTAGCTTGAGGGTTGACGATGATATGTGAATTGTCCTGCATTATTTTATTTTACATAGAAAACACACAGAACACCTTGAACAAATATTTGCAGATCATACTAACTTTTGTCCCGAGGTGGGAATCGGCGGACCACCCGCTGCGCCACAGAGGTCGTTTAGAATTTGACGTACTCATGGAAGGTCTTGAACTAAGCTGCAGAAAGCTTTCTTTTGTTTATAAAAAACAATGTATCAAACAAAAGCTTAATACTCCATTGGAATCAAACCCACGCTTTTCCATTGATAGTCGATACCGTCACTATGCTAACAACTCGATTCTTCATTTATTTTCTTCAGTATACACTCATCTCATTGTTTTTCCGTAACACAATAGCTAAGGTTTGTAATTAAGTACCTTTACTGGGAGGGCTCAAGATTATTGGGAAACGCTTGATTTTGCCTCTACCATTTACTTTTTTGGTGTCGATATGTTTATAATAATAGTACAAATAGTGTACGTAAATAAATACAAATAATAAATAAATAAATATTTGTTATGAAACTATTAGCTTATAGGTACTCATTAATAAATAAGTACACAGTTTGAGTTTTTTTAGGGCCACTGAGGGAAGTTTGGAATCGTGAGTGTTATCAAAAAATAATGTCAGAAATCAGTTATGTCAACGTACTCGATTATGAAAAAATAGGTCTGCATAAAAAACGTTTAAAAAAATCTTGACCATTTCACATGACAGTTTGGTGACCTTGAAGCCGAATTGCGACTAACGGCTAGGCCCCTCCGATACAGTAGTTCAACAAGTTCAACTAGTTGTATAAATAATACACCACTGTATCATTAGTCCAACTACAAAAAATACAAGCAAATCCCTTGGGTTGTCCTTCCTAGAATCTTGAATTCTGATAATTAGCATGCTTATAATGCTTTCGCATAGGCATAGGTATAACATGGCCGACTTCGGTCTCCGGGCTGCTGCAATGAATCTTCATTGGCGGTGTTACACCCCTGTGCCTTATAATAAAGCAGAAAACGTTTTAATGCCAAACGCATATTTCGGCAGTCTTATACAGAATGTTTGGTTGCGACCTGCGTATTTTTTTGGAGAGTTAATTTGCTGTAGTAACCACAAACAAAAAAGATCGGGCGATTTCAAGGCGACATTTCAGGAGATTTAAAAAAAATCATGTCTTGCTCAGACATGATTTTTTTTAAATCTAATAAACCGTGATACTTAGAACCAACATTGAGTCTACCGTGGAAATTGGGCCTATAGCTCTCTTAACTCTTGAAAAAAAAATGTCAGTCACAACGCAATACCAAATAATATATTGACGTATAAAAACATTTTTCTGCAAAACTTGTCAACATTTGACTTATTACACAACATAAATCCGAAAGTGCCTTTGCAATACTGCAAAAACGTACTATTACACAATTCAACACCATTTTCTATTCCCCTTATACTTTTTTATTAAAAATAGAGAAAGCATGCGAAATCATAATTCTACCGTAGCTAATTTCATAAATTCGGCAAACATTTTCGGTCGTGCATAATACTTACTTTCACGATACGAAAAGTTTTACCAATAGCTGCCAAAGTTTAGCTTAGCACACTGAAGCAAAGAGGTTTCTTATAGACAATTGAAAAGAGTCCAAATAAGATAATTTTACTGTTGTTCGTTGAAAACCAGTTGAAAACTCTATTGTAATTTGACTTATTCTCGTGTTTTCCACTGAAAAGTTCCGTTTTAACTTATCACTTACTTTTGCGCGCGGATTCGTACGAGTGTTTTTTTTTAATATCGGCCATTATAGTTAAGTGTTTGACAGACGGTGCAGAACAGAACCCATTTGTCAATATTTTACATCCATTTTAAATAATAATTACACTACGTCGTCGCTGAAGCCTCAAGATTTTCAATATTCGGATGAGACTCGTGTAATTATGGTCCAAACTTCACTTATGGTAAGTTTGTTATACTTTAAAAAAAGTATACACATGAACGAGAACCTTATTATTTATTGAAGTCGGTTAAAAATATGTATTGTTTGTCAATGAGCAAAACGACTAGGAAGTCCGATTAAAGCCGTCCGCCCACAGCCGCCATTTTTGAAGCGTCTTTTGTCGTTTTGCGTCTTGTGTGTGAAGCGCGTTTTTGGCGATTTTGTAGCGCGATTCCTTATACACTGCTTTTTTTGTAAGCGCGATTTCTAGTCTAAAACAACACTTGTAGCCATTATTCCTGCGAGTAATGAGCTACATTATTATTATTATTGTACTTCGTTTACATAAAAAAATATTAGAATTTTATTTCATTTTATTCTGGCACCATTCGTTCAAAGCTGCTGCCGTTGAAAGCGAAAACAGAAATGACTTTTCCAGCCTCAGTGTCAAGAGAGTCGTTATTTACAGCTTTTTCTCATACAAAAAGCGAGTAATCTTCAAGGTGACATTCGATCGAGATTCCACAGTAACCTCCAGGGAGAAAATCTCCTTAATATGCTAAGCTGAGCTGATCTGCAGTCGGATTCTGTATGAATTGCTATTGCTATTGCGTTTTTTTTGACAGAGATTCAGTCGAATGATCAGCGACGATATCGAAGATTGAGATTTAAATAAATCCCGTATAAAAAGACATAAATGTATGTAAAGTATTATTTATAGTTTAAGAAAGAAAATAGTTTTTGAATATCAAATAGAGTTTTCAAATAGTTGACCTGCAGACTGATTATTGTTGCCGTGTGGTACCGGCTTAGAATTTGTACCACCCAAACTCTTCCCGTGGGTGTCGTATGAGGCGACTAAGGGATGTCTACCACGGTTGGGCAGCAACGCTTCCTGCAGAACCATTCTACCACCAAACTGCGATCTCCAACCCTCATGCTCAGAAATAAAAGCCAATAAGGCATCAAGGGGAGGACTGAGTGCAGCTATGGACCATTATACTCAAACTCAAACTAAAAAATGCTTTATTTCCATAAATACAATAAATGTACACTTAGAAAAAGTCAAATCATATTAAAAAATACACTGACACGGAAATAAATGGTAGTTTTGATTTCGATCGCTTCGCTATGCATACTAAAGTAAAGAAACGACGAAGAAACCTTTAGCCTGTATTATAGGCTGTTGAGGTTGTTGATAGCAACTCGTAATGAATCAGCCTAGCCTTCTGCATTCTCTGTATCCTGTATACTTCAAACGGATACATTATCTTTTGCAGATCGTTCACGATTGGTATTAAGTGATCTTTTTGAGTGCTTTCAAGCTTGCTTTGATCTTTGATTTCAATATACAGCTTGCTTTGCTCTTTGAGCTTACTTCAGTACTTAGCTTTTCCGAAAGTTTTGTCGTCTGTAAGTGGTTTTGACATTTTCTATTATGGAAAAGGATGCGTGAGCCGAGAATAACAGGGGGAAGGGTATATTAATTCATTCTATTAGTTTCCGTCAGTTCAATTCCGATCTGCAGCTAATTAAAATGTGAATTCGATGGAAATCGGCCTTCGGATTCGATATCGGAAAAATTTGACGAAGAACTAAACTAACGCTATATGAAACTATTCGAAAACATGACATTCGAATCAAAATAGCGTTCATAAGATCCGTCTAAATCAAATCGAATGAATTACACACATCGTATCGTATCTGAAGAATAAATTGTCCCTACCTTATTATTGTTTATAAATGAATTAAAATACCCCCTGTTGGCGAGTATCTGTCGCAGCGCATCAGCATTGCCATACGGCGGGGCGTCTCGCGTCCCCAAGTTGCCAGTCAGCAACTTGGGGACGCGAGGACTGGTATTGATATGAGTCAGTTGAGCTGCCTGTAGATTTTTTGCAACAATCTGCAGTTAGCTCAATTGTTTAATATTAGTTCAAATTTATTCTATAATTTGATTGTAATTTTCTTTTTCAATAAAGTATTAATTAGGTTAGTAAAAAAAAATTGGAAATGATCAAATTTCCTTGGTTCTATCTTGAGGTATCTTTGACAGAGCGCCTATGATAGTCCACTGCTGGACACAGGCCTCTGCTAATAAACGTTATAGGGCCCTGTCTTCAGTTTGCCGCATGTATCATTCTTCGTTAGACTCTAGACTTAGAGTTTGATTCTATTCCAATTAGTTCTTACGCTTTTTAATCATAAATTGTTATCAGCACGGATTATGATCTCTAGAATATAATTCTTGTACAAGTAAATTTAAACCTTGTTTTCAAAGCACTAGACACTAAATCTACTGAACGCCGTACCGTTAACATATACGTACCTATTGCTTACCTAATAAAGATCATTAAATGCATATTTCAAGCATTTTTTATGCATATTCCAAGCATTTTTCATGCATATTTCAAGCTTTATTTATGCATATTTCAAGCATTTTTCATGCATATTTGCAAGCTTTTATGTTGCTTATAATCCGGTCCATAATCATTAATTACTAACCATAATTTTTTTCTCTTTCATGTATCTCCAAAAGGGTTAAAAGGTAAGTTTTAAGCATATACTAACACATTTAATGCCCATGGTGTCTGCTGCTGAGAGGCTGGGCAGTGAAAGTGTTTAACCATATGCTTCTCGTCCCGGCTTCGTTCGTGCTTCTGGATAAGTATTTAACGCTGTTAATGTAGTTAATGGTATTTATTAATAACATTTAACATTATGTAGGCTACGTCTAATATCGATCTATGCTAATTTTATAAAGTGGAAAGATTTTATTGTTTGTTTGTTTATATTAAATAGACTCCGAAACTACTAAACGGAAATTTTCCAATAAAAAGTAAAAAAATCATTAAGTACTTGAAAACTACGAAAAATCGGGAAACATACATAGGGTATTTTCGGGTACCCCAGGGGGCATTCAATTTTTTTTGTGTACCCACCCTGTATAACAGAAAAATAAAAATAGCTACGTATTCCACAATTTTATTTTCCAAAGCCACAATAAGTCGTTCATAAATCACATTCCGCTTGCATTTCAATTTAAAAACCAACTCGTTAGGTCTAATGAATGGTTTGAAGCCATATGCGTCCAAACTTACCCTTGTACAACCAAATATTATTCCAACCCCCTGGTTTAGAGGAGGCAGACGGCCTTGTGCAGGGTTCCGAACCATTATTCAAGTTATTTTTATTTTAAACTAGCTGAGCCCCGCGGCTTCGCACGCTTTGTTCCTATGGAAATGTTTAAAGGTGTTTTCCCGGCAGTTATTCGAATTTTTCTCACCTTTTAAATCTTCCCTAGACCTCCACGAACATTTCAAGCCCAAGATAGATAAATCCGTTCAGACGTTTTCGAGTTTTAGCGAGACTAACGAACAGCAACTATTTTTTATAATATAGACTAGATTCTGATTCTGACCTTGCTATACATTTTTATACATTAGGTATGTTAAAGAATTAGCAAGCTGAAGTGGCAGTGGGCCGGCCATATCTCGCGAAGAACCGACAACCGATGGGGTAAATGAGTTCTTGAGTGGAGACCGCGACTCGGTAAACTTAGTGTAGGACGCTCTCCGGCCAGGTGGGATGACGATCTGCGAAAGACTGCAAGCAGATGCTGGATGCGTCAAGCTGAAGACAGGGCGCTATGGCGCTCATTAGGGAATGCCTATGTCGGCACCGTGATTTCAGTGTCACAGTAATTTCTTGGACTTGTTCCTATTTGATCCCATTAGGTCCTAGACCACGTCAAAAACCATACAGCCCATTTGAACTTCAGCTATGTAAAGTTAAAGCGAGGGTGGTTTCGGTGAGTCGCTGATTTCTCAATAGTTTTATCAAAATCGGTCGAGTCATCCGACGTCGATCAATCAGTAGATAATGGCGCCCGTTGAATGGAATAGCGGTGCTTGAGATAATCGTTAGGTGGAGTGGGTTCGAAACCCGAGTGCGCACTTGAAATGAATAATTATAATGAGTTAAAAGTAAACTGTCAAATTATAATACTTACGCCTCTTGATAACGTCACTTGCTTAATGTAATGATGAATTATATGTTACCATCTGTATTTATAATCCGAAAGTACTTATAAATTATATTTACTACAACAAATAAAAAAAAACACAAACGATTATCTATACGAATTAATAATAAAATGGATTTTCCAAAGTCGGTGCCAAGTTCATAAAGCTCTATAATTGCAATTCCTTGAATATGACATCAAACACTGTATATACTTTTGTTAAGAAATGAAATAACAATCGAATAAAAACCCAATAAATGTTATTTGCGCGTTTACTCGAAACGCACTTTTTCAATAGGCTTTACACGGCAGTCTAGTTGAGCTAGCTGTAGATTGTTTGCAACAAATCAAATAATATCCCCAAAAAATTACGAATTCAACGGGACTCGAACCCACGTTCTCCTTTCAGTACGTAGTATGTGATAACCACTACACCACGAAGTCGGGGATTGTTTGCAACAGTATGCAGTTAGCTCAGTCGTTACAATTGACAATTGACAATTGTACATGACCGGGACACTCAAAACCTATTCAGTCGATTCGATACCTCTTCGAATAAAACCATAAAATATGTAATTTCCATAAAATATCGATGACAAAGCCTTTATCAACGTCATCGTACACCGAAGCTTATAATTTTAAATGAGCTCCTGAAGTGAAGCGAAACTGGCAATTCTGAATGCCGGAAAATATATATCAAAAATTAAAACTAGGTATACAAGAACAATAGAAAAGGACATAAAAGTAGGGTAAAAAGGTCACCAACTTAGCATGTAAAGCATTTGTCTAAGCCCAATGCAACGCTGGTAATAAAGGTAAAAACTAAGACAGGCACCTACTTAAGATTCCTTAATATTAGAGGTATTAAAAAAAGCTTATAATAGATAACACAAACTGTACTATGGATTTTTAAAATTAACATAAAATAGGTGGCGCTGTCATATTGGCTCGGGTATGCGCCTTAAAATAAATAAATAAATAATGCTGGACAATTCACTCAGTATTATCTAGCCCCAAGCTAAGCAGAGCTTGTGTTATGGGTACTTTGGGTACTACATAACTCATATACATAATAGGTACATTATACTACATAGATAGATATGTATTATACATAGAATACATCCAGAACGCCCTTAACAAATATCTACAGATCGTACAAATATTCGACCCAAGGCGGGAATTGAACCCACAACCTCCTGCGTCCCGCCCGCGGCGCGTCAGAGGTCTAAAAAAACCTTATAAAGCTGAAAACCGAAACTAATATCCAACTAAATCCAACAAACGGAACGTAAACTTCACCAATCCACGTTCCTTTCCACGCTATTGTGTAACAGAATGCAGCCTTCCGGCCAAAGCGGCCGGTTCAGGTAGCGCTTTTTTCGCTTGACAAAGCGCTTTATAGCCGAATTCTAAATCAGCACGGGCGCAAGCCTGTACAAACGCGATAGCAGTTCCGTGGCGTAATGAAGGATTTTCGATTCACACCCTCTTATTTGCTCGGTAGTAGGGATTGCAAATTCCCGAGTCTTCGAGCAACCGGGAATCCCGGGAAATGTTGAAGTCGGAACCGGGAAATCCCGGGAATTCCCGGGAAATATATATATTTTTTTATTTTAACTGAAATTAGATAAATTAACTGCCTCTTAAGCCATGTCGCTTATATCACCTGATATAACATACCTTATATTGCATAGGTATGCGATATAAGGTATATTAGAGCTGTATTTCTATACATTTGTTAAAATGAATATCTTAATTCAATGTGGTCGATGTGTTTTGTTCCCTCGTTCGACAACAAGCCTAAGGCTTTTCGAGTACTAAAGAGTCGTGACTGAATCCAGCACCTTCATTCACTGCACTACCTACAACAACACTCTCAAGGCAGTAAAACTCCATGAGGCTGGACTTGATTTTGATAAACAGAAAGTATCTTTGTGTGAAAAATCGCCGAATATATGAATTAATTGTTACAAAAAAGCTACATTAAATCAAATTCATCGGTTTAAAATTGTTATTTTTATCACAATCAAAACACGCTTTAGTTTATCCAGTTCAAAGGTTTATTACGAAAGGTTGATTCAATTTAAGGTTCAATCACTTAAGGTACGTAAGTTTTTACGTACCTTTTTCCGTGTACATTATGCATGCACACGGAAGCTTGATTTGGGTACTCTCTAATACATTTTGGACTGTTTCCATTCATCTTTACCACCCTGACTCTACAGCCGCGGGTGGGCTTAGATCTGGTAAAATGCGCCATTCTCTCCTATTCTTGGCTTTTTTTACTGCCAGCCGGACACTGCAATTGCCTTTAGGTCTTGTTGGACTCCATCGACCCACCTGGGTATCAGTCTTCCAGGGGGTCGTCGGCCATCAGGTTTGCCACCAGTAGTCACACTAGTCACCATCCAGGTACAGCGTCGAAGATTTGTATTTTTCTTTCAAACACGAGTCTTTAGGTTTTCTTGGTTAAAACCCATAAGTCATTTTCGAGGCTTACGTAAGAATTGGACGTTGCAGCGTTTTGTAAATGAGTAGTTTAGATCTTCTATATCAAAGCGTTAATAATTGAAAAGGTTGAAGAATAATCTATTAGCGGCTTGAATTGTTCTATTTATTTCCGCGTCCACCTTGTTTGTATCGGCTACCGTGAGCCAAGAAGATAAACGCTGTTATAGTTTGACCGAAACCGCTGTACCGCTCCTGAGGTTTGCGCGCGGCGAGACGGGAAGGAAATATCGGCCCTCGTCGGTCGCTCCGATCCATCAGTATGCCGTCAACGCTCACGACGATAGGTAGCTTTTGTACTGTACTGTATATGCCAGATGCACACGAGATAAATGTGAAAAGATGGGGGAGCGCTATCTCGTGATGTCAAGACCATCATTTTTAAAGTAGCTGAATATTTTGAGAAAAGAAGAAACCTTTGAATATAAAAGTGATCGCGATAGTGGATTTAATATTATTAACGAACCATTAATAATAAATTTGCAGAACGACTCCAATTCAACTTCCAATGGCGAAACGGAAGATGAAATTGAAGTAGAATCTATGTCAGAATATCTGTAGAAAATTATAGAAAAATATAATCGTTACATAATATAAACATTTCGTTTACCTACGATATCCTAAGAGCTATCCGACAATATCGATCTCATGTGTACTCTTGCTCTTTTTTCCCCGGTCCCCACCTCGCCGCTTTCCTAAAGAGCGGTACAGCGGTTTCGGTCGAACTAGTATAGTTATAAAAAATGAAATGAAAATGAAAAGCTTGTATAACTATTGGTAACACCAATTTTGACACAGAAGGTGACTACGTTTAATTTTGCTTTTTCCTGCCTTTCTTGACTCTTATTTCAAGGCGTGGTAAGCATGTTTCATGGCAGTTAATTTCGCCCTATCAGATCCAAATCATCGGCATAACCCAGAACTTGAACTGATTTCAAAGGAATGGTATCGTTCATTTAAATTTTTGAGTTTTTCTGCACTTGTCAAGTCTATATTGAAGAGTAGGAATGAAAGAACGTCCTTGACAAGGCTCTGATATATCGTTCTGCACCCTGAAAACACTAGCCAAACTTCTCAGAGTCATTTTAGTGAATGCTGTTTACTCTTTGATTGCAGGAAAAATAATTACTGATTGAAATCAAGTGATATAAATCATGTCAACCCTGCCCAGTACCGCGTAGGTACCCGATATATTTGAAATGCTATAGAGGAAAGAAATATATTAAGTTATGTCGTTTCGGTATTAGTATATAAATTTCCCGAAATTTCCCGGGAATAGAATTTGGATTTCCCGGTTCTGAAATGGGCCAAAAATTCCGGGAATTCCCGGGAATTTCGGAACCGGGAATTCCCGGGACCAAACCCTACTCGGTAGGTGGCTTACTAGTGTAATAAGTTTTAAGTTCGGGGTGGGTAACGTTTTTGATGAAATGTTAGAGAATATTATGAAGTTTAGTTAGCCGCTATCATCTACATTACTAAGGTACCCACTACCCAATTTCTCGAAATCTGTAACTTTTTTTCAAATCTGTGAATATGGGGATGATATTTTTTTCTAATAGTTAATTGGGTTTGTTTTGAAAAAACTATAAACCGACTTAAATTTTATTTCAGCCAGATCCGTTCAGTAGTTTTGGCGTGAAGAAGTAACAAACATCCATCCATACATCCATACAAACTTTTGCATTTATAATATTAGTGTGATACAATATATCATATACAACTGTGCAAAAGGGGAGGATACATCCAAATCCCAAATAATTATGTACATTCATCTATCTCTCATGTCCTCCCCCAAACTTCTCCATTCTTACGCCGAATTCCCGAGTTATGTCCGCCCCCAAACTTCTCCATTCTTACGCCGAATTCCCGAGTTTTTGCCGATAATCGCGGGCGCAGGTGCGTTACCACATGCCGCCGGCGGCGTCGCGTGTGCTTAATCGCAGTGCAGCCTGGGGTGACCGTTACTTGCGATTACGTGGGATATTAGGCCTATACCGTGTCCATTTTGAATGAAGCATAAACGTAAACAAACCGCCCATACTTAACCTAAAATTCACTTTGTTGGCGCGTCCTTTTATACGTAATTTACATTACTGGTCGATTTTAGATCCTCCCTTCAATAAAAATTGCTTACAATTATATCTAAAACTCGACGCCAAGCAATTGAGATTTTGTATTATGTTTACTAACATGCTTCATTCAAAATGGATAAACTATAGTTAGTGATATGCCAGTGTGATCAGCTGTGTGTGTTAGCTCAGAATTTGCAAAACCCCATCTCTTCCCGCGGGTGTCGTAAGAGGCGACTAAGGGGGCGGCAGCAGCGCCCCCTGCAGAACAATTCTACCACCGAACTGCGATCCCCAACCCGCATGCCCAGCGTGGGGATTATGGGAAATACCCCCATTAGATAAACGTTAACATGGTGCTGGGAGGGCTGCGTCCAGCTGTGGACCAATACAGGCTGTTCAGGTTGAGATATGAGTGATATGCCGGCTAGAGAAAAGACAGACAGATAGAGACCAAGCGAGCGAGAGCAAGCGAAACCTAACGAACGAACGCGAATGAAACCAGTATATCGTTGCGAAAGTCAGCCTGCCCAAAGAGGGAATTCGTTCGCCTTCGGCGGTGAGAATAATAATAATAATAATGCTGGACAATTCACACAGCATCATCTAGCCCCAAGATAAGCAGAGCTTGTGTTATGGGTACTAGATAACTGATTTACTTAATACAATACACTACATTGATAGATATTTTTTACTATACATAGAAAATATCCAGAACGCCCTGAACAAATGTCTGCAGATCGTACACACATTTATCCCGAGGCGGGAATCGAACCCGCAACAGAGGTCGTCAATATAAGAATCAGAATAAGAATGAGAAATAAGAACAAATAAGAAGAGAGAGAAGAAGAGGATAATTTTTTCGCATTATCGCACGCGCAGGTGATTTTACATGCCTGTGGCGCTGGCATCGAAGTGTAGCTGTGGATGACTATAAGTTGCGATAACGTGGAACTTGAAACCTCTCGAGTAAAATAAACTTAGTATATCCCATTAACTGCCATGCCAGAGTCAAAGTCAGAGTCAGAGTCAAATCGTTTATTTCTTTAGACTTACAAAATAAGCACTTAGACAAGTAATTTTTTTAGATACAAACAGCTTGATAAATAGTTATTACTATCAAACAAGAAATAAGGTGCAATTGTATTCTCTAATTCACTTCAATTTTTTGTCCACTAGCGGAACAAGTGAAAAAGAAACCACTAGCAAGTTTATCGCTTATCAACTAATACAATCTTAGCATAACTAAGTCTAACTTACGTATTATTGTGCCACTGAGGTTCGTCCCGCAAGAGCGCTTCGTTGATGTATGAGCAGGAATACGTCGTCATGGCAACGATAGAGTTAGGGCTATTGGGTAAAAACTACGTTGAAAGTAGATATTCTTTGAAAAAACATTTACTTCCTAAAAAATAATAAAATGTAGCAGTATGACCTGTATTTGTGCCTTGTAAGATGTGGTACAAGCTTACTGACTTTGGACAGTAGAGTCGTTGGGACGTAAGTACCTCGTAGCACAGGAGAAATGAATAAATACCGATTTACAAGGCTTTTCGCTAACAGAGCTGATATTATATGACATGAAATGAAAATGCTTTATTAAAAAATAACAGCATTAATACAACCATTACTTGTCGGTAACATGCGATCGATTTCTTATATTCGGTAACTTATGCCAATTATATTTAAGAAAAGGAATTACGGTCCCGCGTAAAAATTCCTATGAAATCAGTCAAAACATATGTTATAAATCTTTAATAACCAAAATTCGTTGTCACCCCACTTCGGTACCATATGCTAAGCTCAGATACCGTGCAAATAAAAGATAATACTTTCCTGCCATCGTATTAACTTGTAGCCACCCTTTTAACTTATGCAAAATAGACATAAAAGTTCATAAACCTTTAGTTTCCGAAGTTATACAAAAACAACATTTTCAAATGAATAATTACTCAATCAATCTTAATTAATCTGACACCTAGAGCTTATCTATGAATCATTGTTTGAAATACTATTCCAAAAAGATTTATTTGCTTACCGAAATCTGCCAAGATAGACGATTATTGATAATGTTTTTAGTAAGTTTATCTCTCTATATTTGAAGATTATGAACAAATGAGCTATTAGATATCAATTGAAATAGATTTAGAGAATCGAATAAATAAAATTGTAAAGTCGATAAAGTGCAGCTTAAATAATAATAATAATGCTGGACGATTCACACAGCATTATCTAGCCCCAAGCTAAGCAGGGCTTGTGTTATGGATACTAGATAACTGATATACTTAAGACATTACATAGATAGATATTCTTTCTGTCCCAAAGTGGAAATAAATATTATATAATGTACGTACGTGTCATTTAGCACACATAGCCCGTATTATGAGAGCTTGCTCGTTCATCGATGTATGCTTGAGCAACGCTTTTCTATGGCATACGTCACTCAAGCATAGCTCTATGACTGAGCAAGCTTTCATAATACGGGCCTGACAGCCTGTTTTTAAAAGCAGATCATTTTCATAATCAACTAATCAATGATCAAATCTCTAATCAAGTATCATTTGGGTTGCTTGAATGTTGATTAAGTACTTTGTTATTGAACAGAGATTAGTTGACAAGTCTGTCAAATCATTGAAGCAAATCTCATGTCAAACATGAAAATGGGTTTCTGGATTGGTCAAGCGCTTGTCAAATCTGTGATTAACTAATATGTGATTTTGCTGTTTTGTTTAATCAGCGTTCGTGCAACTCGATTTGATTTGAGCAGTGTGTCAAGTTAATTAACTTGTCAACTGATTTGGGATTTGATTAGCGTTCGAGAAACCGGCTGTTAGTCCATTGCTGAACATGCCACGGTGATAAATCATATTGTCAAGTAAAAAAAAAACGCAAAAAAAATAGTCCTAACAAGTAACTGAACAGTTTATATTAATCCACTGCTGGACTGATGCCTCCCCCTGATAAACATATGCTTTTATCATTTGGGGTTAGTGCCCAATATCCCCAAACTGCGCATGTGGGTTGGTGATCACAGTTTTGTGGTGGAATTACCATGTGCTAATTCGTCGAGCAAAGATGTCTTTGCTCCTATATATTTTTGACTTTACTTTATTATTTCTTATGTTTATATAGTAAAAATTTGACTTGTCTAAATGCTTATTTTGTAAGTCTAAAGAAATACACTATTTGACTCTGACTCAGAGGTGCATATGCGTTGAAAATGTGTGGTAACACATTCAGTGCCTATCGAACTAAAATGTGTTACCACACATTTTAGTAGCACTATGTCACGCCTCTGTTCAAACGCAAGCTGTTTCTATTTCAAGAGCGTGTCCATTCATAATTTGTCACTTCACCAGTAGGTCTGGGGGTATATCTCCCCTCGCAATCAGTGCCCGGACATCATTTGGTACAATTTCACACTTTACGTGTATGCAAATTTTTGAATTTGCTTTGCATATTTTGATGGTAACGAAGGGAGAAGTGACCCTACAGCCGCTATAGGCCCTTTTAGGGGAGATATAATACCAGAGTATCCCCAAAATAGGCTTAGATACGTTTTGATAGCCTCTTGCCGGGTTGTTTGCAAAAAATTCGCGGTTTTGGTGGAATTTTAACGATCCAGTCAAGAGGGTTGGAAATATAAAATTCATGTTAAGTTTTACCAAGGTGAAAGACGCCTAAAAGTTTTAAAGTTACTAAATAAGATTCTTATGTTTTAACCGACTTCAAAAAAGGAGGAGGTTGTCAATTCGACTGTATTTTTTATTTTTATTATTATTTATTACTTTTGACTGGGTGATCCGATTCTCATGATTCTTTTTTTATTTAAAAGCTGGTGCTTCCTGTGTGGTCCCATTTTAATTTGGTCCAGATCTGACACTGGAATCCATGAAAAACTATAAGTCGGTTTGTAGTTTTTTAAATAAAATAAATAAATAAATAATGCTGGACTATTCACAAAATCAATTATCTTATTGTATGTAGTGCAATAAATAACGTTAGGTACATGAGCAGTTAGTCATTCTACATTCTACTAGAGCCCTTAGTCCGGTTGACGATTTTATTTCGTGACGTGATCGTGTCATCGAATTTCTTGTATGGCATTTGCGTTGTTCTTTTTCGGACACTGGGCACGAGCGCGCGTTGAGCTCGCGTCGTGAGCGTTGTCGAGATACGTTGGTGTTCTTCCAACACAAATAAGGTTCGTAGTTAACCCGCTTACATCTGAAATTAATACATTTATTTCGTTAGTATAAATCCGTAATAAATTCGTCAAACTGCGATAGTTTTTATGATGAAAACAGAAATTGTATTAGAATTTTAATCAACTCTTCCCTAACCATTTTATTTATTCTATTTGAATTTGTGGTACAATTTTTCACGATTTTCGATGACAATGGCATTTTATGACATCATTTTAATGACAATTACAGTGTTGCTATCGTAAAAAGTTGATGGTCAATAAAGTTGTAAGTAGGTCGGATTGGGTTGCTAAACTGTTGATCATTTAAAGTAATAAACCCTTCTGGTTGTATACCTATATATATTTGATAGCGTCTTAGATGCAGTTAGCTTATCGACATTAATAAGTGCCTGCCTCTTTGAAAACCTCGCTGTGAAAAAAGGTGTACTAAATTAAAATTCTCATGCTTGTAGTCGAGATAAAGAGATATTAGATATTTGGACAATATTTATTGAAGAAAGGATCTCAAATCAGAAAGTACTTTCCATTATGTTTCAAAATCGTCAACAAGAAAGTTAATTAGTAGTACTGCGGGTTTGTTTATCATTTAAAATGGGGTTTAAAACGGTTTAAAAAATCGAAGCTCAAAATCTGTGTACCTATACCATTGATTAATTAAAAAGGGAAGATGAGGTACTAGTTTCTCGAAAATGGCAACCTCATATTGTGTAAAATTGTGTGCTCTCACCTCAGTCACCATCGGACCGGCGCGGCGGCGGCACGGGCGATCGTGATTCGCGTGAAATATTATTGTCTCCGTCTCACTTCGGTCTTAGATACGTCTTTCCGTCTTTGTTCTTCTTTGTATTGCACAGGACTGGAAATATAACTCTGAGCGTATGTGTTTGCGTGTAGTTGTTACACATGCCAATTTTTGAGTAAGCGCTGGGAGAACGTAACCTATCTTCCCTTTTTAATTAATCAATGACCTATACACAGATTTTGGACTTTCATAAATAGGTTCTCAATTCAGCTGACTGTTTTTTTCCTAATGATGTGATCACCTGTACCTCTGGCTGTAGTGGAACGAACAGCTGGCTAATGACAAGCCTAGGGCCATTTTGACGTGTTCTGGTGAAAACTTAATTGGCCGGGACACGTAACTGATTGGGCTTAAATTGGGGAAGTTTGTATTATCTGATTTCGAAATATTTTGATAGCATTTTCGCTTTGCTTGTTTGTGACAATGTTTTGTGAAGTATAGAAAATATACTTTACTAGTTTCTGCCCGCGGTTGCGCATGCGTTTTCTATAGAAACGTTTTGCTATCACATGGGAAGTGATTTATCGAACAAAAAGTAGCCTTTGTTTAATTTAAGACTTTGAGCTACATCTATGCAAAATTTCAGCCTGGTCGGATAAGTCTTTATGGTGTGTGGAGGTTGCAATTGCAATGTAACACTCTTAACGAGAGCTCTTACTTTATTTATTTATTAACCTACAGAATTATGTATATTCCAAAAGATCAAACTCTTAAAATCTGAAGGTACCTATACCTACCTACCTACTCATACTACGTTAAATTATATAAAACTAGTTGTTCCTATGGAAACGTTTAAAGTTGATTTTTATTCCAAGGGAACAGATTTATGGGATAGAAAGTTTCAGCCAGATCTGTTCAGTAGTTTTGGCGTGAAGAGGTAACAAACATCAATCCATCAATCCATCCATCCATCCATACATCCATACAAACTTTCGCAATTTATAATATTAGTGTGGTATGCATGCACCTACAAAAATATTGGATTTAATAGTTATAAGACGGAACGCTAAGATGTGTCTATTCCAAACCCCAAAGGCGATAAGCTAATGAAATCTCAAGGGCCGACATAGCGGTAACAGAAATAGATTTAGCGAGACCGAGTCGAACCAAATTTGATGCACCACCATTCCAAAATTCAATTATTCCAAACCTCATGGTCTGCTTACCTGCTATTGTTGTTCCATCTCACTCTTACCTAACCTAACCTAACCTGCTACATAGCTGACTCTGTCTATCGTTCGTCGACCCAATGGGACCCATGAAATTGAGGATGTCTTAGAATTTTGCTACGGGCGTGATAAGGGCTTAGCCAGCCGTGAAAATTTCTAGGGGCCTTTGCGCAAAAAATCTGATGAGAAAATTTACACATACAATAAACACAGAGGAGACCAGATATAAAACTGGGCTGAAGTGTCTCATTGAGGCATCTATCCAGTCTACACCCACAGAGAAGCTGAAACGAAGCTGTCAGTCACCAAAAGATACTTCAAGGAGCTGGGCTGGTTAGGACCTACTTACCTTAGGCATGGGGATAATGCACAGTACACTCTTATGCGAGATTTCCGTGCAGATCTTAGTTACTCAGAATTAGAATTAGAATTAGATGAGGAAATTTATATAAGATTGCATCTACCTACGAATTTTGAAAGTAGTTTTAAGTCTGTAGAAAATTGTAAAGCCACTGTTACGGGGTGTAATCTATCCATTAGCAGCGAGCATGATACGTTACACCGTGTGCTTAAATCTGTCTCTTTGCTCGTTGCGATCGCCTTCTTTCCCCGTACTGACTGCACGAACGTTCCCTGTGTACTTTGATAAATAATATGACATTACTTATTGAAAACGATACATTACGCTCCGTAACACCGAACAGTACCCGCATTGCACGTTCAAGCTATCTTACGTTATTTAACGTAGCAACAATGTATACTTTTTATTTCTACATTGAAATAACTCCTCAAAACAAAATGTGAATATCGAAACGCAATTCTCGTAACATTGTAATGTAATACAACCCACAAAGAAAGCTACAAGGTACAAAACGCTTTTATATGCGTCGATATTTTTAATTCAAATTGTGCACTAAATTAACCGTTTGTCCATAAAAAACGAAACGTAATTCGATGCCGCAAAACATAAAAAGACTAGCCGGACCCACAAGTAAAAAGGCCAACGAAAATTTATCGCGATAAAACAAAAGAGCATTAATCGAAAATCGAAAATTCCGTTTTCGATAATAAATTACGTTCTGTACTCGAGATCGGATATCTATGGACATTTTTGTCGAAAACTATCGATGACACCAACCTCAATGTTTTAATTTTTTACCCCAAATATTTTTTTACGACAAACCTTTTTGGAGACAAATAATGACCGTTTACAAGCGAATACAAACTTTAAACTCGACGTGTTAAATGCGAAATTGTAGATCAAAAACTAGGGTTGCATTTTTTGCCCGAAAATGGGCCGAATTTCGTTTTTTATAGACAACTAGATTAGTGTTTTTTGCTGTTGGGTGGTCAGTTTCTAACGCTTCTAAAACTTCTGTATCATTTACTAAATTATTACGTTCCTTTATTATTATAACAACTTCGCAGTGTTTAATATAACGTTCTTCGAGTCTATTGTTTTAATACAGATTTTAACATCAACTTCAAAAGAAACTACAAGTAACAAAACAATTTCCAAGTAATCAGTGATGCAACAACACTGCGAATCTTCTGCAAGGATTATTTTGTTACAAAATCTTCAACAGTTTTATTAGTTCAATAGCTTCAGGCACACTAGCACTGTGAAATAATTCTATATAGTTATCGTGAAAGTTCTTAATGAAATTTGCATAAGAAATGCTCGTTTCAAAGTACTTCGGAATGCTAGTAAGACTACGACTCAGAAAGAGCATAGAACACCTGTAGGTAGAGATTAGGTATTCAACTGGGATTCAGACATCAAAGAGAATAGAATCCTCCTTTGTTGAACGAAACTATTTGCTTCTAAAGACCCTCTAGAGATGCTTTCTCCACGCAAGTTGGATATACGGACAATCATAAACATATCCATCATTTTCGCTACAGTACAGATTAAAGTATTTGTTGCCC
Organism: Eupithecia tripunctaria; assembly: GCA_955876795.1. Classification (NCBI taxonomy): domain Eukaryota; kingdom Metazoa; phylum Arthropoda; class Insecta; order Lepidoptera; family Geometridae; genus Eupithecia; species Eupithecia tripunctaria. The sequence continues at coordinate 7,732,321 of OY041624.1, read as the reverse complement.
AAATGTCTAAAATGCGTAAAATTGGAAACTCGAATCGACACGGCATTAAAATCTCATGTTTCGAAACCATCATCATAACTTAACCATTGCAGTAGGCCCGGAGCGTTTACCTGTTATTTTTTTTTTCATTCGAAAGCTCCATAGAAAGAGATGGAACACAAAAGATTGTTCCGAATGCGTATAGAGAATAAAGTTTCGAAGCGAGCAAGATCGAGGGCGACGCCACCGACAATGCACCGCGCTCCAAGCTGGTTATATTAACCGGTAAAGTTGGAAACGCATCGGATTATTGTAAATTAGGTGTTCAAGTGCGCCTCTCCATTTCGGCCGGAGTTCAAGTCGAGCGTGGCCGGTGTGCCAACGATGCGCAGCGCATTCTTCACCAATCCGAAGCAACTTCACGCCAGTTTAGCCCCGACCGTTGTGCACGACGGACCGCTGCGCGACGCTCCGCAAAAACTATCGTACAACAACAGTTAAACAATATTAAAGTGACTGAAATCGGTTCGAAATTCAAATCAACAACTATTTTGTAACTATTAGTGATGGGAATTGACGATAATAATCGCGTGTGTGCCGAAAACGTACGATGACCGAAACTTTAAGTTGGAGAGAAAAAGTTGTGGTACCGAATGCAATCGGGTCCACAAAAAATATGTGCTCGTAATACAGTGATGGCCTGATGGGATCGCAGTGCGGCCAACATAGTGTAGTTAGTGATGTGTACTGTGATAATATAAAATTTCGGCGATCGCGTAGATGATTGCCGTTTTTGTGTGTGATAAAAATATTAGTTTATTAGTTACCAAAGATTCCTGATGATCTTGTACATTAGTTTGTGTTTTATATTAGTAGTTTTAGGTGAGTACCAGTGATTATAGTTTATTAATAAGTGCTTCTCAGTGACTGGTTTATCACAAAATTTATGGGCGCTCATTTGCATCAATAAGTAATTATGACAGCGCAATAATAAATCTTAAACATGATGCAACGGACTTGATATAAACTGATAATTAACGATCCGTGTAGAAAAGAATGTAGGTTGAGTGAAAAAAGCTAATCTTGAAATAGGTACATACAACACTGAAATGCCGTGCTCCAGATAAAAGCCATTTGGCGTTGACCGTAAGCCCCTAATCACTAAAGACTCGGAAACCGTCGATGACAACAAAAACACAGTCACAGAAAACAAAACTAGAAATGAAAGTAATAAAGAACAGAGGCATACTCAAATTAATGAAAAAAGCAGCATAAATAACAAAGATAAAGCCAAAGGTCCGCATAGAACCAACGATAAACTAAATATATCTCCGAGCTTAGAGCCCACAAATTCGGTTATAAGTGACATTATTACTCGTAGTCAGTCCTCCACGTCAATTAGTAGGTTGTTCATTAAATATCTCACGCTACAGGGAAGAGACCACACAAAGTTAATTATATTTAAATTTATTTATGCGCAACACAGCTTTCGAAACATTTTGAGCTTCGTATGTTAACTAAATCTAAAAGTTGTAGAATGAATAATTATTAACCGAGCTCTGAGGTTTGGCATTCCGTGATGTCGACGCATCAGTGGTTCTGTTTCACTATAAAATGTACCTAACTAATAGTTATGTTAGAATTCAAATAATCAGAAATGATAACCAAATAGTCATTAATTTTGTATATTGCAAGGCACACAACACATTTGTTTTAGTTACACGTGTTTTTAAATGTAAGCAAGCACGTTTATTATTTTAAATAAATTAAAGTCCAAACAAATAATATTGATTTCAATTATACAATTTAATAATTCAGTTGACAAATTAATCAAATCGTATAAAATGTTGTTTGTAAATACCGACTATTGAAATTCAATGGGAATGATTTATTTCAAAGTGAACCAGTTCAATAGAAACTAACCCATTTCAAAATTGCTTTTCGGCGAAACTCCCAGATTCCAACTTATATAAACTACATTTATCAAATAACCCAAAACTGAAAACTGAAAACCTGATTAAGTACCGAAGATATCAAACTGAAAATGACAAATTTGAAATACAAATTGAAACAGTCTATGATCAGTTTAATCTATCGACGGGATCCTAGCTTAATAATACCAAGAGATTTATTCTAATATCCAAACTCAAACAGAGGCCACAACTTAATAAAGTTATCCTTTGTAAACATAACTTCTAGATTTGTAACAGAGTCCCTAACTCAAGTTTACTGTTGAGCGGAAGTCTCCGTAATGAGAAAGGAATTCTGCTGTTAGTACATAAAGTAGCTCGACCCAGGGGTCCTCTAAAATCGGTGAGTGTCTGCCAAGATAAAGCATTCTATTCGACCACGGCATTTTTCTCCCGAGACACCTCACCTGACAACGTTGAGAGGCTACGTCCAAGATAAATGAAGTGGAATTGTTGGCTATCATTCACAAAGTCTCACAAAACAAAAAAGATTAGGACCCGCAAAACCAGTCTACCAAAAATATGGCCCGAATTATCGAGATAAAACTCTCAAGTGGTGATTAAAACTCGCCGATTAGTGTTATGGAATTAGAATTTACGTTTCTTTTCCCATAAAACGAGTTTCAATGGTGCCGATCAGTTCTAGTAACAAAATATCGAATCATAAAGCTGGATCCAATATCTCTACGTCGTAACCAGCGTCTGCCAAATGACTGAGATTATTGTAGCAATAAAGTATCTTGTACGGGAATAAGATAATATTTTCTCTAGTAATCTCGTAAGGATATAAAACTATATGAAATGGTTTGCAAATTAAATTAGTGAAGGAATTTTATTAATGAGTAACACAGTAACCTGTTGTATTGAGTGTCGAATAAATTAAGATAATCGGATGCTAACTCAATTAATCGAATATTTTTGGCTAAAAGTATGAGGTCATAGTTAGGCATGATTATCGGTGTGTTATGAATATAAATTCGGCAACCTTTCATGATTGACGCAATGAAAATTAAAGTTCATTAATTAATATATGCCATAGGAACAATAAATGTACAATTATGAGGTTCTTTACTTTATTAAGCGTGGTGTTTGTTGTACGTTGTACCATAAACACATTTTCAACAACTAAATATGTACCTATTCTACCTAAAACAATTCAGAGAAAGCCAGATTTAAAGCATTTCGTCTATCGTCGCACCTATTGAAAAATTACCTAAGTTAAATCAAAATTCCTAAATTCGGTCTTAAAAATTGAGAAGCAGAAACACCTAACCTCACTCGTTGAATCCCTAATCCAAAAATGGAACGTTCAATTTCGCTTCCAATATTTTCGATAAATCAAATTGTAAAATGCTTTTTTTAGAAAGTGTTCCGGCAAACTGTACAAAACTAAATTAAGGGGACGTGACTCGAAGACACGACTTGGTTCCGTCCATTTTATTTTTATCGGTATTTGTGGCAAGGCGCTCTGCCCTGCCTCCTTTGATTTGTAGAATCATGGCTTTTTACTCGTCGGGGTCGAATTACTACTGTTTATTTTGTCATGAACTCTACAGAGAGAAAAAACTATGACGATGATAAAGTTTACAGAGCTCTACATTAGTGTAGAGCTCTGTTCTGATTGTTATCAATAGAATGGTATTAAAACAGAAAGGCGTTGTACCTATGTATAAATTGGTTAAAAACATAACTATAGTAACTATTAATCTAAATCTCTATGAAAAGTTAATAGCCTTATCTTGAATGAGATTTCTTCCTATCCTATTAAATTGGGTTTATACCTACCCTTTTAAATTTGAAAGGTACCTGACTAAGTATTTCATATTACGCAAATAATAAAGTCTAATAAAGAGTTAAGTCTCTACGCCCACCTGTTCTAAACGTAAGCATATTTTTCTTCAATTTTACAGCGATATTTCTTTACTCGTCTTTTTAATAAATCGCTCGCTCAGTTTACTGTGGGGCGGCCCGACCCTACTGTGAACTACTAGCGCCATCTGTTGTCGAGTAGCAGAACTAAAAAATGAAAGTTGAGCTTTTTGAGCTTTTTATATTGGTTAGCTTTTTCGAAACAAATATTTATGTAGTTCTAAATGAATAATTTGTTAATAAATAACATACTTGGTTAAATTTAAAAACTTCAAATATAAATAGTTGAGGATGAAATTGTAAAGGTAAGAAATAAAGGCGTAAGATGGTAAGTAGCTGACATGAAACAAATATATTTTCTTGTTATTGCCACTTTTTCTATAAACAAAGGGATAAGAAGACGCATTACTGTATTCAGTGAATCATTTGACGGGCGTTTGATGTATGGGGCTACAAAAAACGTGGAGAAAGTATTTTTTCCTGATTTTGTGGGGTTTTTTTTATGAGGAAAATATGATTTTATGCGATGTCTACGTTTGTATCCTAAGGAAGACGTTGATTAGGTACCTATTGTAAGAATATTCTTTTGGGTAAGAAAACATATTTTTTCGTTACGTATTTTCGAGTCACATGATGACTCTTAGTTCTAGACTCAATAAAAATAGCTGGTAATCATTCGTGTATTAAAGTTTTAGTTATAAAATAGTTAGATAGGTAATCTTATTCTCTAATAAGATCGGCAAGAAAATTTATCTCATCTACCTATATGTTCAACATTTCACAAAAAGTTACTGTAGGTATATAATTTTTAATTCACTAAAGATCAATTTAAATATTTGTTCATGGCCATTGACAAGTTCATCTTATGCAATCTTGCAATCTTGGTCCCTCAAACACTGTTAAAATTTATTGGAATTTAGTTAAATTTAAAATAATAATAAGACTTAAAGATTAACCTTTGCTTAGCTGTGGGTGGCTCTCAGGCTGATTAAATCAATCAAATCAGCATATGCACAAATACTCCACGGTTGTACTGTACGTGGCCCCACCAACAAGGGGATCACAGTACATGGACAGATGGATGTTTGATAACTCTTCACGCCAAAACTACTGAAAAGATCGCGCTGATTTTATACAGGTAATTTTTATCCGGGAATTAAACAAAGGCTACTTTTTATCCCTTAAATCAGTTCCCGTGAGATAGAAATCACCTTTAGACATATCCATAGAAACAACGCGTGCAGAAAGTGGTAATTTATAAGTATGTGAGACAGACCACACATAATATGTCCATAGTAAGTCAAAACTACATAAACTAACTCATAAAGTATAAAAATCCCTGTTAACCCCACTTTCTCGGTAGCCACACAAAACTCAATCCCGGAAAAACTATAAAAAAGCGTTAAACAGTATAATAACAAACTTTGCCATGTGGATGGATTGAGTAGAATAAACAAACAAAAGTTACGCTACATTTTTTACTATGGCAAGTTTGGATGGAGTCTGTATAGCTAAAAGGTGGGTACTTAATTTTCAATATGGCAGACCCAAAAAAAATGGCTGCCTACCTATTAAAATTTCCAATATATATGTCAAAAGACTATGATTTGAATTATACTCCGATTCAGACTTCAAGATATTTTATGTAAACAAAAACATTCATAATCTCATAAAAATAACAGAACACAACAAGGTAATATAGCAAGGTTATCACTAAAAACTAAAACAATAACTTCAACAACGTATAATCGCATAAGAGATCGCTCTTGAGCGATAAGACCGCCAATTGTCACTTAGGTTATAATTATTTCATTTGTAAACTGTTTCTTAGCTTTAAGTGTGCAATAAAAGCATTTTCTATCTATCTTTCTAATATCACATAGGAAGCGTATTTTTTTTTATTTGAGTTTGAAAACGAAAGAGAGATAAATTAAAGGATGAATGAAAGCTCTGGATTTGAACCAGAAATTGTTTCGAGCTTGTGTACTTAGTTTCGATTGTACCAATGTCGTTAAATATTTGCCAACAATATTCCCTATGTATCTCTTTGTATCATCGAGATATTATAATTCTATCTCGATGCTTTGTACACAAAAAATATCAAGGTTTCTGAATCGAGATAATTACTTAGTTCGCTTATTGAGTAGTGGATTGAGACTATAGTCAAAAATATATTTTTATTAATAATTGAGAATAGAAACGATTTAAAAAAAAATATTTTTGATGCCTGTCTTTTTCATTTATTAGAAAATAATTTGAAGAATTGGAAAACCTTTAAATATCCATAATGCCTAACTAATGAGAAACACGACTTTGGTTTTAATGCTAAAGATAAAAAAGTTCTCCGAATACAAAAGTAATTATTAACTATGAACCAATTTAAAATATTTTTTCATTTTTGTTGATGGAACTTAGAACCTAAAGCTACATCACTACATCACACTAATATTATAAATGCGAAAGTTTGTATGGATGGATGTTTGTTACCTCTTCACGCCAAAACTACTGAACGGATAAGGCTGAAATTTTGGATACAGGTAGTTCTAATCCTGGAATCAAACATAAGCTACTTTTTTCCCATAAATCAGTTCCCGTGGGATAGAAATCACCTTTAAACTTTTTCATAGGAAAAACGCACGCGAAGCCGCGGGGCGCCGCTAGTATAGTATAAAAACAAGTCACTTCCCGCTGTCTGTCTGTCCCTATGTATGCTTAGATCTTTAAAACTGCGCAACGGATTTTGATACATTTTATTTCCTAGATAGATTGATTCAAGAAGATTTATAATATGTAGGTATAGTACATGCATAATATACCTAGTAGAGAAACACTGAACATTTTAGAAGTTTTTAATGTGATGTCGTAAAAAAACTTTTTTTTGGGTTGTTTATAAAGACATTCTGTCGTATATTCAGTATCAGTATTGCACCCGTGCGAAGACGGGGCAGGTCGCTAGTTAATAATATAAAGTCGAAAGTTTAGATGTTTAGTTGAACCTACGTAGTTGTACATATGGATGGATGTTTGTTACCTCTTCACGTCAAAACTAGGGCTGAAATTTAGCATACAGTACAGGTAATTGTAATCCTGGAAACAAACATAGGCTACTTCTTATCCCATAAATCAGCTACCGCAAGATAGACATAGAAACAACGCGTGAGAATCCGCGGGCAGAATTCAGTAAAATATTTTTATGAAGTTATTCTAGTATTACATGACTGACATATCATGACGACATGACACTACATAACTGTGAAAAAAAAAATCTGTAAAGTCAATTGGTTTAGGAGAGAGGAAAGATTCAAAAAGACACCCCCTATACGAACCCGTAATCAGAAACCCGTTATCTCTCCTCTATTTGGCAGTACTCAAAAAAGGGGGGGTTTTGGGGGCAAGGGAAGGTAAAAAAAGTCTTAAAAAATAATTTGTACTTTTCAACACAACTGTGCAAGAAAAACTCTTGCAGGTCACTCTGTTTGGGAGATATCGACGGGGGCTAAAAAAGATTTAAGAAGAAACCCTCTATACGACCCTACAATCAAAAATTGTACTGACTACATATTCTAGTTTATTTTAATATTACATACGCCATAAAAACATAATTTTACTGCAGGTTTTCAATTAAATCGCAAAAAACCCTAATTCACTCACGCGTAAATCTATCAAGAACGCCAATACACTTTATTATAGCCTGTTGAACCAAAGTTACTACCGTGGTAATGTTAACTACCAGTTTTAACCCTTTAATGGCGATAGTAAAACAAAATTAGCTGAAACAACTATCCTTAGCTGTCATAAAAGTGTTTTATAGACAAAAAAATACGGCGCGAGTTTTTTTTATTGTGTCTATTCGTGGAGACTTGTACCTACATTCAGACGGATTAATCTCTTAGCATTAAGATCAAAGAAGAGCAGATTAAAGTAAGCGATGTAAAAATAAATATTTGTTATAATAAAAATTCTACTGAAGTTCACAAATATTAATCTCGTAAAGTAATTTGTAGTGGTTCGTAGTTATGATGAAAAGCTGAATTAGATTATTATATTATTTGTCATACTTTCAGCCGAGTTGGGGAATATTATTGCTTTAATTCACTTAAGCATATTGAAAATATTGCGTGAGTTACAGATAGTCTTTATTGTGTAGTTCTGAAATTCTTACTACAGATATAATTAACAGATATATTTTAAAATAAAGTCATTACGGAATATTACCTCCCTAGCCCTCGTCTCTTATCTTATTAATAGAGTTATAGAGTTGGTGATGGTTTAACGCGTTGTTTTGAATCATAATTTAAATTAAATAACTTTTTATGGTTCTTCTTCACTTCCGAACACAACCGTAACAAATCAGACCGTCAAAGATGGCGCCCTAAATCAACCCAACAATATATTTACACTTCACTTACAGTGTATAAAAAAACACTTCCCCTTCCAAATATAGTTTTGAAACATCTTGAACGAAACACAGCTTATCCCAACTTCCTCGACTTAAAACAATCTTGGTAAGTTCGAGTTTAGAATTATAAAGTCATGGTCCTGAACGAAATTTAATACTTTCGAAGTTGTCTTTGCGACTTTCCTAATCTTTTCGTTTGAAATTTTATACTGTGTCATCTTGGAAAGACCTTCCCTTTTTAAACATAATGATCCGTGTCTAAAGTAGGTTAGGCTGCATGCATATAGGTTATGGTTGGGAAACGGATGCTGCGGTGTAAAGATAAGGGTTAAGTATAGATTTTACGGCTAGATATCAATTTCGCAGGACGTGACAACCCTAAAACCGCCCCTAACGGCACCGAACCGGTTCAAACTAGTTACGAATATCGGAGCTATTATTTTAAGCTGAAATAATGAAATTTCCACAACTCTGTTATCGTTTCAAAGCAGATTTTGATTGTATTAGACTCTTGAGAGTTTGAACTTTTAACAAGTTAATGTTTTTCGACGAAATTTAATAATGAAGATATTTTGTTTGGGACTACATTAAACATTAAGAGCAGCACACAAGAGAGTAATATATTAATTTGGAATTCGTTTTTCTAAGAATTTATGTGAGCTTTATTTCTTTTTTAAGGTATTCGGGTATTTTATTAGGTAGAATAAAGTCAACATAAATTATTACCGAAACGAACATTTTCTCAGCCCAATAAATATTAGACTTCGCAAATAATTTGTTAAGTAAGTAACACATTATGTTTTTCAAATAATAGAAATAACCTGCAAATTGTATCCTTACTAGATTTTATTTTACTTTTTAGTCGATGAGGTTAACCTACCAATAATAAATATGCGCTTAATAAATTATCAAATGACTCTAAAGACTTTAATGTTAAAGCGAAACCTAGGTACTAAAACAAAATTGCCTCTTGAGCAGGGCTTATTTTAATAGCTTCCTCGGTGAAAAAATCCCTCTCGCCGCCATTTTCATTTCTTGAATCCCACAGTGAACCACAACCGCTTTATAATAAAATGACAAACACTTCATAAGATCTTCCCATTCCCCCCATAAGCGTATTTCCACTTCTTGACTCGTAAAAACTACATGCGACAACTTTGATTGCCATGAATACGCGAGTTACGATAATTACCAAACTTTTTGGAAGCTCGCGTAAAGATAAACTCCTTGGGTTGACGTTTTGTGTTTGTTTTGTTGGTGGAATGTCGCGCGGTGAACCTATTCTACATTCTACCATAAACATTTACAGACCATAGAGTACAGTAGATGTAGAGTGAGGGCGGACTGTTTATTCTTTGAGTCATGCTCATTACACGCTAACTTTTAATATTCGTTGTCATCCATTTTCACAGGCTTAGGTACCGATAAAAGTTTAAGGGTTCGCGTCATTACATTAGTCTTCTTTTTGTGCCTTTCAGACGATCTACTTTAACTTTGCCGAGATACTCGACTCTTATACTTTTTACGTTGATGATATTGCCTGTTGAGAGAACTAAATTCCTACCCAATTTATTTTTTGCTGGCAATATTTTCGAGCTCGAAATCAAGTTTCTGAGTGTAATTAAAAGAAAAACACGAGTCGCTGCACGTACCGGCGTGGGTTAATTTTTTTATTACTTGTAAAGTTAAACATAAAATCAATTTAAAATTGGAAAAACAAATTACGTTCCAAATTCAACAGTGAAAATCGAATCAGGCCTTAATTATCCAAGTTTTTATCACACGACCTAATTTCGTAGGCAAAAATTGAACAAACACACAGGGCCGGGGCACGTACAAAAATTTACTTTGGGATAATTGCTAACTTTCCCTGTAAATGTAAATTCGAGTTCCAAATTCGAATATTAATATTAAAGCTGGATATTCAACTCATGAAGATTATGTGTTGTCTATGACTTTATTTTATAGCTGTTTTTATGTTTTTCGATTATCTCTAAAGTTTAGGTTTTCTGTTTAATTTCTTTTGCGATAAGAATATATTTTATGGCCGATGCGGTTTAGTTTTATTTTATTACGCTACTGACTTTCAAAGCTATAGAAACTCCATGTCTTTACTTGGGTCCTTTGCATAACTAACTGAACTGAAAGCGCAATCTAGGATCTCGTAAATTCATTCCGAGTTGATGATAACCTTGCCTTTTAAAAGAGCATTAGACAAAAGCATAATGAGCTGCGCGCTAACAAAGGTATTGTCAGGACAAGTTCTTCATTTTCTCCAAGATTTTATGCAAGCACATTTTCTTCCGTAATAGAATTTGCCTCTTAACACTCAATAAGTTCACTTTTACTCTGTTTTATTCCGGACGTTCTGTATTTTTCTTATCTGTTCTGTCTTAACAGCATTTTGCTGTTAGCATTAATACTTATGCTCGAATGTGCTCGTTTTCTTATATTTACGCGATCTTAGCTTTTTCCGTTTGACTTTGCCTTGTTTCTTTCGAAAAAATTGCCGACTCGCCTTCTGAATTTAAATTTTCATTCACTCGGATCCTGATTCCATATTCAAAAGTATTGCGTCTTTTTATTTTTTAAATTGCGCAGTTCTTTGTTTCTATAGAAGTGGATTATTAAAAATTTCTACCTGATCGAGCACCGTGCTCGATATAAAATTCTCTCGCATAAAACTCTAGTGCTAGATTCTGCAGTTCCATGTTTCAAGTTTTAGCGCAAAGCACTTTGTTCTTGAAAAAAAGAAGTAGAATCCGCAGAAATAATTTATGATCTTCTTTCTCCCTCGCGCGGACGGTTAGCGAGATATTTTACAAAGTTTCGACCTTGGCAAGGCTTCGAATCTTGTTCACGCCTCCACGTACTTATCTACCCCTGACTAGATATTCTTTATTTATTCAGGATGGAGTTATCTGTAACGCTTGAACCCTTTACATCGAGCAGGTGATTTGGGTTTTCTAAAACGTATTTGAGCGAAAAAAAGGCTTTTAGATGTTTTAGAAATGCTAGGCTAGATAAACGTCTGACTTTGGCGTTTTAGTTTGAAATGGCTGAATGTAAGATATCCTTTTAACTATTGACAGCTGTCAGAAAACATTTTGACGGCTCGACTATAGAAGAATATGAAAGGAATATCGGTGCCAATAAGAAAGAAGTTATACCTACCTAAAGTTAAATTCATTTGCCTGAGAGCTTTTTATTTGACTTTAGTGGTAGGTGTTACCTTTTTTTGGATATATTTAGCGGCTTTAAAAGACACTGAATGTGAATTGTAATCACGGTTAGGTATATAAGATACCAAAGCGCTCTAAAAACTGTCTTAAATTTGAGGTTGAAAATGAGAAAATTTTGTTTGATCAATCAACATTACACATTTTTTAAATCCAGTGTTTTGAGAACAGTTCTTGAAAACAGGTACCTGAGTACAATTTTATACTATCATGTAAGTTTTACCATCAAATTGCCTATAAGTGGACCCAAATGCGGAAGCTAGTCTTCTTTATGCCGGGATCTCTTAGCGTATTTTTACGAAGCAATATTGTTTTGTTGATGTTTGCTAAGCGGAATTCAAAACATGCATCAGCCTGTTCTGCTCCAGTTTTATGTACAAGGAAGGATTTACTGTGTGTACCTATTTCCTTAGCATTTCTTACGCGTGTTGGGTGGTAGGTACTTAAAACCTCTTTTGACGTAATTGCGAACTCTGTTTAGAATAAATTTGTCTATGGTTAGTGGGTACACGCGCCGGCAATGTTTTCATAGCGCTTCGATGAAAGATAATTAGGTCTGTCCTCCTAATTAGATTTATTTAATAGAAAATCGCTGGAAATTTAGATTACATAAAAGATCACTGGCTTAGCTGTGAACTTTCCAACCTATTTATTTCCCGCCATCATAAATTGAAGTTTTTTTTTATGCGAGAAGTGTTCGAACTTCCAATTATTTTTTAAAATTTGAATTATCGAATCCGGCGTAAACAATGACATAAAACCTCACGCTTAGTTATTCTAAATTCAAACCGAAGATTAGGGCTGTGAAAAAGTGAATCGTTTCAATAGAATACCGATTGGGATCGTTAAACGCTATCGGTGATTCAGCTGTCATTAGGACGTAATGGCTATCCGTTGAGTCAGATACTTTGTGATTCAATCTTGGAAAGGCTCAGCCTATAGAGTTTATTTTTTAAATTTTAATTTCGCGTCTGCTGTGTTTAGTCATGATTGAGAAAAGCGGGATGACGATATGCCAAAGACTGTAGAGTGGATGTTTAAGCAGGGGAGGCCTATGTCCAGCCGTGGACTAATATAGGCTGATGATGATGATGATGAGAGTGGCGATTATGTTGCTATTTTAGATTTAGATGTAGTCTACAGTCAACTCGAAACTTTGAAACTTATTTCGAAATTCTTGTTGGTGTTTCATTTAACTTAAATAATCTGATACTAGGTACAGTCAGCTGCTCAGATAAGTAAACACTGCCAAGTTATCACATTTATTTTATTTAGAACTTTTCAAATAAAAGCACACACGTTTGTTGTACAATGTAGTCATCGTACTTATCAGAATAGGTATATAAATTATCACAATTACCATACACTTACTATTTAGTCGACTTGGCAGTGTATACATATTTTCGCGGCTGACTGTACATAGCTAGACTAATGAATAACAAATGCGATCAAGTCCAACATTCAGTTTAATTGTAAACTAAAGTCTTTGTTAAATAAGTAAACTAGGTGCTACCGAGGGTACGCATATGAAACATCATCATCATCATCATCAGCCTATATTAGTCCACAGCTGGACATAGGCCTCCCCCAATAAGCGGCATGGCGCCTTGTCTTCAGCTTGACGCATCCACCATCTGCCTGCAGTCTTTCGCATCATCCCAAGTGAAATATGATTATATTAAAACCCCACAATCATACAACAGCCGTTTCATAACAATATTTTACAATTCTGAAATTTGAAACATGATTTTTAATTAAATACCTAGGTACCAAAAACTTTATTAACACAAAAAATAATATAGCTTCGGTTCACACAGCCACGAACATGAAAAAAACAACACAATCGAACCGCGGGCCACGAACATAAAAAAAAAAAACAAAAAACCGGAACACTTCAATTAATATCGGTCGGACGCAATTGGTGGCTCGATAAAGGCGCATGTATTTGAAATTCGAAAAAATAGAAGCTAAGTGGCAGATAGCCCACTTTCAAATGTGGAATAATGAACGAACGTGATAAACGTGGTTGTGATGAACGTGTAAAGAAAAGAACACCTACCTTTTTACGTGAACCTTTTTTGAAGATTTTACACCTATTTCTTATATCTTTGAATAAACATTACATGGAATCTAGATGAGTCTTTTAATGCCTATGACATAGATCAAATGAAACATGATTGTGGGGTATTTATTATTGTAATCATGTTGAATAGGCTTGGCAACTTTCAGCGTCACTTAGTCTATTCAAAACATGGGAGTGGTTTGACTCTATTAGTAAAATTTTAGACAATTCTCATTACAGTATTCGACAAAAGTATTACAGAGAATTAAATGAAATAAAATATTCAATGAAATGCAGAAACTGCAGATATTTGTTGTTTTTTCCAGCTTTTTTTTTATTATAGTTTCAGGGGCTCGATTCTAAGATCGCCTCGGCCTATCGGATAGACTTTGTATGTACTTACCTACTTAAAATAAATTGGGTACATCTGTATGGTTGTTAGTTGAGCAACTATCCCTCTTCAGTAAACAACTTCACGCAAGTTTCTGTTTAGAGCGAGAAGCGGGAAGTTTGCGCGTGTTTCAGTTTATGCAAGTTCCGAAGTTTCATGTTTCACGTTGTTGAAACATAAAAAAAACTGTTTTCGCATTTTATCTGCTTAGTTTAAACAACTGATTATCTAGCTTAGCTAGAAGATAAATAAGCTTGGAACGGGTTTTGCTCCGTCAACTCACACCAGTTGGGACGAGATTCATGGTGTGAGTCGACGAACAACTCCAAAAACTAACCACCTTACAAGGTAGAGGTTTCTCAATGCCTTCCTTACCTTTAAAAGATTGAAGTAAACAAAAATTCAAAGTCAATATCACTTTATTTCCTAGTTTTATGTAATTTAATTTTGTAACCTCTGTATAAGGAAATAACCTCAACCTTAACAACCTATGTTGGTCCACTGCTGGACGTAAGAGAAGAGCGCCTTATTGGCTCATGGGGGATAATACCCTTAATCTGCTGGGCATGCGGGTTGGGGATCGCAATTTGGTGTTAGAATTGTTATGTAGGGGGCGCTGCTCTCCGCCCCCCGGTGAATAGCCCTTAGTCGCCTCTTACGTCACCCACGGAATGAGATGGGGTGGGGTGGTGCAAATTCTAAGCCAGCACCACTTAGCTAGTGGTATAACCAGTACCTAAGAGAGTATCGTTAGAAACGTGCCCTACACACAACCACAACACAACCCTGCTTCCCACAACCTGAGACATAAGTAGTTGTTTTAATTCATTAGATACATTTTATCAAAGCAATCCATCAGTTTCCAAAGCCTTGAAAGTATTCACTATTCAATTCATTCTACCGCACCCAGCGCGGACGATTACAAAATGTCAATGTCAGCTGTCATTCCGAATGCACCGCTTTAGGCCTTTAATGGCCGTCTGCGCCCGCAATTGGAAGTCAGTTATTAATTGAAAATAAATGGCTACGATTCACTGGCCCACAAAGATACACTATGATTCATTGTATTTGACAATGGGACTGTGTAGGGGAGGCAGTGATAAGGAGCCGCGTGCTTCCGCCATTTTGTATTATATGTGTTATACGTATACCTTGGTAGGTATGTATACCTACCTATGTAGCTCGTACTGGGTCATTAATTGTTGTGTAATAGTTTGTTGAGAAGTTTAGGTAGAGTTACGAAAGAGATTCTCGTGAGAAAACATTTTGTTTTGTGTTTATTTCTTTTTTTTAATTGAATTAATGTTTTTTCTATGTTATTATTATTATTTTTTTTGTGTATTTTTCTTGTTTCTTTACCTTATTGAGATAATTTCAACATAATACATTTGTTTGACAAGTCGGTTCACTAGTTTTAAGAGAAATTGAATGCCTTCTAAATAAGTATTTAAAAAGTATACTCATAAAACATTTGGGCACAGGAAAGGTAAAGATAAGTTACTTTAGGTCTTTAAAATATAGGCTAATCAAACCAACAAAACAAACAGCGAATATAAATATACTTAGCTCTGTCTCTAGATCGGTAATATTTTGTCTAGAGTCAAGACAGTAACGTTTCTTTCGGGCAATTTAGCATCAGAGAATAATAAATTTGAAAAACGAACAACAAGGGTCGAATAAATTTACTAAAGTCAAACTATTCCAAACTCAAATAGTAAAATCTTCCAAATCTTTTCAACTCCCAAATCACTGCGATTTGTCATAATGCGCAACGGTGTTACAATAAAATAAAAACTATAAAAGTTTTAGAACTATAATCTTTCAAGGCAACTTTTTATTCGAGTTTTATTCGTCATAATTTTCGCATTGTGCCTTTACGAACTGAATCATTCGATAAAATTAAAAGATATGACAATGCGTTCTGTTCACACTCGACAATCGTTTTTTGTTCGATCGAGTTCTGGATATTAGTAATTGCGGTTTCTTTCATTGTGGTTACGTTTTTACCTGGCTATTGTGATTGATGATTTTGGTTTACGTGTTGGTATTCGAGCCTTCCTGTTGTTTTGTTCTACCTATCATTCCTTTTTATTACATCTTTCTTTCACAGAATAACTAACTGACTTAACTAACATTTATAAAAATATAGAGAAAATAAGGGACTTGACGTGGTAAAAATCTTTGACATTTCTACTTATAATATGATCTATGTCAAAGAAAGATGAAAATTAATCTAATCTAAATTCAAATCAAGAAGCGAATAACAAAAAGAATAGCGTGCACTTCTCATTTCAAAAGCATTCTAAAAACGAATCACGCACGACATCCGAAACAATCACAGCATTCAAATTTAGAACTCGACCTTAATGCCTATCGCTGTCAGTAGCAATTAAAAATAATTTCGGCTAGTGCTTTCTCCACGGAGGTTATAATGTATGTACATTATTCTTTTTATACTCGTATAACGTCAAAATCAGAAAGTAGGTCAGCAAACAAAGACTCACTCGTGATAAACAAATCTCAAGTAACAGAATACTATTTGACCTGGCGTATATAGAACAATGCCTTTTATCTCGTTCCAATGAACTTTGAATATGATAACCTGTGGGAACAGCAAATATGTAGCTAATTTGATACGAAATTTGATATCAAATAGCCGTTATTGTTTTGTGTCAGTGACATTTCGTTGACCTTATGAATTGCAGGTTCGAAATTCAAAAGGCACGAAGTCATAATTTAAAAATGGAAATAAAGAGCTTTGAAATTCGAAATGACTGGACCAAAGAACGCCCATGTTCGTAATGAGCATTAATAATATTTTATTTCTTTCCATGCGCATGAAATGTGTATGAAATGCATCATGAAAGAGAAAAAAAATATCAGTAGGTTATAATATAATACGCGAGTTTACTCCTAATATAATTTTTAAGAGCTTCCATAATGACCAGCGGTTTCCTACCTAACCAACTCACATTTAAAATGGCTGAATTGTTTTGGAAATTTTCTTTTACTATATCGGCAAAGCCATACAGGTTTATTTAAAGTGCCATATTAATTTTTAGTGGGAGCTTACTTTTTCAATTCTGTTTTAATTAAACAGATATTGCCTCTCCGTGTGACATGACTCATTTATTTTAAAAACCTTTACAAAGTTGAAAACATTTGAAGTAGATACCTAAGATAATTAAAAAATGGGTCTGAAATTTAAAATAGTTTCGGCATGAAACTATTTTCTATTTCAGACCCAACGAGTTTTTGACATGCTGAATTTAAATTTGAAATTGTTAAAATATACCAGACCTTCGATGTTTAAAAAGCAAGAAGGTTGTTTACGTTAGATTCGTTTCGTTATCCCAGGTTGTTTGGCTTTGGGTAACTCAACCTTACCGTATCGCATAAACAAAGGTCGGCTCAGTTAATAACGGAATGTTTATATTAAGACTGTTTATACCTGTCTAAAATTAATAGGTACTGGTCTAAGGGCTTTGTATTTCAACACTTCCGTATCATAAACACTTTGGAATGGAACGGAAAGGAAACATTAACTTCGTAATAGAAAGGAACGTTTTTTATTTATTTTCTAACGCGCAGTTTTTTAAGATTCATCTAACTAAATTATCAAAACATAAAAAAAAAAGGATGAGCTTTCCACCCAGACTTTTAGCTTAGATGTACCTATAAACGAAGACATATAGCTTGGAACTTAGCTTACAGAAAACTGCCCGCTAAAGTGCAGAGGGCAATTGCGTAATTCCTCGGAATAAAAGCAGAACGTACAATTCAAAACAAGCGTTTTCGTTGCGGATCCCTCAACTTTTTAAACAGTTTCGGTCTGGATACGAGGCTTTTAGCCGAAACTTTCCGTGCTTCCCACCGCTAGTTAAACAAAACGCTTTACACTTTTCCCCTATTTGAGGCTTTTATAATTGGAACATTGGTTAAACTTTTGCTGTTCGATAATGATCTCTACTCCTACTCTATTACATTACAGTAGGTATTATTTTTTGTCCTAACAGTGGTATCTTCTGATGAAACAGCAATATTATTACCTATATGCTTTTTTATTAAAAGATATATTTTTACCATGCTCTTAACAGACAAGGAAGAGCCAAAAATAAAATAAAAAACAAGTTAATAGTCATTGGTTGCATTGCATTGCATTGCTTGGTTAAATCCACGGAATTACTATCTAGTTCTTTTTTCGTATTCAGCGGTTAAATCAGTCTGGCTTATCTATTTAAATTCAAAGAAAGAACGAATCGAATCAACTGAAATCCAAACCGTCAAAAGATAGGATGAAAGACTCTTTACGGTGTATATCGTTCGTATTTTGAATGCATTCTTTGTATCCGTTCAATTCGAAATTTGAATAGTTCGTAGAGCACACAGAGCTGGCTGCTTCGAATGAGTTCTTTCGTCTCTCTATTTTTAAAACACAATATTGTTCCTAAATTGAATTCCATTGGGATTGCTCATAAAGTTACGCTAACTTTTATGACAATGGACGACATATAGAAAATACTCGCTGTCGTAGGTTACTGTTTCTGAATTGTGCTTTTAACTTTTAACGTGCCACGGAAAGGGCGTACTAAGCCGAAAGGGGCTGATTCTAGGCCCAGAGGGCATCAACTTGTGATTAATAAATTGAATTTGAATTTCTAAAATCGAATTTCTATTTTTTTTACAAAAAATTAAGTTTATATATAACATTAGCAAAACCCTTCATTTGTCATAATAAGATTACAAAAAACTATGAAATTAGAAAACAATAATAATAAAACAATATACCTACGTAAAAGAACACGAACACAACAAAGCAGAATTGCCTCAATTTATTTTTAAAATTAGTAAAATAATCAAAATTAAAGAAATCATAGCACAAACTTTGACCCCCGAAACAATATCCAGAATCACTCCATTTTACACCCTTTCAGTGGAACCTTATATTTTTTTTATAAACATTTCTGATATCTCTTTTTTTAATGTTTGTTTTGTTTGTTACAGCTGATCCTCTACCGGGCAAGCACGTGCCGCTAGAGAGCTATGAATCCGAACTGGAGCGGGAGCATGCGTTACCGACGTCCGTCCCGAACGCGGACATACTCAAGACTAACAGCAATCCGACCTATCACAAGCCTAGGTAAGTTCCGTTTTCCTTTTTCTAGTGTTACGGACCAATAGGTGGTCTCTATCCAGCTCCAGCTGTGTGTTGCTGGCTTACATTTTTTTTTTATTTTTTTTTATTGCTGATGGATCAGCGTTTGGCTACCAACTCACTTTAAGAAAGCGAAGATGTAGCCTAAGATGGAGCACGCTATTCCAGAAGGAACTTATTTACCCTAGATTTGAAGACTCCAAGATTGTACTCTACTGGGAAGACTGACGCAGGAAGATCATTCCACTCTTTTTTTTTTTTTTTAATTTGCACCACCCTGATTAATCCCGTGGGTGTCCTTGCAGAACAATTTTACCATTGAGCTGCGGTCCCCGACCAGCATGCCCAGCGTGGGGATTATGGGCACTACCCCACGATAAACGCCAATAAGGCGCTTGTCAGGTGAGGCCTGCGTCCAGCAGTGGGCCAATACAGACTGTTGAGGTTGAGGTGGTCTCCATTAGGATACCTTGGCCTCGCTACCTCAGCAGTCTCTTTAGATTATCTTTAACTATCTATTCGAAACGACTTCGCTAGCTCGGGATTTAATATCAGCCCGTTAAACAAAAAATAGTTTTGTCCACTTATTGAAGAAATAACAATTATTTTTATAGATACAATAAATGTACACTTATGGTTTGTCCACGTTGAATGGAGCATGTTAGTAAACAAAATACGACACAAATAACAAAATCTCACTTGCTTGGCGTCGAGTTTCGGATATAATTGTAAGCAATTTTTATTAAAGGGAGGATCTAAAATCGACAAGTAATGTAAATTACGTATAAAAGGACGCGCCAACAAAGTGAATTTTAGGTTAAGTATGGGCGGTTTGTTTACGTTTATGCTTCATTCAAAATGGACACGATATAGATGGTTAAATTATACATTTATCTTTATTTTAACCTACTTAAAAAAAATAAGTTTCTTAATTGGACTGTTTTTTTTAGGTTTGTTACCTCTGAACTTTTGACTGGGTGATCCGATTTTAATGATTTTTTGTTTAATTGAAAGCTAGTGCTTTTCACTTGGTCCAATTTGGTCTATACCATGTCCATTTTTAATGAGGAAAAAACGTATACAAACCGCCCATACTTAACCAAAAATTCACTTCGTTGGCGCGTCCTTTTATACGTAATTTACATTACTTGTCGATTTTAGATCCTCCCTTCAATAAAAATTGCTTACAATTATATCTGAAACTCGTCGCCAAGCAAGTGAGATTTTGTTATTTGTGTCGTATTTTGTATACTAACATGCTCCATTCAAAATGGATAAACCATAGGTCTGACACTGGCATCAAAACCATAAAATTGAAGTAGGTTTATAGTTTTTTTTAAATAAACCCAATTATTGATGAGTTGACCTTCTCAATGACACCAACATTCAAATAATTTTATACCGTCAATGTCAAATGTTAATTTCTGTTATAAAAGCTTCGCAAATATCCGTCCCTTTCATAACCAAACAAAAGTAATTAAAAATCGCTCACACCAATCAATTTAGATGGTAATTTGACCCAGGAGGCAGAACCCAAACATTTTCCAATTGCTAAATTGTCGATGAAAAAACTTTTTCATTTGGATAACTCTCCAGTTTCGGTAATCAATGTTCATAGAGTTTTAGGGGCCCGTGAGGTAATAAAAGAAACCTTAAACTTCGACGGTCTTAATGCTGTTTGAATGGAGAGGGTGGAGGCTGAGTTATTGCATACCTTTTTGGTCTTTGGTAGAGTCCCACATTTTGAGCGCGTGTGATAAGATTTTTTTTTTTACTAAAAGCAGTTTAATGATCTGCGACGAATATCGTATAATAGAGTTTCTAGCTTAGATGTTTAAAAGTTCTAGACTAGAATTTAAATCTAGATAATCGAGTGAAGTACTTACCGGTAGAATGGGGTGGCTATGTGCCAGGCAGGTGAGAATGTGCCACGGGGGTCACCGGCAAGATTATTGTCGATTTCTTTTTCTACTTTGACTTATAGAGATTATTTCTTCGATTAATCGATTTTAAAAACATTTTCCCATCTCTAATTCATTTTGCAAAACATTTACTTTCATCTATCAGTGTCATTCAGTTTGTAGAAGTTTTTAGACAAAGCGGACGAATTTAAAATCAGGTGTAAACTTTATGTTGTCCAGCTGAATCTACGGAAGCTGTCGTAATCGAGGTATTTTATGCTAATTGTATATTTTATTGGCAATTGAATGAATGTAAATCAATAAGATTATGTTTTGTTTCTACTGAAATACGAGAGTTTTGTCAAAATATCGAAACTTCGCAGGTGACAATGTGCCACAAATTTACCGCTTAAAAATTGACTGTGTTGCCATATCATTACAATAGAATCCTATTAATCTTGTTTTTTTTATTATTTCAGTGCTTACTTAGTGCCAAGGCATTATAAACGTACGGTTGGGGCCAGGCCTTACAAAAACTACACAGACGAAACATTTTAACAATAATAAGAAAATATAAAGTTTTATTTGAAATATAACGCATTTTAACGATCAGGTTGCATTCTATTTAGTGTCGTTTTTAAATCGGTCATTCCCTAAATCACGTAAATACGTTAACTCTCAAGAGTTTCTTTTAAACCTTTATAAATGCTATATTTTCAATATTTACGTAGGTACTTCAATATAGTACCTACGTAAATTTTAAAACATAGGATTTCATTTTGAAAATTTACTGCACATTTAATGCGGAATTTAGCACTAAAACTTATTTTCCTCCAGCAGGGCCCAGTCGCGCGGAGGTTGACACTTAAGGGCAAACTAAGTTTTGGGCCTGACCTGATACGAGTACTCAGAAAAAATCGTCCTTATTTGTGATTTTTTGATGGCAACATTAATGTTTTTGTTTTTTAAAGTTCTCTGGAGGACCATTTTCGAAGTACAGATAGGTGTCAACGTGCCTTTTCATTAATGTAAAGAGATATGAAGGGAACTGTGAAGTGGCACATTCTCACCCCAAGTGGTCAGGTGAGAATGTGCTACATTTTTTTTCATTTTTTGTCCAAAGTATGGTTCATTTATTAGTGGCGAGATAAAGAACATGTAAACAAATATATAACGAGCATTATCTGATCTATTTTCCTAAACAATAAGTTATTTTGGCTTTGCTAGCACTAAATAACCTTGAAATGTGGCACATAGCCACCCCATTCTACGGTAAGTCATTAAGTAAATTAAGCTGCCTGTATAAAGACTAGAATTTAAATCTAAATAATCGAATAAAGTAGGTACTTAAGTCACTAAGTAAATTAAGCTGCCTCCAGATTGTTTGCAACAATCTGCAATTAGCTCAACTGTTTTGATTATACAAAGATACTAGTTTTGATTCGTTTTAATCCTTTGATTGTTATTTTCTTTGTCATGAGCTTTTGCGTAAAGTAAGTAAAATGTAAAGTTTCTATAAAGACATAAGTAAGTAATCGTAGTATTGAGTAAGTAGCATCAATAGGTAGGTCATTAAGTGACTCAATATCTGTACCCATCACCTTTCTTCATTATCCGTGAGCTACAAGTTTTCCTTACCCCTCCACTTCAACCAAAACAATAGGTAAAAAGACTTATCTACAAAAATGTTACATAAATTATTGTGTGCCATTCAATGACGTCCAAACAAAAACCACCTAAATCTGCAAGCTTCATATCATAACACAAGCGCACTTCTTATACGAAAACCAAGAAACTTCCTTCCAAATTTCAAAAATTCATAGTTTCTATACGGAACACTTGGCACCGATCTCGTCACACGCTTGACCTGCTTTGGGAGTTTGTTTTCAACGCAAAAGTTGTACAATTGACGACATTGATTGATCGTTCCAGAAAATACATACGAAAGAAGGTATATAAATAAGAATATACATAACTTAAAAAGTTTTGCATCTCGGGGTATTGTTAAGTTTTCAATATTAATGGATTTTTCTTATTGTTTTCGGGGTTCGCTCCATTTCATCGCTAAAACTGAAGTTGTGTTTGCAAGATTATTTCGAATGTTTTGGTTTAGATCCATACTCATCTATCATATTTCTCGATACAGGCCCTGCCCGGTGAAAGACGGTGACGAAATCGTCGAAAATCACTATTTAATTAGCTCAGCAAATTTTATACAAAATTTCCTATTTCATGTGTTACAGTAAGATAAAGTTCATCTGTCGTTATTTTGTCTTATTTACTGCATTAAATATTTTTTACTTAACTTCTCTTTAAGTCTAGTAAATTTTAGTAACGACTCATACCTATACACGGATGGCAAGTCGACCGACGCTCGACCGTCGATCGTTACCGACTGCAGTTGTCGACTGCCGTCAAATGCAGTCGACAATAATTGCCTTGCAGTCAGCCGTCGTCCGTGTATTTAAGACGTACAGTCCTGTACGAGTACCTGAGCGCTTAGTAAACTTAAATATTCGAGTACATAATTTTGGGCTCCAATTCGTTGGTTAATTCGGTAGTAACATGCAAAATATCATGGAGCCGAAAATCCGACAAAACTCTTTCTCCCGAGAAATCGGGAAACCTGATCGCAAAATTACCCAATTACCGAACGCATAAAGACGAATGTTAAAACAGGGGACTGTTTTAAGGTAATTCCTCAAATGAAATCTTCATCGTAAATCTGGGATTTAAAGCGTTTTCGACTTTAATGCGTAAAAAAGTTTGTTCCGCGTTGTTTGACTCTGCCTTGGAGCGTAAAATTGCTGTAAATTCCACATTTCGCTGCACGTTCGATCCTGGGTAGGGTGATAAAAAGCCGGAAAACTTTGGCAAGCCGGGCCAAATAATAATTCGGCACCCAATATAAAATCTGTGCTCGCGTAACTACAAAAAAATGTGATAGATGACATAAGTGAAGATTTTGATTTCATATTTTTGGTAAAAAAAACCAGACCACTTCATTTTTAATCGGATGCATATAGCAACACACGTTATGCGAGCGATGTATAAAAAAAAGACGTGTGGCACTCGGGGACTGCCGCGGTAAAGCTATTGCAATGCCATCTAGAGGCGAGTTGCTGAACTAAAGAAACAAACGTCAAGGTTTTTTCGTTACGGAATTTCTGGATTCGGTCCCCGCGCTCAAGGCCCGCGATAGAAGCTATGCAATAGCTTAAAAAATTATAAATACCTACTATTATAGTGCTGGCTGCCTCACACAGACGATAATTTTTATTTGCACATCTTTTACACCTGTATAAATAAAGGTGTTTATTCATTAGTTTATGGCAATACTACGACAAGAACGGTTATGCCGCGTTGCCACAATCAGTGTCAACTCGGACAAGGCTCGGATCGAGTGGACTCGTAGGAATAGCTTCATACAAGTTTACTAAGATAGCTGTTGATATTAACATAATTCACGAGGCAGGCAGTTGTTGACTGCAGTTGACGGCAGTCGGTACCTTGCCATCCGTGTAGGTATGAGTCCTTACTAAATGGTCCATTTTCTTTGAACATCGAAACATTATCGAGACGCTTGGTTGTTTTTACTAGACGCCATTTTGTTTTTCTGTTTGTATACGAGCTAGCTTGGAAAAGTAGTCCGCGGTCCGAGTCGCCATCGTCCGAGTACGCTAGGATTTGCCATCTCATTTGCCATAGACGTACTCGGACGTTTCCGTCCGATCTAAGAAGACACGTATCCGAGTCCACTCGTCCGTCGGTTCGTGTCAACGCGGCTTTAAGTTTAGAGTAACAATTTCTGAAGCAATCTTCTCGACAGTGATTTATTTACCCATTCATCCAAGCGACATTCCGCGAGGAACTTACCTGCATGAAGTTCGATTATCAACACGTTCGTAGTCCGCTATAAAATAACGATTTTTACTGAGAGTTCTTTACTGAGAATTCAGTTGTAAATAAACTATTTTCTCTAGGGAATCAGATCTGTTTACTCCTCTCAAGAATTCTATTAAATTCGTTTTGAATGGATATAATAATACTGGGATCTTAGGTTAAGCTCAATTTCATTTCCACTAATTGAAAATATACTTCAAAAATACATATATTCCCTGAATAGCTATTTTTATCTAGCTTATCCAGGTAATTAGACAGTGAGCGGGGGTGGATTTTATCTCAAATACATTTTTATTGTACCAGGATAGAATTTCACGTGAAAGGGCAAAGCTTTTAGCTTTGTTAGTTATGTTGTCAATAGACAGGTCAATGAATAGTCTGTAGCGGTCACGGCGTAAGAATATACTCTACCTATCCATTTTTAGGGTTCCGTACCCAAAGAGTAAAACAGGACCCTATTAATTAGCCCCCGCTGTCCGTCTGTCATCAGGCTGTATCTCATGAGCCGTGATAGCTACAGTTAAAATTTTCACAGATTATGTATTTCTGTTGCTGCTATAACAAAAATTTATAAAATTTAAATAATTTAAGGGTGGCAACGTCCTTATCACCCTGAGAACTAATCACCGAGGTTAGGCAACGTCGGGCGCGGTCAGTACTTGGATGGGTGACCGCATCATATTGACTTTTTGTGTTTTTACAAGGAACCATTTGTATTTTTCTATTTTTACAGTGTACGGAACCCTTCGTGCGCTAGTCTGACTCGCACTTGGCCGGTTTTATTATGTACCTACTTTTAACAAAGAAAATAAAAATAACAATTAAATAATAAAAATAAATAAGAAATAGTACCTACTTCAAATTGAAACAGTTGAGCTAACTACAGACTGGTGCAAAAAATACAATACAATACAAAAAATCTACAGGTAGCCCAACTGATCCATAACCAGTCGCCGCGTCCCCAAGCCGCTGGCTGCATTGCCCCGCTCTATGTCAAAATCCTTAAATACTTGACAAACATTTCTCTACAAATTACATTAAGTTGCCGACGGAATTTCGAAGTTTTAAATTATACAAGCCTCTTCAGTACTAACTAGTTGTATTTCAAGAGGTTTAAGATTCATGTCAAAGAATGGAAGAGGTATAAACTGACAGAAATGCTCGTCCTTGTAAAGAATTAACCAAGTTTCAAGACGTGACTACAATTACACCATCCGTACTTAAATCTTGACACAGCTGAGTTTGAGAATAGCTAGGTGAGTAAAGTCCGTATTATGCTAGTTTGCTCAGTCATCGATTCATACTTGACTGACGGGCATAGAAAAGCGTTACTCAAGCAAAGAACGATGGCTGAGCGAGCTTATATAAAACGGGCCTCAGTGACGTTGACTACACCTTTTAACTTTACTTTCTTAAACAATGATCATCGTTTGACGACCTCCGTGGCGCAGCGGGTGAGAATCTACCTGTTACACAGAAGGTTGTGGTTTTGATTCCCGTTTTGGAACAAATTTTTATATTATCTGCAGATATTTGTTCATGGTGTTATCTGTATGTTATCTGTAGTATAATAAAAACTATATCATACAAATATTCGAGTAATGTAAGTATCAAGTAGGTACGTACCTACCTACCTACCCATAACGCAAGCTTGAAAATATACTTCAAAAATACATATATTCACTGAATAGCTATTTTTATCTAGCTTATCCGTTAGGTAATTAGACAGTGAGTGGGGGGTGGATTTTATCTCAAATACATTTTTAATGTACCAGGATGGAATTTCACGTGAAAGGGCTTACTTTGGGGCTAGATGCTGCATGGATTATTTAATTAACTTTTTAAAGTGGTTCGGTACAATTATTTCCATTAATATTGATCCAGCCATTTTCTCAGCCATTGCTCTTGCAAAACTGCCAGTAATTATGTAAATCGTTACAAAGTTACACAACTCACGATTAAACGTGCTTATAATCTGTTTCGGTTGAGCTTAAAAATGCTTAAACGATTTAAGTTAGCCTCTTTGGCGTGAAGTTAGAAATCTTGGAGATCATGAAACTTTGAAGATGAAAATGTCGTAATTATGTCATCTTAAATAATTACTTTTCGTTATTTTTCGCTCTAGAAACGGATTATCTAAAAATGTCTTAGAACTTTCGGGTTCAGTTCTTAAGTAAATAAAAGCAGCGCTGAGAAAATGTCCTGAATAAATTATGAACCCCCAGTGGCACGTAACGTGTTAAACAATTCGAATTCCGAATAACCTATATTTTTAAACGCAGAACAAAAATACCGTGCGACGTCATAAACAAGAAATAAATCGCCTTTTTGCACCGTTCGAATGCACATGCTGCTCCATGTCATCAGCAAAATGCACGCGATAAATCGTCAACAAAAGCACAAAAAAAACTATCTAACCACAAACAATTTATCAATCCAAACTAAACCGTCAACAGAAAAACAATTAAAAAGCGATACGTCCGTGGCTCAATTCCGGCGGATTTGCGGAGGCCGTTTTTAAAGCCCACCTAAGCATGATTGAAACATTAAAACGATTGTCAAAACGTTTATTTCCCTCGTGGTTGATATTTTGGCGCGTTTTCCGCGGAAATGTCAAATGCGCACTTGACAGTGACTTTGACGTTTCTAATACTTAACATTTTAATCAATGACATTAATAAGAAACTCCTTTTGGTGGTACATGGAAGAGCCATATCGTAGAGTTGGTTTAAAACGAGGTTTAAAATCTTATCACGATCAGTCTGGGTATGTTTTTATGTAGAGTTTTCTATGACGACCGCTGTGGCGCTGTGGGCGAAGGCCGCAACCTCCTTCGTCCTGCGACGGAGGTTGCGGGTTGCGATTCCCGCCTTGAGACAAATGTGTGTACGCTCTGCAGATATTTGTTCTTCGTTTACTAAAAAAATATGTATTATGAAGTACCTATATTGTATTATGTATATCAGTTATCTGTAGCCATAACACAAGCTCTGCTTAGCTTTGGGCTAGATAATGCTGTGTGAATTGTCTAATATTATTTATTTTATATTTATGCTCTATGGTTTTATGCTGTTGTTTCGAGTTTTGCCGTCGATCTGCACAGCCAGTTGGTATTTCATCGCCGCCATATTGTATAGTAAAATTGTTTATGGTAAACACGCAAATTTTATAGTTTGACCTATAGACTATAGATTAATGATTTTAGTCGACGAAAATCACTCATTTCCGTCGAGTTGTGTCGCAGACGATTTGGAAAGTATTCGAGCGGGAAAATGGTTTGCGTCTTATTAGAACTGGCCGGCCATTTGAAGTTCAGTAATGTGCTTATTAAAATGAGTTCCGCGAAGGAAAATCAGGGAAAAACAAGTTGGAAATTCTTTTGTCGAGGAAAATGAGAAATGGGTCACGGTGCATTACAATGTCTTTAATAAGGAAGAAACTAAGTTGTCTTTACAGGTTCTATTTCGATATCGCTTGCTTTAAAGTAACTGGATTTTTTGTAGCAGTCTAGCCTATAACTTAGATATAAAATGCTGGACAATTCACACAATCTAGCCCCAAGTTGTGATGAAATAATCACACTATCACGCTATCACACTAAATGGATGGATGGATGTTTGTTACCTCTTCACGCCAAAACTACTGAACGGATCTGGCTGAAATTTTGCATAGAGGTAATTCTAAACCTGGAATCAAACATAGGCTTTTATCCCATAAATCTGTTCTCGTGGGATAAAAATGACCTCTAACTCCTTCATGGCCTAAGACGCTGGTGCCAGTCTCCAGCCTTGTGTAGCTGCGGCGCTGGCCAGTGAATGAGATAGGTTTCCATAGGAACAACGCGTGCGAAGCCACGGAGCGCAGCTATTCATGAATAAATAAATGATGCTGGATAATTCACGCAGCATCACAGCAAGCCACAAGATAAGCAGAGCTTGTGATATGAGTACCTATTAAATAACTGATATAAGTTCTATTTAATACAATACCTACATACATAGATATATTTTTTATCATAATTATATATAAAAAACCCAGCAACACCCTGAACAATTATCTGCGGATCGTACAAACATTTGTCCTGAGGTGGAAATCTCGATACTAACATCAAATAGACTAACCCCCAGAAGTTGTCATAAAGAGCCGGAATCAAAACTAAATATCCACCAATCCTCCCCCAACTCGATGGCGGTAAAAATTTACAATTAAATCCCAGAAAACTTAAAATGTCTAGAAAAAAATAATACTTTCGAAAGCAAACTGAAAGAGATGCTCATAAAAAAATGTTATTACAAACTCGACGATTTCTTCAATGATCCTTTTAGCGACTCGCAAATTAAATTATAAATTAGTGTAAATATTAAGTTCATTATTATTAATTTTAAGATATTGCGCGATACCTGCCAGTTCTCCATTGCAACTCCCATAATGGGTACATACTGTGATCTTAACTTAAACTCACCTTATCACTAAGACCTGATTGTATGAATGCAATAAATACTGAATACTGCATGCTGAGATACCTACTGTTCAGTAGATACGTTAGGTACCTATCAAATAATTTTATGTCTTATACGGACTTATAAACACGTTAGAAGTAAGCACTCGGTGATTTTAATCATCTCTGCTATTTTATTCAAAATACAAGGTTTTTCTTTCACCGCCATTTATTTTGAATGTCTTTTCAACGAGTTTCTGCGTGGGTATAGAGCTACACTGGTGGATCCTTCAGAACCAAGCGATGTATTATTTACAACATACTGTTATATTTATCTTTGTCGTTGTTGATGATGTTATCATGACTGAAGCACTGAAGATTAAAGTCCTAAATTCGTCTATTATATAGCGTTGATAGCTAGCTAGCACCAGAATGGCAAAATAGTATATTGGATGCTGTAAAATTCATTATCCTGATTTTGCAATCCCTATACGTCAAACTATCGCTCTCTGTATACCGTATAGGTACTGAATTAATAAATTATTTTCAATTCATGCCTCCTTCCAATCTCGATTTACTTGTACTTCCCGAGTTTACGCTACTATTCCGGAAGTCCCAGAGACAATCATTAGGAAGATTCATAGAGTTGCATTCTTGTTTTTATTGCAAACGTGTTGTTTATGGCCAAGTCTGTCCTCTATGTTGGTTGATAGCATCACTTATTTTACCAAACACTAGCCTCACAGAAGCCATTGTGGAAAGGTCTACGAGAAAAAGACAAAATGGCTGAACTGTAAAGACGTGTATTTCTGATATGAAAATTGTATAACGAAAGACCAGGCAGTATGGCCCTAATGGTTTTCGCCTAATTTGTTCAAAGAAACAAATTAAATTAAAATAAAAAAAAACCATTGTGGAAAATTCTTCAAATGACATTCATTACTTAACGTTCAGTGTGGTGAGTGTGTATTGGCATACTGTTCACTTCGAAGTTTGCGTTACTTTATTTTCTGTGGAAATGTGAGAGCGCTCCAAGCGGCAAGTTTACGTAACTTTCAAATTTAAATACAAAAAACTTTGTAGTAGGTTAACACACTCAGCATACAGTAGAGTCCATCAATTGGTTGTCCCCTTGTTAAATTTAAATTAAATTTCTATTGCTACTGAAATATTGTAAGCTTACCTACTATTTTTAGGTTCAATGTATGTACATAGCATGATGTTCTGTAGAGAAACTACCAATTTTATTGTAGGTATATTAAAAAATCAAAAGAATGTTATTACTAATTTGTATAGATTATTTGAAAACATGTACATATTTATAAACTAAAAGATAATGCTACGATACTAACGCTAAAAGAATAAAACTGTGTCGCGCGCGTTCAGTATACCAGATTATATTATGGTATTAGAACAAATCCTTTCGATTAGCCTTTTTTTGGACCTGTCAGGACTCTTCGGAACCTTGACTATTTTAAATTACATAAATATATTACACACACACATGACAATGAAACACATAAATAAATAACCTTAGGAGTTCGTACCGTGGGAAGATAATTTGTCTTGCGAAATATAAACCTTGATTATGACAGTTTGATATCCTAAATCAAGGTAGAATCTAGATTCAAGATTCCCAAGACCATAGGTTAATTGGTAGCAAATCTAGCCATACATAATGAATTCCATCAGACCTAACAAGGATTAATCTGCCTAGATGTGTTGTAATTGCTTATTCATCATCGTATCTAGGATTCATTAGTATTCAGATATTCTAAGCGTGGGGCCTGCAGAAATTGCAGAATGCATGCTAAGATTGTGGCATCTGATAACTGGATAGCCACTTGTAGTGCCATCTAGCGGGGAGTAGCGGAAGCAGAAAGTTTAATTTCCTCTGACATTGCTTTAAAAATATAAGCTTTTTACATTATAAAACAGGTTTATTTTTTATTTCCTTTAATTAGAAAAATACACTGCGCACAGAACCCTTTTTGTGAGAAGCGAGTAACTACAAATTTCTAAATTTATTAGTTTGTCAATTCAAGTAACGCCATCTAGCGTCGTATAGCGTAACTAAAACATATTCTGATATCTATTTCTACTTGTATCTTACAATGACTGTTCGAGACATTTCTACAAACTTGTCTGTCCTATTTTCTCTGTACGCATTGTCACGTCAACAATCTCTTGCAAATCGTGAAATCTCTGCCTAGTTTGAATGTTTTCATTCGTGCCTCTTAACAGAGTGTATGGGTACTCTTGTAGCACTTCATCAAGGCGTTTGACGTACCACGAAATGTAGGTCGACGTTGCGCCGTCATTACATGCATACATGTATGTATGTAATGTATGCCTCATACACGTTACAACATTTTGTATGATGAATGAGTTTTTGCATTAAATTGCGAATCGTGGCATAATGTGAGTGCTCTTTTAAATGCAACAGGTTTTTTTTCATTCCGTAATTAGTGTTGCCATATGCCACTTAGGTGTTTTTTCGTTTTCGATTTTGTAATTTAATTTAATGTGCCAGGCGGGTAAAATTATTGCTTGAATGAATGGAAAATTCAACACGAGTGCTCGGTTGTTAGAGTTTTTACTAACAACGTTTTTTATAACACACAGTGTGCGCACGTTTTTTGAATTTGTATTCAGTAGCGTCAGGGTTGCCACTAAAAAGAGGCACTGTCCAAGTTACACCGTTTTCGCTATCGAAAAAATACCACGCGCGAAAAAGGACCACGCCAAAAATACTCTGCGGTAACTAACACAACATTTTCGCCGGAACACGACACGGGTTACCTTTTTTATTTTTCATTGTTTTGTCTCATTAAAATGCGGTCTACGTACAGAAAATAAAGCTAACTGAGCCATTGCTTTGGAGTTTTGCCAATTTTTGCCATTTCCATACCAGACTGCTAAGCCGGTATTGATCTATATCTACTCGGTGTCTCTGTGGTAGAATAGATCAACTTATAGTGGTCATATTACGGAGTTCTAAGGTCACTGACATAGGAAAAATATACGCTTGAGGGCTACCTCATTATTTTCTGTGTTTTTATACAAAATGAGTTCGGTATTTTGGCACGACGAGACAAAACGGGTAAGAAATAATTCATAGGATAATACGCATTTTATGGGGACCACATTAATAAAATAAATGTAGCAAAGTGCCATTGGAGGCTGTAGGGCGGGTGTTATTATGGAACTGTTTCTTTGTCCTTTGGGGTACCTTGTAACACAGTCAAAGGGCTTGGGATATATGAAGCTATTTAGGAAAGTTTTATTGAAATGTTCTCAGATATCCCACGAGAAACAATATAAGGAGAATTTATGATAATAGTGGTACAGTAGACAAATAATGTCTCAATGTTGTTTTAGGCAACGTACCTACTCTATACTCATGTGTCTAACAAAAACATACCCAGTAGATAACCTATGTTACTGAATAAAGTAAATTACTTGCGTACAGTTATTTCTAACGTCTCACGAAAACCAGAAACGCGCTTATGTTCTTACGAAAAGGACCTATTCCCAATGTCTCATGAAAGTTAGAACGTCGTGATTTACAATCTACATATGTACATCATCGATTATTTATCTTTTTCAATAGTGCCTATTTGTCATAAAGTAAATCAGCAGTAAAATTTAATAAAAAGTAACAACATAAAATAATTCTACAAGTTAATTTTTTTACCGCGTAGGTAGAGCGTATAGTAGAGCTGTCAAACGCAATCTGTCACTGTCACCCGCGGCCAAACACCCATTCCATTTCACCCATTATTTTACACAAAATAAAACCCTAGCTAGACTGAAAAATGTGTACCTAAAAGCCGTAACCGATACAAATCTGCACTGGACAGGCTATTATTGAAATTTTATACCGGCTTTAATGTGAATTGCCGAGAATACGTTGCGTTTGCAGAATTTGTTCGGCAGTTACTTCACCGAGGCGGGGGACCGAAAGAACGGATTTTAGAGTTTCCATACGTGATCGTTCCGCTCTATACCACTTGTGTTTATGAATATAAAAATAATATAACACGTAAACAGACGTGATTAATGAAGAAAAAACTATTTAATCTATACCTCCCGTGATACTTCTGAACCACAAGCACCTCAACCATTTCTCCAAACCCTGGTCCAAACTCTATTATAGACCTCACGGACTAAATAAAAAATCTCGATAAAAATTTAGGTAGGTAATGTTTAATGTATTAGCTATGTCAGTTATCGATAGAACCTACCCAAACACAAGCTCTGCTTCGCTTGAGACTAGATAATGCTGTGTTGTCCAGCAATACCTATTTATTTATTTCTTTAAGATTTAGGGAGTAACAATTTTGTGGAAATCGGCCACATGCGGAGCGAAGTGCCCGTGTATGGCAACACTTTAAAATGGCAGTGTAAGATGTGTAGAGAGTTTTGTGTAAGAGATATCGAAGTAGAAGTATTATTGTTGAAATAAAATGCTCGATATCCTATTTCTAGATATTTTCCCCGCTACCTTAGAACGTAACGAGGTAGTAAAATTATGCTATTGCTACATTTTGCCCACGTACTGCGAATGAATTTTATTTCACCATTTTGTGAAACGATTTTAGCAATATAGTTTGAATAAAGTTGAATGCAATTTAATTATAGGAGGTTGTTAAATATGCAATTCGAGATTTACATATTTATTGTAAATTTGATTAACGAATGGCAATCTACGTATAACTACAGGTGGCAAATGAATCAAATTGGTAGACAACGCGTTATTCGCTACCTAGAGTACCCAGAGCGGTATCGCTAATTTTCGCTTGGATTTCGCCTTCGGTTTCTGGGCGCGGTATTCCGTCAAGTATTTTAATGACGGTAGGATTAAATCATGCCCACTCGGTTTTCGCTACCGCAATACCGCGTAGCTCGGATAATAGTATCTTTCAACGACAAAAGTTGCAAAAAAAACTTTGTAAATTGCCAAAAACTAATAATTATTTACAAAATTACTTAGACAATTTTTTTACTAGCACCAAAAAACAGTTTTCTAGAATATTGGCTCTTGGCGATTTTGGTCGTTGACTTTAGATATAAAAATAAACAAAAAATCTAAATGAACACTTATTCCTAGTTTTACTTTCATAGCTAGTAAACCTAGTATATTTTAAAATTTCTGACGTGTCTAGTACTCCGGTTTAAAGAAGTAAATCAATTTTGAAGTCTTTATAGGAATGTTTTCAAAGGGTTTTCAAATGTCAAATGGGTGGTTTTTGCGCAAACGCACAGCGACACCCCGACGTACTACCTTTAGTTTTTTGATTATTGTTATTCATTTATTGATATTATTCATTTATTGCTATTATTCATTCATTGTTATTTACTTCCAGACCTCCACAGCACCACGGCGCGGCTCTCCTGGCCGGGGTGGGGGGAGCGGCCGTGCCTTCCTACGCGCCCCCCGGACGCGCCTTCTTCACCCCCCCTCTGCCACCTGAGTATAGGAACCCTTTCGCGGACAAGCCTACACTTAGAGGTAAGAAATATATCCAGTATATTGTTAACTTCAAAGTATTTTTTATAAACAAAGAAAATTACAATAAAATACTAGAAAGAACTGAGAACTACATAGTATTTACAATAGAAACAATTGAGTTAACTGCAGATTTTGCAAACAATCTACAGGTAACTCAACTGTGTGACATTTAGAATATAATATTCCGATATAATATTATTTGTAACGTAATCAAAAAACAGAAGTGATTTAAAAAAAAGACAAAGCTTTCTGCCGTTTAGAGTCACAAAACGATCTCTGTCTCAGCATGAGCTGGTTGTAAACACGTAACAATCAGCGCTGGTCTTCCGAAAGAGCCGTTTTGTGTCGTCACGGAAGATAACACACATTGACACAAAACAATCAAAAATAACGATAAAAAATTTAACCTACGGTAACTGTTGATTGAAACAGAAAGCAGAAATCCTTCTATGGGTTAGTTAGTTTCCTGAAAATGTTTTCTTCACTCTCCTCTGTTATACAACTACAACAAGATGAAAAGATCCAATCGCAGCATCTATTGGCTTGGCGAGAGAAGCGAGCTGCCAAAATTACTCACTAATTGGTTAGAGACTTTCTGAGCCAAGTTATTAGACTGTACATGCTTTATTTGGGTATAATAAGCGATGTTTGCCAAAAGGTTAAAGCTTTTAGTAAACTATTCGATATATCAAGCCTCAGGGTGGCTTGATATATGATCATATACAGGGTGTCGCGGAAAGGGTGTACTAAGCACTATAACAAATATACTTTATAGAAAACGACCAGAAAATCCTGAACAAATATCTGTAAAGCGTAAAAACATTTGTTCCGAGGCGGGAATCGAGCAACCTCCTGCGTCGTAGCCGGACCTGCGCCACGGAGGTCGTCATTTGTCGTATTAGCATGAGCATAGATAGAGTTTTTAAGGCAATGGCGTATGAAAATCTAATGATTGTTTTTTTTTTCAGGCACAAACACAGATGGGAACAACTATCTCAACCGGAGGCCTATCCCTCCGCCCTCCCTGGGTGCAGGCCACGAGCGGATACCCATCAGGCCTCCTGGACAGGTACAATACCGATAATGATAATTAACCATTTCATACCATAATATTACCCCTCATACCATCGCCAAACGTAACGCCTATCCAGTTTGAAACTATTTTGCTTTGCGTTAAAAACAAAAGATATCAAGCAAGCCGGGGTTGGCAACTATTCACTTCACAGAAAAATCACCCTAGTGGTGGTAAGGCGCAATTTTTGCTGACTATACATATATCTATGTATCCCTCGCTTCAACAACCTAAAAACCGATGAACGCCAATACCAAAAGAATTCAGATTCTCTGTTGGAAACTGTCACTAGGTATAGTCAGCAAAACTATAACTTTATAACGCAAAGCAAAATAGTTTCAAACTGGATAGGCATTACGTTTGGCGATGGTACATGTCACAAAACTTATATATCAATACCATTATTACATAAAAACATTATTTATTTATAATTTACTCGTTTACGACCGCGGCTTCGCACACGTTGTTTATATGGAAACGTTTAAAGGTTATCTCGATCCCAGTAAGTGATATATGGGATAAAAAGTAGGCTGTTTTATTCCAGGCGTAGAACAAACGTATTTACAAAATTTTAGTAACTTTTGCATGAAAAAGGGTTACAAATATAATCAACCATCCAGGCATCTATACCTACATCTAAACGTCTAAACTTTCGTGTTTATAGTATTAGTGTGATAATTTCAGAAGCTGAACATTGTACCAAACATTGAAAGCAACGTAGGTACTTTTAACCAATGCCCGTAATGTAAATCAATCTCTGCAGGGAAAGTCTGGCCATATTTCTGCCGCGGTTCGCATTCTAGAACAATATGATTTCTTTCCTAATGGCTCTCGCAAACCTGTTTTATGAATTACCTTTCCCGTGCCGTGTTCCGTACATTGGCTTTTTGAGGCGATTTCTAGGACCTTTTACGACCGCACTGTTTTATAGCTCTATGGTTTATCGACTGGGTATTTTAGACTTCCTATTACGAACTAAAAACTGGTTATAGAAAGGTCAGGTACTGACTTAAATAGTTACTTTAGTCTTCCTTGGGGCATTATGGAAAATAACGTAACAAAAATCATGTAAGACAAGACGAAAAAAGACAGCGATGCGCCGCCATCGAACCAGAAGCCGAACACTCCATAAAGAAAATGGTTTCAAAATCCTACTTAATTAGGTAGGACGCTGACTGTCAGCGTCAAATTGATGATGAGCGTCTAGAATAGTCAAAATGATCTGAAAAACATGAAAGCAATTTGAAATACGCAGTTCGAATCATCATATCGTTTTAAGCACCCAAGGTGTTCAAAATATCTTACCACTCATAGTTTCATATTTATATGAGTAGCCAGGGTGTTCAAATTATTTTAGCAAACAAGGGTACTTGCTCAAAATATTTTTAAATCACTGTAGCATGGTGATCCAAATTATTAAATAGTAACTTGGTACATAGTACATACACAACATTTATACTGGTACACTGATGGAGCTAGGCTGGACCCCTGATTAGCGTGTTTTTGACTTTTATTTTATGGTGTCCACACTCCCCACGCTGGGCTTGCAGGTCTCAGGATCGCAGTTCGGTAGAAGAATTATTCTGCAGGTAGCGCTGCTACTATTGATATCAGATACCTTTTCTAAAAAAATGATTTTAGGGTGTTAAAAGATGCTCAAGATGTATCTCGCAGTCAACCGGTGAAATGTCTCATCCATATATAGATGAAACTAACGAGATTTTTATTCCACAGGAGACATCCTCACCCCAAGTCCCGGCTCCACCACCAGCGCCTCCGCAGCCGCCTCCAGGCCTCGAGCATCAGAAGAAGAAGGCTTTGAACAGCCCTAGCCATAAGGTACGTCTTTATTCCATCCAGACAGGCCGGGTTCGCAAAGGATATGGCACCATTCAGTGAGGCAGATTATACAGAAGTCAAAAGAGTAAATATCAGCCTCTGTGTTTGTATTTGGTGACTATGGGAAGGTATCCGTCGAAGCCTGGGCTGTTTTGGAATCCTTACAGCAATGCCAAGTAGATTAATCGTTATATCGAGGTGCTGAGAAGTCTCTTCGAGGCCGGTACCATGAGTTTCCGTCCAAGAAAAGGGTCAGCAGTCTTAAACCATCCACGTACGATCATCGAAATAATCGATATTACTGTATCGATAACCGTTAGTTCTGGTTCAGAAGTATGAGTCAATTAGAAAGGCCTCGGCTAAGTAAAGTGCTAATGATGCCGCTAATGCAACTAACCATAAAATAAAGGTCATGTTTGTTCGCAACTCAATCCCGTTACTGCTTTTGCATGAATCAGTTTTTGGATAAAATAGGTTTGGATGTATAATTAATTACGCAATGAAAAACTAAGGGCTCACGCCTTAGATCATCGAAATCCTTTATACTTTTTATTGACAATATATTTGATGCTATAGTCAGTGCCAGTGTCGCAATTCTAAATGAACCCTAAAGCCAAATTAAGCTTAAAGATGCGCACCCTTGTAAATCGGGAGTGGATGGAGAATCCACCATTTAACAGTTGGACAGTAAGAACTAAAATAAATAATCCTAACAGTACCTACCTCTTTCTTTTCCAGGCGGATGACATCGACAGCGACGTAAAATCCGACCAAGCGA
Source organism: Eupithecia tripunctaria (assembly GCA_955876795.1). NCBI lineage: Eukaryota > Metazoa > Arthropoda > Insecta > Lepidoptera > Geometridae > Eupithecia > Eupithecia tripunctaria. The sequence goes on along the minus strand of OY041624.1, from coordinate 7,693,811 downwards.
ACTTCACAGACTTCGTGCCGAATTCTCTCAACATCCCGACCATATCCAGGATCCTGTCTGGCTCCAATGGCCGGAAAGAAGACATCCCTGACGTCCTCCTCAGAACCGTCACTGCAAAACCCCAGCACAACCAAGAACGGACCAGCAAGAGCGATATATACATAACTAAAGAAACAGGCGTGACTCTCTCAGACTCCAATAGGGATAGTAGCACAGAGGGCGCTTTAGCAGTTTTAGACCCAGAAATGAACAATTTAGATAGGCCACTGATTATAGAGAATGGTGAGACGAATACTAGGCGGAATTTACAGTATTCGACGCAAATAAACGATAGTAGGAAAGAAGATATAATGCCAGCGACAACAATAGGCTTCGAGCTAAAAGACCCCGAGATGTCTACTGAGAGATATCATAATTTAGCCAATGTCAATCTAGATAAAAAGAAAGATAAAGGTACTGACACAGTTCAGAGAACGGGAGAGAATGGCTCGTTCGCGTGGAACGTTCACATTTATCTCGCAACTGGCATGTTCACAATTCTAGCCGTGTACTCAATATTCAAAATTATAATTTACAATAAATTCACGCACCTTTTCACGCAATACTACTTCATTATCCTGCATTTGATCCTCGTTCTGGTTTGCCTTATGAGGATATTTTATATGTGCTACGATCCTTATAACATTAACAACTCCCTGCCGATTTTCATCAGTGAAATCTTGCTTCACATTCCGGAGATTTTCCTCAGTATTGCGTTCGCTTGTACCATTCTCTTCCTCTTGAATAACAGCATTAACTTCAAGAACACTTGTTGCGCCTGTCTCATTCGTCCAAGAACCATCTTTATTGGCGGAGGTCTTCACCTCCTATCCTGTCTAATACTACATATCTTTGAAATTAGTAACAGTATGTTAGGGCTCACTTGTCAAATTATATTTATCATGGTCTGTCTCGTTTTAGGGTTATGCTATATCTACGTTTACAAAACGTTGAAAGCTATATTGCAGAAGAAGAGCCATACCTACATCAATGGCTTCCAGAATTTGTACCAAGCTATCCATATAAACTTGGCGACTGCGTTGCTTTTCGTTCTGATGGCTGGGTTACAAATCTTTGGAATCTTCGGTATAAAACACCAAGTGAACATGACAAAGTTCAACTGGTTGCAATGGGGGTATCAGTTCTCGATAACTGTTATAGAAATCAGCATAGTAGCCCTTATATCCTGGGTGATAAGTTTGAAAGTCGGGATAGTCGCGCTGCAGAATGAGAAAGCAGACGGCAACAAGATTTCTGGGATGAATCTCTTCGCTTGCGCTGCTGGGTCGAGCAATGAGCAGTTCGAGTCTGATTATCCAGCGATTTGTAACACAAACACAAATCTGCACACATACACTCTAAGAACCGGTAAGCCTATCTACGAAGGTACCGCTCACCATCCTACCATGCCTGATCCGTGCTGTGGTGGTCCAGTGTTGGACCATCAGAGGTTCCAACTCAATACACTAACAGGGAATTGTGACACCAATTCTGGTACCGAAAACTATTCAGGCCACAGTTCTATAGCCAACGCTGGTCACAGCAGCTCGACTGAGTCTAGCAACGCTGCGTCTAGCCAGGGCGTCACCAACCATCTTATCAAACACCATCCAAACCACGCGTACAATGGCATAGAGTCAGTGTCAGATGATCATTACTCGAACTGCGACCCGGCCATCCAATCGTTGCAAGGCGACGACCCTCTAGACCACGAGTACAATGTCATCCAATACGGCAGCAATAGCGACTTTATCAGGGACATCAAAAACCAAAACTATAACGGAGGTTCTAACCGAAGCTCCCATAACTTCAAGCACATGTCTTACGACAGAGCATCGTCAAGAACGAATAGTAACCCCAGAAAAAAACATAGACCTAAGAACAAAAATGTTCAGAACTGTATGACAATGGGTTACGACTCAATGGGGCATCATTACCACCAGCCACATTTACCTGATGAATACGGGAATTACGAGTCAGAGAACGCGTCATACCACGCATCTGGCATCCAAACCCTGAACCCTAATAGAAGTTACAACGACTGTCGAGGATCTCAGCGGAGAAACTCCCCTTTAACGGTAAATTCTAGTGGAAGTCAGAAACGAGGTAAGGTGAATGCTTTCCCTGATAGACCAAAGTCTACGGACTTGTATGGATTTTCCGAGGAACCTGGCGAGAGGGTATACCCTACCCCTGCGCCCAGGACCTGTGGGTACGAAGCCTCGTATTCACAGCCTCAAGACGAGGTGGCTCAGCCTGATGGCAACAGTATGCTGGTAGCTCAAGATGGTTTCGTCAGATTCCGACCGTTGGAAGATCCGTCTACTTGATTTACCATCACGCTGTCCTGTACAGCGGAAAACCTTAGTTTCTAAGGCTCTTCGGAGCTCATATGGCAACTATTTCGATCGTTCTGCCCATCTCAAGATTGGCTTTTTGGCTGCTAAGCATCCTACGGGAACGAATGTTAGGAATTTAAAAAAATATGTGTATTTTGACTCGTGAACTGAATAAAAGTTCAAATTCTATTGACAAAATATGCAAGATTTAATTTTCATGGATAGATAAATCGTTTTTACTAAGATGGTAAAAATCGTTTGTATCTGAAATAGTTAGTAAGCGTAATAAAATAATATCACTATGAATGTAACAATTTTTAAGAATATGTAAAATTGTAAATGTTTTAAATTAAGATATTATTAATCGAAATACGGCCTTTTGTAAATAGCATTTTCTTTTAATTTATAAGTCCGGTTATTTACTTAATCACACAGGCCCTTATTATTATCCTACAATAATTGCCATTTAAGTTAATAAATTTTAGTGTGTAACGTAATGATAATATTATTGTGATATATTAATGTTTGTTTTAACAAATCTGTCCATAAAAGTACGAGGATAACATATTTAAGTCCGTCTTTAAACTGGCCATTAAATACTTATCAATGTTATTCAAAACAAAATGTAACTCCGAATTTCTGTAAGTTTAGATTATTATTAAAATTTATTGTACGTTATCTCATTATAATCCAATTTATTTAACTACTCATCTCACACTCAAATATTTTCAAAGCGAAGAATCCCTACTAAGTATAAAATAACTGTACTTACTATAAATATTTCGGATGGGTATAAAGTACTTATATTGAATGTATAGTTATAACATCACAGTAAAAATACCTAGTCAGTGTGACGTCATTTGAATTTTACCTATCCTGCCATGCACACATATAATTACAAATGAAAAGCCAAAAAGGCTTTAAATGTGCTATAATTGAATATATCCAAGCATTTGGATAGCTTTGAAAACTAAAAAAAATAATGTCACTGTAAAGATGTTTAGATAGATAGATTAATTGTGTAAAAAAAATGTTGCAAGAACTAGAAACAAGTGTAAAAAGGATCTGAAATGTTAAGGCAGCTGAGAAACCTCTAGCAAATAACTGGTCCAGTCTGAGAATATCTTTACACACTGTAAAACCTATATAAAATTCCTATGTAAATAAAAATATAAGATAAGTACATAATTAGTACGTACGTTCGGTATTTTTCAGCGTAACCACTGTTATAGAGATACTTATAGCCAATATTGTTACAAAATTACTTAAATATCTTAATGATTGGTGAAATAAATTACTAAAACTTATTTAAAATATGTAGGTAGTATACAATTAAAATCGTGTAAAAGGAATTATTCCTATTATATGACTAATAACGCAAAATATACATATTTTCTAATGACACTACAGCCCGTATTATAAAATCTCTGTGCTCAAACTATTTCTATAGCAAAAGCGTTACTCAACAATACCTACCTACATCAATGACTCTGCATGCTTGAGTAATGATTTTCTATTGCAAAAGCATTACTCAAGATCGATGACTGAGCATAGTTCCATAACACGGGCCTAAGTATCGACATTAATCAAATGTGAGAAGTAAAACTTTTAGTGAAGTCTTTTCCTTACAGTGCGGTATCAGCCTAATATTTTTATAACTAATATTTGCTATAAAGTTTATCTATTGAATTGTACATAGCTGGGCTACAAAAGTACCCAAGGACGAGCACGTCCATTTTCGTTTGTAAAATATAATTTTTCTTTTATAATTAAAGACTGTACCTATTAGGTATTATTTTAATAAAAACGATTAAAATGTATGATAATAAAAAACGGTATTGAAATTGTGTTGTTTTATTTATAAATTTACATTCCTAGGGATAGCCAGCGACCGCCAGACCTTCGATATTTTGTAAAAACAGCTCTATACATGGAGCAAAGCCCTTATGCAAAGCGTTGAAGTGTATGGCAACGTATGACGTGATTCTTTATAATTCTTCAGAATACCTACTTAAAAAATATGATAAACTAGCTGCGCCCCGCGGCTTCGCACGCGTTCTTCCTATGAAAACATTAAAAGGTAATTTTCAACCCACGGGAACAGATTTATGGGATAAAAACCTGTACGCAAAATTTCAGCCAGATCCGTTCAGTAGTTTTGGCGTGAAGAGATAACAAAGATCCATCCATACATCCATACAAACTTTCGCCTTTATATTAGTGTGATGATAACTATTATATTTCATAGTTCCATTAGTAGAAGATAATTTTCAGAAATCAAAGCTTGAACAAAATAAAAAAGCCAGTCAAAGTTGTTGAATTATCGAAAAATGCTGGTAAGTTCTATTATGATTTCATGAATCGATTTGGATCTGTTATAAATCTTTTTAATTTAACCATACCATCTTAAAGTCTGCCTGGAGGGTTTACTGTAGGTACTCCACGAAGGTTAGACAGGATGAAAAAACAAAAAGAAAAAAAAACCTGGTGGTTTCGCTGTAGGTCACTCACGACGGTAAAAAGCAAATAGACATCTATCTACTGTTCATATCAATGGTTCGTATTCGTACCATCACGAGAACTCATCATCTCATACAAAATAATTGAAAGCCTGGCGGTGTAGGTCATCCAGAAAGGCCATAAAGCAAGTAGGTAGTCATCAACTTTGCATACCATTCGATTTTACATGCATTGAACTAACAATTCCATAAAATTGTGTCGAAGACGAAAAATTATCAGTAAAAAGGTCGTTCACAAAGGTCATAATCATAATGCAGGAAGGTAGTCATCTACTCTGCTATCATTGGATTTAATATTCCTAGAACTCAACATTTCGTAAGATTGTGGCGATGAAAAATATTTCACACTACCTGCAAAATTATTGTTGGTAATATGGATTTGGGTTCCCCTTTACGGAAATGAACCTTTATTTACTTATATATAGCTATGTAGCTAATGAAGCAGGTATAAAATAATAATAATATTAAAAACCCGATAACGAAAAACTAGGGACACGACTGGAGGGGGGGAGGTACATGGCGCACCACAAGGCACAGAGTACATAGTACATACTCCAGTGGGAATCTAACACCATTATCTGAATACGAACCAACGACATCCTCCACTTAGAGAGTCATGTTATATCCATCTACATGAAGGCAGATTACGTCATTATTATTATAACTATTCGCTCTATTATCAAAACAATTTTGTTTTAGACACCGATTTGGACGGTTACCGAATTTCGCTGACTAGCAATATTACTCAGTCACACATGCCTAAAAATATCCTTACTCGAGTTGAGAAGATTTTTACATTATTGGTGCAATACCGTATTGTTTGTACCATAGAATACAATCATATTAACCAACATTGTTGACACCTAAACCTAAAGGTACACATAAGTTTTCTTTTTAAAAATCATTTGAAAGTTCCTAAGGCACACAAACTCAATCAGAATAGAAGAACATGGGACCGCTTGTAATTATCAAAACAAGGCTATTATGTTACAGATATGTACGTACAACAATTGATCCATATTATGAGACCCATATTTACTGTTTCATCAAAATTGATCAAAATTATAAAACATTTTTACTCGTAGTTTAGATATATAGCATTCCAGTTGACCAGTCTTGACGGTGCAACCCGCAGGCACACGCTGCCGCCGCCACGATGGAGATGGAAATGTGATTCGTGGGCCATGAAATTGTTAGTTTATCACATTCACTGCCCAGCCTCCCAGAAGAAGAAGAAAAAAAAGAAGAAGAAGAAGAAGAAGACTTATTATGCATTTGTTATATTGCTTCAAACATAGCTCAATCATATCATAGTGGTAGTATAATTTAACAGAATAACTCCACAAGGGAGCTTCTTATAGTTCACCTAGTATAAAGTCACCGATCGGGTCCTTTAATGGCACAAAGTTGGTTCTGCTAAATAGTTTAACTACTACTTGGATTTTTGGACAACTAATTTCAAATTTCTTTTTTGTCCAATGTCTAGAAATAAAAAACAGGTAGCTAATGTACAAAAGTATTTATTAATAAATAAATTGATCTTTTACATATTAAAAAACTTACCCTATACGTTTTCTATACAAAACAAAGTAAATTCATACAATTAACAAGCTATGTCTAAATATTTTAAGTGTAAAAATAACAAACTACATACTTAAAAACTTATATAATAAGTTGTCGCATACGTAATTAGAGTCACTTCACGTCAAGTTATGTCCTATTGCTGCCTCCGGCTTCGCACGCTTTTAAGTAGCCTATGTCTGTTCCCAGGATACCATTTACCTTCCTGCCAAATTTCATTGATATTCGTTCAGCCGATTAGGCGTGAGAAGGTAACAGACAGTCACTTTGCAATTTATAATATTATATACTATAGATACCGAAATTATAGTAATTTTATGAATTACATTTGTAGTCAATGGTGTCTATACGAAGTTGCCAAAACTAAACTAAACTAATTAGACAGTACTAAAAACGTCGCTGTCCCTGTCCTAAAGATCAAAATAATAAGTATGGCATCATTTTAGTCCAGTCAGATGAGTTTAGTCTAGTTTTGACGACATCTGAATATACACCAATGTATTCTAAATGTACCTGATACATTTCATAGAAAAGATTAACAATATATTTTTATATACTCTTACATAGGTCAGGCTAATACAGTCACTAAGGCGCTGCGCAAACGTAGACAGTTTTTGTTGCCAACACACTGAACCCTTTTTGATCGTCAATGGGTATGTGTTAAGTGGGAGCAACTGGACACGTACGCGCAGGTAGTGGGTGATTTCATACTCTTATTTAATCGGTAGCTTGTAGCTGACACAAGACTCAAACGTCCACGTTTGCATTCAGTGTCAATAATTATGTTTACATACAGTTAATATGTTAGGACACTAAAACGTCACAAAAAAATCACCTATAACATGGTGTCTATTCTATTCAGATATCGCCAAAACTAGACTAAATTAATTTTACTGTCCTAAAAATGATGCCATCTTTATTATATTGATCAATCTGACAGGGACGGCGATATTTTTAATCCTGTCAAATTAGTTTAGTTTTGGCAGCTTCTGAATTGTCACCAATGTCAAATAAAAACGCAAAAATTTTAGGCTGCGACGGGATTTGAACCCTCCCCTCAGTACGGGGATGTCATAACCGCTAGACCGCGAAGACGGAAACCGTGGCAGCCGAAAATCTCTAGGACTTTGTACGGACTGTAGCTCCGTTACCAGAAATTACCAGTAGTGGGTTTACGCACTATAATAACGAAGACTTAATGTCAACTTGAGTCATCACTACTACCAATAATTTTATTCTTCCTTGCCGAAAACTCTACACTTAAAACTTTCATAACTTGCGCGTGAGTTTTACCCTCTTTGTGTCCAGCGTAGTTTTCCTTCACGAACTTAGCGAATTCGTTGGTGTTGCCTTTACGTGCGGGGGTCGATACGACGACGCCATCTTTGTTTTTCTTGTTGAGAACGACCTCGAATGTGCCACGACAGTAGCCGCAAGCTTTTTTTGTGATGTCTATCGATTTTGAGTGGCGTTTGATACTGGAAAAGAAAAAGGAAGATTAATTATTTTAAAAGACTCTCACCATCACCCAGAAATAATGTACCTTTCTATTAGTGAAAGAATTCAAAATCGGACAAGTATTTTTTGAGATATCTCTGCTCATAAAACTAAGCAACATAAATATGAGTATAATGTTGTCTGACTTCTAGCTAACAAGACTAGCTGCGCCCCGCGGCTTCGCACGCATTGTTCCTATGGAAACGTATGAAGGTGATTTCTTTCCCACGGGAACTGATTTTTGGGATAAAAGTAGCCTATGTTTGATTCCAGGATTAGAATTGCCTGTGCTTTTATGTGCACACAACAAATAATGATACTAATATTATAAATGCGAAATTTTGTATGTACGTATGGATGGATGGATGGATGGATGAATGTTAGTTACCACTTCACGCCAAAACTACTGAACTGGCTGAAATTTTGCATACAGATAATTCTAATCCTGGAATCAAACATGCTACTTTTAATCCCATTAATCAGTTCCCGTGGGATGAAAATCACCTTTAAACCATAGGAATAACGCGTGTGAAGCCGCGGGGCGCAGCTAGTTTATAATAATCAATGGTTGAACCAACTGACCGCTAGACCAAGGAGGCAGTTGCAGCAATGTAAGTAGTAGGTGACATAAGAATGCGTAGATACTCCCGCAGTGTTCACATATGACTTACCAGTATCCACACTTGGTGCATTTGTATGAATACTTGAAGTGGATCTCCAGATCATGACAGCGTGAGATTTCGCCTAGCTCTGGGTACACTCTTAACGCTTTTGCAGCCCTGAAACAAAAAAAAATAGGTATTGGGTAAAAATAATATTCCATTTTGTATGCCCATTTGATTATCACACTAATCTTATAAATGCGAAAGTTTGTATGGATGTACGGATGGATGGATGTTTGTTACCTCTTCACGCCAAAACTACTGAACGGATCGGGCTGAAATTTTACATACGGGTTATAATAATCCTGGAATCAAACACAGGCTACTTTTTATCCCATAAATCAGTTCCCATGGGATATAAATCACCTTTAATCGTTTAAATAGGAAAAACGCTTGCGAAGCCGCGCGGCGCAGCTAGTCAGAAAATATTAGACGCATTATTTTCTGTCAATCAAGGATTTATTATTTTGTCAGACAATCTGGATAGAGTCTGTTCAAAAAGAGAAGAGTCGTGGGAATTGAAGGCGCTCGTGTGCCAATTGACAAACTTTTGTTGCGTTGACATTGACACTGCTCTGTCATTGCAGTACAACAGAGTGTTAGTTCACCGTAACGCCACGACTCTTCTCTTTTTGAACAGACTCTATTAATTTGTTTTTAAGAAAAGCTGACATTGCGATACGTAACAGACGAGATAAATGATAAACTTTGTATGCCTAATTGCAAAACGGCACTGTTACAAAAAAGCATAATCTATATTGCACCTAAAATGTATACCTAAGATACCGAAGTCCATTTTAAATCTTAGTGAGAATATGTTTAAAGCTAAACTAAAACAATTATTAGTAAGTAAGTGCTACTACAATGTTATTGACTTTTTATTTGACGATCTGAAGCTTTGACTATTAAATTTTTAAAGCAATTTACCTTTAACAAATACAATTTTAAATATTTGCTTGCCTAATCTTAAGGTAGAACATAATTAAAACATTTATTATTATTTAATATATATAAATATAACCGACATTATGTTGAAGCCCAGTTCCACACAGACAATAGTATGTAAGACCGGTTAGACTTAGTTATACTAAGATTGTATTAGTTGATAAGCGATAAACTTGCTAGTGGTTTCTTTTTCACTTCTTCCGCTAGTGGACAAAAAATTTAAGTGAATTAGAGTCAATTGCACCTTATTTCTCGTTTGATAGTAATTAATATTTATCAAGCTGTTTATAAAGTAAAAATTTGACTTGTCTAAGTACTTATTTTGTAAGTCTAAAGAAATAAACGATTTGACTCTGACTCTTTGACTCAGCAAATAAATAAATCTTTATCTTTATCTATCTAGCAGAGCAACTTACCATTTCTTCCAAAGCGGTCCATGTCCCGCCCGGAGTTCAGCATCGATGAGCCACGTCGCGGCGTGGCATAGCTCGTGAACCAACGTGTCTCTTAACCTGATCAACACAACACAAATGATTATTAAACACATTTCTGTAACAATAAACTTTTATTTAAAACCAATTTATGCGTTGCTTCTATGGACGCGTTTAAGATAACGAGCAGAGCTATACCGTGTCCATTTTGAATGAAGCATAAACGTAAACATACCGCCCATACTTAACCTAAAATTCACTTTGTTGGCGCGTCCTTTTATACGTAATTTACATTACTTTTCGATTTTAGATCCTCCCTTCAATAAAAATTGCTTACAATTATATCTGAAACTCGACGGCAAGCAAGTGAGATTTTGTTATTTGTGTCGTATTTTGTTTACTAACATGCTTCATTCATAATGGATAAACCATAGGTCATATAGATTACGAAAGGTAGGGAAATCATTTGTGGGCAATTGCGTAAGATTCTATAATAAGCTTCCATCTGAAGCAACTGAGCTCCCTATTCGTAAATTTAAACTGTACATAAAACGAAATCTTATCAAGAAAGCCTATTACTCCGTAGATGACTACGTAAATGATGTTAATGCTTGGCCGGATGTCGCCCAGTTCCAAACAGACAATAGTATGTAAGACCAGTTAGACTTAGTTATCCTAAGATTGTATTAGTTGATAAGCGATGGACTTGCTAGTGGTTTCTTTTTCACTTCTTCCGCTAGTGGACAAAAAATTGAAGTGAATTAAAGTCAATTGCACCTTATTTCTTGTTGATAGTAATAACTATTTATCAAGCTGTTTATATAGTAAAAATTTGACTTGTCTAAGTACTTATTTTGTAAGTCTAAAGAAATAAACGATTTGACTTTGACTTTGACTTTTGACTTTGTACCTGTAGATTGTTTGCAACAGTTTGCAGAATTGTTTCAATTGTAAATACAAATTTTAATTTATTTCTGTTATTCGATTTTAATTTCCTTATTCTATAAAAATTATGAAAATAATTAGATGCATTTTATATTAACGGCATCAGATTACAGAGAAAGCTCGACAATTCGATTGAATCTTGGGGTGGGTAGGCTTACCCCAAGATGTTTGATTGTGTCACTGTAAAATTTATCTTAAGCTAACATGTTAGTTTTGTGGTGCTAGCTTAGATTTGCACCACCCCGACTCTTCCCGTGGGTGTCGTAAGAGGCGACTAAGGGTTATCCACCAGGGAGCGGGGCAGCAGCGCCCCCTGCGCAACAATTCTACCACTGAACTGCGATCCCCAACACGCAAGCCCAGCGTGGGGATTATAGGCATAACCCTCTATGTGATAAACGCCAGCAAGGCAGACCTGCGTCCAGCAGTGGACCAATACAGGCTGTTGAGTGAGGTTGAGGTTGAGGTAACGTGTTATTAACCCATACTTGAATGCTTATTTATAATGTGTGTGGTATCGTTTTTGGATGTGCATTTGCACTCAATAAATAGACCATAACGACTATAATTTGAACTTGTGGTAGTTGGTTACACAACCTGTACACCAGGAAAGGACCTTTGAATATTTGACTTCTGTCAAATATTTGATTTCTTAATCCATAATGAGTTCTTACCTCTGTACGCCGTCCACCACTTTAGTGGATAGCTTAATGCTAGATGTCCGTATCTTGTCGCCTTTTGAGGTCTTTATGAGGCGATTTGTCGTGGTGCTGGAAAACAAAATTATAGATTTAGATGTATTTATTTATTTTGCTTACATGTATCAAACGGAACGCCAAACTGGATACAGTTTGAAACTATTTTGCTTTCGTTAAAACAAAAGAAACGTAAAAAAGACTTGATTTAGGCATAGTACATGCACCCTGTAGGGTACTGCAAAATAATTTATACATTTAGGTAACAAGGTAGTTCTTAAAGAGTTAAATATTTATACATATTAAAATTTCGAGTCGAAATATGTCGTTTGACATTTCTAAATCCTAAATTTAGCAAATTCTTAAACAGAATCACCACCATTGTACATTATCCCCCTGCCTAAGCAGGCCCTAACCAGCCCAGCTCCTTGAAGTATGGGAGCTGGACTTTAATAGGTGACTGACAGCTACGTTTCAGCTTTTCTGTAGGTGTTGATGACTCAATGAGACACTTCAGCCCCGTTTTGTGTCTGGCCTCCTCTGTGGCCGTGCAGTGTACCACAACGTGTTCCACAGTCTCTTCTTCTAGGAAGGAGCTACGACATGAGTCGAATGGCGAGGCGGTTAATTCATTAGGCGTCAGGTTAATTAAAACCACATAGGTAAAGTATCGAGGTCATTGGTCTAGTTTTATGTTATGCAGTAAGTAGTTTGTCGGATAGGAATTCGTCAACTGAGTAATAGCATTTTACAGCAAGTAGGTTTTTAGCTTTTTACCGAAAGATAAGTCGTTTTTTCGTCCATAATTATGCTGGGGATTTTGTTATAGATTTTTACTAACCTATTTTGGGCTTTTAGTAGCTATGAAAATATGGTATGTCACAGATTTCATTTGTTTGTTTTTTTTTTGGTCGGAAATATATCCTTTTTTGTCATACATAAGACTGACCAAAGGTGATTTAGCTTACGCTACTAACGCTATGATTTTTTAGAGTAGTAAGTAGTAGTATTTTACAATACACTTTAGAAATACTTAGAAATTTCTAGTGCTTTTTGCAAGGTTTCGACAATTTGTTTGAGTTTATGTTGGAGTTTTGTTGATGATTGGAGACTTCCTTAGAAGTTTCGTAGGCCCAGAGGAAGAATAAAGCTGATCGTGCACATTTCCGCGCCGCATTTTGCGGATGCGACGCGGACGTGTGCGTTCACCTTAAGATTTTAAACAGCAAATATTATTTATAGTCTGTAGAAAATACGCGATAACTTTTTAAACTAACACTTTCATGGCCACTGCCCGAAGCATTTGCCATCAGTGTAGGCTGAGCCTACACGGCTAGCTTAGTATAACGGTGGCGCACCCAACCGAGAGCGCCAGGGCAGTGAATGCGTTAACAAGGTACATAACACTTAAGTCCTGCTCCGATACTTCAAGGAGCTGGGCTGGTTAGCGCCTGCTTAGGCAGGGGGATAATGCTCAACACACTCCTATGCAAGACGTCCGTGCAGATCATAGTTCCCCCACTTAAGCGGCCTTCACACGTAAGGTTCGAACCGCGCATCTGGACTGCGGTCCAAACCGCGGATGGATCTGTACAGTTTGGACTACGGATCGAACTGTCGTGCTAATTACGAGTAAAAATGTTTCCACGGTTTGGAACGCGGGCAAGTCTTTCACATTTTTTCAAACGATCCGAACTGTGCGTGTAAATAGATTTTCAAGAGTTTTGACTGCAGTTTAGACTGGCGCGTGGAACGTTAAAAGTTTTAAAAGTTTTGCCTCAGTCTCAAGCAGAATGGATACCCGATCATCGTGTTAGCGATCTGTAGTTAGTACAAGCAACTAAAAAAAGGCAAATGTGGTCAAATTCTTTATTTTTAACCAACTTCAAAAAAGGAGCAGGTTCTCAATTCGACTGATTTTTTATTTTTGTTACCTCAAATTTTTTAATTGGGTGATCCGATTTTGATGATTCTTTTTTATTTCAATTTGGTTCAGTTCTGACAATGGAATTCATGAGAACTCATATTCAGAAAGCAGGTTTGAAGTTGCCTGATAAGCGGGATGAAAGTAATACTTTTCACCCCTAGGAATAAACAAGGCTTTATCTTAAAACGATAATTAACAGTTATAACAATAGGTAATTGTGGTTGATACGGATTAGTTGAGCTACCTTTACATTGTTTAAGCTTCTTAATGGTATTTATATGGATCAGTTGAGCTACCTGTAGATTGTTTACGCTTCCTACTGGTATTTATATGCATCAGTTAAGCTACCTGCAGATTGTTTAAGCTTCCGACTCGTATTATATCATCAAACGAATGAAATCCGTAATAGCTTTGACGACGTTCCAAACCGGCAGTTCTGTAGTTTGCGTCCACACGAGATGCGCGCACAGAACTGTGAGATGGGAGCGCGCATCGAACTGCCAGATCGGACTGTCAGCCTCGCGCATCTACACGTACGGTTCGGAGCGCGGGATGGAACGGCGCGTGCGATTTCCCGCGGTCCGAACCTTACGTGTGCAGGGCGCTTTAGAATTATAATTAGAAGGTGCATAAATCCTTACCCAGCTGTACTCCTAAGCTTCCCATCCCACAGTATAGGCATATCAGCATCAAGCTTATCTTCGAATATGCACCTATTAAACTCTTGGTAGAGCCGCCTTGTCAGTTGCTCTCGTAGATTCTTGTAGTTATCGTGGTATTGGATGGCTTCTATATTACAGCGCCATGATGGGATGTTGTCTGGAAGATAAATAATAATGCTCATCCAGCACCAAACTAAGCAGAGCTTGTGTTATGGGTACTTATACCCTGATTAAAAAACCTGGATATTTTTTGTATACAAAGAGGTTACAAAACCTCATCTCAAAGACACCGCACAAAACGTGTGCAATGGAGTAAAAAAAAAATGAAGGCCGACCCCAAGGAAAACGGTTGAGGAATTTATAAAGTGGTTACAAAACCTAAGAAATATTGGTGGAAAATATTTAACCACATTGGTATTGTCTAAGATAGCACAGATGGTTGAAACAATTCTTGTATTTGAAAGCTTTCATTCATCATTTCATTGACCTCTCTTTCATTTTCGAATTCTAATTTAAACCATATTTCACTGCACAACGCACAATGCGTTGTTAAGTTAGTATTTTTGTGTTTAGTGATAACCTTGCTATTACTTTGTCGTTTTCTGTTATTGTTATGAGGTTTTGTTAAGTTTTTATTGATGAAAAATGTCTTTGACATAAAATATCTTAGATTCTTAATCAGGGTAAAGATGACTATATCAGCCATCTAGTTACATATAATACAATACATTGCATAGATAGATATTTCTCCACACACACCAGGAACAAATATTTGCTGATCATACAAATATTAGTCTCAAGGGAACTGAACTGGAAGGTCCTGCATTAGTGGACCTATTAACACTGGACAATTACGTAATTGGCATGACTTACCAGCTAATGAACCCATAAACGTAAGCCTGTTCACTGTTTTATCTGGAGTCACATAAACATTTTCAAGTTTCTTCGTCAACACGTCAATTTTAGCTTTACTTTTAGTTTTACCAGATTGATCTTTGTCATTTTTAGTCAATTTCTTAGTCAGATCTTCTGGTACATCAGTCTTTTTACCACCATTCATAGTTTGAACTAGCTCTGTTACACTCAAGCCTTTGATTTTAGTCTTTTTTGTTGTACTATTTACTGTTCTTTTAGGCTTCTCTTTAAGATCCGGAGTGCTAGGAACCTTTTCCGTAAAGAGTTTCTTCTTGGATTTCTTATCAGTGTCTCCAAAATTCGTCTCATTACGTTTTATATCCGATGCCGTTAAGTAAAGCTCTTTATTCTTTTTTAGATCATGTCTAATATTTTCTTTGTCATCCTCAAACTGCAGTTTTTTCGAAATACCATCAAAGTTATCATATTTCTTTTTTATTGTTTTGAATAAAGATGGTATTGATTTCCAAGTTTCTCCATATAGATCGTTGAGTAGTTTTTTCTGTGATTGTTTTATTTTAGCTATTGAACACTTTTCATAGGACTCGTTGGCTGTGTCTTTTGGTGTCGTAGGTATGGTGTCGTTTCTTGGGGTAGCACAGATGATGTGTTGAGCCGGGGACCAGCCTCCGACGCTTGGTTGTGTTGATACTTCCGGGGATTTCAAGGTGTCGGAAATGTTGAATGACACCTGTAACAGAATATGATAATGATCATGTTCTCCTAAGCGAATTTTTAGCTACTTCAGCCAGATAGAAAGATTAAGATTATTAAGATATTTATTTGTCAAAACATCTGTATCTTAGATAACAGATGTTTTGGCATAATACATACATTTTGATCATTATCAAAAGCTAAATACATTTTATAAATAAACATGGAAAGATCGATGGAGGAGGCCTTTGTCCAAAGAGGCTTAACTTAAAACTTAAACTAATTCCTCTGCTTCATCATCTGCCTGTGCAGATGATGAAGCAGAGGAATTAGTTTAAGTCAGTGTATAAGCAGTATACTTTATACTGCTTATTGTAAGATGTCTGAATAAAAGGCTTATTTTATTAAATCAACAAGCCCAACCATAAGTTGGTATGCAAAACTATCTAAGAACATGTTATTCAAAAAGATAAGATATAAAAAAGTTTATTATAGAAATAAATGTTAATATAATAATTGATAATACATAGATTTCATTTCTGCTTAAGGAGTTATTTCTTTCAACTATATTTTTGAAAGAACTGGTATTTTTTTGTTAATTTTTTTTTTATACCTATGGTCATAGAAAGGCCAGAATGGAGAAGATTAGAGGAGGCCTTTGCCACCTTGCAAACGGACATACAAACATGGAACAAAAGAGATTTGAACAACAAAGAAATATTTTCTTGTCCGATGAAAGGCTTTATTATTATTACTCATTGTGGCATTAGTGCTGGTGCTGTCTGTGTTTGCAGTCTTATCTGCTCAGTGTCAAATAACCGAGCAAATAGATGGGGATTATTCTAACGTCAAGTGCTAGACAAACAATTTACCATCTGCACCCCGCGTCTTCCCACGCGTTGATTAAGATTGATTTATATCCCATGGGAACTGATTTATGGGATAAAAAGTAACCTATGTTTGATTCCAGGATTAGTATTACCTGTATGCATAATTTCAGCCCTATCCATTCAGTAGTTTTGGCGTGAAGCACACACATTTAACAACAGGACCTGCATTTATAATATCGTTCACTTATAATATGACGACAGGAGGTTGTGGGTTCGATTCCTGCATATATGTACACTCTGCAGAAATTTGTTCAGGACATTCTGGGTGTTTTCTATAAAATAAAATAAAATCAATCTATCTAGTCTGTTGTAATAGGTTGTGTTGGGTAGTTGTACCCATAACACAAGCTCTACTAATCATTTAATCATTTAATAATCTAAGCTTAGGGCTAGATAATGCTGTGTGAATTGTCCAGCATTATTTATATTTATTTATTCAATAATGTAGGTATGCCTTTATCAGCGAGTAATAATAACTTACATTGCCACACTTGCTTGGTTCCGTGTCTGATATCACAATTGCTGGTAACTCATCATCAGAGAACTCACTGGATTCATTGATCACGATCGGAGAGTAGATCTTTGGCTTGGTTTGCATCTGTAATGGATAAACCCACGGATAAAAAGTTGAAGTTTCAATATTTACGTAAAGTAAGTAGGTTAACTTACACTCGCTTGAAATTCAGCACGCAGTCGATCAAAAGACTCGTCGAGTACATTAATATCATAACTACGTTCATTTTGTGTTTCTTCGTCAGCTTTTAATTGGTTTTTCTTCAATGAGAGTTTCAGGAAACCTGTAAATAAAGTTAGATATACCAAATAACTTCGTACGGTTGCAGTGAGCTCGATGCACTTCGGATACTGAGAACTTACGATTCCTTTGGCTGGTCTGGGTTTTGTTCGAATCTATCTTAGCGTAAGGCATTTTTAGTCACAAAAATAGGTCGTACATTTCTATAAAATAATCAACGATTTACAAATTTGAAATTACAGGCAGCCAGCGGCCGTTGGGTTCAATAGCTTTTTGACAGCCAGCTGACGCCTGACATGAGAAGTAAACAAAAAATGAATGAATAAACAAATTTTGTAATTACCATTCACTCATTAAGCTCGCTACACACAGAACATTCGAAAAAACATCAGCAAGAGCACGAGTGATAAGGTGCTGATGAGTGAGACACATTAATGATGATTAGTGTCTCTTCTGCACCAAACCTCTTCACATTCTTATTTCTCTGATAATGACGACGAAAATTGAAAACATCGCAGTTTGGTTCGCATAGTTTCGCATTTTGCAGTGCAATATTACAGCGTAGGTATAAATAGCATAGGTTCATAGTTAGCAAGATATTGCTAATAACTACCTACTTAATGAGATAACCACAAAATACACGTATAAAGACAAAAAATAGTAATGAAAATAGACTTCATAATATTAAATTAAGTGTTATGTAAACATAAACATAAACATAAACATTTATTTATTGCTTAAAATTGTAACTATAGTAGGTTGGTACAATGATACTAAGTATAGGTGGTTGTATAACACTAAAATAATAAAAATAACATTAAGTACCTTTTGTGTAATAATGACATCGATAAATCATTCATCATGTATGTACCAAACCCTAGTAAGGTGACAGTCCTCCGTACTAGTGAATACCTACTGTATTAGGTACGGCAGGATGCCATGCCCTTCCTTAGGCTCATTTATGACATATTTTTGCGGATGATGGATGGTGGAGGTACCTATGTAATTTATAGTAATTACTATTTTATTCGGTTTTTAAAATTAATGCATGCAATGTAGCCTAAAACTAGAAATACTAAGAAAACTGTTATAAATTAATATTGATACATAATCGCAGTACCTACCGCATAGGTCCAATACCCGCTTAAATACACGATACAAAATAAAAGAATGAAAGAAAAAAGAAAAGAAACCTAGATACTAGAAAAACTAACTAAACTTTATACTTACTATTAATAATTACGCATCGATCCAAATACAAGCTACAAGTAGAAATAAGTAAAAATCTAGATCGTTATGTATTTACAAGTATTACCATATCTTATTTATAGAGACAGGTTTACAAAATAAATATATGATGTACATTGCCTACCATTCGACAGATACTCTTATAGACACATAATGTAGTACTTACACAGGACACATAAATAATAACGCGATAAAATAAATAACATCAAGCCATCATTCATTACAGATGAGTTAGTAAAGGTATCACGGAAGAACAGAACAAAATTATGGTTTTAAGAATTAGTATGTAGGTAGTTTTAAATAAATTCATATCTGTGTGACTGATTAAAGCTTCGGGTTGACCAAGCTTGGTTGAAACGCTGCAATGTGTGCGTGCGTATTGTAAAGCGAGGTTTAGACTAGCAATAAAACTTGCAGAAGTTTACTTCCGCAAGCTGTTACCAGTGTTTAAACAGATGTGGCAAGCTAACTTCTGCAAGTTTTACAGCTTGCGGAACTTGCTACAAGTTTTATGTGTAAACGCAAAAAAACGGCCGCGGCAAGCTACTTCTGCAATTTTTTCAGCTTGCCAGGCTTGCTAGTTTAGATTTGCAATTAATTTTGCAGAAGGCGACTTCCGCTACCAGTTATTACTGTGTAAACTGTTGTGGCAAGCTAACTTCTGCAAGTATCCCAACTTGCACAGACTTGTCGGAAGCCACACGTGTAAACGCTATTTTGATATTGCAGCAAGAACTTCTGGGTTTATTTGTTTGCAAAATAAAGTTTTGTATTGTATCTTGTACAAGATATCAGTTAAAAAAGTATGGGCGTGAAATAAAATTATACAGCTAATAGAAAAGTATGAACAGCACAGAGATAGTAAAAGCAAGGATTATCGCAACAAAATTAAGAAAAATGCCACTTTGCAAAGTCTGGCAATGGAATTCAATACCCGTGATAGTGAAATAAGTAAAAAACTACATAATTTGATATATTAATAAATTCATTTGTATTCCAACAGTATCTCTTCTTTGTATCCAGTCTTATACCCATTTTCGATCTTTGCGTTTTTTACACTGCCCAACACTACCATAGCAGCAGCAAAAGCAGATTCTGGTAGACACAATTTTGTCAATGACCGTTTCAGTAATATTTAGTAAATTTTAATTTTAAACGTAGTTATTGTATACTCAATGTAAACAGTCTTGCAAGAACTTCTAAGCGAGATCTTGCTGGTGACTTCCGAAAGCGACTTGTGCTACAAAAATTGCAGGCAATCTAAACGGACCAGAGAATATTTGCCCAAGAAATCGCAGCAAGTCATTGCTAATCTAAACAATCGCGCAAGAACTTGCAAGGAAGATCTTGCGGGTCACTTGCGAAAGCGAATTGAGCTACAAATATTGCACGTTATGTAAACGAAGCAGCAAGTACTCGCTCAAGAAATTGCAGGAAGAACTTGCTAGTCTAAACCTCGCTTAAGGATTCTATTGTTCGAGCGAGGTACAATTGAAAGTATGACTCTGTTAGTGTGAGTATTATAGTCTAGGAGATAGCCTTACAATAATTATCCCAAGCGAGTTAGTGCATTGCATAGTCTTGATTTGATAAAATGGTTCATTATTTATAAATAAGCGGATAATAGGTTATTGTTAATGAAAGGGGATTTTAATTTAGTTTCTATATTAACATACCTACTATTTTTTTTTGTGACAGTTTGTATTAGCTGTTTATATAGTAAAAATTTGACTTGTCTAAGTACTTATTTTGTAAGTCTAAAGAAATAAAATATTTGACTTTGACTTTGACTTTATGGATTAATTGTGTTGTCGCCAGGTTGTTGGTAACAGTCTAGATTTAGCTCAACGGTTTATAGAAAATACTAGTTCTATTTTAGTCTTAATTAAGTCTAGATTCTATTATATTATATATATTATTCTAAATATGGTTATATGATATATATTATTCTATATTTAGATTATATTATTCGATTTATAGATTTAGATTCTATTATTCTACTATATTTTAGTCTTTATTAAGTCTAGAGATCTAGATTAATGAAGTCTAGATTGTATGTTTAATGTGTAGATTTTATTTCGAAATTTGTATGAGTTTTTCAGTTTCGTCGTAATTAAGGGTTTTAAGGTATCAATGGTTTTTTTGCAACCATATTTGTGTAGTTTGGATATATTCAGATGTTTATTCAATTTGTTGTAAACAAAAGGACCTAAGTATTTCGAAAATCTTTGCATAAATTGAGTCCTACATTGTGTTATATTAAAGACAATATCAGAGCGTCTTTTGTTTAATCTGGTGGAATTAAATGGGAGTTTGTGTTGGTTAGCGATAAGAGCCTGTATGAATAGTTGGCGCACAGTCAGAACTCTACTGTCTTGATATAGGGAAAATGTAGAGTACATAAAAGGTTTAAAGAGCATAACTTTTAGAACATATCTTTGCGCCCTCTCTAGATCAATCAATCGGGTTTTTACAGCTCCACCCCAGGCTAAAATGCCATATGATATTATAGATTGGCATAAGCTGTAGTAGACGCATTTTAGAACTTCATCGTCTCTAATGTGCCGCAATTTTTTGAATATATATATTAATTTACGTATCCGTCCTCTCATTACATGTATTTGTAAAGCCCAGTTAAGATTCTCATCTATAGTAACACCTAAATATTTAATGTCTGTTGTTTTGTCTAGGGTGTAGCAGGTACAGAGATTTGACTTGGTGCCGCAGGAATGAACTTTTAGGGATAAATTATTTGTTATGGTTTGGTTATTAATATTGAATGTAATGTATTTTGTTTTATCTAGGTTTAAGGTAAGAAGATTGTTGTCAAGCCATTGAGAAACTTCATTCATCCCCTGTTCAGCCATCGCGTGTGCATCTGACCAGGATTTACCATTAAATAAGAGGACTGTGTCGTCTGCGAATGTAATTATACGACCATTTCGGAGCTCCTTGGCACAAAGACCATTTATATAGATAAGGAATAACGTTGGCCCCAGTACACTGCCCTGAGGAACTCCGAAAGACACCGGTTCCTCTATACTAACTGTAGAGTCTATTCTAACTGTTTGGCATCTGTTAGTTAGATAACTCCGAAACAGATCTAGAGGTACTCCTCTGACCCCAGCACATTCAAGTTTTTTCAACAGCAATGGGATTGAGACAGTGTCAAAAGCCTTCGCTAGATCAAGGAATATTCCCACACATTTCTCTTTTTCATCTAATTTACCGGCAACATGAGTCACTAACAGTTCAATGGCCTCAGAAGTGGATTTTTTGCATCTGAAACCAAATTGGTTTTCAGATATGAGTTGATACTTTTCCAGGAACTGAAGTAATCTTTTGTTAACGACTTTTTCTATAACTTTTGAAAGTGTGGGCAATAACGAGATCGGTCGGTAATTGTTGACACTGTCTCCATCACCTGTCTTATGTATTGGGACGACAACAGATCGTTTAAGTGCATCTGGAAATACACCTCGTGACATGCATGCGTTGCAGATGATATATGCAATAGGTTCAGATATTATATTCACAGCAGTCTTATATAGTAAGGTGGGTGTACCATCATGACCAGATGAACTACTGTTTCTTAGTGATATTATAGTACTTTTTATTTCAGTAGCATCCGTAGGCAAGAGTACCAGTGAGTTTCCAGGTCCATCTATTTCACTAAGATAGCGTTGAATAAGTTCATTTTCATTAGTGTTAAGTTTATCTATTATGTTACCAGCCAGTTTCTTACCAACATTTGCAAAATGAGTATTTATATCATTGACAGTAGAGTTCTCAAGTAGTTCTGTGGCTGTATTCAGTTTTTTGTTTAGGTCGCAGATAGATTTGATGGCTTGCCAAGTTCGTTTAAAATCATGTTTATTATCTTTTATTTGTCTCTGTTCATAGTCTTTTTTAACGTTCTTTATTATTTTGTTACAATGATTCCTATATCGGATATAAGTGATATGGAGTGGTTTGTCATCAGGCCTTTTTTTGCTTCTCTGGTTGAGACGGTCTCCAATTTTAAACATCTTATTAAACCAGGTGTAACCCATGGTTTCAGGTTACGTTTTCGTTTCGAGACATGTATAACAAGAGTATGTTTACTAAATGTGTAAGACAGTATATTCAGGAATTCTTTAGTTGTCATGTTAATGTCATCGTGTTGAAGAACCTCCGGCCAGTTAATATTAGATAGTTCATTAATTATTGCCTTATAATCAGTTTTGAATATTTTGTTCGGTTGTTCCCTCTTTTGTTTAGTTGGTTGGTTATTAAGGGCTATAATAACTGTTGAGTGATCAGTGACTGTTGTGTCACAAACGACTGTAGAAGTTTCTTTAGTAGTTTTGGCAAAGCAGTGATCCAAACAATTATTGCCTCTCGTGGGAAGTAGATGAGTTGGTAACATTGCATGGGACGCTAGCAGATTTAAATATTCGGCAGATCTAGTATCACGGTTGTTGTTTTTAATATCAATGTTTATATCTCCCACAAGAAGTATATTATTACAAAGTTTAAGATCACTAAGTATGCGGTCAAGAGACCGTTGAAATAGATCCACTGACAAGCAAGAAGGGGGTCTATATATACAAACGATGCCTGTGTGTAATCCGATTTTTATTTGTAGGCAATTGGCGTTATCGATTGTTGGCTCACTTATCTTTATGTGTTTTATTTTGTCTTTAATGTATATAACAACACCACTGTTTTGATTGATAGTTTTAGTAGTATTATAAGATGTGTAGCTCGGTATATGAGGGATATTGTCATTACAAGAAAGCCAGCATTCTGTAAATATAATTATATCAATATTAAGATCAAGATGGGCTAGAAGTATCTCAAAGTCATCAATGTTCTTGTTAAGGCTCCTAATGTTTTGTGTTAGTATACAAAGGGATGTTTTAGAGCATTTAAGTTTAGTTTTACATTGTTTGGGGTTATCTATCAAGGTCGCAGATTCAGAGTTAATAATTGTGTCTATATCAGGAAGAACGTTGTTCATTGTAAGTAGATATGGACTGTGGTACGGAGTAAGTTGTCTGAAATTAACGTTTATTCATTCATAGAAGGCTAGATTCCGTATTCTTAGTTACCTACTACATTATTAGATTAAATGAAGTGAATTTGAATTTGAATTATTAGTAAGTAGGTACCTACCTACCTGACTACCTATTATTAGGTCTTGTCTTGGTCCAAGATAAAACTTTATTTAAATGTTTAAGACAAACACAATAGTAGCCTAGTACACTGCTATGCTGCTGTTACACAGAAAAAATAATTAAATTGATTTTTTTGTTATAACGGCCTTATCTAAGGTGCTTATGGACTATGGTCTGAGGCCTTGCTTACGGAGACACCGGGCGTGCAGCGGCGCGTGCAGTTGCACGTCCTGCACCTAAATTAAAACATATGGCGTTAGTAGAGTGTGTTTACGGAGAGGCGTTCTTACACGCGTATGTTTGATTTGATTTGTCGCACGTGGCGTACACCGCCACTCTGCACGCCTCGCTCACTTAACTATAAACTTCAAAGTCAATTGTGACTTGTTTCAGTTTACGCGTGCGATGACGGAGCCGCTGCACGCCGCGCGTATCCGTAAATAGTGCAACATGCCCAACGTGCCACCCGACGACGCGACGCCACACGCGCCGTTGCACGCCCCGCGTCTACGTACACAAGGCCTAAGGTCTCACAGCGCGAACCCAAAAACACGAAAACACAGTGAAAAATGGAATAGACTGCTTACTATTAAATAGAGAAATAGTCTGGAATAGAGATTTTAGACAGTAGCTTGACATTTAACGGCCGAAAAAACATTGTTAAACCGTTACCCGAAAAAACATTGTTAAACAAATTTAAATACCTAAGTAGGTACCTATACTATACATGTACAAAAGGTAGGTAGGTAGGTAGGTTGTAGGTTCGTATTTCTCCATTGGATATTATTCACTCCAAAGAGTTTGCATATTACCTTTGAGAGCTTAGTTTGCTAAAATAATTTTAAACGCTTTGACTGCTCATATAAATATGAAAAAAAACGAGTAGTCAGATAATTTTAGCACCTTGGGTGCTTACAACAATAAGATGATTCGAACTGCGTTTATCAAATAGATTTTATGTTTTTCAGATCATTTTGACTACTGTCTGTTCAAAACGAGGAGCGTCGTGGGAATTCAGGGCGCGCGTGTGTCAATTGAAATCGCGTCCTTTTATACGTAATTTACATTACTTGTCGATTTTAGATCCTCCCTTCAATAAAAATTGCTTACAATTATATCTGAAACTCCAAGCAAGTGAGATTTTGATATTTGTGTCGTATTTTGTTTAACTAACATGCTCCATACAAAATGGACAAACCATTGTATTATATACTCACCACACAAGCTCTGTAAAGGTATATTTCATTAAATACATAAAAAAAATGCAAATATGCAAATAAACTAAACAAAATGCATACGTTTCCAAATTATGTATGTCCATATATTCAGTTAGTACGACTAGGTACAATAAAGAGGTTTGCTCGTTTTATACAGGAACGAGGTCGTAAGTAATAAAGTTGGTTCTGCCAGACCATCGAGTTGGCTAGTACTATATAAACTCTCTGTACCAGACTAATTAATTTATGCTTACAGGTTGTAACAAAAACTAAGTAAAAAACCACCAATTAAACCGGTAGCTCCTTACTAGGGTACCTACCTAAAAATAATTGCCTGGATTCCCTGTTCTGAATTTGTATCTACAAATTAATGAATGAACTGGAAAATCGCAAATCCAATCCAATCAGACGTGAAAAGGGAACTTGGGTGGTGGGAACCGGTGGGATATTGGACCGGTGGAGTGGGACCACAGAAATGGGACCCACACTAGGCGGCACTAGGCCAATGGAAATCTACGGTCTTCCAAGAAAAGTAAAATGCTTCGATCAGGTATTTTGAGGGCTGGCGAAAACTTTGATCGTATCGATGGTACAATTAGATTTTTTTGTATTGCGTTGCGATCCCAACCAAAGATTGTCAGAAAATCAGCCATGCTTAGTAAGTTTACGCTAAAAGTCGGCTTAAGATTATGCTCTGCAACATGGGATTTGGAACACTCTGCCCCAGAGCTGCCAACATTAGAAAATAAAATTACCCATTTGCTTTCTCCTTCTTGCCTAAGATAAGGCATAGAGATGCAAGATATGCGCGCAACGCAGCATAGAATAGAAACGTCAAAACAAAATTGACAACTCTTGAAAAATGGCCAGGCCAATAATTGTTTTGATTTAGTTTTTTGATTCTGCATTTGTAATAGCCTAATTACAGGATCGCGCGGAAACTAAATAAGCAGTAATTTTGAGTGTTGAGTAAAATAAAATTAGTTCTTTCATCACAGGGGTGATGAAGCCAAAAGTATGCTAGCGGCGAATCTCAGGCACCGCTAACTTCTCCATGAGCCCGTTGATTTCCCAAATCTAACCATGGATGAGCAGGAACCTTCAGATTCGGTAAGGCTTCTTTTATCCTATTTTCTTACCTTACTTAACTATGTCCAGTAAATGTACACTCGTCTATCAAGGTATTTGATATAGGCATGAAAAAAAACAGCTGATTCAGCCTGTTTGCTTTGCGCACAAAGATTATCTTTTCTGTCTATTTATTAGGCTACACTCTCTTTAATTTAGGCCTATTTCATGGCCGCTGGCGGCGGGATTGCAGCACAACTTTTACTATACATCACATAACCGCTTGCTTGCCCGTGTTAACTGGTAGTTAACATTGCATTTCACTCAGCTATGACCATGTCAACCTGTGGTTAACATCGCTCCCGCCGTCGAAAAAGCTGATTCTACCCGTCTCTATCACTCCAGGGCCTAATTTGTATTATTTGTCCCGTTTCTTCGTGAACAAATTACAAATACAAAGGCAATAATTTCGATGTCTACATCGCAATGATTTCGATTTGTAAATAACCTTGAACGCGCGCGCAAAAATGACTCGGCCCGCTATGGAAACAAAGGCCTTTTAAATAATAAATATCCGTGAACAAGTGATATTTTTTTTCTTATTATTTTATTTATTATATATAGAACGCAATCAAAGAATAAAAACCATGTGTCATCGCTTTTATTTTTGAGATATGAGCTTTTGAATACAAGACGAGCTTCAAAACGCCCTACTTCTAAGTTCAGCACAGCATAACTCTGCACCAAAGTCGTAATTTGATAAACAAAAGATAACATTGGTTAGCTAGTTTCATAATATACATAAATATATATAACACTTAACACTTTTTTAAACAAATTGAGTCACAAGAAACGATTTTGTGAAACCCGACCCGCGCGCTGAAGGCGCTATAAATGGCGGGGCAAAGGCGCATTGCGCGCGGACTCCCCTTGGGCAAGCGAGCGGATAAAGACCAAAATAAATACCTTATGAAAGAAGTATGAACTGATCTGAAACTTCAAACCTCACATGTAAGATCTCAGCTTCTTTATTGGTAAATCCACGAAGATTTGGTGAGTTTTCGCCAAGTTCAGTCAGATAGTTTTTGGATGGACCTCTGTATTTTGGTGGGATATCATTACTTGTTGCAAAAGAATCATCAATCAAAGTTTTCGCCGCCTCCCCCTTAGATTCACAATGCGCGTCCTGAAACAGTCTGTATCAAAAGCTTTCCTCATTGGTATGTACACTGAACTTCTTTCCGGCTTTTGTGGGGGCACAGAGGGGTGCCTAAGGCCTGGCCTTAACTCGAGGGGTGACGACCCCTCAGTCCTTGGCAAAGTCCTTTTTTTGCCATATAATTTCATTCATATTTGTTTGTTTTATGTATAGGAATTATTTGTTTTTGTTTTCATTATGAATGTAAGTGGGTTAGCTACGAACCTTGTTTGTGTTGGAAGAACACCAACATTTTATCCCTTAACCTTAATGAGGGACATTTGTGTAGAGCTCAACCGAATGAAATATACCTTGACATTTGAATGCTGTCTCTGGACTGTAAACTTGCCGAATAAAAAAAGCCTGGGCTTAAATGTGGCCTTATTCTGATAAAGGGCAAGTGTGAATCTAGACGCGTGTGTAATGCATCCCTTCGAGCACCCATATTTATTTAAATTGCGCTAAATTGCACGCGGGCGACTAGGGCTGCATCTCAACCTGTCGATCTCGGTACCGAGTGTGGGCTCCATGCCACGTTCTTGCCCCGAAGTGTCAGCTGCGGTGGAGGGTGAATGCGGCGCGGCCGTCTTTCCCACTTGACGGCCATGCGCCATTTGTCCAGCCATGGCGGCAGGATGTTGAGCACTGCATCCTGCTGGCTGCGATGGTGGGGCTGGTGGACTACGCAAAGTAGACGCTGTAGTCCGCAAATAGCGACACATCCATTTCCCCAGGGCGTAGGTGGCCCTCCAGGGTGGGGATGTCGTGAGCGCGTAAAGCGCCAGCTGAGATGGTCCGGGAGGTGATGTGGCACACTCGACTGCGACGAAGAACCGCCGGTTGTCGAGAAAAGATGCTAATATCCTGATAAGGGCTGGAGGCGTTGAGGTCTGCAGGAGCTTGTACAGATCGCCGGGGTGCCAGACACGGTCGAAGGCCTTCTCCACGTCGAGAAAGACCCCAACGCTGCAACGATGCAGCCCCGAAGGGTGTTCAGCCTCGTCTTCAGTAGCGGGCAGCGGGAGCGCGCCCATTTGTGCCTAGGGTTACCATCTGACCAGATATATCCGATCTAGAGCGGATTTTAAGTGTAAAGACTGGACTCCGCCCGGATTTCATTCGAGACTTTTCGTCATGCCCAGTCATGCCAATAACTAGCAGGTTTTCTCAACTCGAAAGATTCTGAATTTTACTAGGAACAAGCTGAAAAGGAATGGGTCTTTGGAACGTGGAATGACAGAACCTGATTACCGAATTACTAAAGATTTCTCAGGACTTTTTTAGTATCATGCCACATAGCACAAACGTCGAAAGGGTTTTCTCACTTATGACTTCACAGCGGATGAAGGAAAGGAACATTATTGTCTGTTGAGTCAATAAGAGCAATATTACTCACACAATATAACTTCAAACATCTGACATGGAAAGAATTTTACAAATAATAAGTAATTTTAAGTACTAAGTATATTATATATATTGTAATAAAAGTTTAATAAAACGTAGTTATAATCTACGAAAATTATTTTCAGTCAAAGACCGATTTTTTTTACGGAAATCAGGATTTTCTAACACTTGGATTGGAACCGGCTTTTCGATATAAAGCCCTGGTAACCCCGCGCCGGAGCTCGCGTTTCCTCGCGATGGCCCTCTTGAGTTGTGGTGGGAGGTCGTTTGCCGGCCTTGGCGTCCTGAGATGGGCGTGGAGGCGGCAGCCTTGGCCTCCTTGATGCGCGCAATCAGTGCCGCTGCGAAATACCTGAGCCGAATATAAGAATAGATAAAACCAGAGTAAAACAGTGCCGCCAGATCCGTAGGATAGAATTTCTAACAACAAACAAACAACTAACAAAATCCGTAGATTTCCTAGATTTACTGCTAAAGTATCGTATTATCGAATCATTACTTTTTGTCAGCTCGGAAGGAAGGCACAGCTCGGCATTTATATCGCAATAATGACATGCGCGGTCTCGTTCGCTGCCACTTCTTGACTAAATCAAAATTAAGACAATTGTCTTAATTTAGCCGCCTCAGTTTCCACGCGCTAGTGCCACATCTAATAAATATAATATCATTGTTCTACCCTGTTTTTATCTATTCTTACGCTTGTTAATAAGATGAATAAGCGACTATTTTAACTCCGCGAGCATGTGGCAGGGTATGTTTTACCCAAGGTGTCACAAAACTATCGATATTACGTAAAATATCAAAGTTACCGATGGGGTAAACGAGTTCTTGAGTGGAGACCGTGACTCGGCAAAGGTAGTGTAGGGCGCCCTCCGGTCAGGTAGGATGACGATCTGCGAAAGACTGCAAGCAGATGCTGGATGCGTCAAACTGAAGACAGGCCTATATCCAGCAGTGGACTAATATGGGCTGATGTTGCTGGGGTGAGGTAAGTGCAGCGTTGGGCGAGATAAACGGGAAGTATTCTGTCTCGGGTACGTTATACCCTGCCACACATTAATTATTATCTTGTCATTTTTTACTTAGTTTTGTGCTTATATGTAGTTGTTTTTGTGAGCATTTATTTTTACATTTGGCAGAAGATTATTAAAGAAGCTTAGAAAGAAGAGGTTAGGGCCATGTTGGAGGTGATATCTATTTCTTCAGACGAGTCAACCTCGGAAGAGGAAACGGGTTACTACAGCGATTATTACACAGTACGAAGTGAGATAAGAGCAGTTTCAGCTGCGACGGAGAAAATCTCTCTCACAATCGAATCTGAGGTGGTAAATCTAATTTGCATGGAGCATGCGAAATTGTCGTGCCAAAATTGTATTTTATCTTTAAAGCCTTATTTTAAGCCAGAGAAGTGTTATTTTTAGTTTTGTTATTTAAGATTACATTGCTTCATAATTTTCTTTTAAGTTAGCAATAATTATAATGATAATTCGTTATTTTGTTTATTTTTGTCAACTTTTCAAAAGTTTCTATATTTTTCCTATATACTTTCCTATATTTTTTAACTGACTTCAAAAAAGGAGGAGGTTCTCAAGTCACGCATATATATTTTATGTATGTATGTTACTTGATATCTTCGCCCATGGTAACCCGATTTTGCTGATACTTTCAATATTGTATAGAAAATGATTCCGATAAGATAGTCCCATAGAAATTTTACTCTCGGGGAATTAGTATTTATCCGAGGGATTAGTATTTATCCCGTAAAACTAAAAAAATCTAACAACTTTCCCAAACATTGGTAACTAAACGGTATCCATGGCAACGGGCGTAAACAAGAGGCCTACCTAGAAAGACAAATTACAAAGTTGACGGATATAGGATTGCATAATGCAAATATGACCAGGTCTCTCCTTTTCGCACCATGCTTAAGTGGCTACCTATCCGACTTCGCCGGGACATACATGTTCTTTCTTTTCTTTTATTCTGTTCTCTTTAATACTTCTTCACCTGTGTATCTCAAAAATAGATTTGAGTTCCTACATTCTTCTAACACTTTCAATCTTAGGTCATCCATCAGGTATCTTCTCAAATTGCCCACCCATTCTCAATCCTTTTCTGGAACTCTTTTAGTGCACAGGCTGTTTTATGTCTATGCAATAAACTGCCTGTCGTTATTAAGTATACTTGCTCCTTCCATAAACTCATTCA
The DNA here is from genome assembly GCA_955876795.1 of Eupithecia tripunctaria. NCBI lineage: Eukaryota > Metazoa > Arthropoda > Insecta > Lepidoptera > Geometridae > Eupithecia > Eupithecia tripunctaria. The sequence continues at coordinate 7,662,854 of OY041624.1, read as the reverse complement.
AATCCCAACTCAAGTCCCATCCCATTTCCTATCTTCTGCTATAAACTATGCTTTTATAACGGATGTAAGCGGGTTAACTACGAACCTTATTTCTGTTAGAAGAACACAAATAAGGTTCGTAGTTACATAATGCTTTTATATTTCTAATTCGCCTAACATGTAACTTTTGATGTGGGTGTTAGCTTAGTTATTAGGAATTAGATTAAATAATTGTTTCATATCTCCGCTTGCATCATAAAGCCCCGCATTCATTGTAAACATTTGTTGCACAACTGTTGCTGAACGCCATTGTTTCTCAACATCAAAGTTACTGGCAACAATGTTTAAAACCATACTTCCCGTTCACACGGCAGTCTGCAACTTCATTATTTTATCATTGGTCCACACTACCGCCATGTTTAAAACTGTTTATAAACATGTCCACATTGTCTAAACACGTCAACATTGTGGATAAACAGATGTTTTTAACTCTGCAACATGTTGACAGCAACTCTGCAACATGTTTATGCAACCATGTTTATAAACAAACGTTTACAATGAATACGGAACTATTTTAATTTTTGTTTTGTTTTTAGGTAAATCTTCTTTTGGTATGATATGTATGTAAAATTATCTAGATATGTTTGTATTGTATGTATTTTAATGATAAAACTTTTAAGTAAGTATACTTTTTGCTCCTGTACTACCAACTCTTATACGATATGTATAAGTATGACTAAAGAGTTGGTATAGAGAGATTATGTTTTGTTATTATAGATTTCGTATAATATGTAAAGTATCTTTCCTATTATATCTTTTGTTTAATAATATTGCCTGGAAGAAATTGCTTTAAACAATAAGGCCGCTTATATCACGTTTTTATTTGATTTGTTTTATTTAGATATAATTTATGTTATTTTCAATGAATGAACACTTATTGTACATACATGTACAATAAGTGTTCATTCATTAATTCCTAAGCATAAAAATAAATATTTCGAAACAAAACACTAGAAAAGAGTGCATAATAGTCTGGGTAGGGCATATCCTTCCGCGTATATCGAAATGTTACTTCAGTACGTCTCCTACTCTAACAGCCAGTTTCTCGAACGCTTATTATTTTGACGAATAGTTGACAATTTGTCAGGCTGTACACGCACTGCTTTTATAACTCGCGTGGTTTTTTTTGCAGAATTCTGTAACTTAATGGAAGTTCACTAACGGAAAAATATGAATGTTTGGAGCACTATAAAGTTGTAGGTAGCTAAAATAGCAAGGAATTGTATTCGTCGTACGTGTAAGTTAAGTTAAGTACGCAGGTTAGGTATATTCCGCGAGATTAAAATTCACGCTGTGAGATTCCGCAGTGCGTATATAACAAGCCCTTGACTGTCCATACAATGTGACAAGCGTTCGATAAACCGGCGGTAAGGGTATATCTTATACACGGACTCGTCTAAAATACACGGACTGCAGTTGCCGACTTCAAGGCTAAAGTAGGCGATTGCAGCCGACTGGTAGTCGGCTGCAGGCGACGGCAGTCGATTACTCCCGTCACCTGCAGTCGACTAGTACAAATTGCCGCCCGTGTATTTGAGACCTGCATAAGAGCCCTAAGACGAGCGAATTACGACATAATGAATTAGCATTTTTAACGTTAAACACGCGTAAAAGCTGCTCCGAATCAACAATACAAAAAAATACAAAACGTTTTTTTTTCATAAATGTGTGTAATAAATTAATAATTCAGTAAGAGCACTGTCTCCTGTGGTAGGTAATGTAGCTGTGTTACAGGAGAGCAGTTACTTCCCTTGTGTACTTTACATAATTTATCTTAAAATTAACTTCGGTATATTAATAAGAGGGCACTTTGCACGCCATTTTGTGCTAAGGATAGCCATAGGATTTGGCGTTCATAGAAGCGGGACAGAGCATACGTTTTGAGAACAGCGTAGGCACAAAAATGATGTTTTTGTATATTTACAAAAAAAGTACACGACTTATGAAAAATCCCAACCGAGTAACCTACGAATCAAAACAAAAATCTTTTATATAGACCGCGGGGTTCCTGAGATCTAGACCAAATTAGGTGCAAAACAGTGTACTTTCAAGATTTTTTTAATAAACTAAAAAATTAACGAAATGATAAATGTTTTCACAACCAAGGAACCGAAGAAAAAATGTTGAATTTTATGTAATTCTTTTTTTTACCACGGGGATCCCGTAATATCTGATATCTAGGCCTAGTTTTTTTAAACAAATTCCCTAGGTTCGAGCCTATTCGCCCAAGCTCGCGTGACGTATTCGCGTAGGATAACTAGTAGAACTTGAAGCACAAAATTGGCTTTCAAAAGCTAACACGACACGTCTCTATGCAATTTTGTTATCACACAATATATTGCATTATATTTTACGTCGCTCAGCGTACCTACGCCAATCATCACTGCATTCATAACACGGGCGATTTGTTTATGTCTGTAATAATAGACTAGTTAACGACTGGTCCCCACTCCCAAACTTTGACGCTCTTTATTTTTGTCATTTTTTGTTTGATCGACAAAAATATGTGTTTTCTGATAATCTTACTGTTACTTATTAGGATTTATTTGTCGTCAGGCCTGTTAAGCCGACAATATTAAATCAAAATTTAATATTTGATAGTTCTTTACTATTGAACTAATCATCCATTTTACCACTTTTTAATCACAAACACAAACAATAGTCGGCAATATAAATTGTCGGCATAATGAATTAACCTTTTAGCTAATTCTTAAACTAAAGTAGCATTTCCATAAACGCGGATACACGAATTAGAGATCTTACGCCAATACGTCGCAAATAATACGACACACGACATCACCCTCTGAGACGTATTAGAGCAGCATTTACATGTGTTTATCGTTACAAAATGTTAACTCAAATCGTCTTATCCGGCGGAGATGTACTGAAGTGGCATTTCGATATAGGTTTCTGCCACATACTTAATGTAACCTTTATGATCACATGCTCGCCGAGGGCGCATACATGAGTGAAAGTGGCGTCGCGACTTATTTTATCTTATAATTTTAAAAATCGATCGTACAGTTTGTGGTACTTTTATAAGTTATTTATTAATGCCTGTAATAGTTTGATTTTGTAAAGCTTAGGCTTATACGAAGTTGCCCTTTTTGGCTACCAAACTCTATTTTCGCATCTCTGCCTAAACCTTACAAGATAAACCTATTATGGGTATTATTAATTCATTTTGTTTTAAAAAACTATAAAACGACATCAATTTTTTTTTCATGGATTTTCATGGATTTCCTTGTCAGAACTTGACCAAATTAAAATGGGAACATACGAAAAGCACCAGCTTTCATATAAAAAAAGAATCATGAAAATCGAACTACCCAGTTAAAAGTTCTAGGGTAACAAACATAAAAATTGAAGTCGGTTAAAAAGTAGTATAATAGATACCACTAACTGTACTAATGTATCGTTTTATAATTCCAGTGTTAAACTTAATAATATGATAAAATAGGTGGCGCTGTTATATTCGCTCGGAAGCGCCTTAAGCAATAAAATTAAACGGAATCACGTTGTTCTTTTCCAGTCCAACACAACCCCTTGCGAAGAGTCTAAACCGAGCAGCAAAGGAAAGAAGCGGCTCCAAGCGTTTTCAATACAAAAGAAACCAGTTCCTCCAGTTACCCTTCCTCTGCCCAAACCAATATGTACAACTGGTAAGTTATCTGGCCTTATTCTGATGGGGAAACTATATTCTCATTTTATGGCTTTTATTTAATTAAAACACGTAGCATGAATCATGACATTTTATATTTACCATCGACATTTTCATAATCTTTAATTTTTATAATTTTCTATTTATTTTAATTTTTCTTTCTGACATAATATTATAATTATTATAGCCCTACTTAATGCTGACGACATTATGTATTTCTTTTCCTCTGTATCGCAACTTAATATAAAATTACTAAGTTTTATACATAAGAACTCTAACCCAGAATGTTGCAACGCCTTTACAGGGTTCATGTAGATTCTACCTAATTGTTAACAACATACATATAATGGACATGAATGCAATAAATAAATAACAAATCTGTCTATCAATCTGATCATGAAATACTGCATTGTTTCATTCAGTCTTCAACACTTAGAGAACTTTATAGGCGTGCATGCCCAGAATTATAATTATATAATAATAATAATAATGCTGGACAGTGAGTAGTATTGTCCAGTATTATTTATTTAATACTAGCTACGCCCCGCGGCTTCGCACGCATTAATTTTCTCACTTTCTAAACCTTCCCTAGACCTCCATGAACATATCAAGACCAAGATAAGATAAATCCGTTCAGCCGTTCTTGAGTTTTAGCGAGACTAACGAACAGCAATTAATTTTTATATATATAGATTATGAAAACGAAAGTACCTAATTCTGTCTGTTACCTCTTCATGCCTAAATGACTCAAAGAATCTTATTTCATGAACGCAGTCACGGATGTCATCACCATCATGATCACCCTATATTAGTCCACTGCTGAACATAAGCCTCCCCTATGGTTAGCGGTTACGGATATGGGATAATTTGATCCTGAAAAAGCGCGCGTGCTTGTATAAAATTACTAGCTGCGCCCCGCGGCTTCGCACGCATTGTTCCTAAGGTTGATTTCTATCCTACGGGAACTGATTTATGGAATAAAAAGTAGCCTGTTTGATTCCAGGATTAGAATTACCTGCATACAAAATTTCACTCATCCATCCTTACCATCATCGGGCTGTTTAGATAAACAGCCCGATGCGTTCTTAGTTTTGTCGTGAAGAGGTAACAGACATCCATTCAAACTTTCGCATTTTTATAATATTAGTGTGATTTGAACGTCCTCAACCCAACGGGCTGTCGGTGTTACCCTCTTTAGTGTATAGAGACCATTAAGACATTCAACGACTATCTAAGCCAATTTGTTTTTTTTTCAGTGGGCGCAGTAGGTACAGTTTTCATTGGCAAGTTGGCCAGTGCGAAGCCATCTTTGAAGCCAGGAGACATTGAAGAGGTGGTTGACCCGAAGAAGCCTCCAAAACCACCTAAACCTGGCACCAGCAAACAAAATGGTAAACTTTCAGAAATCTTTAGTTTTTCCTTAAAATTTCAATCAACTTTATGATATGAGTCAGAGTCAGAGTCAAATCGTTTATTTCTTTAGACTTACAAAATAAGCACTTAGACAAGTCAAATTTTTACTATATAAACAGCTTGATATATATAGTAATTACTATAAAAAAAATCATATAATGACACATCTCAAGACTTGCTTAGTTAGTTAGCATTTTTCACATCAATTTTTAACCGATTTCAAAAAAGGAGGAGGAGGATCTCAATTTGACTGTTTTTTTAATATTTGTTACCTCAGAACTTTTGACTGGGTGGTCCAATTTTCATGATTCTTTTTTATATGAAAGCTAGTGCCTACCGTGTGGTCCCATTTTAATTTGGTTCAGTTTTGACAAAGGGATCCATGAAAATCCGTGAAAAACTCTAAAAATTGAAGTCGGTTTATAGTTTTTAAAACAAAATTAATTATTTACTATCATCATCCAGCAGTGGACTTTATTAGGCTAATGGCTGATATTAGCCCACTGCTGAACATAGGCCTCTCCTAATGCATTTCAAATTGAAACCATTGAGCTTACTGCAGACCTTTAGAATGATCTGCAGGTAGCTCAACTGATCCATATCAATACCAGTCGGAAGCATCCCTAAGATGCTGGCTGTATTGCCCTACTGTATGGCAATGATGATTGTAAATTTTTGATTTTTTATTCCCAATAAATCATCAATTGTTACTCACTTTTTTTTAACTGAAAACTTCTTTAGCGGTGTTTTGTACGTTTTTTTTGGTATGGGTAATAAATAGTTAACTCGCGCCAGGGTCACTTGATCTTGGTTACGTGAGGCTGATCTAACATGTTAGATCAGCCTCACGTGACCGTGGTGACGACGTAGATGAGCTTTCAAAAGTTACAGCTGTGTAAATAGTTCACTAAGTTAAAAGAAGATGTCGCTAGTTCCAACAACACTGAACCCACTGCGTCAGTTGAGATGACCTTACATAGTAGTAGAGAAGTGTCGGCGCAGGCTAACAGATGTCGCCGTTCAAAGTATTTATTATCGCAAATAACAAAATTGTCAATTGCTGATACGGTATCCGTCTTCGCGGTCTAGCAGTTATGACTTTCCCGTACTGGGAAACCGCGGGTTCGAATCCCTTTTGTGCTATTATTTCATTTCTTAGTAAGCACCCGGAGTTTGAGGTACGCACTATAATAACAAAAACCTTATTGTGATTTTCAAAAATTATGTTTTTGGCTTTACTTAAAAAATACTTTTAGTCACCTATCCCCTAGCGGACTACCTCATCACCCAAAAGAAGACCCTCTCGGAGATTGAGGCCATGAAACGTAAGATGGAGCTGGTAGACCTCGGCATACCTCTGGGCCTCATCTGTCCAGCCGCTGATGAAAAGGCCATGCCCACAAAAGCTATGCCACCGATCAAATCTATGATGTTAGGTAAGTTGAGTTTCATCATAATACAGTGTTTTTTTTTGTATATCTGAAGCTTTCTGAATTGTTTGCATCTTCAAAGTTTTCTTAAAGTATGGAAATGTCCGCACTGCAGGATAGTATGCAGCCAGGGGTCCAATTCTGCTGACCAATCGCTTTACTATGACAATGACAATGGTGTCGTCCCAAATAATCACGTAAGATCTATAGATGAAAAAAAAACTCTAGATAGGGCCTGTGTATTAAGTTGAAACCATTCTATCAATATTTGCGTTTAAATAACACCTATTTTACCGCAGATTTTGATATAATGGTTTCAACTTTTCATACTTTTGATGAGCATCCCTGTAGTTTCATTAATCTAAGGTAGAATGCCAAAATGTGTCATTCTGTGATGACACCATATTTTAGTAAAGCGATTAGTTTACTAGAATAGTTCCCCAGGTTGGCTGGTTGATTCGATGGTAGCTGGCGTGGTGTAAAGTTCAATCTAACACAGCCGCTTGCAGTGCGGCTCTCATACATTTTCATACATGTTTTTCTGATCTACCATCCAAGCTACCATTCTGCAGTACGGCCGTAGCGTAGGCACTGTGATTAGACTGCCTGGTCACACAAAAATTTGAGAAACTGGTGTTTTGTGATAACTGTCGTTTTAACTTTTCTCCTTGCTAGACACTAGACTTAAATTTCCATGTTATCTTTTCACCGTATAATAGCTTGATGTGTGAAACTGAACACCCAATCCATTCTTGAACTTCCATAAAACTTTTTAAGTAGTCAAATAAGGAAATGCCAGCTTATATAAATTTTTGACATCTTTTAAGTTTTTACAAGAGACCACTTCAACGGCTGTATTTGTTCCCGATACTATATCGTTGTGATTGCTACTTAGTTATCTGGCCCTCACTCAGTGACATAAGGAGTACCTTATGTCACTGAGTGAGGGCACTCGACGACGTATAAGAAAAGGACAGCAAAATTTTGTATAAGAAAAGGACAGCAAAATTTTGTATAAGAAAAGGTCAGCAAAATTTTAATTTTCTCAAATTAGTTAAGTTTAATTTTGGGGCATCAGAATTGACACAATCTCCATTAGGTAATTGTTCGTTTTAAACCATATTTTACTGGTTCCTTTGTTCGTTAAGTTATTCTAACTTAAATAAAATCTAACTATCTATAGTCTGAAATAAATGAATTATTATTAATAATTCGTCACTAGGATTTGCTGGCCGAGGATTTTGTAAAAGCCGACTATTATAAACTACCACATAGGAACAGTAGCAGCTTCCTTACATTTTATTTTTATTAACACCTTACCAAACGCAGTAATGGTTATGGTAGAAGTACTTCTATTTCCGCATTTGGACTCTCATTTGGTCCAAAACTTAGTGATTGTGTATTACACATATGACCTCTTGAATCACTCTGTCTATAAAAAAAAACTGCATCTAAATCCGTTGCGTAGTTTTAAAGCTCTAAGCATACATACAGACAGACAGCGGAAAGCGACTTTGTTTTAAACTATGTAGTGATCATAATCTAACCGTTGAGATGGTCTCTAAAGCATTTATCTCCTCTGGCATATCCTTTCTTGACCACAACACTAACTATAATTGCTTGTTTACTTGCTTGTGGGTATTTGAAGCTCGAAAATTTCGTGTTTTGCTCCCTGTCAAAAAAGAAGTTAAGAAACCGCGCGCGATACGCGCTCTCGCCGCCGCCGCCGCAAGAAGTAAGAACTAAGATTATCAGCTTTTTTGTAGATATTTTGTTTGTAGGCTTCGTAGTTTGTAGCTACTTTATCATCGAGCGTTTCTTCATTGTCCGGTCTGGCAAGGCACCGACTCATTGATAGTACTCAACACAGAGTAGCCTACTTCTCTGTTCCGTGGTACTCACCGACACTGTACCGATAGCTACATTCTTCATTTGACCGACACGACGGATAGGCGGACAAACTGTCCGTCTGTCCGTCCACTGTGGGTACTGAACTGAACCCTTAAAACTAACTTGCTGCTACGACATGTCAGGCATGGCAGGCTAATGAGACAGTGGCGTCTATTCAGATGTAGCCAAAACTAGACTAAACTAATTCGACAGGACTAAAACTGATGCCATCCTTATTATTTGAATCGTTATAAAGCTACATTTTTAGTCATGTCGAATTAGTTTAGTTTAGTTTTGGCAGCAACTGAATTGTCACCAGTGTGTCATACAATTTCATAGTATTATGCGTAAATACACCGTCAGTGTCGGTGCCGTGACGCCTGTGAAGAAACGCTTATTAGGAGCGCATTGCTGCTTCTATTTCTGTATTATATATAAATATAGTCTGTCCTAGTATCCTGGATATTTTTGTAAATAAAGAACTTGAAAAACCAATAAAATTCTGAATTATTTTAAGACATGATCGAGGCAAATCCTAAAGAAGCCCGAAACAATTTTATAGATAATAATCTTAGTTTACTAAAAATATCTTGGATTGTATAGCATGCAGTGAGTATACTTTAGTTTCGTAGTAAAGTAAATTAGTAAGTATACCTTAGTTTCGTAGTCAAAAAGTAGTCCCCACGCCTTTAAGTTAGTAATGCTTAAATGCTGTAGATAATTTTATATTTTATATACTGACTGTATTAAATAGGCAGACAGACATAGTATAACTACATACAGACAGTGGTGTCTATTCAGATGGACATAGACTGGACTAAACTAATCTGACAGGACTCAAAGGCATGCCATTCTTATTGTTTTGTTCGTTATGACAGGAACAGTGACATTTTTAGTACTGTCAAATTAGTTTAGTTTAGTTTTTGCGACATCTGAATAGACACCTGTGTCGATTCTGTAGACACTTAAACCTATATCCCGGCCGAATTAAAATGGCACCTGGCGCGGAACTCGATACTTCTCCTGGTGCCAGCGCGCCGCCGCCATCCCGCCACGTCTAGCAAATTAATATCACGGACACTAATTTTAAGTTGATGAGTTTTTTTTCTTGCTGCTATTTGATAATGGAGCAAGGTGCAAACTGAATGGCGTCCAAGAACAGGTTACAGAAGCGTCGGGCGTCCAGCGGCAAGATGGGCAGACGTTATATCCAAAATTGCGGGACGAACCTGGATGAGATTGGCTCAGGACCGTGTGGAGTGGCACAAAAGTTTGGAGGCCTATACCCAGCAGTGGGTGAAGTCGGGCTGCGGATGATGATGATGATGATTTGTTATTATAGCTTTTTGTTTAAACCAGGCGACCATGTTAATTCGCCCGGGTTATAATGTAACACAGAAACTTCGTACAGGGTTTAATTCAGACAACCTCTGTGGCTCTGTCAGGCAGGAATCGAACCACAGAGGTCGTCGTGAACTGTCCAACATTATATATTTAATAAGTATAATAAAATAAAATAAAATAAAAATGCTGGACAATCCACACATCAATATAAATACCGTATCCATCGAGGATGTAGAATGTTAGTAAACAAACCGCCCATAATTAACCTAAAAATCACTTTGTATGCGCGTCCCTTTATACGTAATTTACATTACGGTATGAAATTTATATAGATAGGATCGAGTCCATACAGCGCAGGTTTTTGCGATATCTGCAATTTAAATGCAACCATTTTGACCATGATTATTCAGTCAAATGTAAAAGACACCACATACTCCCCTTAAAAGAGAGACGATCAATTGCTGACGTTGTACTCCTTTGTAAAATTGCACAAGGAGAAATTGACTCTCCACAGCTTCTTGAACACATCAGAATTAAAGTCCCCAATAAATCTACTAGACATCCAATTCACCTAGAAATTCCGTCAAGTCTCACTAATTATAGACAAAACTCCTTTTTCAGTAGAGCGGTAGCTACCTTCAACGATTTGGTCGATATTCCCGACCTAGATTTATTCGACTCTAAATCACAGAGAGTTAACAGACTCCTGACAAAGCGCTGGTTTGATGCGTTAGCATCTTAATGCAATTATATTGTTATCGGTTTCTGTATTTTTTTAGTATATTAAGTTTTTTTTTTTCCCTTATCATTCAGTCCCTGTCTTGTGTGTATAATTTCTTTTCAATTATTGGTATCTAGTTATTTAAGGTTCTGTTATTTGTAAGTTTAATCATTGTTTACCTTCTTGTAGATACATTTCTTGTTAAAAGGACAGGACTGTTTTTGTTTTTTTTTCTTTATTGTTATTATAATAATTTATTTTTTTTTCACTCCTCCGCAAGCAAGCAACCTTTTTTAGCTTCTACATGCGAGGACATATAAATTGTTAAAAGTTAGTATCTAAGTTTATTTCTAAAGTGTGTAAAACTGTTTGTTCTCCGAATAAAGCAAAATAAAATAAAATAAAATAAATTACTTGTTGATTTGAGATCCTTGCTTCAGTAAATATTGCTTACGGTTACATTTGAAACTCGACGCCAAGCAAGTGAGTTTTTGTTATTTGTATCTTTGTTTACTAACATGTTACATGCTGAATGGATACGGTATAGCTCCAAGCTAAGCAGAGTTTGCGCTTGGAGAAGGAACTCTTGCTTGGAGGTACACTAGTGTACCATCCTACTCTTCTTAATTTTAATACTCATCTGTTATTCATTTTAATCATCCACTGAGTTTTTATAATATCAAATTTATTTATTCATAAATATATATGTCTAGTATGATTGGATACGGTTCACTCACCAGGCTCATAACCCAAGATATGGGCATCAGGACACCATAGTCCGATTTTTTTAAAGTGTACCAAGTATGTAGCTAGATAGATATATGTATTTTTGTATTTTGTATTTGATTATTTATAAAAATCTTAATCTAATCTTAAATTTTAACATTCTCAACCCGTCAGGATTTGTGCAGAACGTTACATTCCTCGGGTTAGATACAATTAGTGGTAAGAAGTGTACGAACATAATAGGCACCTACGTGCGGGCCATCTTCATAACCATTAGGTAGGTACACTTATTTTATAAAACTAAAAACAACTATCATTATACCAGAGTGGCTAACAATGTGAAAGGTGAGATAAGTAGGTAGTTTATAGTAAACCGAAGTGTGCAGATTATCAACGCATTGTTCGATGTTCGGGTGGCCGAGCCTCCCGAAGTTCCCCAAACACTGCGGAATGCACCGACTTCGCACCATTTGAATCACAAAGGCACAGTACACAATACAAAAAGAATATAGAATGTAAAAACTTATTTCCGGGTACAAATAATCAACAGAATATCATGAATCTGAACTAAGTATTGATGATGCATGTAAAAATAAACAAACAAACAACTTTAGTATAAAAATAAGTAAAACTGACATGCAATCTGTCTGTGTGATAAGAAGAAAGTTGTTTTTTACGTTCGCTCGTAAAAATGTACAAAAGCCATCGTGCACCAAACATCTCTTAATATCTCTTGCTATTTTTCCAAATTCCTTAGTGATCATTTTAATTCCAAGAAGAAGACCCCATTCAAATTTGAAGTCTGTACGATGACCGCTTTGGGATGTGCGTGTGATTGTATCAAGGGATAAATGAGTCAAAACAAATATTCTTTTTTAGTAGTAGATTTAGTTAAATAACAAACTCTTTCCCTGCCAAGCGAGTCAATAAATGTTATAATCCCTACATCTTTTAGTTTCAATAAAAATCCCTCATAGGCTGTCTGAATGAGATCGCTTTTGGCGATGATGTGGCGGATAATCTTACTTTTTGTTTACATTTTTGTTGATGTGCTAGTTTTAGTATTTTTTTAATATCATATTTATCAATATTTTAACTCTTATTTAATTCATCTCATCGATCATATTATTAATCATTTATTATAATAATCCAGCGATCTTATAATGAAATCTTGCTAATATGCTTCTAAAACTTTTCAGACCCAGCCAAAGTGGATGAAATCATTCGTGAAGCTAAAAAAGCCAGGGCCGAAGGAAAAACATTTAAATTCAGCTACGAAAAGCTGCTGCCTACCTACCAAAACCCTTTTGCCAGAAACAAGCAGAAACACGAAAGGGATAGAGACAAAGGAGATTTACTCGATGACATACCAAATAGAGATCGGAGATTGAGTGATAAATATAGAAGATATAAGGATAAGAGATCAGCTAGAGAACGGTTAGAGGAGGACAGACGAAGAATCATAAGAGAAAGAGATGAGAAGATAAGAAATCGCAAAGAAGCGAAACCTAAACGAATTGTCAAATTTAAAGAAAAAGATAAGTCTAAAGAAAAGGTTAAGTCTAAAGAACGTGATGTACGATCTAAAGATAAAGATGTTAGGAGTAAGGAAAAAGACGAAAGTTCTAAGGAACTGAAATCTAAAGTGAAAGATTCAAAATCAAAAGATAAGATCGATACAATAAATGTATCTGACGCAGATGACGATGATGTAGAATTTGTTAGAGCTGAAAGAGTAAAGGTCGCAAAAGAAACTGACGTAAATCTAACAGATTACGTGATTTGTGACAGTTGGTCAGAAACCGAGGAAAAGAATGATTCTACTGAAGCTGAAAAGAAAGAAAACAACGAATCCAAAACTACTACAACTAAACCTGTAGAAACTAAAATTGTTGATCCAATGGAACAACCGACAGTGAGTCACAAAGCGAATCCTCCAGCCATCATAATGCCAAAACTTATGCCTGTTACAGACTCCATCAAATTTGAAATTGAAGACGAAAATGAAGAAGAAACCCTGGACATCTTCTCTGAGAATGCTTCTATAGAGGATTTCGCAAAGATACCTCTACCAGCTCAAATGGAACCGTATTCCCCTACCAGGTTCGACCATGAGTCGAAAGATATATCAGTTGATGGTATGGATGAATCTTTCCTAGAGTCTGTCATAGCTGAAATAAAACAGGATGATATAGACGAAGATGTCACACAAGACAAAGGTTTAGTCGAATACGACATGTCTCCAAAAGATGAAAGAGAATCTGTGACTCCTGAAATTGACGATAAAATAAGAGAACTGTATTCAAGTCGAAGCGACTATTCTGACGGTTTAAAGTCGGTCGAGAGTGTTAAGTCCACTGAAAGCGGATGCAAGTCGACTGAAAGCGGGTATAAGTCGATCGAAAGCGGATATAAGTCGACCGAAAGTCGTTCAAAGTCAACAGACAGTAATAGATCGAACGATAGGCGGTCGAAGTCGTCACAGAGCCATAAATCGAACGATAGTCGTTCTAAGTCCGATGATAGTTTTAAGTCGATCGAAAATAGCGTTCAGTCGGTTGAAAGTGACCGAAAGTCGATTGAAAGTGATCGAAAGTCGACTAAAGCGGTTGTAGAAGCAATGCCAAAGACTACAGTCGCCTCGCTCGAGACATGGAGTTTTGTTCTGAAGATCTGTCAGCCGTTGCTTTTTAGGCATGATAGAAATAAATGTTACAAGTAAGTTATCTGCAAAATTTATAATTCTAGGTACTAGAATAGTTCTACATAACGAGTACGAGTAATATACGAGTACAATATAAAACTATCACAGAGCTATTAAAAAGGTGGTATTAATGCTGTGTGAATTGTCCAACATTATTTATTATTATTATGATAGTTATCACAAGCTGCCCATAAGATAAATATAGTACCGCTGTAAGTAGGATAAAATAAGCTTGTGACACCATGCTATTTCTTTTATTCGACACCTCTCCGTTTTATTTATTTATTTAAAGAACACAAACATCATAGTAAGTTATTTTTTTTTTGTTCTTTATTCCCAATCCCGTTTGCTCTATTCGTATGGCTATTTCATACCATAACAAGTTACTTCTAAGAAGGAACACATAATGACACAAGGCATGATTAAGTTTAAAAAAACTGGAACTTCAAATCGTTCTTAATTACAAAATACAAAATATTTATTTCTTTAACTTAATATACATAATATGACAGTGTTTGAGATTCCCTTTTAAGTAAGAAATATACCTGTGTTAGGGAATCCCGAACATATATCATGTCTTTATCTAACATGATATGTTTTGATATAAACCCTGTTTAATAAGCAAACGATTATTTCAGAGAAACGCTAGCAGTTCCTAAAATCTGGTTCGCAGAGAACCCTAAAAACTGTAACTGTGTAAAAGACCGCTCAGTTGTCTACGAGGAATTGGAAATGTGCAAGATGGATCTAGTTCACACTGTTTATAAGAATGATCGGTAAGTTACAGTTATTTACGTGAATTTATTAGAATAGATTTATGTCCTAAAATGTGAATCTATTAGAAATAGGCCAGTGTTCTAATTAGTTTTTTTTATTAAATTTATTTTTCAATTAGATTATTAGAAGATATTGGATATGTATTTATTACTAGATGCGCCCCGCGGCTTCGCACGCGTTGTTCCTATGGAAACGTTTAAAGGTGATTTTTATCCCACGGGAACAGATTAACGGGATAAAAAGTAGCCTATGTTTTATTCCAGTATTAGAATTACCTGTATGCAAAATTTCAGCCAGATCCGTTCAGTAGTTTTGGCGTGAAGAGGTAACAAACATCCATCCATCCATCCATCCATAGAAACTTTCGCATTTATAATATTAGTGTGATTTTGTCGATTTAACAAAAATATATGAAAGATATGCCAGTTTAAGAGTGTGCAATAACGCCGCTACGAGATGGAATCGAGCGGGATGACAAGATAGCTGATAGCAATGTGGTGCTGGCTTAGAATTTACACCACCCCAACTCTTTCCATGGGTGTCGTAACAGGCGACTAAGGGATATCCACCGGGGAGCCGACAGCAGCGCCCCCTGCAGAACAATACTACCAAAATGTGATTCCCGACCCGCATTATTAAATAAACACCAATAGGGCAAAGATGGGAAGACGATTTTAAAACTGTAGCCGGGAAGCTATGGCCAGAATCGCCAGGGATAGGAACGTGTGGAAGAGGTTGGAGGAGGCCTATGCCAAACTAGGGCAAACGGATGGAACATAAACTATATTAGATTAGGACAAACTAGCCGTAAGGAAAAAAATGCAACATTCGAATAAAGGCTTTTATTATTATTATTATTATATAATAGGGCGCTTATCAGGGGGGAGGCCTTTTTATGATTTGTTCTATCATACATTTCTCGTTTATTCTAGTCACGCGGGCACAGTGCCGTGCACACTTAGCTAGGGCGAGCGCGCGCTTCACTGTCCCGTGTGTCCCACACCAGTGCACGAGTACTGCCGGTTGCGTCCCGCGTATCTCGACCTTCTGGCTTCATATCCCACTCGTACGTAGAGATGGGTTTATGTTCAATATCCTGCTGAATTTATTGAAAGTTCTACTCGCTCGCACTATATATGAATTTTGACTATAATTAGTTCCAACATGTTCGATATGTAGTACGGAGTATCTAAGCAAGAATAGAGACTTCCGCGACTCTGCTTCAATGAATCCCGACTTAATATTAATAATAATTCTATTAATTCAGATTATAGAAAAGTTACAGACCTTATTTAATTTATTCTTTAGTCCATAGCAATATATACCTTAAAAACTAACATAATCGCCAAACGTAATGCCTATCCAGTTTGAAACTATTTTGCTTTGCGTTAAAAACAAAAGATATCGAGCAAGCCGTGGTTGGCAACTATTCACTTCACAGAAAAATCACCCTAGTGGTGGTAAGGCGCAATTTTTGCTGACTATACATAAAATATTGAAAAATAAATAATAATGGCGAGAACGTGTTGATGACGCAATCAGGGTGTCAGCTGACGACGGTGCACGACGGCGGTATCCCCTTGCAGCCGTCCAGTGAACCTTCGAAACTTGACACCCTTCGGCCAAAACTCATCGCTTAAGTAGGTCGAGAGATATTTAGTTGGAACTCTCACCATAAATGAATTGAAGCTCACATTATGGCGAACGGCCAACTTATAAACTGACATTGTTGGATTAATTATCTCAAGAATTGTTAAAAATAAATTAGAATTAGTATTTACAACGACTGATTATCTTTAAAAGTGTTCGTAATAAATTGCTATAAGTAAGCTATAGTGTAAGATGATGGACACTAAAACATTGCTATACCAATCTAACATGGTGTATGTACCAACTTTAGCTGTAATTAGAACTTAAGCTCATCAATGTACATACTTGCAATAAATGATTTTGACTTCTCGACGCTAACTTAACCTCAAACAATTTTTCTAGAGTTCAAGACGACACTTACCCCGCCGCCCGCGGCTGGTACTCCGCGTCCCCCCTCTGCGAGAGTGGGCCCATCGCCCCGGCCAGCGAGTGGGAGGTCGAGGACTCACAGGAGCGGCCGACGCCCCCGCGTACCAGGAGGCCACGCCAGCTGGATCTCGAGTACCAGAAGTGAGTAGAAAGATAAGGTATCATACCTTTTTGCAAAGATCATTTTATAAAGTTCCAAAAGTGAGTTACGTCCAGTTTTACAAACTATTTTTGTACTATACATATAGTAAATCGGTAGGTTTTCCAGTCCACACACTAATACACATTATAATATACACCTACTCTACTCACGAAGATTGAATTGAAAGAATAAGTCAAATAAGGTGATCTTTCGCATCTAAACGTCTCACGTAAGACGTTGGGAATAACTGTTTATTTTCTAGTTTTGTGTATTTTGACATGTCCAAGAATCCTGTAAGTCTGTCTTTGGTATATCTCAACTCTAGAAAGTAGACAGACAGTTTTAGGAGTACGGGCCTAGCTTATTTTCTGGTTCAATTCAGCAATCAAAAGTAAAACTAGAATTGCCAACTTCATTGCTATCGACAAGCACATATAGGTAGCTTCGAGTCCTCCTAGATGCGGCCCGCCTCCGTCTCTACGGGTTGTTACACGGACTGCAAATTGCCAACTACACTGGTCGACTGCAGGCGACGGCAGTCAACAATAAAATGTTAACAAATAATTAATTTTGTTTTAAAAAACTATAAACCGACTTCAATATTTCTAGTTTTTTTATGTATTTTCATGGATCCCATTGTCAGAACTGAACAAAATTAAAATGGGACCACAGGGGCTGGTCCTGTTCGAAGTCGCTCAGCGAGCTATGGAAAGAGCTATGCTCGGAGTCTCTCTGAAGGATAGGATTCGTAACGAATGCATCCGACAGAGAACCAAAGTTATCGACATAGCTCAAAGTATTAGCAAGCTGAAGTGTCAGTGTGGGATGACCATCTGCGAATGACTGCAGGCAGATGCTGGATGCGTCAAGCTGAAGACAGGGCGCTATGGCGCTCATTAATAATAATAATAATATAGCCTTTTATTCAGATACTACTTAATTAATACAATATTTAAAAACTCGAAATATAAACTTAAAAACTTATTCTAGAATTTGCTGCTTGCTTGTTTTCTGTAGATCTGTCTGCCAATCGGCAAAGGCCTCCTCCAACCTTTTCCATTCTGGCCTTTCTTCAGCCACTCTGTTCCACGTAACTCCTGCCACTTCTCTTATATCACCATCCCACCTTTTTTGGGGTCTTCCTCTCTTCCTTTTACCTCTCCTGGGATACCAGTTTGTTACTTTCTTGCTCCATTTGTCTTGACCTCTTATCATGTGCCCGGCCCATCTCCATTTAAGTCTTTTAATTTTCAGTGTTACATCTATGGTTTTGGTTTTATTTCTAATGACACAGTTTTTTAATCGGTTTGCTCTTTTGACATTTAACATACTTCTTTCCATTGCATATTGACAGGTTGCGAGTTTACTTGTTATTTCTTGAGTTAGTGTCCATGTTTGGCAGCCATAACTTAGGATGGGCAGTATGCAGGTGTTAAATAGTTTAGATTTGATATTGATATGAAGTTTTTTATCTTTCATTGCCTCTTTCATGCCCCAGTATCTTCTCCACCCGTTTGCAATTCTTCTCTCTACTTCTTTGCGCATAGGTTCTTTTTGAGTTATAATTTGTCCCAGATAAATGTATTCGTCAGTATATTCTATTTCATAGTTTTCTAGTTTAATAATGTCTTTGTTTCCATTTGTAATCACTCTAGTCTTGTCAGGATTCAATTTCAAACCTACTTTCATGCTTTCTTTTGCTAGGTCTTGTATCATTCTTTGAATGTCTTCAGATGTTTCTGCAAATATAACTATATCATCAGCGAATCTGAGATGCGTTAGTAATGCACCATCTACATTAATCCCAAGACTTTCCCAATTAAGTTGTCTGAAAATTGATTCCAATACTGCCGAGAATAGTTTTGGGGATAAAGGGTCTCCTTGCCTTACGCCTTTCCCCACTTTGAATAAACTTCCTTTCTTTTCTAGTTGAATTCTAGCCATACTATGGTTATAAACGTTCCTTATTATTCGGATGTATTTATGTTCAATTCCTTGCTCCATTAGTGCTTCCCATATGTTTTTATGTAGTAGAGAGTCGAATGCTTTACTGTAATCGATGAATGCGATATAGTATGTAAGCTGGTATTCATTATATTTTTCTAGAACTTGACGTACTACATGAATGTGGTCCATCACCGAGTAGTCTTTACGAAAACCAGCTTGTTCTATGGATTGATGTTCGTCTAGTGTTCTTTCGATCCTTTTTAAAATTATCTTCGCAAAGATCTTATATATATTTGACATAAGACTGATGGGACGGTAGTTTCCGATTTCATGTTTATCTCCTTTCTTATAGAGCAAGATGATGTTAGACTCTGTCCATTGACGAGGAATTATTTCAGTAGTTATAATATTATTAAACATATCTGTAAGGATAGGTACTAAAATTTCCTTGCTTTGTCGAAGAATTTCATTATTTATACCATCGGGACCTGGTGCTTTATCTAACTTTTGAGTATCAATAGCCTTGTCTACTTCAGCTTGGAGAATGTGTGGGATATCTGTGGATTCTAACAAATCAACTTCGTAAATATAAGAATGAAAAATATTTAGTAACAATTCCGCGAAAAAACCTTCTGCGATAAAATCTAACAAATTGTACATTCATACAAAATGAAAGAACATTTATCAAAGCAGAAAGAAACGGATATAGTAGGAATATAGTTGATGGTCTAATTAGGAGTAAACAACGTAACATTGTCCGTTCTTTATTGTACCCTGTTGCCCCAGATAGGATAAATAAATATGTAGGAAGTTTAACTTACTTAGGTCCATTAAGTGAGGGAGTTTCAAGGGCTTTGTCCAAAAATAAAGTACATGTAGCGTTCAAAACAAACAATTTATTAAAACAGATTTGTAACGGAAAAGATAGATTGGATAACAATAAGAAATCTGGTGTTTATAAGTTAGTTTGTGATGAATGTAATGGTGTTTATGTAGGTCAAACGGGTCGTAGTTTTCAGGTTAGGTATAAAGAACATTTAGCGGCTTATAGAAACAATCATCCAGAAAAGTCAAATTTTGCAAAACATTTATTAGAATCGGGTCATTCATTAAATGATAATCACTCATTTTCAATTTTACATACTTGTGATAAGGGATTTAGGTTGTCGGTCTTAGAAAATTTAGAAATTACAAAATACAGTAATAATACATTGTTGAATGAACTAAGTACAGGTTTGCCTCGATCGCCATTATTACGGATTTTTTCTAGAAATGGCGCGAGCGGTGATGTCACGGACGCAGGTAATGGGCGTGATGCGTCACCATGAGTGTATATAAGGGGCGGTTTTGCGAGCGATGCCTCACTTGGCACGCGGAGCTCGAAGTGACAACATCTCTGGTGGGACTCTGCCGTTGTTGTTTGGCGCTCTCAGTGTCAAGATCGAGTGGTGTGGTGTCCTGATGATGTCTCGTGGAGAGACGAAACTAGTTGACGACTTGCTTTGATAAATGTTCTTTCATTTTGTATGAATGTACAATTTGTTAGATTTTATCGCAGAAGGTTTTTTCGCGGAATTGTTACTAAATATTTTTCATTCTTATATTTACAATGGATTTCCGCAAAGTAACGCCTGAATCTATTATTTATCTTAAATCAACTTCGGATTCTGTTGTATTATTTTCGTATAGTTTCTTATAATAAAATGTAGCTCTGCTTAAAATATCTTTTCTATTGTGATTGAATTTCCCATTTTCATTTTTCATTTTTACGATCCAATCTATTGAGTTCTTTAGTTCTTTGTATGCTTTCCTGGTTCCACCTGTTGTACTTATACTCTTTTCTATACTTTCCATTCTGTTTTGTTTCCTATCCTCTCTTATGCTATCTTTTATGTCTTTACTTATTTTCGTTAACTGTTTTCTTCTGTCTTGTGTTTTTTTAGTGCTGATAAGGTCATTTCTTGCTTCGAGAAGATTTAGAGTATTTGTGGTTAGCCATTTTTTTGGTTTGTTTTTAGTATTTTCAAAGAGTTGTTTCTGGGTTTTGATGGTATGTTCTATCCAGTTGTATTTGTCTTGTGTATCTAAATCTTTCGTGTCAGATAGGTAATCTTTGAGTTTTTCTCTCAGAGCAATTGTTATTTGTTCTAACTGGTGTTTGCCAAGCTTAGCATTTTCTAGGTTTTGTCTTGGTCTCTGCTTATTTGGTTGTTTTGGAACAAGTTCAGCTCTGATTAGTTTGTGGTTAGTGTTGAAATTTAATTTATTGATTACGGTGAAGTTACTAAAGTAGTTGTTTCTGTTGGTCATTATAAAATCGATTTGGTTTTGGGTTTTGCCGTCAGGCGAGATCCAAGTCCACATGTTTTTCTTTTTTTTCTTGTACATAGTATTTAGGATCGTTAAGTTATTTTCTAGTGCAAAGTTCGTGATATGTTCGCCATTTCTACTTCTTCGTTTGCTACTGTATGTGTATGGTCCTATAGTATTTTTTTCTCCTGGTCGCCTATCCCCAATTTGTCCATTACAGTCTCCCATTACTATAAGGTTTTTATGACCGTGTTCTTGGATTACTTTGTTTAGATCCAGGTAGAATGTATTTATTGTTTCCAGATTTGCTTGTTCAGTAGGAGAATATATTTGTACGATAGACCAAGGGTCTTTATATCCTGGTAGTTGTAAGTTCATCATTGCAATACGCTCTGAGATACCTATAAATCCTTCTACGTATTTTGTTATGTGATTTTTAATAATGAATCCGACGCCGTGAAGGCCCGGGGTCTCGCCTATGTGGTAAAGTAAGTAGTCAGGATGAGCTATTATATTTTCGCCCATTCTTCTTACTTCACTCAAGCCAACGATATCCCATTTGATGTGTTCTAACGCATACATTAGTTCAGTAAGATTTTCTTCGTTTTTCAGGGTCAGTACATTAAGGGCTGCTATGTTAAATTTATATGTTTGTTTATAATTTTTGCTGTTCTCTCTTTTTGTTGGAGGGTTGTGGTCTCTTTCCCCCACGAGGACCAGTCGGCTTGGGGGAGCTTGTTGTGTTCCTGTTTCATTATTTCCAGTTTCTTGTGTTTGTTTTTGTTTCCGTTTGCCGGCCTTTAGTTGCTATTGTTTGTTGGGAATAGATATGTTAGAGAGAGAGCTGGACCTAGACCGCATCATATCAAAAGCATTTGTCCTGTTTGTCTTGATCGAAGTTACAGTCAGATGCTTCTTAGGCTCGTTTTTATAAGCCGAGGGTGAAGTAGATAATTCTCTTTTCCTTTTTTCTTGGCTAACGTTATTTTCTTTAACTATAAGTTTGTCATATTTCAAATAAGCTAAATTACCTTTTTTCCGCTCTTCAACCAACTCTGCTTGTAGTGTTTTCCTTTTTTCCAACACTTCCTTTGAGTAATCTTCCGTGATATAAATTTTCTTAAGGTTTTTTATATTTTTGATGATTTCGTTCTTTTTCCAGTTGCTTGTAAACGAACAGAGAACTGGTCTCGGCTTGTTACTTTCTCTATTTTTTTTCCCTAGTCGATGGGTTTTGTTGACTTCGTAATCCTCTATTTTAATATTTAGGTCTTGGTTCAAAGTTTCCTTAATTACGTGTAGTAATTCGAACGTAGACGTTTCTTTCTCTTCAAGGCCAAATATTATAATGTTATTATTTTTCTCCCCTCTTTTGAGATACTCTATTTCTTTCTCTAATATTTCTATTTTTATTTTGAGATTTTTGTTTTCTTCGACTATAGGAATTAACTTCTCGTCCATTTTATCCATAATACTTTTTGTAAGAGAATCCTTTAATTCAGCATTTTGGCTTTGCATCTCGATCTTCATTTTATCAAATAACATTTGGAATTGACTTTCCATTGTAGTGCAATTTAGTCGTGTAGGCGAGTATTGGAACGTAATAGTAGGAAATGGTAGAAATTAATTTGCAGTAGGCAACACTGGCTGTAATGACAGTTTTGTTGACGGTGCTATACAGACAATAACAATGGAAATGGCTGTCGTTCCTCTAACCTCGAATCTGCGATGATATTGCGCTTCTTGTTTCTCGGCGGTCTTCGGCAATCACAGTATTTTGATTATCATGGAACACTTCACAGTTGTTTTGCTAGCGTGTTGTGACGAAGTTTTTGTTCGACGATTGCTATAACTATTTTTATTTGCTTGATTTACTCGAGAGATTATCACTATAGTGTTGACAGTTCGGATATCGGAAAAAAAAAAAAAAAAAAAAAAAAAAAAAAAAAAAAAAAAAAAAAAAAAAAAAAATGGCGCTCATTAGGGGAGCCTTATGTCCAGCGGACTTTAAAGGCTGATGATGATGATGGTTGCTTTATGCTATCGGGTCCATCACATTCCCGCGAGTGTATGGGTATGTTCCCTCAATTACAAAAACCTTTTTAGGGTTCCCTACCCAAAGGGTAAAACGGGACCCTATTACTAAGACTCCGCTGTCTGTCCGTCTGTCACCAGGGCTGTATCTCAACTGTGGTAGTATTTCTGTTGCCACTATAACAGCAAATACAAATGAAACAGAAGAAAATTAATCTCCCATACAATTTTTTTGCCTGTTATCATTAATGAAACGGAACCCTTTCTAATTCTGAGTGGGGGAACTAAAATCTGCACGGACATCTCGCATAGGAGTGTATTGTGCATTATCCCCCTGCCTAAGCAGGCCCTAACCAGCCCAGCTCCTTGAAGTATCGGAGCAGGACTTCTGGTGTCTGACAGCTTCGTTTCAGCTTTTCTGCAAGTGTGGATGGGGTTGATTCCTCAATGAGACACTTCAACCCCGTTTTGTGTCTGGCCTCCTCTGTGGCCGTGCAGTGTAGGACAACGTGTTACACAGTCTCTTCTTCTTGGAAGCAGCCACGACATAAACTGCTGTCTTAGAAAGATGATGGTTCAATTCACAGTGGCCTGTGATGATGCCCACGATCGTTCTTAGGTCCTCTCGGCTCATCTTGAGCATCGTGTTTGTGGTTTTCCTGTCTTTAGAGGGGAATAATAATTTAGTATGCTTGCAGTCTGTCCAACGCTCCCATAGTTTTTGGCTTTGTGATTTTGGCACCCGACTTTGGAAAATCAATTTTTTTTTTATTGATTCGTATAATAGATAGATAATCGTTTGTAGTTGTTTGTAGTGAAAGAATTTTCGTTTGTAGTAGCTCTGAAAAAAAGTTACGCGACGCTGAAAAATTTCGTCGAAATATTCGGACATTAAAAACCGAACTTTCTTGGATTGATTTGCATGGAGAATCGTTGGTAGACGTTTGTACTGAAATAATATTCGTTGGTAGTAGCTCTGAAAAAAAGTTGTGCTGGTTTGAAAATTTATATCGACATATTAGAACCCTAAATTAAAATACTCTAATCTTTGGAAAATCGGACTTTTTCTTATTGATTCTAACAGATAATCGTTGGTGAAAAAAACGAATCAATAAAAAAAAATTGGATTTTCCAAAGTCGGGTGCCAAGTTCACAAAGCTATAGTTTTTGGTGTTCTTTTTTAGACAGAACCCTTTGTATACGAGTCCGACTTGCACGTAGCCAGTTTTTTGTTTTTGTATTTTACGTTTGCAATGCTCACACAATTTCCACTACAAATAAATCTCTCTTCCCACAGATTCATGGAAGCTGTCTTAGAAGTAACACCCATTAAATCCGAGACACCTCCTAAAACGCCCGTTAGAGAGGTTAAGAAACGGATGATAGAGGACACTGAAGCTGTTAAGAAGAAGAAGCCGAGGATCGACAGCAGCGAGGGGTGGAGCCAGGAGTCGGAGGTGGAAGTAGAGGCTCAGAAAATGTAGGTATTCTTGATTATTAGTGTTCTTGACCGTGACTCGGCAAACGTAGTGTAGGACGCATCATGGCCAGCATACTGAGTATGTATTACCATGCTGTATTATTGGCCCCTTAATGGTAGCTACCGTTTCTTTTGTAGTTAGAAAGTTTTGTTCTAAGGAACTTTCTGTTTTATTTTAAAGAAAAAAATATTGCTATTTTTTGTTTCTTGAAAAAATGTACGGTTCGCCCAAAAAATGACATTTGTCAAAAAAAACAAGTTGGTCTTAATCGACTCTATTTCCACCCAGGAACGCTTTTCCCAAAGTAACATACCAAATCAAATCGTAAGTTTTGGCAATAATTAAAAAAACAATTCCCATACATTTTCTATGAAAAAACGAGTAAGTGAAAACAACAATGTCACTCGTATAACTCACTCGGTATGCGGGTGGTATGACGAATGTAAATGTTTGATTCCAAGATTAATTACCTGTATGTAAAATTTCAACCTGATCCGTTCATTCGTTTTGTAACAAACATCCATTCATACATACAAATATTAAAACTTCACATTAATAATATAAGTGTAAATATGGTAATTTCGTCTTTTCAGTAAGAAGAATAAGGACAAAGTAAAACGGAAGCGGAAACACTCGACAACCGATGCCGACAGCGAGGAATCTCCCAGCAAAAAGAAGAAGAAGGAGAAAAAGGTACAATAACATTTAAATACTTTTTCTTTTTTTATTGACAATAGAGTTCTTTTGACCACAATCTTTCTTGATGGAAAGCGAAGGTATGGCTGACGGTGTGTCAAGAACTAGTCATAAAAAAACTCTACATCTAAAACTCAAAAAATATCAACTAAGGTTTCTTCATCGCTTCTTTACTTAAGTTGGAACTAGTCTCCGTCGTATGAAAAAATGATTTCATACAAACGTGGAAGGGTAACTACAAGGCTGTTTGATGTTGACCATCTAAAATCAATTTATACCGTCATAAACTACGTTTAAAAAACGTAGTTTATGACGTCTAAAACAGTAAAAAAACGTATACGTTTGAAAAATACAAGCTTCTAAACTTTCGTATTTCAACACGAATTTTAGCTTAACTTTGGACGAAAATAAATTCTATCGCGCGGGTATGTCTTTAATGGCAGATAGCAAACACACCCGCCGCAGGCGCTAGGCCGCGCTCACTGATGTGACAAACAGTGTGGTCTACATACCGATAGAAATATCACTTTATTCCCTTGTTACTGTTTAATTTTATAACTTGACATTTTCTAAGTGTACATTTATTGTAAATACAATAAAGAAAAATTTGTCTTGAAGAGAGGGTTGTAATTGTACGGAAAAACAAAAACAGGGTGAATAATGTAGGTGGAAGAAAACCGCTTAGTACGAGTGGAGTACTATGTATATCCATAAAAAAAAAGAATTATGGTATTGCGCTGTGCGTCTGCTTGTCCTGGAGTGGAAGGCAGATGGCGGGATCAGGTCATGTAGTTCCTTCTTTCCATAATAATCTTATTTAAATTAATTGGTTTCTTCTAAAATATAATAAACTTACTAAAAATCTTTTATTTTGGACAGCAAATAGTTTGGTATGTAGGTAGTTAAGAGAAGTCACAGGACTGGTTCTGCATAGTCAATTCCTAACAAATATAATGCAACAAGAAAAGACAAAAACCTTTAATCTAGAACTCCTGAGTACACAATAATCTATCTAATTGGACAATCTAGTCAATTTTCAAAACAATAACTAGCTAAAAATAGCTAACTGTAGACTTCACAATCTACAAGTAGTTCAAATTGAACCATATCTACATAATAACTTGCCAAAAAATATAAAAGAATATTTAATAATAATAATATTTTAATAAATAATGCTGGACAATTCACGCATTATCTAGCCCCCAAGCCAAGCAAAGCTTGTGTTATGGGTACTAGATAACTGATATACATAATACAATACACTACATAGATATATATTTTTTATTATACATAGAAAACATCCAGAACGCCTTGAACAAATATCTGCAGGTCGTACAAATATTTGTATCGAGGCGGGAATCGAACCCGCAACCTCCAGGCAGACCTTCGCCCACCGCGCCACAGTGGTTGTCAAGAATCCGCTAGCTTAACAATTTTTTATTAAAGACTCAAGAAATATGTGTTAGAGAATATTCCTGTAGAGTAGACGAGCATTTATAATAACAACTGCACTGTAAACGCCAACCATAACTACAAAGTTTTAAAAGTATGTTAGATACTAAGATAATCACATTTATATTAGTGAATGTATATTATGTTATTTGAGAAATAAATATCTTTAACCACATATCAATGCGGCATAGAATTTGCACCACCCCAATTCTTCCCGTGGGTGTCGTAAGAGGCGACTAAGGGATATCTTCTGGGGGGCGGGCAGCAGCGCGCCCTGCAGAACAAATCTTCCACCAAACTGCGATCCCCAACCTGCATGCCCAGCGTGGGGATTATGGGCACTACCCCCCATGAATTAAACACCAAAACGGCGTTTATCAGGGGGAGGCCTGCGTCCAGCAGTGAACCGATACAGGCTGTGGATGTGGATGGATGTGGACATATCAATACCAGTCGTCGCGTCCCCGCTACGCTTGCTGCATACCCCCGCTGTATGGCAATGCTGATGCGCTGCGACAGATACTCACCAGCTCTCGGGTCACGAGTCGCTTTGACAAATATTTGAATATCGTGAGAGCCTCCAAAGTCCACGGACCAAATGCTTTGGCTCCATCGAGACCTGCTTATTTGTCTTGGAATCCTCATCCAAAATATCCCTGAAAAAAAATGTTGTAAATGTTAACATATATTTTTATTTATTTCAGGAAAAGAAAGACAAATTAAAATCAAAAGCGTTGAAACGCCGTCTTGAGAAGAAATACTTGAAGAAACTAAAACAAAAGCAAGATAAGCAAATGCGAAAGAAGAAAAAACTTAAAATGGAAGAGGAGGCTGATATTGCTGTAAAAGGTAAAGTTTTGACATGGGTGTAATATATATTTTAGGAAAAGTAATTTATTGTGTGAAGCATTACTTTGCTTGGATTCTATACAATATCCGTAACAAATACATAAGGCAGAGAACCAAAGTGATCAATATTATTATTATTTAACAATCATTTGTGCCGCTAACTGTACCACTAGGAACAACCTAACACACTTATAAATGTACCTACTGATCTAAATATCGCACCTATTATATTAACCCAATAATAATATTCACATATGGGCGTTGATTCTAGTTAGAAAGTATGAACGGTCTATAAAATATACTTACCTACTTAGGTACATGTTTACAAAAGTTGTCAGTTGAGTTTTGCTTCGTTTTTAAATTAGTAATCATGTCCAAATGTAAAAATATAAGTACAAAACGAGTGTGAGCACCAACACAAACCAACACTGTTAAAAACTTACTTAAATATGTATACTTTTATAAATAAATAAATAAAAAAATGGGTATATGGATGGATTTTTTTTATTTTTTGTATCGATTATATAGGTAAATACATAATCAAAATTATCGGTTTTATGATTATATATATATATATATATATATATATTATCTACTGGCCATAATAACATCCGCTTCTTTCTGTGTATATTTAACACGTCAACTGCGATCACAGACTTACCTCTCAAGTGATTAGTTTATGGATTAATTTGTTTCCCTAGCTGGAAGCTTTTATATCCGCTCTACGACTGAGATCTTTCTTTTTAAATTTGTTACAGAAAAGAAAAAACGCGACAAGAAATTAAAAAAGAAGAAACTCCTCAACCTAAAAAAGAAATCGCGGAAGAGAAAGAAATCCAAAACCTCCACAGAAACCTCTTCAGAATCGGACAGGAAATCAAAAAAGAAAGATAAAAGAAAAAGACGCAAGAAAAGAAAACAATCAACCTCAGAATCAATCCAGTCAGACGAATTTGACGTTAACATACTAAAAAATATTAAAACGGAAAGATTGACTGATGATGAAACTAAAAATTTAACACCTATGAAACATAGAGAGATAATTAACGTTAAACAGTTACAAAACGATTTCGTTAGCATACAGATCAAGAAAGAAGTTGAAGACGTGAATAGTTCAGAAATGGTTGGAGAGAGCTTAGCTAAAGATGAAAAGAGGGGAATGCTGGTTGAAGAAAATAGGGAAATGCTGGTTGAAGAAAAGAGGCAACCAGAAGATGCAGTAAAAAAGGAAGACGAGAGCATAGTCGAAGAGAAGGTTAAAAAAAGTGAATTGTTGAATAAACAGGATGATAAGGTAAGGTTTAAAGTCATAACTATTAAAAAACCCAAAAGTTTGGATGGATGGATAGATGTTTGTTACGTCTTCACGCTAAAATTACTAAAAAGAGCAGCCTGAAATTTTGCTTACGTCTCCTTACCTTAGTTCTCGGCCTCGAATAAAAATAGATATCAGTTCAGTTTAATGAATTTTTATTGACTCAAAAGAACAATGTTCACTTAAATGAGTACATACAATAATCTTACTTACTAGCTTAATTAATAAATTCAAAATAACACTAATGCTTAGCTTATAGTTGTATTGTAGTAGTAAGGTAGATGGTTTGTTTGTGCCGGTACTGTGACTTAAAAGATATTTTCATAAATATATTGTTTCAGTCTTTTTTTAATTATATTATATCCCTTAATACTGTTTCCCTGGGATAGAAATAAACTTAAACTTCTCCATAGAAGCAATGCGTGCGAAGCCGCGGGCAGAACTATTTCAATTAAACTAAACATAATTATTAAAAAATCTGTTCATTTGGTACAAACTGAGTTCTAGATAAGTAGACTAAGGCCCGTATTATATAGTATAGTATAGTCTACTCGGTTATCGAACTATGCTTGAGTAACGCTTTTCTATGGCACAAACGTCACTCAAGTATAGACCTGTGACTAAGCAAGCTTTCATAATACGGGCCCAAGTGGTCTAGAACTCTCCATTATACGCTATTATTGCTATAGACTTTACTAAACAACTTGGCAAACTATTTCTTATGACGTTGACTAAGATGTATTTCACTATCTACCTATTTCAGGAACCAGACTTCAAACCAGAAACCGAAAAGCCGCCCCCAGACGACACCACCCAATCATCATCACAAGACTCCGTCATCAGCGTCAAGGAATACGAGAAAGACGACAGTCATCTCCGACCGTCATCACAGAACTCCAACTATAATTTCCACGATGTGATGCAGAGCGAGGGGCATGATATGGAGCGGTCTGAGGAAGAGATGGATTCATATGAGCATGAGCAGGGGAACTATGAAATGTATGAACAGATGGCTATGGAATACCAATGCGATGTCGCTAGTCAGGTGAGACTGTTTTACTAGATTTTGTCCGCTTTTTTGAACGCGTTTTTGATGAGAGATATATTTGATTTTGTTTTAAAAAAACTAGAAACCGATTTCAATTATATGGATCCCTTTGTTAGAACTGGACCAAATTAAAATGGGACCACACGGGAAGCACCAGCTTTCAAATAAAAAAGAAATATGAAAATCAGACCACCTAATAAAAAGTTCTGAGATAACAAACATAAAAAAACAGTCGAATTGAGAACCTCGTCCTTTTTTTGAAGTCGGTTAAAAATTACCTAATATGGGATAACTCTCACATTAGCTAATTTTTATTATTGTTATATGTATTTAACTTAACAGTTAAAACAAACATTTAAATAAGTCAGTCAGATAGAATTATTTAAATCAGCCAGATAGAATTATTCCCAACGTCTCGCGTCATCGCGTGATACAAAAATAAACAGCATTCAAAATTCAAACAGTCTCTAAACTAGGATGATGATCTGCGAAAGACTGCAGGCAGATGCTGGATGCGTCAAGCTGTATACTCGGCTTCTTCTGTCGTTGCCATGGAGACACATTCTGGTCCGTCAGTAAACAGGACGGATCTCCGTTGCTGAATGGAATTGATATCTTCTAACAATAACTCTTGAAACGGCAAACTCGTGTTAATTTCATGTATAAACAATACATGAAATTACTTTTGCCCACTCTATTATTATATTATCTATTACTCCATTACTTTTGCCGAATTGCCCACTTGTAACAAAGCAAAACTTAGGCCGATTTGTATGCAAGCACAAATCGGAAAATCTACTTAGTGCAAATATCGGTCGATTTAATCGAATTGGAATTGGAATTTTGTCGAATTGGATCGCCAATTGCACGCGAACGAGAGTGCATTTGGGGGAAATTCCACCATACCCCCCTAAAGTCTTGGAATAACGCAAATCCTTTCATAATTGTTTTAGAGAGTCCCACCACCAGACGAGCAGACCTCCGGCCGTATAGAGACAGTCGCGCTAACCCACAGCCGCGGAGAGATCAAGTGCGACTGGCGCGCCGGCGACCCGCCAGAACCCGCGGTGACGTCACAGCCCTCGAACTGGACCAGCGACAAGCGACCTTCGAGATGGGGTAGGTACACTTCCTGCCTTGCGGTTATACGGACCGAGAAATGAGTCACTCGGGTGACTCAAAACTCTACAAATCCTACGCACTGTGTCCCGTACACTCTCCCCCTTCTGGGGCATGCCACGTCACATCACAGACTTCATTGCCTTGGGCTGCTCCTCCCAGCTCGGTGCTGCTCTGTGCTCGGTTGTTTAAATTGTAAATACAAGTTATTTTTATTGCCTACTAGCTGCGCCCCGCGGCTTCGCGCGCGTTGTTTCTATGGAAACGTTAAAAGATGATTTTCATCCCACGGGAACTGATTTATGAGATCAAAAGTCGCCTATGTTTGATTCCAAGATTAGAATTGCCTGTACGCAAAATTTCAGCCAGATCCGTCCAGTAGTTTTGGCGTGAATAAGTAACAAACATCCATCCATACATCCATACAAACTTTCGCATTTATAATATTAGTGTGATATTAGTGTGAATTGATTGTAATTCTATTTATAGAATTAGTTATAGAAACTTATAAATTTCCTTTAATTCCAGGTCTAAAACCCAGTGAAGTGAACATAGTACTGACTGGCGGCAACGACGCCGAAACGTCTGAAACTTTCGCCATCGAGAGCGTAGTGTCACCCACGGTCTATAAAATACAAAGTCTTGCGAACAGAAAGGACAACTCTAATTCTGGGTAAGTAGCAATACAGTTGTGTGGTGCTGGCTTAGAATTTGCACCACCCCAATTCTTCCCGTGGGTGTCGTAAGCGGCGACTAAGGGATATCCACCGGAGGCGGGCAGCAGCGCCTCCTGCAGAACAATCCCGATGCGATCCCTAACCCGCATGCCCAGCGTGGGGATAATGGGCATTACCCCCTTTTGATAAAAATGTCTTTACTTTACCTATTGTGTGTTGGTTGTAGTAAAAGAGTTAGTACTATAAACTGAGTCAATACACAAGACACATTTACATGAAATTACATTGAACGATAATCTTTAATCCTTATTTAGGATAGGACTGCTTCATTGGGGCTCTATGAAGTGACTTATAATAATCTATAACCCTTAACTAGGGTAGGTGTTCTCTGGGAGAGCTTGGTGGAATGACTTGCGAGACACGGCTTAACTACTGAAAAAGCTGAATTAGCGAAACGCGTTTGCGCCGCGTACTATAAGCTAAACTGTGTGGGATAAACGCCAACAAGGCGTTTATTAGGGGGAGGCGTCCAGCAGTGGACCAACACAGGCGGTTAAGGTTGAGATTGAAACATTCACGTGACTTTCCTCTTGCAATCATGACCGTTTGGTTGACTAATATAATCAGATTTTATTTAAATAGCTACCAGTTTATCAGAATAATGTTTAGTTCACCTTATACAGGGTGGATCATCGGTGGCTGGGGGGTGGGCGACCTGAGTACCTATCGATTTAATCCCCATGTATGTTCTGCGATATTAACTGGTTCAAAAGTTATTTGGGCTTTCGTAAAATTTTGGTCAAAATCAGATTTCAGACTTAATTTAGCAATTGCATTTGGTTGCAAATAGTATAGTATAGGTATTTCCGTAATAGGGTATATGCATAGATTTATTTTTATTTTTAATCGATTATTTTAGATTATTGAGGTAAAAAACAAAAAGTAATGCACTCAGTTTTGATAAAAACGCTCCCATGTTAGCCCTTGCATTTTATGACGTCACGTTTCATCGAATCACCTATGTCAACTCATAGTCAAATCTTCATAACCTTACAAAAAAGTACAAGTGTAACGTCATGGTTCAGCTGCCAATAACGTAGCGTTTAGAAATTTTGCGGTTGAGCTTTAAAATATCTACTTTTCAATGATTACATTTCACAATAAAAACATCATAAAATACAAAAATAAATATACAGACATATTTCTATATCAATAAAGAATACGTAAACAAATTATTAGTTTTTTTGAAATCACATGCATATACCCTATTGCAAGTCTTAATAGGTAAGTACTTCTGGGATTTTAAAATGTATAATTTGTCAATAGTTACGATGAAGCCTACATGGATATGTACGGAGCCTCAGACCGGCTTCAATACGGAGATTGCTTCTCCGCCGGATCATCTGCGCACCACACGACCCTCTCCTCACTGGACGAACGGATCCACCAGGCTCTAAACGCTAACGGTTAGTAACATATCTGCCTCGCCCCATTGCTGGACATAGATTCTGTCCAAAAAGAGTCGTGGCGTTACGGTGAAAACACTTACACCCATATCTTTAGACAATTCTTCAACTAATCCTTCACTCTAACTTGTATGAGGGTTTCCCGAGCATTCCTCCAAAACAGACTCGAAGTTTGGTATGCTTAGTCGATAATTTGGTTAAATCTCAACAAACGCTTTCAATGAGCATTCAAGGTAGGTCGCGAGGTACCTTGAGATGACAGTTTATTTCTTTACTCGGCTGAGAAAATTTTGTAAGATTGGTTCGAGTGGAGGAATTTTTTAACATCAAGCGTACGGAAACGCATTTGGAGGTTGAGTAGAGGTTGAGTCGAGGTCGAGGTAAGGACTAAAGATATGGGGGTTAGTCGTACTGCAATGACAGAGCAGTGTTGTCAACGCAACAAAAGTTGTCAATTGGCACACGAGCGCCCTCATTTCCCACGACTCTTCTCTTTTTGAACAGACTAGAGAACATATTATAATAAGTCGACTCTCGTGCATTAGAAACTTGAGGGACTCTTTAAAATATTACGAATTATCGAGTGTTTGAAATATCAAATGGTTACTTTTCTTTTCACCTTCCTCTCAAGTGCATAAAGATTTATTGTTAAAGTTCGAAATATAAAGAGATTTTGTAGGGAACTCGTGCTTGGAATTATAGAGAGGTTTGAATTAACGAGAGGGGACTATAGAATAGAATAGAATAGAAAATCTTTATTTGTGTGACATGGATAATTTAGCATAACATAATTACAACTAAAATTAAATTATGTCTAACAC
The DNA here is from genome assembly GCA_955876795.1 of Eupithecia tripunctaria. Taxonomy (NCBI): domain Eukaryota; kingdom Metazoa; phylum Arthropoda; class Insecta; order Lepidoptera; family Geometridae; genus Eupithecia; species Eupithecia tripunctaria. Next base: position 7,628,773 of record OY041624.1, on the reverse strand, counting down.
AAAAAGGTCAGCGGCTCAGCATAATGCTGCTATGGTACTATTGTATCATAGCAGCGCTGGTTTTCAGCGGTGCCAGGGAGCTAAACGCGCTATACCAATCACACGGGAAGCATATTACATAGTAAAAATTAAATTACAAAATTACAGAATAAAAAACAAAATAAAACAATTAAGTCTAATTACATTTAAGTAACTGATAAACAAAAGGTTTCGTATGAGTGTGTATGTGTGTGTTTGTGCCTGTGCTTATGTGTGTGTGTGTGTGTGTGTGTGTTCCTTTGAGTGCTTGTGAAGCTCCTGAGGACACCAGTCTCGTAAGAGTCCGGGCAACAGGAGCTACAAGTGTTAGAACATAGGTTAGAATAATAGGTAGGATAGGCTTGTATAATAGTGTAATAGGACTGTATAATAGTGGAGGGTGAGGCGTGTCCGGTCTATAGAATGGACACGCCCCGCCCTCCACCTGGCCGAGCTACCTCACCCCGCCACACAGACGACCGTTCGAATGAAATTTTACTCGATGCTGACCAAAGAGTAATTATGTAAATGACCTCACCCACAGAAATCGTAATATTATTACGTTTTCTGTGACCTCGTAGTGAGAGGCAGTTGATGTTTTTGGAAAAGAAAATATCCGAATAAGAGTCCCTGTGACTAAGCCGCAGTGTAACGCTTCACAAGCACTCAAAGAAACACACACACACACACACACCTTCATACACACACGTTCTAACACTCGTAGCTCCTATTGCCCGGACTCTTACGAGACAGGTGTCGTCAGGAGCCTCACAAACACTCAAAGGAACACACACACACACACGCACAGGCACAAACACACTCATACGAAACCTTTTTTTTATCATTTACTTAAATGTAATTAGTCTTAATTTATGCATTGTTTTATTTTGTTTTTTATTCTGTAATTTTGTAATTTAATTTTTACTATGTAATATGCTTCCCGTGTGATTGGTGTAGCGCGTTTAGCTCCCTGGCACCGCTGAAAACCAGCGCTGCTATGATACAATAGTACCATAGCATCATTATGCTGAGCCGGTGACCTTTTTGTGTTAGACATAATTTAATTTTAGTTGTAATTATGTTATGTTAATTTAACCATGTCACACAAATAAAGATTTTATATTTCTATTCTATTTCTTTATCGTCTGACGCGGCTCGCTTTGCAGGCATCTCATGGGACTGAAGCGCTATTGTAGCGCTTTAGAAATGTATAAAGCAGCCCGTGTTGACTCTTCCAGAGAAAGAGAATAGCCTCGTTTATGTCCAGAGTTGACATGTGTAAGAACTCTATTATCAGGAGTATGGCGGATCGTCTGATCTTGTCAGATATGTAAACGGTGGGTGGCTATTGCCACCTAGAATATTTTAATTTTTTTTTTTTTGTACCTCAGTTTGTATTTTTATTTTTTATGTGTTATGTGTAGAATTGTATTTTGTGTGTATGGATCTCGTGTCTGGAAATAAAGAATATATTATTATTATTATTTTGCTCGACTCTATTAGTGTTTTTTTTTATACAATGTATTTTTTCTAGTTATCGGCGTGGTTGCCAAAGAAGACACGGAAAAAGACGATGGACCTGACAAAGGGATTTTAGTCACGTAAGTAAGATCTCAGGTGGATGAGTCATACATAAGTCATAATGCAACTTATGGTTTATCCATTTTGAATGAAGCATGTTAGTAAACAAAATACGACACAAATAACTAAATCTCACTTGCGTCGAGTTTCAGATATAATTGTAAGCAATTTTTATTGAAATTGGGAGGAACTAAAATCGACAAATAATGTAAATTACGTATAAAAGGACGCGCCAACAAAATGAATTTTAGGTTAAGCATAGGCGGTTTGTTTACGTTTATGCTCCATTCAAAATGGATACGATATAGTAACGTATGTACTAGGCTATCTTTGATTGGTCTTGGATATTTGTTTATTGGTTAATCACAGCTTTACGTAACATTGATTAAAAACTATCTGAAATTCCTTTTTTGCTAAATTAGAGGGCGAATCCCAACAAAATGTAGCGAAAATCAACATGGAATTCAGTTTGTTTTCAATTGGTTCAATTCTTTACTCAGGAGATCTGGGGGAATTGAATTCCACCAAAAATGACCGTTTTTTAGTCTAGTCGAACAATTTTTGTTTGACGCATTTACTGCCCAATCCGATGCTGGTGCATCTTGGGCCATGAAAGTGTTAGTTTAAAGAAAACGCCTCCACTATTAATAATTCTCTGGTATTGACGGCTGAAAATATAATAAAACTTACGTGGAAGGGATCTACAGCACAAGTCTCTGAGTTAGTGTAGGTACCACAGAACAAAACTTTTATATACCAAGCTAGTCCGTCTGTAATTGTAGTTCTTATTGTATCTCACTGTGATTTTAATATGCTTGTTTTTTGGCCAGTAAATTATTATTATTATTATTTCGGCACAGTTTCATGCGCCCTGATCACAATAACTATGATGGGTTTTTGTTATTATCGTGCGTAAGCCCTCACACTAGGTATATACAATCACAGTGTATTTTTACACTTTTTACAGTATGGGTAATTCTTAAGAAATCAAATAATGTCCCAAAATTGTTGGCCTCGCCGGGACTTTAACCAGCGTCCTTCTCTCAGTAAGAGAATGTGATGTGATAACTACACCACGAGGTCGAGTTATGTGGGAGTCGAAAATCTCTGGGACTCCATGCAGACTCTCCAAAATTTTTGGGATATTATTTGATATCTTAGAAACCATGATAGATTTAAAAAGTCTAACCCCCTTATTCATAATGGTCTACTAACTGAAACCAGTTGCTAAGCAGTCTTATTTATCATCATCATCATCATCAGCCTATACTAGTCCACTGCTGGACATAGGCCTCCCCTAATGAGCGCCATAGCGCCCTGTCTTCAGCTTGACGCATCCAGCATCTGCCTGCAGTCTTTCGCAGATCGTCATCCCACCTGGCCGGAGGGCGTCCTACACTACGTTTGCCGAGTCGCGGTCTCCACTCAAGAACTCGTTTACCCCAGCGGTTATCGGTTCTTCGCGAGATATGGCCGGCCCACTGCCACTTCAGTTTGCTAATTCTTTGAGCTATGTCGATAACTTTGGTTCTCTGTCGGATGTATTCGTTACGAATCCTATCCTTCAGAGAGACTCCGAGCATAGCTCTTTCCATAGCTCGCTGAGCGACTTTAAACTGGTGGACCAGTCTTATTTATCACTGGGTAGTAATTAAACGAGTGACTGTAAATTAAAGTTTTATGAATAATTAATTTAAGTAATAGTATTACTAAGTGAGCGACTGACTGGGAGTGACGAGAAATCAACCGAACAGCAACTTACAAATAAATTTTGTGTCAACATTATGGCTCTGGGTGCAATTATACATATCCCCATCCTTTCAGACACACGGTCGCCAACCCGAAAGACTGAGACTGGGGCCTAATTCCACTAACACAATCGCCTCACTATGACAATATTATCGCTTCATTATCGCGTAACAATCACTGTTATTGACATCTTTTGGTATTCTACTAACACGATCTTTTTTTGTTTATGCCATATCTATGACTATTACGATTATGATTATATGCCCCATCACATTATTGACACGATATTATAAGTCATAGAGATTTTAATGTTATGGTAAGAGAATACCAAATAAATTTACGACTAAATCTCTATCTTAATCGTATGGCGCCATTATGGCGCCATTATAGCATTTTGTTTAAAAAATAGTGGAATAGGGTATATGCATCGATTTTTTTTATTGTTTTAATCGATTCTTTAGGTCATTATTTAACCGAGAAATGATAAGACGCCCACTGAATTTCGCATTAACAAGGTAAAAAAAACAAATCAAAACTACAATCATTTTCGGGTGATAAAAACGCTGCCATATTGGCGCCATGTTTATTTGACGTCGACGTTCAATCACTGCTAATGCACAATGCACTTGATTAAAACCTTTTGTGACGACCTCGGTAGTGATCATCTCAGGAAAGAGGTTTTCCGAAAAAACTGAAAATAATCGACAATACGAAATGTCAAGTGGGCAGAATAGTGTCAAATCAAGGTGCAGCAAGCAGAATAAAAAAAGAAGAAATGTGTACAGTGATGTCACGTCCGCTCTAGTCAATGGCGTAGCGTTTTGAAGTTTTGCGATTGAGATTTAATATATAAATTTTTCAATGGTTAAATTCTACAATAAAAACATCTCAAAATGCAAAAATAAATATGTAGATATGTTTCTATATCAATAGAGAATACGTATATATTTTTTTAGCCATTTTGAAATCAATGCATATACCCTATTAGGCCCCTGGTCAGTGCATGCGTTAAGTTAGCAGATTAGTATGAAGATGTTAATTATATTTATAATAATGTTATTCCAGTAAGGCCCTGCTGAGCGACCCCCGCTGCGCCAAGCGAGTCAGTTTCGCGGATGGATACAAACCGGGACAAGACTCGGATACGGAAGAACCGCCTGTTAGAAAGGTAACCGTTCATTTTCCAAAGATTATTAAATGTTATCTCAACGCAAACAGCCTATATTAGTCCACTGCTGGACGCAGGCCTCCCCCTGATAAGCGCTTTAACTTTTATCTCATGGGGAGTAATAACCATAATACCAACGCACACGGGTTGGAGATCGCAGTTCGATCGTAGAATGGTTCTACAGGTGTATATCTCTCAGTCGCCTCTAACGCACCCCGCGGGGTGAGGAGGAGAGTTGGGGTGGTGCAAATTCTAAGCCGGCACCACACGGCAATTAGTGCTTCACTATAATCATTGTCTTCTCGTCATCCATACCGTAATGCTTGAAAACGAAAGTTTTCAATCAGTGCGTCCTACCCGTCATGACCTACGGAGCTGAGACGTGGACACTCACGATAGGGCTGGTCCACCAGTTCAAAGTCACTCAGCGAGCTATGGAAAGAGCTATGCTCGGAGTCTCTCTGAAGGATAGGATTCGTAACGACAGAGAACCAAAGTTATCGACATAGCTCAAAGAATTAGCAAACTGAAGTGGCAGTCGCGCGAGGCCATATCTCGCGAAGAACCGATAACCGCTGGGGTAAACGAGTTCTTGAGTGGAGACCGCTCTCGGCAAACGTAGTGTAGGACGCCCTCCGGCCAGGTGGGATGACGATCTGCGAAAGACTGCAGGCAGATGCTGGATGCGTCAAGTTGAAGACAGGGCGCTATGGCGCTCATTAGGGGAGGCCTATGTCCAGCAGTGGACTAATATAGGCTGATGATGATGATGATGATAATCATGGCACCATAGTCACACGTGAATAATGTCTGCTTCTAATGAGGGCTGCTATTTATAATTTTCTATCACACTAATATTATAAATGCGAAAGTTTTTATGGATGTATGGATGGATGTTTGTTACCTCTTCACGCCAAAACTACTGAACGAAACAAGCTAAAATTTTGTATACAGGTAATTCTAATCCTGGAATCAAACATAGGCCACTTTATAGGCCATTTTGTAGGCCATTTTATCCCATAAATCAGTTCCGTGGGACAGAAATAACCTTTGAACGTCTCCATAGTATCAACGCGTGCGAAGCCGCGGGGCGCAGCTAGTATTTTTTTTTTACGTTAAATAGACCTTCGTTTGACCGCAATCTCACCTGATGGAAAGCGAAGATGCGGCCGACGGTGTATCACGAAGGTCTAGAAGATACCTATTCACCCTTGTCTTGAAGAGACCCAGGTTGTATAGTTCGACCGCAACCGCTGTACCGCTCCTTAGGAAAGTGCGGCGAGGTGGGGGGCAGGCAAGAGTAAACATGAGATCGATATTGTCGGATAGATCTTAGGATATCGAGATAAACAAAATGTTTATTTTATGTAACGATTATATTTTTTTATAACTAAATTATCTACAGGTATTCTGACATAGATTCTGCTTCAACTTCATCTTCAGTTTCGCCATTGGAACTTGAATCGGAGTCGTTCTGTAAATTTATTATTATTGGATCGATAATAATATTAAATCTTACTATCGCGATCACTTTTATATTCAACGCTTTATTCTTTTCATTAAATATTCGGCAACTTTAAAAATGATGGTCTTGACATCACGAGATAGCGCTCGACCCATCTTTGGATATTTATCTCGTGTGAGTCTTACTACTTCCCCCCCGTCTCGCCGCGCGCATACCCCAGACGCGGTACAGCGGTTGCGGTCAAACTATAATAAACTAGCTGCGCCCCGCGGCTTCGCACGCGTTGTTCCTATGGAAATGTTTAACGGGCATTTTTATCCAACGGGAACTGATTTATGGTATAAAAATAAACTATGCTTAAAAGCCTATGTTTTATTCTATGATTAGGATAACCTGTATGCAAAATTTCAGCCAGATCCGTTCAGTAGTTTTGGCGTGAAGAAGTAACAAACATCCATCCATACATCCATACATCCATCCAAACTTTCGCATTTATAATATTATAGTGTGACTTTGTTCTATACTTAACAGAGGAAGAAGATCCGCCGTCTCGGTTGCCCCTGGCCGTGTCCCCTGGAGCACCCGGATCACGTGCCCCTGTGGGACGCGCTGCCCCCCCCGCCGCCGCCCGGCTCGCCCCCGCCCCCGCAGCCTGCCCCCCTGCCCGCCCATCTGCTGAGGGAGGGGAGGAGGCATCGAGATGTCTTGCAAGTACCGATGCCTATGGGCAAGTTTGGTGAGTGACATGTTTATAATAGAAGCTTCTATACTCCAGCTTATTGTTTTTTTTATTTTATCTGAGTCAGAGTCAAATCGTTTATTTCTTTAGACTTACAAAATAAGCACTTACCCCCGAATACTCAAACGCAACTCAGGCTTAAGCTCGTCTCAATTCGTGGTTTTTTGACAGTTTTCAATGAAATACTGTCAAATATTCGTCACTTGAGACGTGCTTAAATCTGAGATGCGTTTGAGTATTCGGGGGTTAGACAAGTAAAATTTTTACTATATAAACAGCTTGATAGTTATTATTATCAAATAAGAAATAAGGTGCAATTGACTCTAATTCACTTAAATTTTTTGTCCACTAGCGGAAGAAGTGAAAAAGAAACGACTAGCAAGTTTATCGCTTTTCAACTAATATCTGTACTATCCTAGTAATATTATAAACGCGATAGTTTAAAAGAATGTATGGATGTTTGTTTGTTACTTTCACGCAAAACTACTGAACAGATCGGGCTGAACTGCATACAGGTAATGCTATTGCTGGAATCAAACATAGCACATACTTTTTATCCCATAAATCAGTTCCCGTGGGATAGAAATCACCATAAAACGTTTCCATAGTTTAGTTTATTATAACGAGGAAGGATTTGTATTGTTGGATGTTTGTAACGATTAAACTCAAAAACTACAACGGATTTCAAAAAATCTTTCATTATTAGAATTCTGCGTAATCCTCGAGTAACAAGGCTTTAAATATATAATATATAGCCTTTTAAATCTTTAAGGCCCGTATTATGAAATGGCTCAGTCATATATCTTTTCCTGAGTAACGTTTATGCCATAGGAAAGCGTTACTCAATCATGGATTGATGACTGAGTAAGCTTCCATAATACGGGCCTAAGTTTGCTATATGTGGGCTATTGTGATCGCCACTTTGTGTGTTCAGCCTCGAAGCAGTGGCGTTTATAACTCGCCACTCACCCTTGCAGCTGCTAGGAACTGTAGGATTTTCTTTGGAGTGATGTCTCGTAGCTCATCTGAGGGCCAGCTCTACATTGTCTATGTAACAATCAATGTCGAAAGCGATAGTAGAAAAGTCAAAAAATGTATAGGTTTGACATATGTCATAAATATGTCACGCTTCTCATTTTTCCTTACGAATCTTTCAATTGTTTTCGATTCGCTTCATAGCGAAAGCCGGTTGGCTTCTGGCCTTCTTGGCCTCTGGGTTGTGCAGGCTGCTCAGATGGAAGCTTCGTTTATGGATCATAGCTCCGAAGTGTCCTTTTCAAATTTCAATTCAAATTCAAATTCTAATTATTCTTCTTCTTTTTCAAATTCTAATTATTCCGTCACATCATCAGAAGATATTTTATATTTGATGACCTCTGTGGCGCGGTGGGCAAAGGTACGCCTGCGACGCAGCAAGTTGTGGGTTCGCTTCCCGCCTCGGGACAAATATTTGTACGATTTGCAGATATTTGTTCAGGACGTTCTGGATGTTTTCTATGTATAATAAAAAATATCTATCTATGTAGTGTATTGTATTATGTATATCAGTTATCTAGTATCCATAACACAAGCTCTGCTTAGCTTGGGGCTAGATAAGGCTGTGTGAATTGTCCAGCATTATTATATTGGACAAATATTATTTTATTTGTCGATCAAACAAAAAAATTACAAGATACTCGTTTCTGCCCGTGGGTTCGCACGCGTTGGAACGCGGAAACGTTTTCTATCCCATGGGAACTGATTAGTGGGATAAAAAGTTGTTGATGTTTGATTCCAGGATAAGAATTACTGTTAACAAAATTTCAGCGTCAATCGTTTACTAGTTTGGGCGTGAAGATGTAAACATACAACTTTTGCATTTATAATATTAGTGTGATAGCCTAAGCTCCGCGTGACTTCACACTTTGCGACACTTTTTGACAAGGTGTGACGTCATCACCCCCCTCACCCCCCATCACTCACCAAAAACTTAGACGCTTTATTTTATGCTTGATTAACAAAAGAAAAAATATGGGTTCAATATCGATTATTTAACTGACGGAATAAATGAAATGTTTTTTTACCCTATTCACCTCACCAGCCTAAATTGGTCCACTGCTGGACGCAGGCCTCCCATTGATAAGCGCCGTATTAGCTTTATCTCTAAGGGGTAATGGCCATAAACCCCATGCTGGACATGCGGGTTCGGGTTCTATATTCCCCTATTTAAGCTGCATTATTTAAGCTTTAGGTAGATTGTACTAAAACTATTGTTTCTTTTTTCCAGATCCCTCTTCGTTGGTCGGTTTCATGCCCCCCGAGCCTCCGCCTGGATTAATCTCTTTCTAAGTGTTACAGTACATCAGCTTTGTTATCTTTAGTTAGGAGTAAGTTATAATTTTATCTGATTGACATTGTGAATAAATAACTAATGATTCAGTTTGTTTTTTAACTGTTGGTATACCAGTTCAAAGTCGCTCAGTGAGTTAAATTAAAGCTATGAATTTTAACCTATAAAAAGTCAACACCAAGTACCAGGATAGCAGAGACGATGGATAGGTATTTTACTGTAGATTCACAAAGACATAATCACGGGTTCACGGGTCATGAAAACCAAACACTGTTTATGCAGGTTAAAAAAAGAAGTCCAAGTACCAGGAGGTACTTGGACTTCTTTTTTTAACCGACTTCAAAGACTTCAAGTTCTCAATTCGACTGGATATTTTTTTGTATATTACCTTAGAATTTTGGACTGGGTGATCCGATTTTGGTGATTTTTTTTATTTGAAAGCTGGTGCATCATGTGTGGTCCCATTTAAATTTGGTCCAGTTCTGACAATGGCTTCCGTGAGAAAACCATAGGTACAATGGGAGTCGGTTTATAGTTTTCTTAAAACAAATCCACTTATTTGAGGTTTGCAGTCGGCAACTTCGATTTGTTTCTTGAGTAATGATAATTTAACGGATGATATTTATCAAGTACCGACTCTTCGTGATTCTACACTGAAATACCTCTTCATCATTTCTGCTATCTTGGTAGGTACCTGATATCGACTGTATGCATATAATACATTATTTTGACGGCATCAGAAAAGAGACGGAAGGACGGATTCCTGGGAATAGGTTTTGGAGGCCGTACGAATGCATAAACCATGAAGAGGTAGTCGCGACCCGTGGTCTTGACTATTTGTGAATCTACACTGCAATACCTCTGTACGTATGTTGAACTGGTTGTAGGTATCTCTACAGATAATTTGGAGTAGTCGCAACGGGTTACCTTGTGATATATTTTAAAATGACAAAAATTCCTGCATGCTTTACATGAGTGGCCCGCGAGCTGTACCTATGTTATCTGATGCCGTCAATATAAAATGCATCTAAATGTAAAGAGTTAAAGCCCATGATTTGAATGCACATTTTTGTGTTATGCGGCGGGTTTGCTTTCCCTTGCGACAACTTTTATGCTAGGTTTACGCTGGACCTCGATTTTAGAATCACACTAATATTATAAATACGAAAGTTTGTATGGATGGACGCCTCTTCACGCCAAAACTACTAAACAGGTCGGGCTGAAATGATACTTTTTATCCCATAAATCAGTTCCCGTGAGATAAAAATCACCTTTCAACGTTTCCATTGGATCAACGCGTGCGCAGCTATATATTTTCTGCATCTACGATCGGAACAGATTTCCTCTCATGTGTTCAGACCAAATAAAACTACAGTTTTAAAAACAATAAAATAGATTTTCATTTATTGTGAGACGAAAAATACAACAATGGGACTTATCACCTAAAATGTTAGTTAGCAGACTGTCGTGTCAAACAATTAACGGTTAAGTGCGGGCACGTAGCCGCCTCTCACAGAAGCGATCACACGCCCTAATTACTTTATTTATGTCTTTCATTGGGAAAACTCGGTAACGAATATCAACGAAACAAGTTATATCATACACAAACATGATCTCGCTATCCACTGAAATCATAACTAATATTATTATTAAACATTGTGAAGTTTCAATAGTTCATTTTTTAACTAATTTTTAAAAAGGCTTTATTGATTCGAAGCTAATACTTAATTACTTACAAGATTGTTTAATAGTTAGACGATAGCGGGCGATACCCGCCGGCCTGGGCAATAAACGTAACAACTCTCAAATACCGCTACTTTGAAACGTTCTATACAAAATTGAACATCGCAGATCGCTAGATCGTCCGATTCATTTATTTATAATATTCATACTCTAACAAGTGGGCGGCGAGCGGCGGCCGCTCGTGCGAATCTCGTTTCAACTCCTCACTAAGTCGATTAAGTACATTTCTTACGTTATAAGTTGAAAATGCCACTGCTGCGATCCTACGTCGCCTATCTCTGTGCGAGCGCCGCCACGGCCGGCGGCCTAGGGCTCCGGTCTGCGGCCTAGGGCGGCCGGGCCGGAGGCCGCGGCGAGGCGCCCCCACCTATTGCTCATAGAGAAAAAATTCCGAAATCAATTCGTTACACCGTAGACTATATCTTGTTAATAAACTTGAAGTATTATCGATAATCAATAAGTACATTATAATAATTGAATGATTAGTATTTGTTTCATAAGAGACTAGCATTACAAATGAATACTTTCAGCTATACGATTTTAATGTTTATTTTCTATTTAAACATTTCGAAGATGTTCAAAGTGGACTACTATAGTTTCGACACGGGACCGCGGGCCGGTGTCGCGTCGAAACGTGTCGGCTGATGCGTCTACACTTCGAGATATGACTTAATTAAGTACTTAGATTAGGGGGGAAAAGGTCGTAAAAACAAAAAAAGTTATTGAAATTTATACATAACAAACACCTTAACTAATAGTTGAATAATTTAGTGTATGTACTGATTGTGCCTTGGCTCGGGCGAGGCGGGAGCCGGCAGTGGCTGCTCTACAACGAAACAACTTTATACAAGAGGGGCAGAGCCCGATGAAACAACTTTATACAAGAGGCGCCCGACTCGCCCCGGCCAGCGCACAAAAGCAATATAAAACATTTCATTCCGTGATAGATGACACGATGGTATGCGAATTTTTTGTATCTTTATTATATTTTTTCCAAAAAACACACGTTCCATTCGCTCACCCTTGCGCTTAACCTAAAATTAATAATTAGACAATATTTTATTTGTTCAACAGACGCGCGCAACCGCATCGCGCGCGTATAATAATAAAAATATTTTCAAAACAATCGAATAATTAAACACACTAGTTAACAATAACTCGAGCACTCGAGGCTTCCGCGGGACCGTCTAGTGGAGCGTCACTATCGGAACGAAACTGTACCGTTAATACTGCAGCGGCGGCGGCTAGGGGGGCGGGGGGTGTAGGGGTCTAGGGGGCCGCGGGGGACTAGACGGCGGTCTCGGTGTGGCTGTGGGAGGAGAGTCGCTCGACGTCGATGTCGTGGGGCGCCAGGTTCTCCCTCCCGGCGTCCGCGTAGTCTATCGACGAGGAGTGGGAGAAGCGCTTCGACAGCGCAGTCTGTTTGCGCAGCGCCTCGGCCAGCGCCGCGTCCGCCAGCGAGCCGCGGGAGTCCAGCCCCTGCCGGAACGCGTTCACCACGCGGATCTGCCACCACCATCACCGCACGTTAGTCGCACTTCCACAAGTGCACTAGCATTCGTGGACCTCTGACACTGACTAGCGTTCTCATTGTTGAAACATTAAATGTGGGCGTTGTCTTCAGTGCATTAAATAGACCCCGCCCATATCAATCAGATTCCAGCAGATTAGGCAATACATAACGTTCAGATAAATGTGTATGAACGCTAGTCAGTTTTCAACCATATATCGATGGCATCCGAAAAGGAAAACAACTATAAACATTTCCTTTTGAGATAGCGTCAGAGCAACACGAATACAAAAACAGTGGAACCATAGTTGAAACATCAGAATGAATGTTCAGAACTTTATCCATCCATGCGCGATTAGTGCCAGATATTTCCACTCACGACCTGTGGCGTGGTAAGCAATTAGGTGAAGATAGGTTAGTTTAGAATCCAAAAGCCGTGTATAGAGATATCTAGAACGGTGGATGGTAAGTCATGAATGAAAAGCACACCGAGCCGATAAAGTAGGCAAGAAAGCGTTGAGTTAACCCTCACACTGCGGTCTGTCGGCACGCATGCCATGCACATCGCACGTGGCTCTGAATACAGACTTCCCTGTGCTGTGTCGTGTCACATGCTAAACACAGTGACTGCGGCTACAGACAGCCGAGCGATGTTGTATTACGACAGCTAAAACCTTCGCCATTGAAAGTTCTGAGGGACATGAATAGTTTGAGGAAACATGAAACTGTTAGCTGTAGAAAATGTTTAATGATTATTATGATGAAAAATTTATGAGTTACAGATTTTTGTTAAATAAAAGGCATTTTTAGATTTTTACTTTTAAACTTTTCGCTGATACAAATCTTAATCCAAAGATGTCGAGAAATGCCTTGCAAAAATCTGTATCTACGCTTTAGCTGTCATACTTACCACATAGCCTTAGCGAAGTCTGTAGCTACCCTGTGATCTACGCGACTACCCTATATTACATCTATGATCTATGAAGCACAGACGATACCCGATAGTAATACCTAATGCCGATACAAAAGCTTTTAGCCTAATCTTACCTTTTCATAATGGTTTAAAGATATCTCTAAAAAAATAAATTTTGTTTATCCACTCTTTTTCTTTTATGATCCTTAGGATTATTTATTGGGATGTCATTGTGCAGTTTTAAATAGAAATGGTTGACGTTTTAACTATTCAAAGCGCCATCGAAAAAGAACGGATAAGTATAGTTTTCATCCCTAAAACCATTATGAAAAGCCAAGTTTTAAAAGCTTATATTTAAAATGATTTTAGTACCTACGGTAACGAAAACCCTGGCGTACTTAGCGCAAATTTACTTTATCTACGTTTTACAACCCCACGAATAAGTGCAGGAGTGATGCAACTGAATAACATTTAACTACTATGCCAGGTTGCGAACTTAAACTCAAATCTATTCTCTACTGGAACATTTAACATGTTTTCACGACAATAATTTTCGTATTAAAAACATTTTAAACGCGCCTATACACTAACAATAAGTACGTCTAATAATTTAACGTGTAATGTCGTGCCCTAACGATCTACTCACGATTAGGTATTGTAAGAAGATACCTACTAAAACTTTGAGTTATAATTATAAAACTACATATACATCGATAACAAAGGGATATATCTGTTCTTTTTACTTACATTTGTCGTGGTGGGGTTTCTATTATTTGATTTACATATCGAACTTATCTCTCGCTAGGATAACAATAAGAGTTTATTACTGAAATTTAATGAACAATATATACAAATTTGACACCGACTTCCTCCTTTACCAGAACATATATCCGCAGACCAATGTAGTCCAAGGTGTCACATGTAATAATACCCCAGGAATATGTATAACGGAAAGGAAATACACAAAGCTTATGCAGGACACATGCACAATGATGATAATATTGGAATCATGCAAAACCGACCTATTTATTCATATATCTTAACAGTCAAGGGAATATTAATATAGGTACACAAGTGCCAAGGTAATATATAAATATAACGGTCAGCATAACAAAACATACAAGAGTGGGAATAGACGGATGTAAGGTATAGAGAGAGTACAGAGTATTATAAAAAACAAACGAACATAAAAATAGTAGAAAACATATTATAAGAGAACATAAAATAAATCAATGTGAGTGAAACAGCGGTACAGTTCTCGTGTCAAGAATCTTACAGCTTGGTCGGTAGAAGTCTTGCTGTAGGGAACTGGTATCAACCTTTCTTGAAGCTCGCCACCTATCACCTTCCGTGTGCAATGGATTTCATGGAAAAGAAAATAAAAACGAGAACATGAAGAAAAAGTTCACGAGACGAGCGTGGAAGAGGCGGCGAGCGTGACGTCTCGCTCTGGCAGAAATAGATAGATAATATAAATTAAATAAAGTTGCAGTGCTGTTACACACGCAATTCTATATACGTCTTATTGGAAGATAATAGTTATATAGAATTTCGCAGGTAACATATAGCAATATATACTTTAGAGTGTAGAGACAGTAGAGATCGGGGATTATAACGAAGCTGTGTGCCTCGAAGCGATGGACTGTAGAAATAGATACACAGTAAAATAAAATAGGGGACTTCCTAAGGTACCTTAATAAGCACATTCATGGGGTGTGCACTTATACACTAATTTTCCAATATTTCCATCCAGGGCTCCATTGCTTTATAAAATTAAAAATAACATAAAAACTAAAATAACTAAATATAAACACATTGAAACATCGAACACTGATCGGGATCCACTTTTATAAGCATATAGTTTTTTGTTTGTGTATTTTGTGCGTGTTGTGACATCACTCGTGTGTGTTTGTTTAGTTTTTCATGCTGACTATTGACTAGTAAAGCACACAATTATATCATCGACGATGTTGCTCACATACCAGATGTTCTATCGACAATCTACTTCAAGCTACTTTACGATATATTTACAGAAGCACATGGTTCAATTTCCTACCGTTGATTGACGCGCAATTTTACATACATTGTGATTCTAAGACTGAAGCGGATCTAACTATTTACAAACTAAACCGTAGCATAAATGGACACGATTTTAACTAGAAAGGTTAAAATGTTCCTTATATGCAACGGTAGATTCATGCTATACGAGTATAGGTGACGTAAATTCTATATACGGAAAGAGCGTGTAAGCGGTAAGCGTATCTAACATCGAGCTAGACCGTACGACATATAGCCAGCCAGGGACGGCCGATGTAACATGGACCAACATTTAACACCGATATACTGAGTGTTACCTTTGAATGCGGCTCTCCGATACGTAGCACGGTTGGGTGAAATCAAAGTTACTTTGGAGTATAGATACTTTATTACTAAGAGTTAGAAACAAGCGTGTAGGTACCAGTTCAGTTTAGTATTGGAAATCATGCGTTTAGTGATTTTTCCACTATAATTACGGCGTGACCTACAGAAGCGTAATTTTTTTTGAAAGTTTATTACTAACTTGTGTCCACCAAGACACGATTTTATATTTTTATCTACTAACTAATCCTTATCACGTAGCAGGCAAAAGATTTTCACTACACGAAGTGCGTTAAAGTTGAATTATAATTTAATATATTATAGTAAATATTCTTATCACATAGACAGAGTTTAATATTTTCCACAAAACACATTTTATTGATAGTTAAATTTGCTTGATAATATTCGACATATACTTCATAGGAAAATGGAGAAAATAGGAAGGATGAAACAGAAAATAAGGGTTATAATAATAAAGAAGTTTGGAAGACAGATAGTGCGTGTGTAGTGTTGAGTAGATACACAGATTGACAGTAAAGATAGTTACAGTATAGTAAAACTAATCTAAGACAGATACCGTAAATAATACAGAGAAAACATTTGAAAGAATATATAAACCAATTTACTATAACATTCATGCAGGATTCAGTCTGTAAGTGCTGAGTAAATATCATCAGATGCAGAGGCTTTCAAATAAAATAAATAATAGTTTCATACATCTAAGTAAGAGCGAAGGCGAATCTTGCGACTCGAGTAGGTATTAGAGTTAGAAACAAATATGTCAAACTACGAAGACACCACGTTTACTATAAAACATTCATCTAAACACTAAACATTGTCATATCAAAATCTTGAAAAATCTATATCTAAATAATGCATTCTTTCCCACGAACAAACAAATCAAATAATAACAAGCAAATTTAAATATCTTCCTTATATATTAAAACGTTTATAAAAGCACTTGAGTAGCACAAATTGTGAGTTTATATTTTTTCATAAATATAAAAATGGCACATGAATTTATTCGTATTAAATACTTCTCTATTTAGCACAACACATAAACTTTGTTCAAAATATAGAAGATGTGATATATGAAGAATAGAATTATTTACAGAAGTTCACGTATAATTCACGGTAGAAATAAATATATTTTCATAAAATCCATCCGGTATAAAACAGATTTTAAAACTCTAAATATACTCCATCTAAGTAATGGTGCACCATACCGTTACAAATCTATATAATTTTGCAAATATTTTTTTGACTTACTCTTACATTTTTATTTAATAAATTTCTTAAACATTCTACTCATTTACATTTTATATTTGGAATAAATTTTAATTTTCGAAAAACTTTTAGCAAGATTTTACGGGTTATAATTTAGAGTATTTTGGTATTATATTTTGTTCATAATGGCAGTTTATACTAGCATCGCTACTGCTTGCGATATCTATCGAAAGTGTAATCGCTCGGGGCGGTTGCACTTTGAGTGTTATGATAAATTTTGTTTGTTTATTCATCGCTCTGATGCGATACGGGACTGAGGGCGGGGAGCGAGGAGCCCCCAGATTGCACGCTGATCCGTCGGTGTTCCGCCAAATAATTATTGACAAATATTCTGCGGCCGGCCAATATGTCCGCCTTTTGCTGGAAAACAACAGGCGCGCGTCAGTGTGGCGCCAGACCTGACGTAACCAAACTGCTTGGTTTGCTACCGTGAGGCGTCAGCGGAGACAGTAACCTGGCTACAAGTGACATTCTAGTAGCAGGAAAAGCAGTTTCGTTAGTGCCTAACTGAACTAGGAAGGGGGCATTCTATAGCGGGGTGGCTCAAGGGCATCCAGTAGCATACTAAAGGTAACAATAAAATAATAGAAAAATATCGTGTCGGAAGTCTACTTCTACGAGAAAATAAGAGAAAAGAACTGGTATGTGAGCTACTCCGCGACGTCGGCTGACTCCGGAATGGTCACCAATGGTAATGATAAATAAAATAACCACCTTGCGTCAAATAAATACTTTTATTAAGAGTTTAATTTTAATTATTAAAGTGGTTGTGCCGGTAATTATGTTTAATAATAATGTACGTAATCTTTAACATTATAACTCAAAATAAATTATAAATATTAAGAAAAAACTTATTAAATATAAGTACTTACATACACAACCGAGTCAACTAAATAATAAGAAAAAAAATCTAAAAACATTTTACTTTAGGTTAATACTTTGTTCTAATTTTGGTGTAGTAGTGGAGATTTAAATTTATGTGCATTTTTACTTTATAAGATCTACATTTAGATACTAAATAGTGTTAGTTTTGATAATCTAATTGTTTTAATTGTACGGGTACTGTAATAAAATGTAAATAAAATCGGATATAAAACTCACTTAGGAAGTTCTGAGAATATGCGTTAAAAAACTTGAAACCACTTACAACATATTATCAGAATCTACAACTACCTACATAGTTAAAAAATACATACAAATTGTGCATACTCACATTTAAACATGCATTATACTGTAAATAAGCATGATCACACTGTAAATGCGAAGCAAAAATAAAAGAAAACATTAAAAATCACTGAGCAACATTTGTACCAAAACATATTTCTTCAGTACTTACAATCTAAGCGATGGAGCCGTCATTTTGTCGTGCCAGCGCAACACAAAATGGCCGCTCGGTTCTCACCTCGAAGTTTTCGTGAATTGCTAGTTATTAAGCGTTTCGATTATTTTTAATACAAAATGGCTAATATAAACAATTGTAACATAAGACTGGTAATCCAGCGTGCATTGCATACATCGATATCCCATGCTCTAGTACCGTACGAGACGTGTACCTACGTAGTTACCGCAGAGCATACTCACAAAGGGCTCCCTATGCAAGTCAGACCTACACTTACCGTCAACATCTGAAATAGAGCGAGTTTACTACAATCACCGGCCCCAAACTAAACGAGTGGCGAAAAAAAATGCTATACTTTGCTTTAAAATTTATTAAATGTAAATACTTCTCGTAACATCGCAAAAACCAAGTTATCCCTTTAAAATAGGTACATTATCTTTTTAGTTAGAGCTCTCGTTTGATCTTTAAGCGTGAGGTGTCTTATTCATATTAAACTTTAGGCGTATACTTAATACAATTAACGATAGATTAATAATTAAATATTAAAAAGGTTAGAAAGGCTAACTGGATACACTTGAAAGTAATCGACGGCGCGTAGATTAAACGTATCCCAGGGTAGACGCGACAGGGTAAAAATGGTCCCAAAATTTACTATGAAATAAAACACGCAAGCTGCCAGAGTTGTTCCTCTAAATTCTCTAAAACGAACTCCTCCTAACAACTACTTACAGAAAAAGCTAGTAGGTAAGTCGAAATTCGAAATTTTTAAAAATTTTATTCATAGTAACGAGTCTTAAGATTTAAAAAGATTATTTTTTTCCATTTTACATTTCCCTCATCGCCTATACAAAATATCACCGCTCTCATATACATAAAGACTTCAAAGACTTTAAACTTATGTACAAATTGTACAAATATGTTTCTCTCTAAAATAGCAGTGTTCATTTCATGACAATAGAAAGACGATATAACCTAGTTACACAAGGGGTCCCGACACTAGATATGCCATAACGGTCTATTCGCTCAAACACTAACGGAAGTAACCTGAACAACAGCAATGTGAAAGAGGCACAATCACACGCAAGCCTCAGGCCCTACGCCGGTTATTGCTACTTCTACCTAATAATAAAAAAAAGATCAATTTCAACACTTAATTAATCTTATTCTAATGTTATTCGGAGATTACGCGGGAGATTGTTAAGTACGTGTCGCGTAAACGTAAAGCGGGATAAACGGGAGATCTGTGCTGTGCGGTGAGGCTCAGAATATGGTGGTCTCTGTGCGGGCGGGCGGCGCATCCTCGTCGATGTAGGCGATGTCCGATTGGGGCATGCGCAGGCGGGAGCGCAGCCCCGCCGCGCTGTGCGCCGACAGCCGTTCCTCCAGGTCCTCCAACGTAGACTTGAAGGCGCGCACCACCCGCAGCTGCAAACGTCCAGCCGTCCAATGCCGCACCCTCGCTAACTACCACCGACAATACCCGCCCGCGTTACCACGCTACGCCATCGCTGCCGACCGAGTGTGGTGTGGATTCGTGCGCCGTCTGTATTCAGAGTACCGGACTAACATGCAATCTATCGACGTGACAACGACGTGCAAACCGACCGCTAACAAGCTATGGACGACGATGACATCCTGAGACGGTGCCGTGAGAGTGACACGAGACGATGCAAACAGGGGACAGATGCATTCCGGACGACAATACTAATGCGCTCGGGAAACCAACGACACTCCAGGGTTCCAGAGAGGCTCTGGAGTGTCGCCTAGCTTTCCGTGGAAAAATGTGACGAGAGATGAAGTAAAAAAAAAAGACTGACGCTCACTGTGCGGCGTTCTTACGACCCAGTCGTATACGATAACAGCTCCATCATTCAAAATCGTTTTGATTTCAAAATTGATTAACCGATTTGTTTGGTCTTTTCGTAGTACCCTACTACTAAATCTATACATGGTACTTTAGTTATCTTTTGTATGTCGACTGGTTAAGTTCCTCATTTAGTTCACCCACCTTTTGAACCTCTCAACATTTAAAATAAGGCGTAAATGGATTTTAACTGTTTATGGAGTTTATGAATGTACAAAATGGCGATCATTTTCTACATTTAAAGCTTTAGGTTTTTAGCGAATGATTCGAGCTGGATGAATCTAAATAGGTATGTAAGGAAGTTTCCACACAGCGAGCGTCGTTGACCTCTATGGCACACGGGGACACTACGCGCTAGGGGGGTTCAAACTGGGAAATTGCACACAGGGGAGTTGCAAACTTAAGGGCAAGGGTTTAAAGTTCAAAGGGGTTGGAATATTGAGATTCCTTGTATTGGAATGAGGGAAGGAATAGTGGATTGGAAGGGAGATTGAAAAAGTAGGGAAGGATCTAGAAATACAGTATCATCAAAGGTAGATTTAGTAAATAGGGATATGGCAAAGTTTAAAAATAGGAAGTCCAGGACGATGAAAAGGAAATTCAATCTAAAAGATGTCAGAATGAAAATAGAGTAGGAATAGAAGTCGTAATAAGAAATGGGTCAGCTAGAAAAGAAAAAGAATAGATCAAGGGTTACGGTAACAGGGTACGAAAGAGAGAGAGAGAGAGAGAGAGATATGGATATTTCCTCAGGGGTACGAGAAGTGAACCCATTGAAAAGATACACGACATTTGGAGATATCGAATTTAGGAGTGTAAGGTACTGGGTTTTGAGGAAGGTGAAAAGTAGTGATGAGACGAAGTAGAACAGTGGGGATCGTATGACGTATGGTCGACTGAGGAGGGTGGAAAATAGTCTTTGAACTGAGGATGTCACTTGGAGGCTTTGATTTGATTTGGAAAGTTGTAGTGGGACGAAATAGATGTATTTATAGAATATAAATCAGCCACTGAAGACTTCGGATGAAGCTCAAGACCGACTGGGTATTTGAGGGTGGAATGTAGTACAGAAGTGGGGATCTAAATCTTCGGAGTAAGGAGGTTAACTGAATGGGTGCTAGAGGGACAAGAAAAGACTTTGTATTAATGTTCTGAGGGAAATTACGAAAAGAGTATACAATGATCTAATAATCGGAGACTTCTGAGTAAGGATCTATAGGGTTCGCAGGAGAATTGGATTCCGAGGGTAAGTAAAAAGAGCAGAAAACAAAGGATCAGTTGGAAAATTCTGAGTAAGGAGCGACACGGTTCTCAGGAGGATGGACCTACTGGGTTTCGAGAAGAGTAGACAAGGATCACACACTTAGTAACTTCTGTGTAGAGCAAGGACCGATAGAGTTCTCAGGATGGACCGATTGGGTTCTTAGGAGAAGTAAGAAAATAGACAAGGATCAGAGATTTGGAAACTTCTGAGGAGGATGGAAAGTACCGGGACGGAGGGTGTGCGTATACCGTCAGTGTCCGCCGGTGGCAGCGCGCCGCCGTGCGCCGCGCGCGCCACTACACTTCGGTCTCGAGCACCGGCCGAGGCTGCCAACAACACCGCTCTATGGGCCGCGGCTCGGCCGCCCAATCCGCGCCGTCCTAACATCACTGCCGTTTTACAACTGACCACCATGACGGTGTGGAAAGTGACAGGGTTTGACGTCACCATTTTTTCACCAGATGTTGGTATTGTTTATTGACGGAGCTGATGGGTTATACGTTAGGAACGCAATAATGCACTACCATCGCTAATCTGTTGAACCCAGTTCCAATTAGTTTAGATTAGAGTTTATCAACTTTTGGATTCTCCGATTAGATTTGTGATTTCGAATATTGTAAGTAGTAGTTTAATAGGCAGTAAATGTTTCGTATGATCCTTCTAAAATATTTTTATAACTATCTAAAAATGGCTGTGGAGTACATTTGATTTCAATAATTCTGTGAGCATTAATTTTTGTAGTGATTTTTGGCCTATTACGCCCAGATTTCATGTTTTTATTTCAGTGTTAGCTCCGAGCAAAAAGAGGGAAGAAGGTCCATTCCATTAAAATCAGAGATAGAAAAACATAAATACTTAGAGACATTTTAGGAAAAAATGCTGACGTCAAACGTATTAATTTACTAGGTTGAGGTTGTTACTTAAAGGGATAAACATTTAAGTCACATGTCCCACACCGCGCCAGCCGCAATCAGGCCAACACGGAAATTCAGACCCTTACAGGAAGAAATAAAGAACATAATCAAATAAAAGAACGGAAACAGAACAATGTGTACTGTGTACGTAATGCGTGTAAGGCCTTCGAGACCGTGTCACGTGAACGAATATGACCAGGAGTGCCAACCGAACGAAATGAACATAACAAAACATAATGGAAATGGAAGAGACAGGATTGAGGCCATAGCGGACCCTGAAGAACCGCTAATGCCTATACAACGAAGGAAGTGAGCCTACAGATGCTTGGAAGGGGACCAAGGTGCACTACGAACCAACCTCACCTATAATAGTCTTTATGTCTATTTACACAGGATTCTATTTATCGAACTTCGGTTTTGTCGCTATGTTGGCTCGGCATTTGGTTATTTAGGTACGGGGACATTTAGTTTCTAATATAAACATCTAACATGCGTTAATTTTATTTGTTAGTTTCCGAGGAGCCAAGGAGGGACTGATTTACGTGGTTTTATTTAGTCTTTGACGGTTTATAATTGTGGAAAATTAAATTTTATGTTTTACTTTAAATATTGTGATATTTAATGTTTGCACAATTACATCGTCAAAACAGAAGTTAGGAAGCTGAACGAAATCACTGCTTTGTTATATTTTTTGTTAAGACACTCTTTTTATTTTTATTTTCTACGTACAGTGTATACTTACCTTGATATCGCCTCTCGCTTCTATATACAGGTACATATCGACACTACATCAAGCCTAACATGTCTAACGCAAATCAACACAAAAAGGCAATATTTAGAACAATGCAAGGCAACTACAAGTTCCCGCAGTTTGACGCTTGCACCCACCTGACTGACAACACACCCCGACACACGTCTAAGGGACAACATTCACAATGAAAAACAAAAACAAAAACAAAAAACACAAACAAAAATAAAAAAAACATAAAATAACACAGACAACACAACGGCAAAGGAAAGGTACGACCGATTATGTGTTAGTAAGAGCACGCGACATGCTCAACGTGTGTTCCTTCCATTTATATTGCAAGAAAATCCACTCCACACTCAAATCAACGGTCATTTCCAACTGCAGTAACTGAACACAACTCGGTACATAAATCAACAAAATTCAAACAATATTATAAACAAAATGATATTATTGTAATGTTACTGCATTCTTGTTGGTCGGTAACGCGGGTTAGTCGTGCCCGGCCGCGTGAGGCGTCGGTACTTAGCGAGGATGTACGGGTTGGCGATTCACAAGCAAATACTGTCTTAAAAGTAACAGAAATAAAAACAAGACAAAATAAAATAAATAGTGAAAACAAAACAAACAGTCAGTATGACTAAGAGATAAAATAAAAGACAGAGAGAGATAGAAAGAGTCATATCCATATCGCGTGGTCTGTTTAGTGAATCTATCGGGTAGTCATAGTAACTGTTTGCGTAGTTATGAGGGATAAGTACCATTGTCACAGCCTAAAAGAGCATGCCAATAGGGTAGGGGTGGTACAGTCAACTCAGGTAAATTAGATAATATAAAATAATATATAATATAAAAACCGGGAAGCGTCAGACTTATAAACGGTACGGCAAATACATGCATGGCTGTTAATCGCGTATGCTAACTAGTGTCGCTAACTGACTCCCGGTTTCATGACAAACTATATTAGAGAGACAGAAAAATAAGGGATAAATCGGAAATATATAAATAATAACAGTAGCTGTCGTGTTTAAAGTAGAAGATGTCATGAAACCAGGTGTTTAGAGAAATAAATGAAAGTAAATTTGGAAAACTAAAAGTTTCTAGTGTAGCTATTTGTTCGGTTGCCAATTTTATAGAGTTATATTGTGTAAATGTATTTGTAAAATTAGTGACCGAACAATATAAAGTTCTACTGTAATTATGGGCCAAATAATAAAATAGCATCACTACTTCATTACTTTGTAAAGTGTTTCTCTGTGTAGGTACAAATCAAAACTCCGAAAAGAACTGAAGATAGGAGAGTATAAATAGGAAATAAACATTAGAAAACAAACAATAAAAGGAAAACGAAAGATAAGTTAATAAATAATAAATGTAATCGTACGGTTATATTGAGAGTTATTTATCGAGGTAATTATTTTGTGTATTATTTATTTAATTTTATTATGAAGTTCCGTTATGTTTTCTCCGGCTTGTACCATGGTAATTGATGTGTATAATAAAATTCAGCGTTATATCTATTTGATTCTATTCGGCTCTAATGGATGCAGTATTGAAAATAGTGGTAATTCGGTTTTGTATATGCAAAAATAGAAAAGTATATATAAAATGGACAATAAATTGAATAACTTAGCGTTAGGATGCCCAAGTATCCGCAGTGTTGACCTGTTGACTATGCTGATATATCTTTATTATATAGTATATAAATATTATAAATACTGATTGCTGTAAACTCAAAACTTATCCCTCTTAGAATCAAGAAATTCTTTAATTTCTGCCACTCCTATTTAGATTAAATTTAGAAAGTTACTTATCTATCAAGAAACTGTTACAATTTTACTTATTATGTAAAATTAAACAGTATTTTATATGCACAGATGACATTATAATTATGACAATTACAGTGCCTTCTGTGCCACAAATAAAACAAGCTATATGCCTTATATACGACTCACTAAAATAAAACTATTCTCATCACATATTTCAGAAACAACGTCGTTTACATTATATGTTCGAAGGGTTGATAAAAATCGTATTTTCAAGGCGTATAGCTCTTATAAAAATACTGTAAAGTGACTTGATATTAACTTCTACATAAAAAGCCCTTACTTTACTTTTTATGAGAACAATAAACATATAAACTAAATTTTTAAGAACAGCATACAATTTATTTGTTACTTTGCAGTACCTTTATCAATATAAAGTAAATCCCGAGACGTCACAAAAGTTACGAAACATAAGTTTCGAACCACCCTGTATAACAAGAACCCCACACATTAACCCACAAAACACCCTGTTTAAGAATTTTACATTTTACTATCCCTTAAACCCATGTTGAAAGAGGGGTGATCGATTATCAGAAAAAGTAAAGGCTTTCAACGGATATGTTAAGTTCTTTTTGGAAAAAATAATTCAACAACAGTATCATAAATGAGATATAAAAATCTAGTAAATTATTAAGCTTAACTGCATGTAGTTAAGCTTTCGAGAAAAATCAGTCTTCATTTGTAAAGCAAAAATCAGTCTTATTCTATTTAAAACTAAGTTAATTCTTAGCCCATCCTTTCACATATCTAATTCAAAGTATCTTTGCATGTGATAGCTGCAAATATTAATATCTTTTGAATTCCTAATAAAAATTGATTAAACATATCCGTCCAAAACCATAGCCTTACAAAATCTTTTTTAAAGTATACTCTAGTTTCACCCCCATAAATTTTTCCATCACCCTCCCATCCTAAACATCAACCCTTCAACACCTTCCCAACCTAAGATCACCCTCCGAACCGTAACAACAACCTCGCATCACCCACCCAACATAAACATCAACCCCCCCAAACAAAACATCAACCCCCACCCTAGCTAAATTATCTAACTAATCCCTTGACCTTGCCTCCCCATTTAAACCTAGTTTTGTTTTTTTCACCCTCTAATTTCCAGGTTTAGTTGGGTATAGCTACAAAATCCCTTCACCAAAATCAACTAAACATCACCCCCCCATTATAAACCTATCCAAATTCCCATCAGCCATTCACAGGCTTAGTAGAGGACAGCTATACCATATTTCCTTCACCCCCCCCCATTTATCTGAACTGCGGCCCCCCTCGTCTATCTCCCCCTGGGTCGTACCTGTGTCTGGAGCCGTGTGAGGCCCCGGATCCAGAGGATCTGTCCGGCGCGTGGCTTCTTGTCCAGCTCGTTGTCATAGTCGGGGCCGGGCTGGATGTGTTCAGGGTCTGGCTGCCCGCGGCCCCATCTGGACAATAAACAGTTTTTATGTGCTCAGGTTGGGGCTATAAACTAAAATTCTTTTCACCTCTCTCGCTCGAAAACAGTGACTTTGCTGCTCAAAACCAGTGAGTAAAATCGAATTTTGCCCTCGCTAGCTCAGCAGTCTACTTCAGAGCCACTCGCTACGCTCGTGACTCTACCATTCATTTTATTTCGTACGTTATGAAAGGAACCCCAAAATTTGAGTGCTGCCAAATTAGTTTACTTTAAGCGACCTGAATTAACATTGGTTTAAGTTCAGGTCGCTAAAAACTTAAAAAATACAAACTTACACTGTAAAAAAGTAGGCAAATAATAATACGATCTTTAAAAACCTACACACAATAGTAACATAATCTAAAATGACTAAGGCCCGTATTATGGAACCTTGCTCAGTCATCGGTCTATACTTGATTGATGCTTATGGCATAGAAAAGCGTTACTCAAGCATAACTCTATGACTGAGCAGACTTTTATAATACGGGCCTAAGAAGGCTACATGGTGCTGTGTGAATAAAAATAATCTATGGATTGGCAATTAATAAACGGAAACATCGGGGCCAATCACACAAAATTGTTCAGTGTTGTCTTTGTCTTTTTTAAATAATGAATCCTAATTTCAACTGAATTTCTTCGCCTGCCAAGCGTGGCAATTATGGCAAAATCCCCGTCGTCTGCTGGAGGAGGCAAGTACAACAGTGGCCGCGTAGTGTCGGTTTAGAACTTGCACCACCCCAACTCTTCCCACGGGTGTTGTAAGAGACAACTAAGGGATATCCACCGGGGGCGAACAGCAGCTCCTCCTGCAGAGCAATTCAACCAACGAACAGTGATCCGAAACCGCATGGGATTATGGGCATTACCCCCAGAGATAAAATCCAAATAAGGCACTTATCAGGGGAGGTCTGCGTCCAGTAGCAGTGGACGAATACAAGCTGTTGGGGTTGCGGATGTTCAGCAATGAACATAATAATATGGGGGATGAACTACTTGAAACTACCTGATCCCACCATCCCCCTTCCACTCCAGGACAAGCAGACGCACAGCGCAATACCATCCATACTTGGTGGATGTACCCTCCACACACACTAAGCGGTTTTCCTCCACCTTTATTATTCGCACCACAAAGGAATGGAACTCGCTCCCTGCCTCTGTTTTTCCAGCCAATTACAACCTGGGTCTCTTCAAGACAAGGGTGAATAGGTATCTTCTAGACCTTCGTGATACACCGTCGGCCGCATCTTCGCTTTCCATCAGGTGAGATTGCGGTCAAACAAAGGTCTATTTACCGTAAAAAAAAATACACTCACGATAGATTCTTGGGGATCTTGCGCGTGGGTACGGTGGTGACTAGCTGCCCCCACACGAGGGTACCAGCTCCGAAGAACAGGCACCACAGCCACTGGTCTATTGAGAGACCTGCCGTGCTGAACGCCATGCCGCCGAACTGGATGATTACAACCTGGAATGGTAGAATGTTTTATTAGAAATCTTCCATCATCGTTTCTTTCAATAATAGGCTAGGGTCCTTAGAAATGTTAGTCAGTCTGTCAGTTAGATGATGAGAAGTATTTTTGCTGTTGTCGATTAAACAAAAATAATTAAGATAGCTAGCTAAAGTTCTGCGTGACGACCTAGAGACAGTTTTAAGCAATAATAATAATATGTTTTTAATTCAGACACATGATCCATATAAAATAATAACATTTAAAGAATAAAAATAGTCAGGTTGGATAGGTACATACAACAGAAACAATTTAAAATTACCAGTAAAAAATAATTAAGGTACCTAAGAATTTAGGATGATAATTCCATCCACCGTTTGTATGCGTCTGTCTGTATCAATCGATCTGCCAGACTAGATATAATACTATTTTTCCAGAGATTTCCCAACACGCAATGTGTGTCATCCATCACTTTTGACGACCTCGGTGGGTGAAGGTCCGCCTGCGACGCAGGAGGTTGCGGGTTCGATTCCCGCCTCGGGACAAATACAAATGTATTTGTCACGAGTAGTACGAGAGTATACGATCTGCAGATATTTGTTCAGGGCGTTCTGAATGTTTACCATGTATGTAGTTGTATGTAGTTTTATTATGTAGGTGTATGTAGTTTTATTATGTATATCAGTTATCTAGTGCCCATAACACAAGCTCTGCTTAGCTTGGGGCTAGATAATGCTGTGTAATTTGTCCAACATTAGTTATTTATCACACGTCAAAGTTTGGAAGTGGGCTCCACTTCCAAACTTTGACGCGCTTTATTTTTGTATTTTTTTGTTTAATTGTCAAAAAAATATGTGTCCTCTATCTTCCTATACGCTGAAGGTGCACTGAAGGACTGAATAGAATAATATATTTTTAACCCAGGACACTATTTGACTAGTAGAAGATGGGGTTGCTAAATAGTCCTTGGAACACATTGCCTTGTCCGTGGATCTTGCGCGCGTTTATTTGATTGAATAACATCATCACGGAGTTGAAAGTCATCACCAAAGTGTATAAAATCATCACAAACCTGTAAGGCAGCAGTTCCGATCCATATAGAGTAGAAGATAGGGTTGGTAAACAGTCCTTGGAACACATTCCCTTGTCCGTGGAGCTTGCGCGCGCTTTTTTGATTAGAAGATCATCACCAAAGTGTACAAAATCATCACAAACCTGTGAGGCAGCAGTTCCGATCCATATAGAGTAGAAGATAGGGTTGGTAAACAGTCCTTGGAACACATTCCTTTGTCCGTGGAACTTGCGTGCGTTTATTTGATTGAAGAACATCATCAAGGAGTTGAAAGTGATCACCAAAGTGTATAAAATCATCACAAAAGTGTACAAAATCATCACAAACCTGTGAGGCAGCAGTTCCGATCCATATAGAGTAGAAGATGGGGTTGGTAAACAGTCCTTGGAACACATTCCTTTGTCCGTGGATCTTGCGCGCGTTAATTTCGTTAAATAGCGTCATCATTACGAAGGTATTGAAGATGATTGTGAAGTGTTGCGATGGTTCCGATGTTAGCGCTTGGAATCTGCCTGATGGGATGTTGAGGATGCGATCACCTGTTGATAGAAAATTATAGATGAATATATGAACTTTGTTGAACAATCATTAAGTTTGTTAAAAAACTACAAACCGATTTACATTTTTACAGTTTTTTCATGAATTTTGATGGATCCCACTGTCAGAACTGAACAAAATTAAAATGGGACCACATGGGAAGCACCAGCTTTCGTATAAAAAAAATAATAATGTAAATCAGACCACCTAGTCAAAAGTTCTGAGGTAACAACCATAAAAAAACAGACTAATTGAGAACCTCCTCCTGTTTTTGAAGTCGGTTAAAAACATAATCAAGTTTATAAAGTGATAACAATAGGCTAATGGTGTCCAAAAAAATTATAATTAATTTGTCAGTTAGATTTATTAGAAGATACTGGACAAACAATTTTATATTTTGTTTCCCGTGACGTCATGCCATGCTACACTTTTTAGCACCATTTAGACCATTTATATCAATGGAAGAAAACAGAGTGAGAAAAATGTTTTAGGTTAGCAGACAGACTATAATAATAATAATAAATTCATTTATTTTTCTCTTCACAAAAAGGTTTATAGCTAAGTAGGTCTAGATTAGAAAATTAGGTACCTGTTTGTGAGAGACTGGTGCCAGTGATAGGTTTTGAAACCTGTGTTACTAGTCACCAGTGAATAAGGTTTACTGCAAGCACCCACCTCCACCTCAACCTCAACCTCAAAAGCCTGTATTGGTCCACTGCTGGACGCAGGCATCCTCCTGATTAGAGCCTTATTGGCGTTTATCTCAAGGTGGGTAATGCCCATACTCCCCACGCTGGGCATGCGGGGATCGCAGTTTGGTGGTATAATTGTTCTGCAGGAAGCGCTGCTGCCCACCCCCGGACGACACCCGCGGGAAGAGTTGGGGTGGTGCAAATTCTAAGCCAGCACCCACAGCAAATAACAATATATAAGTACTGACCGACAAACAACAAGGAGAAGATGATGAACAGCTGATAGATGGCCTGGCCCAGGATGTTCTTCATCATGGTGCGACTGATCAGAGGCTTGGTCCGTCCGTAAGGCTTGCGCTGCAGCAGGTCGGGCGTGGGCATTTCGGTTGCGAGAGCGAGAGAGGCGAGCGTGTCCATTATAAGGTTCACCCATAACATTTGTACGGCCTGGAAAAAAAACATGAAAATTTTAAATTAAGAAAGCTACGAAGCTCTCCCAAATCTCAGCGGCCGACCCGTGCGGATTTGTTGTTGTTTCACGTAGAATCGCATCGTGTTGGCCATTCCGCGGCGAACAATCTTCATACCGCAATAGCCGCAGTTGTTTCACCGGTGAGCAACGATTTACCTTTACTAAATTTCGTTTCTGGAGGTAAGGGGTGTACACTTATTTAAGACTAGCTGCGCTCCGCGGCTTCGCACGCGTTGTTCCTATGGAAACGGTGATTTTCATCACACGGAAACTGATTTATGGGATAGAAAGTAAGCCTATGTTTGATTCCAGGATTAAAGTTAACTGTATGCAAAATTTCAGCCAAAACCGCCCAGTAGTTTTGACGTGAAGAAATAACAAACATCCATCCATACATCCATAAAAACTTTCGCATTTATAATTTTAGTGTGATTATTTATTTGAGAAACCAAAAGTTTATATTTAGGTAGCTTTATCTCTCTGGTTCTTGGCCTAGTCCACGCCTCTAGTAGTGGGATTAGCCTATCATACCATGTACCAACAATCTTCATACCTCAACCAACAACTATGATACTATCACCAACACCTTCACGCATTATTTGTTTCTAGTTTCTTACTTTGCGATATACTTACAATTGAGCTGGTAATGTTGCATTTAAACTTTTGTACAAACTACAGTTTTACACTTATAAATTTTACATCACTTCCAACAACCTTCATACCTCAAACAACAAATCTTCATATCTGAGTTTAGAATAAACCAAGTGTTTCAATCTTCGGTTACTCTTGTAAATTTGCAAGTTAACCTCGACCAACAACTTTCATACCTCGACCAAAAACTTTCATACCTCAACCAACAACTATCATAATATGATAGTGAAGATATTATCTTCACCAACAATCTTGATACCTCCAAACATCTACAAGTCTTGCAATATCCAAGTGTGTTCAAATGAACTAGTAAGTTTGCAAGTAAAAATTTGTATCTCAAACCTTAAACCACAAATGAACTTTAGCTACCTTGAGCGGAGAATCCTGAATAGCGCAAGCACCAATAAACGCTACAATGACAGCGACCACGTTGACAGTCAGCTGGAACTGCAAGAACTTGGCGATTGAGTCGTACACGTTACGACCCCACATCACGGCTTTTACTATGGAACTGAAGTTGTCGTCTGTTAGGATGATGTCTGATGCTTCTTTAGCGACGTCTGTGCCGGCGATACCCTGGGAAGAAGACACGCAAGTTAATTTATAGTTTAGGGGGTTGTCTATGACGTAAATGCAGCCCATAGTAGAATAGCGTTACAGTATGGCAATATACTGTAGCATTTAACTGAGCTATTGGCCATTTATCTACCACATTGTATTAATTCATCAGAGTTATTGTATAATACAACTATTTATTTAAATCTAACAAAGTAATACAACAACAACATAATAAATTGAAAGATGTAAATTCCAATCAGTTACTAAGTTTGTATTTTTATAATTACCTCTTTATCTAATCCTTACTTTTAGTCGTAATTTTTAATGTTTAGCTATTGTATTACGGTTTCTGAGAAATAATGAATCTTAAATTAAAAAAAATCACGAGTATGTTTTTATATTACAGATAACAATGGGCCGAGTCACGATCTCCACACATCACCCCACCTTATAGTTAACCCACTGCCACTGCAGCTTGTTAATATCTTTGACTCACCATAGCGAATCCAACATCAGCCTTCTTCAACGCTGGTCCATCGTTGGTGCCGTCCCCGGTCACAGCCACCACTTCCCTAGTATCGAATGCTTTCGACTCGATCATTCCCTTCACTAAAGTGTACTTGTCAGTTGGAGACGACCGCGCCAGTACTCGGAGCTTCGGCCATACTTTGTCGAGCAGCATTTGTTGGACCTAGGGAAAAGTTTTGTCATTTGAGAACCGATAACAATTATGAAGTTTGTTAATTCTGATTTGAGAACTGATTAAATGGATATGAAGATTGTTAATTCTCATTTCAGAACCGATAACATGAATATGAAGATTGTTATTTCTCATTTAAGAACCGATAACCTGAATATGAAGATTGTTAATACTTATTTGAGAGTCAATAACATTAATTTAAAGATTGTCACATCTCATTTGTGAACCTATAACATGAATATTAACATTGTTATATCTGATATGAGAACCGATAACATGATTATGAAAATTGTTATTTATTATTTGAGAACCGGAAATTTATATAAAAGAAGATGAGTATTTTTTTAAATGTCTGGTATTTGACAATGAGGATTGGCTGTTGTCATTTGTAGAATACGAATCAACAAAAATGAATGTATTATTTCAGTTACTGGTAATGTTTATTAAATTTTAATGTTTTGTTGTTTAATTAATGTTTATCGAAGTTGTAATTGTCTGAATGGGAATAAACACAAATGGGTTTGTTATTTTTCAATTGTTTGTTGAGATAGGTTATCTATCTTTAGATATGTAAAGTTTCATTTTGTGAAATGGTCATTGCGTTACGAATTCAAACAATTTCCCACCATCGTTAGATGACATCTATGGTTTATCCATTTTGAATGAAGCATGTTAGTAAACAAAGTATGACACAAATAACAAAATCTCACTTGCTTGGCGTCGAGTTTCAGATATAATTGTAAGCAATTTTTATTGAAGGGAGGATTTAAAATCGACAAGTAATGTAAATTACTTTTAAAAGGACGCGCAAACAAAGTGAATTTTAGGTTAAGTATGGGCGGTTTAAAATACAAGAATGAAAAATATTTAGAATTTTTCGCGGAATTGTTACTAAATATTTTTCATTCTTGTATTTACAGTGGATTTCCGCAAAGTAACGCCTGAATCTATTATTTATGGGCGGTTTGTTTACGTTTATGCTACATTCAAAATGGATACGATATAGGTTAGATAGTTACCTCTCCACTAGTATCACGGATGCGTTTGTTGAACTCCTTGCCCTCTAGGATAAGGAAATCGTCAGTCGGTTTGATGATGCCACATTTGACGGCAATGGAGCGGGCAGTGTTGACGTTGTCTCCGGTCACCATCCGAACGGTGATACCGGCTTTCTGGCATTTCCTGATGGCTTCTGGTACCTAGAAGATTAGAAGAACTTTTAGTAGGTGTTTTGTTTATTATTTACTAATTTCTGCCGCAGTTTCGTACATGTGCCGATCGGGTCAGGAAGCGTATTCTTAAAACTAAATCGTAGTTTCTGATTCGTTATCGTACATACGCTAATCTTATGTAAGCGACTTGAGTTATTTTCGCTCGACAATGAACTTTTCTTTTCAGAGTTTGCTCTCAGTTAGTTATGAACATACATTTACTTTCTATCTGAGCTACTGACACCATTAAAATGAATAAGGTCACTGTCCTAGGTAAAAAAAATGGTATTTACATTATATTATTTTAGAAAATATTTTTTTCACATTGGTGTTCTTCCAACACAAACAAGGTTCGTAGTTACATACAGTTACGCTTACATACAACCGATAAACAATTGTAAGTGGGTAGAAAGGTAATTCATACTCACTTCAGGCCTGACGGGGTCTTCGATGCCGACGACGCAGAGACAGGTCAGGTTATTGACGATGTTGTCTTCATCATCCCAGTTGGGCTCCTGATCTATATGCACCTGTCGACGAAGCATAAGTAGGTACAGACACAGATTTTATTCATAATACCTTTATTAGATGTCAATCAAATCTATCTATATACATAAAAATCATGCCGTGTGGTACCGGCGGCATAGAATTTGCACCACCCCAATTCTTTCCGTGGGTGTCGTAAGAGGCGACTAAGGGATATCTTCTGGGGGACGGGCAGCAGCGCCCCCTGCAGAACAAATCTTCCACCAAACTGCGATCCCCAACCCGCATGCCCAGCGTGGGGATTATGGGCACTACCCCCCCCCCCCCCCCCCATGAATTAAACGAAAATAAGGCGTTTATCAGGGGGAGGCCTGCGTCCAGCAGTGGACCGATACAGGCTGTGGATGTGGATGTGGATATAAAAATGAATTGCTGTACGTTAGTCTCGCTAAAACTCGAGAACTGCTGAACGGATTTATCTATATTGGTCTTGAACGTGGAGATCTAGGGAAAGTATAAAAGGTGAGAAAATCAACGCGTGCGAAGCCGCGGGGCGCAGGTAGTTAAATATAAAATAATATTTATATAATAATATGATAAAATTCATTTAACACACACATTAGTTTTCTTATACAAAACTAATTCAATAAGCCACTTTCTTAATTTTCTCATAAAAATAGATAAGAAAGCTGCATCCCGGATCCAGTCAGGCAGCCGATTGTACACTGAAGGACCTATAGGTTATATACCGACCTGTCATGCTTTTTTTTAGCTTGTGTTTAGGTGTGACCAGGTGGTAGTTGTTTTTGTTACAACGCAGGGCTCGGCTGGTATGTCAGGGTAAATAGGTACTTTCTTCTGTTTCGCTGCCTTAAAAGGCCCACCGTAATATTTTGATCAAATGAGCTAAATATTACGGTGGGCCTTAATAACGATAAAAACATAACTTACGGCATCGGTTCACAAATAGATAAATCAGATGTAATCGTACTAATATTATAAACGCGAAAGTTTGTAAACATGTATGTATGTTTGTTGCTATTTCACGCAAAAACTACTGAACGGCTCTGGCTGAAATTTTGCATACAGGTAATTCTAATCCTGGAATCAAACATAGGCTACTTTTTATCCCATAAATCAGTTCCCGTGGTATTATTATTATTATACTGTAAAAATCATAATAATAAGAAAGTTTATTTCAAAATTTACAAGGTGGCCTTAATGTTAAAGTTAACACCTAATCTTTGTACAAACAAATTATAAGGTAACATAAATATGGGCTTAAAACTAAGTACCTACTTAACTTTACTTTAAGGCTGCTGTGTTAAAAGGTATGAAAATCACCTTTTAATGTTTCCATAGAAACAACGCGTGCGAAGCCATATATCCATACAAACTTTCGCCTTTAGAATATTAGTGTGAAGTGTGATTCTTATAAGAATTTCACCAATAATTCTACATACCTGGTTAATCTCCGCTTTCCCGGGAACGAAGTCCCGGAAGGCTACGGATATGGTTCTCAGTCCATCGCAGGCCATGGGCTCTATCACTTGTCGGACTAACCGCTCTTGCATGTCCCGTGTGAACTTCTCCAAGCGACCTTCGTGACCGTAGATGAACGCGCATCTGAGGGTAAAGTATAGGTTTTAGTAACACACGCACAAAAAAATATCAGAATTTGAAGAAAATAAGGATAAAAAATATTTTTACTATGAATAAAATCTACCGTATTTTGACGAACTCATCCCTCGTTAAGGGATGAAACATTGGTATTCTTCGAACACAAATAAGGTTCGTAGTTAACCCGCTTACATGCAGCGAAGAATCATCTTGTTTAAGTTTCCTACAGGCGAGTATTTTGGTTTATTGGATTCCGTCAGAGGCATTTTTATAAATTATCGTCTTGACAAATTCTTTATAAAACCTCTCAGATTTATTCAGAACATACTGAAAATTACTAACAATGAAAGATAAACGCCAACAAGGCGCGTATCAGGGGGAGGCATGCGTCCAGCATCGTCCAGCGTCGTGCTTCCTCAAAAGCTTGGACCAATACAAGCTTTTGAGGAAGCACGACATAAGGCTCAAACCTAGTGAATTTGTTAAAAAAACTAGACATATATCTCAGTCATCGCAGGATCCCCGTGGTAAAAATAAGAATTACATAAAATTTAACATTTTTCCTTCAGTTCCTTGGTTGTAAAAACACGATTCATTAAAAAAATTACGACAAAAAAAAATCATGAAAGTGCACCTAATTTGGTCTAGATCTCAGCCCCGCGGTCTATAGAAAAGACAAAAAAAACAGAAAAGAAAAGTTGTTTGGATTCGTAGGTCATTACTAATTCTTTGGTTCATTTGTTTTTTCATAAGTGATGTAGTTTTCTTGTAAATATACAAATCATTTTTTCGCCTGCGCTGTCCCGCTCCTATGAACAGCAAATCCTATGACTATCCATTTCACAATGGCGTGCAATACTCCCTCTTAAATGTGACTAAAAGACAGTTAAGTCATTGAAACTATCACAAAAGAATACTCACTTCTTCAGTACAATCTCACTGGCCCCCTTAGTGTAAAGCCGATATCCCCCCTTATACGGGATCACAGTAGACATGCTCTTGCGGACAGAGTTGAAGGTATACACTTTGTGCAGAGACTCCTCAGTGTGTCTCTCTCGCACCGCTTCGTAGCTCTGGCCCAGGTTGACAACGAAGCCGAGAAGCGCGCATTCTGTTTTGTTACCGACTTGCATCGGAGGGCCGTTCGGTTCAGTCACCTAGAACAAACGCATTCAACATCAGTTTATCTATTTTACTATAGAAACTTTCGTAGTTTGACGAATTCATTATGAATGTAAGCGAGTTAACTACGAACCTTGTTTGTGTTAAACACCAACGTGGGACATCTTCAGGGCGAGTGCAGTTCTAGACGTGCGCGTACCGCATCCCTTTGAGCAAACGTTGGTGTTCTTCCAACACAAACAAGGTTCGTAGTTAACCCGCTTACATTCATAATTAATCGGTTTATCTATTTTATTGAGTATACCATAACATAAGCTTTGCTTACTTTTTGCTAGACGATGCTCTGTGGATTGACCAGCAATATCTATTTGGTAATCATTGGTAATTGTTTAATTTGGAGCAATGGGACAGATACACATAAGACATGTTGAACTTATAATGCCCAGTTCTGACACTGGGATCCATAATTAAAGTCGGTTTATAAAATCAATTATTACTTTACAAATTTACAAAGCGTCATAATCCCATGTTCGACAAAGCCCTTATATTTATCTATCTACTTAATAGAGGCAAGGTAAAGGCTCTTATTACGTCATACTGTCCAGTCCTATGCCACTCTTAATAAAGAAAAACTCACCATAATTCTGGAAGTAAAAGCGCTATTGACCGAGATCCCCTCAATCATAGTCTCGCCGACGTCTTGCGGTATATCCCTGAAGTTCGGAGTAACTTTGCACAGTTTCTCGCAGATGTATGATTGGACGACAGTCATCCGGTTGGTGGTGAGTGTTCCCGTCTTGTCGGAACAGATGGCGGTAGCGTTGCCCATTGTTTCGCAGGCGTCCAAGTGTCGTACCAAGTTGTTGTCTTTCATCATTTTCTGGAAATAAATTGAGTGTTAGTAACTGACTGGGTGGTCCGATTCGCATGATTCTTTTTTATATGAAAGCTGGTGCTTCCCGTGTGGTCCCATTTTAATTTGGTTCGGTTCTGACAGTGGGATCCATGATCCATGAAAAAACTATAAAAATTGAAGTCAGTTTATAGTCTTTTAGAAAAAAAATTTTAATTTCTTTCGTGATAATGGTACTGACTGTTGCAAAGGTATTATATCGGTCCTAACCAGCCCGACTTCTTGCAGAAGCGGAGAAGTACTGGAAACAGCAACGGAGCTGTCAACAGTTCCGTTTCAGCATCTCAGTAGATGTTCACTTTCCATCAGGTGTGATTACGGAGAAAAGAAGTCTATTGTCTATTGCCCACACTGAACTCAGTATATGTGGACAGGATTGTTCCTTCCATAGGACTTTTCAAAACCGTTTTCTGTTGGTTTTTCAGTGGCAACACAGAACTACAAATGCTGTCTATGTGTTACCTTGACAGAGTAAGCGAGCGACAGAGTGACAGCAAGCGGCAACCCCTCAGGTACGGCCACGACCAGCACGGTGACACCGATGATCAGATGTTTCACGAGGTTGTTGATGTAGGTTGCCTTCCACGGTTTTTGATCCACCACGAAGGTTTTCACGCAGAATTGGATGACGAGGATGATGACGGTCAAGACAGCGATTGTTGAGCCAGCGTAGCCGATCTGTAGAAGAATAAATATGAATAAACTATTCAAAACTTTCAAGACGAAAATGTTGTTAACGGTGTTGGTACCGTGCTAGATATGCTGAACGTATCACAAACAGATTTGACGACCTCTGTGCTAGGTCTGCTGAACGTATCATAAACAGATTTGAGGCCTCGGTGGCGTAGACGGATGAAAATTTCCTAATCTTACCAGAGATAGAAGGAGCTCATGCTAAATATTTTTATCCTATTACAAGATACAAGATTTTATTGGTAAATTTTAAATTTACATGTCAAATACAAATATAATTAAATAACATTTGTACTCCTTATTTAAAAGATTACATTATTGTTAACTTGTATATATTCAAATTACATTGTTTTATTAATTAAAATTATTATTTCATTTAAATTAATTATTATTTTGCCTTATTTAATCTGATCCGCTATAGCCCTACCCATGTTTTGCACCTGACATGTTTTGGATCATTAAATCAGGTACGGGGATTGTATTCTACAGTTCAGGTAGCTCTAGTAACTCACCGAAACTGTAGAACACTCTCTCCAGTAGCCATGACTTAAGTCTGTGCTTGAATATATTGGAGGAAGCGGCATCTCTTATTCTTTGGGGTAATCGATTATATACTGCGGGGCCTTTTATGTATACAGATCTCTCCGACTTATATAGTTTGTGTGACGGTGTGATAAGCCTGTAATGGTGCTTGTTGCAGAGCGCGGCTCGGGTTAACTCCATTTTTATCAGGACTTGTTAGCTCACCTGAATAGCCAGCTTAGTAAGTTTAGCCTGCAGAACAGACTTCTCCTTCTTATGTCCTGCCTCCGGGTTGGGTGGCTTCTCAGCGGGTGCATCGTCGTGGTTCTCTTCAGGACGGGCGTGGTTACCGTGATTGTTACCGGAAGCTGGCAGGGTCGCGTCGTCTTCTAGAGCATGGTAGTTGTTGTCAGTGGAAGGTGGAAGATTGTGGCGTTAACGCATACACTGTCCAGCCTCGGGAGGCTAGACGTGGGACGATATGGATGTCTGCGTCTTGTGCCATGAAAATGTTAACGGAAATAAGGCGACTGATTTGGGAAATACCTATTTCCACTGTTTAAGAATTTTGGATTACCTACATACGAAATGTTAAGAGAACTTGTTTTGGAGTTGGACGACATAAATTTATTTTAAGTACATTTTTTTCTCTTTAAATTGTGCAATGTTTTAGTAGATAACCTACATACTTAGGTACCTATTCTTAGAGCTGATATGTGTAAAATTGTACTTATGTAATCTTTATTTAATATCCTTCGTGCCGTCTATTTCTTAAAGAAAGTGAAGTACAAAGGTTAAACGAGGATTTGTTTGGATCAGACCAGCATTGCTGATTTATGGAAAGTGAAGCATCTAGGCACACAAGATTTCATAAAAGACGGGTTTTTGAAATTCTGGAAAATATTCTGGGTCCTAAAAGTAATGAAGCCGTTAGATAAGTTATGCGACCTTTTTTTCCTATAAAACTGGCTTTAATTCAATGGTAGGTACCATTGATTTATTAAAAAGGGAAGATCTCTGCCAGCGCTTACTCAAAAATTGACATGTGTTACAACTACACGCAAACACATACGCTCACAGTTATATTTCCAGTTCTGTGCAATACAAAGAACAACAAAGACGAAAAGACGTTTCTAAGACCGAAGTGAGACCGAGACAACAATATTTCACGCGAACCACGAACGCCCGTGCCGCCGGTCCGACGGTGACTGAGGTGGGAGCACCAAATTTTACACAATATGAGGTTGCCACTTTCGAGAAACCAGTACCTCATCTTCCCTTTTTAATAAATCAATGGTAGGTACCTACTTTATTTCGGTTCGAGGTCGAACGCCCTTATGACAGACGCGGCGCGGCTATTGCGTTAATGGCAACTGACGCAATATTCGGTTCCTTATTCATTATCCAGTTTTTCTTATTAGGCCATCAGAATCACAAAATGTAAAGGTAAAATTGATTGACTGATTTGCTCGTAATCTAAATATACCTACAAATTATATTTTTTTTCTAAAAATGTAACTTACTTATCTAACACCAATAACAATCATGCATACCTAATAATTTTAGATTTTAAAAGTATATTTGACTAAGTTACAAGTGACTTTTCTGATTGCATCGGTCAAGGGGTCGAACCAGACCAAAATTTTACACTCGAGGACAAAATAAACTGATCAACTAAACGTTTATTAACTTTATACTTGGTGCAGATATTATACGGTGTGTAAACATATATACTCAAGAGCTGACAACATAAACTGTGTAATAATTTTAGTGCTTAAAATATCGGCTTAGTTTTAAAAGAAGAAAGAAAACGCCAAACCGCCATTAGTAAACACACAAACTGAAAATTATCAACAAGTTAGCTAAAGTGTACACTACAAATCTAAAATGCAACTAAATGATGATAGGTGTAGTCTAGTTTAGTCACAAAATATTGAAAGTAGATTACCTAAATTCTACTTCCTAGAAGAGTGTACACTAAAGGACAGTTTAAGTACCATCTAAAGCTAAAGCCACAGAAATATGCACCAACACCATTACATAGAGGTTATAAGATAAATAATCTGGCCTTTAGTGTACATAAAGGTATTTAAAAGCGGGATTTAGCAAAGGACTACTTACCAACAGAGAGACTCTTGCGCTGGGTTCCCTTTTTCGACTGCTTTTTAGCCTCTACTATCGTCAAAGTGCATCATTCGAATGTATAGCACATTCGATGAGGTTTTGACGTCATGCGGTCAACACGACATAAACACGATGCATAGTATTTTTTTTTTAATTTCATCGACGTCATGAGGGTGGGTCGTGCAGCAGGCCGGGGTATCGAAGGGGTGGAGAAAAAAATGGATGTCATTGAAAGGGTCACTATAGGTGGCACTAAATCTAAGGGGTTCGATGTTCTGGCACTTGAGTGTACTCAAGTGCCAGAACGGAGCATCTAAAATTGCATTTACAAGGTTGCTTTAAAGGATTTATTATTATGGTTTACGGAGATTATTTATTTATTTAAGATATAATTTTAAATTGTACTAGAACTAACAAATTTTGATATACCATGCCACCGTACGTCTCAGGCTATTAGTCAAAACATATAACGAATACGAGCAACGCTTAACAACAATAAAAACAGTATGATATACCCAACATAAAATGAATCATCAATAATTAAATAATCTCATTTAAAAACGAAATTGGAAAATAAAACTAAAATACTTTTTGTGAGCTCAGTGACATATTAAATTCGTAGTTACTGTCATAGTTATCGTGGTGGTGTAGCACTGTTAAGTTTATATTTTTTTTCCAATTTCGTTAAATTTCACTTTTTCCATTATCACCTTCCCAAGGTGCGGCAATTCAATGGGGGAAGTGGTAGGGGCACTTCACTGATGCAACACTAGTATGCAATGAAACATTGTCGTACTATGCTCATTTATTTTGTTATAGCTACTGAACAAGGTAAAATATCGCTTGGGTTAAAGAAATCGGAGGTTTATTTTAGTTGACACTCTTTTTTTATGCACTTATTTATTACGTATCTATATAACATGCATTGCATGTTACTTTTTGCCAAATTATACAAAGAAGACACAAATTACAGTCAATTATAAAATATCTCATTCAAATGCTTTTTACGAGGCATTTAAGAATTACATTGAATTTAATGTCATTAAAAACAATGTCGTAGGGTGGTACTATAACTTTGCAATGACGTGTATAAAACAACGTGTCACTGTATTCTAAACTTTATGACTTAGATTTTATGGTCCAGAACGTAAAACCAAGCGATAATTTATCTTGTGAGCTCTATTCTCACGGCACAAGGTTCAATTTCAATTGCAAGCGTTATTTCACTTCGACAAAAGCGTACTAAAAGCGATATGATCTGTTTTCTCGCTAATATTCTAATAACAGACGTAATTCTATAACATATCATTTTTCTTCTGAATATATTTATTCTATACTTAAAGTCACGTCTTGGCAGATAATTTAAATTCAACCTTCTACTCTAATGATAGAGTCGACTTTAGAAGAAAAACGAGATGATAGATTTCTTGTGATCAGAATTTGATAAATGAGCATGGTTACGCTATCACTGGCGGATTTCTAAACGGTATGCACTTTTTGATGACTGCTACGATGATTCATTTATAATAATAAAATTAAAACGTACAAAGTTAAGTAATATTTCGTAACATCCAAAGACATCTTTGAAAAATTAATTGAGCAAGACCTAAAAGAATTCTACTGAAGTAAGAGTAGAACAAACATTACAGCACCATCTATCGTCATCCCCGCCAAACTGCCACCAGAACTCACTCAACAGATGGCGCTTGTCACCAAAAAGCGCATCCGCATAATTGTCACGAACGTCACAATATGACTATAACGGTGTTAAGTTAGCCACAGATGGAAAATATAAGTAAAATATCTCTATCTTGCTCGGATGTATGTTTAAATCCCAAACTTCTGGCGCGAGCATTTTACTTTAATGTACAAAAGAATATTTTACTTTGATAAGGATTTATCACCTCTATACCAGAATCAAAATAAATCTCATATTTGCCATCTTTTTTGATCATAAACCCCTGTCTTTAGCTGTCTTTTTAATCATCGAATAAAGAAATTATTATTATTATTATCATTTGCCTTGTATTTGTCTACACAATTTACATTCCATGTTAATTTGAGGTCTTCCCTTCAATAAATATTGCTTCCAAAACACCAATTTATTTTAATCGCTGATCAAATATAGCAACTGCGGCCAACTTAACACCGTTCCTCACATTAACAAGTACAACTAGCTCATACAAGACGGTAAGCACATCCCTCCACCGATACAGACCTTTCTTCATCTGCTTAATCTTCTTATCTTGGTCCTCGACAGCAGCGCCCAGAAGCGTGAAGATGATACCAGCTTGGGAGTTCACACCGACTGCTGTTACCAGCATTTTGCCGGAGCCTGGAAGGATTTATTATGGTCAACGGGACTTGGTTTCTTTGGTAATGGCAACATGTCTGGTTTACCACTTTTCTGCCATGTGTCTGTGTTCTCGATCGCACCTCAACAGCCTATATTGGTCCACTGATAGAAGCAGGCCTGCTCTGCCTTATTGGATTTTATCTCATGGGGATTATGCTCATAATCCTCAAGCTGGGCATACAGGTTGGGGCTTGCAGTTCGCTGGTAGAATAGTTCTGCAGGGGGCGCTGCTTCCCGCCCCCTTGGTATTTCCGTACGATACCCACGAGAAGTGTTGGGGTGGTGCAAATACTTATCCACACAGCAACTGCCAATATCCAGTTCATGGAAAGAGTCAGTTGACACTTTTCAAAAATGGGAATTATACTTCATCATCATCAGCCCATAGTCCACTCCTGGACAAAGGCTCCCCTAATGAGCGCCATACTCCTACACTTCTAACTTCTTGTGTGACGTTAATGTTTTAATACAGCAGATTGTCTCAACATTCTATAACATACCTTCCATAATATGAGTACCGGATAGCACCATGGGATCAAAAGATTCTCCCTTCTTGACATGGTCCGATTCTCCCGTCAGCGATGACTCGTCAATCTACAACAGATATATAGTTCGATCAGGGAATTGAGGCCGATGTACGAAGTACCATATTTGTGCGATATGAAGTTAGTCATAGAAGCGTGAGACGTGTTTATACCAAACGTCTCACGCATTACTATTTCTAAAGTGTCATGCCGGGAAGCGAGCAAGAGTAAGCGAAGGCTAACGAAAGAACGCCAAAAGGGCTGTTGCTCGCTATATCAAAGAAAAATGGAACGAACAGCACCGATCGTTGAAGAGTATGCCACTCGTTTGCATTTGCTCTCTCTTGCTCGCGTGGACTGTTCCCACCATCACATGAGACGTTGCCTAGTGAGAGTCAGAGTCAAATCGTTTATTTCTTTAGACTTACAAAATAAGCACTTAGTCACGTCAAATGTTTTTCTTCAAATGCCCTGTCTCGTAGAGGAGCTCATCTTGCAAGATGAGCTCGCGAAGATTATTGATATCTATTTTATGTTATAAAAAGGGTCATTTTTTTAGCTCTATGTCATAAGTATATAATCATCCTTCCATCATACTAGAATATAAAGATCCTTCTGTCGTAACTAGCCGAGATTTTCCGTCGCCGAAATCTGAAATTATTTTATTACATTTGTTTTACGGCCTCGGTAACAAGGTTTTATGTCAGGTGAGTTTATTGTTTGTGTAATTTTATTTTTGATCTACACTGTACACAGAATCATAAAAAAAATCATCATCAA
This sequence comes from Eupithecia tripunctaria, assembly GCA_955876795.1. Classification (NCBI taxonomy): domain Eukaryota; kingdom Metazoa; phylum Arthropoda; class Insecta; order Lepidoptera; family Geometridae; genus Eupithecia; species Eupithecia tripunctaria. The sequence goes on along the minus strand of OY041624.1, from coordinate 7,584,036 downwards.
ATATAGTTTGCTGCAAAGTGTTACACATCAGAAAAATGTTAAGCAAATGTAGTTTTAGAATCCAACATAATGCGACTTATCTGATGTTTATTTTGATAAGAATGCCGCAAAATTTTTATGACGGTGTTCCACTGATAGAAACGGAGAGTAAAACAGTTTTGCTCTTCAACAAGAAGAACTTTATTAATAATTGATTTTGTTTTAAAAAACTATAAACCGACTTCAATGTATTCTTAATTTTTTCCACCAGATTAAAATTGACCACACGGGAGGCACCAGCTTTCAAACAATAAAAAATCATAAAAATCGGACCACCCAGTGAAAAGTTCCGAGGTAACAAACATAAAAAAAATAAAAAATACAATTTGGCGACAAAAAGCGAGAGAGCAATATTGAGTCTGTCAGGGCAAGCAGTTTCAACATAGATGGCGACCGACATCGGTCGCAAAGTTTTACCAATCATACATATTTGAACGAATTTTGATTGTCTTTACAATAATCAAGTTTCAAATGATTCAATAACTATTTATATCCATAAATACAGTAGATTAACGTAAAGAAAAGGTTAAATTTCCAATATTCATATTGATTTAATATCGGATTTATTCGCTAGCTCGCCATCTATGTCGAGAGTGCTTGCCCAAGAGTTTCTTAGCTCTTCGTGGAAGCCAGACCTTATACACCTGCTTTATCAATAACAGCTTGACGTACATTAAATAATCCAAAGACTGATATCATACAAGTCGTTTTCGATAAGAGACCCTTCGTGGCGCACCGTCCATTTTCGGCTTTGATTTATGATATGATAAGTTTCGATTATAGATAGTATGTGGTCTTGATTGATTTTGATATCATTATTGTGTAATAATATTTGTTTCAAGGATTTTAGGTATCGATCCACATAAATAGTACAGGAAACTAAATATATTATAGTTAGAAGATCGTTGCTTTTTTAAACTACATTATATGTATATAACGACCAATCGTGGAAGCCGTTCGAAGAATGTCTACAACACGAACGCTGGTTTGTTGGGCAATACCTTATTTATTTCTTTCGATGGGATTGCTAAGTGACTTACCTAAAGCCATATTGCTGAACGTTGATCGTTCATTAATCGGCAAAGTCAATTATTTAAATAAGGCAGTGTCCTTAGTAAAAAAATATTACTCTAATTAGTCCGACAGAAATTATCAGATGTGACAATTTGGGAGAAGGGGCTAGTGACGTCACACCTTCCTAAAAAGTCTCGCAAGGCCTGACGTCACGCGGAACTTTAACTGGCTATCACACTATATATATAATATTATAAATGCGAAAGTTGTAACATAACCATAACCATCATAACCAGTTATTGGTTTAGCTTTCTATAGACTTATTTCTATGAACAACGAATATAATCCATCCGTGGACGGGGTTTGAAGATTTTTGACCCTAACATCAGTCACATAATGAAAAACAATATTACTAGAGCAATACTTATTTTCATGTGTGAATCTCAGAAATCTGACGCTTTTCGACATTATGTCAACGGGCATTTTTTGATTTGTATATTCTCTATCAAAATACATTAATATTTTATTTCATTGTGCGCCGCGCAAAAACAGTGTTACCGATGTTAAAGCCATACGAAACTTGCGCGGGGCGCCGTAGCCCAGGTAGGTACAAATACTTCGCACCCCAGGTACAGGGCGCTTAAGTCGTTAATCAAGCCTTTTCCTCCAAAAGAAAGGGTACTAAGGTAAACCATGTTACATAATCCGAGATAACCCAATAAATGTGTTATCAGATTACTCACGTAGCTATTTAAGTAGGTACGGTATTGACGCACGCGATCGTACCGATTATATACGTAATTATACCGCTGCCTGTACGATTATATGGTTCATTGTAAAATTGGTGGACACAATAATGGTTTTAATTTTAACTATCGAAATATGTAAAGTTTTTTGTTGACGAGTTTAGTTTTCTCGGCCCTTGACCGCCGCCGCTATGCCGCCGCGCCGTACCGTCGTATTCTCGGCGCGAGTGTAGAAAAGGCTTTATTTGATGCTTCCCGTAAGATTCAGCTAAGAGGTTATTCACATTGTCTCCGTACTTTACTTGACAGACGTCGCCCATCAATATATCACTTATATATCACTTATGGCCACGTCTAGCAGCTCGCTGTCAATGCTAACACTTACCTTCAGATCGTTACTCTGCAACAGTATTCCATCAGCCGGCAGCAGGTCTCCGTACTTCACTTGACAGACGTCGCCCACCACTATATCACTTATGGCCACATCTTGCACTTCGTTGCCACGGATCACGGCGAACTTGTGCTCGCCTTCTATCCGAGATTGGAGCCCTCTGGAAAAAAGATTAGTAAATATATTAGATAGACTGCACTAGTGATAAATAAGGACGGTGGGTTAACGCTGTCGACACGTCTATCTTAGTTCTTGTAGATGGCAACTAAGGGAATCTACAAGACGAAAGACAGAAGCTTTCTTAGGTCTTGTATACAGGGACGGGTAGTAAACCGAGCGAGGAACCCCTTCTGTAACATTTAACACCTCTTCAGCGATCACCAATTCACCTGCCGTGCGTGGTGATTATGGCGAGACCCCCTTTTTAGGGGAATAACCCTCAGCAGCGGACGTATGAGTTCTAATGAGGGTCAATGACACCCGAAAGTAGTACAGCATGTAGTAGGAGGGAATAACGAAAGGAGGTCTTTTTGCAGCAGAGGGTAGGGGGTGAATGTTTGACATTAAGTCATCATCTAGTCTTAAAGTCTGAAGAGGTTTTATTGTGAAGGTCTAGCTTGAAGGTCATAAGAGCTTGTGTGAGATGACTGATACACTACTAAAATATCTTCAAATCGGTATTAATAAATGATAACTGTCACTGGACTTCTAGTTAATTTGACAATATTTTAAAAGCCTGAACCAATTTGCTCTGTAAATAAAAATACAATGAAAAACACTCACCTAAATTGCCTTTCTTTCGTGTAATCGTTGAACGCTGTGACTATAACAACGACTATGACAGATATTAAAATAGCAAGCCCTTCGATCCATTGGTAATGACCTTCTTCTGCGTCCAAATGTCCTGAAAACCAAGAGAGTTGATGGTAAAATGTGCTTTATTGCTTTAAGAGGTCTTGTCAACTTATTATCTATCTCTTTCTGACACCACGTCTTTAAACATTGTCACAATATAAGCTTGGAAGAAGCAGCTTTTAACGACACCGTTTGCTTATTGCACTCGATCAATCTTGCCAAGCTACTTTTGACTGTGTCAAGGCGAGTAAAGGTCCCGTTCCCTTGCATGGTCAGTTTTTGTCTAGAAATAGTAATACGAATAGATACATTTTCGTACATTGCATAAATTATAAAAGTTGAAGGAAGGTTATTCAATTATTTTACGCAATGGACGACGATACAACAATTTTTTTGTTAATCTTACCCTAGACAAAACTTGCCAAGCCTACAGAATTTCGTACCGTAGAACGAGAGAGATCAAGCAGTTCCTGGGCAGATGAGATCTCTCGCTCTAGCAACCGATAACTCGAAACAATAGAAAGAGATAGATATTTTTCAGTTGACATGGCCCGATGACGCTGTAGGAAGGAGCTAGACATGCGGAAAGGGTTGACAGAACAAGGGTACTTAGTTGAAATTTAGAGTTCAACCAAGATATCTGTGGACTGAACAGCGTCATATTAACTTTTTAGTACTCATAGCGGTCGATATGACAGGAAACTATAAGAGTTAACCCCCAAAATAAAAAGCTGATTTAAGCTGCTGGTCAAAAGTTTTAAGTCCTTAATCAAAATGTAGCCAATAACTGGCTATAACAGTATTAATACATCAACATTGTAACTTAAAATAATATTTACTTGTCCTTAGGGAAACTGATTTACCTATGTGTGCAACACTAATCATCATTGATGTTATGTTTACATTTAGGTCTACAATCTAGATAATAACATATCTATACTAATATTATAACGAGAAAAGATTTGATTGTTTGTTTGTAGGGAATAGGCTCCGAAACTACTGATTTATGAATTCTTTCATCATGAAAAAGCTTACTTTTCAGGGAGTAACATAAGCTATATTTTATCCCGGAAATCCCACGGGATAGGGAACTACTTGGGTGAAACCGCAAGCGCTGCTAGTAATTTATATTTTTTTAGATATTAAAATGATTGTAATCTAGTTTTTAAACTTATCACAATGAATAAATAAATTATAGACCATACTTATCAGCACGTCTCAAGACGAGGTTTTTTTCCTTTTTTTATAAGTATATAATAAGTGTATATGTTGAGATCTGCTCAAATCCGATTTGCTCTTGAGTATTTAGGGGGTAAAAGACGTAGTGATTGCATTACAGCCGATTCACAGATATCTCGGTAAATCCTTTAAAATAATTTAAATAAGTTGGTTTAGTTTTAGGATTGAGAGAAGACAGTTTATTTATGACCTTAATGATCGTTTATGGCAGATTCTAGTGACATATAGTTTCATAACTTTGAAGAGAATTTTCCTATGACTCAAAACAAAGCTTGAAATGATAAACATTATGTATCCTTATTCCTAATACGTCTAATCATTGTCATATAGTTTTTTATAAACTTTCGTTGACTAATGTGTTGATGAATAGAAAAGAAACCACACAAAGGATATAAGAAAATATTGCTATCGCGGCGTATTCCTTAAGATTTTTTTACGTAGTTTATGCCTAAATCCCCATACAAGTTTACCATTGTTATAAAGCGCCCCTAACTGCAATTAATTTTGAGCTCAAAGTTGGCATCCCTAACCGGATTATATCAGGCATCAGTTTAAGCGGTATCGGTACGGAACACCATGTGTTATTGTTTTAATAGCGGCTTTGAAATTTGCAAGAGGAACCTTAAATAAGATTATAGATACTTGACCTAATTAGGTAGAGCTGTGTATCTGTGGTAATTTTACAGAAAACACTTCATTAGTGTTCGTTTTTATAAAGATACTAGCTGCACCCCGCGGCTTCGCCCCCGTGGAATTTATCGCACATCCCACGGGAACGGGATAAAAAGTATCCTATGTCAGTCTCCTGGTTTTAAGCTACCTCCCCACCAATTTTCAGCCAAGTCGCTTCAGCCGTTCTTGAGTTATAAGTGTTGTAACAAACACGACTTTCTTTTATATATAAGATTTGGACACACAGTCTCAACAATCCGTTTCATTAATAAAGACTCGAATATATTACGTAGAAACCTAAATATGTATATTTTTGTACCTTCAGTAGGTATTATTAAGACAGCGCAGATTCAAATATTGAATTTAAATTGCCAACAGAATTCTTTATGACTATCTTCTTTGAAGTACAAGTATTATTAATTATTTATATCATTTTCCTGAATAGAAACAAACATCAAATAAAATAAAAAAACATTACTTTATCGCCATCTTGAAACACGGCCGTTGAATACCTCGCTCCTCGACATCAAAGAATAAACAGAGCACAGATAAGTACAAACACCGTGATCGAATTGGGAGCTAGTGAACTGAGCGATTCGCTGTCTGATTATACTGATGTACTAGCATTATATTCAGTTCAATGAGCAAGACGCGATTGTGATCGCCGGTCGATTTGTATGTAGTTGTATGTAACTCGGTCTCATACAGTTCCGCCAAGATATCTGTGATCAGGGTCTGTCTTGAGTTAAAAAAACTATGTAGTCCATCAGTTATATTATCAGAAGATATTGGATATGTTTTTTAATTTGCCAATCAAACAAAAAATTACAAAAATAAAACGCAAAAATAAAGCACGTCAAAGGGCTAAAGCTTTTCCTTGCTAATAACTGTCGAAAGGCGTAACGTCACGAAGAACTTTAACTGGCTATACATATGTTCATAATTTTTTTGTTTAATCGTCAAAAGAAAAAACACGTTGCGTTGATTTTCTGGTAATATCTGATAGACAATTATATTGGACACTAGCCTATTGATAAACGTCAATCTTATCGCTCTTACAGCAAGTCTGTATTTTTAGTTTATAGAGGTAAGAATAATATTTGTGCATTTTTCAAAGGAAATATTGCTTGCGATATACCAAAATCCGATATACCAAAATTTGCCTGTAATTTGAGTTTCAATACCTGTTACGCTGAGCTATTGAAATAAATGATAGCAACTAATAACATTAGAGGCGATTGTTGATATATTTTCTGGAATTTCACAGATAACTTGGTTGGACTGCATCTAATCTCAGGTAATTTTTCATTCAGTAACTTATACTGTATAATTTCAGTAAGTAAATTTATTTTTGGTTTATGTATGTATATGTGTATATTATACCACTTTAAATTTCAGCTTTAATTTTTAAAAGTACATAATAATTTATAGAAGTATTATAAAAATAATAGAATAAGGGCCTCTTTCACCACCGTCAAGTAAAGTGTTGAGTAGGCTAACCACTAGATAAAGTCACCCGTAACTTCACATGCCAATTTCACGATGTTCGAGTAGCACTAATCATATGATTATCTGACCAGTAACTTACTCGTCACAACATCTGCCAATTAGCGTATTTACTTTACAGTTCAAAGCTGTAAGTTTTCATTTTGTGTCGATACTTATCAGATAATATCCAACGATTATTTAAAATATATTTATAAAAATGGATTTATTTGACCTAATTGATCATCAATTGGATGAATTAGAAGATTCTACGACGCAACGAGTACCTAGGATTCGTGTATTTAAATTCCGTGTTGATTATTTTACGGACCTAGATGATACTGATTTTTTGCTAGATTTCGCCTATCAAAATATGCAGTAAACAAAGTGCTTATCTTAATAAAACACAAAATAATCCCTAAATCGCAAAGGTGAGTGGTTTTTTGTCATTAATCAAATGATTTTATTAATACCTAACCTATAAAATCTACTGACATTCTCGTCGAAGTATCGCTTTGTTTATTTTCCAGCACATCTTGGTATTTCTGCACAAGATGCACTAAAATATCCCTCTCATTAATAGAAAAGTTTGCACTTCTTTCCCTTTTAACTTTATCCATGATAGAAAATAAAGAGAAATAATCATACGCACGACACAACGCTTTTCAAAAACTCCCTCCAAAACACCAAAACAAAACAAATGACAAGACATTTGACAACGTTTGACGTTTATTGAACGATGATTGAACGAATGTATGGGTATGATTTTATACGTCATTCACTTAACCAGTAAGTTGTTACTCGAGGCTCAATTTTCGTTTGTGAAATGGACAAAAGATACTCGTGACTTTTACTTGCCAATTAACGTTATCTAAGAAGTAACTACTCAACACTTTACTTGGAGATCGTGAACGAGGCCCTAAAGGTACTACAGAAGTTGCAGTGTATAAATGGACATTTAACATAAAACATTTAACATTGAGACAATAGAGCATTCTTAGCAGAAACAGAACTGCTAGAACAATTCCAAAGATAAAGAGATTGACACAGATCTACCATTCAACACACAAGCAACGAGGATACCTACAAGGGACATTTAGACAGGGAAAGTCACAGGGTGCATTTCACTACTAAATCGTGGTACTCATTATGCAACTAAACCAATCGTCTGTTCTGTCACCTTGGTTTCTCAAATAAATTGCAGTATTTTTATTGTATTAACCAATGATTTGCCAATCATCGATATTGACGAATTGATTCGCTTCTATTATGTAGATAACATAGGTACTGACTTTGGTTATAGTATAAAATATACGAAAAATGACAAAATATTTGCAGGATCGTATAAAAGAAACCATGGTTCCAAGACAAGACAGACAGACGACAGGTTACTCTAAACACAACATTGATTTAGTTGCTTTTCCGCATAGGATTTTCATTATAACAATCAGCCAATCATTGAGTACAGTTAATCTATGAAAACAGTTGATTAGCCAAATCTTACCAGGATCGTCTATTCCCATTGACATTGAAACAGAAAATACACCATTAATGTTATATACAAGTAAACTAATCTACCCTGCGTCTCAGACTATAAAGTAGAGCAATTATCTCGAATAGCTCACTTCTGCCTTATATAATAATATATTAAAATACAAAACTAAGTTACTAGGGGTCTTCTACAACACAACTAATATTATTTTGGGAGTAAAAATATAAATAAATGAAAATCAGATAATAAGTAATAAAAACAAAAACACTGAAAGAAAACAGGAAGCTTCTGCTCATATCCAGCCTTGTGAATTAAATAATAATACAATATCCAATGTATTTACATGAACGTTGACTTTGTATCGCAAAGCATTTTACAGTAAATGTATTCTACAAAATTATTGAGAAAAATCTATGTGAAGTTCTCGGTAAAACGTATCAAATCTTATACAATTAATAACAATAATAATAAATATGCTGCAATAGAATATCTCTTTACAAGAAAAAGGGACGTGTATTCATTATTTGCGGATTGACCATGGTTCGAGATATCTTGATTTTTAGATGAAATGATGATATTTGTTTTCTGAATGCGCTCGAATCATAGTAAATATCTTTGTTTATAAAACTTAAATTCCTATCTTCAATACACAGCATGTCCCATCCCATGGTCTTGGGACACACCATACAGTGTGGATTTTCGACAGGGCATTATGGGTATGTTCCTTATCCGGTGTACCTACAGGAAAATGCTCTTAGGAAAACAACCATATTAAAAAAAAAATATTCTTGGACACCTTATAAAATGCATGGGAAAAGTTTTGTGCGATTTCTGACTTTTTAACAATCCAATCTCAGTTGGTTCGATGGAAGCTTTTGATCAGTATAACACTGGATTCAAATGGCATCAAAAAAAGTGTTCATGTAAAGTGCGCATTTTTTTAAACTCTCGAGAACGACGATTAAAATTTTCTCAAAAAATATGTATAGTCTCGATAGACCATTCTTCGTTAGTTACACCGGATAAAGTTACCTCTCCTCAATGTCCCGTAGAAATTCACTCTGTATACACGCTATACGAAAGTAAAAAAAACAGCAGCAAAATAAAAACAACTAAGCTTGTAACTTATAAGTCGAAACTCACCTATCAAGTCTGCAGGATCCTCCGTTGGACTGTAGAAACTCAACCCTAACGAGACCACAGCGGCCACTTCTAGGATAATAAGGGTGACATCCTGTAGAGCCTCCCATACCAAGGTCATGAACGTTTTGGGAGGTTTAGGGGGGATCATGTTGGAGCCAAACACCTCCCGCCTGTGCTGCATGTCCGCTTTTGAACCGCTAAGACCTGGAACAATTAGAAATAACCATTAGAAGTTGAAAATCAACACTAATCATATTATTTTCTTGTTGTGTCTAGTATGTAGCTATTTGTGGAAACCTATTAACGATCACCATAGTGCTAAACACTGTATTTAATTTGAAGTTTTGAACCCATGTTTCCCTAAAATAAATAAATATCTATTATAAACAGAAAACATTTGTACTTTGGTGTAGGTATGTTTACGAAAAAACTACTAGACCGATTTCAAAAAGTCTCTCACCATTAGAATCCTACATTATCCCTGAGTAACATAGGCTTTATTTATATGTTTAAAAATAAATTTCGCTTGAGCTTACTTCAGACTGTTGAGATATATCAAGATTTTCTTAATAAGTTTCCATATTCATTAGAAAAATTCTATAGATAAGGTATAAATAATATAGAACGCATTTTATCGTGAAAAATTAACAGGTCATAATCCAGAAACGAAGAATGAATATAAATATCTCTACGCTGGTATCGTAGGGTCCCTTATGGTACAATAATAGTAGATTACATTTCTCGTATCTATATAACGCTAAGTTTTCACAAGGTCTGGCTTTATAACCCACGTGTATCATCGCAAATACAATCAAGAATCATAAATTATTATCAATAGAAACCCCTTTGCAAATCATCATTTACTAACAATAGATTTCATTACAGCGTAAATTATTACTGAACTATGAGCCCGCAATATCAAAATTTGAATATAACTTCGAGATTAATGGCAATTCCACAGGTCTGATAAGAAAGAAGAAAGGTTCTCTGTCAATAATATATGAGAAAGCCGATAAACTGGAAACTCGTGAAACAGTGCAATAAATTGAGGGGAACACTTTATTGGGATAAATTATTTAACAATGGAGGTACGATTACCTGATAAGAATCTTCTTAGAAATGCCTTTTAAAAGAAAAACCAGGAAAGTAGATTGAGAGGAAGAACTTTACAAAATTATATAGTCGCTTTTAAAGTGCTTGATGGAAAATTGTACGATTTAACTTTTCTATCTTTAAATAGGTATGACCTTTAAATAAGTAAAGTAAAGGACAGTAGGATTAAAATTAATTACCAAGAGGATCCTATATCTTAAACCAAAACCGGAGCTGTCGAGACAATTTGTCTTTACAATAAGACAAGGAAGGAAATTAAATACAAAACGTTACATGACTGAATAAAATTAAAGCTGAGATTTAGGGACGACAGAATTAAACTATTTTGTCTTATAAAACGAATCCAGACCTATTCCTGAATTAAAAATTAGATAAGTTTGATATATATCACATAAACAGCCAGTAAAACTAAATAAATCTTAGTTGTACGTTCGATCGGTGAACTTTATAAAGAAGAATTCAATAGGTTACGATCTGCCTAGATCAAACTTTAAAGTATAAGTTCCTTTGAAAGCACCCTTTTCAATAATTCAGATTGGCAACAGCTCAATCGCTTCTGCTTTATTGCAGGAGAATCTCGGAATAAAACGACTTCAATAAAATTTTCTTGCAAATCCGTCAGTCGGAATGTAAAAGTTCCCGATTGATAGATAGCTTAGTAGTTTTAATACACCGGGCATCGACCGGAGTTCGCTATCGAGCTACGGTTGTCTAAAAATACTTTATTTATGTAAGCCCATTTACAATAGCAGTAGCAGTTTACTGTAGCATTTTTATGCGAGAATAAACATGGTGTAAGGATTTCATTTTAAATGAATGGCTTATAATTATAAATGATTGCAATAAAAACATCGTACGAACGTTTAAAAATTTATTTTATATCTGTTTATGGTAAACTATATTCTTTATATTTGTTATTAGATGTCCCAGGAATAGACAAAGTAAACGATTATTTCCTCTCCATAATGAATATTTATGTAAGGAGTCTTGCTCGGCGAACAATTCTTAATCAAGATAACAAAAAGGTAACTTTGTAAAGATTCAACATTTTCGAGGAAAGAGATGAAATTAAGGGTGTTAAAACTTAATTAGATAAGCAAGAGTTCTTCAGCCCGTCGCGAATTTAGATCGACCAAGTTGATTTGGATAATTTATTTGCGCAAAGTATAGCATATTTATACTCATAAAGTCGTATAACCTGGAATTATTAAAGTTATAATCGATAGGTATGACGTTAATATTGAATCAATGCATATGCTTTCTAAAGCTAAAAAGAATAACCAGCGAACGGCGCAATTTCACCGAATTGCTTATAATTCCGAATAATATTGTCGAATAAATTCACGCAACGCCTCGAGGGAAGGGCAAGGACGAATAAAAATAAGAGATTGCTCAGATTAAACTTTGTTCGTTCAATAACGAAACTCTAGGGTGATTCCGGATTGAACTTTCCAACAATATGTTTGCATAAAACATGGAAAGAGACGAGCTATCTGACGAACAAACAGAATTGAGTCATAGAAACGTAAACATAAACAAGAAGAAAGCGAATTGTAGACGTACATGTACAATGTTGATGCTGAAAGTTTTGCATATCTACTTACCGCTGAAATGTTTAGCATAGTGTTAGAAACGGTTAATGAACATGGAAACATTAAAAGTGGCATGTTGTGTGAATGGAATAGTTCTATTTGCGTGCCGAGGCAAAAGTGCATGCCCAGGTAGACGCCGGCTACTTCTGATAACAGTCAAGTTGGCATAGAAACTTGAAGCTCTAATCCAAGGAAAGCACGCAATGAAATAGTTTCAGGATTTAACAGGGTTCCGTGACTATGTCGGAAAATTGCATTCAATCATTCGTTTTACTTATATAAATTTCTTAGTGCGATTTGTGATGTTCTTTATCTCCTAACAGCCTCCTAAGCTAACAGTCCAGCTTTGATTTGAAAAGAGCAGTAAAGATGAACGGAAGAATCTGTTGACAACGTTAAAACCTCGTCAGCTGTGGAAAATGCGCAGAAAATCTAGAGCTAAGCTAATTTTAGCCCCTGAAAAGATAAGAATATCATCTCTACATATTGGCGTGCTTGAGTTTCCTATCAAAGACACCTATGAGGGAGACTTTAATATAAACTTTATTCAGAGCGTTCAGTTATTGATACGTCCAAATGTTACTGAATCAGCTGGTAGGAAAATGGAATTTGAAAGCATATGAATTTAAAAGCGTAGATAAATTTAAATTTATGGAAAAATAAAGTTATGTTTATATAGGTAAGCGCTCATTTGTATTTGTTATACGTTAGTGAACAAAAACTACTTGAGATACCGGTCGATAGAAAGGAATGAAGGAAAATCATGCTCCACGTAAGTCAAGAAAATGATTTCATACCACAAGTGCTACGGTATTTTCACAAATTTTAGCACAAGCTCTTCTATAGCTGATACTTGAGGTTTGATCTAAACTTAGCACCAGTTCATGAAGCTGATATATGTTCAATTTGATTACATCTCGCCCTGAGATGTCAATATCCGCGCACAGTTGAATGAAAACATCAAAGCCACCGCACCGGCTGACCCATAAAATGCAAATGTTTTGCACAAATACCTTGCTACACAAGCGGTTGTTCCGCGAATCCAACTTATAGGTACATACGCGTACTTACAGTATGTATAGCTTTTGATCAAATAAGAAATTTTATATGTAGTTGTTTTTTAAGAATAATAAAGCTGGAAAATTCACACAACATCATCTGTATAAGCAAATATTATAAGTAACAAATAACAGACTCTTTCAAACCCCGATGACGATGATCTTTTAAAGTTTAAACTGATGCACGAATTATCATGAAACATAGCTAAGACGACTAAGACTCATGACAAGTTTAACATAAAATAAAACATTCCTCTTTTTGACCGTAAATAAAATTTATTTATTTGAATATTTTCTTCACTTCTTTACTCACTTATAGGTTTGTTTGCGAACAAGATAAGACTCGTTAAAAACTAGTTCGTCAGTTTGAATAAAATATAAGGTTGATCGATATTAACGTCGTTAGGACTTCTAAAAATAGTTGGAAAATTACTTAATTGAAGAAAGTATTGCAGAAGTCTGTAATTTTGATAGCTTTTCAAGGTTTGCAGTAAAACAATTAAGTGCTAGTTATCATTGATTTGTATGGTCTCTCGGTTTCTATTGCAGCAAGTAGTGTTTACTCAATATACCATCCGCTCAGCGCATTATCTCAGAACTCGATTAATTAACTTGTGTAAACAGTACTGCTTATTTATCGATTAAAAATCTGTAACGGCCGGTTTGGGCGTTAAACGGGAATGCGCGGGTTTATTGTCGATAAATCGCTGGAATGGGGCGGTGTGGTCGACCCCCCGTGGGTTCCGTGTGGTGCTGCCAAATGAGATAAGAGACGAGACAAAAGCCCCGGCTTTTGTCTGTTTTAAAGAGCCGGAAGTATTTGTGGAGTTTTAATGATTTGAAAATTGCAAATGTCTATTGACGTGACCGATGATTTTGGTATGTTAGTGAGCAAACACAATAAAAATATATGTACGTGCAAGTTATACCACTTCACATCACACTATCACTCTAATACCTATTATAAATGCGAAAGTTTGGATGGATGTATGGAGGGATGGATGTTTGTTACCTCTTCACCAGTGAGTTGTAATACAATTAATACAATACTAAGCTAGTAGTAGTTGTTCAATGATCTTCACGTCAAAACTACTGAACGGATTGGGTTGAAATTTGCACAGGTAATTCTAATCCTGGAATCAAACATAGCTTACTTTCTATCCCATAAATCAGTTCCCATGGGACAGAAATCACCTCTAAACGTTTCCATGGGAAAAACGCGTGCGAAGCTAGTTTACGATAAATCCTAAGGTTGCCTGGAAGAGTTCGTTTACAGCGATAAGTCCGCCCTCACTGCCTTTATTTTAAGATTTTTTGTCTGTATTATTTCCTGTCATTGTATGGTAAAATAAAGAGTTTTCTATCTATGTGGGTAAAGTCCGTTTTATTGATCCAAGAATATGTGGCGTAGCATACCTACGCGCTAATTTACTGTGATTCATTGATTTTCCGCCAACACACATAAATATAATAAAGCAGTTTGAATAATACGACTTTTGTAAAACATAAAGCCGGGTAGTAAAATGACAACTTGTAAAATCGGAATAAGAAATCCGAGAGCATTTTCGAGATTTGCTTGAAGTTTGAGCAAAAAGGAGTTACATTTTCCCACCCGCCACAATTGAATGAATCTATAGATTGAACGAGGGACATCTTCAGGGCGAGTGCGGTTCTAGACGCACCCTTCTAGAACCCCAAAGATGTCCCTCGTTAAGGGATCAAACGTTGGTGTTCTTCAAACACAAGCAAGGTTCGTAGTTAACCCGCTTACATTCATAATGGAACCTATAAAAAAATAAAAAAATTAAAGTGAATTAGAGTCAATTCCACCTTATTTCTTGTTTGATATTAATAACTATTCATCAAGCTGTTTATATAGTAAAAATTTGACTTGTCTAAGGCCCGTATTATGAAAAGCTTGCTCAGTCATCGAGCTATGCTTGAGTGACGTTTATGCTATATAAAAGCGTTACTCAAGCAGAGATTGAAGACTGAGCAAGCTTTCATAATACGGGCCTAAGTGTTTATTTTGTAAGTCTAAAGAATTAAACGATTTGACTCTGACTCTGACTCATAATAAGACTTTTGTGCAACATCAAGAAGTGTAATAAAATTACGAGTTGAATCGGAATACGAAATCCGAGTCAAGTTTGGCGCCCCCACCCGACGCCAATATTTGAACAAACAACATACATACATTATTCAACGCTGCTCAGGTGCCGCCGGTACCGCCGGAAAAGAAATTGATTTACACTTTACACAAAAAGTCCGGCTAATAAGGTTTCGATTCGATCGATGGGTTGAATTGCTGTTATATTCTGCTTATAAGGCGCTTATTAGGCTTATAAGACGCATACCCGAGGCAATATGACAGCGCCACCTATTTTAACATATTACGTTTAACACAGGAAAATTTTAAAATCCATCGCACAGTTTGTGGTATCTATTATAAGCTATTTTTAATACCTCTGTAATAGTTTTAACAATATAATAATTTAATAATCAATAATTTAATAATAAAACCATTACAGAGGCATTCATAAATAACTTATAATAGTTAGTTACCAAAAATGTGCAATGGCTTTTTAAAATTTCTTGTGTTAAACGTAATAACTAAACATAAGATAAAATAGGCGGCGGCGCCACTTTCTCTCGTGTATGCGGCTTATTTTGCTGTAATTCTTGGTACATCTTCCCTACATTATAGTTATTCAACAACCCGTTAGTGTTTAGTACAAAACACTTCTAAAAACGACGTTTATGTAGGACTACATGACGACAGACGGGGACTTGGGATCTTAAAGGGTTGCGAGTTCGATTCCCTTTTGCCCTTGAACAAATATTTGTATGATCTGCAAGTATTTGGTCTGGGTTTATTGAGTATTTTCTATGTACGATAAAAATTAATATTAATTTACGACACATAAATCAAGCACTTTTTAGCTTGGGGCTAGATGATCCTGTGTGGAATGTCTAGTATTATAATATTAAATGTCATAATAATTAGATATGTTCTCTAACAGCAACGATGATATATTAAATGCATATTTAATTTTAGCTTAAATAATTTAAGCAATAACTAGCTGCGCCCCGCTGATTCGCACGCGTTGTTACTATGGAAACGTTTAGAGGTGATTTATATCCCACGGGAACTGATTGATGATATATAAAACCTATGTTTGATTCCGGGATTAGAATTACCTGTATGCAGAATTTCAGCCTAATCCGTTCAGTAGTTTTGGCGTGAAGATCATTAAATTACTACTACTAGCGTATTATTGTATTGTATTACAGCTCACTGCTGAAGAAGTCAAACATCCATCCATCCATACATCCACCTCCACTCTTTAGGTTTATTCGTCCATGGATATTTCTGGACGATACCATTGTCATAGTAAATCGATTGGTTAGCAGAATAAGGCTCAGATGCTCCACGTTCTGACATCCATCTAATCTTTGACGTTATTAAAAATATTTTGATGAACGAACGAGCGAATAAAGATTTTTACCACATACCCGGTGTTGATAAGCATAAGCATACCAACCAAGATTGTTGAGGTGGAAAACATGCCTCGTTTCATGTTACGTTTACATCATACCTTTGGAATCTTAGGTTTACATTTATGAACTTTGGTTTATGAGTAAACAAATCTCTAACAGCCGGACTAAGAGATGTTAATGATTAAGAGTGTGCAACAACGTCGCTACGAGATGGATTTCGAGCGGGATGACAAGATATGGTTTTCTCGTGATTGAGAAGTACAGAGCAGAGACGTGCACCGAATTTGCTATGCGCCAAAACTGTTTTTACCTAAATTACAAGTTAATGAAACTACCAATCGAAAAATTAAAAGACTAAAGAAATACTTCTAGGTTTCTTAGCAAAACAAAAACTGAAGAAAAGTGTGCTGTTCGTGAAATGTGTGCAAGCACATCTAATTTTCAGGAAAATAAACTAGAGTAAATTTTCACCAATCGTGTTTTTAAAACACGAAATTCAAGATAAAAATTCGAAGTAACATTTCCCCAAATATGAAGGCGAGCTTTCACGGATTCTCAGATAAATTACGATTTTGAAGGACAATTTTGAAGTAAATTGCTTAAGGCAGAAACTATCACTTAAAAAACTTTACTTAGTGATAGTCTAAGTAAACATTAACGTCTCTGAAACTTCAAGTCTTGAAGTCCAAGGTCAAAGAGTCTTTAATCAATAAGATTTAGTTTATCGACAATAAAAATTAAAACCTTATCGCAGTATAAGAAAATGCATAATTAATTGTTGTCCAAACTCAAAGCGGCCTTGGTCATAGCGCGTGTGACCTTCATATAAAAAACGTAGAAAAGGAAATAGTATTTGATTAAATGAATTTTATTGATCTAGCTTTGACCGTGAGGATCTTCAGACAGTAGAAAGATGAACGAGCTCTACGAACGTATAGTTGTTTTTTTAAGCAACAATTATATCTAGATAGGTAAGTCTTTATTGGCAATTCCTTGTATTTTAAAATACAAGGAATTGCCGAGAATCAAAGAAGTATAAAGGGCGGCTATATCGCTTTGAGCAATCTCGGGAAAACCTTGGGATCGAATGGACATAAGAGAACAATATAGACGGTAAAACCAACGTAGACAAATTTTGGAGATAAGTAATCTAAGAAAGAAAAGAAATATGGTTATTTCAAAAGATTATTTAGAAACGATCAATTCTTTTTCAATAGTTCACGCAATAAATAACATTTTCTCTATGATGTCCACGCTAAGGAAAACGAATCCATTCATAAAGAAAGAAAACAACTTCAAGGCTCAAGTATAAGTGTCCCTAAGATTGTCTGGTCACTGGAGCGTGATGCTGCCCCACATACAACCCGAAAGGTTACGACCCCTGAAGGTATTCCAGCTAATTAGCTCGCTGCTCCCATTCTCGATTCTCAGAATTATATAGGCCAAGTTCCCGCAAAGAATTTAAATGAACGTGAATATTTTCGTCCATGGTTCTCAAGGTCTGGATAGTCATCAGTGGTAAGACTGGTGGACTAGTACAATGGGAGATATTGTGAATAACTGATGGGACGTCGCAGCCGCACAGCTGTCTGGCCACGATGTCGGAAATAGAACGTCGATACGCCCCGCTTTCCACCGAGCGCGATAGACTCGATACTAGTGAATTTTCATCGGGATTCTGACAAGACGACAGACAGGCATCCGGTTCAGATGGTGATTGTTGATTGGGTAATCGAGGATATTGTTTGTGATTGGGTTAGATGTATCGATACAAGTTTCGTCCAAAATACTATAAGCGAATCGTGTGTTTTGATGATGTTGTAACGTTCAAACAGCGATTCATATATCAGTAGGATATATAAATAGATCATGTTGTTTTGCTTTCTTTGGCGATTTTCTTTGGTGATTGTTGATTGGGTAATCGAGGATGTTGTTTGTGATTGGGTTGGATGTATCGATACAAGTTTCGTCCAAAATACTATAAGCGAGTTGTGTGCTTTGATGATGTTGTAACGTTCAAACAGCGATTCATATATCAGTAGGATATATAAATAGATCATGTTGTTTTGCTTTCTTTGGCGATTTTCTTTGGTGATTGTTGATTGGGTAATCGAGGATATTGTTTGTGATTGGGTTAGATGTATCGATATAAGTTTCATCCAAAATACTATAAGCGAATCGTGTGTTTTGATGATGTTGTAACGTTCAAACAGCGATTCATATATCAGTAGGATATATAAATAGATTATGTTGTTTAGCTTTCTTTGGCGATTTTCTTTGGTGATTGGGTAATCGAGAATATTGTTGCTGTTTGTGATTGGGTTAGATGTATCGATACAAGTTTCGTCCAAAAGACTATAATTAAATCAGGTGTTTTGATATTGTATCGTTCAAACAGCGATTCATATACCAGTATGATAAATATATGGCATATGTTTTTTTTTTTTGCTTTCTTTGCTGATCTGGAATGTTAGCTATACAATAAAACACAACACACCGTGAAACTTTTACACATTTGAATGGAATATAAACGGTGTTTGCTCTGAATTAAATATTGTTAAAATAATTTATATTATTAACTGATGCATTGAATAAAACCGAATGACCAAATGAACATTTATGTGGTTAATATTCAGCTACTGGTTTCATAAAAATTAATGTCAATGCTACACGAATATGTAGATAAAACACAAGGGACGAGTTATGAACATTAAACAAAGGTTATTGTACAAATTAAACAGGACATGTTCAATTATGGATATTGACGTCAAAGGAAGGCCGTTAACCAACTGAATAGTCTAAATTCTCTATTTGTGACAAAACTATGAATATGTTACAGAGGGCTAAATTGGTTTAATAAACGGTTTGCTCGCACATATGCCGGTATCTATTTTAATTTGCGCGAACTTTTCCTTCTATTTGTTTGTTTGTGTTGGATTGGCGTCTCTGTTTTAATACTGCTCCTTCTGGGTCAACAAAAGACGGCATTACAATGCAGAGTTATTTGTATCTGTTTCATCAGAATACTCTATCTTAGTAGCTGTCTCAAAGCAAGGTGCCTCAGGGAGGTTTGTAGGACCTCTATACATAATAATGTATGTTTTTAAGATATTATGTCAATACTGCGAACGCATTCCAGTTTAGGTCCTAAAACGACATTATTAATCGCTTCTAAAAGAATACTACTCATCTCATCTACAGTGTATTTCTCCAACTGATAAGCGCCTTATTGGCTTTTACCATATTATGGGGGTAATGCCCATAATCGGGTTAGGTTGCGATTGCAATTTAGTGGTTAAATTGTTTAGCAGGATCTACCTCTGCCCGCCTGGTGGATATCCCTTAGTCGCAAGGTACGACGACACCCGCGGGAAGAGTAGGGGTGGTGAAAATTTTAAACAGGCACCATACAGCAAGTCCAAAGATTCAAAGACTGATGACGTACTAACAAAACAGATCATGGAAATACGTGATAAACATAGAAAACAAATTGCACTCATCGCAATCGTGCTGCAGCGAGAATCAAACCAGCAACCTTATGAACCATCGCCTCCTGTTCCACAAAAATCGTCAACAATGTAGATGGATAAGTAGCTGTCAAAATTCTTCCTGCGCAAGTAATTTCCCTACGGGGAGTCTCGATAAACGGATCTAATCCGGCCCTCGATAAACTACGTACGTAATAAATCGAGGTGAGGACATAAAACATTACAGTATCTACTATAGCGCGTGTTCGGATAAAAGGGACGATAGTGTTGTTGCCAAATCGACGGCTATTTGAGGCCGGGAAGATGAAATTGAATTCTAGACAATCGAAGATTAATTTGTGTTGAAATTGCAGATAGTTATATAATAGTTGAAATAGCAGCAAAGCGTCTGACTGTAAGTAGGTATTGACATATATTGGGAAGAAGATCTAGAGAGAGGCTGACCTAGAGAGATCTATAATACTAATATAAATAATAAATAATACGAACTATAATGCATAGAACAACGCCGAAAAAGCAGTGTAATAAACACAAATCGAATCTACATCAACCTATATCTATATCGAATTCGGTTTTATATTTAGTATTAAAGAAAAGAATTAAAATCGCCAGACAGCATGGACGCTGTGTCGATCCTAACCGGATGCAATGACGTACCCAGACAAGACAGAATTCAGATAATTATACTTTGACACGGTTCCATCGGTCTACGTAAGCGAGATAGTCTTGGAACTATTTCGCTATCATACGTCATATCTATAAAAATATTTAAGTGTGAAAATGTGGATGGGTGTAATGTACGCTTGTGCCAATACCAGTAATACGAATTGGTATCATTTTCAGTTTGAGTTAGGGTGCGTTTTCGGTACGTAGCGGAAGCGTAAGCGGATTCTTGTCGGTTTTCAATAAAATAACTGCCGTACACAATATTTAATCAAAAACTGTAAAAGATCTGCATTAGTTTTCATTCCCACTGGTAACCTTCATCCTTAATACATGCTCCACATGCCAAATTCCTGATAGTTTTTATGTTTCACTCCAGAAAACTATTTGTATTTTGAAAAAAACCAGAACGCCTTGAACAAATATCTGCAGATCGTACACACATTTGTCCCGAGGAGGGAATCGAACCCGCAACCACCTGTGTCGCAGGCGGACCTTCGCCATACGCGCCACAGAGGTCGTCACAACAAGCAGGTATGATTATTTATCAATAGAGCTTCTCATAAGCTACTCATTGATATTCATTTTAAAAGTAGTTCTACTTTCTTAATGATCGAGGTAAATAATACACGAAGTAACTCTAGTAGTCTCTAGTAACTCATTCAGTGAAAGAAAATGAAAATAAACAGATACCTGGATACTAGAAAAGAGAACAACAAAGTGACTACAGAAAGCACTAACAATGTACTTAGATGTAGCCCGAACGAAAATACTCGTAACATAATATATTTAGACATCGCGCAAGCTTCCGCAATCCTTAAACGGCCGTCAAAGGAAACTCTGCTCTCTTGCATGCAAACAGAGTGACATTTCGATCGAGAAGATAAATGGAGGAGGCTAAATTCGTATTCTAGATCGATTTACACTGCCGCGAATAAAACTCGCGTGAAATTTTAAGTAGATGCCGCGAATCTTGACTTCGGAAGAGGAACGGCGATGGAATTTAACATTGGAGTGCCTGAGCAAGATGAAGACGACACAGCGACATAACTGGAATTTCATAACTTTAAAGATTATTATTACGTAAAAAAGCCTCCTTAGCACAAATTACTCGCTTTGGATCGCGTATCGATGAACATGAAATCTTTATTAAACCTGAAAGAAAGGCATTGAGCACAGCACACGCACAGACCTGCGTACATTGCAATACAGCCTTTATTGCGGGGGACCAAGGTGTTGTTACTTAAGTAGACCGACGTCACGCAAAGGGTTACGGAACTAAATTGCTTCCGCAGTACTATATTGTACTATATAAACATACATAATATACTATATGCTTTCATGAAGGATTCACCGCGGTGTCTGTGTTTTCAGAGGCAACAAAATTTAATTAACAATCCCTTTATATACAAATGGGTTCTTGTATTAAAATTTAGAATCCTGTACGATTTTATTTTTATCATGACATGAACACCATTTTAAAATGGTTCAAAATAAAACATAATCGTATATAATTAACCTCTTCTTTACCAAAGTTTTGTATTTGTAAGCTCAACGTGAAGTAATGTAAATATATAAGATATAATAAAAAGAGCAAAAGTTTTTAACATTCGGCATTTCGGAGTTCAGGGTGAGATAAAAGCTTGGTCTAAAAATTTCAGACGGAATTCGTAGAGTAAATCGAGAGAACCACAGAATAAACCAGAAATACGAACTGCAATGCAGTTACCAACCCATCGACTGACGTCTGATTCTATCTAAAGTAAAGGAAACTACTGGTAACGAAATATTTTCAATCTCTTAGATAACGAAAATGTTCTCTGGAATTGTTTAGATTTATCGAACAAGTCAACAACGTAATGGAATGTATTTTAAAGATTTGCTGTTCGGAGTTTGAAAGAGCGATTCGAGCAATAAAGTCAGTCCTATGAATCTTATTTATTTACGTCGCTCTATGAATAGAAATGGCCGAAGTTCATAATGCTCCATATCGTAAATTCTTGTTTACTTTTTCTTTTATTTTAGTATTCGTGTCAGTAACAAACCTTATAGTATCAACAGCTGTAATAAGTCCAGCTAATTCTGTCTGTGTGTCTGCAAACTTATTTATGGTTTGTATTTCAATAGTCTAGTGTTTATCGGCATCAACGATTTATATAAATATATCGCTACCGACCCATTACATATTATAATCACATGACGAGAGCTATCATCTACATATCTACTGAACTATATATACAATTTTGTATGGCCCACGTTAATATAGGTCATTTTACAATTTATAGTTTCGCTAAAGTTAGGTCGTTGGTCGTCACGACGACCACAAGCACGTCATTTGTCGCCGGCCATGTCTGCTACGTCACACCAGAAATTCTATCGGCTAATGTCTGATAGGGTTGCTGATGGATTATTTTTAAACGCACGTGCTTGCCCAGACTTAGTTATTTAATAAACATTTACAACTGCATTATGTTACGCTGTGACGTCTGTGGAATTTGTATAAGACTTGGTAAATTATTTTTGACATCTTAATTTATATGAGTGAGTAGTTTATTGGTGTTTAACACCTAGCTTACCGTGGTAGACAAAATATAGTAGATATTGTTGTTTTTTTTCAACTCGTTAAGAACTGGTTACTCTATCTAAACGGTTCCAGTTGTAGTTGTCAGTTTATTATTCAAGTAGGTTAGGTTAGACGGTATTGTTATCTCGACCGTGTAAACGTAAGGTCTTCCAAACTGTCTATTTAAATCTGTAAAATATGAGCAGGCCGCAGGCTTAACCGCGAACCTCGCAAAGATACGAGGTTGTTAAAGGATTTCCCAGACTTGAATAAACGTATTCAACTATGATCTTTATTACGACGACCGTAAAGGTCTTGACTTTTAATAGGCTTTCGGAGATATTAAAATATAAGTTCTATTACGATGGGCGTAGGATTGAAGATACGTGGTGGAATAAAGGGTGTATTTTGTTTTAAAATATTGCTGACCTTTTCCCCGCGTCTATTCGTAGGGTAAATGGCTCATTCAGAGCGACGAGGCACTCGCTCGACCTAATTAACGCGGAGGTACAATGATGCTCATGTGTTGTAAAACGTTAAACGTGTGTTAACATTCATGGGCGATAAAACGTTGACAAATTGGATGGTGACATACGCACATTATTTAATTTAGGAAGCCTAATATAAAGGCGAAACGATAACACTGTTTATTGAATTTAACAGAAAATTTTAAATGGAAAATACCCGAGAAAAGTTTACCTTATGAACAACATTATTCATGAATGAACTTAGTAAAGCAAATGCTTGATTCGAAGAAAATTAAATGAAAGAAACAATAAAAGAAACAGATGCTGAAGGGGAACATGAGAATAATTACAAAGACTCAAATAGACAGAACATGCGATTTTACGTATGCCTCCGTACAAAATTAAACATTGGCGTCTTGAACGTGCAGCTATTATGAAATTGACATACCACCCACGTATTCTCATGTCAGAATCAAAGATGTGTAATTAAAGGTACAACTTTTGGCAAGTTTCAGCGCTGGATGATATATTATGTTCAGAGGCTATCAGTAAATATACCTACACCACATGCTCAATAGTGTACGTACATTACTGTCTTTAGTATAATATATACTTATGCGCGTATGGTAGAGTTAGCAACAGAACTGTGGGGAGCAACAAAACGCCAATCGATTTTGGCAACGCGAGCCAAGCAGGGTTACCCCGAAACATTACAACACTTCATGAATGACTTACTTTTATTTATAAACTATAGATAACCAAAATCTGTAACTGAGGCAGAGTCGATAGAGCGCCGTTGTTGGGAAACTGGGTAACCTTTGTAAAGATTAAACAACGGATAATCCCAAAATCCAACTATTTATCCCGGAACTAAACGTTAATCTGCCAACCCTAGAGCAAACTATAACGGCCAGTGATGTAGATCTTCCTCATCCCCCGCAGGCGTCATTAGAACGGGCGCCAGAAGGAAAAGGCAATGAACTGTGACGGGTCTAAATAAACTGGCTCTGATGTACTGGCTTCGCTTGCCAAAGGGCGGACTGCGATATCAACACACTGGTTATACAGTATACATAAAGTACATACAGTACAGTTTGACGACTATGTGTATTTGTGTTGATGTTTGTTTATTTGCCTGAAATGTCATTAGAAATTAGCGTCTGGAAGGGCAAAACTGTCAGTCTGACGGCATTAGATGTTATCGCTATTGAATTTTGTATTAGAAATGCAAATAATTTTAGAATCTTCTCTACGTCTCGTGTTTATGTACAAAAATATGACATAAGCGCTATGTTCTGTGGCATTGACTGACATCGGGTAAAATTACAGGTGTATTTGACCTTACTAAGATAGGTAAATAGATCTTGTTAAATTCTTAATTTATCATGATAATAATACTATATCATTAACACCCTATCATTAGAATAATGGTTCTTGCACTCTCTTACATGTGAAAATTAAATATTTTACGATGCTTCGTTAATAAATGATAGTCAAGGCTTATAATTCAAGCTGATTTGAAGAATAACACATGAGAACTGTAATTAAATATGGCTGGCTTACACGACCTTTGAAAGGTCAACGACCAAATTATGTCATTGATCCACACAATGTAATAGCTAGCAAGACTAAGCCTAGATCAAGTTATGAGAAATCGTGTAGGAATGTAAATGTAGGCAATAAAGCCAACAACATATTTGTACTACATATGAGTACTGGTAAAGACGTTAATAAATCAGAAACGCAAGGCACGCAAAATGGTCACTAGCGGGCTGTGTGAAGTAAATTCCCTCCATTTAGATGGCAATAGTCCTTAGGCGAACGCCAGAAAAATTACGCGTCTGGCAAAAATAATTCCATAAAAGTTTCTGCAGATAAGAATAATGTAAAGACAAGATTGGGAGAGAGCATGTTTGATAGAACAGTGATTGATGTAAGGAACCGAACAACGAAAAGCTTATTAGGAACGTTAAACACCGCCATTTCTCCAGTGAATGAGATTACTGGGATTAGGGAGCTGTAATTACGGCGGGGAAGAAAGTGAGGCCGCGGGTAAATGACGTTCATTATTACATCTTGTACGCTGTGCTAGTATGCCATACAATTTGTTGCGTAATACGAGTAACAGTTATGGAAACAATCCCCGGCTACGGTTGCAGCACCTAACAATGTGTTATTACGGTTTACTCTATTTTCGATTTGTGTGATTGTGCCGCTATAATTAGCGGTAACACTAGCTCAGCAGCCGATAATTCGTGTTTTATAAATACGCGGGTGAATTGCGAGTAATCCATTACATTAGGTGACGCATTAAAAATTCACAAAAGAGATCAGTCAACGCCGGTGATCGCAGCTCGATCCTTCGGCAGTGACCTCGCGATGGCTTTCGATAGCGTGAACGGTCTGTTTCGGACGCTCGGACGCTCCCGATCTATTTCAGTCCACCGGCCAGCAAAGCTACGCTCTGAAACAATGAACCGAGTGCGCAAGAACAGGAAAGGTATACGTCCAGGTTGCAAGATAGAGCGGGACGCGGTCGCGGGCTAGGCGTCACACAGGGAGCACGCATAGTACCCGCTGCGTTCTATTTCTGTTCGTCGCAAAACATGTCTCGGAATTCGTTTCTGTGTCTGGGAACATTATGGAATCATGTGACTAATGATCCGAGACGGACAACTTGAAACTGAAGAGAGCACATTAAGTTGGAGTACGACCTCACATAGGTCAGATACAAAGCTAGAGACGTAATCGTGCGTGAAACACTTAGCAATAACAACTTCATTATGATGACGTGTTCCACCTCAATAAAAGCATTCAGATCGTCTGATACTCCTATTAAACAGGGAATGGCTGAAGGTAATTAATTCAGGATTATTGCTTTCATGACATCACTATGCATATGCAAGTAACAATGTTAAAATGATTGTCGTTTGGCAAATGGGGTATTAAATGAGAATTCGGTCGTCTAATGGTCGTCGTATTGCGGAAGTTTTCTAAACAACGTGAAGCAACAGACGCTCAAGGGCTCTAAATATTAGACACGATACAGTTATAGCTTCAGCTGTTCATTCAAGAGTGAGAGGTGTATCGAAGGAAACCACTCCCTGAAGATTGACTTTACCATGTAAACAATATAAAAATAGGGCGATTGTTTTGCACAGTTTACCGTAGGAGCGTATTAACCTGCAACAGCTGTAAATAAGATGATGTAGCACCTCAATAACGCGGCCAGGGTACGCGTGTTGGGAGCGTTTTGGTTATTTGTTTTAAACGTTACAGAGCGAGCCGGTCGTACGTCTTTCGTTAGCGCGAGGTTTATTTTAATCTCGGCATTAATATTATACGAAAATACCTGAGAGTGTTCAATCATAAAGTGTACCTGGTTTGTTTCTGTTGCGCACGAGTTTAGAGTTGGGTTCGCGCACAGTTTACTTTTCAGGATACCGTTGGTTATCGTTGGTTGCCCAATGTGAGCTTGTTGGGTTGCAACAGACCCATTTACCGTTAATAGAAAACTCATGTTACATAATAGATTGAAAGTAGATACTAGGGAGATCATTTAATGTAGGTTAGGTATCAATGTAGACAGAACAAAACCTAATTTCAGCTAAGTAAACCCTAGAAAAAACTGCCAGCCTTGAGCGTCATCTCGTAAAAACTCGATAAGATAACAATGGAATATACAGCTAATAAACAAGGCTTTCGGCGAAAAGAAAAAAATATCAACGTTTATGTTTATGTAAGACGAGGCGTAATGGAAAGACAGTGCTACGCAAGGAACGGAAGTGGCTGTATTCCTGTTTCTAGGAGAGTCGGGGTGGGGGGTGGCGGGTGATACGAGTGACGTCATCATGGAAATTGATTCGGGGGCAAAAAACGAGGCCGCGGCAAAGCTGGCGGGCGCCGTCCTCTGGAGACATAAATTACTGGTTTATTTGTTAAGTCGGTTATAGACAGGTCCTTTCTTATAGCTTGAGTGGTTATCGGGTTACTGTTATTGCAGCTGTCGGTTCTAGCCTAGCCTAGTCTCTAGTAAGTCTAATGTTAGGAAAATAAACCTAGCAAACTAGAAAATAAAAAAGTAAGCGACGTATTCAGTGGACTATTAACGGTACGTTGGCTTTCCAGCATAAGTGAAGCCATGAAGTGTCGTCGAAAGAATGCTTCTAAACTCATCTCTCGTGTGTAGGACTTAAATGATGATGATGACTATTCAGTTAAGAGGGATGTATTGTTTGGTAATATATTAACCTTGAGCTTGCTATCGACGATAGTGCATGAAACGGTAATTGCACATGTGCATTTTGTGCATACAGGTGATGAAATACTCTACACAGTCAACACATAAATTAAAGTACGTGATGATAAACTAGTGTGCAGAAGATACATAGATCAACGCTTTAACAGTATGTTTTGTAATAACTGAAATGTTACACATTAATAAAATTAATGCAAACGAAGTTATAATGCTATGAGAGTCTGAAATTACTAAATCTGGGATGTTGAAACGAAATTTTCTATTCGATAAAATAATTTAGGGATTTGGTTTGATTTTTTTTAGTTTAATACTGCGTGGAGTCTGTTTTACACAACTATGATAGGCAAAGAAAATATTAACATTTACTTTCATATGAACAGTCCTGTTAAGAAAGAAAGCCCCTTTACTAACATTTTCTTTTCTAATGGTCATCAAATAGAAACTTACGTTTTTATGAAACTTAATACACTATGCCTTAGCACGAATAGGCGTGAATCATAATTTGCATAAATGGTATAACTATTTATGCATACTCAGACAATGTATACACAAATATGCGGTTTTAATGCCGTTTGCTGTGCATACACAATTGGCCATTTTATTACTCATCGTTTATTTTTACGAGTATAGTTTTGTTCATGTTCTACTACCTGAAACCTTTAGCATAAATGGTAACAACAATTAAAAATTCAATCAACTGATTGAAGATTTCGCTGGTAATTATATTATTAATATCATCTCCAAATTGTATTTCATTGACCTAAAATAGTTTCACGTCATCTAATTACTTGTGGTTACACTTTCCTTCATTTCCATGAAACAATTCATCACTATCATCAATCTTGAAATCAACGTCAAAGATGACATTTGCTTTACATTCGTCCGAAGTGTCATCTAGCTTCTTAGTTCGATCATCGGTGATTGTGTCATCTTTATATTTAGTTGTTTAACATCAGCTGCTTATAAAATCAGTCCTCGTAAGGATGACATCATCGACAAAGACACGTCATCAACTTTCAAGTCACATTGTTGTAGGGCCGTAGTGGATTCCCAACTAGGCTTACTTTGCTTGATTAAATCAGGTGTTCACTTCTTCGGAAAATATCAAACTGTTCATAATAAACGCTTACAGGTCTATGTATTTACCTTCTGTAACAGTTAAAAAAAAAAAAAAAACAGAGCTGCCCAAAAGTTTGTTCTTTGTTATTGTGGTTCTAAATAAACTTATTTGCACCATTTTGTTCATAATTCAATCATAATTCTCATGGTTTCTCATCAAGGCAAACTATTGTACCACCTATATTACTGCATTTGCCTTAATAAATGTAACTCAAATTGTGTTTTGGGTAGCACTAAAATTATTATTGTAAAATTCTGAATATATGTATGTACGTTTGTCACTTCTGCTTTTTGCATAGATGCATAAGTAACACATAGATTACTACTAATCCTATAAATCAGTTGTCATGGAATACAAATAACCTTCGAACGTTTCCATAGAAACAACGCATGCGAAGCTACGGGCAGTAACAAGTGATTCCATAATTTATATTATGTTGACTCGTTTACAAAACTTTGAGGTGATTCTAATCATTAAAAGTTCTTACATGTCACAGATAAATGAGTCATTAGAAAAGGATGGTCACATCTGTTTTTAGTTCATTATAAAAACATAGTCATGGATGACGTTAAAATCATTTCCGTCAGATGTAGCGTCTGCTCGAATAATCAACATAATATGATGCACGGTCAGTCGGTCATGTTTATATTTATGTCATTGTGAGCGAATGGGTCATTTAGATACACCTATTTTCCTTGGCGCTTCAACAACATATTTATTTCTACAATGCCAAGTTGTCTATTTGAACTGGTTTGTTAGTCATTGGTCATCTAAAATATCTCCTAAGCAACTGTTACTTCAATCTGATGGGCTTACGCTTGCTTTTCTTTTTCCATTGTTCTTTTGCATGATCCTATTCATACGAAAAAAACAATATACTGCCAACAATATACTGGCATAAGTACTGCCGCCCTAAAACTGCAAACAGTTTTCATTGTTTGCTACCCTTACAAGTATCAAGATATCTAGCTTTTTACCCGCGACGGAACGGAGACGGTATATGATGCGTTTAGGGTGTGATGTTCTTAGTAGATATACACTTCAACACTTGAAACCGACAACTAGTTATCTAGTAAACATAATAAGTTTAATTTTTAAGCTATTGCATAGCTTCTATCGCGCGCCTTGAGCGCGGGGACCGAATCCAGAAATTCCGTAACGAAAAAACCTCACACTCCCCAGTCCGCCGGGCAAGGAGGTGTGGCTTGAAGGCCGTGCATCGTCTAACGTCGTTTCAGTTCGGCAGTCTTCGACACGGCGTTGTGTGCGTGCGATTAGACGTATTGTACGACTCTACGAAACTCGCACGAATCGAGACGAGCTGCTCCGAAATCGGACGAATACATAAGCAGCTATTTATGAGAAAGTATATAGGTGTATAGGGTCACCACGCTCAAAAAGTGTAACTTCAATTAATATCAAAGAAAAAGCAATACTGCATGAATAAAATAAATAAATAAAATTATAATTGCACAAGTTGATATAAGCTTTACCGCGGCAGTCCCCGAGTGCCACACATCTTTTTTTTATTTTTAAGTTCATCCCTAATTGTTTTGTTTTTCGATAGAACAACAACCACTGGATTTATTATTTGCAAGTGTTGCTTGTTACTTATCGGAATCCTATTGATAATAGCAGGCTTTGCTTTTGTGCACCAAGCAAATAGGTTGCAAACATTTTAATGCTTCTGGCATGAGTTTAGTGGATTTTTATGCGAGGTTTTAAGCTTCGCAGTGAACTTTTTACAGCACGCAATTCAACTTTATTATAATGTTACCTTAACTTTTTAATGGTTTCGTTCCGTATGTTAAGTATGGCTTCAATATGAGAGGTTATTTGCCTGTAGTAAAATTATCTTGACTCAACCAACGGATTTGTGTATTATTTCTAGGGCTGTAAATAATTTGGCTGTTTTGATAAAACTAAAATCCATCTTCGAATATCATTGTTTTTAACAGTTTTTTTAAGTTTTACGGGATGAATACTAATCCCCCGGAAATATTTATTTATGGGACGATCTCTGAACCATCTTTTATACAACTGCAAATCATCCAAATCGTAAGTGAGTGAGAAGTCATAATCATAGGTAAATGATGTAGAAATCGACGGACATAGGTACATAAAAAACATACAAACAGCCGAACATACAAAACTCGTCCCTTTATAGAAATCTTAGTTTCAAGCCTACAAAAACCCTGTTACCTATACTAGGGTTGCTTCAACGTTTCTAGATCACAGCATCCGTTTATGCCATTCACATTCGAACATACCTCGACATGTAAAAATAAATATTACGAGAATAAAGAGATTTCAATCGGATAAACAAGTAGATTGTGACGCGGGCGAGCACCATCGCAGCTGTCGACCGCAGATGAGGGTAGATCGCGATTGTGACGTCACAGGACTGCTGATACTGGAATGGACGGTACGGACCGCTGGGTATGGTCGGACTATAGATATGGTGGATTGTATTTTACAAATGATATAGATTTGCAGATTAGAGCAATCAGAGAACGCCCAATTTGAGTATTGACTAGCCATAGGTATTGGTTTTATGTGACCTCATTTAAACGATGATCTCTGTTGAGTTGGCGACAGATGAGGGTAGATCGCGATTGTGACGTCAGAGGAGTGCTAACACTGGACTGCCCCCGCTAAGGTCCGCTGGGAGAGTTCGGACTATAGTTATGGAAGAGGGACTGTATTTACAAACAGATTTAAATCTTCAGATGTCTTAGTTTTCTACTTCTAGCTATTTGCGTGCAAAACTTATTTTTAAGACTTCTAGCCTTTTTAACAGTAGGTATTATTCGTTGAGAGTCCCGTGATTTACGAGTGAGTATGGCTCTACTTTTTTTCAATAACACTTAATTTGTTATTTGATAATAATTTCAAGTTTAAAATGTGGCTCTTCTACGATCCCAAGACCATGAGGTATGTAGAACCTGCTAAACTCCCATCCAAAGACCATGAGGTATATAGAACCTGCTAAATTACCAACCCAAGACCATGAGGTATGTAGAACCTGCTAAATTCCTAACCCTCCGGCTTACCCGCGGTCTGGTATGACTATAAATGGCATGCATCGGGCGTGATCGACCCTCGATTAATGCGATTGCAGTCGCCTTGCTGGTTAGATCCACTCCGGTTCAGACGAGATATAAGCCGTTTAGCACTCGCTCACTTTTACTACGTATGCCCTTTTTTCTGTTTCATGATAGTAGTGGTAGTTTATTGTCAAAATATTCCGTGTTTTTGGTTACCTCAACAGCCTTTATTGCTCCACTGCTGGAGATAGGCAGAGAGCAGCAGATGCCGCATCCAGCATCTGCCTGCAGTCTATCGCAGATCTTCATCCCACCTGGTTGGAGGGCGTCCTAGACAACGTTGCCGAGTGTCCACTCAAAAAAATGTTTACCCCAGCAATTGTCGGTTCTTAGCAAGATTATGTCCGGCCCACAGCCACTTCAATGCTAACTCTTTGAGCTACGTCGATAGAACATTTTTTGTATAAAAATATTAAATTGCAATATTTCCGTCTTCCTCCATAAGATTGCTTAGTCTTCGCAGTTAAGGTGTTAACATAATTGGCTTTACAAAGTGACGTCATGCATACCGTTTTAAAACAATCCCAGATTAAATTCCACCCAGCTATTGTGAAATAAAGTTCAATTTAAATATTCACTAACTCAGCCCGGTAGGTACGCCATTAATATGGAACGACAACTTTGAGGATAGTTTGTTTTGTTTGAGCCTTTAAGGGTTAATTTGTATTGATTTTACAGTGTTCTGGGAGCTATCGTCCAACCTCTTGTTCTGTGGTATCGTACGTAGCAAACAAGCAACGTACCAAAGCTGGTACTTAGTAAGAATTGGACGAATTGTGCATGGACTCTTGACGAACCGTTTATTGGACGAAATTGTTGGACGAAAGGCTTTTTGGACTAAACACAGGTTAGGCTAAACGCGGGTTTGACGAATCGCGTTTTGGATGAACTGATACTGAGGATAAGTTACTGTTAACCTATGCATAGAAAAGCAACTCAGGGCTCTACTTTGAATAACGATCGAAGTTTACGAATGACGTCAGATCGCACAAAACGAAGGACGTCCGATCCGTTCTTTCGATGAGGTTACTATGAAAATTATTCTGACATTCATTACTTCCGAAAGCATTCTGTTGGTGACGCGACGAGACGCGTGGTTCTGTTGTTCGTTTCGTGCGATCGACGTCATCTGTCAACATCGGTCGTTTTTCAAATTAGATCTGCTGGTACTAGCAAAAACTTCTTATTGCGTAAGTGCAGAAAGCATAAATTTCAAGAGTGTATATTTGTAATCATTATCCGTATCGGTTTTCAGGCTGTTATTCAAAGTTTTACCTACTATTGAAAAATCATATCATTAAAAAGCTTACTTTTCTGGGACTGACATAGGCTATATTTAATCCCGGAATTCCCACGGGAACGGGAACTACGCGGGTAAAACCGCGAGGCGCTGCTAGTTTACAATATTTAGATGTTTGTTTACATCGAATGTATAGACTACTTTTTATCCCAGAAACTAAGCACGAAGGCAGAAACTGAATCACTAAATACCAGCTTATTTATAACATAGACTCTCCTTTTTCGAAGTTGGTTACCTAATATAAAAGCTTAACAAACTTGCGCCTGTATAATGTTAGTAGGATAAAGCGAGCTGACGTCATAAGTTCTAACTCTGGGACACCCTGTACCCCGGGGCCCTCACGCGTTGGTATAAGGCTAATATATTCCGAGGTTGCTCCCTTTAATTGCCAGACCTTGATTAATTCTCTATTTATACGATGTGGCCAGGGCTGTTTGTATATGAGGTTAAAAATGGCCAAGTTAATTGAGTATGATGAGAATATTTTGGCTTTAAGGGAAAGGGTTATAATTATAAGAAGGGGATGGGAATCTGAAAACAGTATCACATCATTAAGTTTGGAGGCGTGGATGGATGGATGGATGTTTGTTACCTCTTCACGTGAAAACAACTGAAAAAGCTAGAACGCGTCGATTTGTCATCCCACCGGATTATGAGAGTGAGGGAATAGAGAGTGCACCTGTGTTTCTGCACACACTTGTGCACTATAATATGTCCTGCATCTGGCTTTGTAATCAATTCTGGTTCTCGTAATATCTACTTATCGTAACAAATATTAATAAAACATGGCCCCGAAGTTATTAATTTATCGATATAAATTAGATACAGGCTATTGATAGAAATCTAATTGATGTTATAAATATTGTAACGATTTAACAAATCATTCTAATGGTTTGTTAGTATTCAAAAAGTTTGTATTTATGAAGTCTTACGGTCTTATCTTATTTCCAATTGAAAAATAATGGTTTCCTAGGAGTCATAGCGCTATGAAAAAGTTAATTACAGAAAAAAACAGGGACGACAAATATAATAATAATAAAATGATCTTCTGAATTCCGTCAAAGTTATGAAATGGGGAAAACGCATTTTGTATTGTATATTATTTTTATAACGACCTCATTTCCTTTTTTATTTCTAACCTAATATTATTCTTTTGGGACGGAGGAGACAAACTCTATCAGGGATCTCGTTTATAAACGAACGCACCGGATTAAATTTCAGTACAGTTTATTTTATTCATAAACAATCTTATTATAACGTGTTTAGTTAGTTTATCTATACGACACTAAATAAATTACGTTTTCTACCGTCAAGCAATAAAAAATCTGAGTTTTTGAATTCTAAGTAAAACTATTTAGAGAACGAATTCTTATACTTTTAGCGCTGTAATTCGTGGGATGACAGCCAAAAGTGCAGTTATGTTAAACCGACGGTTCGGAGGTGGAATTTTATTATGTCTGCAGCAAAATTGTCCGTCTGACATTTGGCTGTCTAGCTTGTACGAGAATTTTGACGCATTCTTTGGTTAGCTCTGAGCATGCGAAACTAACCGGCAAAGTTTGTATTACTTCCCAGCACACATTATACCACTGCTGAACGTCATCATCATCAGCCTATATT
Source organism: Eupithecia tripunctaria (assembly GCA_955876795.1). Classification (NCBI taxonomy): domain Eukaryota; kingdom Metazoa; phylum Arthropoda; class Insecta; order Lepidoptera; family Geometridae; genus Eupithecia; species Eupithecia tripunctaria. The sequence continues at coordinate 7,549,110 of OY041624.1, read as the reverse complement.
AGTCTACTGCTGGACATAGGACTCCCCCAATGAGCGCCATAGCACCCTGTCTATACTGAGTTCCTCCTTTTCTAAGTGTACATTTGCTGTATTTATGAAAAAACATTTATTTATAGTCTTTTGCAGATTGTCATCCCACCTGGCCGGGGGGTTTCCTATGCTGCCTTTACCAGCACTGCTGAACATGCTTCCCCCAAACAAGGAGGGTTTTGCCATAACTACCACGCTTGGCACACGGATTGGTGATCGCAGTAGAGGTGTTAAAAATCACAGAACGAAGCTGCTTCTCTTTTTTTGGTATGTTCCCTTAGTCGGCTCTTACGATATCCACGGGCTGACTTGTAGAGGTCGGTTCTTAAATTTTTAGGGAGTAGCAAATTATAATAAATAAAAATGGTAACATCCGGTTGACTTAGCGCTTTTATACACGGACTGTAGGTCTCAAATACACCGGCAAGTTGCCCCGTCGACTGCAGTTGATCCGACGTTGGTCAACGACTGCCGTTGCCTGCTGCCTGCCTGTTAACTGCAGTTAGAAATACATTTTATTCGATTCCAATTTAAATGTCAATAACTTTTGTGCTTAATTAAGTATACAAAGCGTATACAAGTCAACGGCTGCCGTTGACTGCCGTCGACTGCACTCAACAGCAGTCGGCGACTGTCGTCGTCTGCAGTCGAGCCTTGTAGTCCGCAACTCCATCCGTGTATGAGCCCTAGTAAACTGCAAATTACGTTTCGCAACGAAACTGAGGAAACTGAAAAATTTACGTATCGTAACGAAACTGTCAAACTGTTATTCAAAACAGCAATAAAAACAGCTCTGACCTCATTAAGGGGGCGTGAAACTGTCACGGGGCCACTAACCCCCATAATACCCTCATAAAACCTATTTTGTACGACATGGTGTTTATAAATTAAAGGATAAAGGATTGACCCCGCCTGATGTTCTGGCAAGGACCGGATTTGGGTAAAACTGCCAACGGGAAATGTCAATTTTATTCAATTAAAAAGTTCTCTACTTAAACATATCTAACTAATATAACTAACTTCAACTTCATTAATTCATTAATGTAAGCAGGTTAACAAGGTTGTTAGTGTTAGAATGAATGCTGGCATTATACTTTTTGATGTTTTTTAAGTTTTCGTTTGGTTTTCACATTTCAGAAAGTTACAAACATCTTTGATTCGACGCCAATTTTGATCTTCCAAGGTATCTAAATTTGGTTTCCCAGACTTTTAGTGAATATCCGATCTAACGCATCATCATCTTCTTCAAGCAAAGAAGCCGGCCCTAAATAAATAGAAAACGCTGGATAATACACACAGCATCACCTAGCCACAAATTAAGGAGAGTTTGTGTTATGGGTACTAGATAACTGATGTACAATAGATACTTAGATATTTATCACAGACCTGGAACAAATAACTGCAAATCGTACAAATCGTACTTGTCCCGCGGCGGAAACCGAACCTGCAACCTCCTGCGTTCCTCTCCTCTTCCCGCTCCGTCAAGGGGTAAGTAGAGTTCACGTACATTTCAAGTCAGTAACGTATTTCCATCGTATTCCGTCGCAAAGTAAACTCTAAGTAGCACAGAATAAGATCGTTCCAGCTTCGTTATCGCATAATGGGAAGTAACTTGGCCGGATTGCCAACTATGCGAGCGAAATCCCACCCGCCATGCAACTTTCCGAGTACATACTTTCTACAAACTTCATATTGCTGGCTTTTGTGTCTGCTTTCCAGTTAGGAATAACTTACGGCCTATGGCAGGCAGTATGCACATAGCGATATATTGCATTTCAGCGATTTGCTATAATAGTTGTATAAATAATAGAATTCGAACCAGCAACATCCATTAAAAGTCAAGTCCCCTCAACAGCCTATCAGATATTGATCCATTGCTGGACGCAGGTCTCCCTGATTATTTCATGGGGAATATTGCCCATAATCCCCATACTGGGCATGCGGGTTGCATCTCAGTTCGGTAGAATTGTTCTGCAGAGGGCGCTGATGCCCACCACCGACGGATATCTCTTAGTCGCCTCTTGACACCCGCGGGAGGTGCAAATTCTAGGCCACACGGCAAGTACTACTACTGAGCTTTAATCTACTTGGTACCTAACCTACCTAACAAAGCTAAAGAAAAAAAAACTTAAATAGCTCGTGCCCCCGCGCCGGTATTTAGGTTGGCTGCTATACACGTGTATTTTAGTACTACTAATTACTTTTTGATGAGCAAGATGCATTTAAGTATGACACAGGCTTGCTCATAAAAGAGTATTTAGAGCCTTGTTGGCCCGCTTTACTTGTAACCTACTTAAAAACACTTCCTTCAACTTCCACAGGTGTAGCGCTGCCTATATTTTAAAATGTTCAGGTCGATAGAGCGCACTTTACTTTGTAACAATATGTCATTGCAATTTTAGGCAAAATGACTTTTACGACATTTGATACGCAAAGTGTCGAACAACAGTTTGCGACGGAACACTCATGCGTAGCACTCCTCGGAATTCTAAATATTTTAATTACAATTGGCGTTTAGGTGTACATTTATTGTATTAATGCATGTTCGTAATAAGGAAATAAGGAGGATTTGATTTGATTTCTATGAAAACGTTCTCTATACAATAGCGAAAGAATTTTCAAAATCGATCTATAAACGACGGAGAAATCGACAAACATGCAAAAAAAACATACACATAACCACATTTTTAACCGACTTCAGAAAAGAAGGTTGTAGATTCGATGTTTTTTTTTTATAGTTATAGTTTATGGTTAGTATTTAAAAAAAACTCTATTATTAACCGTTTTAATTGAGTTGGTTTTAAAAAACTATAAACCGACTTCAACTATATGGTTTTCTCATAGTAGCCATTGTCAGAACTGGCCCAAATGCAATGAGACAACACAGAAAGCACCAGCTTACAAATAAAAAAGAATCATCAAAATCGGATCACCCAGTCAAAAGATCTGAGGTAACAAACATAAAAAATACATATGAATTGAGAACCTCCTCCTTCGGTCGGTTAAGTCAAACTTTCTACCCGCCCCGTTTTAAGCTAACTTTTATTTATTCTTGGAAGACTACAGTAGACTTTCAGAGGACTGTTGAACCGTCTTAATTAGACGTATTTATTTAAGGGATCCTTCGCTAAATCTTCTCGGGGGTCTGTTTGAGGGTGAATTAAGAGGCATTTTGGGAAATTTGCTGATTGTACAACACACTTTTCAAACTTATTATCAACTCGTTTTTGCGCACGGCTTTGCACGCATTGTTTCTAACGAAACTGTTAGCCATGAATGTGTTGATGATTATTTCTTTCCAATAGGAGCTGATTTATCTAATAAAATCTGATAAAATTCATTTTCATAATAATAAAAGTAAATAAAAGCTTTGACTACATTTCAGATATAACGGAATATTTTCGAATATCATAGAAAATTAACAAACACAGATAAAGTAATCGCCGAACCCATATTAACCGAAGGTGGGCGGGCGTTGTTATCTCAGCGCAAATGAGCGAATTCGTGACTTTTGACATTTCAATGTATGAAACACCCGTGTAATAATAATTGAAGGATGTTTCTTGTAGCATTATTACAAGAAACATCCGTCGATGAAAAGGACTGAAATTGATATATGACTCAAGTGTACGAACGAGAGTCATGAACAAAATGAGGGTATCTTTATTAGAACATTTCACTGCTGAACGTAGCCTCAAACAAAGAGGATTTTACTATTATCACTGATTAATAATTTATTGAAAACTATACAAATCCAACCCTATAACTTCTATTTCTTTTGTTTTGGTTAGGCGAGGCTACAAAATGTAGTAGTAAACACTTCCGGATCTCAAGTCAGAGTCAGAGTCAAATCGTTTATTTCATTATACTTACAAAATAAGCACTTAGACAAGTAATTTTTTTACTATATAAACAGCTTGATAAATAGTAATTACTTTTCGTCACTTTTGCACAAATCAAACAGTCAAAAGTGCAAAAGTGAATCTCAACCATCAAAATCGTTTCGGTAGTTTTTTTATTAAGTAGTGTAGACAAATAATCTCGCGGGTAAAAAACCAGTACCACTGAATAGAAAGGCATTCCGTGCAAAACTATCTGCAATGATCCATCACTGATAGCGAAACCACGTTTCAGAAATCACGTCTTCAGGACCATTTCTAGAGGCTTTATCCGACTCCGCTCTAACTATTATAAGCTTTATATCTGTAGCGGTAAAGCTCACAGAAACATTTGTAGGGTAGGGCTGTCAGCGTTCGCGAAGCAAAAGTTTCATATTGTTGCCTGATTTACGGCGATTTCGCTGTCGAAGTTGTTTCGGGTAAAGATGGCGATGGGATTGGTAATGTGAGTTTAAGTTTGGGAAATAAAATAACAGATGAATCAAATTTAAATAATAGATGTTCAAAATAGTTTGTTCAAAAAGAGAAGAGTCGTGGCGTTACGGTGGACTAACACTTTTGTCGTATTGCAATGACAGAGCAATGTTGTCAACGCAACAAAAGTTGTCAAATTGGCACACGAGCGCCATCACTTTCTACGACTCTTCTCTTTTAGAACAGTCTCTACAAACGATAATACGCAAAACGTTTTGATCGGTAGCAAGGAAACTTTCCATGTAAGTAGATCCATTGTAAAAATAAACAAAATAAATACCCTTAGATTGGATACTCTAATAAATAATGTATTCGAGATCGTTTCTCATAAAAGCATATCTACACAAAAGGTTTACGGTCGGTCGGTTGGAAATTTGATTTTCGGTACAAATACGACTTTCTGTATTTACATTGAAATACAAAAGCTGAAGCGCCATTTTGTTTTCCGAATATTCCCAGAGGATCAGAAAGAAAATAGCTGATGAAAACATGCTTAGATTATGGTTAAACTTTGAAAGGTTGTTTTAATATTTTGAAATTACAAAACCTTATCTTACGTTGGTTTAGTAACGTTTAGTTGGTTTAGCTTTAGTAGATATATTTGTAGAAAAACTAAACGGGACAATAGATAGTAACTATCACGAATCCATTGTCCTTAATATGGCTGAGTGCACGCAAAGAATAATAACGAATAAACTAACGGCTGTACTTGAAATATGTAAAAATACACTATAAAACTCAAAAGTGCCAATTTTAGGAGCGATTACGGGCTGTTAAGATATTAATAGGTGGCTATTAGGGAAACTGTTATCGAGGACATTAAACTGGGTGCCGCATACAAAGTTTCAACCTGTTCGTTAACTTTGAAGATAGCTATCGAAATGATAATATTAAACAAGCTTAAGTTTTCGATTATCCTCTTTTTGCAAATGATGACCGGAGAAAATATAGGTAAGGCCAATGAAATAGATATTCAAATGACTGGAGTAAACAAAGCAGATAGGCCGTATTTCAAGACAGAAACGGAGCAAGGTCGTGTCACGCGATGCTCCACATTGGGCAGACAATTAAATACAATAGTAACATGAGACGCGAGAAAATAACACCATTAAATGGACATGTGTAATGGTTCTAGTTTCAGGTTTCCTCAATTGTTTGTCTGACCTTAAGAAACTATGCTTTGTCATGAGCAACGATTCCTAACGATGGGATTCTGCTTTCCAATCTGCCCGACGCACTCCGTCTTGTGTGTTTTAAAGTCCTCAAGCCCTAGCCACCTTAGCTGCATTGAACAGCGGGAAAGCGCTTTGGGTTACTGTATTGCAAACATTTAATCAGCTCAGTCAATCTCGTGACTTAAAAGACGGAGAAGATCTAGGGTTCACAGCGATTATATAACAACGATATTGGTCTAAGTACAGTAAAACAGGTAGTTCACTGACACGCCGTGAACTGCAGGATCTGCCCATCATCACGTCGTTCGTGAAGACGTCAGGTCTTATAAGAATTTTTGGTGGTTATTAATAGGACTTACCATCTGTAGGTGACGTGTACAACTTCCTGCATATCTCCTGAGGCCCGCCGAGCGCGTTGATCCTGGCCAGGCCCTCGCTGCCCCGAGACTCCATGAGCTCGCGCAGCTGCCGCAGCGAGACGCCATATTGCGCCGGCCGCCCTTCCACCGTAGCCATGGTGCCGGGCTCGCGGCCGCCGCCCGCACCAAGCCCGACAACCCTCTAGCTCTGAAACAAATAAAATAACTCAGATGAGGACTACAATTATATAAAATACCAACTAAAAGGAGTTACAGTCAGGGGTGAAGATTAGACCAGCTGGCCATTGGGCAAATAAAGCTATATATTGATATTACAAAACGAAATCACAATGATCATAATGATCGGTCTTAACAGGGCTACCTGATGTACCTGTATGTATGTGCACAAAACTTAGCAAATACTTGAGCTGCTTGAGATGAGAATAGAGTGAGAGAGGGGGACAGGACACATGCCTCATGATGATAAGGAACCTGATTTGAATAGCAACCCCGTCCTAATATACCCCAGTAAAAGGGTATCTGGTATTTAACTTAAGTGTTGAAAGAATAGAGACAGAACCCAGTTAAAATTCAAAGCAGCTTTGAACAACTAGCGGAATTTAAAGGCACAAATATAAATACATCAAAATCTGTAGCAAAACTGTACAGAACTCGGAGAACCAACGTTAATGACGCAACAGCTGCGTCTTCTACAACTTTAGACTACTCAAAGTCGTACCAGAAGTTTCGTTACAAATGATATGAGGCGCAGTATTGTCAAAGTTACTGAGAAAACTTTTGAAACTTAATGCGGATGGCTCTGATACGGAAAATGAAAACGTAGAGTTTATATCACTTACATAATGTTAGTTCGCAGAAACTTGAATAACAGAAAAACCTTTCAAGATTCGGTAGAGAAAACCACTCGGGAAACCAAAAAACAATCAGACATTAATCACCTGGATTCAGACAAAACTGAAGATGATAGACCAACGCCTATAATGACGAATAAACAAGGTCTATTTGAGACATCAAAGAAAACAGATAATTAAACAGAAACACCTCGCATCAAAGGCCAGACTACAAAATCAAACATGAATCGAATTGACATTTCAGACTACGACAAACAATAACATCAAATAAGAACCAAAGCTACCGTGCAACTATATTAGTCCGTGATAAAATACCCATTGTGTTTGATAAAACTCGATCTATTCATAAAATAACATTTTCATTGGAAACAAACGCGTTTTACAATAAGATCTTGTATATTGTTGCATGTCTGTCTAGCCTATGAATATTTATCGCGGATAATTTGAATAAGCTGTGGTGGCAGTGTCACAGTTTACTCAAATTGCAAGCATCGAAAACCGTATTGGTGTTGAATGTTGGATATTGTAATTTGGAAACTCACATCAGGGAATAATGGTTGGTTTTACTAATTTATGGCATTTTAAGTAGATATTAAGTAAAGATGAAGTAGTGCGTGATGTAGTCGTCTATGTGCACATGGTTTTTGATACCATGAGGTAGGTACTTAGCAGCATTATCTGTCCCCTAGGCAACCATGTAGCCTACAGGGTCTTAAAAGAATGAATGCACATTACACTGCTCATCAGAATCCTATCGCGGCATTTCTAAATGTCCGATACTGTCTATAGAAACAAACAAACTACGCTATGGTTTGAACTCTCAGTAAAGAATAAACGACAATGAAGAATCTTCTCATATATGGGTAGTGTGTGATGTATCTATGCTTACTACAGCTCTATGAAAGCTCTTTAAGCATGTTAACACCACTTAATTCCCGAAAGCGTAAATCGAGAACAATCCACGTTGCAAATTCTCTCACCTGGAAATTTATTTATCCATTAATAGCGAGGGTAACTGCCTAGGAGGTGCGAACCCCCACCCTTGCGTTTAATTATGCGCCTCCATCACGGTGCATCGTTCGGAAAGTTTTATACAAAGCTGTTAAAGTGTTACAGTGTTTACGTCTCATCATCACCAACGGTCTGACTTCATCTGTTGGTGCTCGTAAGGAAATCTTTTAGAAATCTCTAAGAGAAGGTTGTTAGAGATGATTCATTTATCAGTCATGCACTTCGATAGTATTTGTGTCTGGTATGTCAAGTTTCCGACATGGTCCAGTTCATGGAAATATTGTAGTCATATCGCAATCTGGGATTCGAAAACATCGAATTGAAGGATGGAGATCAATAAAACTAATCTTAGTCAATCTAAAAATCATTGTAAGATTTGATAAAACTTACATACCATAGAGCAAAAGCACACTATCAACCAGGCTGCACGGCCAAGTAATGCGGCCAGAACCGCGGTCACAATCGTCAGTTGGAAAGTAAAGCGGTCAATAACCGCTGCCACAATCGTCAGTCACTATACAATGTGGCCGAAACCGCGGCCAAAATCGTCAGTTGCAAAGCAACGCGATGAAAACCGCAGCCACAATCATCAATTGCACAGCAACCCGGCCACAGTCTTCAAGGGTAAATACAGGAAGCTTCAGCTTTTTGAATTAATCTGGTAGCCGGGCGCAGCTTGGTGTGGCCGCTGGCGTTCTCCAGCTCGATTTCAGACCAGTTGTATGTTACTGCTGCTAGTAGCTGTGTTGTGCTGGCTTAGAATTTGCACCACCCCAACTCTTCCCGTGGGTGTCGTAAGAGGCGACTAAGGGATATCCGCCGGGGGGTGGGCAGCAGAGCCCCCTGCAATTCTACCACCGAACTGCGATCTCCAACCCGCATGCCTAGCGTGGGGATTATGGGCATTACCCCCCATTAGATAAATGCCAATACGGCTCTTATCAGGAGGAGGCCTGCGTCCAGCAGTAGACCAATACAGGCTGTTGAGGTTGAGGTGTGTTACTTGCTGCTAGTGCACGTCCGGCCTTAAAGTAAACTGAGCTATAACATCTTCAGTGAGATCCAAAGATGTTGATACACCTACTAAAGCTATTATCATCTTTTACGAGCCAATAAAGAGTTCTGACGGCGCATGCACTATCATACATAATTTAAGAGCTCCGGTGTTGTAAGTCTCGTGAAGTCGTGAATAATGATCGATTCTTACTTAAAACTTTGCGTTCGCGCTGAGGTGATGCGGGGAAGTTTTAACAGGGGATGTTTGGAAATATGTGGGTATATTCTTAGAAGGGAACGTTTTTCATGAGTAGTGCCTTTTACCTATTCTTTTTCAGGGAAAGTTACGGCAAAGCACTAGAATCGTTTTCGTCTTCGATTTTTTAATTACCTGCTAAAATGATAAACAATCCTAACTAAGTAGGTACCTAACTTAAAATAAACTTCCTTGTTGTTGATTTCTGAACTCAATTTAAAGTACTTGTCGATTTGAGATCCTCTCTTCAGTTACTTAATATTTTAACAAATGTTGGTGTTTGAAGATATTATTAGTTAGCCAGCCGTAATATATAAAATAAAAAATTTAAGTCTGTATTTTGGAACATATACCTACAAAGAGAAACTCGTATAGGGGTGTTATTGGGGTGAATTAAGGATGATTAGATTAAATGTTTGAATCATTGTCGGTCCTTGTAGAAGCTAAAACTACTGTAGGAAATTACTAGAATTAAGTATGTATTAAAAGCGTCTTCTTCGTCCAGGAAAAACGCGCACAAAGACAATTGCAGAAGCTTCCAAAAAATTATCTTACTAAGAGAAACTGCTGGGATGCTTGGGTTGTTGAATAATTATAATGAAGGGGAGCTGTGCCAAGAATTTCAGCAAAATGAAGAGCCTTAGGCGCATACACGACTGAAAGTGGCGCCGCCACCTATTATTATGTTATTATTACGTCTAACAAAGGAAAATTCAAAAATCCATCGAACAGTTTGTTATATTTATTATGAGTTATTTATTAATGCCTCTGTAATAGTTTTATTTTGTAAAGTTTAGGCAGAGATACGAAGTTGCCTTTTATGGCCATCAAAGTCTATTTTCACATATCTGCCTAAACTATACATATAAGATAAAACTATTACAGAGCTAATAAAAAATTGCTTATAGATACCACAAACTGTACGATGGATTAAAAAAAAATCCTGTGTTAAACGTAATATTATGATAAAATAGGTGGCGCTGTCATACTGGCTCGAGTATGCGCTTTAAACAGAATTGAGTTCGGTAAAGAAAGCAGCGACGGCTTAGGCAAACAAGACGAAACAATGCGTGCCAAAAAGAGAGGGGTTAAGTACTGTATAAACTCACTGAACACACAATTCATTCTCGCCCTTCCCTTACAATGTTGGCTTAGGCTCAATTTATCGGACACGACCTATACGTATTTTCAATATTTGGGTTGTTATGGGACAATAACACACATGTACCCACTTTTATATCTTTGTCTCTCTCTCCCAATAAATTTTGCAGAGAAATCTTAAGAGGGTTAAGCTTGCCTTTGTCATTATTTTTCTTTTAAATGTTTTACCATATTGTATTATTTTGGAAAAGAAAAGTGATTGAGTGGCTTGGGATGAAATTGAATTGGAAATTGAAAAGGACTGCCATGTGGTGCCAGCTTAGAAGCACAACCCTAACTCTTCCCGCGGGTGTCCTAAGAGGCGACTAAGGAATATTCACCGGAGGGCGGGCGGCAGCGCCTTTTGGAGAGCAATGCTCACTCACCGCGATGCAATTCTCAATCCACATGTCTCAGCGCAGCGTGGGGATTATGGGACCCACGAGATAAAAGTCAATAAGTTGCTTTCTAGGGAGAGGCTTGCGTCCAGCCCTTCTACTCATGAATTCAATACAATAAAGTAACGCTTCAGAAATGTACACCAAAAACAACATTACATAATACACAAGTTCAACAGGCGGCCTTATTGCTTAGAAGCGATCTAGAAGCAACTTTAGAACTAGGGCCAAAACATAGTCTAGATCGGTAAATGGCTTGGGGGAGAGTAAATAAGCAAATAGTATTTCTTATAAATAAGCAACCAAAAAAAAATGCGCAAGTTCAATTTCTTTTTTTGTACGCACGCATTGCGCCCTCTTAAAGTCGCGATATTAAAGTCGAGTCTGACAGAATAGCTCCAGTTAATATACAGTTGGAAACAACTCTACCGGAAGTTATCGCAAGTACAAGACTGCAAACGTTTGCTTTTAATTTCATTACAATGTATACAAGAAGTTTACAAGAAGACTTGCTTGACTTATTTGCGAGCGAAATAACAACCCAACTAAATGAATTGACACAGAAAATTACAATCAAATAGTAGTGTAGTAGTAGTTAGATTTAATTTAGTTCGATAATGCTGTAGCCTACTGTAACATAGTTAAATTGTAAAGTGAGCAAAACCTATGTTTCTATAGGTGGAGCTAACGGTGCGGAAGTACCACAGATTTTCGACGTTCCTTGACCTCATAATGTAGTTTTTTAGGATATAATTTTATTTTCTCGAAGAAAATCTTAAAAACTTCCACCTATCAAAATGAATCGAAACATTTCTAAGGAGAAATTGAATCGTGATTCAACACATTACACCCAAAATTGGGAGATCGTAACAAGGCTGTTTCCCTCGAAAACCTCTCGAGATCCAAAGAGGTACTTAGCTATAAATAAACCTAAATAGTCTATCCAATAAGACTTGAAGGCTCGAAGATTGCTGGCGCCTTCCGATGTGGCCGCAGTCACAGACGGGGGATGGCAGCTTGTTCAATCCACATTCTAAACCTATAAGACATATATAGAGGTACTTAAAGTGCTTATAACTGGCCAGTTACCTTGGTCTGTTTTTTTATAATGCTGTTGACCACAGATGGCCATGAGACAGCGTAACCGGACTTTTAGCGGGCGCAGAGCGCGCCCCGCTGGTAATATTAGGTTGGGGCGACACGCACAAAAGACTACCACTTAGGTGGGAGCCTCGGCTTGGGCTGTGGCCAGATGCTACGAGAGGGCATGGAGGTTACGCCTTAGGTGCACGAATGCACCTGCGGGCGGAAGGTGGGAATTCTTCGACCCCGCTTCCGGCGGAGTCGGTTTTTAGTCGGCTGTGTAGTGTGCGGTAAGGAATCGGTTGATGTCACCTCCGGGTTAGCGGCGGTGAGTGGGTCAACGGGGTCACCGAGAACGTGTCTCGGTCTACGGCATAGATGTACGTACACTAATATTATAAAGAGGAAAGATTTGATTGTTTATTTGTATTGAATAGGCTAGGTGGAGTAATTTTTGTTTCATTTTTCTATTCTAGACAACAATCCCCGTGCTAGGCGTACTGGTTGGTTTACCTAATCAACATAAAAATCTGCAGTTTAACTAAACCAACCACGCCTCAGATCAGCTAGGCCAGCACAGATGGGCTCTATCTCGACCTAATTGCTGGCGTTCAACGACACTCAACCCGGATGCGGCAACCCTGCGATGCACCCCGTTAGTGGGGCGGTTAGGGCTGCTAGCTGCTGCGTACGTCTTTGCCCTACATACAGAACCAGATGGTCCAGAACTAGGTAATTAAATGGGATATAGAAGTCATTTAAAAAAAATCTAACTTATAACCAGTGATCGGTAATTCGGGCGCTAAAGTGCCTACTGTTGAGTAAAGTACCTACAGAAGACATAACATGGAGCAGTTGAAACCACTCCTTTCTCGGGAACTCGGGATTTTTTAAAATTGTAAGTTGTTATAAGTTGATTTACTTTCGCCGGAATCTTATTTACGCACGAAATATAAGACACTTTTATTCCGACGCGTTTTTCACTAAAGTCGATATTTCCGGAGAAAAAACTGTTTTTTTTTTAAATATTGATGATATTTTGCCGAAGTCCTTTTTCTAGCTAGACGAAATATAAAACTCTTAAATAAAACTTATTTTATTCTAAATATTCCGTTAGTAGAAAGGTCATTTTTAAAGTCGTGAAAAGAAAAAAAGATGTGAAAATGAAACATTAGTAAATATATGAGTAAAACATTTATTAAAAAACAATACATATATATGTTTATTGTAACAGAGTTGTTCCCAGGAAGGACAACGTGTGCCAAGCTGAGAAACTATCCTAGCGAGCGGCTACACATTCGTGGTTCATGTAATAACAGCGTTCAAACAAGCACCCTGTATATTAGAAAAAATATTTTCTCGGGAAATATTGACTTTATTATAAAACGTGCAAGAATAAAAGTCTTATATTTCGCATAGAAAAAAATATTTCTTACGGCAAATTACCACATTACCAAAAATTCGAGAAAATTTGCATGTGTAAATAAAAAAAAACTTTTTTTCTCCCGAAATATCGACTGGTGAAAATTGTGACCGAATAAAAGTCTTATATTAAGTCTATACATGAGATTCCGGCGATAATACATCAACGTTCTAGAAAATACCGAAATTCCCGCGAATTCCTACAAATTCCCGGAAGGTGGTTGTAACCGCTCCATGTTTTTCACTATGTACCTACCAGAAGAGTAGGCACATTGGCGCCCGAATTACCGATCACTACTTATAACCCTATAAAAAAATTCTAACTTATAACCCTATGCATATGAAATGTTATTCCAGATCTTTACTTATGTGTGCAAAATTTCCATCCAACCTGGCCGAAAGGCGCCCAGCACAAGTTTGCCGAGTCCCTGTCTCCGCTCAAGAACACTTTACCCCAGCTGTCGCTGTTCTTCGTGAGATATAGCCAACCCACTGCCAATTTAGCTTGCAAATTCTTCGAGCTGTCGATAACTATGATCATTATCGAATAAATTAGAACTAAACGTTCTGCCAAAAAATCGATAAGCAGCCAATCAGTGCAAATGATCAGTTTATAGCACGATTAGACCTACAAGGTCTGATAAATAACAGCTTTCCGGTGGATCGCGAGAAACACGGCCCGATCGCGTGATCGCTAGCTTTATCTTGGCCACACCTTTAGCTATTAGAACAGAGCCTTGTCTATGTGTGAATAGTGTATCTAGTCTAAAGTTGCGGCGTTGCCAACACAAGTGTACAAGGCAACTGCACACCTTGACTGCAGAGAGTCAACACAAATAAACTAGGTTCGTAGTTAACCCGGACATATTTTGTCCTAGTTTAAATAAGAATGTTAAAACTATTAAAGACATCCTCCATTTTAACTGCAGGGGCGATGATGCTCGTGAGAGCAATATAGCCACTATCTAACTATTATGATGTTGACACAAGTAAGTAGTAGCTGGCATTGTTGTTTATTTTGTAGATTTTGTTTGTTGTCTTAAGAAAGTTGATTTTTTGTTAGAGATTAGTTGTTGCGTGCACATAAGTTACGTCTCAAGCCAGTTCGTATCAAATTTGAATTTGTTGTGTTATATTATAATTGCTTCTTATGTTTTGTGTACCTAATAAACATAAATAAAAAAAAATAACTCGAAAAAAATAAAAATGAAAAAAGCCTGATTCAGGAAAACCCGTGTGAAGTCGTGAACAAAACAAAGCACGTAATAAATATCCCAAAGAAGTTATGTTATGGAAGTTCGCTGGAAAAAATTGCATAAATGTTAGCTAAGTTAGCTAATTATTAACAATGAAACTTTACTCAGAACTTTAATGAGAAACAGTACCAAGTTCAAAGTTCCTGCTCATAAAAGTAAATTAAAACTTTCTGCTTATTTATAATCCCTGAAGTTTCAGCCTCCCGATAAATGAGAGCGATGATGGTTTATTTTGGAGTAACATTTAAGTAAGTATTTATAACTTCTTTATTCAACCACTCAAACAACCATAGTTTTTATTGTTAGTAAGGGGTTGGTTTTTGTAACAATATGAATGCAGGCAATTTAACCTACAAAAGACTTATTTTAGCCTGATTGTCTTCCAAGCAGTCGTACTTTTTGACTTTTTGACGAATTAAGGGACTAAGACACACTCTAGCGCCGCCACCTACTTTATCCTATTGTTAGATTCATACAAAAGAATGATTCCTATACCATAAGAAACTTGCATAGTTTGGTCATTGAAAATATAGTTTGGTTGGCCAGGGCCACCAGGAGCAGCCTCATCATCATCATCATTATTATCAACCTACATATATTGGTCTGCCGCTGGACATTGGCCTCCCCTAATTAGCGCCATAGCGCCCTGTCTTCAGCTTGACGCATCCAGCATCTGCCTGCAGCCTTTCGTAGATCGTCATCCCACCTGGCCCGAGGGCGTCCTGAACTGTAATACCTAGCTAGGTAGACTAAGAATACTAATTACATTACATTTTTATGAGTAATCTCTGCTACTAACAAATTACGGATCATAGTTATCTGCAATAAAATATTTTTACTTTATTCCAGAGGCATCAAAAGTCTGACCTGCCTTATAATGGTTAGATATTTAATGCAAATTCCTTTTCACGGGTACTGCTGTGGACCCACCAATGTGCAAATATAAACTAGATACGAGAAAAGTGGCAGGGAACTATCAACCCCAGCCGCAATAGGTTTCCTAGCCGGCAAGTTTCATTATGCCTTCCATTTATTTCTTCAATCCAATCTTGCACAAAGCTGACGGCAACGTTCAATGTAAGCGGAGATGTTTTTCTTGGGAAAACAGGTTCAACGTCTTGGAAGCTTTGGATTTTTAGCGCAATCTGCATTAGATTTCTCGGAAAAGAGAGTGTATCCACTCTTTTCCGGAAAAGTGGTGAGCATATTAAATGTCTATCAGTAAACAAATTATTTACTCAATTTATAAGAAATCACAAAACACTGATGGAGATGAATCGGACGATTGTAATTTGCTTTCAAAAATAAACATAATCAACATTAGTCACTGAAAAATTCGAAAACAAAAAATTTCAGGCGAACTAGTGAGTAAAATTGGAATTGCAGAATTGCAGCTGTGTTTTCACAAAAAAAGTGTAAAATCGTTCACTACCACATACAAACCCCATATTATACATATGTGTATATGCTTTACCATTCAAAACACGTAGCAGTAGCACCCAGCACCTTCCCCTCTACAAATTCGCGCACCACACAAAGTTTAAATGTCGCCTTAATGTATAAAAATATCGCTTCCGGAACGTGAGGTAATCTAGAACTCCGGAATACCCTTTCGTTTAATAGCGGTGGATTTGCACCAACGGTAAACACTATTAAGATGAAACATTACTCAGCTTAGAACTGCATGCAACAAGAAAGCATTGCGCAGAGTAATAAGACCACAGACACTAACAGCAAATTATACAGAGGGTGTAGATAAAAGCAGAAATGGGCGTCTAAATGATGATGGAATTGTACTAAAAAGAGAAGTTTTAAATACCAATTTGGCAGAAGTGGGTAGGATTTCGTACACGCCCTAAAATAACGGTACAAGTAATCCAAGGCTTGGAGCCGAATGCTTGTGTAACTTAGGCTCGTCCTACATTCCGTTGTGTATTCGCAGTAAACCTACTTTAATAGCAAAGCCTTAACTCGAAAATGTGAGGATAAGATTGTGACGATCTTCTGATATGTATCCTAAAGCATCAACTGTTATCAGATTTGAGAAAATAATGAAGGTCTAACAGAGTTTGACCCTTGTCTAAAGTTCCATCGATAACTCATAGGCAATTACCCGCAATCGCAATATACCGGTACCAGGCGCGCAGAAACTGAAAGAGGTTGATCACGTATTCAGCCCGCAGGCTCCGGTGTCACCGCTAATCAGACTTGTCGCATCTACCTGAGGTTGGGTTGCGGA